>FR997796.1:17529863-18934832 GCA_905475355.2 Clostera curtula | reverse complement strand
ATCATGAGTATGACCATTTTATGTCGCTTGTTTCACCTGCTGTTGTGAACACCTGAAGATGGGTGTTTGAAACTTGAGATTAGCTCATGGTAAAGAAGTAGATACAGACGAGAAGATAAATATACAATTCAGATGATGAGAATTCAGAGATGTACTAACTTTATCAAAAGGTCCACATGACATCTCTATATGAAGAACATTCATCAAGCCCCAAGTCACAGATTAAGCCATCGTCGATTAATCTTTGGATGTTCAACATAATTCATATTACATTAGGTCCAGGGTAGCTATTTGTCGAGGCTATTCACGTACACAAGATTACGTGGGAAGAATGGCAAGCTTTAATTAACCTCAAATAATTACAAAAGTACGAGTCAGCGGGGCGGACATAATTTCTAAATTGTCAAGTCAAAGCGCCTGTCGGTGGTTGACACATGTCTAGTGAACATGAATGCTCTGTATAATCGCTTGTTACTGCGTCGCAACGTAGACTTGATGTGTTCTATTGTCAAGACTTTCAGAAAAAAACGCGAGCAATTTTGACAGGCTTTTAGATATCCTCTTTTCTTATGAAAAATGTTTCGTGAATTTTTTTAGCGAGATTGTTGAAGTCAAGTGCTCTCACGGATATCCTTTTGACTCCGAATTTCGTAGACAGGGCTTTAAAGGCATTACCTTGAAAGTGTAAATAGTCTCGCCGATTTTGTAACTTTTATTAATGATTGTGAGCAAATTGAAATGTTTTGGTGTTCCAAAAGAAAATTGAATGAAATCGCGTAAATAATAAATCCGAGTAACTAGATCCACATTTAATGCTGAGACATTGAATACTGCCAGTTAATATTAACAACGAACGTTGTTCGGTGCCAAAACATCCGAATCTCAAAAGGCAAGACAGGAATTTTCAGTCTCATCATCAACTTGTTGCTTATATCTGAGATAAATTTAACAGGGTAATCAATATTCGGATCAACTTTGCAATATGAGTGGTTTCATTGTGGCGTTAGAATCACTCATTATGCTTACAAATTCTAGTGATTATTCTTTATTTTCAAGTGTTAAAGGTAAACTGGTTTAATACACATAATTTATTTTGATCAAAGGACACAGTATCATTGCTCTACGAAGTTTTGCTTATGATTTAATATTAATCGACTTTTTATTGCATTTACGATAGAAGAGTGATAAAATAAAATATAAGACTTACATGTAATATGATAAAATTTTGTTGTCATTAAAGCCTCAGTTTTATGTAAGTGGATTAATAATCACGCCGTTATTAAACTAGTTGGACCAATCTGACCAATTAGTGTTTCCCGACAATAATGAGAATAACAGCTGTAAAGAACACAAATTATACGATAAATCTAGAGAACAATTCAAATTTAGCTCTGCCTTGGCAGCGTGTTTTAAAAATGTATATACAGACAGTGTAACAAAAGGTTGGTCGCCGAAGAAGAATGTTTTTTTTTCAACGAAAATAAAATACGGAAAGTTTGCGTTAGCCAACTATCTGTCGTGGTCCAGTCGGATGTGCGTTTAAAATAGACCGAGTTTCTAGTTCGACTTTACAAGTCAAAGCGACAATCGCTTGGTATGCATTAGTATTATTCAGTTCTTCTCCTCGCCTGTCTACATTGGTTGTTGTAGTATTTATAGCATATTGAATGTGTTTCATTAAGGGTTCGTCTTTTAAAATCTCCGAAGTCTATTCTTCCGACTTGTTTTTTCCGGGTTTGTAATTTATTGTTTACTAGCGACCCGTCCCGGCTTCGCATGGGTGAAATTATGCATATATTATACATACAAACCTTCCTCTCGAATCACAATCAAATATTTAAAAAAACCGCTACAAACTCCGTTGCATAGTTTTAAAGATTTAAGCATACATAGGGACGGACAGATGACAGCGACTTTGTTTTATACTATGTAATGATAGTGAAGTGATGTAGTGATAGTGATGGGCTTACATGAGAGTTAATAAACTAATTTATATTTTGATCATATGTCGTTTTTATATCAATTGGCTGATACAACAAGCAGTTCTTTGAAATCTTTCACCGAAACCCCAATGCTGTCAAATAAATCTTCTTCGTATTGAGATTACTGTAAAATAATTTACATCAAAGCATTTCAAAACCGATAAGTTCAATTTGTTGCCACTCTGGTCGGGAGTATGTTTTATGGATTACATTAGTGATATCGGAACGCAAAATTTATACCTAATAGTTATACATGTATCTAATAAGCGTAATGTAATTTTTTTTCAGAAATATTATGCATTTCCAAACACGGCTTATATACGATAAGCTATATATTTTCATTATGTATAGATAGATATACATAGATCTATGAGGGTGACATAATTCCCCGGGATAAACCCTCTATAATCTAATAAAGAAATACAATAACAATAGTGTAAAGTAGGGTCGTATTAGTTAAAACGTTCCGACAACTCGCAATATCTCCTTATGTGTCGTAGAGACACATGGTTTATTTGCATCGTTGTTCCAAACGTTTCCGCAATAATTTTTTTGTTTCTTCTGCAACTGACATTAACGATCGCTGTATTAAAACAATTGTCCGTCCGTTTAGTGATTGATTAAGTATACACTGTGTCACTGCCCCTTTTGCTGTGAGAAGAAAATGACAAGGCCGAAAACTTTGTATCAAGATTTTCTTCTCTTGCGGCACAGTAGAATAATTTTAATTTAATTTCACTTAGCAGTGGGTCATGTACATGGGCCGAGTTGTAAATATTGTAACACAATGAAATGAAAGTTTCATTTGCAATTAAAGTTTATCACTATTTAAAAATATTTTTTTATTAACACCTATAAGAACAGCTACTAAAATGGGAATCTAAATCATTTTAGCACGTCTTTACACGATGTAGCCCGTACGATAACCCCAATAAAATAAGGAAAAGGCGAGAAAGTAGTAAACAATATATTATGTTGACTAATTACAATATAAAATATAGCAAATACGTTTACTTTACATCGTATAAGTAAAATAAAAATTGTATTAATAGCAGACGTTGTACTTCGTCGATTCAAAAGCCGATAAACCGAAAAGCCGTAAACTCTATGTAGTTTATCCCACAGGGACAGCTTACAATCATCGTAAAGTTAATGGATAGATAGATTAGAAACGTAATGGAATCGAATAAAAAGTATTTAATTTTAAGTACACGTAATTCAACTTCTTGATTTAAGGTGGATGCTCCAGGGTAGCCCGCGAAATTCAAATTTTCTTACGTTTTTTGCAATTTGCAGGTCAGTGGTAGGTTGTATGTTGATTAAAATGTTAGTCGCGGCTGTAAGACGTATGTAGTTATAGAATTATAATCATCAAAATCATCAATACAACCCTCCAAGCTCAAAAAGGTGCAAGAAAAACTTTTTCAACGTCAAAGTCATTCTTGCACCTTTATGAGCTTGGAGGGTTGTATTGATGATTTTGATGATTATAATTCTATAACTACATACGTCTTACAGCCGCGACTAACATTTTAATCAACATACAACCTACCACTGACCTGCAAATTGCAAAAAACGTAAGAAAATTTGAATTTCGCGGGCTACCCTGGAGCATCCACCTTAAGTATCTATCGTTTCAAAATTTTTCGACGTGCGGATTTTTTTGCGGATTCCCGATGTTTGTTATGAATTTGTCATTTTTACAATAAATGAACAACCACATATTGCAGAAACCACATTAAATATTTTTCGCTCTAATTCCATTAAAACCGTTGCAAACAATTGCTTAAAATGCAATAACTTTGAGGAGAATTGATACAATTTGGCATAAAGCCCGCCCCAAGAATTACGTTGGTAAGAATCTGGATTAAAATAATGTGAAAACGTCCAAAACAAAATAAATAAACATTATATTTTAATCAATTACACTGTCGACGATGAAAATGAAATATTAAGGAAGTATAGAGAGGATTGGCGTACAGAAATTGTATCTTCCATCAGACAGCAATGACACTTTTGAATTCGTAATGAAAATTATTCAAATAAGAGTTTCCGAGAAACAAGATGGGTCGTCTTCGTTTCACAATTGATTCTATTATTTCTTTGATACGCCATATTTCTGGGACGGGTTGAAGTTTGAAATCTTAGCATTGCGAAGTACAAATTTCTAGAGACCCGAGGGAGCGAAGGCGTTAATATTTTATGAAGAAACATTTGGGTATATTGCTGAATAATCTAATGATTTTCATGTCATTATGCACTGAGTTTGTATCGTGAAAATAAATTCTGCAACTGGCTTACAACAAAGCAGTCAAATAAACTATTTGCAAATGAGTAGTAAATAATTTAGATACGAAACTGTGTGTCTTGAGTTATGCGTGTGAAGATTTGATATCTTATATTAAAAAGGTTATACATGAATAATTATTTAATACGATTTGCAGGTAGTCGTAATGTGATTACTCTGTAAAAAACACGATTAGTCGTGATTACTTACGCTTTTTAAGTTAATCCTCACGTAAACTACCAACGAGCACGTTTCCTTAAATTTATCACCGAACAAAAACGTGGATTTATACTCACTTGATATATTCAACACGAAAAAATCCGTCCAACAGTTTATGCTCGATTATATCACTTTTTAAAGCACAGTAAGCGTATTCAAACAAATTAATAAACGTCACACATCAACTGAACAATGAAGGAATGTTGTCGAAAGAAATTATTTCTAGACTTCTATAATTTTAAAACATTCGTAATATTTTCGCGGGAAATAGAGGAAACGCGACCGTGTCCTACCCACGCGGCATCCAGAACACGACTGAGAGAAGAATACACCAATTCACCTGCAATGCGTGCGCTGATCGGTGGCGGTAGAGCGAGGTAGCAACATATAGTCAACGTAGTGCGAAAGCGGGACGGGTGGTACACGTGCTTCTGAACCTACGAGGGGGGTTGAAGTCGTTTTGGGGGAATGGGGCGCGTTTTACAAAGCTGCGAATGAAAAGCGATGTATTTTGCATTATGAAAGCGCGGACAATAGGTAGAATTATAACTTGGAAGTCGACGTGACATTTTCCTTGCCAGTGTCTCGCTACGCTAATGAAGTTTGACGATAATGGGGGCGGCGCAGTGATTATGAATAGCTACAATTTAAGTGTGGGCTGTTCTGAGGCGCACGGAGAGAGATATGGTAATGTTTTCACAAGGCAGAAGGATACTGATTTTTTTTAGATTAACTGTGTTTTAAGTGCCTATAGCGGTAACTATATCTGTGTGGTGACCGATTAAGAATACATATAATAGATAGTGTCATCACCCCATTTCATATCAAAGGTGCAAAAAACTAGTCAATTAGTGAGGGAGCGCCACGCAATAATAACAAATATTATATAAAGTGTGGGGCAGAAAAGTCCTCGAGTGGCGACCGCGATCCGGAAAGCGCAGTGCTGGTAGGCCTCCCACACGGTGGACCGATGACCTGGTTAAGGTCGCTGAAAAACTATGGATGCGGGCGGCCCAGGACCGGCCTCTGTGTAAATCCTTGGGGGAGGCCTGTGTCCAGCAGTGGACTTTTGGCTGAAATGATAATGATGATGATGATATAAAGTGAAAACTTGAAACTTAACACTGCATTTTTGAATATTTTCCAATGGTTAGAGAATAATTTCGCACGAATTGCTTGCACATAAATTTCTATTATCACTACATAGTATAAAACAAAGTCGCATTTTTCTGTCCGTCCCTATGTATGCATAAATCTTGAAAACTACGCAACGGATTTTGAAGCGGTTTTTTTAATAGATAGAGTAATTCAAGAGAAAGGTTTATAGGTATAATATAATTGCACCCGTGCGAAGCCGGGGCGGGTCGCTAGTATTAGATAAACAAATATCGATTACAATTATTTTATCAGGTCACGTGTTTTGACGCGAGTTTGACATTTTATACCCATCCCAAGTAAAGTGCTCAACGCGGCTAGAGGAGATTTTCACTTGAAAAAACTGTAGTATATTACTATTGCAAAATGAGTGGCAACTTAAATCTACTTTAGTTTACACACACTCGATAGAAATTTATATTTTTCTTAAGCAATGAAAAGAAAAATTTGAAGTCGACTTTCGTCTCACTAAAAGTCTACTTCCACAACAGTACTAGCAGTACTAAAATTGGTTTCATTTGGGGAAACCAATTCAGTTGCTAACCCTATGAACTCTTTGGTTACTGCCATAGTAACACTCCGAAAACAATCATAGAATAATGTGTATTCATTAAAACCAGCGCAAGACAGTTTTGTGCCAACACGACGTGACAGACAGACAGATGTTCATTTGCAGATAATAACGTATTTGTATCGTATTAGTGTATTTATAGTGCAGACAATGAATACATATGAATTATTTAACAAACGCTCGGCGATATTCGGCTCTGGGAATAATAAGTAGAACGTCTTGGCGGAAGATGCATTTCTTTTCTTTCATTCATTTCAGCCTTCCATTTGATTGAGTCAGGCTTCTTTCATTTGCATGAAATGGAAAGTATTAACATTTTTATTATTTGATACACACAATGAATATATTGACAAAGCTCAGAGAATCAGCAAGTTCAATTTCATAATTTTATGTATTTCTTTGTTGCCACTTTTTATTATTATGTCCTGCTAATATTATAAACGCAAAAGTTTGTAAGAACGTATGTTTGTTACACTTTTACACTAACTGACTAAAAACTGCTAAATGGATTTTGATGAAACTTAACAATAATATAGCTTATACATCGAAATAATTACGCTACAATTTATAAAGATATAGTGTAAATTATTATATATCTATGATGTTTGATACTATATGCCTAACTATATCAGATTTTTGTTGTTATTTGTTAAATACCCGTGCGAAGCCGAGGCAAATTTTACATTTAATTGGAATATAAGAAGCAGACAGTCTTAAAATGAAGCCTAGTTGAGAGCATAAACTTATCTATGTATAAGTTGTATATTGACGCTGTTGCACCCAGCGCTGGATTTAATCCCAGACCTAATTAGAGCAAAAAAATTGATTATTTACTTTTGCGGCTTTACTTGATTAGTACTATGTACTTTCTACTGCTTATAACTGATTTACGAGACTTACCAAATCATTCTATCCTTAGTTACCTAACACTCAACTCTAAGTTAAGCTAACTTGTACTTAAACCAATTATCACGTATGGGAAAAACGTGACTGCTAACTATGCCCATAATGTATGGCTAAGGCTAAGCTGGAAGTTTCTCCGAGTGTTCGAATTATAATAGTACTAGTGGCCCGCCCCGGCTTCGCCCGTGCAAAGCGGGGGTAGGTTATACATATAAACCTTCCTCTTGAATCACTCTTTCTATTAAAGAAAACCGCTTCAAAATCCGTTGCGTAGTTTAAAAGATTTAAGCATACATAGGACGGACAGACGACAGCGACTTTGTTTTATACTATGTAGTGATGATTTAATTTGACAGAAGAATCAGATAAGGATTACCAAACTTAAGTAGCCGTGGGCAGCTCGCAGGGTGGGGCAGAAAGGCCTGAGTTACGACCACGTTTTTTTTTTTATTTATTTAAATCTTCATGCAACATGGTACATTGGCGGATTTAATGCCTAGAGGCATTCTCTAACAGTCAACCATTGGGAGGAGCAGAGATTAATTAAGAAAATTATGACAATACCACGTTACTGCAACATATACGAAAACATTTATGTTCAAATGATTGCCAACTGAATACTAGAGAAGTAATATGTAAAAATTTAAGTCGTACCTACTCAGAAACCTTCGTGGGCTCATGCGCACTTTGCTGAAGATCATGATCAAATACATAGTATATGATTGTTTTTAAGGATATACAGACAAACATTCATTTTTTATTATATAGATTTAAACTAGTGGCCCGCCCCGGCTTTGCCCGTGCAAAACAGGGGTGTGTTATACATATAAACCTACCTCGTGAACCACTCTATCTAATAAAAAAAACCGCTCCAAAATCCGTTGCGTAGTTTTAAAGATTTAAGCATACATAGGGACGGACAGAAAACATCGACTTTGTTTTATACTATGTAGTGATAGTGATTAGTTTTATTCTTTAAAGGTATTTTTAATTACATATAAAACTGTAATTAATTTATCGATATTTTTGGTAATATTCACGTTAGGCAACCCTAATTCTGCGGTTACAAACCAGTCGACACTCAATGGACCGCTGGCTGTAGCTCGCAACGGCGTTTAAATGCATTTTTTTTTCGATATGATGTGATCAGCGCGCGCGTCGGGTAAATGGTGTGTGAAAATTGGGAAATACTCGAACCAAATACTCCGGGGCGACGCGTGAAAAATATATTTTCTAATTCGGTCAAACATTGTACGGAAATAATTAGATTTATGAATAGTTGGTGTTATTGATGTTTTATTAGTTCTAAGTAGGACATCTTTTAGTCAAACGCATACCATCTTAGGCATCGTATTTGCCTTCAATTAAACGATACTGAAGTAAACGTAACCTTTATTATAAAAAAATAAGTTTATGGCGACGCCAGCGTGAATTTCAAACTGTACTAAGTTTGGTGACGGCTAAAATGTGGACGTGTTCAGCAATAAAAGACTGAAAAAAGAGATGAAGATTTTAGCAAGTCTATGGCGCAGTAATTAATGATAAAACATACGGCAAAAAATCGCTTTCATATTGGCTAAGCCATACCCAATCCCATGGCACAAGCTAAGCATACTTTGAGACGCATTAACGAAACAAAATAACTGTCTTGTTGGCATAGAGGTTGGATGTGCCGTCTTTGGATCACGATACCTGGTTCGATTTCGGGGTCGGGCAAGTGTCTTTGTACCCTAGCGTGGGACAGGGGCCATAAAATTATATTAGTAATTTTAATTACGACGATTTGTAAGAATTGTCTACGTAAATAAAGTTCCTTTTGAGTTTGAACTAAGCTGATTGATATCAGAAACAAAACAACAACAAAGTTACTGATGCTACAAGTAAAAAGACTTAAATTATTATTATTAAATTGACTTGGGTAGGCTACATGACAATAAATGGTTGAAAGAAGTCACGGAATGGAAGTCTGAATGAAGAATGAAAGAAGTCACCTCTTCAGAAGAAGAAGTCAGGAGAAAAGAGCGCTCAAAAGTGAGATGGGAGGACGACATTAAGCAAATTGCTGGCCTACCTAAGAAAAGCTTAAGATGGAAAAATTGGTGGCAAACTCTAGGATACGATTATAGCAAAGAGCAAGCTGATACTAACGCGACCGCGTCAAGAATTAAGAACAATTTACAGATAATAATTGAACGCATTTTATATTTTACTAGCGACCCGCCCCAGCTTTGCACGGGCGCAATGATAAACATCTAAATTTGTCAGTGTTTCTCTACTATATTATGCATGTATTATACATATAAACCTTCCTCTTGAATCACTCTATCTATTAATAAACAGGGTTGATACGACATAGGGGCATTTTTTTTAACTGCCTATACCAGGTATCATTTCCAGGATCTGTACCAAAAATCAATTAAATTGGAGAAATAACTGTGTTTAGGTGCAAATGATTTTTTAAAATTTTGCCTCATTTGAACATGATGTGTCTATATACTATACTATCAGAAAAATGAATTTGAAAATTCTTTAGTCGGCTCTTAAGACATCTCAGGGGTGGAATGGACTGGTGACACTGTGTATTATAAATCTGTTACCACACGGATCACTAAAATGTCAGCCCATAAATCACCCACTCGTAAGTCAGGCCTCCACTAGCTACATGCAGGGCTCACCGTCTGCTTACATTTACGACATTCTCAGGCCAGGCTGAGTTGGTGACATTATGTAAATCCGTGAGTCCGACGATGTGGTGATACATCGTCACTCCCATAGCATCACGCCATATTAACGACATAATCATTAGTGAACAATACAAATAAAAAAAACCTACCAACGTGAAATGACGTATTTAAACCGTACGCAAAAATAGCCTTATGCAAATAAAAATAGAGTCTCATATTCGGTCAAAACACTAAAAGGTTAAACTGCGGTGAATTAATGAAGCAGCGGTATGACCTCTTCACAAAGACTCGGATTCTAGTAAGTAATGACGCGGTTTAAACCGGGTCAAGGTTAGCACCATTGTTTTTATCGAGGCGAATATTTACACGTTGTTTGGGCTAGCCGTCTTCATTAATGCTCTTTGTGACTTTAGCACATTAAACAATAGACAGTCTTCTTTGCCTTTTTCTCAGGTTCTTTGGAATTGGTGTAATGGTAATCTTTATTTACGTATGGTGACGGATTTAGAATACTTACAACAATTATTCTGTAAGGAACGAAACCACCGGCTCTTTACCATTAATTACCCAAAAGTCCTACACCGCGATAGCTAAATTTACAAAGCAATTCGCACGGTTAAGAAATCCCCGACTGCAATTATAGGGGTATACGCGCCGCGGACCCCTGCCAGACATACCGCCTCATCTAGCTAAAGTTAAAGGGGAGATCATCCCTTTGCGCCTAAAGACGCAAGGATTGTGGGCGACCAAAACAGATAGATGGATTGTGAGTATGACGATATGCGTATGAAAGGTGGGAATGTAGATATGACGACCGATAGGAGTGTAAGGAGACTACCACCTAGCATGGGTAATATGCCGAAAGATGATAATGGAAATTTTAAATATGACGATCTAAAAGAGTTCTGTGATAAAACCTACGTAAATAAAGTTCTTTTTGAGTTTGATTTTCGACTTTCACTCTATTGGATGAGCAAGTTAAGGACCCAGAGAGCATAGATTCCTGTAGGCTAAAATTTGCTAGTGATCCGTGTCACGCATTAATGGCAATATTATGCTAATGTCGCTGCGTGACAGGGCGGAAGCGTAGTGGTGTTAAAAATGGCGGTACACTGCTTTCGACGTCCCTCGTAATGGGTTCCGCAGCAATGGATGAATATTAATGTTTTTAACTGCTGCTATGTACAATAATCCAAATCTGAACGCCGAAATAATTAACACTGCAATATTTCAAATGTCACAGCCACGCAACGAAATGTTTTCAGCATTTCACCCAAAAGAAGTCCAGTGCTAAACTTTTCCATAAATGTCATGGTCATGGGTTCGGACATTTTTAACCAGGTGGTCGGAGGTCTACCAGCACTGCGCATTAGTGCACCTTAAGTAGCGACCTACATAAGGCGCCCTGCTCCCTATGGACTATAGTGTCAATTCTGGTTCGCCTGCGTATTGAGTAGACACGATTTCTGATTCAATCTCGCAGGAAAACTCTGAGCCCTCTCGATTGCCCTTTGGGTCCCAAATATCTAGACGTAACTTCTAGTTCAATAGTATGTAATAATACGTGTGCGGTCCCATTGTTTGTTCATACGTCGTATCGTTCATACATCTTTATCTAAGTCTAGAATCCTGTATGCTGACTAACCACAAACAGCGCATTACGCGCACAAGCATATTACATGTGGCAGCCATTGATTTCCTTAGCCATATCAAAGGGAAATAATCAACCGAGCACCTCGATGTATTTCACTCACAACCACAAGCAAGGGATTTCCTATCAGTGCGAATTGCTCTGTTAACTTCGCTATCGCGATGTAGATCTTTTGTGACAATGCTCGCAATTTCTATGCAATATTTCATGAAGTTGATAGTTCAAATATTTGTGTTAACTATGTAGCGTTCTGGTCGCTACCACGAACTTTAAAAAAATGCTCACTCAAATTTAAACCATGGTATAAAAGATATCTAAGATATAAATAATGTTTTATTGCAAACACAATGCCTTCCTTTGATAATTAAAATGGTATACCTAATAGATTTACAAAAGTAAAGATGGGCGTACATACATACAGGGTTTAAAGGAACTAAGGATTTAGTTTTACTTTTGCTAAGAGTTGAGGTTTTACGTGGCGCAGCTGGTTCTGTATAAGCTTTCGTCGCAACTTAAAACCTACTTCAAAAAGGAACTTTTTTTAAGTTCTTACCGCTTACTTCCGCAATTTTATACTGTTTTTTTAATTCGAATGCTTCAGGAGTTGTCTTACTAATTCGAGGTCGGTTAACATGTTTTGCTAAAAACCTTTTAATATGTTAAATAAAATGATAATGTCAAACTTATGATTCATTTAAGATACTCGTACATCTATGAATCCAAATTTTAATAACTCTAAAGCATTAATGACGCTATTCGTCCATACAATAAGAACGTCAACATCCTTTTAAAAAATCGATACAATCTTCGTAGAACAATGCAAGGACAACTCGAACGTTTTTATCATTCGACTAATGAGGGTAGGATATTAAAGAAATATAAAGCAAGCTCTTTGTTTTATCTTGAATGCTTTTTGGTGTTGTTTATTCGTTGTTAAATGTTGGCAACTCTGACATTAGCAACGTTTAGGCATGGACTTGTTTATAATAGGACTGGCTGATACGGAAAACTTCTTAACTTTTTCCATATAAATTCTCTACAAAATTTCAAATCTTCGGCCCTTAAAAGTCCACTGATATCGTGATGCTCATAATATAGATGGAAATGACTGCCTCGTTGGTCTAGTGGTTATATGTGCCGCCTTTGGATCAACGGGTCCCGGGTTCGATTCCGGGGTCGGGCAAGTGTCTTTGTCTAAACCAGAGGCACTGGCTCTGGGTGTCATTTCTATCTATAATATGTAAGTATTTACAAAAAAAAAATGTATATAAGTAGTTTATCATCCATCTCGTTACCATAACACAAGCATTAAGTTGCTTAGCTTGGGACGAGATGGCGTTGTGTCAAATGTCCAAGGATATTTATTTATTTATAAATCTCTTATAATTAGAGATTCAGAATATATTGACACTATCGTCTGAGAGTGTCGTAAGAGCTGACTAAACGAAATAGACGGGCAGTAAACTAAGCCGCAAGAGAAGAAAATCCAAGATGACAAGAAGGTGCCAACTCGTTTGACAGTAGGTCCTCCATATAGTTGGAGGGGCGGCGTGGTTCTGCATCAGATCCCACAATGCCGCAACAGGACGCGAGTTGGAGCACCCCGGGGAGGTTTAGTGTGTAGGTAGAGTGCCACACTTCCTCGCTGGCCATCCCCGTGGCCGGCGAGGAAGTCCATAAAGGATTTTACCCAGGGCAAAAAAAAAAAAAGGGACAACGCAGCAGCACCTTTCCATTTTGCATATAAATCAGTTTTTGTTTACCTATACCACCTGGCAGTTTGCCCATAGCAGTAGGCACACACCTTGCAAATTTTCAGCCAAAAATAAGCATGTTTTGGTCACCAATTGGTCACGAACGTGTCATTACTTACGATAAAAACTCACCTAACAAAACATAATGGACTACGAATTACTAAGCTTCTAGTATAATAATATGATTGCATTTTGGTTGATTCAGTGCACATTGCAGAGGCCTTGAGGTGCATTCCAAAGCCATTAGGAAGATCCAGCCCTAGAACCATTACAGCAACAGGACAAAGTCAAAGTCATTCGTCACGGTAATTTATTGCAAATTAAATTAACAAAACCCTGCCTTTATTGCGGCTTCAAAGTGAATGGAAACTAAACGCTTAATCGTTTACGACTGCTGTAAAGTTGATAAAGTGTTGTAAAAACGTTAGCCAATACGATAAAAGTTATAAAGCGGATTGTAAATTTCGTGATATCTCTTTGATCATTCCAATATTCTGCATGCAAAATATAGATATTAAAAAGCATATATACGTTACCGGATAGTTAGAGTGGAGACCATGGTTTTACGACTCAAAAAGGGCAACAAATGAAATTAAATAGGAAACTATTAAACCGTTCAAGCCGCTCACATTCCCATTCCTAAGAAATTGTTTCGTTCGTATCTTGATAAGTATAAAAGGTAAAACTCTACACAGTTAAGTTAAATACTACCAAGTGCAATACTAAGGGCCTCCACGCATTATGCGGCCAGGCCGCGCGGCCAAGTCGCTGCGGCCAACTAATTTTTCTACGATGTATATAGCTGCGAGCATTACGCGGCCAGGCCGCGCGGCCAAGTTTTGGTCGCGCGGCCAACGAAAAACATCGCGTCACATACGCGGGCTATTGGCCGCCGCGACCAATCCGCGCATTATGCGGCCAGGCCGCGCGACTGGCCGCCTAAATGCGCGGGGGCCCTAAAAGTCCAATGTCAACGTCCATATAGTGACAGATTTAGAATACTCAGTCTCACCATCCTGAGGGTGTTCATGTGTTGACAATTTGTAAATGTCCATTGAGACAAACAATTATTCTACAACTTTAGCAAAAGCTCTACATGTATAAACATCAAGGAGAATATTGGAAGCAACGACATTGTCCACCACTTGTGCTAATTAAATCCCACGAACCCGAAAATCAGAAACAAATCTGTATAAATCGAAATTCCAACTTGAACATTTCACCTACGAGGTTAATTATAAAAGTTTTGGGTTTCGCAGCTAAACATTTTTAGCATGAGACCCGTTCAACTTCGAACGTTAATGAAGATGAACGACGTATGCACAAACAATGGACCAAACCGTACACGCGTGTCATCTAAAATTGATCGATGCATAACACTATGAAGCCTGTAGTTACACGTCTAAATATTTAGGATTAAACTTATGTATGTATATATATTATGTCATATTAACACATGTATATATGTGTATGAAAAGTCAAAAGTGAAGTTAGGAATCTAGTTGCATGTTCCAAATATTAGATCCTATGGAGAAGAACAGGCAAGAAACTCCATGGACACTCTTTTTATCATATTTTCTGTTACAAACATCTGATTGGGTTACATTGATTTCGTGTTTATTTCCAGTAAGCTAAGATGTGATGACAATGTAACATATTGCACAACTGAAGTGTCCAGGAGAACAATACAAAGCTATGTAGGTATGTCAATAGCAGTTAAGGGATGACCGGCCCCAACTGGCGGCACCCGATCACGAGCATGACGCATGTGTCAGCCATTCCCCAGCTCAACTATATTTTGGGGAACCGAAGGGCCCGAACTTGAAACGAAACCCTGTGCCCTCCCTCCCTGTAATTGGAGGAGGCCCTACTCAGCAGTGAGTTATTTGTGGGCTGAGTAGTAGTAACAGTGTATATAAAAAAAACTCCGTTAAAAGACTCAAAGTCGCTCGGAGTATCATAGCGAAATCGTATGAAAAATGAGGAGATACGTAGACGAACCAGAGTTACCGACATACACGTAGACCACAGGATTGCCAAACTTAAGTGGCAGAGGGCAGGGCACATAGCTCGCAGGACTGTCTGCAGATGGAATGGCGACCGTGAACCGGAGTGCTAGTAGGTCTGGTTGACCGATGACCTGGTCAACGTCGCCAGAAACCGATAAAGACGGCGGCTCGGGACCGACATTCGTGAAAATTATTGGAGGAGGACCGCAGTACACTTTACATTAACTCCGATTGTTGGATTCGTCTTCTCTCCGAATAGTAGAATCACAAATAAACTATCGTAAAATTTTACGAATAAAATAAAAACTGAGTTTTACTGCTGTCAGTATATGATACTATAAAGAAGAAGAAGAGAGAAGGTGCTATAAAGAGGCATCACGTGGCTCTTCATTGAACTTATGCGCATAGCAGCTGTTCCAGGTACAATTATAATTTATTTAACTTCTGACTTACTTACTTCTCATCTTGTAAAAATCTCCAATTATAGGAAGGACATTGGCCTACTGTGCCACGGGCCAGACGGGTTGCCACAAGGTTTTGTCCCATTAGTATCGACTAAGACGTGACACGTATGAGTCGTCATACGACACCATCTGAATGGAATGGTGTCGTGACATTATGTATACAAAATCCATCACCAACAGTCAACTTTAGAAAAAGTTTAAATCCTTTACACTATTTTGACGTAGAAATGTACACTATTTAATAAAAATGCTAACGTTCTTTGATATATTTCCCTCTGCAGGTCAAGCACGAGATATGATGCGAAGCAAACGATGGCAAAAAAAGCATCTAATTAACATTCCCCCGCAGCCAAAGGAAATTTTCCGAGAAATACTTTAAAAGAATAAATTTACGTTAAAATGTTGATTGTGAAATGATTTCGTGTCGAAACATCTGGCAATGTTTAACTTTGAAGCGACTTTTTGAACTGTAAACTAAAGTTAAAAGTTCAGTTAAAAGTTGATAAAAAGGCTGTTTGCGCAAACGTTATTGCATTTATATATTGGACTTGACCTGTATTGTTGGAATTATACCAGTACTGTGCGTTCCGATACGCGGTGGCATCTCGAGGACCTCATAGAATGTCTTGTCCCAGCCCATAAACGACCCACTGCTGAGTCGGGCCTCCTCCAACCCTCCAAAAGGAGGGTAATTAGTATAATGTGCTACGCTGACCAGACGGGTTGGCACAGTATATCGTATCAAGTTTGCATTTTCTTGCGGCTTATCGGCCCTGTCATTTCCTTTTGCCGGCTCTTATGACACCCTCAGGATAGAACGGGGTCAAGGAAAACTTGATAGCAAACCCAGTGCCAACCCGTCTGGCCAGCGTGGCACAGTAGGCTAATTTCGCTCCATATCATATGTCATTTATGGGTTGAGTCGTATTAGTTACTTTAATATTAGCATGTGATTTTTAGTAAACTTTATCACTGTCTAAGACATTAACTTCTCAATTCGTCTCTTCACTACATAGTATAAAACAAAGTCGCATTCTTCTGTCCGTCCCTATGTATGCATAAATCTTTAAAACTACGCAACGGATTTTGAAGCGTTTTTTTTTAATAGATAGAGTGATTCAAGGGAAAGGTTTTTATGTATAACCTATCCCCGCTTTGCACGGGCGAAGCCGGGGCGGGCCACTAGTTTTATATATTTATGACACATATATGAATATTCCCGCAATCCAGACCCGTGTGATAAATATATAAAATGTTTACAAATGGCTTGAGTCTAAAAGCATTATTTCTTCTCTTACATAGATAATCTTGAAATTTAAATGGTAATAGGTATTTAATTTATACCTGAGAATAATTCTGCAAGGTTAACTACAAACAAACGAATTTTAACTAATGTGTGTATTCTTAACTTTGTAACAAACACAAAAGATTGAATAATATTATGTATTAGGTAGGTATTAAATTTACTAGTTCTGAGTCTAGGGTTCATTCCCGGGAAATCGTTGGGCTTTGTTCCCGGGAAATCAAGCTCGAGAAAAGTCGAGAACTCGAGAAATCATGTACGTTTGTAGAAATTAAACTTGCTACTAATTATAACTAATTAACATGCCATCAATGGTGCTATGATTGTAATGTAATTATAATTTACATTTACTTTCTACCTGAGTTTAAGATATTAAAGTTTTCTTTCGTGTTTTATAGAAGCTATTTTGTTTATAAGATTAAAGTTGTTTTTTTTCTAAATAACCAGCCCAAAATTGTGCTGTGATTCTAATTTTATTGTAAGTTATAAGATATTAACGTTTTCTCTCATGTTGATTTTTGGTTTTGTTTAATAGCAGCTACTTTTGCTTATTAGTCCTAAATAACCAGCCAAAAAAAAGTCGTAAAAACCGACAAAGGGAAATGTTAAATTGCCGCTAACCCTAATACGCTAATAGGTAAAAGAAGGAAAACTTGATACGAAACCTTGTGCGAAGCCATCTGGTCAGCATGGTACAGTAGGCTAATTACGCTCCTTGTGATGACAGGAGACCCGACCCAGGAGGCTAATTTCCCTTCAAGAAACTGGAGGAGGCCCGACTCAGCAGTGGGCCACAGATGTGGCACTGATAAAAAAAGTTTAAGCAAGGTCTGGGTCTGCTGGTTATTGAATGGATGTCCATAATTTGTGTAATATTTAACCTTCTCCGCTCTTCAGAGGGCCGCTAGCCGTAGATAGCAGTCGATAAATTACATTACGCTGCTGACGAACAGCGTGAAAACTGATAGGTCGTCTAAATATATTATTACCGATTGTCTCAGTCAGAATGGAGGGCAGACGGCAATCCGTTCGTGTAAATACTGATAGTCATCTACATTGGGTTAGATCCTAATGTAATTTTGGGAAAGGCGAAGCTTCGGTTACACGTAAGTACTTACAGTCAGTTGGATGTTAGTATCTCCATACAAGTTGGATCTATGAACAAACATACCTGAAACAAAATAGCCATACGTTAACTTTGTGCTAGGTAACATGGGGTTTGAAATAAAATGTCACCTGAGGGTGTCGTAGGACGCGACTAAATAACAAACAAGGCGTAAGAGAAGGAAATCTTGATACAAACCCCGTGCCAACACGTCTTGCCAACGTGGAACGGTAAAGTAAATAATAAATATCCTTGGACATTTCACACAACGCCATCTCGTCCCAAGCTAAGCAACTTAATGCTTGTGTTATGGTAACGAGATGGATGATAAACTACTTATATACATTTTTTTTTTTTGTAAATACATACATATTATAGATAGAAATGACACCCAGACTCCGAGCCAGTGCCTCTGGTTTAGACAAAGACACTTGCCCGACCCCGGAATCGAACCCGGAACCCGTTGATCCAAAGGCGGCACATCTAACCACTAGACCAACGAGGTCCATGAATTTGTAGTGGCCCGAATCGGTAATGGGTAATGTTGGTTCGATTATCGGTGGACATGATGAATGACATAAATATAAAAGACGAAAGATTTGGCGTAACACCTGGCCGGCCGATGGGGACTAGTTTAGGGTATGTGAGACTCCATGGAAAGATGATAATTAGTGCCCTGACGAAAAAATTAAATACTAAAACCAACTAGGTTCCTCGACTGCCACACAAATAGGTGTGTAGTGCACAGCTGCGCGACGAAAAATAAAAAGATTAAAAAAGGGATTACTGAACATAAATATTTTATTGCACAATTAAATACTGATAACATTTTATTATTGCTGACTTTAAATACCCAAGGCAATAGATAAAAGTGCAATATTTCAACGAACATCGCAGTACCGTTGACCTGGGTAACTTAATTACATAGTATAAAATAAAGTAGCTGTTGTCTGTCCGTCCATATGTATGCTTAAATCTTTAAAACTACGCAACGGATTTTGAAGCGGTTTTTTTTAATAGATAGAGTGATTCAAGAGGAAGGTTTATATGTATAATACATACATAATTGCATCTGTGCGAAGCCGGGCCGGGTCGCTAGTTTTAAATAATAGTCACACGATACGACTTCGGAGTTCACAATTAGTAATATCACAAGTTTTTGATGGACACACGTCATAAGCTTCTACTACCAAATTTGCTACTTGGAAATTGATAGGAACAGCACGGCATATTTAAAATGTTTTTTGATGATCAAATTCAAATCATTTACTTTGTTTAGTTCGCGATGGACACTTACAAATTTTATTGTCAACATATTTTATTATACTTAACATACGAGTATCTCATATAAAAATGAATGTTTGTCGGTATGATCTTCAGCAAAAGTCCCGGAACGTTCCTTTCTGAACGAAAAACAAAGTAAAATTTGTGTAAAGACATTGCAGCTAGTTAAATAATAAAATATTCGGTCTACCACCAGTTCGGAACGCGGCCACTGCTGAGTAGAACTGGCAAGAAACTCAGAGGGCTTGGGCATCTTAGGGCCCCTAAGATAGGCAATAGGATATTCAATTAGGGTATTCAATAGGGTCAAAATGGACGACCAACGTGCCCATTGTCAATTTTGATACTAATTAATTTACTAATACAAAAGAGTCAGTTTCAGATCTATGCCATACGCGTTTGACACAAGAACTTTTGAATTTATCAGATTTAGGCTAGCTGTTTGATGGACACGCCAGTTGAAAATGGCAAGCTTCGGGGCACAGCCACAGTGAAAACCTATAACTTATAAGTCTACTACTACTTCCCAGCCCATAAATGACCAACTGCTGAGTCGGGCCTCCTCCAACTGCTCCTCCATCTACAAGGAGGGTAAGCCTACTATGCCACGCTGGCCAGACGGAGTTTCGTATTAAGTTTTCCTTCTCTTGCGGCTAAGTTTTCGGCCTTATCATTTCCTTTGTCGGCTCTTACAGAACTCATTATGTATTCGAAATCCGTAACTGATGCTGATAAGTGAATTGATTAATTTTAAATTTATAAATTGAAGTTAAACAGTTTTATTTATAACGGTTTTTAGTTTTACTTTTTAACGGTTTTATAATCTGTTAAATTTTTAATTTCCAACGCTTCGAATCGGTGCGGCAGAGACTAGATTACAGTTTTCTTTAAAAGTACAAACAAGCTTACAATTAAATTTACCGCGTATATTTTTGTTTTATTGATAACGTTACCTGTGCCCGTAGATATGTAACTATTTATTTGTACTATTATAGACAAGTGTCCTTTCGTCTCTCTCGTCACCACGACTGCTGCAAAGTGTTATAAACACGGGATAGATCCGTTAAAAAGTGTTTAATTCAATGTGTAATATCGCGATAACCCTAATCGCGACAATTCAAGGGGAACAGATCCAAAAGCCTATTCAAAAATTAATCAAACGACTCCACAGCAATCAACTGCTGACAAACGAGAACCTCTAATTTAGCAGCTGAAGAAACGTAACGAGTGAATTGCGCAAAATGAACCTTAAAATTAAAGTGACAAGGTCACAATCAGCGGCAATCTAGCGTGATTCAATAGCACATGATTAGATATTATGTTGTGACAGGCGCATTCGTATGTCTTCTTTATCATTTCGCATCAAAGAAAATGTCGTAGCATTCTTGGGGAATAAAATAAATTCAATTTTATGCTTGCAAGATGTACAGGAATGTAAATAAAAATAAATCCTGACATTTATTTTGGGTTTTGGTTAAAAACTTAACATGCTGCAGGCCACTGACCAAAGCTATTAAGACCGCCGAGGACAGAAACAAGTGGAAGAGCATCGTGACCAAAAGGTAATTCTAGACACGACCTTCAGCAATGAAGATACCGACCAAGAAGAAGAAGAGTTAACATGCTTAGTCGACAGAGAAAAGGTGTTTTGTCAGATGGTACTCCTGAATACATTATTAACAATATTCGCCTCAGAAAATTTGAAAAGTGTATACAGAATATTTCCCCACTATGTTGTCTTTCTGTAACCAAGTTAAAAAAACTAGAGCTTCTTGCGGTTTGTTCGCCGTAGAACAGCATTCCGAACTGGTGGTACTTTCAAATCAAATTATTCTTCTGTTGCAGCTATGTTTGTCATTTCCAATTGTCGGCACCTACGAAGCCCTCATGATGGAATTGGGTAGTGACACACAACACTCACGGTTAGACTAGTCAACCAGTTTAAAGTCGCTCAGCGTGCTATGGAGCGAGCTATGCTTGGCGTTTCTCTGAAGGATAGGCTCCGTAATGAGGTTATCCGACAGAGAACCAAAGTCACCGACATAGGTCAGAGAATTAGCAGACTGAAGTGGCAATGGGCTGTAGAAGAACCGACAACCGCTGGGGTAGACGAGTTCTTGAGTGGAGACCACGAATCGGCAAGCGTAGTGTGGGACGGCCCTCTGCTAGATGGAGCGACGATATACATTTTTTTTTTGTAAATACATACATATTATAGATAGAAATGACACCCAGACTCCGAGCCAGTGCCTCTAGTTTAGACAAAGACACTTGCCCGACCCCGGAATCGAACCCGGGACCCGTTGATCCAAAGGCGGCACATATAACCACTAGACCAACGAGGCAGTCTCTGCGACTGCGATCTGCGAAAGGTTGCAGGCAGCAGCAGGTGGATGCGTCAATCTGAAGACAGAGCGCTATGGCGTTCTTTAGGGGAGGCCTATATCCAGCAGTGGACTAATGTGGGCTGATGATGATGACTATGTATTCTAAATCAGTTACCACGTGGACTTGTCGACGTTCTTACTTAGCGATTAAATAAACGTATTATACTACTACTCAGCCCATAGATGAACCACCGTTGAGTCGGGCCTCCACCAGTTCCGTGGAGGGTAATTAGCCTACTGTGCCACGCTGGCGACACGGGTTGGCACAGGGTATTGTATCACATCCCGGGGCGAGGTAATGTTGGCGGTGTCTCTTGACATCGCCAACGCGTTTAACACCTTGCCCTGGAATTGCATTGAGGAGGCGCTCCATTATCACGGAGTGCCGGCCTACCTCCGCCGTGTCATAGGCGCGTACCTTTCGGACCGGGCCGTGTTCTACCCGGTCCAGAGTGGTTGGGACAGGCGGGCTGTGTCCTGCGGAGTTCCACAGGGGTCAGTTTTGGGCCCGACCCTGTGGAACTTAGGTTACGACTGGGTGCTTCGGGGCGGGCTCCTCCCTAATGTTGGCGTAGTATGCTACGCCGACGACACCCTGGTCACCGCGCGTGGCAAGTCCCACAGGGACGCACAAATACTGGCCACTGCGGGCGTGGCCCAAGTTGTGAACAGAATCCGGCAGCTAGGCTTGGAGGTGGCTTTGAGTAAATCAGAGGCCCTCTTCTTCCACAGGCCTCGGAACACGCCACCTCCAGGCTCCCACATCGTGGTCGGAAGCGTTCGCATCGCCGTCGAGCCCACGATTAAATATCTGGGTCTGGTGCTCGACGGAAGGTGGACCTTCAGGGAGCACCTCCGAAGGTTGGCCCCCAAACTAATGGGCGCAGCTGCCGCACTGTCACGGCTGCTGCCCAACCTTGGGGGCCCGAACGTCTCCTGTAGGAGGCTATACACAGGGGTCGTGCGGTCGATGGCCCTATATGGGTCACCCATATGGGCGGAATCTCTGACGGCCCGTAACGTTGCCCTGCTGCGAAGACCGCAGCAGGTGATGGCCGTCAGGGTAATCAGGGGGTACCGCACGACCTCCTTCGAAGCAGCAAGCCTCCTGGCCGGGCTGCCCCCGTGGGAGCTCGAGGCTAAAGCCCTCGCCTCCCTGTATAAGTGACGAGTGGCAGAGGTGGCGCAGGGGCGGCGTCCCCTTCCTAGGGATGTGGAGGAGCGACGGATCGAGCTGCGTGCTACGGTCCGCCAAGAGTGGGGGGAACGGCTGGCGAGCCCTGGTGCGGGGCACGCAATCGTAGAAGCCATTCGTCCCGTATTGGACGAATGGCTGGAGAGGAGGCATGGTGCACTGTCCTTCCGGCTGACGCAGGTTTTGTCCGGGCACGGGTGCTTTGGAAAGTACCTGTGCCGCATTGGCCGGGAGGAGACTCCGGGGTGTCACCACTGCGCGGATAGTGCTGAGGACTCCGCGCAGCATACCCTGGAGGTGTGCCGTGCGTGGGATAGGCCGCGACGTGACCTAGTCGGCGTTGTGGGGAGCCTCTCGCTGCCGGATCTCGTTAGATCCATGGTCCGGAGCGAGAGGGCTTGGAGGGAGACGGCCTCATTCTGTGAAGCCGTCATGACAGCCAAGGAGGAGGCGGAACGGGCCAGAGAGTTGGCCTCCCAGCGCCCAAATCGCCAGCGCCGCAACAGGCGCCGGAGGGCGTTGGCTGACCTCCGCCCGCCGTAAGTGGGCCTGCGGGCGATTGACCTGGGAAGTCCGTCGCCTGCGCAAAACAGGCCCCGGGAGGACAGCGCGCCGCGATTCGCGTGCGCCCCCAGCGGTGGAATGGGGGAGGGCAATACAGAGCCCCCCCTCATAATCGGAGGGGCCCGCCTTGGAGCATGGGGCTCCACTAGCTCTATAAGAGGCGGGCCAAGGCCCCCAGGGCCACGGAGCATGCTCCCGTAATGGGAGTGAATCCCGTGGCCCTGGTTTGGGCAGACGAGGATCGCCGTCGGTTTTAGTGGGTAGGTCGGGGCGCAATTCACCATCTCTACGCGCCCCGGAGTCCCACATACCCCGGCCAGTACCCAACGGCCGGGAATCCATGAGGATCTCCGACGTAAAAAAAAAAAAAGAAAAGGGTATTGTATCAAATTTTCCTTCACTTCCCGCGCTATTTGTTCCGGGTCGCGTATATCGAAAAGCTCATTCAGTACGTCCCCTCCGCCTGAGACGAACTGGATTAGCATTTCCAAGCTCTTTTAATGAAAAAACACGCGTAAATGCTGCTCCAATACGTCCCAGAGGGTGACGTACTGCAGTAGGATTTCTAAGTCTAAACGCAATAAAACATATTACAAACCCTCATCCTATTCGTCACCCTCGCGGGACGTATTGGAGTCATTGAACTATATTACTAGCGTATAGAACAGACAACGCGTTGCATGATTTTGCGCCACGCTTTGCGGTACAGCGTACCGCAACTATCCAGTGAGTATCCAACGCCCGTAGCGAGTAGTCGTGTTTGGCTCGCATAAATAACGACATCAAAATGCCTGGTTTTGTTCTTAAAGACTGCCGTAAACACTCCAGAATATAAAAAAAAAGTTATGGTGTAACATTTCATCGGTAAGTAGACATTAAAACGTGTAAAACTATTTAATTGATTTTTTTTCGCGATTCAACTATGCTCCTTAGAATCTGGCTGCCGCCATGCCGGGCGCCGTCATTTTGCTATACTAATCATAGAGTAATTAAAACAAAAGACGCAGATAGGCAACATACGTTTGTACCTATTTTGTTGTTCAGGTTGTCAATAGTATATGACGTGTTATTTATTATTGTGTCGAATAGATGTAAAATAAGTAGATTTTGTCTTATATTATACCTAAACAACCATAATTTTTAAGGTTTCGAAAAAAGAGAATAAAATTTGTGCAAAATAGTCGGAATGAAGAAACATGGCTTCGGACTCCTCATACATATATATGTTCATTGCACTTTAAGGATGAAGATAAGCATTATACAAAATCAGGACGTGTTTACACACGACAGGACGTTACAAGAAGTAAAATTCTAAAAATTATACAGTGTACTATGGTTATATATTCGTGAAGAAACTTATTTGGAAATTTCCGAATTGTTTCATCTTTAATATTGAACCTTCTTGGATGCCATACCATGTAGGCAATAATATGAATCTTGATAAATGTCTCATCTGTTATAATTATCTTTGGTCTTATACACAAGCAACGTCCCACGTGACTTACCCCCGGCCGCTTTCGACTGGAACACAATTCTTGTTAGTAGCGTCTTCTCTAGTAGTACATAATATCTCAATGATTGGAGTAGGATTTCTAATGCTAAAATCACAAAGTTTCCAGTAGTATAACGCGCCTCAACGTAGGGTTTATCCTAGTTCTATTTTTCTGATGATAAGGTTAGGGATTACTTAATTTGCATAAACTATAAAACAGGTACGATTAGAATAGAATAGAATACTCTTTATTGTACACCAATAATATTAAAAGTTAACATGGCAACAGAGAAATACAACAAAGAAATGTACAATGGGCGGTCTTATCGCACTTGGCGATTTCTTCCAGACAACCTTTGGATGGATAGGAGTTGTGAATGTTAAAACGGCAGGTAGAGGTGTCCAATAAACTAAAGAAGTACGACAAATACATGCAGATGACGAAATGAAAAAATAATACATTATAAAGCCCTATTCTAATACATATGTAACTTTAAATACTGTTTATTTATTCGTACAGATTTTCTTTAAACGAGCATGTGTAAAACGTTTATGTGTATTAAAATTAATAGAGGCAAGCAATCAATCAAATTTATTATTAAGTAGTTTGTAAAGGAAAATTAAATCAAACTATAAAAAACTATACGTTTAATATATTTTTTTAAATACGGATCATTTGGACCCAAAACCTAAAGTAGACCGTACGTAAGAGAAGTACAATATTTTTCATGTAACGGGTTTTTGCACTCTGCTAATTACCGAATAAACAAATAAGAAATTGCACCGCACGTGCCAAGTGCAGAGATGATCGACGCGCACATAGGGATGGTTAATACACGAAAACATAATGTGTGCGTGAGATAGCAATATCTGCACAGAGAGACGTATCACATTAGCTTTTCTAAGACAACTTTGTGATTTTAGCACTAGAAATCCTACTCCAATACTTCCCGCGAGGGTGACGAATAGAATGAGGGTTTCTAATATATTTTATTGCGTTTAGTCTTAGAAATCCTACTGCAGTACGTCACCCTCTGGGACGTATTGCAGCAGCGTTTACGCGTGTTTTTTCATTAAAAGAGCTTGGAAATGCTAATCGAGTTCGTCTCAGGCGGAGGGGACGTACTGAATGAGATTTTCGATATACGCTTCCGGGTCTGGGTGTTTTCTATGTATGTATTTACAAAATTAAATTTATCAAAATAAAAAATAAATTATTTAAGTAGTTTATCATCCATCTCGTTACCGTAACAGAAGCATTAAGTTGCTTAGCTTGGGACGAGATGGCGTTGTGTGAAATGTCCAAGGATATTTATATTTTTGACGGCTCTTGCGACACCCTGAATGAATGACTGTCTCGTTGGTCTAGTGGTCAGATGTGCCGCCTTTGGATCAACGGGTCCCGGGTTCGATTCCGGGGTCGGGCCAGTGTCTTTGTCTAAACCAGAGGCACTGGCTCGGAGTCTGGGTGTCATTTCTATCTATAATATGTATGTATTTACAAAAAAAAAATGTATATAAGTAGTTTATCATCCATCTCGTTACCATAACACAAGCATTAAGTTGCTTAACTTGGGACGAGATGGCGTTGTGTGAAATGTCCAAGGATATTTATTTATTTAATGGAATGGGGTGGTGACACCATGTATACTAAATCCGTCACCACACGGAATTTCATAAACTTATTCAAATTTCAATAATTTAAAATAGAAGTCACATTGGAATACTCGCAGAATATTCCATTAATCGTGCTTTCTTGAACAATTAAAATGAATTTTGTGCAAGTCTAGGATAGACATTGATAGGTCTGGAATTTAATTGCAGCCTTAGCCAAGGTATCGCCTCACCGACGGGCCGGTGACTGTGTAAGCCACAGGAGGAAGCGGTAGCGATAAAAGTTGACGCTTAAATGCGCTGTATGTAGAACGCTTGTCCCCGAATTCATTCGTCAGCCAGGCAAGAGTCTTTGTGCAAGCTTCAGTTTTTTTTATCAACTAACTTAAAAAACAAGGAAGTACTCCGTTCGGATGTATATGAAAATACTACGACTACTACTAATATTACGTCTGCGTGGTGACGGATTTAGAATACACAATGTCACCAACCTATACCATCTTTAGGGTGTCGTAAGAGGCGACTAAAAGAACGCAAGAGGCAGATCACTTAGCCCCAAGAGAAGGAAAACTTGATACAAACCCGATGTCAACCCGTCTTGCCAGCGTGGTACAGTTGGCTAATTTCCCTCCATGAATTTGGTCAAGGCCCGACCCATTAGTGGGTTATATAGGGGCTGAAATGACGACTACTACTATTCAGCCCTAACATAACCCGCCCCAATTACATGGAGGATAAGTAGCCTATTGTGCCACGCTGGCCAGACGGTTTGGCACAGGGTATCGCATCAAGTTTTACTTCTCTTGCTTCTAGATTTTCGACCTTGTCATTCCCTTTTGTCGTCTCTTACGACACCCTCAGCATGGAATCGGGTGGTGACATTATGCATTCTAACTCCGTCACCACACGGACAAGTAAATATACTTCAACTTAAAGTTGTATTTAGAATACTAAATACAACTAAATACTAAATACAACTCAAAAAGCAAACAGCGATTTTGAAATCGCTTTTCTTTCGTACTTCGGCCTCGTAAAATCCTGCAGACAGTAATTATTAAAGAAGTTCGCGTATAGCCGTGAAAGGTATACCTGGATTCAATTAAAAGTTCCCTCATCGTTGTCTAGCTTTAGTGTTTGTTTGTTACTTTTAGCCATAAAAGTATTAAAAAAAAGAAATACAGCAGAACCAACGAAAAAGTACCGTGAAAATACGTGTACCGACTTTAAAATCTGTACTTAATAATATATAAAGCTGCAGAGTTTGTTTGTTTGTTTGTTTGTTTGAACGCGCTAATCTCAGGAACTACTGGTCCGATTTCTTATTTTCAAAGGAATTAGGGATCCGTATGAAAATTGAGATTTTGTAACCAAAGGTGTAAAATCGAAAACCTATTTATGCGTGCGCTGCAAAAACTATTGACAATAGAACAAATTGAAGTACTACGAGTTTGTAGGTCTCATTAAAATCTACAAAAAAGTCAGGGAGAGCACATATCTAACTATCATAGTTTAGTCACAATAACCACTTTTATATTAATAAAAAAAATGCATAGAGATAAGCACGGGTTCGAAGTCCACGCGAGCGAAGCCGCACCCAAAAGCTAGTAGGTACTAAAATGAAAAACAAGTCGGTGCCTTAACATCATTATATCCTAAGTAACGTCGGTGTCCATTTAAGTTGGCCCCGCTTTCATATGGTATTAGTGCTTTCTTTAAAGTCGGTATTATTTTGGTTAAAGAGTTTTTATTTTATTGAGCTTACAAGTGGTTGTTTATTTTTCGAATCGTAAGATGCATGTGAGCACGTTTGGTAATGCGATTTTTTGTCAATTTCCGACGGCCTTAGGATAACGTCAATTTGGTAAAACAGTGTTAAACGCCATCTAGTGTTAAATAAATGCAATTCGATGTAGAAAGATTTAACTCCATTTCATCCTGAGGGTATCGTAAGAGCCGAGAAAAGAAAATTAAACGGCAGAAAACCTAGCCACAAGACAAGGAAACCTTCAAACAAAACCCAGTGCCAACCCATCAGGCCAGCGTGGCACAGTAGGTTTATTACCCTCCATATAACTGGAGGAGGCCAGACTCCACAGTTGGTCATTTACGGGCTTAGATGATGATGATGATACGTGCACACTACCATAATAAATAATAAATAAATAAATATCCTTGGACATTTTACACAACGCCATCTCGTCCCAAGCTAAGCAACTTAATGCTTGTGTTATGGTAACGAGATGGATGATAAACTACTTATATACATTTTTTTTTGTAAATACATACATTATTATAGATAGAAATGACACCCAGACTCCGAGCCAGTGCCTCTGGTTTAGACAAAGACACTTGCCCGACCCCGGAATCGAACCCGGGACCCGTTGATCCAAAGTCGGCACATCTAACCACTAGACCAACGAGGCAGTCCAATATCCAGAAATCATATCGCTAATGGATCATACAAAATTCAGTGTTACTTTTTACTACTGCATCGTAAAGATAATTCATATCAATTCAGAACAACAAAACCATTGGGCCGCATTAATGACTTGAGTGTTGGTGACGCGATCAAAATCGTAAACGCGATACGTTAGAAAGAGACGGACATTGCAAGTGAAAGAGCCGGTGATATTGTAAAATTTATTGCGCGGAATGAAAATATGATAATAGGGTAATATACTGTTAACGTGGACGGTTCCTAGTCGTCGTGACAGCAGAATTGTGATGAAACATTTAGAGACGCCTGTTGTATGGGTGACAATTTGATGACTGAGGGTGATACAATTACGTGTATTAATCTAGTTTTGAGCAGCTAATAATAGTAAGCTTGGAACTCAAACTCTAAAGGAACTTTATTTACGTGGGTTTTATCACAAAACACTTATAAATTTTCATAATTATAATTACCATTATCATCTTACGGCCCCTGTCCCACGCCAGGTGGTAATCTCCACACCCCTATCAGTCGTCATACCTACATTCACACCTTCACACCACATACACAATCCCTCACTCCTACAATCCCTCCATCTCCCTTGATCGCTTACAACACCTACGTCCACCCACATTCATGCTAAAACTACCACCGGTTCGGAAAGCTACTCTACAGAGAAGAGCCGACTAGAAACTCAGTAGTTGCTTATTTCAAAATAGTGGTAAATAGCATAATGGACTCCTCAGGATTGAATGGGTTGGTGACACAATGTATTCGATATCCGTCACCATTTTATTCGTATGTATATTTGTATATGAATATGCAAAATAACGAAGAATTAGAAACCCAACAATTAAATTTACATAAATTTACACTTTTCAGCTTCTCTTTAAATCTATAATAAAGGTTTAGGTCGCCGGAAAGCAGTAGATGCGGGCGGCCCAGGACCGGCCTTTGTGGAGATCCTTGGGGGAGGCCTAAGTCCAGCAGTGGACGTCTTTTGGCTGAAATGATGATGGTGATGATAATAATCACGTCAAGCACACAACATATGAAGATATTTTACTTATTACTTGCTTCTCAGCCCATAAATGACCCACTGTTTAGTCGGACCTCCTCCAATTACATGGAGGGTAATTAGCCTATTATGCCACGCTGGCCAGACGGGTTGGCATAGAGATTCGTGTCAAGTTTTCCTTCTCTTGCGGCCAAGTTTTCGGCATTGTCATTTCCTTTTGTCGGCTCTTATGACACCCTTAGGACGGAATAGGGTAGTGACACTATGTATTCTAAATTTTTAGATATTTTTTTTCTCAACCTTCTGAAGTAATTGATTATTTATTGGTTATTTTTCGCTTTTAAATGTTGAAGTCGGTGTACATTTTTTCTCAAATAGTTTTAATTTTATTGTACATATAACTAACACCATTTGAGTAAATATTTTTTTTTATCGAATCACTATTCATTGCAGTTAGTTGCATTATTACAGAGACTATTGAAAACATAACAATTAGAACACTACATCTTTAGATTCACACTATCACTATCCAACTATTGTTAAAAACGTTTGTAAAAATGTAAACTCCACTATTTTATTTTCGTCTTGGCACAATACAAAGGTATTCAGAAAATGGTGCGTATGTGCTAATGTTCTTTTTTCAGATTTTTGAAAAAAAAATCGTCTGTAGTAATATGAAAACTACATATTTTAAACGGCAAACAAAATGTAAAACCGCACTATAGTTCACTCGATGTTTGAGCTAGTATTGATCTTTTCTGTGATGCTACTTTGGTTGAGTCGACCGACGGTCAGCTCAATCATGCTGTTCTAAATATTGACGAAATACTGCTGTTGTCGTCCCGACATCCTTGTGGTGACGGATTTAGAATACACAATGTCACCAACCCACACTATCCTGAGGGTGTCGTAAGAGGCGACTAAATGATCATAAGAGGCAGATCACCTAGCCGCAAGAGATGGTAATCTTGATACAAACCCTGTGCCAACCCGTCTTGCCAGCGTGGCACAGTAGGCTAAGGAGGCCCGACTGAGTAGTGGGTCATTTATGGGCTGAAACGACGGCTGCTGTTGTTTGACCCTTTGTGACTAATGCGCGGGCTTGCTCTCACAAATCTGTCTTGTCATTCTTTGTATACAAAAATTGCATTAATATTTTTTTTTATTTTGACTTCACTGGAATTTTGTGTTATATCTAGAAGAAAACTAAGCTCCGATCGGAACCGATTATGACATACAAGTATTTTTCCGGAACTTAGATTGCAAAAACGCATAATTCCTAATTATGAAGATAGACTTAGTAAATTAAAATTATTAAAAATATTTTTTTTAAAGACGACAGTTTTGTTTATTTAGCTGATCAGTATCTATTTTATTTCAAAATTCATTGATAATTTATCGAAGAAAATATTTGAAAAGTACCAAATAAGAACTATAGCTTTTACTATTAGCTCAAATATTGATATTAGAAATATTGAAGGTTTTAAACTGTCTCTAATATATACATTGTGTTATTAATTAATTTATTTAGGACAACCAGCAATAATTACATTACTATTAACAAAAAGATAGATCTTAATCATTTAAGGTAAATGTAAATTTTTTTTAAGTCGGATATCCTCATGGATTCCCGGCCGTTGAAACTAGCCGGGTTACGTGGGACTCCGGGGCGCGTTTAGATGGTAAATTGCGCCCCGACCTACCCACTAAAACCGACGACGGCGATCCTCGAGTGCCCAAACCAGCGCCACGGGATTCACTCCTCGATAGGAGAGCATGATCCTGGACCCTGGAAGGTAAATCTATACTAATATATAAAGCTTACTAATATATAAAGCTGCAGAGTTTGTTTGTTTGTTTGAACGCGCTAATCTCAGGAACTACTGGTCCGATTTCAAAAATTCTTTCAGTGTTAGATAGTCCATTTATCGAGGAAGGTTATAGGCTATTTTATTTTCAAAGGAATTAGGGATCCGTATGAAAATTGCGATTTTGTAACTCAAGGTGTAAAAGCGAATACCTATTTATGCGTGCGCTGCAAAAACTATTGACAATAGAACAAAATGAAGTACTACGAGTTTGTAGGTCTTATTAAAATCTACAAAAAAGTCCGGGAGAAGACATATCTAACTATCATGGTTTAGTCACAATAACCACTTTTATATTCATAAAAAAAATGCATAGAGATAAGCACGGGTTCGAAGTCCACGCGAGCGAAGCCGCGCCCAAAAGCTAGTGTACAATAATTGTACAATAATAAGGTGCCACATCATGCTTGTATATAGAACGGTAACCTAACGAAGCAAACTATAGGTAGAACAATACTTGTAAAACAACAACAGGTAACAAAATCGGATACGGAAACTATTTTTTTGTCAGCGCAGTAACGATAGATCCAGACTATGATATATCGTCGTCGTTTCAGCCCATAAATGACTCACTACCGAGTCAGGCCTCCTCCAAATTCTTAAAGGGAAATTAGCCTACTGTGCCACGCTGGCAAGACGGGTTGGCACAGGGTTTGTATCAAGTTTTACCTCTCTTGCGGCTAGGTAATCTGCCTCTTACGATCCTTTAGTCGCCTCTTGCGACACCCTCAGGATAGTGTGGGTTGGTGACAGTGTGTATTCTGAATCCGTCACCACACTGATATATTGGCAGTGAATAATTAAATAGATCCACTTCTACAGACTAATAAACTTCTAACTAAACGGCGATCCTTGACTGCCCAAGCCAGGGCCACGGTGACAACCCGTCTGGCCAGTGTGGCACAATAGGCTAAATACCCTCCATGTCACTGGAGGAGGCCCGACGGAGCAGTGGGTCAAATATGGTAGCGGCACCGCTTTCTGAAGATTTTCATACGGTAAAAGATTTTTGACAACCCTAAGTTATTACATTTCGGGTTGCATTGTCTGTTACAAAATAAATCATTCAGCCCTATTTATATACAACGTTGCAGTCATAAATTCCACGGAATGTACGTCTGTTTGTACCATCACGCGGCACTAAGGTAAATTGTTTGGTTGCCAGGTCAAAAAATAGCTATTCATAACATATGAGAAAGGTAATGGATATTTAAATTTATTCTGACATACAATCTGACAAACAAAAATTATAATTTACTGGGTTTTACCAAAAGGTTTACCCAACGTAACTATGGAACCAGAACTATGTGTCGAGTGCGAGCTTTATTACCTTTGCGATCACTGTTTGTATATGGAATGGTAGGCTTAGACACACTGTAGGAGACTGGATTTGCGCCTCAGCAAATACAGTCTCCTACTTCACTACTATCAGCTACTTAACTCTGTGATTGACAACCCTGAAGCTCTCGCCCGCTGTTGCCTTTTCACGCCTAACCAGTACACACGGTTGCGCGCGCGTCGTCTGTTAGCAGCACCGCGGACACGAACGTGTGCTTCAAAAAACGCACCCACATCTCGTGTGATCGCGTTGCTCAACAATTTAGTTGCTTATCAGCCACATGTGGATATATTCCATAATACAGTTGGCGAATAAATAAAATAAAAAAATAAAGAATTTTATAAATAATATTAGTTAGTAGTGTAATTTAGCTTACTGTACGCATTGGGCAACTGTAAGTACAGCCAGCAACTATTGTGAATAAATAAATAAATAAATAAAGGAACGATCATTTGTTGCTTGTTCCGCCTCATCTCCGAAACGGTTGTGCTGATTTCAAGTTTTACTGGCACGTAACTGATGACCAGAGGTCGGAGTAGGTAGATTGATTTTATATACTTGCGTCAAGATATTATAATATGGACATGCCATTTTATCCATAACGTGCGGGATTTCGTTCCGGTATTTTGGAGGCATATCCATATTATCCTCTACGTTTGACGTCAACGACCTTAAATCAATCCTACTCCGACCTCTACTGATGACATACGACTTTTTTTTAATAAAAAGCATTGTTTAATTAATTCGGGTTTTAGATTCAGGCAGCTGCATCTCCGGGAACAGCTATATGTGGTCATTTTAACATAATATTAAATGTTTACGTATAAAGATTACTTTATTAGTATTTTCCGACCAATCGTGGCTATATGGGAGTGGCTATAGCCAAAACAATATATACCCGCGATGGAGTTATTTCAATAACTAACAATTACTACTGTGTACTACGCAGCTCCTAGATGACCTACTGGATGATGGGCCTACTCCCATCACAGGAATCATGCGGACGTCTACATATTGACTAAAAACTACATCATAATTCATTCATTTTTTAAATACCTACGATGCCACGCCTCTCAGGCACGTCAAACTTATAACTCCCCTCATTTAGTCGTGGACTCCGAATTTAAATACAGTAAAATTGTTTAATTGCATAAAATACCATTTAAATTGAAAACAAACAGAAATGTCGTGACCTAAAATCTCCAAGAGAAATGTACTCCATAAAACATTGACCCAATCTGAACAGGAAATCCGCAACACCAACATTGCAGTAACAATACTATGCCAGAGTGGTTGGTAACGTAAATATTATGACACGGAGAATAGCTGTTTTGACGGCGAGGGCCACGATTGCTCATTGATATACCCTCTCGATATACTCTCATAGTCGGATATTATGAAAACCTTACATGTGTTATGTATGTGCTGGTAGGCCTCCCACACGGTGGACCGACGACCTGGTTAAGGTCGCCGGAAAGCAGTGGATGCGGGCGGCCCAGGACAGGCCTTTGCGGAGATCCTTGGGGGAGGCCTATGTCCAGCAGTGGACGTCTTTTGGCTGAAATGATGATGAAAAAAAATGACATGTGTTATGTATATTATCGCAGTCAGCACTTAGACCTAATGCTTCTCTTGTTAGATGTACGGAAATTGGTCGACTTAATAAGCTCAATTGTTGTTACACAACAAACTTTGCAGAGCGACGTGTGGCGGGTCGACCACTTCCTTTTGATATGGTTGAGGACATCGTGGCTGCCACATGCGTTATGCTTGTGAACAGGTGCCGCTGTTTGGGGTTATTCGGCTCACTAGATTCAAGACCTATAATTTCATTTTTAATTATTCTATCTTGTTTTTAATTATAAAAAACCTTTCGAAACCAAACAAAACTAGTTAGTTATAGGTACGCGATCATTGTAATGTGGCGTTTAAAAAAGTAGACAACCCACCGTTTCTTCCACCAGGTCTTCTCCGTTGCCTGCCGTTGTCTGCCGTATTATAAAAATAATGTATGACGATTGTGATGAATAAAAATGCTTTATAGTATAAACCAATTATGGCATTAGATAGTATAGCATTTTTCTATTCCAATTAGACCCAATGCTTCTCTTGTTAGATGTAGGGAAATTGGTCAACTTAATAAGCTCAATTGTTGTTACATATAAGCTTTGCACAGTTTAATTGAAGTAGCGTTTACCTAATCGTTCCTCCTCCAGTTTACCAGGATAGGATAAAATTTTGGTGAAATTGTGGTACTCCAGAAATGAACCAAGGCTCCAACGTCTCGCGCTAAATACCAATTAGTATAGCTCTAAAAACGTATGATTTCTTTTAAGAACCGATACGAAGGATTTATTTTTATAAACTGAATTCGACCTTAATTTTATCAGTACTACGACACATTAATCCATGAAAAAATCTTTCAGACATTAGGCCTACACGTGCAACAATAAACGTAGACTAGTCTCGACATTAACATTAATCTTGTTTTTTTTTTACTATAAACATTTTTAAAGTGAGCTAATAAAAATAATTAACTCGCGCCTAGTTTTAGATTTGCCAACATAAGTATCCAATATATTATACATGAATTAAACAAATACCGCATAATCTAAATTTGTTATTGTTAGAGTCGAAAATTATGTTTATTCTTTATCACTAATATTTGAAAGTTAAAAATTACAATTATGGTGAAAAATCTCCATGACATTATGTTAAAGATCATCGATCTTTTGGAATCAATATCTCTTATAGAATATTTTATGTATAGAATCTATTGTGTAGGAATACTTAATGTATACTAAAAACGTAAAGTTTAAACAGGTCGCGGGATAAGGTAATTAACCGTAAAATTTACTTTGTATTGAAGAATTTTAAACGATCAAATATCACTGCTGTCTGTAAGATCGCCTTTGTACGTGAAATTTCATAAGTTTATTTATTTATTTTCCTTGTGTACAGTAAAGAGTCAATAACAGTTTACAATAAATATAATTTGAAATTCGCGAGTTACCTACTAAACTAACATAGTATTATAATCGAAATCTCTGTGAATGAAACGATACACATTAAGACTTTTCGACAGAGAACCAAGGTCCTCGTCAGCTCAGAGATTTAGTAAACTAAAGTAGCAGTGAGGTGGTAATACTCTGAAAGATCCTACATTTGCGACGATTTCTGCCCAACGATTTCTTATGTGGCAAACACGATTCGGCATGCGACTTCCTCTACGAGCTCCTCCTATAAGGCTCCCCTCTACCAAATGGACCGCCTGATCTGCCAACTGTTGCAGGTGGATGAGTTCAGGGACTTGGAGCATGATCCCTTACCATTGGGAGTGAATCCCGAGGTCCTGTTTCGGGCAGCCGAGGATCGCCGTCGGTTTTAGTGTGTAGGACAGTGCGCAATTTACCTAGTTTACACGCCCGGAGGCCCACGTAAGCGCTCATACATACGAACGGCATGTTTCCAAAGACAGGCTGCAGTTGTCTGTGCCGTTGACAACATGCCGTTCGTGTGTATGAGCACTAACCCGGCCAGTCCTCGAAAAGAAGGGTATCCATGCGGTTTGGTCATCCAAATGGCTATGTCCAATAGTGGACCAGTGTGGTCTGATGATGTAGTGTTTATAATCCAAAACAGTTCATACTGGTCACCTTCAAGTGTATCAAAAGACGCTTCACGCTACATCGAAATAGTATATTTTTCATTAATTTGGCAACTATTTCAGCTCAATTATTTACAACATCAAAGTGACGAGAGGCCAGAGCTACTTCTACAGAAAATGTTATGGCGTTTTCTTCGTCATCTATCACAGTACAATGGCACACGTCATTAGGAACAGCCATCAGTTTGGGTTCCAAAATAAAAGTATTAACTAATTTTTAAATGCGGCGGAGTTATTTTAAACCCAAGGGGCTTCAGCCGTTTCGTTGCAGAGCTATGGGACAGACGGGTTTCGTTTAAAATGTTCCTTCTCTTGCAGCTAAGTTTTCTGCCACGGATATTTCTTTAGTCGGCTCTTATGGCGCCCTGAGGATGGAATAGGGTGGTGACATTATATATTCTAAATCCGTCAACACACTGATGGACTCCCTAATATTGTCGTGATTCTATTATGTAAGATCCTGATTGGAAATTGCGCCGGGCAAGTGTCTGTGTGTAAACCAGAGGTAGGTACTTGCTCAGAGTGGCTGTTATTTGTAATCGTGAATTACATGTTTGTAAACAGCTCCGACGAACGAAACTCTGTGCCAACCCGTCTGGCACATTAGGCTAATTACTCTCCCTATGATGGGAAGAGGCCTGTACGGTGTGGTGGTCACCGTACAGAGATTTTTATGGTTTATGAATTAAAGATAATTATGCACAAAAATTGGTTTATTGCATAATCTTAATGGTATGGTTAAAATAAAATGGTATGAATGAGCATACGCGGACCGGTGGTGGTGATCGGACGCACACTACTCGAAACGCCGCGCGTTGGCGTAAAACGCTGACAGCGCGCAACGCGATGTATGATTGCATCGTACATGCTCCCACACAGAGAATGTGAGAACATGGGGATGATGGTGAAGGTGGTGGTGAATGATGATGAGACAGGCTGAAAAACAATACTTTTCAAATTATCTAGTGTCCCTATGATTCACAATTGGTTTCCTCACTAAAGGTATGTTTACAAAATACAGGTGACGTAGATACATCAACGCGAACACTAGGTACCGGTTGAACACCACTTTGCTCTGCTTTTTCACTTACACATTGGTCACTGACACTATATTTATATGCGGCGTTGGCGAGGCCGCGCATGGTGGGGTAGGGCGTAGGCGCCGGCCTGGGTGCCGAGTGCCCCTGCTCCGAAGCCGGCAGCGTTGGTGAGGCTGGGCGGCGCCGCGCGCGCGACTGTAACCCCAAAGCCTTAGTGGACTCTTGGTGTTTGAAAATATATGTTTGGTCATAATCGATTGCGGAATTGTGTTCCAATAGTTCTAGTTTATTTGATGACCACTTTCTGAGATTCAATCCCCCTAACTTTAAGAGGGCTATAAGGTCAGATTTCAGTTTTATTGCCGAATCAACGTCATGGTGCCCATGTAAAACGTCATCCATATAAAAACTGGTAGCAACTACTTCTGCTGCTTGTGGAAACCGGTGACCTTCGTCTTTAGCCAGCTGTTTTAGCGTCATCATCGCTAAAAATGGTGCAGCCTTGGTGCCGTATGTAAGGGTAGCTAATTTGTATTCCCGTAGTGGTTCTGTAGGACTATCACGCCATATTATTTTTTGCAGGTATTGATCATCTTTGTGGATCAATATAAATCGAAACATTTTCTCGATATCGGCCGTAAAGGCTATCTGGTATTGCCTCCATGATATGATAAGTGATAGCAGATCCTTTTGTAGATTGGGGCCACTGTACATAAGATCGTTCAAAGAATAGCCCGTTGAAGTTTTCGCTGAGGCGTTAAACACGACCCGTGTCGCCGTGGTAGTTGATTCAGCGCGCGTTACACAATGGTGAGGTAAATAAAATTCCGGTGTCTGGTGACCGGTGCACTCAGTCATGTGGTTCAAACGAATGTATTCTTGAATAAATTGTTTATAACTATCTTCAATAATTTTGTTTCTCGTAAATCTTTTTTCTAATTGACGAAATTGGGCTACTGCTTTGGTTCTAGACTCTCCCAATTTTTCTGTCACATCTGGATGGAGTGGTAATCTGACAACGTAACGCCCATCTGGTTGGCGTTTCGTTTGCAACTGGTAGTGTTGCATACACTGTAAGTCATAACTGGACATGTCGAGTGTATTATCCGAGAGGTCTTCCATCTCCTCAACTCTACTGGTATGTCCTCGAGTGGTTATATTGGTATCAAAAAATGCACGAGAAGTGCCCGCATCGGCAGGAGTGGTAACAGTTTCCTGACGATCGGAATATTGCGATAATGGTGTCGCTGGTCTCAGTAGTGGTTTAGATGGTTCAGTGGCTACATAATTCCTAATAAGCATTTTTATTTCGTTATAAAAATTAAGAGCCTTTTGGTAATAATTCTCGCTAAAATATTTATGGTTAGGGTCCTCGAATTCAGCACGTATTCTGGTATGGTTCAGCTGAAATTCGTTCCAATAGGCATCTAAAGTATTTAAGCGTTTTTCGATGTAACTACGCTGAAGTCTTGCGCTCCGGCCGTTTGTCCGAAGGGCGTCCATCGCGGACATGATTTGAACTTGTGTGGCTAAGATCCCCTCCATGGTGATTATGGTTATAATAAATGTGGTAATAAAGGAAAGATCTTACTCAGAGGGCTGGTACGTGGTGACCTGGTTAGACCCGGAGCTCGATCCTGGTTGGTTGTTTGTCAATGAACTTGGTAATATCCACTTGACAATGGTTACTGGTACTGGTGATGGTAAAATGGTTCTTGGTCGATTATGGTTGCTGGTTAATGGTTATCCTTTGAAGCTGGTTATACTGACTGAACAGCGTGCTTCAATAGGAACTCTTACGTAGCCTTACTGTTGCGATGGTACAATCAGAGACACGAAGAACGACGATTCTGGTTAATGGTGATGGTAAAATGGTTCTTGGTCGATTATGGTTGCTGGTTAATGGTTATCCTTTGAAGCTGGTTATACTGACTGAACAGCGTGCTTCAATAGGAACTCTTACGTAGCCTTACTGTTGCGATGGTACAATCAGAGACACGAAGAACGACGATTCTGGTTAATGGTGATGGTAAAACTGGTTACGTCGTAAGCTGGATTCACTGCCACGTGTTCACTTTATTCACTCGCGCAGGGTCCCGCCTTACGACTTAGGCTCGAAGGACCACGATGCACGGTTGCTGGTTAATGGTTATCCTTTGAAGCTGGTTATACTGACTGAACAGCGTGCTTCAATAGGAACTCTTGCGTAGCCTTACTGTTGCGATGGTACAATCAGAGACACGAAGAACGACGATTCTGGTTAATGGTGATGGTAAAACTGGTTACGTCGTAAGCTGGATTCACTGCCACGTGTTCACTTTATTCACTCGCGCAGGGTCCCGCCTTACGACTTAGGCTCGAAGGACCACGATGCACGGTTGCTGGTTAATGGTTATCCTTTGAAGCTGGTTATACTGACTGAACAGCGTGCTTCAATAGGAACTCTTGCGTAGCCTTACTGTTGCGATGGTACAATCAGAGACACGAAGAACGACGATTCTGGTTAGTGGTGATGGTAATGGTGGAAGCTGGTTACACCGTCGGCTGGACTCCACATCACGTTTCATTAATATTCTTGTCGTTGTATTCAGAACAACTATAAGACATGAAGAACGCGAAAGCTCCCGCCTAACACTAGACTCGAGCAAGGCCAAGATATACGGGCTTACATGGTTAATTTAATTGGTTGTGAGTGAGCATACGCGGACCGGTGGTGGTGATCGGACGCACACTACTCGAAACGCCGCGCGTTGGCGTAAAACGCTGACAGCGCGCAACGCGATGTATGATTGCATCGTACAAGGCCTGAATCAGCCTTTTTTTATACTTAAAACTTAACCACTGACTAGGTATTACCGGGATCGGGCAGTTTATAAACATGAAATTCATGAATACAAATAACACCCAGACTCAGAGCAAGTGCCTCTGGCTTACACAAAGTCACTTGCCCCCGACCGGAATCGAACCCGGGACCCCGTGATCTAAAGGCGGCGCATCGAACCGCTAGACGAACAAGGCAGTTATTTATGGCCAGAGTAGTAAACAGCCCCGATAATACAGGTTTTGCTACTTCTCAGCCACTGCTTAGTCGGGCCTCCTCCAACTACATGGAGGGTAATTAGCATACTGTACCACGCTGGCTCTTACGACACCCTCAGCATGGAATGAGGTGGTGACACTATGTATTCTAAATCCATCACCACACCGACGGTTGTATCTAAACACTAGCTTTTGCGCGCGGCTTCGCCCGCGTGGGCTTCGAACCCGTGCATATTTTTTATGAACATAAAATCGGTTATTGTGACTAAACTATGATAGTTAGATATGTGCTTTCGCGGACTTTTTTGTAGATCTTTATAAGACCTACAAACCCGTAGTACATCATATTGTTCTATTGTCAATAGTTTTTGCAGCGCACGCATAAATATGTTTTCAATTTTACATACGGATCCCTAATTCTTTTGAAAATAAAATATAGCCTATAACCTTCCTCGATAAATGGACTATCTAACACTGAAAGATTTTTTGAAATCCGACCAGTAGTTCCTGAGATTAGCGCGTTCAAACAAACAAACAAACAAACACTGCAGTTTTATAATATACTAGCTTTTGCGCGCGGCTTCGCCCGCGTGGGCTTCGACAACGTGCATATTTTTTATGAACATAAAATGGGTTATTATGACTAAACTATGATAGTTAGATATGTGCTCTCGCGGACTTTTTTGTAGATCTTTATAAGACCTACAAACCTGTAGTACATCATTTTGTTCTATTGTCAATAGTTTTTGCAGCGCACGCATAAATAGATATTCGATTTTACACCTTGGTTTAAGAGAGAGACCTGAGATTAGCGCGTTCAAACAAACAAACAAACAAACAAACAAACAAATAAATAAACAAACAAACAAACTCTGCAGCTTTATATATTAGTATAGATATTAGTAACTAGTGGCCCGCCCCGGCTTCGTCCGTGCAAAGCGGGGGTGGGCTATAAACCTTCCCCTTGAATCACTCTATCTATTAAAAAAAACCGCTTCAAAATCCGTTGCGTAGTTTTAAAGATTTATGCATACATAGGGACGGACAGAAGAATGCGACTTTGTTTTATACTATGTAGTGATGATAGTGATTAGTAATATTAGTATAGATAGAGCACGGTTAAGTTTAAAAAAAAATTGTTAATGTAACACAAAATTGAGTTAACTCGACGATGATGATAACTTATTATCTACAACTACCAACCGACGCAAGTCTGGTATAAAGTGTTCGCGAAATCGTCGGAACACCATCGCATTGTGCGCCGCAGTTAACGCCAGCCTATCTTGGGTACCTCCTGAAAAGGTTTCATTGAAAAGCCGGGATTAACGCAGTTTAAAAGGGGGGATTTACTTGCTAGTCCCGACCTAAATTCGGGCGAGCTGGCGAATGGCAGACAGCTCGCGACGTGATTTTTAAGCGGAGGATTTCGGAGGCGATGTCGTGTATTAAATTTGAATAAAGCTATTTCGTCGGATTAAATTGGAATAACTATTCGGGCATCTATATTTAGTGTCACATCACTACGGTTGGTGTCACATCTCCATGCGGAACAACGGTTGTATCAAGCGTCGTTGTTGAATTTAAACGGGTCCCGGGTTCGATTCCTGGGTCGGGCAAGATTCTTTGTCAAAACCAGAGGCACTTGCTCTGAGTCTGGGTGTCATTTGTGTTCGTGAATGACATGTTTGTAAACTGCCTCGGCGATTTATAACTAGATTAGGAATTTCGACTTTTATAAAAAAGACGTGACAGCAACAGATATAATACATGTTTAAAGTATAATTGATACATTATAATCATTAATAAGGCCGTTATTTAAATTCATAGTGGTTAGGTATTTTTTTATTAGTGTGTGTTGTAATAATCGTGTAACAGATTATACCTAGTGCAGGGCTGCAGTTATAAAAAAAATACTACTACTAATGATCCAACATTGAGTCGGGCGTTCTCCAGTTAGTAATAGGACAATTAGCCTACTGTGGCAAGCTGCCTAGACGTGGAAGTTTTCCTTATCTTGCGGCTAGGGTATCTCAAACTCAAACTCAAAAGGAACTTTATTTACGTAGGTTTCATCACAAAACTCTTATAAATCGTCATATTTACAAACACCATTATCATCTTACGGCCCCTGTCCCACACTAGGTGGTAGTCTCCACACACACCTATCAGTCGTCATACCTACATTCACACCTTTCACACACAACTCCTCATTCCTGCAATCCCTCCATCTCCCCTGATCGCTCAAAATCCCTATGTTCACTCACATTCATGCCGAAACTACCACCGGTTCGGAAGGCTGCTCTACAGAGAAGAGCCGGCAAGAACTCTGTAGTTGCTTTTTTTAAATTATTGTTCTTGTTTACAAAAAGCACTAAACAGCATAGTGAGAGCAAGTTCGCAAGTATCGGCCTGGATATTTCCTTTTGTCGACTCTTACACTCTCAGGCTGGAATAGGCTGGGGATATAAATTCGATTATACTTTATAATGTGCTTGAACAAAAAAGAGAAAGACAATGAGTATTTCCTATTTTTTTCGTTGTTGGTCAATATCCATTATTATTAAAACAAAATTTAATTAACAATAAACAGATTAGATTTAATTATGGAACATTTTCCCATTTCAAAATAAGCTTTGATTTTCGAAAGACGAAATGAAAGCTAGCCTGACATTAACTTCAAACGAAAAAAGAACTAGGTGACTGTGTAACACAGTTCGTTTTTATTTTTGCGTTTGCTGGAAGACGTAGACATTGGACACGAAATTACGTCACGAAACCTTTTTATATTCATGAAATAATAACACAATATTCTCTCCAAATACAAATGTACAAAGCTAACACATTCTGCATCAAACATCCTAGCAATGGATAAAACTATCATAAACAATATTCTGCAATAAAAACCCGGCGCAAACCGGTGTTTTATCGTGTCCCTTACTAGTAATACTCGAATAGAAGTCTCTGCAGAAAATTCATTTGCCGTAGCATATAAACCATGTGTCTACTTCTTAAGCTTCTGCTTTAACACTAGGATTAGAAAGGTTATTCAAACACCCCGCGATCTGCCATAGAACCAGCCGACAAAGATAAAGATTTGGGCAAGAAAATGTCATGCTGTGTGCTTGACCACTATGTTACCAGTAATATAGTCGTCAGTCACAACGAGCCTGTTAAGTCAGCATAGTATATACTAACCAAAGTATGTAAAGTTAAAAACTGCTTTGAAAGGGTCAGCTGTAATAAATATTTCGTTACTCAAACTCCGAAACTTCTAAATCGTCTTGTTTAAAACTACTACATTATCCTCTTTCGGGTGGCGGTAGTCTTCATACGCTCCTATCAGCGTCATATCTACTCTAATAATGTCTTTATATGTATAAAGAAGAGCTGACAAGAAACTATGTGGTTGCTTTTTCTAAATAATCTGTCTTGTTTGCAAAAAAAAAACACTTTACTGAAGAATTGGAGAGTTTATTACTGTAAGTTTAATAACTTATATCCACTGGTAGCGGGCCATCTGAATGGAGTCGTGACGTCACAGTATCGTTCGCCAGTGATTTATGTTGTTCTAAAAACGTTTTTTCTCCCGTGGATTGTTTCCAAGGCTGGCCGTACTAGTTATTTTTTTCACGAGACTGGCACGTAAGCATCACGCGAGACCGTGCTGATTGGGAACCACGTGAGGTGACGTCTATTGGGAGGAGAATGTTTATAGCCTAGACGAAATAGTGTTTGGCATCTTTGATGTCACGGTCAGGGTTGGTTGGGTGAAATTAATTTGTCGGTTGTTACCCAAATTGCTCGTCTAGACTGGGTAACAACCGACAAGACAAAGGGTTGTATATTTAAGGCATTTAATATTATGTCTTTATTACTGGTAAACTATATTATATCATTACGTGTGGGGAGAGATTTAGAGTCTACAGTATCGCCAACTTATTCCACCCTGAGGGTGTCGTTAGAGCCGCCAAAATGACAAGGCCGAAATCCTAGCCGCAAGAGAAGGACACTTTGATACGAAACCGTTTGCCAACACGTCTGGCCAGTATGGCACAGTAGGCTAGTTGCCCTTGATGTAGTTGGAGGAAGCCCGATTTGGCCGTGGGTCATTTACAGGCTGAGTAGAAAAGAATAAATACTTATACTATGGCAGTGTCCACAAGCACTTGTCTTATTATTCAAAAAAGAGTAAATCACGTTGTTAGTGTGATTTTTATAACACACCTTTTTCCAATACAAACAAAAAATAAATAAATGGGCGCACTAAAACAATCAGGCATAAATATATTGCTTCGAAAACAAACAATTGAAAGAGAAATATTGAATGAATGAAAGTGCGAATGAGGAAAACCCAGAACGGTTGAACGATGGAGTGGATCAAACAAACGGATAGTAAAAACAAGAACGCTTTGAGACTGAAGAAAAGTGATGAACAATTTGTTTTCTATTCTTACGCTGAGCTAGAACATGCAAAGTTGAATGTAAATTGGATCTAGATGAAAATATTATGATTAGAGTTTAAATCTGATGTCTTAATTTTGTTACGTTAAATATTTTGGCGCCACCCTCAGGATGGAATGGGGTGGTGACACTGTGTATTCTTAATCCGTCACCACACAGACAACGGTCAGGGCTACTTAACAAACATATCTAGTAGTAATAATATCTTCTATAATATAAAATTAAATTGCAAAATGTGTTGGTCAGCGCGTAACTCAACAACGCCTGGACCAATTTGGCCAATTCTTTTTTTTAATGTTCGTTGAAGTTCACGGATGGTTTTTACGGCGAGAAAAAATATTTAACAATGCGAATAATTGCCGGAAAACCCCTAAAAACAGCGTTTATCTTTTTCCCATACAAACCTTTTCTAACTAAAAGAGCTAGACAATTTGAGCTTTATTGCTATTGTATAAAGTTCATTTTAAATTACAATCACTGTTGTCTAAGTAATGTAGGTATATTCCTAACGTCAAAGAGTAAATTTTTTTGACAGGACGAAGTCTGTCACCAGACAGACTTCGTCCTGTCAAAAAAATTTACTAGTAGACCACTACTAGTAATATTATAAAACTGCAGAGTTTGTTTGTTTGAACACGCTAATCTCAGGAACTACTCTACTCTAGCGAGGAATGTTATGGGCTACATTTTTTCGAAAAATATAAATTCCATCACCGCGCGGGTGCAGCTAGCAATTCATAATCTCTCTGGCTAGATATACTCTTAGTACAATATCTAATTTATCCCTGGTTTACACAAAGACACTTGACGACCCCGAACTTGAATCGATGTTCTGATCTATTCTAAATACAACAGTCCACGCGAGCAAAGCCGCGGGCAGCTGCCGCCATGGTACAAGATATGTCCTCGAACATAAATAGCAGCATATGAAAGACAAAATTTCCTAAAAACTGTAGCTAGAAAATAGACCCGTTTAAAGGTCGCCATCCCTTTTAAGATATTAGTCGGTGATTCCTTTTACGTCAGTCGTGAGTTGAGACCCTTTTCAAAATAAACAGCCCTTTATGAGTTCCCTACACAATATTCTCACCTTTGTTGAGATCATGTGAAGCTAGTCTGTATTGAACGTAGCTAGGGTTGTCACCTGTATTCAGCCCAGCGTTTTCGGCCTTATCATTCCTTTTGATGGCTCTTACGACACTCTTAGGAAGAAATGGGGTGGCGACACTATGTATTCTAAATCCGTCATCACACGAACTTAAACTTCTATTTATATGTATTATAATATTTTTATTGCGGTTATTGACAACCCTATGCTCTCTAAAGGCGACTCCAGACTATACACCATGAGAATAATGCTGTTTACAATTTACAAAAGGTATTGCTTTTTCTTATTTGTATTGGTTACTTACTGTTTGATAAGGAAAAAGATCTCCAGTACAAAGGAGTGTATTGGAGTTGTAACGCTGTCAAAGGGGTACTCACATTTGTTGGTATTTAACGTTAGTGAACATTTAATCAACTCATGTAATCATCATCATCATTTTAGCCAAAAGACGCCCAATGCTGGACATAGGCCTCCCCCAAGGATTTCCACAAAAGTCGGCTCTGAGCCGCGCGTATGCTTTGTTTTTCAGTCCTGCGAGCTATGTCTGGTTCCTTTGCGTGTCTCATCGTTTAAAGTTCTGATTTGATCTCGCAGGGAAACTCGGAGCATTGTCCTTTGGATGACTTTGATCTTTCTGATGGAGCCCATAGTGAGCGACCACGTCTCTATTTTCCATATGTCATAACTGGCAACACATATTGATGGAAGACTTTTGTATTCAAACACTACGGTATGGTGGAAGGAAAGATCAAACGGAAGTCAAACAGGAGCTTATTTTTTATATTAAAAAAACACACTCCTGGTAATTTTAATCCCAGGCGTAACTTAACCTCCCGATCGATTGCGTGATTGCAGCTCCTTGCCACGAACTATATTCAGTATTGCATTTAATATTTCCTAGAAAACAGCAGTAATGTTTTCTTTTTGTTTACGCAATATCTAGCAATTTTCTCATACATTAGGAAACTCGGCCTCAAAGAGATTTTACGGCTCATATAACTGGAAGCAATTTATCTTAAATGATTTATTTCTGTCCAAACGGCTACCACCGCAGCTAAGGCTGATATTGCTAAAATATTGTGCCTTACTTTATCATGTAGCGACCATGCTACATACTTCACACAATTTATTCAAAAAATCTGAACTGACATCAAGAAATATCGAGAATTACCAAAAAGTCCTACACCACGATAGAAAGAAGATCATGCAGTAACATAGCGGATTTAAAATACACTAGCTGCGCCCCGCGGTTTTACCTGCATGGTGATAGAATTAATTTTTTCGTCAGGTTTTATCAACTTTTTTTTTTCAGCCACAAGACGTCCACTGCTGTACATAGGCCTCCCCCAAGGATCTATACAAAGGCCGGTCCTGGGCCGCCCGCATCCACTGCTTTCCGGCGACCGTAACCAGGTCGTCGGTCCACCGTGTGGGAGGCCTACCAGCACTGCGCCTTCCGGAACGCGGTCGCCACTCGAGGACTTTTCTGCCCCATTGGGCGTCGGTCTACTTAGTTTTCGTCGGTTTTTCTACTTAGTTGACAATTATTGTTATATTTTGGACAATTCACAGAATATCTTTATAAATTGTAACCTATGTATTATTCTGATGTATAGGCTATATTATTGTAAAGTTTCATTAAAATCCATTCAGTAGTTTTTACGTGAACGAGTAACAAACATCCATCCATCCATACTTACAAACTTTCACTTCTTTTTTTAAATAAAAGAGCCTTCCTTGATAAATGGACAATCTAATACTGAAATATTTTTTTAAATCAGACCAGTAGTCCTATGATTAGCACGTTGAAACAAACAATCTCTGCAGCTTTATAATCACTACATAGTATAAAACAAAGTTGCTGCCGTCTGTCCGTCCATCATCATCATCATTTCAGCCAAAAGACGTCCACTGCTAGACATAGGCCTCCCCCAAGGATTTCCACAAAGGCCGGTCCTGGGCCGCCCGCATCCACTGCTTTCCGGCGATCTTAACCAGGTCGTCGGTCCACCGTGTGGGAGGCCTACCAGCACTGCGCCTTCCGGAACGCGGTCGCCACTCGAGGACTTTTCTACCCCATCGGGCGTCGGTCCTGCGAGCTATGTGCCCTGCCCACTGCTACTTAAGTTTGGCAATCCGGTGGGCTATGTCGGTGACCCTGGTTTTCCTGCGTATCTCCTCATTTCTGATTCGATCTCGCAGGGAAACTCCGAGCATAGCCCTCTCCATTGCCCTTTGGGTGACTTTGAGCCTTCTGATGGAGCCCATAGTGAGCGACCACGTCTCTGTTCCATATGTCATCACTGGCAACACACATTGGTTGAAGACTTTTGTCTTCAGACACTGCGGTATTGTGGACGAGAAGATCTTTCGCAGCTTCCCGAACGCTGCCCAGCCGAGTTGGATCCGACGATTGACCTCTTTCTCGAAGTTGGACTTACCTAACTGGACAGTGTGTCCCAGGTAAATGTAATGGTCAACAACTTCAAGGGTAGAACCTCCGATGTTAACAGGAGTGGCTTGAACATGGATATTAGACATGATCTTCGTCTTCTCCATGTTCATCTTAAGGCCGACTCGTTCGGAGGCTCCACAGAGGCCATCGAGCATCGTAGTGAGGCCCTCCATGGTCTCAGCCATTACGACTATGTCGTCAGCGAATCGAAGGTGAGTGATGTACTCGCCGTTCACGTTGATGCCCAGCCCTTTCCAGTCCAGAACCTTGAAAACATCTTCCAGTGCAGCGGAGAACAGTTTCGGAGAGATAACGTCTCTCTGTCTAACACCTCGCTGCAACTGGATCGGTTTCGAGGTCTGGTCCTGGAGTCGGACTGACATGGTGGCGTTTTCATACAAGCACTTCAACACTTCGATGTACCGATAGTCGACTTGGCACCTCTGGAGAGCCTGCAATACTGCCCACGTCTCGATCGAATCGAAGGCTTTCTCGTAGTCCACGAACGCCAGACAAAGGGGCAGGTTATACTCCTCGGTCTTCTGTATAACCTGCCGTAGCGTTAAAATATGGTCTACGGTACTGAAGCCTTTTCGGAAACCGGCTTGTTCGGGAGGCTGGGAATCGTCAAGCCTGCACGCGAGTCGATTCGTGATGACCCTCGAGAACAACTTGTAGACATGGCTCAGAAGTGAGATGGGTCTGTAGTTCTTCAATAAGGTGTTATCTCCCTTCTTGAAGAACAGCACCACCACACTTCTGTTCCATGCCTTTGGCGTTCGTCCTTCGAGTATGACGGAATTGAATAACTTCTGAAGGGCCCTAAGGATCGGTTCTCCACCCGCCTTCAGAAGTTCTGCAGTAATTCCGTCATCACCCGCCGCCTTGTTGTTTTTAAGTTGCTCGAGAGCCATCCCGATCTCACACAGGCAGGCCGTCCATATGTATGCTTAAATCTTTAAAACAACGCAACGGATTTTGAGGCAGTTTTTTTTAATAGATAGAGTGATTGAAGAGGAATGTTTATATGTATAATACATCCATAATTGCACCCGTGCGAAGCCGGGGCGGGTCGCTAGTATTATCTTACTAATATTATAAACGTGAAAGTTTGTAAGTATGGATGGATGGATGGATGGATAGATGGATGGATGGATGGATGGATGGATGTTTGTTACTCTTTCACGTAAAAAGTACTGAATGGATTTTAATGAAACTTTACAATAATATAGCTTATACATCAGAATAACACATAGGCTACAAGTTATAAAGATATTATGTGAATTACAACAATATAAACAAGTCGAATTCAAAATTTCTAATTGTCAAATTTTCGGCCATATTAAACTATAGACAACATAACGTTTCGCTGTCAGTTGCGTTTTGTTATAGTAGGTTTTATACGGACGGGATAAAAATCTCAGGTATCCTATTTCCAACTTTCTTTTTGTTTTAAATATTTATAATGCGGAACAAAGTTCGCCGGGTCAGCTAGTATAGCATAGATGTGAGCTGTGTGGGCTGAGTAGTAGTAATTGCAATAATAATAGGATGCGATGTGATGTTCAGTTAACTTTGTCACTGTCTAAGACTTATACTGACTATTTTTATCTTCTCAATTCTTCCGAAATCCAGACTCATACGTCATAAATATATTTGTAAAAACATTAACTCTTCTCTTACATAGATAATCTTGAAATTTTAATGGTAATAGGTATTTAATTTATAGCTGAGAACAATTCTGCAAGGTTGACTACAAACAAACGAATAGTAACTAATTTGTGTTTAATTAAATTGGTAAAATACTAAAATCATTAAGTAAATACTATTATTAGGTAGGTATTTATTTTACTAGTTCCGACGGACTGATAACCTAAATCGCTGATAGAATTATCTTTTTTTTTTGTTCGCCCGGGTTAAAATCCTTTAAGGACTTCCTCGCCGGCAGGGATGGCCAGCGAGGGGCGTGTGGGACTCTCCCCCATAGTGGGGGCCTACCCACTACACCTCCCCGGGGTGCTCCAACTCGCGTCCTGTTGCGGCATTGTGGGATCTGATGCAGGACCACGCCGCCTGATAGAATTACCATGACACCCCATTCCAAGGCCAAGGCCGAAATCCTAGCCGTAAGAGAGGGAAAACTTGATGCGAAATTCTGTACTAACACATCGGGCATGCGTGGTGCAGTAGGCTAATTAATTACCCTTTAGTCTTGTCTTGGATAGTGTGTAGACTATGGGCTCCATCAGGAGGCTCAAAGTCACCCATGGCAATGGAGAGGGTTATGCTCGGGGTTTCCCTGCGAGATCGAATCAGAAATGAGGAGATACGCAGGCAAACCAGAGTCACTGACATAGCCCACAAGATTTCCAAACTTAAGTGGCAGTGGGCAGGGCACATAGCGCGCAGGACCGACGCCCGATGGGGCAGAAAAGTACTCGAGTGGCGACCGCGTTCCAGAAAGCGCAATGCTGGTAGGCCTCCCACACGGTGGACCGATGACCTGGTTAAGGTCGCCGGAAAACGATGGATGCGGGCGGCCCAGGACCGGCCTTTGTGGAAATCCTTGGGAGAGGCCTATGTCCAGCACTGGACGTCTTTTGGCTGTGATGATTAACTGATGATGATAATTAACTGAAAGTAAAAGTAGTAGATTTTTTTAACGTAACAAGGTACCCTGTGTCGCGGGGGCAGTTTACAAACATGAAATTCACGAACACAAATGACACCCAGACTCCGAGCTAGTCTCTGGTTTACACAAAGACACTTGCCCGGCCCCGGAATCGAGCCCGAGACACTGTGATCCAAAGGCGGCGCATCCAACCCCTAGATCATCTATCATACACACTTTACACACACACGAGCATGTTTCTACAAAACAAAGACCTCACAAAGAGACAGGTACCACTACATTCATATTTTGTATAGGCGTAGATATTGCTCGCTTTCTCCATGTGGTATACAAAACGAAATGACTGTTCGGAACGGGGAAATGCTAACAAATGACTGATGACTACGCGCTGACCATCAAAACGATACAATACGAATGTCGATATTGGAAATGTGTGAATTGAGCGACATATGTTAGTTCGTGTGGCCCCTACCATATGAACTCGAATGGTTGTTTTATTGTATCTACTACTACTACCATTCCGGTCCGTGTGGTGACGGATTTAGAATACACAATGTCACCAACCCCTACCATCTTAGGATGTCGTAAGAGGCGATTAAACGAACGCCAGATGCAGATCATCTAGCCCCAGGAGAAGGAAAACTTGATACAAACCCTGTGTGTCAATCCGTCCTGCCAGCGTGGCACAGTAGGCTAGATTCCCTCCATTAATTTGGAAGAGACCCGACCCAGTAGTGAGTCATTTATGGGCTGAAACGACGACTACAACTACCATTCAGCCCATAAACGACCCAATATGGTCAAACGGGTTGACACGGGCTTTTGTATCAAGCTTTTCTTCTGTTGCGGCTAGGGTATCGGCCTTGTTCATTTGTTCTAACGAAGACACCCTCAGAATGGAATGGGGTGGTGAAACTACGGATTCTGAATGCATTGTCTGTATGGTGACGAATATAGAATAAAAAATGTTACCAATCCATACCATCCTGAGGGAGTTGTAGAGGTCCGTAGCAAAGTAAAATAATGTTTTTTGTATTTTAGAAAAATGAATATGATTTTTGGTTTAAAATTTAATTAAACATGGTATTAATTTTTACATTTATCTATTTCAGGTCCCGCGAGAAAATATTATTTTAAAAAAATATATATATATATATATATTTTTGTGTTTTTTTAAATTTGGTTCTTAATATTGAATATAACAAGTTCAAACCCATAGAACTATTGTTAAAAACAATAAACTTAAGCTTTAATTGGTCCATTGCAAATATACAAATACACACTCTGTAATGATTTGATTCAAGCAATAGGCAATGTTGACAAAAAAGGTTATTTAGTACCACAAGATTCAGCAATACGATAACAGTGAAATCCCAATTCGAGTTCTACACGAAAACAAATAGTAACACTGACAAGTCCAGTAATACAATATGCTTTGATTTATGACACGGCAAGCGATTTCTCATCGTTATGTCCGGAGGATTTTTCGCCATGTTACTCGATATGACTGGGCCCTTTCCAAGATCAATCGTCGATACAGCCATAAATCACCTTCACAGTTCAAATGAAGGCTCGAGGAGGTTATTGAAAAAAAAACAACAATAACGACTCTATGGAATACTAAAAAACCTATGCTGTCTAAATAAAGTAAAATAACCTAATAATAAGGTTGCCGTTTTGTCGATTCAGGTCATAAAATACCCACTACCGAGTCAGGCCTCCTCCAAATTCATGGAGGGAACCCATCCTACTGTGCCACACTGGCGAGATGGGTTGACATAGGGTTTGTATCAAGTTGTCCTTCTCTTGCGGCTAGGTAATCTACCTCTTGCGTTCCTTTAATCACCTCTTACGACTCTCTCTGTATTGTATGGGTTGGTGAAATTGTATGTAAAATCTGTCTCCACACGAATTAAATAGAAAGAAAGAAAGAAAGAAAGAAAAAACTTTTATTAGACACACACACATACAGATAGTAAAAACAATTTAGGTCACAATATAGTGTCTAAAAGGCAGGAGCTCAGCATACACTGCAGGTTTCTGCAGCACTGATTTTCAGCTCCAGCCCGGAAACCAGAAACTAAACAAATTATAAAGCTAAACAGAGTTTATGAAGTTTAAGTTACAAATTATAAATTATTAAAACATTTCTCAATTGAAGGCGTAATGATTTGATAAAAACAGATTAAACAAATCTGTATGTTACAGAGAGTATACAGGAATTGACATTATTAAAATATAAGTCATTGAGTATTATAATGATAATTAATTAACATAACTAAATAATGATTGTGAATAATAGTAAGGCTGAAATGAATAAAAATGTGAATAATAAATAATTAATTAATTATTGGATAGTATTGAATTGAGAAAGAGATGAACACAGAAACTTGATTGAAAAACAAAAAACACACAAGTGAAGAAAAACGTATTTTTAGGTCTTCGTGATTATTACATTGAAATTAAACACTTTTTAACGGATTTATTGCGTGTATTTACATTATTTAATTACCGACGTTTCTAATGCTTTGCAGCAGTCGTGGTCCCTGGAAAGATCATTACATACAATTCAATTCAAGGAAAATCATTACACTCCAAGAATGCTCCGCGAGACTAATGAGATTAAAAACAAATTCAATACGGGTTTAGCCGGTAGGTAGCACCTGCTTGGGATCTAGACACTAAATTGATCAAATCTCAAGCTCAACCTTCATCTGCAAGACTTGATAATAAAACAAAATTATGGGCAGTAGCCCCCGGTTTTCCTTGAACTTTTGACGACACCTGTCACCTAGTCTCTACCGTGACTACGACTGCTGCAAAGCATTGAAACAAGTTTAATTTCCATGTGGAAAATATTAGAACCTTACTCAAACCCTGTAAACTGTATTGGACATGATCTTTGTCTTCAAAATGCTCATCTTAAGGCATACTCGTTCGGAGGCTCGACAGAGGCCATCGAGCATCATAGTGAGACCCTCCATGCTATCAGCCATTACGACTACGTCGTCGGTGTTTAGATTTGTTTAGATTTTAATGTTAAAACCATCATAATGACGTCTTCCGCACGTATAAACAAAGGGTACACAACCGTTATTCATTACCGACCATAAATTGTCACGTACATTAATTAATTTTCCATCATAAATTAAACCATCAGCCAACGCAAGGCGACATGACAAAATATATTTAATTCAAACAAAGAGAGAACAATTAATAAGGCTCCACAGCTATTAAGATCAGCTTTAGCAAAGATACCCCCGGGGATATTCTTCAAGTACCTATCATCTCTCCGAAAGTTGCCCCCCTTCTTGTGCTATTAGCACAGGAGTAGATAAAGGACAGAGTGAAACATTCTAAGAACAGCGCCACAGTAGGTACACCACTACAAGTATTATGCGCGTGTGTGCGGGGGCACTGGCGGCTCGTCACGTACGGAACGAAACCGGTTTATACTAGTTCGGCCAGTGCTTTAACAAAGGGCTACCTCACCGCTCGCTAAGTATCCCGTCGTGCGTGATTTTTCAAATTGAAATTTGAATAAATTAGAAAGAGTGTAAATATGTTTTATTGTACTGTGTGTTGTATGGTATATGAACAGCAATCGAAAAAAGTAAAACATACATTTTTTTTTTAATTATCCTAAGACCTAAGAGCCTATTCCTTTCTTAAAGGCCGGCAACGCACTTGCAACCCCTCTGGTGTTGTGGGTGTCCATGGGCGGCGGTGATCACTTACCATCAGGTGACCCGCTTGCTCGTTTGCCTCCCTCTTTCATAATAAAAAAAAAAACTTTTTGAAATGATGTTTTTTTTTTTTTTTTTTCGTAGAAATTACATTATATTGTTACATTGAGTGGAATAGCGCAACATAAACTCATTCGAGCTTTTCTGTGCGCTAGTATCATCGTTTAAAAACTAGATCTTCTCACAGAGTAGTCACAAAATAGTTTTCTTACAATATGAAGGTACTTAAAAACTAAATAGAATTACAAAATATTATAATAGTGGTGGGTAGTATATTAGTTTCGATCTCGTTTCGATAAAAGTCGAGCGAATTTAGGTGTAATAAAAAGAATACAGGTTGCTCCTAAATGTGGACATCTGTTGCATGTTAAGCTGATTAATTATGAAGTACGATTTTTTTGTAAATAATATTTCTTTAGAGTATTTTTAATGTTTGTTTGTGTAATTTTGTCTTTTAATGAAGTTGGTAGTTGATTAATGAGCCAGGGTATGAGATATATCAATGTTCTTTTTCCATATAAATTTCTGTATTTTGGTAGAATTAGTTTTCCGCTAGTGATTGTACGAGTGCTTCTTTGATTGCGACTCGGTATTTTTGTTTGCTTTAAGTTGGAATTGAAGATTTCTTCTTTTAGAAGTGTCATATTGACCTTATCATGTATCGGAATGATGTCGCATATATTGAATAAATGGTGGTAGTTATTTTCATATTTCTTTATAATATTATTTGGAACAAGGGTTTTTAAAATTCGTAATTGAAGTGAATATATTTGGTCAAGGTGGGTTTTATATGTTCTACCATAACTAGATAGACCATAGGATATTACAGACTCTGCTAGTGATTTGTAAAGTAGTAAAAGTGTTCGGTACGGTAGTTTATATTTAATTATAGAAAATTTGGCCAAAATAATTCTTAATTTATTGCTTACGTTATTAATATGCTCTTTCCAGCAGAGTCGGTTGTCTATTGTCAGTCCTAGATAGGTGTGTTTTTCGGCGACTTCTATGATCTTACATAGACAAGATATGGGCTTCATTGTATTGTTGGTATTTTGCAGGCATTCATGACACAAAGCTTTTAGTATGGGTGTTGTAATGTGATAAGTTTATATAACGTTGTCTCAAATTATTAAATGACAAATAGATGTAAAGTAAACAAACTTTTGTGTATTTATTTTAATCCTCCTGTGCCAACCCTATAAGAAAAGGTAACAATTTTGCTCACTCTTTAGAAGTTTTCGCTCTGTATTACTCTGTGCTATTAGTCTGAGAGTATTCCATTACCGGATAGGTTCTTATAAAGGTACACTGCTGTCGGGCGTTTATCAATTAAATGAAGGGTAAATAACCTACATGGTTTCGTATCAAGTTTTCCTTCTCTTGTGGCTAGGTAAACGGCCATGTCATTTCTTTTTGTCGGCTCTTACGACAACCTCAGGATCGAATGGGGTGGTGAAACTATATATTCCAAATCCGTCACCAAACAATGATATACAGGTGCCTTACTCGCAAAAATATTGCAACAAAAACGAGGTGACACAATAAAAGAAATCCAAATACACTCGAGAGCAATGAATCCGGGTCACTTAAAGAATGTTAAAAATCTCGGAAACTAAAAATGATAGGTTAATGCAATAAATTGTATTTAATAGACAATGTAATACTCCTTAAATGAAAGTAAAAAAAATATGAGTCACCATACATTTTATTAACACAAAATTACATAAAGAAAAAAACTGCTGATCTCTCCTTAAAACAAAAATAGGAAACATGAAATTTTTGAACTTTATTACGATTTTCTTGAATTTTAATACTTCGTATTGCCTCCTCGTGCTTCCATTACTGCGTTTACGCGGTTTGGCATGCTGTACACCAAGTTCCTTATACGATTTTGGGGAATATTCTCCCATTCCTCTGTGAGAGCAATTTTGAGCTCACGTAGCGTGATTGGGGGAGGGTTTCGTTGTTTTACGCATCTGCCTAGCTCGTCCCAAGCATGCTCGATCGGGTTGATATCCGGGCTGCGCGCTGGCCACTCCATACGAGTAATGTTCATCTCTTGAAGGTAGTCATTCACAATCCTACCTGTATGAGGTCGGGCATTGTCATGCATAAATATAGCATCCTCACCTAAATTGACCATAAATGGACCAATGTCATCATTGAGGATTTCTTCCACATATCTTACGCTAGTTAAAGAGCCGTTTTCTATGATCACCAGCTCTGTGCGACTTTCAGAAGAAATTCCGGCCCACACAAGTACAGACCCACCACCGTAGGCTACTTTTTCTTCGACGCATGCTTGCTTGAATCTTTCCCCTGGTCTTCGATACACTCTGTGTCTTCCATCGTGCTTGTAGAGCATAAATTTTGATTCGTCGGAGAACATAACTTTTGACCAATCTTCAATACTCCAATTTACGTGGCTCTGGGCATATCTTAGTCTTGAAATACGATGCCCACGCTCCAGTTTAGGGCCGTTTGCAGGTCTAAGGGGTTTTAAGTTAGATTCAGCAAGCCGACGTCTTACTGTCCATGCACTTGGGTTACTTCCTCCGAGGCGTCGAAACTGATTTGTGAGTTCAGTTCCTGTGAGAAAGCGATTTCGAAGCATGGTGTTCACCAGGTATCGGTCTTTTCGTGCTGTGGTACACCTGGTTCTGCCCGTTCCTGGTCTGCGTAGGTTAGAACCAGTTTCTTCGTAACGTCGGAGAGCTCTTTGTACTGTTGACAGCGACACACCGACAGTCCTGGCTGTATCGCGCTGACTCCAGCCGGTTTCCAGCATTGTAAGTATTCTGGTGCATTCTTCAGGCGTAAGCGACATAATTTCAGCTTGAATAATGAATATAGAGCACTATCAACATGGTTTATGTACCCACATAAATGACAGATTACAAACAAAAGCAAAACCAAATGCTGTAATTTCGTAGTTCCATCTTCGAAAGTGGCCCTTTTTCAAGTTTGATTTTTTTATGATATAACTTTACAATAACTAAGAAGTTTTAATACCTTCTTTTAAGGAGTATTACATTGTCTATTAAATACGATTTATTGCATTAACCTAGCATTTTTAGTTTCCGAGATTTTTAGGATTCTTTAATTAAGTGACCCGGATTCATTGCTCTCGAGTGTATATAGATTTATTATTTAAACCATCACTTAACATGCAGAATGAAAATGTACGAATTTTAAAAAGACTAACTTTCTACTAGTATGATACACCTACGCTGCGTGCTTGCAATATTTCAACAAAATGTATCCAGTTTACAAAATCGAATCCATATTTCGCGTTTCGTCGAAAAATATGTAACGTTTTCTCAAAATAGTTTTCCTACGAGATTACCGCGTAAAATTTTATGAGAATCAATAACTGCAAGCCCCATTTTGGTATACGAGTTCTAAGCAATACTTAGCGTCGTGCAACTGTTGCATACACAGTAAAGTAACAAACAGTAAACTAAATGCGCAGTGTTTTCATTAATGGTTCACTCTCACACACACACACACATAGCAATCACGTCTGAATAGACACGTTTCACTAGGTAGAGCGGTGACGATTTAATTTGTGTTGGAATTTCGTACAATTTAAAACCGTTTTTATTAAATTTAACATCCAAATGGAATTCGGGGCATTGTCATGATTACACAGACTGGGATTGAGCTGCTCGGGCTTATGTAAATAAATACACAATGTAAAAAAAATATGAAACTTGGATGCGAAACGGTAGGCTTTTTGAATATATATATATTACTATGGCCCGCCGCGGCTTCGCCCGTGCAAAGCGGGGGTGTGTTATACATACAAACATGCCTCGTGAACCACTCTATCTAATAAAAAAAACCGCTTCAAAATCCGTTGCGTAGTTTTAAAGATTTAAGCATACATAGGGACGGACAGAAAACATCGACTTTGTTTTATACTATGTAGTGATAGTGATATACGAGTTTTAACTATATTTGCACTTGGGTGACACGCCTGTGAGTTTGATAAATGACCTACTACTGAGTCAGGCCCCCTTCAAGTTCATGGAGAGAAATTAGCCTACTGTGCCACGCTGGCAAGACGGATTGGCACAGGGTTTGTATCAAGCTTTCCTCCTCTTGCGGCTAAGTGATCTGATTATTGCATTCCTTTAGTCGCCTCTTACAACACTCTCAGTATAGTATGGTACTCACATATTGTATTCTAAATCCGTGCGAGGCAGATCTCAGTATAGTATGGGTTGGTGACATATTGTATTCTAAGGGCCCCCGCGCATTTAGGCGGCCAGTCGCGCGGCCAGGCCGCATAATGCGCGGATTGGTCGCGGCGGCCAATTGGCCGCGTATGTGTCACGATGTTTTTCGTTGGCCGCGCAGCCAAACCTTGGCCGCGCGACCTGGCCGCCTACATACATCGTAGAAGAATTAGTTGGCCGCAGCGACTAGGCCGCGCGGCCTGGCCGCCTAATGCGCGGAGGCTCTAAATCCGTGCGAGGCAGATTACCTACCCGAAATCGAAACTTGATACACCCATACCCGATACCACCCCGTCTGGCTATCGGGGCACGGTTGGCTAATTTCCCTCCATGAATTTTAGGAGGATCAACTCAGTATTACACCAACGAACCCTTGTTTACCCAGCATTAATGCCAGTCACGGGTAAACGGTACTCCAAGTCTGTAGCATCAATTCGTATGCATTGCTTGTACAGTTTACATTTTTCTCGGCACAATCCGCGCGGGTATTCTTCGGATAAATTAAAATTATGATCCCGAGGCATGTTTAGATATAGAAGGCCGCAGTAACGGGTTAGATAAGGAATGTTTGGGCGCATTTTTGTTTTGTTTTTCTAATTACACGGTTGACCGAAATGGTGAATCCCTAGCTCTAGAATTTCTCCTTTTTTGTAAGTGTTGTTCTATTTTTTTTTAATTCGAACTTTTCAGACAAAGCCAGATAGACAAAGATCTATACTGATAGAGTTTGTAATACTTTAATTAACTTAGCGATCAATGTCATTTAAAATCTAGACAATTTTTAAAGAGTGACTGCCACGTTATGTTCGAGGTTGGGTTCGGCGCCTTTGGCTCACGGCGTCTCGGGTTCGATTCAGCAAGTGTATAAACCAGAGGCACTTGTTCTGAGTCTGGGTTTCTTATCAAGTTGTAATTCTCTTGCTAATTTCTCGGCCTTGTCACTTCCTTTTGTCACAAAGTTTGGGTGGTGACACGATATATTCTAAATCCATCAAACTATTTTACATATTGGTCAAAGACTTGACAAAAATAAAAGAATACTTATAAAAAATATATTTTTAGTTACTGAACCTTAACAAACATAATTTCTGATTCCCATTTAAGTTAAGGATAAAATCTGTTTAAAAATAAGATCAGGCCAGTCTCGTTTTTTCACAACAAAATACCTTTCCACTTTTACAGTGGCTGAAAAAGTAATATTAGCAACACCGATTACAACTTTGTTAATTAGAAATATTTCAAACTGAGTTGAACTCATTTAGGAATTACTGAAGTTGCACAATGCGAAGTTACGATATGCGATTTTTTGTAAAACAAAAAAACATTTATTTTAAAGCTACATTAAAACCTTTGGCACAATTCACCCTGATACTAAAACTATGCAATCTGGTGACAGATTTACCATACATAATGTCACCACCCCATTCCATCCTAAAAAGTGTGGAGAAAGGAAAAAAGAACCATCTAAAGGAAAATACAAAGCGATATTTCTAGCTGCAAAAGAAGAAACTGTTTAAAATACATAGTTTCACCACCCCATTCCATCCTGCGGGTGTTGTAAGAGCCGAGAAAATAAAACGAAAAGGCCGAAAGCCTAGCCGTAAAAAAAACAAAACTTGATACGAAACCCTATGGCAACCCTGTCTGGCTAGCGTGACATACTCGTAGTAAGCTTACCCTCTATGTAACTAATAAATATAAATATAAATAAATATCCTTGGACATTTCACACAACGCCATCTCGCCCCAAGCTACGCAACTTAATGCTTGTGTTATGGAAACGAGATGGATGATAAACTACTTATATACATATTCTTTTTGTAACTACATACATATTATAGATAGAAAACACCCAAACCCGGAACAAATACTTGTAGGTCGTACAAATATTTCTTCCGTGCGGGAATCGAACCCGCGACATGCTGCGCAGCAGTCGATCGCTCAACCAACTGGAGGAGTCCCGACTCAGCAGTGGGTCACCTATGGCCTGAGTAGTAGTAATAGTAATAGTAGTTGTTTTTAGTAGATAGGAGCGGGTGGAAACTATCATCTTTCGGCGCCCGGAGTCCCACATAACCTGGCTAGTGTGCACACGCCTCTTCCGACACGGCCGGGTTTAAATAGGGTGGTGATATATTGTAATCTAAATCAGTCAATACCGACTACCAGCAGGAATTCACAACCTAGAAATAGGCTTGTTTCCGATTTAGTGTTTAATCTTAATATATATATTTCTTGTGTGCGTGTGTATGTGACTGAACTCCTCCTAAACGGCTGAACCGATTTGAATGAAATTTTTTGTATGCGTTTGGGTGGCACCGAGGATGGTTTAGATTCACAAATCAGCCCGACAGATGGCGCTGCAGTCGGTAAACAAATATCATGCAGGACAACGTCTGCCCGGTCAGCTAGTTTTATATAGTTATATAGTTACTATTTATATTTTGTTCTTCATTTTTTATTTTGGATTAGCTTAGCAATCTCTGTTGAGACTTTTCGACCTGCGCTACTTACTTAAAAGATGCTAGCATTCGCTACAGAGTTCTTGCGGATTCCGCTCCGCTCGCAGTCGATACCCAGCCTTACTCATCTCTGCGGGCTCCCCAATACATTCTCATGTCGGTACCGGCGAAATGATGGAATGGTGCCAAGTTTTGCACTATAGGAAAAAATAAGGCAATGCTTCGCTAATGGAATATTCCTAGGTGGGCAGTTGTTACGTAAAGGCAATGTGGCAGTTGCCTGCCAGTCGGAATACCGCGAATGCTTGGTGATAAAAACGGAATCATGACGTGCTTGTTGATGCTGTTTGTTCTTAATATGTTGCCTACTGAGTCTAGTGACATAAACAGAGATATTGCCACCATGTGTGCCTTGTCCATTAATGACCCAATACTGAGTCTCCTCCAAATTCATGGAGGGCAATTAGCCTACTGTGCCACGTTGGCAAGACGGGTTGGCACAGGGTTTGTATCAAGTTTCCTTCTCATACGGCTAGGTGATCTGCCTCTTACGATCATTTAGTCGCCTCTTACGACACCCTCAGGATACTGTGAGTTGGTGACATTGTGTATTCTAAATCCGTCACCACACGGACACCTGTGAGTGGCAGTAAATAAAGCGAAATACTATCGCAAGATAGTTAGCAAGCTGTTCTTAAATGGGTTACTCGTCCTCTTGGTTTCGGGGTAACAAGTGCTGCCTTTGAATCACAGATCCCCGGTTCGATTCCGGAGTCGGGCAAGTGTCTTTGTGCAGAGGCACATGCCAACTCGGTGTCATTTGTGTTCGCGAAGGTTTGTAAACTGCACCCGCGATGCAGGTTAGGGGTTCCGTTGTTATTAAATATCAGTCCTTCTACGTTTTTGGAAAAGTACCGACATGAGAATGTATTGGGGAGCCCACAGAGACGAGTAAGGCTGGGTATCGACAGCGAGCGGAGCGGTGTCCGCAAGCGTATCACTTCTACGACCTTGGAAGAGCACTCAAAGTCATCGACAGTGGTTGAAATATTAATGGGAATCAACACACGAACACAGTAGGTGACGTAAAACCTAACAACGTGTCGAAATAATATTCCCGGTTGCGGCACTAAATGGATTGCGGAGGCCAACCGGCAATCGCTGGATTTTTTAATACGCTTTTATTAGCTTCAAACGTATGTTAGTTTGTAACGGAATCTTTGAACATGATTTTGACCCCCTTCAAAACGTCGCATTAACTCGAAATTAGATTTTTTTTCACAATAAATTAATTTATCTGACACTATTTTTAATTCAAATTTATTTTCTATTTTTTAGTTGGATTTTCTATAAAAGATTTTTTTTTTTAATTAACCATTCTCCAGCCCTGGTTATAACTGTACCACGGGGGCAGTTTACAAACATGTAATACATGAACAAAAATGACACCCAGACTTAGAGCAAGTGTCTCTGGCATAGATAATAACACTTGTCCGACCCCGGAATCGAACCCGGAACCCGTTGATCCAAAGGCGGCACATCTAACCTCTAGACGAACACAGTAAATTTAAATTATAGTTCTATAATTAAAGTTCTATTCTCAATTTGAACACAGGCTGTAATCTATAATATAAAAATGAATCGCAAAATGTGTCGGTAACCGCATAACTCAACAACGCCTGGACCAATTTGGCCAATTCTTTCTTTGAAATGTTCGTTGTAGTTCAAGGATGGTTTTTACGGCGAGAAAAAATCGGATAATTGCCGGAAACCCCCTAAAAACAGCCTTTTTCTTTTTCCCATACAAACGTTTTCTAACTAAAATGTAGAGACAATTTGAGCTTTATTGCGATTGTATAAAGTTGATATTAAATGACAACCACTCACTGTTGTCTAAGCAATGTAGGTGTGTTCCTAATGCCAAAGAGTCAACTTGCACTTTAAAGGTTCAAGCACATTATGTCGGGCCGCAGCGGAGCGGAGCGGGCCACAGCGCAGCGCAAAATGCGTACCTAGCACATTAGTGACGGGCCGGATCGCAGTGCATTGACGGATTTTGAGTTATTCATTCATTTTTCTGCACACCACAGGAACACGGAAATACCAATCCGCTTGCTACATAGCACACCTTACCGGGGCGGGACGGGCCGCATCGCACGTACGCAAATCGGCGTCGCAATAATGCGAGCCGCTGCGGCCCGACACAGTGTGCGATAATTCTTACAAATTGTATTGAAGCGATTTGAGCGGATTTTTGCGCTCCGCCCCAGCACGCTGCGGCCCGGCATAATGTGTTCGAATCTCAATACCGCTATCTTTTGGACAGGACGAAGTCTGTCCGGTCCGCTAGTAATAAATAAAATGCGTGTGTAAAACAAAGGCTCGTTTGGCTGTGCATGAGGGGATGTTGGTTCCGACACTCGTGTACGGAGGTGAATGTTGGGTATGGTAGAAGAAACATGAAAACAGAATAAATGCAGTTGAGATGAGAGCGTTGAGAAGTATGATAGGAGTTAAACTGCGTGATAGGATAAGATCCTAAAAATAGTGAGGTAAGGAAACGTCGTGGTCTGAAAGAATATGTAGTGACAAACATTGAGAAATGTATGCTAAGATGGTTTGGCCATGTTGAGAGAATGAATGAAGAACGATTGACGAAAAAAGTGTATAAGGCGAGTGTGAATGAAAGTGTTGGAAGAGGTAGACCTAAGCGGACGATTCAAGACCAAATATGGGACGTCTTCGAAAAAGGCCAGGTCAAGAGTACCCTAAACCGAAGAGCATGTATGAAAGGAATATTAAAAGTGGACGAAGTGATACAAGTATGTAAGGATCCTAGCAAGTGGAAAGAAGTGGTCTCTGCCTACGGGAAAGAGGCGTGATTATATGAATGTATGTCAAACATTATGATGGTGTGTGTATTTATCGGTTTTATCGATATTATGCATGATTTTAAAAAAATAGTAGCATTCTGAACTTCTTCTCTAAATACACTTTAAGTGAAGGAAATTTCATACTACTCCGACCGTCGTATCAACATGTACAAACTTTTGCTTCACTTATTAATATACGAGTATAGATTCTCACTCACCATTCAAAACTGTTTCCATTTAAGTTAGCAACTATTCATAAACAACTTCACCCGGATCAAACTTTCATTCATTTTCGGTATGTGTAAATTGTTCATAATGAATGATGTTGTTTGATCTATGAAAATATTTGGCGAATTAATTTCAGATATGAACAAAACTTTACTGACCCGTACAAATAAATTGAGGTTACATCATTACTGTTTACATATGTCCGTGTGGTGACGGTTTTGGAATATATAATGTCACCAACCGATACCGTATTTAGAGCGTCGTAAGAGGTGACTAATAGAACGCAAAAGGCCTAACCCCAAAAGAAGCAAAACTTGATACAAACCCTGAGCCAACCCGTCTTGCCAGTATGCCACAGTAGGCTAATTTCCCTCCATGAATTTGGAGGAGGCCCGACCAAGTAGTGGGTAATTTAGGGGCTGAAACTATGACGATTTTAGAAAAATGAAATGTCTATAGGTAATAACTAAATTACTCAAGTAAAGATTAATTTCATTGTTCAGTGCATATTGTCATAAAACAAACTCGTTTACAAGTCGTGTAAAATAAGAGATCAATAGATCCTTGTCCAGTGTAGACGGCCTTTTTTTAGAACTGTTCGAGTAATTGAGCGAGATTTTTTCTATGTGACATTCGAGACTATTCGCAATCAGTATGTTTACTGAAACAACTATAGAGAGAATGATTGCCGAATCAATATAGCACACGGCGGTAACTTCACCCTAAGGATGGACTGAGGTGGTGGCACCATGTATTCATTTCTAAATTAATATTATTCATTAAGCACAGACAATTATTCGTTAACTTTTATTTTTTCTAAGTACATTATGTAAATGAGCCAGGAGTTAATAGACGACATACACACTGATCGTTTCTACATTGAAATTGGCACAGCACAGTTCGCAACGGCGTCACGACGTGGGTAGGGCTGTTCGCCATGCTGTATGTGTATTGCTTTTTTTTACCAATTACTTGAATGCCTTCGACCCTAGGCTTGCGTGATGGAAAGCAACAACAGGGTCTAAGATGGGGCAGGCAATTCAAGGAAATGCCCTGTCGGGCACCGGCTCTCACGTAAACACGACGTAACACAGTAAAACTGCTTGGCACCGGACTAAGATGTGACGGTGGTAGCTAGCCGGGCGGACCATTCGATTCTACCACCAAGCGTGCTGGGTTTTGTTGTCTTTTACAACACGCGTTTTTTTCCCAGCGTGTGGTGGGGAAGTTTTATATTCTGACCCGTCTCCATACGGGTAATATCGCTTCCACCAGTTGGATAAGATCCAGGTCTTCATTTACCGCGAGCGACAGCGGCTCGTCAACGAGGACGGCCGGGGCAGCCACCGCTGCGAGCCAACGACCTTGTCTCACGTAAGGCTGCTTAACTGCTGCCATCTCGTGTAAAACATACACAATGTGAAAAAGTGAGGAACGTTAGCCAACAATATTATAAACCTTAGCATTCTTTCATTAAACACTGAGAACCTAAGAATAATACAGAATATTTAATTTGCTTTAAAATCCCATTATTCCTTTTTTGTATTGACAGCAGAAAATACTTTCACATCGTAATGTACCAAATCATTATCGAACTCCATTCAATTTCGGTACCCTTGTAATATTTGCGGGGAGAAAAAAATAATCTTGGAAGCCGTATTGAATCCAAATCCCTTAAGAAAACAGGGGCTGGAAATCTCTCATTCATACGACCTGGGGATTGGCACAAATGAGGGATACTTACTTATATGTTTGGGAAAAGTAGTTGGAAAAATATAATGGAATAGTTTTCGACGGTCTTGCAGAGTAGTTATGTGTCCTCTCAACTTCCAGTTCAATGGAGGGATATGAGTTTTAGGAGTAGCATTAGATGTGTTGGTATCCAGAAACTATAGACTGTTGAAAGATTACGAACCAAATATTTTAATATACACTATTTTGTTAAACTTTATGAACAAAATAATAGTCTAATGATTTCTTAGGTATTCGCGATTATTACACATTGAAATTAAACACTTTTTAACGGATTTAATTCCCGACGTTTCGAATGCTTTGCAACAGTCTTGATCGTCGGAAACGTCGAAAGAAACCGTTAAAAAGTGTAACAAAAATATCAAAAGAATAGTCTGTTGACCAGACTAAAATAGACGCTAGAGTATGTCTCTTCCTCCTACTACATGGAGCTTACTGTGCCACATTGGCCAGACGCATTGGCATTTTTGGGAATGGCTAGTTAGCACCAGGTTTCAACTAAGCTACTGCTTCTGTCTCAAGCCATACAACCAAAACTGTCTCTAAACTCAAACTCTTAGCACACTAATATGAGTACTGAAGTTACACTTCAGTGCATACGTTTCGTTATTAAGTGTGAGGACAGATTTAGAATACATGGTGTCGCCACCAGCATGAAATATGCTGAGGGGGTTGCAAGAGCCAATGAAAGGAAATGATAAGGCCGAGAACCTAGCCGCAAGAGAAGAAAACCTTGATACAAAACCTGTGCCAAAGCGTGGCATAGTAGGCTAACTACCCTCCGTTTAACTGGAGGAGGCGCGACTCATTTGTGGGCTGGGAAGTGAGTATGTAAGGTTTCTTTTTACATATTTATTTTGCGATAAAACAATCTTTAATCAGTTTACCAAGTTAACAAACAAAGACGCAGACAAAGCGATGGCGGTTAATATCAAAGGAAACTTGCTCGGTTTCGGTTGAAGTTTGTACGTTGCGAGCGCTAATGTCAACTTCAGACGTGGTTTTACTTGAGATGAATAACTAAGCATCTACATTTGAAGAGAGACGTAGTCGCTCCCTCATAGGCTTCATAAAAAGGCTGAGAGCCACCCAAAGAGAGTCCCTTCACGATCAAATAGTAACGCTAACTATAGGATGGCGTATGCTGTAACAAACAATATAAAAACAAAAAAATTGTCTAAAAATAACAAAAATGGTGGGGTGGTGCTTAAAATTTAGGGGGATGAAAAATAAATTTTGTCCGATTCGCAGACCTAACCGATATGCGAAATTTCACGAAAGTCGGGCCGGTCCAGCCATTTCGGAGGACTTCAATAACAAACACCATGACACGAGAATTGTATTTAATAGGTTTTACGCAGAATCGCCATATCAGCGCAATGTGACCAATTATACGTGGGAGATTTTATATTTGGAACGTCGCTATTCAATACCAATTCCAATTTACCAACCAAAACAGGCAAATAAAAACACATTGGAGCATTAACGCGTGAATCTCCGTTCCGATTATTGCATTTTATTGTGCGGAACCCCAAAGTAAGGGTGTTTCGCGAAATATTCGGAAACGTTCCTTAAATCGTTTTATTGGTAACACGTTTATTTTTATTCGTTCAGCTTTGGTGGGTGCTTTGTGTTTTGTATATCAAGCGTACCATGTACAGGGTGCAACGAAAACATATCCATAACAAGGACTAATGTAAATATGTTAAAATTTACGGCCTTGACTGTACTGCTACCTTGCCGTGGTGAGGGAATTGTGTGCTTTTATGATCCGTTAGGACCATACCGCCGGCCGGGCCCTCCGGGAGTGGCCAGACGAAGAGGTGCACACGGTGCCGTAGCGGGCGGCTTCTCTGTCCTCAGAGTTGCCCTGCGAGCCTTAACCGCTGCGGTTCACCAGTGTCAACCAGTGACCAACCAGGTTGACCGCCAACCCGAGGGCTGGCATGGCTAAGTAGGCAGCTTTGGTAGACCCGCGCCGCAGGCGATGGCCGTCGGGGAGGGAGGCGTGATGATAAGCCTCCCGTCTACCGTCGCGTTAGAGGCCGGTGGTAGGTCATGGTCTACAACCAACACAAGCCTGACTGACTGAGGACGTCCCAGTTACCCGGGATGCTCTCCGATAGTCATAACCCGTCTGGGTGCCACAGTAGAATGCGTCCTCGTTAACCTGCGGCGTCCCAAACAAGACGTGTGAGGGTATACAGCTGGGGTTTTAGTGGGTAGTCAAGTGTTCCTGACCCTTTTTTTTTTGTTGTCGCTGGGGAAATGCTTTATGCATACCACCGCCCCCCGGGGGAGAGGTCGGTGATTATGTGGGACTCCGACAAGGGTCGTCTACCCACTAAAACCCCAGCGGTATACCCTCACACGGCGCGCTTGGGGCGCCACAAGTTCGCGTAAACGCAGTCTACTGTGACGCCCCTGCGTGGTGCCCGCAACGGGCAAGCGACTGTCGGAGAGGGCGTCCCGGTACACTGGGACGCCCTCAGTCATCGAGGCTTTCGTCGGTGGCGGTTCCCCCGACCCACCACCGGCCTCTCAGGCGAGGGCAGAAGGGGTTCGCATCGTCACGACCCCCCTCCACTCCTGCCTCCGTCCGCGGCGCGGGTCAGCCGAAGCTCCCTCCTTTGCGACCCGCCCCGCAGCCCCCTTCTGCGACATAACGGCCTCGCAGAAGGAGGCTCGTCAGCCCTCGGGTTAGCGACAACCCAAGGGCGTTGGTGCACCGCAGCGGTCCAGGACTCGCAGGGCAACTCTGAGGACAGAGGAGTCCCTGGAGCCCAGTCCACTGCGGCGCTGGGTGCCGCTCTTCGTCTCACCGCTCCCCGTGGGCCCGCCCGGCATGGGAGGCCCTGGCCGGTATGGCCCCACGGATCATTGAGGCACTCGAGCCCCCTCACCACGACAAGGTGGCAGCACAGTCGACGGGGAAGTGTTCCTGACCCCTGACCTCACCCCCGAGGGACTGCGGTATGCATTAAGAATTTCCCCAGCGGAAAAAAAGTACCTTGCGCAATAACAAAAGAAAATCAAAGGAACTTCGTGGAACTCAGATTACTAAGCTTGTAGGGTAATAATAACAATTTGTTTTGTAAAAAAAAACTGATTTAGCAATTCGTTCGTAACTCGCTCATACTTCATAAATATTATGTCTATGTCTACTTCAAGATAGAAATATATTTTATACACAGAACTGTTAATTTCGATAATCTCTTTGTACTAATTTCGGATGGCTATAGGTGGAACCCTGTATACATCATCATTTAAGTCCATAAATGACCCACAACTGATCCGGGCCTGAAACAGTAGGGAACTGTGCCACGCTGGCAAGACGGGTCGAGACAGGGTCGGTATCAAAATTTTCTTTTCTAATTTCCTTTATTTACTTTATCACAAAACTCATAGTATAAGTCATATCACTACATAGTAAAAAACAAAGTCGCTGTCGTCTGTCCGTCCCTATGTATGCTTAAATCTTTAAAACTACGCAATGGATTTTGAAGCGATTTTTTTTAATAGATAGAGTGATTCAGGAGGAAGGTTTATAAGTATAATACATGCACCCGCGCGAAGCCGGCCGGGTCGCTAGTGATATATAAAATCACCAAAACAATCTTTCGGCCTTTGTCCCACGCTCGGTGGTATTCTCCATAAACATCTATCGGTCGTCATATCTACATTCACACCTTTCATATACATTTCCTCACAACCCACCCACTTCTATTGATCTCTCACAGCCCTTGCATCATCCCACATCCATACTGGAACTAACACCGGTTCGGAACGCTGATCTACAGAGACCCCTCCCTCAGCGTACAAAATACACCACCACAATATCGTGTGGGGTGGTTACATCGTGTATTCTAAATCCGTCACCACAAGGACTATAGTTAAATGATGCTTAGCTGGATATTTAGGTTACGGCACGCCAATTAACTACCCGGGACACTCTCCGATAGTCGCTTGTCTGCGTAGCGGGCACCTCGTCGGGGCGTCAGAGTAGACTGCGTTTACGCGAACCTGTGGCGCCCCAAGCGTGTCGTGTGAGGGTATACAGCTGGGGTTTTAACTACCCGGGACACTCTCCGATAGTCGCTTGTCTGCGTAGCGGGCACCTCGTCGGGGCGTCAGAGTAGACTGCGTTTATGCGAACCTGTGGCGCCCCAAGCGTGTCGTGTGAGGGTATACAGCTGGGGTTTTAACTACCCGGGACACTCTCCGATAGTCGCTTGTCTGCGTAGCGGGCACCTCGTCGGGGCGTCAGAGTAGACTGCGTTTATGCGAACCTGTGGCGCCCCAAGCGTTTCGTGTGAGGGTATACAGCTGGGTGTCGTGTGAGTGGATTTACGAGTCGTTTTCGGAGACCCACATAATCGGCGAACTCTCCCACGAAGGGCGGCGATTATATGGACATCCAGCGTCAACAAAAAAAGGCCAATTAACTACAGACTACGTTCGTTGCCACCACCCCATTCCATCTGGAGGGTGTCGTAAGATAAAATAAAATTGACAAGGGCAATAACCTAGCCAACAAGAGACAGAAATCTTGATAGTGTAATTAAAAGGAGCAATGTCCCAACTCATTAATGGTTCTTTGATGAGATGTAAGGTCTACTACTGGTCTTGGAGTCCCGTCATTCGGCTCTAGTTAGCCATGAAACCTATACACAACGCAATGTAACTTCTAAATGGAACATAAATTACAGTTGGCGGGCAAATGTGATTCCACTTACCACTACGCTGATGACAAATGGAAGACATAGGACGCGCCTGATTAATGCCGAGGCAGTTAGTTTAAATCATATTTTTGTTTTACTCTTGCGGTAATTACTAGCTGAAACCCTTTGATCAGCGCTCAATGCCTAATTGTAGTCTGCATTCGAGGCACTAAATCTTCTGCCAAGCCAGTGGTAGATGTAGTGTTGGCGGTTTGTAAACACCATATGTCTTCAGCCCAGTTGTCTTCGGGGTAGGTAGAGACGAGTGCCAGGTAGGTCTTCTAAACTGAGCCGCTGCGAAATGGATAGTTTACCCGAATGGCACACCAAGGGGGTTTAGGGAGTTCATCATTCATCATCATTTCAGCCAAAAGACGTCCACTGCTGGACATAGGCCTCCCCCAAGGATCTCCACAAAGGCCGGTCCTGGGCCGCCCGCATCCACTGCTTTCCGGCGACCTTAACCAGGTCGTCGGTCCACCGTGTGGGAGGCCTACCTACTGCGCCTTCCGGAACGCGGTCGCCACTCGAGGACTTTTCTGCCCCATCGGGCGTCGGTCCTGCGAGCTATGTGCCCTGCCCACTGCCACTTAAGTTTGGCAATCCGGTGGGCTATGTCGGTGACCCTGGTTTTCCTGCGTATCTCCTCATTTCTGATTCGATCTCGCAGGGAAACTCCGAGCATAGCCCTCTCCATTGCCCTTTGGGTGACTTTGAGCCTTCTGATGGAGCCCATAGTGAGCGACCACGTCTCTGTTCCATATGTCATCACTGGCAACACACATTGAAGACTTTTGTCTTCAGACACTGCGGTATTGTGGAGGTAGGTAGGTTTAGGGAGTTACCGTGGTGCAAAGACCAACGTATCGCACCTCGAACTCTCACATAACACGGACTTTACCCCTGGCCGGGTACCGAAAAAGAGTGCATTGGCTGATAGTTAGCCAACTACCAGTAATTACACGGAACGATTACCGTCTGCCCTCCAAGACCCATCCAGTGGGATGACCGGTAATTTTAAACGGTAGCAGATCCGTGACGGATTCAGAATAAAAAATGTCAACAACAAATTTTATCCTGAGACGTGACGTAGGAGTTGACTAAAGACGACCTTTAAAAGACGTCTGCGCCAGTATTTAGTTGATGCACAGCGAAAACTAAATAACGGACATGCAAATATTTCTATTATTTAATTAAATTATTTAATTATATTTATTTTTGTATAACTATTAATCTGTCTTTATATTATCTGTGATATAAAATATAAATAACCTATAAATGAATTTATTAGAATTATGTTGTTCATAAAGTTATCATACGTAATCTACTGTTTTTAAGATTAACGTTATCTTTCTTTCTGTCTCTGTTCTTGCATTTGTGTGTCACTCTGGCTGTAGCTGAAAATCAGCTCTACAGTAGACTGTAGTATGATGCTGAGATGCAGCCATTTAGACACATTAAAGTATACATTGCCTTCTGTTTTTATTCTCTTTTTTTATTGTGTCTAATAAACATTTTCTTTCTTTCTTTCTAAAGACAACTTGGCTTCAAGAGATGGAAAATTTGATACAAACCCCATACCAACCCATCTGGCCAGAGTGGTGCAGTAGGCTAATTTCCCTTCCATGTAATTGGAGGAAGCTGGACTCAGCAGTGGATTAGCTTTGGGTTGGAATGATGATGATAATATGGCTCTACCCTGTAGAGCAAGATTTCCAACCGATAGTAAACTTTTTTTTTGTGCTATTACATATATCACAGGCTTATAATAACACAGGTCTTAAGCTAATCTATTTGGTTAGCGTGTTTTAGTAAACTAATTTTAAAAGTGGCCAAAACTGGGTCAATAGCGCAGATGAGGAAAAAGGTCATTTAAAAAAAAGTTTAAATTTACGAATAATCTATGAGCAAGTCCTTAGATTCTCAGTAAAGATTCGAGAACCGCGGGAGAAGTCTGCGGTTACTGAAGTTTTCAGAGTAGTACCTACTAACGGTCCGGCTGGGAGAATTGTAAGCGCGCTTTACTTTAGTAATGTTTTGATTCGGAATTCCGTGTGGTTGAGGGTGTCGTAAGCGCCGAAACAAGGAAATGATAACCCCGAAAACCTAGCCGCAAGAGAAGGAAAACTTGATACGAAACCCTATGCCAATTTATGTAGTTGGAGGAGGCCCGACTCAGCAGCGGGTCAGTTATGGGCTGAGAAGTAGTAGATTTGGAAGACGTTTCAAACGTTGAGATTTAAATAAATGAACACGAAGAAGAAGAAGAATATTTTCTTTATTTTCGTGTAATGCTCTCGCCCACGGCATTAGATAAAATTTATTTAGATGTCTAAGCTGTCATACATACAATCTAGTAGACGGGTTGAATTATTTTGTAGGTTTTTCTTTTACATTATTATTTTAAATAGACAAAGTTTTGTTTAATCAATCAAGCAAATATATTATTCGTGTTTGTCTAAAGAGTTGATATGACAGAGGGGCATTAAATTACACTACGTATACTATATGTGATTAGTATGAGTCCAAAAAGGTACAAAAAAAATACACGTGATTTTTCATGGGGGGTGGAGGGGAGTCTAAAAATCTCACCAGGTATCACCAAGGGGGAGGGAGGGGTTAAAAATGTTAAAAAAACATGACGTGATTAATGGACAGCCCCTAAGGTTAATAAACGATGCGTTAGGCATAAACATCTCTTAGGAAAGATACATCATGTTCAAATGAGGCAAAAATTTAAAAAATCATTTGTAGCCACAACTATTGCTCCAATTTAATTGAATTTTGGTACAGAGCCTGGAAATGATACATAGTATAGGCAGTTAAAAAAAATGCCCCTATGTCGTATCAACCCTGTATAACATACAGATAGTTATATAACATCCATATAGTTTGTTTGTTAGATACATAGAAGAGTTGTTATAGAAGACATAGAATTTATGTTTCATTATAGTTCTTGGCTATTGGGGGCCTCCTCCCGTCACAGGGAGGGGAATTAGCCTACTCCGAATATCAGTATTACTACCCCGCTGCCGCCATCGCTCCGCCGTCGCAAATATCGTGTCCGCAGCCTAAGAAAAAAAGGAAAATACCTGAAAATGTCAAGGCAGTCATATCCACGCTCTTTCAATCTGGGGCCATAGACTAAACTTCAAGACCAAAATCCGCTTACCTGGAACAAAACACCGTCCGTTAATAATTTTCATAAGTTGATTCAACTTCGCCCAAAGACATGTCAGTCGTTGTGATCTTCACTATTTAAGTAAATTTATTTTAATGTAGTCGCGCAGACGTACTGGGGCGGAAGAAAATAAAATCTCGAGAGATGTTTCATTTAATACTTTTAACCGCTGGCAAAGTAAAAGAAAGTGGAGTTTAAGGTGAATGTTCCAGGGTAGCCCGCGAAATTCAATTTTTCGAAAATTTTTTGCAATTTGCAGGTCAGTGCTAGGTTGTATGTTGATTAAAATGTTATTCGCGGCTGTAAGACGTATGTAGTTATAGAATTATAATCATCAAACTCATCAATACAACCCTCCAAGCTCATAAAGGTGCAAGAATGACTTTGAGCTTGAAAAAGTTTGTCTTATGTTCTTCTTATGGAATGGGGTGATGACTGCCTGAATACGTCATATTTCTATTGCAGTTCTGTCGCGGTTGAAATGTGGGCAAATAGGCAATTCAGTTGGCTCTCTAGATCAGTACGTACATCAACGTCTTAACAAGTGGCCAACTGGACAATTTATGCTCAGTTTTGTGAGCAACAGACAATCAGTTGAGGTCGCGCTAACAGATATAATTGGCTATTAAACTTCTAAAAGACAAGACGCTCCTACATTAGCATAACCCGGGACGCTGAAACGGGAAGTCAAGGAACGACATTGGTTTAGTGTGTAGGGGGGGGGGGGGGGTGGTTACCATATTTCCCCACCGCTGAGTTCCACATTGGCTGTATCGGAAACCTTCCTGTACGTGGAGGGTAATTAGCCTACTGTGCCACGTTGGCCAGACGGGTTGGCACAGGGATTCGTTTCACCCCCTCGACCGTGCCGCCATCTTGTTGCGGTGAGGGGGCTTGCGTTGCTTTAGGATCCGTTGGGGCCATACCGGCTCAGGGTCACCCATGCCGGGCGGTCCCACGGGGAGAGGCCAGACGAAGAGCGGCACAAAGGGAGTCGTGGTGGGTTTCTCCGGGGACTGCTCTATCCTCAGAGTTGCCTCGGAAGCCTTAACCTGCCGCGACACAAGGCGTGGTAATGCAGTGGAGGGCGGCCAGGCGTTGAGGCCAGGGCTGCCACCACTTGCAGCGGAGGGGCGGCTATGCAGGCGGCTGCCGGTGCAACCGTGTGGGTCGGGCGCCAGTCCATCCGGCGCCTAACGGGGGCACATGCAATGTCCCGCATGTGCCTTTCGGTGGCTTGGGGAGCGTTCACAGCTCCCCATCAAATTCGTATCACGTTTTCCTTTTCTTGCCACGTTATCGGCTTTGATATTTCCTTTTTTCCGCTCTTACGAGACTCTCAGCATGGAATGGGGTGGAGACACCATGTATTCTTAATCTGTTATCACACTTCACTACTGAAGTCATTTTAAAGTTGTTTTACTGTTCCTGACAACTGGAGCAACCGTGAACGTTAAAACTAATAATAAATCAGCGTCCGTTTGTAGCGTGTATTGTGCCAACGCACATATTAAACTATTCGCAAATGACTGTTTCACAGTGGTTTACTTTAAACCTTATTCGAGAAAACATACGACGTATTATCCATTAAACATGTTTTATAACCAAATAAAACTGACAGAGTAAATCGAATTACATTGCATAATGAAGTAATCAGTGCAAGTTAAATGATGTTAGTACAAGGCAATTCAAACATAGATCAGCCCGAAACACCGACTCAGCCCATAGATGAACCACTGCTGAGTCGGGCTTCCTCCAGTTACATGGAGGGTAATTGGCCAAACGGGTTTTCGGCCTTGTCATTTCTTTTTGTCGGCTTTTACGGATGCAATCGGGAGGTGACACTATGTTTTTCTAAACGCGTCACCACATCACTATCACTATCACTACATAGTATAAAACAAAGTCACTGTCGTCTGTCCGTCCCTATGAATGCTTAAATCTTCAAAACTACGCAACGGATTTTGAAGCGGTTTTTTTAATAGATAGTGATTCAAGAGGAAGGTTTATATGCCAATATTGCACGCGTGCGAAGCCGGGGCGGGTCGCTAGTAGATAATAATATACAATCAATTCTAACAATAAAATATACAGAAACAAGGACTTATGTTTATGTCTACTAGGTTTGACAACAAGTCCCTTTCTTAGTGCTATATGTATATTCGTCAAAAATCGATCTTTTGTGGCCTCTGTGCCTAGGGTACGTAATAGATTGGTGACACTTTATAATCAAAATCCGTCACCGCATGACGTCTGTCTCTTACTAATACATAAAAGAGTAATGAAAGTGACCAGGAATTTGTACAGATACATTTATTAAGCTAAGAATTAACAAAGCGACATCTATTAGCAAATAAAGGAACTAATCCAATTTAAACGGAGACGAAGCACTCATATTATTAAATAACGCCCTCCGCCTCGTATACGCGTCAGCCTGTTCGCGATCATGTCAAAAGATACTGAAAGGACTTTCAATTTCGAAGATTCCGTCGGAAGCAAAGGGAACGCTGCCTACAAAGTTGGCATTGTAACAAAACTATGTATAAGTGTGGTCAAGGATTAAAAATACATAGTGTCACCACCCCATTCCACAAGGAGGATGTCCTAACAGCCGAGATATTGAAATGACACGACCGATAAGCCAGCCGCAAGGGAAGGAAAACTTGATACGAATCCCTGTGCCAGCCGGTCTGACCAGCGTGGCCCAGTAGGCTAATTACCCTCTATGTAGTTGGAGGAGGCCCAACTCAGCAGTGGGTCATCCATGGGCTGAGTAGTAGATCTATATCCGTATTACTATTGAGCCTTTCGTTATAGCTATAGGGTTGCTGTTACATAACTTATACATACACTAGCTGACCGGGCAGACGTTGTCCTGCATGATATTTGTTTACCGACTGCAGCGCCATCTGTCGGGCTGATTTGTGAATCTAAACCATCCTCGGTGCCACCCAAACGCATACAAAAAATTTCATTCAAATCGGTTCAGCCGTTTAGGAGGAGTTCAGTCACATACACACGCACACAAGAAATATATATATTAAGATAACTTATAGTGTTATATCACTATCACTACATATTATAAAACAAAGTCGCTTTTGTCTGTCCGTCCCTATGTATGCTTAAATCTTTAAAACTACGCAACGGATTTAGAAGCGGTTTATTTTAATAGATAGAGTGATTCAAGTGGGAGGTTTATATGTATAGCACATACATAATTGCACCCGTGCGGAGCCGGGGCGGGTCGCTAGTAACTTAATATATCTAAATAACGTGTCACGTTGTTTATCCGCGATGGACTCCTAAACTACTTAACCGATTTTAATCAAATTTGCACACCGTGTGCAGTTTGATCCAACTATAAAGACAGGATAGTTAGTATACATCTTAATTTATAGTCGCAATATTAGTTTATTGCCAATTATTTGTCTTTAACAGATAGCGATTTATGTTGACTGGATTGAGTAAGTATTCAATAGATGGCGCTATATCAAAAGTTAATTTATTTTAATGTTAAATGTAATATAACATAAACATTAGCAACAGCAACGCGTGGCCGGGTCTGCTAGTAAAATATATGTTTGAAGATTTATTTTTTACAAAAGAGACCAAGATATTTTTATGAATGTTTCACTACTCGAGCGAATCCCAGGTCTGACGTAAACCTAAACTATGTAAGCACTTTCAATCAAGACAGACATACTATTCATTAATTCACAGTCGTAAAGCGCCTCGTCCAAGATAGATTAAAATTACGGTGAGCGACTCTCATAGGGCAATCTACGACGTGTACACATTAGCGTGACTACCCTAGCTAATGTGTCACTTCAGTCTACGTAGACAGGCTCGGCTACTCACGGTAGGCCTCGTGGACGCAAATACGATAGCGTGACAAGCGATACGAATAGAAAGCTGTCGAATTATCTACATGCCATAGATCAGTCTAGCTATATTATACGTAGTCAACTGAAGTTAACTGTATATGAATATCTAGTTTACGAGTAGTGTAGTGTACGCAGGCCAAAATGTCACTATGATAGAGCTACCATACGATAGGGCAAAAAAACTGTAATAGGGCGCTCAATTGATCTCTACGTGTGCGTAGAAATTAGAGTATAGATTAGATTAGTCTTCAAGCTGTCTAGCTCTCTTCGCTTCTCTTCTGTCTCTGTGGACGACGCGCCTAACAGGATGTCGTAAAAAGCATTGAAACATTATTTTAGTTAATATTAATAATGTTAATGACTCACTGAAACGCAAAGACATTGTGAGCAAACGAATTTAGGACAGCATTTAATATTAAGCGTTGCTATTTGCAGCATCCATTTATGATTTATGAGTTATGACTGTAGGTAGTGTGGTAAGTCTATACCGTCATGACTGGTAGCACCATGCTTCCCCTGATAGATCAACGAAGTGACCCCATCTTACGAATTGTGAACCCCCAGTTTTCTGTCACGACCATGTATACCCCCGTCGAGTTAGGCCCTCCCCGTGGAGATACAGTCAGGGCCCACAGGGCAGCAAGCGCGGGACGGTACACCCCGGTGACGTTTAGTGGGTATGACTCCGTCTCGTCACAGAGAGGTGCGGAGGGGACTCCTACACGCCCTCTGTTGGCCATCCGAAAGGCTGGCAGGGATAGTCCTTATAGGATTTTACCCCGGGTCAAAAAATTAAAAAAAAAAAGGTGTGGACCCCTGGGGGTCCGCCTGGACCGCTTTGAGAACTAAGGATCGAGACGTTTTAGATCTCGACATGAACTGTGTACTTATTGCTTAATAAATTTATTAGTTAACTACTCATAAATTTTGGGTTTTAGAGTTATTGTCATTTGTTTCTTAGAAAATAAACAGTTATGTCAGTTAGACTCTAAAAGGTAACGGTTGAATTCCCGTTGGCACGAATGCTTCTCATACAACAGACACTGAGAGTGAGAACCTCACAAAATCACTACAAATAAAATTTCAACGTTAGTAGTACATCATCATCATCATTAGCCCATAAATTACCCACTACCAAGTCAGACCTCCTCTTCAAAATTCGACTACTTCTGTGGTGTGTGGTGAAGGATTTAGAATAGATGTGACATGATAGTGTCACCCATTCGATCCTGAGGGTGTCGTGAGAGGTGACTAAAGGTCCGCAAGACACGGAAAACTTGATACAAACCCTGTGACTACCCGTCAGGCCAGCATGGCACGGTAGACCCTCCATGTAGCTGGACTCAGCAGTGGGTAATCTATGGGCGAGTCATAGTAGAAGAGTTCTACTTCTAGAGTAACTTATTCTGTTACCATTATCCAATATAATACACTTCTCATCAGAAATATCGAAACACCTTGCAAGTTTATGTCTTGTAAGGATTATCAGAAAAATTTATATATTTAGGATACATATATGAAATGTCGTTTAATCCTCCTCCTTAGTCGTTCACTCCTGACGGAGTGGTCGTGGTTGATGATGCTGCATTTTCATTGGCCACAGCAGCCCTCGCGATGCGTCTCCACTTGTTACGGTCTTCAGCGTCTCGGGAACTTTGGACTATAGTCGTTTGAGTCGCAGCCTTAATGAGGTCTGTCCAACGCGTAGGTGATCGACCACGTGATCGCTTGCCCTCCACATGCCCCCGGACAACGAGTCGTTTAATAGTGAACATTAAAAGGTTTTCAAATCCTAATGTTAATGTTCTAAATTCAAATTAAACTTAATGATGACTTAGGTTTTCACGATCTATACACATTGCATGAAATGATCTCTTCACGGTTATGATCGACGATCTGCCACAACTGCCATCCAGTCGTCCCGCGGCCACGGACACTGCAAAGTGTCTGAAACGTTGGGAATAAAATAAAATAAAACGATCATAACCGTGAAGAGATCATTTCAAATTAAACTTTCATAAGTTTCGTATTTTGTCTATCACCCATAAAAAGGGAAGTGCTTCGATTTTTCTGATGAGAAGTATATTAAATTTGTCTATTTACACAAACAGCCAATAGCAAAATCTATATTTAACTAATTACAAAACTGAAGCGTTTCTCAAACCATTGAGTTATTTATTTATCAATTAAATGCCTCTATTTACTGTATTTTACTAAGGCTGCCTGGAAGAGATTGCAGTTCGCAATACCGCTGCCCCTTGTACAAATATTTCCGTTGTTCTCATTGTTTGTATTTTAATTTGTCGGTGCAATAAATAGATAGATAGATATTCTTTATTGTACCTGTACACAATAGAAACTTAAACATGAACAACTTAAATACAACATTACAGTACAAATGGCGGTCTTATTGCTAAAACAAATAAATAAATAATAAATAAATACTTTCTGAGCTTACAGTTTTTCAAAGCACTTGCAAAGATAAAACACACAACTAATGGCTTATAAACAGAGTAACATATTTACTAAATTTTATTATTAAATACATAGACGGCAAGATTTCTGGTATCATTCACTCTACAAGGCTTATTTATAAACGGGTTACGTTTAAAAACGTTTAATATACACTAAGTAAAACTTGTATTTCGGGAGCTGTTTACAAAAGTGCAATTCACGAACACAAATGACACACAGACCTCGAGCAAGTGCCTCTGGTGTACACAAAGACACATCCCCGAAACCGGAATCGAGTGACCCTGGTTTACACTTTTGCCCGACTACGTAATCGAATTGGGACCGGTGACGACCAACAAAGTAGAATAGAGATATGATCGCTGCATTTGGTGCGAACAATGATCCCCAATTTAGTGCAAAAAAATATTCCGTGAAAACAACACGTAGTGGCTCACGGCAAAATATGTAACTGGTAAAATATCATAAGTTGCCGGCAACTGATCCGATAGTATTACACTTTGTTTAACCCGTGCAAACGCCTTTGGCCAGCGTAGCGCAGTAGGATAATTTCCCTCCATAAAATTGGAGGAGGTAACCTGACTGAATAATGCGCTTGAATTGTCAAATAAGTAGCTCTCACCAATTTGAAATCCAGATAACTACTACTACAACAACGCAGCCCGTAAATGACCCACTGCTGAGTCGACCTCCCATTACAGGGAGGGCCTACTGTACCACGCTGGCCAGACGGGTTGGCACAGGTTTTTGTATCACGGCGTGGTTCTGCATCAGATCCCACAATGCCGCAACAGGACGCGAGTTGGAGCACCCCGGGGAGGTTTAGTGGGTAGGCCCCCACTATGGGGGAGAGTCCCACACTCCCCTCGCTGGCCATCCCCGTGGCCGGCGAGGAAGTCCATAAAGGATTTTACCGCGGGCGGAAAAAAATAAAAAAAAAGTTTTTGTATCACCTTTTTCTTTTCTTGCAGCTAGGTTTTCGGCCCCGTCATTTCCTTTTGGCTACTCTTACGACACCCCCAGGATGGAATGGGGTGGTGACACTGTGTATGCTAAATCCGTCATCACGCGGAATTATCCAGATAAACCTCTGAGTAAATCACTCACGACGTTCATCAGATCAAGTTCTTTTAAGAAAACTCGTTTATAAGGATCGTTCCACATTGGGACCTTATGTTCACTCGTAACAATATACATATTAGGGCCCGCGCACATCAATTGTGTGTCGCCTTATTTTTTAAACGACACCGTAAACCGTTTATGCTTTGAGGCGGCTTGGTTGGCAATTAAGGGGTTTACAAGACATACATATAATATGCTTATTACGACGCTCAGTTATATTAGCTTTTTATTTCATATAGAATGGTTTTACATACCTTTATGGCATACTAAGGCGAACTACTAACTTACTTCTCAGCACGTAAAATACCCACTGCTGGGTAAAGCTTCCACCAATTCAAGGGGAAAATTAGACTACTGTGCCAAGAGGGCCAGAAGGATCACAGGACATTGATTCAAGTTTTTCTTCTCCCTCAGCTAGGTTCTCTGCCATGTACCCATTAGTCGGCTCTTACGACACTTTCAGGGTGGAATGGGGTGGTGACCTATTATGGTAGGCGGTTATATAAAATGTTTGATGATGATGAAATGCTTGTCTCTGTCACAGACACGGCATAGTTGGATGGGTTTAAATTACTGGTGGCTCGTTCGTGTAATCCATGTGGATTTAGAATACACAGTGTCACCATACCATCCTGAGGGTGTCGTAAGAGCTGACAAAAGAAAATAACAAGGCCGAAAAACTAGTTGCAAAAGAAGCAAAACTTGACACAAAACCCTGGTATTCTTCTCTGCCAACCCGTCTAGCCAGCGTGACACAGTAGGATATTTACCCTCCATCTAACTGGAGGAAGCCCATATGGGCAGTGGGTCATCTATGTGCCGTGTGGCAGTAGTAGTGTTCTATGTATTTGTGTACAAATAGCATTGTTCACAAGTCCTTTTTGACATCCTGTAGGTTGGTAACTTCGTAACTGCTATATAATTTGTAAAATCTACAGTCCTATTGACTCTTTCCATTAAAAAAAAAACTGTCGGCAGATTGGCAAAATCCTTCCATTGCACACAAAGGAAAGTTTGCACAAACGCCAGTGACGGGAAAGCTATAAATTATTATTACACGGGTGTAACAAAAACTCTATGTACGTGAACTGTGTGAGCATTTGAGACTTTTTTGTAAAATCTTGAGCGAATATGCTGCGCCAGAAAGATCGCGAATATCGTCAATCGATCACGTGGGCTTAGCAAAAAATCTACTATTGCGCAGTCAAAGTCCAATTTATAATAACCATCATCATCATTTCAGCCAAAAGACGTCCACCCAAGAATTTCCACGAACTACTACTACTCAGCCCATAAATGACCCACTACTGAGTCGGGCCTCCTCCTATTACTGGGGGGGGGGGGGGTAATAAGCCAACTGTGCCATGCTGACCAGGCGGGTTGGCACAGGGTTTCATTTTCAAGTTTTTTTTCTTTTGCAGCTAGGTTTTCGGCCTTGTCATTTCATTTTGTCGGCTACGACACCCTCACTATGTAATGGGGTGGTGACACTATGTATTCTCTCTCACCACACGCATTTCCACGATGTCCGATCCTGATGCCGGCAAATAAGCTGTTGATGTATGACTGGAGATGTATCACTAAATACCTAGTTTATCTTGCCAACCTTTTCACTATTTTGATCCTATAGATGCCTCACACAGTAATGTCGGGATGGTATGGTTTGTATAACACAAGGTATGATACGAACTGGAAGTGATATCGCAGTGTATATGCTATTTTTGTTCCACGCCATTTAAGAAGACACGTCGCAGCGATCGTAAGTTCAAATAGAGCCCAAGATTTGTACGCGCGCGGCGTAAATATTTACGCACGGGCTGTCAGTAACAATGTAAGTGGAAATTTAGATAATATTTGCGCGGGAATATGTGTTTTGCGCCTTTTGAATACGTTACATATTTGGCCGATGACGTAAGCGTCGTTAAATTTCTTCCCTGATTCGCGGATTTGTATTTTATTGGCCCTGACCTAAGGCCTATTCGTCATTCATTGCGTTAACGTGTTGCGTTCTCTCATCTGGTGAACTTGCTATGGTGTTTAATGCTATTTGTAAACAAGACCAATGATTTGTTTCTTGCCGGCTCTTCTCTGTAGAGCAGCATTCCGAATTTCAGCATGAATGTGGGTGGACGCAAGGGTTGTGGGAGATCAAAAGAGATGGATGGATTATAAGAATGAGGAATTGTCTATGAAACTATGTGACTGTAGATATGGCGACTGATAGGTGTGTATGGAGACTACCACCTAGCGTGGGATCGCAAGATGATAATGGTTTAAGTGTGATTTAATACACAGCATGAACAAAAAAGATGGGGCAGAAAAGTCCTCGAGTGGCGACCGCGTTCCGGAAGGCGCAGTGCTGGTAGGCCTCCCACACGGTGGACCGACGACCTGGTTAAGGTCGCCGGAAAGCAGTGGATGGGGCGGCCCAGGACCGGCCTTTGTGGAGATCCTTGGGGGAGGCCTATGTCCAGCAGTGGACGTCTTTTGGCTGAAATGATGATGAACAAAAAACAGTGATCGTTGCAATGAAAACGACCTATCAGTAAATTCTCCTTTACCATTTTAATTTGAGCCACCAGTTTCACAAGCTTTCCCAATGAATGCAAAAATATTCCATTGAATAGGTAAACAATTGAAGCACGCGGTTGGATCCCGGATGGATCTCTGCTACATTCATGAGCGCACATAGGACCAAAGAGAATTATTTTGTGATGGTTTTGTCTGCATATTCAGCTTATTGAGTTTCCATGCATTCTTATCCATGTGGTGATTGTTTTAGAATACATAGAGTCACCACCTCCAGCCCATCCTGAGGGTGCCGTAAGAACCGACAAAAGGATATGACAAGGTCAAAAACGGAGCCGTAAGAGATGGAAAACTTGATACGAAACCCTGTGCCAAGCCGTCTTGCCAGCGTGGCACAGTAGGCTAAAACCCCTCCTCGTGATGGGAGGTGGCTGACTCAGCAGTGGGTCATTCATCGGCTGAGAAATAGTAGTAGTAGTTGCCAAACTGTGAAAAAGAGTTTTCAAAAGGAGATTCTGTATTTCGCGAGAAAAGCACTCAATGATTTTCGTAGGCTTTCGGGACGGTTTCGTATCAAGTTTTCCTTCTTTTGCGGTTTTCGGCCTTGACATTTTCTTTCGTCGGCTCTTACGACACCCTCAGGTTGGAATGGGGCGGTGACACTATATGTTCTTAATCCGTCACCACAAGGAAACTAAGCCCTAAATAGACGTCTATCGGCATTTTGTTACGCACTATATAAGCTTTAGTTGCGTACAATGGTAAGAAGGGTTTACATGTAGCAATATGCAATGATGCCGTAGTCTGTCGCGGCTGCCTTCACGAACTTGGGCGAGCGGATACCACGTGTCGTCCCAGTTTCTATGAAACAAAGAACAGTTACAATGTTTCTATCTCTTTCTCTGAACCGTTTTCTGCAGTCGGTGGCAGTATCTGTAATATTATTTGTACACTTTTAGTAGGGACTTGTCAGAGCTTCGTACGGGTAGTATAGAATACATATCATATATATTACGGCCGGTGTATTTTGGCGAGTGTGAAAATAGGCTCTGGCGACTTTAGCGCATGTACACTCGTGAAGAAAACTGTTATTATTATTTTTTTTTGTTCTTTAGTACAGTGACCAATTAGTACAAATTAAATAAATATTAAAAAATATATAATAACAGTTTTCTTCAATAGTGTACATGTGCTAAAGTTCGAAAAAAACTTAGTTTATGTATACATAGTAAAAGAGACGACAAAAGGAAATGACAAGGCCAAAAACCTAGACGCTATGCCTCCACTCTGAAGGAGAATCCCACACTCCCCCGTCGGTCATCCTCAGGCTGACGGGAAGTCGATAAAGGATTTTAATCCGGGCAAAAAAAAAATGGTTAGGAAAAGTTGAAACGAAACCAAACCCATCCAGCCCGCGAGGCAGAGTAGGCTAATTACCCTTGTAAAGGGACGACGCCCGACTCAGCAGTGGGTCATTTATGGGTCGAAATGAACGTATCGAAACACAAGCCAATGAATTTAACTCACACCCACCGTCCAATAGTACGATATTAATGTTATCGTTACAAAATCAGTTGGAAACTTCCACATAAATCCTCGCACAGCACTTAAACCCGACGCTTAAAGCAATATAACAGTAAACATTGTTTCAGTTTATTACTTCATGGAAAATTAACAGCCACATTATGCTCGGCCTATGTACTTTCATGGAAAAACATGTTCGCTACATATTAAGGGCGTGTACAACACATAAACTCGACTGATTTCTCTCAAAAATCTATCTTATCAGCCTTTTTATACAAAACGGGGTTTAAAACAAAAATTACAGAGTTCCTTGCCGGCTCTACTCTGTATAGCAGCCTTCTGTACCGGCGCTAAACGGTATCTAGTAAATATGCAATGTATATTGACATGTCAAAAGAGCTTAGATTAGCAAACTTGAATGAATAAATTTTACCCTGTGTGGGGGGACGGGGCAGAACAAAAAACAAAAAAACGCGTGTTGTAAAAGTCAACAAAACCCAGCACGCTTGTTGGTAGGATCTAATTGTCCGCCCGGCTAGCTACCACCCTCTCATCTAAGCCAAGCAAAGCAGTTTTACTGTGTTTCATCGTACGTGTACGAGAGAGCCGGTGCCCGATAGGGCATTTCCTTGCCTGCTCTATCTTAAACCCTGGCGTTGCTTTCCATCTCGCAAGCTCAAAGGAATTCAAGTCAGTGAGAAAAAAAAGATTTTTAATTTGATTTGAAGAAAGTCTTCTCGTCAATATTAAAAATGTACACGTTAACATAACATTAATTAGCCAAGAAAATGTTGCGAGTCAAACTAGCTGTTCAGTGTTTGTGTTAACACGTTAACTGCAGTTTGTTTTTGGGTTATTGATAGATAAAGTTTAGTCTGCAGTCTGTAAGATTTATGATGTTTGCCTTTGTGAATGTTAGACAGCGAATTGCATGTTTGATGTCCTAGTTTTCTATCGTAAAGGCATTGACTAAATGCCACAGAGGCAGAAAATTCAAAGAAGCAAGAAAAGCAAAGCTTGATGTTCAAATTAAATTAGATTCGTGTAGGTTTTATCACAAAACTCTTATAAATCGTCATGTTTAAAACGGCCATCATCATCTTTTGCCCCTTGACCCAACCCAAGGTCTAGTCTCCATGCACACCTTTCAGCGACATTATATTCATGTCTTGACTGCTCGTTGGTCTAGGGGCTAGATGTGCCGCTCTTTGGATTAACTGATCACGGGTTCGATACCGGGGTCGGGCAAGTGTCTTTGTCTAAACTAGAGGCACTTGCTCTCAGTCTGGGTGTCATCTGTGTTCCTGAATCACATGTTCCATTATTCTAAAAAAATGATGTTTTCCTTCACAACAATCCATTCATCCCTTTTCCCACAACCCTTACCTGCATACTGCATACTAAAACCACCACCGGTTCAGAATGCCACTCCACAGAGAAGAGCTAGCAAGAAACTCTGTAGTTTAAATTATCTGTCTTGTTTTTATATTTTATTTTAAATTATTTGACTCATAATAACGAAATAACCAACATAACAGGACCAGGCAAATAAAACACGGCAAATAAACTGGTCTTCGTGGCGTCATTGATCAATATTGAGCAACAGTGGGTCATTTAAGGACAGAGCGTCGATACTAAGGATGTTGTAATCAAACATTTTTTAACGGATTTATCGCGTGTATTTTTCTTAAATTCATGATATTTCGATTGCTTTGCAGAAGTCGTGATCAGGTCTTGCAGGTGAGTGTTGAGCTTGAGATTTGATCAATTTATTGCCTGAATCCCAAGCAGGTGGTACTTGCCAAACTCTCCATTGAAATTGTGTTGAACTATTCTACACGTTTCAATTGTAAGAGATTCATTGAACTACTAGCGACCCGACCCGGCACGCACGGGTGAAATTATGCATGTATTATATTTAAAAAACTTCCTCTTGAATCACTCTATCTAAAACGTTTTGCCTGGAAAATGTGAACAGAATAAAATAAGGCCCAAGTGCGTCAGAACATTATGTATGTAAAAACACATTTGTCTTAACAAACTTGATATTATTTTCGTATGAAATTATGCATGAGCCACCATTATAAGTGGGCCGCGGTAGAACGCGAAACGGGAAACGAAATTCTTCCAAAATAAACAAAGTTGGAGGCCAAGGTACGCTGGAAGCAGACATTTTCTGGAATGAGGTAATGAACTAATTTGTTTGGGGCATAATGGTTCTAAATCTGGTCCCAGCGGCGAAATGGCACCTCCGTAACGATGCAGATTATGTTAAGCATAGGTATTTTCTTTCGTAAATATGTGCCAAAATTTGGCGTAGTTCACGGAAATTTATAATGGGTAAGGATTTATGAAAACTAAAGGGATATGGATACGGGCGGCCCAGGACCGGCCTTTGTAGAGATTGGGGGAGGCCTATGTCCAGCAGCGGACGTCTTTTGGCTGAAATGATGATGATGATGAAGGATTTATTGAGACACAACTAAGTGTAGCTTATTATAGACCATTTTTTTTACCCTGGGTAAAATCCTTCATGGACTATCCCTGCTAGCCGGGGATGGCCAACAGGGGGTGTGTGGGAGTGCCCTCCGCCTCTGTGAGGAGACGGAGACTTACCCACTAAACGTCCCCGGGGTGTACCGTCCCGTGCTTGCTGCTCCGTGAGTCCTGACTGTATCTCCACGGGGACAGCGTGAGCTTCTATATACGTGACCAGATACCTGATGGGTCGATACTACTTCATCTCAGTCCATAGATAACTCCCTGCTGGTGTCTTCCCATTACACGGAGGCTAATTAGCCTACTGTGCCACGCTGGCAAGGCTGGTCGGCACGTGGTTTCGTATCAAGATTTGAGATTTTGCCCTCTCTTGCGGCTAGGTTATCGGCCTTGTCATTTCCATTTGTCGGCTCTTACGACACCCTCAGGATGGAATGGAAATCAATGTATATTAAATTAATAATATCTTAGTAATAATAGTTATTTATCGTAGCTTTTAGGATTTTGTGCTGTTGTAAAAAAAAACCATTTTCTTTCTTCCTTACTGTCAGCAAAGGTAAAGTGAATTCTGCCGTCAATACTATCCTTTCCTTGATAGATATTTGGTGACCATCCAAAGGTTGTAATAATAACCAAAAACCTAGACGCAAGAGAAGGAAAACTTGATACTAAACCCTTTTTTTTACGTTGGAATGAACCGCTAAACGCCATCCGGGTTATGTGGGACTCTCTAGATGGTAGTTGCGCCCCAACCTACCCACTAAAACCAACGGTGTCCCTCAACTGCCCGAAACAGGGCCACGGGTTTCACTCCCCAGTGGGGAGCATGCTCCGCGACCCTGATGGGACCGTGTCCACGCTTTTGATGGGGAGCTGTGAACGCCTCTCAACCCTTCGAAAGGCACGTGCGGGACATTGCACGTGCCCCCCGTCAGGCGCTGGATGGACTGGCGCCCGACCCACGCGGTTGCGGCGGCAGCCGTGCCAATCCGTCTGGCCAGCGTGGCACAGTAGGGTAATTACCCTCCATGTAGTTGGTGGAGGCCCGACTCAGCAGTGGGTAATGTATGGGCTGAGAAGTAGAAGTAGAAGTCTGTTTGATAACATTTCCTATACGGCAGTATAATTTTTGCCCAATAATTATTATCCATGTGATTGGAGGAGGCCCGACTCAGCAGTGGGTCTTATATGAACTGCGTAGTAGAGGCTAATCAGCTCACAAAAAAAAAACAGGGGAATTAAGAACCTCCTTTTATTTTGAAGTCGGTTAGTAATAGTGATCTCAGTTAATGAAATAACAATGCGACCAGATTCTTCTCACAATATGCCCACTTGCAAGTCCTTCTGGCTGAAGAGCCCTTCGCTGGGGCTAATGAACGGCGCCCCAGTTGGCATTTTTGTTGACATTTTCATTATGAAATCGTGGCTCTGAATTTAGTTTGGGTGGCTCACTATTTTTATGTGCATCTATTGTTATAGGAAACTAGTAAGTTTGCGTACACAGTCAATGTAATGTGGCGTGTAAAAAAAATACAAGCCCACTGAGTTTCTTCCACAAGATCTTCTCCTTCAGTAATGTTATACAAATGCTGTATCCGTCGACGATTGTGAACGACATTATTGGTTTATACAATAACTAACGACCCGCTCCGGCTTCGCTCGGCTGCAATGATGAACCACTAAATTTATCAGTGTTTCTCTACAATATTAGGATGTATGTATTATACACATAAACAATCCTCTTGAATCACTCTATCTGTTAAAAAACCGCTTTAAAATCCGTCGCGTAGGTTTAAAGATTTAAGCATACATAGGGACGGACAGACGACAGCAATTTTGTTTCATACTATGTAGTAAAGTGAGATTTTTCTATTCTATTCTGTTATTTTAAACTTGCAACATAGGTATAAATCTACGATTTTTCTGTACATTTACATTTTCACAGTTACGTCTTCAGTATTGATTTTGTACGTATTGTGTGTGGCGACGGATTTAGAACACACAGTGTCACCACCCTATTCCACCCTAAGGGTAACAGGTGACAAAAGAAAATGTCAAGACCGATATCCTAGCCACAAGAGAAGACGAACTGGACACTGTTCCAACCCGTCTTGCCAGCGTGGCACAGTAGGCTACATACTTATTTTCTTCCACGAACTTGGATGAAATTCAGTAGTGGGTCATTTATGTGCAAAAATGAAGATGATGCTGTGAAATGAAAGTATAGATATACTACGAAGATCCTTAAATAAACTTAGAGTGTATGTTTGTTATATTATTTTTTGTGACCGCTTTTTACTAAGTGCATTTGGAAGTATACAAAACCAATTATTTTTAAAAAAATTGTCTGGCTGTCGGCCTATTTGGCTAATCTCTGAAATGGCTGGGCAGATTTTGACCGGACTTTCACTGGCATATAGCTGATGTATCAAGGAGTAACTTAGGCTACTTTTATTGAAACCGCCCTCTTTTCAGGATCCCATAGTTACTGAGTATTCCATCTTGTTAAATACCACCTGGACGAAGTCGCGGTAACAGCTATGTGCATTATAAAAATGATACACCCACGTAATAAACCTAGACAGGAATAGGTTCGACTTGGGGATTCACACCCACTTTTGTCAGCAGTTATTGATAGCTCAGACGGTTTCGTACTTAAGTTAAACGTCTGTCTTCACTCCCGAGGGCTCTTTGGTAGAGAAAGTACTAAGTGTTAGGAACTTTTTGTTGAAATTGGAAGAACCCACAGAGATGCAGTCCTGAATATATTAGTCTAATCTAAATAAATATCACGTCAGAAACATCAGACATATTTATTTACTATTATAGTTATATCCTCCGTGTGGTAGCGGAGTAAGAATACTACCACCCCATATCTTCCCGTGGGTTTCGTAGAAGGCGACTAAGGGACAACAGACGTTGGGCAGCAGCGACGCTCTGTTCAAAACACACCATCCATCACTGCGATCGCCAACCCGCCTGCCAAGCGTGGCGATTATGGCAACCCCCCCCCCCCATTAATTGGGGGAGGCCTATGTCCAGCAGTGGACGTCTTTTGGCTGAAATGATGATGATGATGATTATAGTTATAACACCGTTTGCATTACACGTCTCATGTGACCGATTATACCTAGCCAGCAGTATTTGGCTATACGACCTTCTTTCCCGGCTATATAAGAAAAAAAAGAGTAAAATGCGCAGTTCTGTTTAAAGGTTATGTTTATGTGGGTGAGAAAATGAAGTAGGTGTATAGCAACACAACCGCACAGCTAGCTGCTAGAAGGACAGAATTTTATTTAAATTATAAAAATTTTAATAAAACGAATTTAAAACATAATCTAGCGAAAGAAAGGTAGTTTTAAACCAGAATATATTGAGAAACATAATATATTGAAAAGAAAAGAAGTTACTTAGAAATATGTAAATATAAATAAATATAAATAAATATCCTTGGACATTTCACACAACGCCATCTCGTCCCAAGCTAAGCAACTTAATGCTTGTATTATGGTAACGAGATGGATGATAAACTACTTATATACATTTTTATTTGTAAATACATACATATTTTAGATAAAAAACACCCAGACCCGGAACAAATACTTGTAGGTCGTACAAATATTTCTTCCGTGCGGGGATCGAACCCGCGACATGTTGTGCAACGCCATCTCGTCCCAAGCTAAGCAACTTAATGCTTGTATTATGGTAACGAGATGGATGATAAACTACTTATATACATTTTTTTTTGTAAATACATACATATTATAGATAGAAAACACCCAGACCCGGAACAAATACTTGTAGGTCGTACAAATATTTCTTCCGTGCGGGGATCGAACCCGCGACATGTTGCGCAGCAGTCGATCGCTCAACTTAATGTATGCGTGCTATTTTTTATAGCCTACTACAGAACATACATGACCACATAACGGGCTCCTCCCTTTGCATTCACTAGCCTAATGTGGCTTGCCAGACAGGTTGGCACTGGCAGAGTCCGGCCGGGTCCCGGGGCAGGGCACGGGGATGCCCTCGCCCCACACGGGATCTGCGAAGATGCGACATCCTGTTCTGGAAGTGCTCGTAGGAGCCGGAGTAGAGGAGGTGGGCCTCCTTGTCTGCGGCGGCGTGGTACTGTGTACAGATCCCACAATGCCGCAACAGGACGCGAGTTGGAGCACCCCGGGGAGGTTTAGTGGGTACGCCCCCACTCTGGGGTAGAGTCCCACACGCCCCCCCCTCGGTCATCCCCGTGGCCGACGGGGATAGTCCATAAAGGATTTTACCCCGGGCGAAAAAAAAAAAAAAGTTTCCTTCCCTTGCGGCTAAGTTTTCGGGCTTGTCAATTTCTTTTATCGGCTCATAAGACACCTCCAGGATAAGTCGTGACAGTTGGTATCATATTAATCATGTTAAGTTCATGTAAATTTAAACACAATTACTATTAAAAGCGACGATGTACTACTTATATTTTGATAGCACTCTAATTAAGCGAGTTATCATTATGAATCGAGTATATTTAAGTAGTAGGGCTAGAATCCTACCAGGGCGGTAGGGAGCCCTCATTAGTCCCACCAAGCCCCCTTCAACGGGACAAGGGGGGAAATATTGCGCTAAACAACCAGGCATTGTAGTTTTTGCCCTGCACTTCTCAACTTGCAAAGTGAGTCGTTATTAATAATTAGATTTTGTGGCGAGTTATTAAATTGTTGGTTTGTTTTTTTAAATATCTAACCGTGTATTAGTGAGTACCAAAATCATCACTTCAAGTTTTCTCCTACACTACGAAACCGATTTCATGTTTCGCATATTTTAATGGGTTTACAAATGAAAAAAAACATATTACAACAGAATTCAAATTCAAATCTTTTTTTTTGGTCAAGATAGGCCAAGATACTTACAAATGATCACACAATGACATTGAACAAAAGAGTCTCCCCCTTTTTTAGGCTGTCGGTTGAAAAAACACGCAAAGTAAAGAGGAGGATCTACAAGACCAAGCGTTAAAGCAAGGACCAAAATAAAATCATGTATTAACAGCGCACAAAAAGAAATTAAACGGTCTAAAAATAAATCTTGCGAGTGGACACTTAAAGTTAAAAGTCGTACGCAAGCGAGAAAAGTGGAGCTCGTTAACTAAAAGCGCTGAAGCGTTGACTGGCGCCTGAATGACCTCTTAGGGATGCCTATAGGGTCTATATTATGTTCTTCACATATTACAGTTTCCTTTGATAAAAAGTATGTTTATTTTGCCAGGAAATCTGACAGGAGGAGATCGCGATATGCGTTAAGGCCAAACGTACACTTTACTTTAATAATGTTTTATTTTCTGCATCCTTTTGTTCACGTGTGCAATATACAGTTGATACATAAATATTTCTTTCATGTATGTTTTGCCGATTACATGTTTTTTCTTCATCTTCTTCTAGGGAAATCAACGGTTGGCTTAAGGTTTTACATCGATTCATGCCGCACATTGATGGGATCGGTAAATGGTTGTTTCTGCATGCGTAATAATATGACTACAGTACACCTGATGTTTAGTGGAAATGGAGTCTAAAAATGGGAACATCTAGTGCCAACCGTTCGTGCGGCCAAGGATCTAGAATACATAATGTCCCTGACCCTATTCCATCCTGAGGGATTGGTATCCAGTTCCTTGCACACAAGTTTTACATCTTGCAGTTTCCTTTAGTCATATCTTACGAAGCCCTCACTGTTTAATGGGATGACACACTACCAAACTGTGCACTATAAAATCAATACAATCCAATCACTTCATGGGATTATTTATCAAGCAAAAGAAGTCTTACAATTTATAGGGTGAAACCAATTAGGTAATGCTATACGGAATTCAGAAATTGAATAGCTTTGCCGAATGGTACATCGATATCACAAATTACTCCCATTTCGGTGATTGTGAATACGTGACGTTACTTCACATCGCTATATTAGCTATTAAAAATCTTAATATAGACCTTTCGCGTTAAGAACGCAGTAAGTAAACAATGTATTTTTTATTTTCGAGAATATAGGATACGACGCAACATTTGCGTTTTAAGGTATGCCTTCTAATGGTCACGTGACTTTTTATTTTATATTGGATTTAGGGCGTGGATAGGCCGGCCGGCAGGCAAAGATGGTTCAAAGCATTCTTAACGCGAACTAGCTATAGATATATTTAGTGAGTCCATTATGATACTTTTTAGTCGTTATATTTTCATCCATTTAATTAATAATAGCCGTGTAATACAAGATATCCCCTTTTATTCCTAACGTCGTATCATAGACGACTGCGTAACGCAATCGACCTGCAGCTTAAGTAAATCCTGGCTATGCTAGATGATGCTGTCCATAAGTTTTGTGCAATGCTGCGAATAGCACGTAAAGTCTTCAGTTCAAGCTATCATGCTACTACCTATGGCAGCCGTTACTGACAGCTGATAATGATATGGTTAGCCATATAATTACCGGTTGTATTACTAGTTGGGTTGCGTAAGACCGACGGCCAAAGATGTGTAATTACTGGTATTTAGGCTGACGCTGACCTCAAGGTAACTAGGGAATGACGAGGAAGAAGTCATTGAAGAAACTTTTTTTTTGTAATGTCAGAAGCCCTTCGGTATGTAAATTAAGGTAAGTTTTGCGTCAAAGAAGAATCAAACGTTGGGTACTATGCAGACCAATTGCATTTTACAATACTACTCAGCCCATAGATCATCCACTGCAGTTACATGGAGGGTGATTAGCCTACTGTGCCACGCTGGCCAGACGAGTTGGCACCGGGTTTCATATCAAGTTGTCCTCTTGCGGCTAAGTTACAGCCCCATCAGCATGGAATGGAGTCGTGATGTATTATAGATCCGTCACTATACGGACAAAATCTGCTGCAGTATATTAAAACAAAAATAATATATTCACCACCTAATTTCACTGCGCGGGTGCCGTAAGAGCCGACAGAAGGAAATGATAAGGCAGAAAACTTAGCCGCAAGAAATGGAAAACTCAACAGGAAATCATAACGAGTCTGGCCAGTATAAGTAGCTAAGTGCCCTCCATGTATTAGGTCTACTCAGCAGTGGGTCATTTATGGGCTGAGAAGTAGAAGAGTGTTAACCTTTATTGAGTAAAAAAAAATAGGCAATGCTTTAGTACTGAATTTGGAAATACAATAGCACTATCAAATGTTGCATAAATATCACAAATGACTCCCATTTCGGTGATTGTGAATACGTGACGTTACTCTATATCATTAGATTATCACAAATCTTACTACATATTTTTCGTAGAACAAATGGACTTTCTTAATTATTATAATATGCATAAAATGAATTAAACACGCGTAAAATAAAAAATAACATACTATATTGTACGCTAGTAAAAAACAGATACAATATCAAGAAATGTATATCAGAATGAAAGAGTAAACAAGAAATGTATCTTCGGTCTTACCACACTAGGCGTAATTTAATGTCTCAGGTTTCCACGATTTTTGTTGATTACGGTAAATTATGTCTTATTAGTACTGATCGTGTTCCGAACGTTTGAGATACTTTTCAGTGTCCGTGGTTTGCTTACGACACTGCAAAGTGTCTGACGTAAATAAAAGAACACGATTAAAACCATCATCATCATCAGCCCGCATTGGTCCACTGCTGGACATAGGCCTCCCCTAAAGAGCGCCATAGCGCCCTGTCTTCAGCTTGACGCATCCAGCTGCTGCCCGCAACCTTTCGCAGACCGTCACTCCATCTAGCAGAGGGCCGTCCCACACTACGCTTGCCGATTCGTGGTCTCCACTCAAGAACTCGTCTAACCCAGTGGTTGTCGGTTCTTCTACAGATGTGACCAGCCCATTGCCACTTCAGTCTGCTAATTCTCTGAGCTATGTCGGTGACTTTGGTTCTCTGTCGGATAACCTCATTACTCATTAAAACCGATAAGACATAATTATGTCTGCAACGGGCACTGCAAAGTATCTGAAACATAGTGTCGCCACCCCACTCCATCCTGAGGGTGCCGTAAGAAAGGAACTAACAACGCCGAAAACCTAGACTGCAAAAGACGGAAAACTTGATACGAAACCCTATGTTAACCCAGCTGGCAAGCATGACACAGTAGGCTAATTATGTAACTGGAGGAGTAAAAAGACTAAAATTGTTATCCAATAATTGGTATATAGCCGAATGTGGTAGCTAGTGCGAAATTAAATTGTATTTTTGCTTCGAAACCGTTGATTTCTGTTCAGCTATCGGAAAAATGCTCCTGACTTTTACATTTTGAACTGCAGGTCGGAGTGTAAGCATTTTCACTATTCAATATTTAAGAAAACTATTAGAAATCCATGCCTTTAACTATATACTAACTAACATCGGTGTCAATTTAAGTTAAAAAAGTAAAAAAAAAACTCGGTTTTAGTGACAATAATAAAATCTTTACCTTCTTACAAACCTTTTAGGCTTTTGGATTACTTATTTTATATTTTAGTTCAGTAGGAACTGATTTCGATAAATTTAATTTATATAGGACCTCTAATCTATAACCAATATGAATAAAAACAAAAGTAGAATAGAGATTTTTATTCATGCACGTTTTATCGTGAAACTATTATAAAAAAGAAAAAAAAAGCCATGTATAAAACTATTTTACCATCATCATTTTTCGGCCCTTTCCCGGCCTACGTGGTAGTCTCCATACATTCATATGTATGTTCTATTCACATAATTCATCCAACACCCTTACGCCCTTCTACATTAATACTGAAACTACAGAGAACAGCAAGAAATTCTGTAGCTACTTTTTTAAATAATCTATCTTGTTTACATGTAAGCACTATACTATACAGCATAGTGGAAGTTGGCTAGATGAGAAAATGCACTAAGCATAGTACAACCGAATTTGGAACCCTCTCCTCTTTAAATTCGGTTGAAAATGAATCCATCAACTCTTGGGTTCTTACGACTTCCAACAGAGTATGTAACCTCTCGCGTAACTCCGCACACTCTTAATGTCTTAGTATTTATAAAGGTAGTTAACCTGTTTATGTCGTGTCATGTTTACATTGTATATTTCTATACTAATATATAAAGCTGCAGAGTTTGTTTGTTTGTTTGTTTGTTTGAACGCGCTAATCTCAGGAACTACTGGTCCGATTTCAAAAAATCTTTCAGTTTTAGATAGTCCATTTATCGACGAAGGTTATAGGCTATATTTGATTTTCAAAAGAATTAGGGATCCGTATGAAAATTGCGATTTTGTAAACCAAGGTGTAAAATCGAAAACCTATTTATGCGTGCGCTGCAAAAACTATTGACAATAGAACAAAATGATGTACTACGTGTTTGTAGGTCTTATAAAGATCTACAAAAAAGTTCGAGTTCGAGAGCACATATGTAACTATCATAGTTTAGTCACAATAACCGATTTTATGTTCATAAAAATATGCACAGGTTCGAAGCACACGCGGGCGAAGCCGCGCGCAAAAGCTAGTGTAATATAATATAGCAACACTAGATAAGATACACCAGTACTAAAACATAATTTAGGGATGTCACGTCAAATCACATAACTAACATATAATATTGACTTGGCGGGAATCCAATGCGATCTTTTGTTATTGATTAAGATCTCGCGCGTACGATTGAGTCTAGACGAAGTACTACTCTAATTGGTATGTATTTATTGGGTATAGTATAAGACTTAATCAAAATCTATAAATACTATACCACTACTGAGCCCGGATATGACTCACTGCTGTGTCGACTTGAATGCCTTCGACCCTAGGCTTGCGTGATGGAAATCAACGCCAGAGTCTGGAGCAGGCAATTCAAGGAAATGCCTTGTCAGGCACCGGCGCTCACATACACACGGCGCAACACAGTAAAACTGCTTGGCGCCGGACTTAGATGTGAGCCAGACAGAGTGACAGCTAGCCGTGCGGTCCATTAAATCCTACCACCAAACGTGCTGGGTTTTGTTGACTTTTACTACACGCGTTTTTTCCCAGCTTGCGATGGCGAAGTGTAATATTTTATTTATTTATCGCATATATCCGTCATTTGTAAACCGATGTGAAATTATTCAATTGGTCCCACATACTCGTACATTTCATTGAAATCGGCTCAGTAGTTTGGCAGAAACATACGTTGAAATAAGTGATTTTAAAGATATGTAAGTAGGCAACATTTGTATTATTTCGTCGAAATTTTTATTCGAGTCTTTTACAAATATTATAATCAGCATATACATGACCCATTGCTAAGTCAAGCCTCCTCAAATTTCTTGGAGGGAACTAATCTACTGTGCCACGCTGGCCAGACAGGTTGGCACAGGTTCTGCGAGGCCGTTATGTCGCAGAAGGGGGCTGCGGGGCGGGTCGCAAAGGACGAAGCTCCGGCTGACCCGCGCCGCGGACGGTGGCAGGGGTGGGGGAACCGCCACCGACGAAAGCCTCGATGACTGAGGGCGTCCCGGTACACTGGGACGCCGACAGTTGCTTGCTCGATGCGGGCACCACGCCAGGGCGTCACAGTAGAATGCGTTTACGCGAACTTGTGGCGCCCCAAGCGCGCCGTGTGAGGGTATACCGCTGGGGTTTTAGTGGGTAGACGACCCTTGTCGGAGCCCCACATAATCACCGACCTCTCCCCGGGGGGCGATGGTATGCATAAAGCATTTCCCCAGCGACAACAAAAATAAAAAAAAAGGCTTTCATATCGAGTTTTCCTTCTCTTGTGGCTAGGTTTTCGGCCTTGTCATTTCCTTTTGTCGGCTCTTACGTAAGAGTGGAGACTCTATGCATTCTAAATCCACTATTTCACCACACGAAACATGATCTTATTGTTTTAATATACTACAGTATATAAATACAATAATATACAATGCGACTGGTCTGCATGGTAAGCCAAGTTTGGTTCTTCTTGTACGCTTAAAATTTGTACGACCTACAAGTATTTGTTCCGGGTCTGGGTGTTTTCTATCTATAATATGTATGTATTTACAAAAAAATATGTATATAAGTAGTTTATGATCCATCTCGTTATCATAACATAAGCATTAAGTTGCTTAGCTTGGGACGAGATGGCGTTGTGTGAAATATCCAAGGATATTTATTTATTTAAAGTAACTTATTTTTTGTTTCTCGATTTACATGCCGAAGTGTTTTAGACATTAAAAAAATATGAATTGCTTTATTGACTTTTTCCTCGCGTATTACGACTTGTTGACTCGATTTTAGTGGGTAGACTAATTTCCATCTCTCTGCGCCCGAAGTACCACATAACAGCTTAGCCCCAAAAATACGATGTAAATCTCACATCTTTTCTGTCCAAGTTTAGAAATGATTACTTGAGGACGAAGTTCATAGTTTGCTGGTTTTATCATACTCTTAAGTTCCCGTTTGGGTTTTTATCGCAACCATTACGAGTTTGAAGTTTTGAACAGCAAGCTTGCTTAATTAAGTTTAAGTAGGGAGAAATCTTGTTCAAAACTGCTCAAAGTTGGTCGTTTACATTGCGCTTTCTATCTTGTCTGTCTCGTCTCCCAACGTGAAAGGACGTTGTATTGGCAGGACGGTATAGTATAATTTCTACTAATCTAGGAAATTTTGGAGCTTAATTTGTTGTGTACTTGGCGGAGAAAATCCTTGTAGACTTTAGTATTTATTTAATGACGTCAGAAGATGTGTATACTTGTTAATTACAATCAAAATCATAAACCTCCTAGTATTAGCCAACATAATTTCAGCCAATCAATCCCCTGCTTCTCTCAAAGACAACGACCGAGCGAGCCGCAAGATAAAAACGGCTTATTTTCCTCCATGAGTTTGAAGGAAACTTAAAACGACTTGATGATGATGATGCAAGGAAACTAGCAGCATAGTCCACTCCAAAGCTTTTTAGGCATTTTGAGCCTTCTTAACAAACCTTAATACATACATACATATAATCACGCCTCTTTCCCGTAGGGGTAGGCAGAGACCACTTCTTTCCACTTGCTACGATCCATACATACTTGTTTCGCTTCGTCCACTTTCATTATTCCCTTCATACATGCTCTTCGGTTTAGGGTACTCTTGACCTGGCCTTTTTTCAAGACGTCCCTGATTTGGTCTTGAAACGTCCGCCTAGGTCTTCCCCTTCCAACACTTTCATTCACACTCGCCTTATACACTTTTTTCGTCAATCGTTCTTCATTCATTCTCTCGACATGGCCAAACCATCTCAGCATACCTTTCTCAATTTTTGTCACTACATCTTCTTTCAGACCACAACGCTTCCTTATCTCACTATTTCTTGTCCCGTTATATACCTATCGTTTCATGCCTGGACAAAAATGTATAAAGACCATGCGGTATCTAAAGAAAGAGAAAATCTAATATATTCCTATTTTTTATATCAATTTATACTGGTAACTTATAATTTTGAATAAACCCGGTCAGTGTCTTACAACAAATAATTGAGACATGAAACTACTCAGGTCATTGGTCAACCTGGGAAGTTTGAAAACCTTCCATGTTCGTATAACACTTGTAGCAGTAAATTTATCTACCAAGTAAGTAGAAGTTTCACTCCGGTGTGTAGGATTGTTTACAGTTAGTTGTTTACAACAGTGTGCAGTTGCGCGACAACATCGCCTCTTAGCAACGTCATTAATTTGCTAACACAACTCCTTGGACGCCAAGTTCTTCGTGGAAGTTTCTTAGAGACATTTTGCTATCTAATTTGTTAACATAATCAGTATCAACTAGTTTCCTGTGAAGATAAGATAGATTGTAAATAAGTTAACATCGTCAATCGATGTTTAACTACACTACATGTTTAACAACAACTACAGAGTTTCTTGCCAGCTCTTCTCCGCAGAGCAGCTTTCCGAACCGGTGGTAGTTTCTGGGTGGACGTAGGTGTTGTGGGCGATCATGGGAGATGGATGAATTGTAGGCGTGAGGAATTGTGTATGTAAGGTGTGAATGTAGGAATGACGACTGATGGATGTGTGTGGAGACTACCACCTAGCGTGGGACAGGGGCCGTAAGATGATAATGGTAATTATAAAGATGACGATATATAAGAGTTTTGTGATAAAACCTACTTAAATAAAGTTCCTTTTGAGTTAGAGATTGAGTTTAAGGAGTCTAGAAGTCTAGCCGGTTCAGAAATGGCTCTAAACACGATGAAGAGTTATAATATAGTTTTGGTAAGTTAACTAGTAAAATCAAAAGTGCGGCCTAACTAAGTTAAACAACTGAATGACGCAGGGTTATCAGACGACCCATTGTGGCACGTCAAGCTTTTTGCTATTCTGTGGTCGGTCGGGCTTTTGTTTGCCCTTTTTGTTATCCCCGATGTCAACCAGCTTCATTATAATATTATTTTGACTTTGATAAAGGCAACGCTTGATTGTCTGGTTACATACATCGCGAGGGCAGTTTACAAAAAAATCAGACACTCAGAGCAAGTGACAGACTCAGAGCAAGTGCCTCTGGTTCAGACAAAGACACTTTCCCGACCCCGGAATCGAACCCGGGACCCGTTGATCTAAAGGCGGCACATCTTACCCCTAGACCAAAGAGGCAATCGACTAATGTTACATAAGTCGCATTGGTTGCAGAAAAAACGGTCGATAGACAAGATGACACAAAGGTTCGTGCCGAAGAGACGAGTCAAATGGATCATTGGTAGTTTGACCTTATTTCAATTCAATTGAAAAATACGCTGTCGGGACAGACCGCCTTAGGGCCTCCGCGCATTATGCGGCCAGGCCGCGCGGCCAAGTCGCTGCGGCCAACTAATTCTTCTACGATGTATATAGCTGCGCGCATTAGGCGGCCAGGCCGCGCGGCCAAGTTTTGGTCGCGCGGCCAACGAAAAACATCGCGCCACATACGCGGCCTATTGGCCGCCGCGACCAATCCGCGCATTATGCGGCCAGGCCGCGCGACTGGCCGCGCGGCCTGGCCGCCTAAATGCGCGGGGGCCCTTAGAGAACGTATTAGAAACCTGCCACTGGGTTGTATGGTTCTAACAAAAATATGACGTTTGAAATATTCAGTTTGGTATAGACATTTCAAAATAATCCTATATAAAACCAAATCACTTTTGTCTTATCAGTCTAAGTCCTGACCAATAAATACCACATTAAAACACCAGCAATCGCACATTAAAGCTCAACCCACAACTATCTCAATTACTAAAACACTGTAGCAAGACCACAGCAACTTCATAGGCCTGGCCAACATCAAGTTCCTATAAGATACTAAAGTATCACATGATATTCTGAACATATTATCCACAAGCTCTTAACGCAGGGAAAACTTGTTGCGACTCAATTTAACTTGCCCCACTGCAACGCAACTATTAATCCATGCAACGTGTGGTTTAGTCTGGTGTAATATTTCACTGAACATTACAAGTTGGATGAATCGAGATTAAACCTGCATATAATTTATTAACTGCATTTCTGGTTAAAAGTTACAGAATAACGAAAAAACCCAAATTATCATTTTCTACAACTATCATCTTCTACAGTCCGTGCGGTGTCGGATTTAGTTGCAAACTCAAAAGGGACTCTATTTACGTAGGTTTTATCACAAAACTCCAATAAATAGTCATATTTAAAATTATCTATATCGTTTTACGACCCCTGTCCTACGCTAGGTGGTAGTCTCCATATACACCTATCAGTTGTCACATCTAATTCACACCTTTCATACACAAATTCTCATTCTTACAATCCATCAAACTGTTTTGATCTCCCACAAACCTTGCGTCCTTTACATAATGTCTAGTGACATTGCCCCAACCAAGTCATTCTGAGACTATAAGAGGTGACTAAAGGAACGCAAGAGGCAGATACAAACCCTGTGTGACACAGTAGGCTAATTTCCCCTCCATGAATTTGGAGGAGGCCCAACTCAGTACTGCGACCAAGCGTGCTGGGTTTTGTTGACTTTTACGCGTTATTTTGTGCCCCGTTCCCACACGGGGAAAATAATTTATTCATCAACTAGAGTGATTTCTAAAATCTCTGCAAAATTTCAATTTCCATATTTAGGTAGCAAATGACAATAAAGATTATTTCTTGAATAACAATAGCGTGGTCTTTAATCTACCAGCCATTGTTCCGAGAAGACTATAGACTTTTGCTTTCGCTGCAATTTTCATTGGCTGCGAAGATCAGTACTTTCGCTGTCACCACCGTTCAGAGAGTTTATTAGAATAGAACGATCATTTTATGTTTCTTTATGTTACTATTCTGAGTTATTTTATATTAATGTTGAAACTGGTAGTGTTAGTTTTCGAGGAAGGATCCTTACTCGATAATAAATGTTCTCAGTGTGAGATGACTTAAGGTTTTATCACTTTTGATTCTAACCTTAAGGGCCCCGCGCATTTAGGCGGCCAGGCCGCGCGACCTGGCCGCATAATGCGCGGATTGGTCGCGGCGGCCAATAGTCCGCGTATGTGAGGCGATGTTTTTCGTTGGCCGCGCGACCAAGACTTGGCCGCGCGGCCTGGCCGCGTAATGCGCGCAGCTATATACATCGTAGAAGAATTAGTTGGCCGCAGCGACTTGGCCGCGCGGCCTGGCCGCATAATGCGCGGAGGCCCTAATACCTACCGCTAGATACATGAAATAGCATGTAAATTGCTATTATCAGAAGGTCAGTTGTATAGCCTTCATAATACGAATAATGAGGAAACAGTTTCAAAGTCCGTTCTTCTATTAATAGACCAAGATTAAAAACTATTTTCACATAACACTGTCACTTTATTTTCGCACTGCATTAGGCAGACCCGATCATGTTAACAAACATGTCTATCATTTACTTGGGGCTATACAAGAAGCGTCATGGCGGCCTGCCAATTGGGTGAACTGAACACTTTGCTCAAGATAAATTGCATTTTCACTTGTACTAAGACACTTGAATCTATTGTTATCCGACCAGAAGATGTATAATCAAGAATAATTACCGATGTAGTACTTAAAGCTATAACAGTAGATACAAAAAATTAGCAGCGAGAAAATAGAAAGCTGGACTTTAGCAACATTCACATAAGATTCATACACCAAGCTACCGTTGAGGCTCTACTTATCGAGGTGGGTTAAAAACTCCGGAGTCGCAGAGTATTTTCCCGTAGTTGGAGATCATGGCCCAGGAGCAGGTAGTCGAGAAACGCCGTGATTTTATTGCGTAGATTCAGACGCAGGTAGCATCTTCTGACGCCACAGAATTCCATGCTAGCCGCGAAACTTCAAGTATCCATGAGCACTTCCTATGAATAAAAGGCTACTCTGTACTATACTCTAACAGGCATCGTCCTTATTACACAAACTCAAAAGGAACTTTATTTACGTAGGTTTTACCAAAAACTCTTATAAATCTAAATATATACAACTCAAAGCTGACTGACTGACATAGTGATCTATTAACGCACAGCCCAAACCACTGGATCGGGCTGAAATTTAGCATGCAGGTAGATGTTATGACATAGGCATCCGCTAAGAATTTGATTAATTCTACCCACAAGGGCATAAAATAGGGGATGAAAATTGTATGAAATTTTAAACCGATCGGGCTGAGACTTTGCATTAATAATAATACTTCTTTACGCGAGTGAAGCCGCGGGCAAAAGGTAGTCGTCATATAAAATTACCATTATCATCTTACAGTCTCACCCTAGTTGGTAGTCTCCATAGACACCTATCAGTCGTCATACTTACATTCTCAGCTTTCATACACAATTCCTCATTCGTACAACTCGACCTCTCAACTTATCTAATATCAAACAAAAGAAACTTCAATCAACATTTACAGACGTTAAATTAATCATTACACGTGATCTGCTGTCTTTTCTAGTTTTTTTGTCCACTCGCCATATGGTCTGGCGTGACGCCAGGCCGTATCGATCATTTGGCAAAGTGCCAGTTGCGGAGTAATGAAAACAAATCCTTATGGGTAATGCCGTTGAGATACAGGAAACGGTAGGAGTCACCGCAAGTGGTGCTCAGAGGTCAGATTTCCCGTTTGCGGGAAGAAAGACAGCTATAGTTCATGTCAGTTACTTAAGAAAAAGAGGGGCGTTATAAGTTACATGTGTCTGAGTATGATACATAAGCTCTTGCACGGTTTAAAACATTTTAGTTACGTTTTATTATTTGAAAAGTGTCTAAATTAATTGTTGTAAGCTATATTTATATAAAACTAGCTTTTGTGCGCGGCTTCGCCCGCGTGGGCTTCATACCCGTGCTTATCTCTGTGCATATTTTTTATGAATATAAAAGCGGTTATTGCGACTAAACTATGATAGTTAGATAGTGCACTCGCGAACTTTTTTGTAGATCTTTATAAGACCTACAAACCCGTAGTACATCATTTTGTTCTATTGTCAATAGTTTTTGCAGGGCACGCATAAATAGGTTTTCGATTTTACACCTTGGTTTACAAAATCGCAATTTTCATACGGATCCCTAATTCTTATGAAAATAAAATATAGCCTATAACCTTCCTCGATAAATGGACTATCTAACACTGAAAGATTTTTTGAAATCGGACCAGTAGTTCCTGAGATTAGCGCGTTCAAACAAACAAACAAACATACAAACAAACTCTGCAGTTTTATATATTAGTACAGATATATCCAGGCATTTGCTCATAAGAACCAGTTCTTTACGTGTATCGGGGGAACCTTAAAAAGTATAATTATGTTTCTTCGTTCTGTTCAGGGACTTTTTCTAAAGAATCGGTATTGATGATATTGAATGTTGGCGTTTGAATCATCACAAATTAACTACATGTTAGCAGTAAAAGAGTTACGAGAAATTTTAATATACTCGGTGCTATCATAATAATGTTAGCTAATATTTCATACATACTGCTTAGTTTCTCGCCGGCTTTTCTCTGTGGAGCGGCATTCCGAGCCAGTGAACGTGGATGGACGTAAAGGTTGTGGGTAAAGAAATGGATGGATTGTGTGAATGAGAACATGCATATAAAAACATTAATGTAGATATAGACTCCAGTAGGAGTATATAAAGACTACTACCCTTTGTACTAAGCATTGTATTTTTTTTTGTGTTCTGTCTTTTTTCACGTGTGCAATAAAGAGTATATCTATCTATCTATCTATCTACCACCTAACAAGGGATAAGGGCCAAAAGATGATGATGGTAGACATGACGATTTACAAGAGGATATTTTTAAGTTATTTGACATTTTAGAACATGATTTTCCACGATACGACTTTTTTAGACTGTGACGGTGACGGTAGAACACTTTTTTAATTTTCATTTACTCATAGCCTTTAATCTGTTCTTTAATCCATAAACCAGCGTTGTGGATGTATCTACATATGCTGAGCTGAGCTGAGACCATTTCTAGCAATACTGTCTATAGCATAGAATTTTGCCTCATATTGTGTGTTGCCTGCAGTTTTTACAGAATAAAGGTTATTCTATTCTTTAGACTGATCAAACTAAATGTGTATAGGACAAATTTTCAGTGTCTAATTATATTGACGACTGTTCCTTAAGGCAGACTTAACTTAAAGTCGTAAACATTCGCCCGGTTTGCCTTGTGCACGTTTTTTTATTGTCATTGCGTTTGACGCGTCCGCCGCACGTGTGCGTAAGTAGGACACTAGATTCCGAACTATTTCAATACCGATTGTGTATAAATAAATGTCTACAATAGGGTTGTCAAAGATCAATTTTCCACTAAAACATTTTAGCTTTATGCAGATTTTCTAGTCCATATTGTTTGTTTAACAAAATACACACAAAGATTCTACGCGTGATGACGGATTTGGAATAAATAATGTCGCCACCCCAGTCCATCTTGAGGTTGTCGTTAGAGCCGACAAAAGGAAATGCCAAGGCCAATAACCTGGCGAAGGAAAATTTTATATGAAATCCTGTGCCAACCAGTCTGGCCAGCGTGGCACAGTATGCAAATTACTCTCCTTCACTTTTTTATTTATTAAATACTAGCGACCCGCCCCGGCTTCGCACAGGTGCATCTTTTATCAGTGTTCCTCTAAATTATTATGCATGTATTATACATATAAAAATTCCTCTTGAATCACTATACCTATTAAAACGAACCGCTTTAAAATCCGTTGCGTTTTTAAATATTTTAGCATACATATGGACGGAGAGACAACAGCGACTTTGTATAATAATGTGTAGTGATTATATCATTTATATCAATGTCACCAACCCAAATCATCCTGTGGGTGTCGTAAGAGGCGACTAGCCGCAAAAGAAGGACAACATGATACAAACAATGTGCCAGCCCGGCTTGCCAGCGCGGCACAATTGCACAAAGCACAAAGGCACAATTGCACAAAGCACAAAGGCACAATTGCACAACAGCACAAAGCGGCGGGCTAATTTCCCTTTATGAATTTGGAGGATCTCAGTATTGGATAATTTATGAGCTGTAACGAAGACGACGAATCAGTGTTTGTATTGAAAGCGGATCGGGATTTATGGTGAAGGCATAATGTTCAACAGACGACGTCGTTAGCTGATAGATAGATAGAAATAGAACCCTCGGCTATCGCACAAGTGATCACCCTATTCAGTCGACGAATCGTTACGTCTCGTTTATTATTATTGTGGAAAATGTCAATGACATGTTTACGAGTGACGCGCCTACTGCGATCTCACTCTGGTATTGAAAAATATAGCTTTATGGTCGTCGATGCAGATGAATGGGATCTACGTGCGTACAGCCGAAAACCTTTTAAAAGGAGTCAGATGTAATGCAGCACGTCTTGATGTTCGATCAGAAGTATTTGTACATTTTGCTCGCAATACTGAATCAACTCAAAAATGCCTTCGTCTTCGGTTTACACAAAGACGTTTTGGAGTTTAGTGTTTTCATCATCATTATTTCAGCCAAAAGACGTCAAATGCTGGCAACAGGCCAACCCCAAGGATTTCTACGAAGGCCAGTCTTGAGCGGGTGGCCTCTATCGCTTTCTGTTGACCTGCACAGCGCTCTCCGGAACCCCGTCACCACTCCAGGACATTTCTGCCTCATCGGGCGTCAGTCCTGCGAGCTAGATGCCCTGCTACTGGTACATAAGTTTGGCAATACTCCGAGCATAGCTCTCTTCATTTCCCTTTGTGTGACTTTTGATGGATCACGTCTTAATAATAAGAGTATGAACACTACCACCCCATATCGTGCTGTGGGAGTCGTAAATTTCACTAATCCATTCCATCTAGGTTGTCGAGACCACAAAAGACCGAGGCACTAAAACTAGCAGTAAGAGAAGAAATCATAATCAACTAATCTGCAACAAATCGTCTGGGCTAATTACTTATAAAGGGGATGCTGCTTGAGGGATGCTCAACTCATCAGTATATTAATTTAAGTGCTGATGTTGATTATCACAATATGTATCTCCTACGCTAAATGATATCCTATAATATCTGGGCAAGTTTAGGTTTTGTGGAATTTCAAAACGTACCCATACAAATATATCATCTTCTTGCTGCGGTCTCAAGTCATTTAGGGTCGCCACAGTACGTCTTCCTCTTCCAGTATCTTCCTTTTCATGCCTACATTCTCTCATATAATCAATTGATCATTTATATGGACTTATTCTGATAATTTAAAATTCATCTATATTCACTATCTTTGCTGTGACATTGATGTCTTCTTATTGCATGTGCATACTACCACTTTCCAATTCTCTATTATTGACTCATTGATTACTCTGTCTATTATTTAAATTCAAATGATTATTAATTAATTAAAAAGTATATATAAGTAAATATTATATTACATTAGGAATAGGACCGCAAAGTAATAAAAAAGAAAAAATGACAAGCCCTCTGAGTTTCTTGCCAGTTCTTCTAAGCAGTGGTCGCGTTTCGAACTGGAGGTAAAGTATATTACTTTGCATTATATACATTTTATTAATAAGTTGAACATTTATTTTTGTAAGTGTCCATTGTGTCCATGCAAAATAAATGATTTGACTTTGACTTTACATTGACAAATATCACTCAAATTGAGGTTATAAATAAGATAACAATTATTTTGATGACTCAACAACAAAAAAAACGCTGCATTTTTCAGCCCACAAGCAGGATGCCACTAATGAATCTGAAATGATCACTCCACATCGCATAACTCTCTGCGTCAATCCGGCTTTTTCGACCACTTAACATTTGATAGCTTCAAATTTAGACCAATATCAACAGGTGCAGGAAATTTAAAAATAGCTAAATTAATCCATGTCAAATTACGATAGATGACATAAATAAATGTAAAAGCTTTGAGCATTCCAAGACGTAATGTTTCACAAAGTGCCACTAATTTGTACAGTTATGTGTAAGATCGCGACACTGGCCTATCTGTCTTGTAAACGTTGATGACAATGAGAGCTTAAAAATTGCGGTTATATATTGAATAAGTAGTGTATGAGTCTTACAGAGCGTGCCAGGCGATGGCTATAGATTTTTTGTTTCTGTATATTACGATTGTGCCCGAGTGGTCATGGAGATAGAATACATAATGACACAAATACATTGCACATAGAGTATGCAATGAGGTTTGCAAGGGTTCTCTAGTAAAACAAGCCAAAAAATAACTTCAGGGCCCTAAAATCAATAATTTAATAGTCAAAACACAATCACAGACAATCAAGGTGCTTCTTAAAGTAAACTAGCGACCCGCCCGAGCTTCGCACGGGTGCAATGATGAACCTCTAAATTTATCACTGTTCCTCTACTATATTATGGATGTATTATACATTATTTAAACCATCCTCTTGAATCACTCTGTCTTTTAAAAAAAAACCACTTCAGAATCCGTTGCGTAGTTTTAAAGATTTAAGCATAGATAGGGACGGACAGACGACAGCGACTTTGTTTTATAATATGTAGTGATAGTGATAGTAATTTTGTTAGTTTTGATGTATTAAAAATATAATTTAAGTTGGCAAGAACTTTTAAAGTTAGTAGCTTAAAGCTAGCATTTGCATCGTGCATTGGGATGTTCTACATACTATGTAAGTTGGATGTTTTAGTTTTGTCACTTCGTTTGTCTACGATGTTACCAGTTAATCATGAGATGCGGTTCCAACTCCAACAGGGTATAAAAAATCCATTTACAGAGGGAGTTCACGGCACAGGAAAACATTGCGCAAGCATTAAATCAAACATTGCTTCATCATGTTGGTCTTTTTTTTATTTATTATTAGGGTCAACAAACAGTGAATACAATAGACAAATAATATAAAAACATATATAAACTTCAAACTCATTGTACCTTTAACTTCAAATTACTATATCTACATTAAATTAAAATCATAATGGCTGAGAGGGTAGGAAATCTTAAATATGTAACAATAAAGGAAAAAAAAATACATAACAGTGAAATTAGCATAATTTTGACATTATAAACCTAGTTAAGAAGAGTAATTAATGAACTTCGATAAAAATAGCTTGAGCTACGCTTAGCTACGCAGATGAGACGTCGGACTTACAATAGCGATTGTTTTCACAGTCGTCACATTCAGGTCGCGGACAGCTGGCCGCAATAACTCGCCGGGAGACGGAACATGCGCTATCTGGAGTTAATCCGACGATGTTCATTTGTCTTGAAAACTAAATGTCACGTCACTTAACGGATAATAGAGATAAAGGCTGGGCTAAATTATCAATACCACGTAACGGAAGGACTTTTTTCTGATAGGTTTAAATGAGAAAGACATTTCAAGAATGTTGACAGACAACTTATAAGTGAAAAAATGTAATAAGATTATTTTAAAATAATTTATTAGTATTTTCAAATGTGGTCCATAAATTAAAATAGAGTAGCATATAAAATGGAGTATAGAATTTAATAAGTGACCCTTTTTATAACAACGTTGATTACGACGGCACTGGCGAAATAAATCAAAAGAAATAGATTAAATAGAACAACAATTCCGCGTTTTATTTATTCTCGGTATATTTGTAGTTACTAATTAAATCCGGCGGAAAAGTGCCGGTGTTTGTAAACGGAAACGCGGCGATAAATCAAATAAAAAATACAACTATAGTCACACGAGAACTCATAACTGAGCCATTTAAACAATATTCTTGGCAATGTTTTCGAGGGATTTCATAAGAAAACCACTCATTGAGAGCTAAACTATCACTCTGGTTAGACAGTTACCACTGTCCCTATTACTATTACCGGAGAAGACCAATAAAAAATATACTCGGCGTAATATTAACAGCATCGCGTCCGGATATTATGGAGAAAATAATAGACAATATCATATGACTTATAGCGACAGAAGGTCATTAAGATGACAAGACTAAGGTCGGCATTCCTGAAGGTTGTTTGGTCTTATAGGTCGAATTGTCATTACAGGAAGCTATTGCAGGAACCGTGGTGCAGAAGAATTTAGCAGTATCTTGAATGCCTTTGACCCTATGCTTGTGTGATGGAAAGCAACGTCAGGGTCTAAGATGGAGCAGGAAACTCAAGAAAATGCCCTGTCAGCTACGGCTCTCGCGTACACACGACGCTTGGCGCCGGACTTACATGTGGGGGTGGTAGCTAGCGGGGCGAACCATTAGATGCTACCACCAGGCATGCTGGGTTTTGTTGACTTTTACAAGCTAGCAGAAAACCTAAGCGCAATATAATGATATTCTGAAGCGTTTTTGGACCACAATCTGATAAGCTTTATTCCGATCAACCGAACTTCGCCAGTCATTTACTTCACATATTGTTCAGTGGTCACTATGGATTAAAGAAGCTTGCAAAACGGAGAAATCGTTCGAAAAATTTAATAGTATATTAGCGTTTGTTTATTTTTTGTATAATAACTTATGCCATCATACCATACCATCTATATCCCAGACTTTCTTGAAAATATTGATTGATTGCTTACCTGAAAAAAAAAAACAACAAAATTAATTTCTCAGATTACAAGCAATGATAAGTTTTATTCCATTCAAATTTATTATATTAAAAAAAGAACGGTAATATTTGTGTTTTCTTTCCATTGGTACTACTGTCGTTCGGTACTAAGATTAGCCTATAGGTATTTAATATTTTGCACAATTTAGTGGACATTACAATATTTATTTGTAACTTTTAAATTACCAATAACTTAATTGAATACTATTAATTGACTTGGCTCCATATTCAAAATAATCATTATTTATTAGTAAGTTTAAAGAACGGACAAACTTCAGTGTGGTGACGGATTTACAATACATACTGTCACCACCTCATTTCATCCTGACTGTGTTGTAAAAGCCGACAAAAGGTACTTATACCACCAAAATCAAGGTATACGGCAAGAGAAGGAAAACTAGATACGAAATCCTGTGCCAACCCGTCTGGCCAGCGTGGCACAGTAGGCTAATTACCCTCCATGTAGTTGGAGGAGGCCCGACTCAACAGTGGGTCATTTATAGAACGGACAATTACCGTTGCTGGGATTTCACACAAATTACATTCAAACAATCACAAATAGGCACTTTGCAAAAAATGTGCTATTCACATGCCCTTGCCCCCATTCTAAAAGATTCATTATAAGAATATTTTCCGAACGCATACGTAAATTGCTTGGTTTAAAAGAACACGGTACAGTTTACATCTTAAAAAATAAGTAATTTTTATTATACTAGCGACCCGCCCCAGCTTCGCAAGGGTGCAATGAAGAACCTCTAAACTTATCAGTGTTCTCTTCAATATTTTTTTTTCTTTTTTTTAATTTTATTTGGGAAAATAAACGGTGATACATTAAAAAACAAGTAAAAAAAACAATATCACTACATAGTTAACAAATGCATAACCAACCACATTTTCCACATATAGCTGATTATGTATGTATTATACACATAAAACATTCCTCTTGAATCACTCTATCTATTAAAAAAAACATTCAAAATCCGTTGCGTACTTTTAAAGATCTAAGCAAGACCGCGACTTTGTTTTATAATATGTAGTGATGATGCTAATATAATAACGAATATATGTCGAATGATTTGAAATCTTTGGGGCGAAAACTTCGGGTGCCACCTCATACTTAAAATATGAGAGTCATAGTAGTGACTATTAGCTGACTAAATATGGCAACAAAACACCTAGGCCCACAAACTTAACAGCCAGAGGTAAAACAACTATAAACGGACAATTTAGGAGTAGCTTAATTCATAACGATGTTTAGCGAAGGTACGCTTTACCCTTAACACTTTATTAACATAAGTAATTGTTTTTTTAAATTAAGAATTTAAACGCGTTTCTACACTTAAGGCCCGGTTTCCACCAAAGCAGGGAGGAGAGGAGACGAGAGGAGATATGTGTTTACAATAACCAATCAGGTTTCATTATTATATTTCAACCGAAGCTAAGCGGAGAGGAGATGTGGAAATAACTCCTCTCGTCTCCTCACCTCTCTGCTTTGGTAGAAACCGGGCCTGAAATTACGAAACTTATTTTATCATCTAGGGATTCTCTTAGCTATCATAGAAACGGTACACGACTTTATAGTTTTCTTTAAAAAAAATCTAATCAGTATTAGCAGTGACAAGGTACATGTAATGAGTTTGGCAAGCATGAACAGCTAACTAATGGTGATTGGCCGCAACAATAGGTACGCCCATCGACAACGGCGTTGCGGTGTCACGCCCAAGGCGCCGACCGTTGCTAGGCGACAGCTGGGCACAAAGCCAACTGTGCCAATAGTTTGAAAATTAAATTAGAAAACCAGTTCGAATATCGGGTATGAGTGAAATGTGTCGCTGAATGGATAGGAAAATTTATTTTTAATCTGTGATTTTTAATAGGACGGCCGCGTAACCTAAACTTCTGCTCGAGGTTAGGATTTTAGTATTTATTCATTACAAACTACTTGGCCGGAAACACATATTAACGTCACTTTTAAAATTATAGGCCGCCCAATGTACACTTTACTATAAGAATGTATTTTTTTTGTCTTTTCTTTTGGTGTGTAATATCTCTATAGGCACTGATGACATATGGAACAGAGACATGGTCGAGAACAGAGTCACATAGTGAGCTCCATCAGAAGGCTCAAAGTCACCCAAAGGGCAATTGAGAGGGCTATGCTCGGAGTTTCCCTGCGATATCGAATCAGAAATGAGGAGATACGCATGTAAAGCCAAGGTCACCGACATAGCCCACAAGATTGCCAAACTTAAGTGGCAGTGGGCAGGGCACATAGCGCGCAGGACCGACGCCCGATGAGGCAGAAAAGTTCTCGAGTGGCGACCGCGATCCGGAAAGCGTAATGCTGGTGTAGGCCTCCCACACGGTGGACCGATGACCTGGTTAAGGTCGCCGGAAAACGATGGATGCGGGCGGCCCAGGACCGGCTTTTGTGGAAATCCTTGGGGGAGGCCTATGTCCAGCAGTGGACGTCTTTTGGCTGAAATGATGATGATGATCTCTAGAGGTATGCATCTATTGAGAACTAGCCAGGATTAAGTGAGACTCCGGGGCGCGAAAAGACAGTAGGTACTCGCGCCGCAACCTACTCACTAAAAACTTTTTCCAACACCTGGCGAACATGTCCGGGGACACTGCGGAGTAGTGGCGCCCCAAGTTCCAAGAACCCTTAGCGGAGGGAACTTATACTGCTACTCAGCCCATAAATGACCCACTGCTGGGTCAGGCGTTCTTTCATTACATGTAGTGTAATTAGTATACTATACCACGCTGGCCAGACGGGTTGGCACAGATTTTCGATTCAAAATTTCCTCTTGCGGCTAGGTTTTCAGCCTTGTCATTGTCGGCTCTTACGACACCCTCATGATGGAATGGGGTGGTGACACTATGCATTCAGAATCCGTCAACACTCTGCTAACGGGCTTGCCTAATTCAATTCAGCGTGATTCCTCGATAAACGGGCTATCAAAGGCAAAAAGCTGTGTTTTTAATTGGACACGTAGTTTCTTTTTTTTTGTCAGTGCCCGGCCTAGAGCCTTTGCGTGGTATGTGGGATGCATCCCTCAGTAATGTGAGGATGAATCCTAGCTAGGCTGCCTAGGTGCCTAGGTGCTGGCATGGGCAGTACACTTGGCAAAGCACCCATCGCCCCAGGTTACCTCTTTTAGGGTGTGGGATATCCCCATTTCTCAATTCCGCCCCAATTACGGAGGCATTTGGCGTGTATTCGCCAGGAAACATGCACTCTCCATTTGTTAACGGACCTGCCAAGCCATTTCTGAGGTGTTGCAGCCCCAACACCTTCACCAAATTACAGGCGGTAGATTAAACTGTTTCTTTGTACTTATAAGGACAACTGTCATTTAATCTCTCCCGTGACCATGGCTGCTGGAAAACATTCAAAACGTCAGGCATTAACTAATGTAATATGCACGCGATAAATCCGTTAAAAAGTTTAATTTCAATGTGTAATAATCGCTAAAACCTAAGACCTTTACAAATTGAATTTTAAAAGTATTGTAAGAAGCAACTTCAGAATACGACATGCAGAAATCTAGGCACGACAGAAGGCATCTTGATATGAGGTCTGGAAAACTTGCTAGTGTAACCCAGTAGGTTAGTTTTCCTTCAAGAAATTCAATGAGCTGATTATTATGTTATTTATACATCCCCGTGTGGAGATAGGACAGAATAAAAAACTTCCCCATCGCAAATGGGAAATAACGCGTGTTGTAAAAGTCAACAAAACCCAGCACGCCCGGCTAGCTAACACCCTCACATGAAAGTCCGGCTCCAAGCAGTTTTACTGTATTCGTGTGTATGTGTTCCTTGAAATGCCTGCTCCATCTTTTCGTCAAACGCATTCAAGTATCTGATAAAAAAATACATGCACCTGCCGTTCGCAGTCTGACAAAAATTTAATCATCATACTCGGAAGTCAGATACCAAAGCTAATACGAGTCTCTCAGTTCCTTTGCTTGCATTCAGTTGTAGTACGTCCACTCGTTATTGGCGTCAAGCCAGGTCCACACCTGTTGATCAGTTGCGGCGTGGATGCAGCGACAGGACTCGGGAATGGACTGATAATCACTTGTTATTAGTCATGCAGAGTATTGGCGGCGACCGCTTTGAATTCACAGTGCATAGCGCACGAAGTTGCATTTGGAAACGGTCGGTGGTACACATTTGAACGTGCTGATTCTAGTTGTACTTACCTTAGAGGTTATAGAGTTGAAGTGATTATGGTTAACTGGCCAGTTACCTAGCCGCAAGAGAAGGCAAACTTATACAAAACCCTTCTGGGCAGCGTGACGCAGTAGATTAATTACCCTCCATGTAACTGAAGGAGATGCCTCGTTGGTCTAGTGGTCAGATGTGCCGCCTTTGGATCAACGGGTCCCGAGTTGGATTCCGGGGTAGAGCAAGTGTCTTTGTCTAAACCAGAGGCACTGGCTCGGAGTCTGGGTGTCATTTGTGCTCCTGAAGTACATGTTTGTAAACTGCCCCCGCAACACAGGTTATATCTAGTGCAGGGCTTTCGTTTTTTAAAAAAAACAAAAGAAAAACATGGGCTGAATAGTAGTTGTAGACAACTTAGATTTTTTTCAGATCTATTTTAATCTACGACTTGAATGCTTTTGACCCAAGGTTTACGTGATGGAAAGCAACGCCAGGGTCTAAGATGGAGTAGACAATGCAAGGAGTCTGTCGCCTGTCGAGCATCGGCTCTCACATACGTTGCGTCGGCCTTAGATGTGAGGGTGGTAGCTGACCGGGCGGACCATTACATCCTACCACCAAGCGTGCTGGGTTTTGTTGACTTTTACAACACATTTTTTCCCAGCGTGCGGTAAGGATGTGTAATATTCCGTCCCGTCCCCAAACAGGGTGAGAAGTAAGGCAACAATCTTTAACTCGCAGCATAACACTATCAATCTACGTCACTGCAAGGCTTGGCGAGATTTACAAGGACGTGTGAGAATTTCTAAGGACTTAGTCGACCAACGATGACTTTAGTCGACAACAGGCCTTATGGCATAAACAAAGTATAGTGGTTATACGTCAAAACTGTAAGGCATGTAAGGTTAACAAAGCTGTTTCAAATCATGCACAATATCGCCGAGTAACGCTAATGCATTTGCATATTTGCCGTAGGTACATACGGACTTAGAAATTCCATGGATCAACCAAAGGTTTTAAATCAAGCACGATCAAAGGGCTAAGCTTCGTCATTTCAGCCAAAAGACGGCCACTGCTTGACATAGGCCTCCCCCAAGGATACACAAAGGCCGGTCCTGGGCCGCCCGCATCCATTGCTTTCCAGCGACCTTAACCAGGTCGACGGTACACGGTGTGGGAAGTCTACTAGCACTGCGCCTTCCAGAACGCGGTCGCCACTCGAGGACTTTTCTGCCCCATCGCGCATCGGTCCTGCGAGCTAAGCTTCAACAACCACTTATTTTAGTAATGTAATATTGCTCCAAGTCTTGAAAGACCAATGTACCGAACCTTCAACCTATAAAATTGTAACAAGTCCCTTGCGTGTTAGATGTAGTGGCCGTCGACTAGATACAAGGTCCTTGAATCATCTATTATTCACATTATGAAAAGGATCTGGACAAAGATTTCATATTTTGGGCTTGTGCACAATAACACCAGATACGGTGTAGATATCCGCGTGGAGACGAATGTTGAATAGATTATGTCACCAGCCCGTTCCATCCTGAGGATGCCATTTTAATACGCTTTTATTAGCTTCAGACGTCTGTTAGTATGTAACGGAATCTATGAACATGATTTTGACCCCCTTCAAAACGTAGAATTAGCTCAAAATTATAGAATGAATTGGCATACTTATTAAGGACCGATGACAATTCAACATTTTAAACATTTTGACCCGATATCCTTACTAGGAAATAATAATTATCCTACCAGGCGCGCAGATCAAGATTATATTTCTCGATTACTAAAAAATTGAAATTAAATAATAGTTTAAAAAACTAAAAAAATACGCTTTTACTAAAAAATAGAAAATAAATTTGAATTAAAAATAGTGTCAGAAAAAATGGTTTTATTGTAAAAAAAAGCGTGGGGTGCATGGTATCAATAGTTTGGTAATTGACTAGAAGGATTATTTTGATAATATCCTGAAAAGCACCCCACGCTTTTTTACTTTTTTTAAACACATATTTATTTTTTCTTACAATGAACAAGAAATAGTTACATGTTTACATACCATTTGTTCCCGGTGTAACAAAAACCTGCACAGATTTGTCCGTACACCGGTTAATACACCGGTTAGTACACCGGTTTATAAGCGACAACAAAATGACAAGGCCGAAGACCTATCCGCGAGAGAACGAAAACTTGAAACGAAACCCTCAGTGACTCGTCTGGTCAGCGTGATACAGTACGTTAATTACCCTCCACGTGATGGGAGGAGGCCCGACTCAGCAGTGGGTTATTTATGGGCTGAGAAGTAGTGTATGGTGTCGGTACTACCTAAAAGTAAATGTAGTAAAATTTCCCGTTGTCGACTCGTACGACACATTCAAGATGGGATGGCGGTACAATGTATTGTAAATACGTTACCACACGGAGAATTATTTACAGCTATAATATTAGTTTCCCGCTGTCCCAACATTAATGTATTCCCGCCCTATCACATCACAACCAGAAACCCTTTTGCTCAAGCCACTTTAGATATTCAATCCTCCCAAGAGAGAAATTATAGTATGAATAAGGAAGCAGGTAGAATATAAATCGTAGACCTGGGACTTACTAGTGGGCTAACTTAGAGCCAGACAGATTTCAAGGTATAGGTTTCAGCAGTTTATTATGTACTAGTGGCCCGCCCCGGCTTCGCCCGTGCAAAGCGGGGGTGGGCTATACATATAAAACTTCCTCTTGAATCACTCTATCTATTAAAAAAAACCGCTTCAAAATCCGTTGCGTAGTTTTAAAGATTTAAGCATACATAGGGACGGACAGAAAACGTCGACTTTGTTTTATACTATGTAGTGATGAGTTGTAGGCCAAATCCATGTCACTTTTTGTCTGGTTATATTGTCTGAGGTCACAGTCTTCGTCTTCTTGAGTAGGTAGTAAGTAACATTTTTGTGTCTCAGATAGATCTAGTTGACGTTCTCCTGCGTATCTCTTCGCTCCTGATTCCATCCCGCAGGCAGACTCAGAGCATAGCTGACATTTACAAATGACGGAATTTATGGTTAAACTTTATTTTAAACATAAATTTGCCATTTGCGTAGAGTTTATGGGTATTAAAAAAATAAATCAGCAAAATTGGACATTTAATACATAGCTACACTTTCTTAGGAAACTATAGAGATGATTACAACAAGGCTTATAGGCGTAGAGTACCTGTCCAATAAATTCCACCTTTTTTAAATAATACTTCTAAATAGTTGGAATCAAATCAACAACCAACAATTGGTAGTGTTTCCAAGCAGAAATTGAATAAAGAGCAGCAGATATTGAAACGATACATATTTTATACATAAGTCTAGAATGTTTTGATATATTTCATCGTCGTTTCAGCCCATTCATGACCCACTACTGAGTCGGGCCTCCTCCAAATTCACGGAGGGGAATTAGCCTACTGTGTCACGCTGGCAAGACGGGTTGAGACAGGGTTTGTATCAAGTTTTCCTTCTCTCGCGGCTAGGTGATCTGCCTCTTGCGTTGCCATAGTCGCCTCTTACGACACCCTCGGGATAGTATGGGTTGGTGACACTTGTATTCTAAATCCGTCACCACACGGATATATTTATAATATATTTCATACTTAATTACAATTAAAGCTTCCATATCAAAAATCCACTGGCTAACACATGCCAGTTGATTTTTGATATGGTCTTATTCATATGATTTATTGGGTTATGGGATATCATAAATAGGTTGTACATAAAGAAACAATTGAGTAGGTAAAGAAATACTTTGCCGAAGCACTAATATTACAAATACGTAAATTGTGCAGACGTTCCCAAAAATTTGGTGTCTGAATTGGTCGTAGCTTTGCTGACCGCGGAACTTAATCGACGGGTTAAGCAATATCTTGCTTTGATGGATGTTGGATGGGTGTTCATTATTTAAAGAAAAAAAGTATGTATAATAGCGATCTATATAAAATTGCATGTTTAAATGCATTTTTTTTAAAGATCGCTACTAATTTCCCCTTGGACCTTTGCCAACGCCTCTACCGTCTAGTCGGGTGATAAGTTGGAAACCTCTTTCCGTTCTCCGGGGTCCCACGTTTTGGGCACACTCCGGTCCCTTTTTCGAGCCACCTTCCTTCCGATTATATCTATCAAATCGATCCAATCTTTAAGTAATCGGTTTGCTGTAATAGTGAGGCGATAGGTGCTTAGTGTGCGATTTCGGGATTGTAATCCAGTTTTTTCATAAGTGGTATTTTTTGTGTAATTTGATTCTATTCGATTTCCGTAAGTTATAGAGTAGTTATTTGCTGTAGTATAGTGATATAAGTAAAGAGCAAGAGTTTACGAGGAACCCCTAACACATGTGATGTATTTTGTTGTTTTAATTTTGCCTGCCTGCCTCTCATAGTTAATAGACCTCAATAAACCGCTGAGAACACTGTCGGCAACAATTTGCCTTCTCCAAAATGAACGAATGAAAATTCAATTTCCATAAAATCTGTGTTCATTACGAGCGCGGTGCCATTTCGTTCGTTCTCCGACCATTTCATGAGATTGCCAGTTGCGGAATGGTTTACTAGTTTTCAAGTTAATCATCGAACTTCGTTTAAAATATTTTGCTTTCAATATCTATCTATCTATCTATCAGCCACAGAAGTCCACTGCTGAACATAGGCCTCCCCCATAGATTTCCACAATGTGCGATCACGTGCTGACCGCATCCACCGACTTCCAGCGACCTTTACAAGGTCGTCCGTCCACCTAGTTGGGGGTCTTCCCACGCTCCTCTTTCCCATACGTGGACGCCACTCCAAGACTTTTATGCCCCAGCGGCCATCTGTTCTTCGGGCCACGTGGCCTGCCCATTGCCACTTCAACTGTGCAATCCTTCTAGCTACGTCGGTCACTCTAGTTCTTCTACGGATTTCCTCATTTCTGATTCTATCACGTAGAGTAACTCCGAGCATAGCTCTTTCCATTGCACGTTGGGTGACTCTCAGGCGCCTAATAAGTCCCATTGTGAACGCCCACGTCTCTGATCCGTATGTCATCGCTGGCAACACGCACTGTTCGAAGACTTTTGTCTTCAGGCACTGAGGAATATTGGATGAGAAGATATGACGTAGCTTCCCGAACGCTGCCCAGCCGAGTTGGATTCGACGAGTGACCTCTTTCTCGAAGTTGGACTTACCTAATCGGACTAATTGTCCCAGGTATACGTACTCGTCAACAACTTCGAGGAGAGAATTCCCAACAACAATCGGGTACGGTGCAACATGGACATTGGACATGACTTTCGTCTTATCCATGTTCATCTCTAGACCCACTTGTTGAGAAACTCTATTGAGGCCTCCAAGCATTGTACTTAATTCCTGCAGCGACTCCGCTATCACCACAATATCATCCGCAAATCTCAGGTGAGTGAGGTATTCGCCGTTGATGTTGATGCCAAGTCCGTCCCAATCCAGCAGCTTGAACACATCTTCCAATGCAGCGGTAAACAGTTTTGGAGAGATCACATCTCCTTGTCTCACTCCTCGCTGCAATTGGATAGGCTCAGTGCTCTGGTTCTGGATTCGAACTGACATAGAGGCGTTTCTATACAGACACTTCAACACTTCGATGTATCGCTGATCAATACGGCATCGCTGCAGGGAATGAAGCACGGCCCAAGTCTCGATCGAATCGAAGGCTTTCTCATAGTCCACAAACGCTAAGCATAGTGGCTGGTTATACTCCTCGGCCTTCTGTATAACCTGCCGCAGCGTATGTATGTGGTCCATGGTGCTAAAGCCTTTTCGGAATCCGGCTTGTTCGGGAGGCTGGAAGTCGTCAAACCTGCGTGCAAGACGATTCGTAATGACCCTCGAAAACAGCTTATAAACATGGCTCAGGAGCGAGATGGGTCTGTAGTTCTTCAGAAGGGTTTTATCCCCTTTCTTAAAGAATAATATCACCACGCTCCTGTTCCATGCTTCAGGCGTTGTTCCTTCAAGTATGACGGAATTGAAGAGCCTCTGGAGGACTACAAGTACCGGCTTTCCACCCGCTCTCAGAAGCTCTGTCGTAATTCCGTCATCCCCCGAGGCCTTATTGTTCTTGAGCTGTTTTAGGGCCATTACAATCTCATACAAGCTGACGTCCGGGATATCTTCGGTATAATGACGGGTTAGTCTGGATCTTGGGTCTGAGTCCAGACGAACAACTGGTTTGTGGGCCGAGGTGTATAGCTGTCCATAGAACCTCTCGACCTCTCTCAAAATCTCGGGTCTGGACGAGACGATGCTGCCACAGTTGGTCTTCAGCTTAGTCAACTGGCTTTGCCCAATAGACAGATCTCTAGCAAACACTTTGGAGCCCTTGTTTCGCTCAATGGCCATTTCAATGCATGTAGCATTAAAATGCCTAGTGTCGCGTCTAAGAGATTTGGAGATCTGCCTATTCAGCTGCCTGCAAACTGACATATCCGCTGAAGACTGCAACCTCATGTCGCGTCTTTTATCCAAGAGCTTGAGAGTTTCGTCGGAGATTTTTTTAGGTCTTCCCTTACGTCGGGCCTTATAAAACTGAGCTCCGACAGTATGGACAGCTTCCACTAACCTGTTATTCATATCGTCCACCGTAACGCAGTCCCCTAGGCAATCGAAACGGTTCTGTAGCTGCAGCTGAAAGGCTTCGGGGTTTTGGATATCAGCAGGGGTGGGACGGAGCGTAGACCTCATCAATTTCGACCGTTCAAGTGCAGTATTCAGATTCAGCGTGCCTCTTACCATTCGGTGATCACTACCGGTTTTCACCCTGTTGATCACAGAGACATCGCTGAATATCTGCCTTTTAGTCGAAAAGATGAAGTCAATCTCATTTTTTACGGAACCATCGGGGCTTATCCAGGTCCACTTTCTGTGGGGTTTCTTCTTGAAAAAGGAGTTCATCGCGTAGAGTCCCTCCTTTTCCATGAAGTCAACCAACTGTTGCCCCCTCGGGTTCCGTTGCCCATATCCAAAATGCCCCACTCTTTTCTCTGCTCCATTTCGTTTACCTAGTTTCGCGTTAAAGTCCCCCATCAACACCGTGTAGTGGGTTTCGGACGTATGTATGGCTCTAGATACGTCCTCATACATAGTCTCCACTTCTGCATCGGGGTGTGCCGTCGTTGGTGCGTAAACCTGTATCACCTTTAAACAGTACCGTTTGGTGATTCTGACTACAAGGCACGCGACCCTCGGCGACACACTCTCGACGCAGATCACGTTGTTGATGAGGTCCTTGTGGACGATAAACCCGACACCACCCTGAGACAGTTGATCGCCCTCCCGGTAGTAGAAAAGGTTGCCGGACTGTAGGATTATCGTGCCCTCCCCCTCTCTTCGGACTTCTGATAATCCGATAACGTCCCAGCGCACCTTCTCTAAGGCTTCTTCCAGCTCGTCGATCTTCTCATCGGTCCTCAAAGTGCGTGCGTTATAAGTTGCCAGGGCCAGTTGTCGTTGGTGGTAGCCAACACGCCTCCGGGGATTCTTAGCATCCCCTGCTCCGACGCTTGCCTGACCGCTACCGTAATCAGGGGCGTTGGAGCTACCGGAGACTGGGGGCCGTTTTTTGGTTTTCTTTTCCATGGGGGGGATTTGCCCTAATCGCCACGCTGGGCAGGCGGGTTGGCGATCGCAGTATTAAGATGACTTTGTATCAGAGCGTCGCTGCTGCCCAACGTCTGTCATCCCTTAGTCGCCTTTTACGACACCCACGGGAAGATATGGGGTGGTGATATTCTTACTACGTCACCACACGGCTTTCAATATCATGGCAAGTCAAATCCTTGATGGGGAAAGTACAGATGAATTACTTGCCAATAATTGAAAATATATTGTATAGTCTTAGTCTAGTAATATTGTATCTTTGATTTTCAAGTTATATTATGGCGTTAACTTATATTAAGCCTCCCCTTAAATCCCTCATATAGTATTTGTGGGTTGAGATGAGTAAACTTCATTACAAAACGACAACACACGATTTCTGAAATAGAAATTTATTTGGCACTACTTTAATAAATGTAATTTATTTGCTCGCGTTGACTATGTTTATTTTTTCCATATATTCTTACAATTTAAAGTGTCCCTTGACCTCCACAAAACGGTCCACCCATTATCAATTTTATAAACGAGACTGACATACTGGGTGTAATCTGTATCGTGGGGACTGTTTGCCCACGATACAGATTACACCCAGTGTGTGACTGACCCATGACTGAGCCACAGCTGAGTCAGACCTCCTCCCATCACAGGGAGGGTAATTACCCAACTGTGCCATGCTGGCTAGACGGGTTGGAACAGGGTTTAGTTAAAAGTTTTCTTTCTCATATGTCTAGATTTTCGGCCTTGTCATTTCCTTCTGTCACTTTCCGTTCCTTTTGACACCCCCAGGAAGTAATGGGGTGTATTCTGAATCACACGGGGGCTGTTTTTTTTTCCTACATCATCCTATCTCTTCTAAAATTGTGCAGAGGTATTGCTAAGCTAAAATCTTTTCATACCAGTTCTCGCGATCATGCCTCTCGTACTAACACGGGGGCTGTTTACAAACAAGTACTTCACAAACACAAAAGACACCCAGAGCAACTGCCTCTTGTTTACACAAAGACACTTTCCTGACAGTGGAATTGAACTGTAGACCCGTTGATCTAAAGTCTACATGTCCAACCTCTAAACCAACAAACCGATATTATAATTTTAGCGTTTTAATCGATTAAAACATTATTCCGTTTTAAACATTAAGCTACAAGGTTGGTGAATTTCGAAATACACGTCCAAACTACAAAGGGAACTTTAAGGGCATGATTAGAGAAACCTCAAAAGTTCGAAACGTCCTATAATAAGCAGTATACAGCCCTTCAATTCTACCATCGGGCTCGACCTCCCCAATTTTTCCCTTCGTAACTATCCCTTTGAGACCTCGGTAGGGTTGGGCTTTCTGTAAGACCAATCATTTACATTCCATCATCGGATGCCAATAAATAAAGATAAGGTATATATTTATTGCTAAAAGGATGGTAATTTAAGGTGCAAATGCAAGGCATATATTATGTTAATAGTCAAAGTCATATTATTCATAACATATTATACAACATAACATTCGACCGTCTACCACCAGTTCCGAACGCGACCACTGCTGAGAAGAACTGGCACGAAACTCAGAAAGATACCTTTTGAGCTCCACTTTATAAAAACTCGAACCATTTAATGATGGTGTTGGATTGAGAATACATAGTGTCACCACCCCATTCCATCTAGACGGGTGTTGTAAGAGCCAACAAATGGAAATGACAAGGTCATTAAAAACTAGTCGCAAGAAAAAAATACTTGATACTAAAATCTGTCTGGCCAGCGCGAGCGTGACACAATAGACTTAAATACCCTCCATGTGAATGGAGGAGATCCCACTCAGCAGAAGGCCTATTACGGATTGCGAAGTACACCCTCAGGATGGTATGGGTTGGTGCACGTGAACATTTTTATTACACGGACCTCATCAGCTCAACGAAAAATCTTCGAACGAGTTTTCTATTTCCATATTTGTATTACATACATAATATATGTCTAAACATTCCAATTTTATTCTTAATACATATTTCTAAATTATTATATAACAAGCCAAAGTGTCACAACCCTATACCTAAAATTACTATCCAATAACATGTTCCCGGTTTCTTAACCCTCAGGGAATAAGGCTCATTTTCGCCCGAATTACACGTATCGAGATAACATAGAAATATATAATCAAGTTAATGTGATTGCGTTGTCAGTGTCGTTGTCTTCTCATTTGCAGTGTGAACATTTGATAGAGACTCAGGTATATGCTCTATCACGACCATATCAGCTACCAGAACACCCACTGCTGGGTCAGGAGATTCTCGAATTTGTTGAAAAATAAGCCCTATGTGACAGGCTGGCTAATGCAGATCGCTAATGTGAGTTTTTTGAATAATCAAAATTACATTCATTTACCTCCGTTTCCGAATGCTGATCTACAGAAAAGAAAATAAATAGGTTGCTTTTTAAAGTCTCAATTTGATAATACAAAAAAAAAACACATTTGAAAGAATGAGCTCGCGCTTAATCTTGGAGGTATACTTGTATAATCTACAAATAATACTTTCGATTAAAGTCGACTGAACACATGAATGTACACGGTACAGTACAGTAAACTCACGGATAATTTTCCCATTCAGATTAAGTATCTCTTAAACCAAACTACCTAGCAAGAATCTATTTGCTGGGGATCCCTTATGCGACCAACCGAGAACCTTAGTTAGCATTGTAACCCATAAACTCACAAGGCGGAAACGATTACCTTCCACAAATGTTCAAACCAAAAAAATGATTGCACTATAACTTCCACATCTCTCTGACAGGGTGATGGTAACCCTGTCATAGAGGATACCAGGCCCTCCTCACACAAAAGTATGTTAGATAACAAAATGTGACGAAATTGAAGAAACAGTCTTATAAACAAGACGTGCCCAGACACACGCATCATTACCATACGAAACACGTATGCCGAATATGAGCAAACACAGTCTGATTAATCCCGTTTCATCCCATGAAAAATTCGTCACAAAGAGGCGCACAGTCCCAGAAATGAGAGAAAAACGCCGACGCCCATACCATCACGCTTCCAATTTCTTGTGTCAACACATAAGCGTGCTTCGACGCCTAATTATGAGCCCAGAGCTGGGAGAATGATGGCGTAATAACGTCAAAGATGGAGTGTTTTCACTCGTGTCTTTGCAATTTTTTATTTAACTAACATGTTATGTAGAGTTAGGCAAATATTGCAAGCCAAATTCAAAGGAGTTGTTTCAATAATGTAGTGGTTATCTCTGATTTGACTGACTGCAATAAATTCTGACTGAAATAAAAACTGTATTTTAATTTGAAACTGGCAAAGCTCGTGGAAGGTGAAAACACACAGATACCAAAACCAGAAGAGCGGCGGAAAGGTTATTTTGTATTGTTCTAATTAGTATGAAAGACGACACACTATTAGGAGCGCATTTCACACAACTAGAACAAAAAATCGTCCCCGGCACGTCTCCGCTCGCCTGTGTGTTTCTACCTTGAAGCTACCACCAGTTCGGAATGAAGAGCAAAATACTCTGTAGTTGCTTTTGTCAATTGATCTGGGTTTCATTGCAAAGCTGTGAGAGTAAATTCGCTAATCAGTCATGATATACTTTGTCAACTTTATGATAAAACTAGCTGAGTCCCGCGATGTTCGCGATGTTCGCGATTACCGCGGGGAAAGGCTAGGGGCGAAGCTAGTCTAAAAAAAGTATTATAGTGAAAGTCCCGTCAAAATCGGTCCAGCAGTTGTACCTGTACCTATCTCACTGGTAAAGATTGCCGGAAAGCAATGGATGCGTGCGGCTCAGGACCGGCCTTCGTGGGAGAGGTCGATGTATAGCAGTGGACGTCTATTGGCTGAAATTGTGATTATGAAATAGGCTAACACAGCCAGTGAACCCTTTAAATCTGATTAGCTAATCGCAACTGTTATTTTTTTTTTTATTGCCCTTAGAGGCAAACGAGCTGGCGGCCCACCTGATGGTAAGTGTAAGCCGCCGCCCATGGACTTTGGCAGTGCCAGGGGCACAGCCAAGCCGTTGCCTACCGTGAAGTGAGTGCTCTTTTTAAACCTCGTTTAAAGGAGGACATGTAGCTCCTTTAGTAGCCCTCGGGAAACACCGCCGCAGGTAGTTAATTCCATAGTCTGCACGTGCGTGGTAAGAATGATCGCTGGAATCGTACCGTGCTGGACGTAATCGTCCCCAGGTGATATGGGTGACTACTTCTACTTCTTAGCTAACTTCTACCACTGCTGACACTGACCTCCTCCAAACACATGGACGGTAATTACGTAATGCCAAGTTTTCCTTCTCTTGTGGCTAGGGTTTCACCCGTTTCGAGTTACCGCTTCAATAAGTCTAAAGCGTAGGTACATACTACAAAATAACAACCGAATTGTGAAAATTCCTTTTGATGTGAATCACAACAGTTCACGTCCCAAATTTGACGAACTCGTTGCCACATCATAAAAAAACCAAAGATAAAACCATTGAGCACCTTGAGCCTTTGAAAATATTATTCAGGAATCGCGGAACGGAACGGGACGTGACGACGAACAACTTCCGGTTGGCGACACTCGCTCCATTGATTGAACGAACAGAGATAACTATCTGATACCGGCAACACTTCTGATTGAAGTCGTGTTAAATGAAAATTGGCGTCGTTGATTTAGAATGGTGCGATAGAACTGTATACGAATGGTGATAGATACTTCATCATTTCAGCGCTTTAAAGATCCACTACTAATACTCAGCCCATAATTGACCCACTGTTGAGTCGGACCTCCTCCAACTACATGGAGGGTAAATAGATAGCCTACTGTGTCACTCTGGTTGGCACATGATTTCTTTTCAAGTTTTCCTTCTCTTGCGGCTAGGTTTTCAGCCTTGATATTTCATTTTTCGCCTCCTACGACACCCTCAGGAGGGAATGGAATGGTGACACTATGTATTCTAAATCCGTCAACGGACATCGTGGAGCGATCGACTCAGTAGTGGAAGATCCACTACGAGTCATTACTTCTAGACAGCCTATGAGCCAAAATGTTGAGTCGAGCCACATTTTTTTTTACGTTGGAAATCCTCATGGATGGTCAGTTTGCAACTAAATCAGAAGTGGCAGCACAACACCAAGAAAAGGCATTCAGTCATTCCATATTTAAAATGTTTGCCTACGGAAGACAAAATGTTTTTCTGAGCTATTTTTATGCATTGGGTCGCAAGTCGTTTCACATTTATCTCTTAAATTAACGAATAAAATTAAAAGTCATTTCCCGCATTATCTACTGCAGTCATTAATTGTAAGAAGTACCGGTCCATTAATTATGTGTATAACATTTTAATTACATCGTACATGTGTAAATAAAAGGGCGAATACTGTTACTTTGAATATGGGTAGGTACTATTAATATCAAACACACAGGAGCTTCGGTTTCGTGTTCAATTCAGCGACGATCCATCATTATTATGGCGCCCACCTGAGCCTCTGTGTTAAGCTATATTTAGTCACACAGCGTGTTTAGTTACATTATGTACTCAATAATTTAGGTATTATTTACTCGATAATTTGATACTGGCAATTGAATGGTAGATTTCAACTGCGAGATCGAATCAGAAATGAGGAGATACGCAGGCGAACCAGGGTCACCGACATAGCCCACACGGTTGCAAATGCCAAAAAGGCTTTGAAATAGTGTGAATGAAAGGGATGAAGATATATAAGAAAACAGCAATCACCGAAATAAAAGTGTGTACATTAATTAAGTGACTACGAAAGGATGCAGAACACATTCTCTAACCTAGAGTTAGAGGAAAGAACAATAACATCACTATCACTATCACTACATATTATAAAACAAAGTCGCTGTCCTCTCTCCGTCCCTATGTATGCTTAAATCTTCAAAACTACGCAACGGATTTTGAAGCTGTTTTTTTAATAGATAGAGTGATTCAAGAGGAAGATTTATACGAGTATGTATAATACATCCATGACATTGTAGAGAAACACTGATAAATTTAGAGGTGCATCATTATCGAAGCCGGGGCGGGTCGCTAGTTAGTAATAAAAAAAAATGTGGGTTAGCGCCGCGGCCCGCGCCAGGCCACCTTGCCAGATTGGATGATTATCGCTTAGCACCAAAACTCTGTCAGGTTCGATTATGGTTCGTTTAAAATAAAATCCATGGATCAACTAATAACTACATACAATCTTTACTCCGCGTCATTGTGTTACGACCGTAACAGTGGTTAGACAACGCACTGACGCGGCATTTTCGTAATATGTAGCGACTAATGGCCAAATAGCGGTGTAATGTTCCCCGTAATATGCTTTTATTAAATACGTTAATTAGTGCCACAGTGAAATATTTCAGTCACAATGTCGCAGTTTTGTGAAAAATTAGTCAATTTCAAATGTATCGAAAAGGCGACACAAAGAGTGTAAGAATATTAATTAAAGCGACAATACTGTTGCATTATACAATCAACGGAGCTAAAGAAAGGTTAATAATCACTGGCAATTTATGGCATTTCTTCCTGCAGGGAAAATCTTTTTTACCGATTCCCTGATCATAAAGTGTTGGGCTGGCCAGGCTATGGACTCGTCACCCCCACCTATTGCTCGTAAAGAAGTAGTACCTAAATGGCCCATCTTTCAGCAGGCCTAGCGCTTTGATGCGGAGCTCTGGAGGATCTCCAACCACACAGAGTCGCATAATGCCCTCAGCCTGTATAGCCCTAACGGATCCTAAAGGCTCGCAACCCCTCCACTATAGCACGGTCGTGGGTTGGAGTGGTGGCAAGCTATTGCTTGCCTTATCTTTATGTTGCTTCCAACTCATTTCATTCTAGGGTAGTAGGTCGTAGTAGGCGACTTAAACAATGGGTTCTACAGACAACATTCAAGAAATGAAAATCGAAATTTGTGACCCATAGCTAAAGCCATCATTCGATTAAAAAAGTATTTTCACGTTTAATAGACAAAAAAACAATTTGATGAAATTTGAATATTTAAAATGTCGGTTTGGTGACAGATTCATAATACATAGTGTCACCACCCATTCCATCCTGGGGATTTCGTAAGAGCCGACAATAGGAAATGACAAGGCTGACAACCTAGCCCCAACAGAAGGAAAACTTGATACAAAACTCTATGTCAACCAGCGTGGCATAGAAGGCTAATTATTCTCCATATAACTGGAGAAGACCCGACTCAGCAGTGGGGAATTTATGGGCCATTCCCCACTGCTGAGTCAAGTAGTAGTAAATATTTCTATAACGATGATTCATGATTAAATTATTTGTTCGGTTGGTATTTAAAAAGAATGACAATGCGCCATTACCGCTACATCCACAAAAGCCGTGAACAATATAGCACATACTTTACCATAAATTAGTGTAGTGCCAAGCTCTGGTTGTCACAGGAAATTATATTTGTCGTTTAGCAATTTAACTTTCAAAATGGTGTTCATTTCTGAAACGTATTAATTTTGATAGACAGAAAAAACACTAGCGAACTTTCAAAGTTAATTTTGATCAGAGACTGAATTCATTTAATATTTTATATAGTTTTGACAAGGGTTAGTGGAATGTATATGGTCAATAAACAAAATCACTCTTTAAAAATCAACCAAACATGTAATTCGTAAAATCCAGAATGACGCCAAAAACAAAAGAAAGCACAGAAGCGTAGGCCGTGGCATTCCATTTTTAAATTTGATATCGGCCAGCATTAATATGTACATATCAGTTGGGATCGTGTTTTTTTTTCTTTTTAAACGTAACGCCTGCACTACGTATAACATTTACCGCGGGGGCTATTTACAAACATGCAAAACAAATAACACCCAGACTCAGAGCAAGCCTCTGGTTTAGACAAAGACACTAGCCCGACCCCGGAATCGAACCCGGGACCCGTTGATCCAAAGCACATCTAACCCCTAGACCGACGAGGCAGTCAATATTGTGAAGGTCATCATCATAATCATCGTCAGGCCACTCTAGTCCATTGCTGCCGTCCATGTATTTGGAGGAGACCGACTCAACAGTGGGTCATTTATGGGCCGACCAGTAGTAGTAACATTAAGAAATTTACTCTAGGTCTCTGTAGAGAAACTGGCAATCAATACTCCACACATTGCATTTCGAATTAAACGGACCATGTCATGAGAGAATACTCTTCACTGAACCGAAATAAAAAAAAGGAAATAAAATCGTAATTAAAAACCGTAAATTGATTTTTAATTACGGTTTTATTTCATTTTTAATAACTGGGCAACGTTAACATATCCACTCTCCAATCACGTGCAGATCTCTGTAAGCGGAAAAAAGAATAATGAGGGAACAAAGGGCCTATGCAATTTATTTTAGCGTTTCCTAAAACGTTTTTCAATTATCTATACAAATAAATAAAGTTGCAGTACCTATTTGTTTGTAATATTAAAATAACCGCTTTTTACTAAGTGCATTTGGATGTAAACAAGGACACACGAGTATATCAAAACAATTTTCTTTTACTATTTTTGTCTGTTTATTTTTGCTAATCTCCAAAATAGCTGGACCGATTTTGACGGAACTTTCACTGCCAGATAGCTGATTTAACAAGGAGGAATTACTACTTTTATTGACACCTTTCTTTCAGGGGGGTGCCCATAGTTACTGAGGTTTCCACATTGTTAAATACCTTATCTTATATCAGCTAGGCTCTCCATAAAAAAACGAATTGTCGTCGTCATTGTTTCAGCCCATAAATTACCCACAACTGTGACGGGCCTCCTCCAAATTCATGGAGGTAAATAACCTTACTGTGCCACGCTGGCGAGACGGGTACAGGATTCTGCCTCTTGCGTTCCTTTAGTCGCCTCTTACGACACCCTCAGGATGGTATGGGTTGGTGACACTGTATTCTAAATCCGTCAACACACGGAAATGAATTGTAACTGGTAAACATCTAAAAATCTGGCGACTTTCTGTTATACTACTAGTGTTGCGCTTATAGCCCGCGTTGCCTATGGAGGTTAGAACATCGGAGCTGCCGCTAACGTATCACTAAACTAGCTGACCCGGCGAACTTTGTTCCGCATTATATATTTAAAACAAAATTAAGGTTGGACATAGGATACCTGAGATTTTTATCTCGTCCGTATAAAACCTACTTTAACAAAACGCAACTGACAGCGAAACGTTATGTTGTCTATAGTTTAATATGGTCGAAAATTTGACAATTAGATATTTTGAATTCGACTTGTTTATATTGTTGTAATTCACATAATATCTTTATAACTTGTAGCCTATGTGTTATTCTGATGTATAAGCTATATTATTGTAAAGTTTCATTAAAATCCATTCAGTAGTTTTTACGTGAAAGAGTAACAAACATCCATCCATCCATCCATCCATCCATCCATCCATCCATCCATCCATACTTACAAACTTTCACGTTTATAATATTAGTAAGATATACTTCTCATCAGAAAAATCGAAACAATTCCCTTTTTATGGTTGTTAAACAAAATACGAAACTTATGAAACCTTAATTTGAATTTAGAACATTAACATTAGGATTTGAAAACCTTTTAATGTTCAATAATAGACGACATTTGACGGTTGGCGCAGTGGTTGAGCGATCGACTGCTGCGCAGCATGTCGCGGGTTCGATCCCTACAAGTATTTGTTCCGGGTCTGGGTGTTTTCTATCTAAAATATGTATGTATTTACAAAAAAAATGTATATAAGTAGTTTATTATCCATCTCGATACCTTACCACAAGCATTAAGTTGCTTAGCTTGGGACGAGATGGCATTGTGTGAAATGTCCAAGGATATATTTATATATAAATACTAGCTGACCGGGCAGACGTTGTCCTGCATGATATTTGTTTACCGACTGCAGCGCCATCTGTCGGGCTGATTTGTGAATCTAAACCATCCTCGGTGCCACCCAAACGCATACAAAAAATTTCATTCAAATCGGTCCAGCCGTTTAGGAGGAGTTCAGTCACATACACACGCACACAAGAAATATATATATTAAGATATAAATTTTTCTGATAATCCTTACAAAACATAAACATGCAAGGTGTTTCGATTTTTCTGATGATAAGTGTATGTAGAATAGAAAATGAAAGCATGTAAGTGTGGAGAGGGTTTACTGCCTTGTTGGTTTAGGGGTTGGATGCGCCGCTTTTGGATCACGGGTTCCCGGGTTCGATTCCGGGGCCGGGCAAGTGTCTTTGTACCAGAGGCACTTGTTCAGAGTCTGGGTGTCATTTGTATTCGTCAATTTCATTTTTATAAACTGCCCCCGCGATACAAATGACATATTTGGTCATAGATATCATTTAAAAAAGTCATGCTTGTTGCCAATCCCGTAAAAAGGGAAAGCATGAGGCTGCCAGCAGAGAGAAAGCGCCAGATGATAGGCTTCTTTAAATATCCTTTAAGTCTGGGTCCCTTCAGGTTCAGTATAAGCGAAATCTATAATGGAAACCATGGTAACGCCTCACATGTAATTCGCGCAGATTATGTACCCGAAAACTCCCAGCTGACCTCTCTTGTAGTTCTCGACTATAAACACAGCACCTTGGATGTAATTCTTGTGGTCCAACGCATAAGCGATAATTCTAATTCCCGGAGGGATTTTGAGGCTCAGTTTTTTTATGTTCTCATGTAATGACTAGTGTTTTTTAATGGGAATAAAAGTCATAAATAAATAAATAAATATCCTTGGACATTTCACACAACGCCATCTCGTCCCAAGCTAAGCAACTTAATGCTTGTGTTATGGTAACGAGATGAATGATAAAATACTTATATTTTTTTTTTTTGTAGATACATACATATTATAGATAGAAATGGCACCCAGACTCCGAGCCAGTGCGGAATCGAACCCGGGACCCGTTTTAGCCTGTGTCAGTGTCTATATCTTTGTACAAATATTCACACTTAGTTCGTTCCACATAAACACAGACTTAGACAAAGACAGTAGACATTTGTGACATACAAGAAAATACTATAGAAGTTTGCTATTTCAATAAACCAACAAAACTCTTTTTGACGGTTTTGGTAACTACTACTCAACCTATGAATGGCCCACTGCTGAGTGGACCCCCAGTTACACGGAGGGTAGTTAGCGTACTGTGCCACGCTGGCAAGACGGGTTGGCACAGGGTTTGTATCGAGTTTTCCTTCTCGTTCGGCTATGTGGTCTGCCTCTTGCGTTCTTTTAGTCGCCTCTTACGACACCCTCAAGACGGTTTTTCTTTTACGGCTAGGTTATCGGCCTTGTCATTTCATTATATCGACTCTTATAACATCCTCCGGATGGACTGGGGTGGCAAAATTATGTTTTCTAAATCCCTCATTACACGAAAATCTACTACAGGTGTGCTATTACAGTCGTGTGAGTTTGAAATAAAGCCACGCGCTTTTAATACAATACTAACTTGAACATTTGTATTTAGTAGATTAAGAATTTTGACAGACTAGCAATTGTCTATAATAGAAAGTACTAGAGTTGTTGATGTAAGGGCCTAGACAAGTGGCTTTTAAAAGGTACGCTTTCGTAGAATAGAAAAGCCATTGTGTCGAATTGAAACGACCTGTCAAGAAAAACTTAAATTTGCCTTCTACTTACGCGTGCGTTAAGAAAACCACTTGGTCTTGTGTCTTAGACTAAACTACAACAACCAGAAGAGTTGATCTCGCCCCGAGGGTCTGAGGATTTGTGGTACAAAAACTTTGTCCATTAAGACCGGGAGGTCATCAGTTTGTAAACATATGTTTATCTGTTTCCTTAACACCTTTTGTAGAAACACCAGGTTTGGCTAGACTCAGAAACAGAATAAATATTTCTCTTCACTATCATCACTATCACTACTTATTATAAAACAAAGTCGCTGTCGGCTGTCCGTCCCTATGTATGCTTAAATCTTTAAAACTACGCAACAGATTTTGCAGCGGTTTTTTTCAATAGATAGAGTGATACAAGAGGAAGGTTCTTTTCACGCATCCAGAGACATAGAATCGCTTCTTTTATGTCCAGAATTGACAAGTGTGACAACGTCATTATAAAGGAGTTAGCCGACAGATTGTATCACACAGACGTTTATAAGAGATGGGTCACAATCGTAACGTAAGCCCAAGACTGACTGTATTTAAGTTTTAATGAAAATGTATTGTATTTTTTTTTTTTTTTTTTTGACAAAAAATGATTATTATTATTATTTGCACTATTTTTTTTATTTTTTTTGGTAACAATCTTATGGATCAAAGTATCTGCAATAAAACATTATTATTATGATTTTATGTTTACTTTTTAGTAACTCGGCTTTCAGAGCGCCGGTAATTTGATGCACACGGGCCTAAGCCAAGTGTACATCAGACAAATTTTGAAGTGCGACCTATACGGGCATTTAATTTTGATTAGTTGTTATTTGTGGAGTTTGATTATTAAGTATAATATATGCATAATTGCATACGAGCGAAGCCGGGCCGGGCCGCTAGTAATTTATAATATGAAGATTAAAAATGTAATATAAGTGTTGCAACTGTTATGTTCGCCATTTTTATATTGTGTATTTACTGGAATCCGACCTTCTGAGTCCTACCCAGAATCGAAGCAGAGACCTGTGATGCTAAGGCGGTAGATGCAGTCAATGCAACCGAAAAGGAGCATGATGATGATGGATTATTGTTTGCTAAATAATATCTATCTATCAGCTATTGAAGTCTAGTCTCGTGGTCGCCCTCGAAAGCGCTGGCTGGACGTCGTCAAGTCCGACATGAGAGCCAATGGCCTGACTGAAAAGGACGTAGAAATGAGAGGAAGCACAGTCCGAAGGCGGACCCTGGCACTGGCCGGGATTACCGCCAGGCCGAAGAAAAAGAGCAATAGAAGTCTAGCATTGACATAGTACATTCTGATGAAGGTGGTATCTAAATATTTTTCAGCTATCTAAGTTTTTTTTTTTTTTTTTACCAAATACTTGAATGCCTTTGACCCTAGGCTTGCGTGATCGAAAGCAACGCCAGGGTCTAAGATGGGACAGGCAATTCAAGGAAATGCCCTGTCGGGCACCGGCTCTCACATACACACGACGGAACACAGTAAAACTGCTTGGCGCCGGACTTAAATGTGAGGGTGGTAGCTGGCCGGGCGGACCATTCGATCCTACCACCAAGCGTGCTGGGTTTTGTCTTTTACAACACGCGTTTTTTCCCAGCGTGCGGTGGGGAAGTTTTATATTCTGACCCGTCCCCACACGGGATAAAAAGTGTTAACGGGATAAAGTTCGCCTGATGTTAAGTTCTCAACGATAATTCGTTCTCCTAGCTGTGCCTTTTTGTCTGTAATTATTTGAGCTAGCTACATCAGTCATTCAAGGTTCATTGGATTTGAATATGTCCACATATTTCTAGCGTGCAGAGTAAATTTGAGCAAAACTCAATGTATCGCTGAAATATAATGGCATAACAAAAGCCCTGTAGCCATGCCAAGCCATGCTAGACCGCATAGAGCGTACCAGAAGGAGCAGTTAAACGTTAAAAAATACTTTTCTATTATAGAATTATGAGGCACAAAAAAACATGCTGCAATTCTTTAACACTAAATCGGAAATAAGCTGTCGTCTATTTATCGTGAATATTATACCACAAGTTTCGTTCGTACAGTCCGCGTCAATCTTTATGGCCGCTCTGAATGTAGAATTGCCCATCTTACTTTTTTTACCAATACGAACGTAGCTCACTCATACTTGCTTTGATTTCTAGTTCTAACATTTACTTCACCGCCTGGTGACCAAAATTTAAGAAACGTTTTTCCTTAAATGTTTCTTTTCTTGTTTGTTGAATAGTTCTTTTCGCAAGCAGGGAATAATTTATTTTTTATTTTTTTATTAATTAATGTAGATATGCTGCACAGCTTAACCGACAACCACTGGAATAGACGAATCCTTGATTGAACAATGCGACCTACCGAGCGTAGTGTAGGCTGCAGCTGGATGCGTCAAGCTGGTCAGGGTGCTATCGTGCACATAAGGAAAGGCCTATGATCAGCAGGCGATGAAAGCACCAAGCACACTGTATGTTTACTTTTGTTCTGCAAAATTCCTTATATAGGTAACTAGCTTTTGGGCGCGGCTTCGCTCGCGTGGTCTTCGAACCCGTGCTTATCTCTATGTTTTTTTTTATGAATATAAAAGTGGTTATTGTGACTAAACTATGATAGTTAGATATGTGCTCTCGCGGACTTTTTTGTAGATTTTAATAAGACCTACAAACTCGTAGTACTTCATTTTGTTCTATTGTCAATCGTTTTTGCAGCGCACGCATAAATACGTTTTCGATATTACACCTTGGGTTACAAAATCGCAATTTTCATACGGATCCCTAATTCTTTTGAAAATAAAATATAGCCTATAACCTTCCTCGATAAATGGATTATCTAACACTGAAATCTTGAAATCGGACCAGTAGTTCCTGAGATTAGCGCGTTCAAACAAACAAACAAATAAACAAACAAACAAACTCTGCAGCTTTATATATTAGTATAGAGTATAGATTACCACACAAATAATATGAAAGGTCCGTGGGAAACGAAACTTAAAAATGAGGTCATTAAAAGGTAATTAATTTGCAAAAGTACGGTTTCGGCGTACAAAGGGAATACCTATTTGATAAAGTGGAACAAATTTTAAGTAAACAAAGCAAACATGAAAGACCGCGAGTGTCGTTCACTAAGACCTATGTTGATGAGGGTTTTAATTTTAACAAAAACGATTTTATCACATTTTAATTAATTAACGAGGGCCCTTCTTTAATACGTTTTATGAGTTGAGGTCGGCTCAATCGATGTCAGAACAGGGGTGTTAAGGATTTCGAAAATACAACGTACAAGAGGATACAAAAAATTTACATGTATTGTGCATGTACTTTCGACTGCATATGGACATAATAAGATCGCACCTATTATAGAACGGTAATTGGCTTTTGCATATAGCAATATAAAATATATAACACTAACGACCCGCTCCGGCTTCGCACGGGTGCAATTATGCATTTATTATAGATATAAATCTTCCTCTTGAATCACTCTATCTATTAAAAAACCGCTTCAAAATCCTTTGGGTAGTTGTAAAGATTTAAACATACATAGGGACGGAGAGACGACAGTGACTTTGTTTCATACTATGTAGTGATATTCATATTAAAAAATGGATGTTAAGTACCATAATAAATAAATAAATACATGTTACATCGCTTCTATGAAATTAAATCCCAATATAAGAATTTCAAAGTCTTATGGTGACGTTTTTTGTGTCGTAATAGTCTTTGTTATCGGTGGGGGCAGTTTACAAACATGAAATTCACGACATCAAATGACAGCCTGACTGAGAGCAAATGGCTCTCGTTTATACAAAGACACTTGCTCGACCCCGAAATTGAACTGGGGACCTTAGTCCAAAGGCAACACATTTAACCTCTAGACCAATAACCGCCACATTCCATACCGAGGATTTCGTAAGTGCCGACAAACGAAAATGACAAGGCCGACAACCTGGCCGCAAAATACGGAAAACTTGATAGGAAACCCCGCCACGTGACCGGCAACGTGGCTACGTGACCAACAACGTTACTCACATGCGTTATAATGCGCCCAACAATAGGATGAGAGCTCTTTAGTGTTACGTCGGTATATAAATGCTCGCAGCGACAATCGCCATCCAGTCGTCCCACGACCACGGACACTACAAAGTGTCTGTTGTTGGGATTTAAATAAAATAACACGATTAGAACCGTCAATAAATCATTTCCTGCCTCGGCCACCCAGTACTAGACTTCTGTGTGGTGACGAATTTAGAAAACACAAAGTCACCAACCGAAACCATCCTGTGGGTGTCATAAGAGGCGACTAAAGGAACGCAAGAAGATCACCTAGCCGCAAGAGGAGGAAAATTTTATACAAACCCTGTGCCCATCCCTCTTGCCAGCGTCGCACAGTAGATTAATTTCCCTCCATGAATTATTATAGGCTGATGATGATGAAGTGGCTTCTGTAAAAAAGCAATTCAAAGGACGCCATTTAAAATGGACTTTCCCTGAGTAACGTTATAAAATTAGCCGTTCCCCTTCAAATGAATTTAAAATTTGACAAGTGTTCGCTTTATCTCGAGGAAAAGTCGCACTAGGGTAACATTTGTACTCGGGTGAATCAAAAAGTTCTTAGAAGTGCATATATATGAAACCTTTTTGGATCAAGTTCGATATTCAAATTAAAGAGTGTCTATCACACTATATTTATGCAGACTGTCACTTGTTTTTGTCAGTTCGTTCGCATGTAATAAATTTTTTTGTGCAACGAGTTGCTAAAAAGTCAAAATTATGGATAAAAGTGAGTTACGTGCGGTGATAAAATATCTCAGTTTGAAAAAAATGTCTACGAAGGAAATTTTTTTGGACATTCAGCAGACATTAGGGGGTGATGCTGTACCCTATTCTACGGTTGCGTACTGGGTGGCTGAATTTAAAAGAGGTAGATCAAGCTGTAAAGATGACCCGCGTTCTGGGCGGCCTTCAACCTCCGTTACAGAAGAAAATGTCAAAAAGGTTGAGAATCTGGTTTTGGAAGACAGAAGAATGACTATAAAACATATAGCTGAGATCCTAAAGATATCTTTTGGTAGCGTTCAATCCATTTTAATTGATTCACTGGGGTTCAAAAAAGTGTCTGCAAGATGGGTGCCACGAATGTTAACCGACGAAAACAAAAAGCGACGTTTGGAAATTTCCAAGCGTAATCTCGAAATGTTCCAGCGTGATTCGGATAATTTTTGCCGTCGTCTTGTCACCATGGATGAAACGTGGGTCCACCATTTTGATCCTGAAACTAAAAGACAAAGCATGTCTTGGAAACGACCATCCTCTCCATCCATTAAGAAATTTCGAGTTGCTCCTTCCGCTGGCAAAGTTATGGCCTCTGTGTTCTGGGATAGTGAAGGAATCCTTTTTATTGATTACATGCCAAAAGGCCAGACGATAACTGGACCCTATTATGCAAATTTAATCCCGAAAGTGCGTGAAGCGATTAAAGAAAAACGTCGTGGAAAACTGTCGTTGGGCGTGTTGTTCCTTCAAGATAACGCTCCTGCCCATCGATCGGAAGTTGCGCTCAACGCAATCCGCTGTGCTGGCTTCAATCTCCTTGACCACCCACCATATTCTCCGGACTTAGCCCCAAGTGATTTTCACTTATTTCCAAAATTAAAAGAGGAAATTCGTGGAACAAAATTTCACGATAATGACGCGGTTATAGCTGCCGTAGAGGACTTTTTCGAGAGTCAAGAAAATAATTTTTTTTCACAAGGAATAAGGAAGTTAGAAACGCGTTATTCTAAATGCATTGCATTGGAGGGAGATTATGTAGAAAAATAAAATATTATTATTTAAATCTTTGCATTTTTTAATATTGATTCCAAGAATTTTTTGATTCACCCTCGTACTTAATTAACGAGGCTATTATTAAAAAGAAAATCCCACCATTTTTTTTTAATAATCCTCTAAAGTACTACTGCCATACCTTTAGGTGTAAAAAATATATCGCAAAGGCGGATTTAACAGATTTAGAATACATAGTGTCACCATACCATTCCAGCCTGAGGGTGTCGTAAGAACCGACACAAGCAAATGACAAGGCCGAAAAGTTAGCCGCAAGAGAAGGAAAACTTGAGACGAAACACTGTGCCAACCCGTCTGGCCAGCGCGGTACAGTAGGCTTATTACTCTCCAGGTAATTGAAGGACCGCGGGAGTGGGTCATGTATGGGCTAAGTGGTATTAGTAAATGAAATGAATGTATTTTTAGTTTTCGCTATTACGGTCAAAACATTGTTATAAATTGAAACCCGATATTGTTTCATCCGACAAAACAGAGGTGTGTTATACGTTTGTCATGTCTGTACATGTATGGGGAATAGAAGCACCTAATTAATGGACCGAATAAGACGTGTTTTTAAATGTTTAAAGATGTTATATCAAAATCCTTTTTCAAAACCTGAAATTTTTATTATCACTAAATATATTAGGCTAAATAAAAAAATGTGCGTTGACATCTATTAAATAAGAAATGACATTTACGAACAGTATTCGAATTTATGTGAATTAAAACGGTATTAAGATGCATGTAGTCATGAACCGTCTAACTGCCAATAAAAATAAAACGCGCCGAGTGTATAGAACGGAATAATTAAATATATAAAATGTTGGATGCAGAATATAGTTTTAAGACGATTGAGATTTAAAGACGCGTAACAGTGATGTAATATGTAAATGTTTCTTAATCATGGACATTCAGTTTCTGGTGAAAATAGTCCAAGATGAATTTTACGGCGCAAAGGGATGATTATCTAGCCAGACGGGGTGGTATGTCTACCAGGGGGCCGCGGCGCCTATCCCGCGATAACTGCAGTCGGGGATTTCTTAACTGTGCTAATTGCTTTGGAAACTTCGCTATCGCGGTGCAGGATTTTTTGGTTATATTCTTAATGATCAGATTTTTCGGGTAAATTGATGATGAGGATTAATGTTTTCCATGAAAGTACTAAAATATAATCTTTATGTATAATTCTACTGTACGTGTGTATGTCACTGAACTACTCCTAAACGGCTGGACCGATTTGAATTATTTTTTTGTATGCGTTTGGGTGGAACCGAGAATGGTTTAGATTTACAAATCAGCCCAACAGATGGCGCTGCAGTAAACTAATATCATGCAGGACAACGTCAGCTAGTATAATATAAGTTTCTTGATATTGATAGTTCAGATTTATCGGGTGAATTGTATACAGTATGAAGCACGCTGGTCGCTACAAAATGTATTCCTGCAGACATGATGTATTCAACCAGAACAAAACAGAATAAATAGTCTATGTTCTTGGCCTCCCCCAAAGATTCCCACAACGTCCGGTCATAAACGCGCACACTCTTAGAGCCAGCGACGACGAAAAAAGGTCGTCGAGCCAACATTATATGGGAGGCAGTTTCTATGAATGACAGGATCCGACAGAGAACTAAAGTCATCGATATAGTTCAGAGAATTAGCAAACTGACGTCAGAGTGGGCTGGTCATATCTGAAGAAAAACCGACAACTGCGGGGGTTGACGAGTTCTTGAGAGGAGACTGAGGCTCCGCAAGCGTTGTGCAGGACGACCTTCTGCTAGATGGAGCAACGATCTGCGGAAGGTTGCAAGCAGCTGAATGTTTAGGGGAGGCCTATATCCATCAGTGACCTAGAGTAAGCTGATGATGATAATTATGTTGACAGCACAACGTACCTTTCACCCTGTGAGCTATGTTCTCCGCCCACGTATGAAGTATTTACCGCGAAAGGAAAACATTGTAAAGACATAATTACGCAATTATCCACCGGAATTTGGGTATAATAATGCGCCCAAAAAAAGGTTCCAGCAAATAATCTTCGCAGCTCATAAATGACCCACTTCTGAGTCGGGCCTACTCCAACTTTAAGGAGGGAAATTAGGCTACTGTGCCATACGGGTTGGCACAGGGATTCGTTTCAAGATTTTATTATATTGCAGCTAGGTTTCTGGCTCTGTCGTTTCCATGGAATGGGGTGGTGACATTCTATTTTCTAAAGCAGTCACCACACCAAACCATAGTATAGAAATAATTACGCAATTATCCAACGGAAAGGGGGTGGAAAATGCGCCCAAAAAAAAGTTACCGCAAATATTATGAACACTTAACGACATTGTTCCAAACGTTGCCCTTCCACTTCAACATAAAGCGCGTGTATTCACTTATCAAAAATTCCAAGGCGGTCGCAACTCGCAGTCGGAACATTGTTCAAAACTTTTGTGCGACATCCCGTGCGATAGGGCTGTCGAGGTACCTACCGTAATAACCTTTTCCATGTCAAACTTTATCGTTGAAATTGCTTCGCAGAATTGCGTTTCAATAGACGCAGAATTAAAGTTGTCAGTAACTTTTTCAACACGTTTTTTATTATTATTTAACAATCGCAAAAATTCACATTGATTTTAAATCACTACGCAGTATTTTCACACAAACCTTAACTCAGCACACGCGCTGTATCGTTTAGGCGTCCTCAAAGGAGTTGTTTATGGTATTTTATTCCGTAGGTAAATTAACTGGAATCGTACCATTTATGGGTTTAAAAATGAAAGAAAATAACTTAGAAAGTCGATTTAAATAAACGGTGGTGCTAAAATATTTTTTCGTTTGGGCTTGCCGTTATATTCTTTACTATTTTATCTAACAAATAAATTTCTAACATCCAACTTCATGGAGAGCAATTAGCCTACTGTGCGATCCTGGAGACAGAATTGGAAGAGGATTTTACAGCTTTACATCGCGGTCCTTACATCGAATTTATTTAGTTTTATTATAAGCATGCAGTTCTTATGATAATGTACAATATATATATTAGTTGAGTGATGTTTGTCACGTAAGGAATCAAATAAAAGCGTTATATTATTGTTATACAAGCTGACCCCACCAAACATTGTTTTGCCATGTAAATATTGCTATTAAAATAGGGGTCGATCGTAGAGGGGTGCAAATATAGGGAATATAGGAAAATAAACACGAAAAATATTGTCGAAAAATTAAAATACAAGATTTTGTGTCGATCGATGTTTTCCGATTCGCAGACCTACCTAATGTGACTCTATAAATTAATCAAAATCGCAGGATTTCAATACCAAACACCGTGACACGAGAATTTTATATATTAGACATTCTCATTCCTAGACTGTGGTAACCATTGTGGCTGTCAAATTAGATAGACGGTACCCGAAACTTTACCGTGGTTCGTATTTAGGACAGCGGTTTCAATAATACAGTAGCAATAAAAGTATTGAAGGTGAATGTTGTCAAGTACAGGTCAAGCTGTGAAATATTGAGAAGCCTGGTTGTACTCAACTTTCAGCCAACAACGGCAACACTTAGATAAATTAGAGATCAGTCCCCCTCGCCCCTCTCCGAATTTCATTGGGACCAGTCTTTCCTTTTTTTACACGCTGTAATTCCTCATTGATGTGTGGGACTCCGGGGCGCAGTAAAATTATAATTGCATCCCAACCTACACACTTAAACCAACTACTACTACTTATCAACCCTACTGTGCCACGCTGACCAGACGGGTTGACAATGGTTTCATATCAAGTTTTGAAACAATGTATTCTAAATCTGTCAGGTAATTAATATTAGTTATTTGGTAGCAGTATAGGTAAATTAAAAAAAAACTGTCTAGGGGTTTATTAATTTTAAAACCAATCAATCAAATCAATTAAAACTGTAATAAGGTACTCTTGAGAATCATCATCATCTAATCTTTGGAGAATCTTTGGTTTCGCTGTGGAAAAGCGTAATGTATACCGCTGTCCCTCGGGGGTGGGTTCAGCGGTTATGTGAGACTGCGCAACACTCGACTATCCACTACAAGACCAGCGGTATACTCCCACACGACTCATTAGGGACTCACAGGTTCGCAATGACGCCTTCTACTGCGGCGCCTCGACGGGGTTAAGACTATCGGAGGGCATAACACCAAAATAGGCCTAGCTCAGCAGTGGTCTTTTATGTGAAAAAGAAGATACCAATTTATTTACCCAAAATGTAAACCGACTTCAAAATAGGCACTAAAAATTAACAACCAAAATCAAATGATGGCTTCACGGTTATGATCGTTTTATTTTATTTTATTCCCAACGTTTCAGACACTTTGCAGTGTCCGTGGTCGCGGGACGACTGGATGGCAGTTGTCGCTGCGGGCTTTTATATACTGATGAGACACTACTGAGCTCTCATTCTATTGGTGGTGGTTGGGAATAAAATAAAATAAAACGATCATAACCGTGAAGCCATCATTTCCTGCAATGTGTAAAGATCGTGAAAACCTAAGACATCATTAACCAAAATCAATTTCCAGTTTTGGATTTTTTTCTATAACGAATCCCTTGCCTGAACCTGTATAACGGGCGCTGTTTACAAACATGTTATTCACGATCCCAAATGGCACCCAGGCTCAGAGCAAGTGCCTTTGGTTTACACAAAGACACTTGCCCGACCGAGCTTATATTGATGTTTGTTTACATGTTTTGCAAAAAGGTATTTAATTTTTAATTTATGTGCAAATTAACGTAAGCTTTTTAAAGGACTCAATGCCTACAGAACCAATACCGATGGAAAAAAGAATTTTTGAATTGGTTTACGAACGGTTAATAACGGAGTTATGCGTTAACATAAATAAACATACCACATAAATGTGAATCCCCTCCTTGCTGTAGTCGTTTGAATAGAAACCGAAAATAAAAATGCATTATTGTTGATACAAATTATTGATATTAGGTATATCAAATTTTATTTTCTTGCAATATTTTGACTGTAATGGCGTGATTTGCAAATGATACAATGTACACGCGATGCTACCGTAAAACTGTTTAATTTCGACATTGAATAATGGTGAACACTACAAAATATATTTACTTATTAGTAACTAGCGACCCGCCCCGGCTTCGCACGGGTGCAATGATGAACATTTATAAAAATATAAATTTATCAGTGTGTGGCATGTTACTCACCACACACATACATACATACTTACACACATAAATACATACATACATACACACACACATATATACATACATACGGTTTATACATAATACACAAGCAATGTTATTGTCGTGTCGTGCAATGTGGTTTTGCAGCGGTACGACAATAATATCGCACAGTGCAACGGTGCCTCGGAGACAACGCCGGAGTTTTTTATGCGCGTTCCTGCGCCCGCTCCGAGCCGACCGATTTGAGCCGAGATGAGCCGAGCGAGCTCGCCCGGCGACAGTGTCCAACCGCCCGTTTGCGACGCGAGACGTATACCTTATGCGCTGTGCTTGTACCCACTCTGCCATCTCGCGATCTAGTCCGCTTTTGCTTTATATTCAGATTGCCTTAGTTGTATTCGCCTTCTTATCATATGGTTCGGTCCTCTACCGTACAGTATTGTGGTATAGGTGTTTAGTGCAAATACAGTGTGCCTGTGACTCGGTGCTTTTTATTTTGCCTATTGCACCCCCGCTCAAGCAGTACCACCAGCGGCCATACCGGCGACCAGAACCAGATACCGGCAAGTCTACTAATACACTTGCCTCCCGGTGGTAACGTGGTAAGTGTGTTCCGCTATTATACACGACCGACCACGCCCAACTACACATACCACCAAAGTGGTGACCCCGTTCAGAGCACCTGAAGAGGACAAGCAGGACAATGAGCGACAGCAGTGGATCAGTCAGAACCGCTGGATCACGCACGGACGACAACGTGTCAAGAAGGAAAAAACGTTGTGCGCGTGTTTCCACCGTCCGACACGACCACGACATGGATTTTCGACACCGGATTAAGGTCCCTCCATTCTCGGCCGAAGACCCGGAACTTTGGTTCGCATTATTGGAAGGTCAGTTCGCGAGTCATGGTATCACGGATGACAACATCAAATTTAGCAATGTCACCAGCAACTTAGACCTTGAGTATGCAAAAGCCGTCAAGGATCTTATCATAAATCCCCCGGTTACTGATCGATACCATAAGATCAAGCACGAGCTCATTAAGCGGCTATCGGCTTCGCAAGAAAGGAAGGTGAAGCAGCTTCTCACCCACGAGGAACTTGGTGATAGGAAACCATCACAGTTCCTACGCCATCTCCAAGACCTGGCTGGACCTTCAGTGCCGGACGACTTTCTGCGCTCCATATGGAGTAATCGCCTCCCGCACAGCATCCAGACGGTGCTAGCCTCACAACCCAGCCACTCACTGGACCAACTGGCAGATCTCGCAGACCGGATCCAGGAGCTAACCTCACCGCATCAAGTTGCCTCAACGTCATCGGCCAGAGTCCCACACCAGTCCGATGAAATTGCGGAATTGAAGAAAATGGTACAGCACCTCACGCTCAAGTTTGAGGAACATACCCGAGCGGGCTGCCACTTCACTGAGCGTGCCAGACCACGTGACCGCCGTCAGCGTTCTTCTTCGCGACAGCGAAGTCGGTCGAACTCCAGCTACCGGAAGTACCCAGTATGCTGGTATCATAGTAAGTTTGGAGCACAGGCCAACAAGTGCATAAAGCCGTGCGACTACACCAAGTCGGGAAACGCTGCAGGCAGTCGGTAGTGGCGACAAACGATTGCCCAGCATCCAAAGGTCGCCTATTCATCACCGACCGCAACTCCAACACCCAGTTCCTGGTGGATACCGGCAGCGATCTGTGCGTGTACCCACGTGCAGCAGTCCGAGACCGTCGAGCCAAGACGAACTTCGAGCTCACCGCAGCCAACGGATCGACCATCGAAACCTACGGTTTTATCGAACTGAACTTAAATTTAGGTTTAAGACGTAGTTTTGTTTGGCGCTTTATCGTGGCTAATGTAACAAAGCCAATCATTGGTGTTGACTTTTTAAGTTTTTATAATTTAATTGTAGACTGTCGTAACCAACGTCTTTTAGATAATACGACTACTCTGTACACCAATGCCTTGATCGATAACTCGAATGTGTGTTCTGTTAAAATCTGTACAGGTGACACGCGTTTCCACGCTATATTAAAGGAGTATCCAGAAATTACTCGCCCTTCTGGCTCTCCCTTGTCTCCGACGCACAACACTGTACATCACATCAGGACTACACCCGGACCACCCACCTCGTGCACCCCTCGCAGATTAGCTCCGGACAAATTGAAGATCGCGAGGCAGGAGTTCGAGCTCATGATCCAGAACGGCACTGCGCGGCCTTCTGAAAGTCCCTGGGCGTCTCCCCTTCACCTCGCGCCTAAGAAGGACAACGGATGGAGACCTTGTGGTGACTATCGCATGCTCAACGCTCGCACCATCCCCGACCGTTATCCTATTAGGCACATCCATGACTTCTCCCACTCCATCTCCGGTTGTACCATCTTCTCCACCATAGATTTGATGAAGGCCTATAACCAGATTCCAGTGGCGGAGGAGGATATCCCGAAGACCGCAATCACTACCCCCTTTGGCCTGTATGAATTCCCATTCATGACCTTTGGTCTGAGGAATGCAGGTCAAACCTTTCAAAGATTTGTGGATGAGATGACGAGAGGTCTCGACTTCGTCTACTGCTTCCTGGACGATTTTGTGATCTTCTCCAGGAACGCAGAAGAGCACGAGACCCACCTTCATCAACTTTTCACCCGCATGAGGCAGTACAACGTACTGGTGAACACTGCCAAGTGCGTTTTCGGTGCATCCGAGGTAACCTTTTTAGGATACCGAATCTCTGCATCTGGCACCAAGCCTCTAGACTCCAAGGTCCAGGCCATCAGAGAGTTCCCCGCCCCCAAGACAGTCAGAGAACTCAGACGTTTCTTGGGGATGCTCAACTTTTATAGGCGATTCTTACCCCATTCCGCATCCATCCAAGCGCCTTTGAACGCGTTACTCATGGGTAACGTCAAAGCGTCGCATCCAGTGGACATCTCAGGGGAAGCCTTGCAAGCTTTCAATGCATGCAAGGATAGTCTCGCCAACGCTGCATTACTTGCCCACCCAGATTGTCAGGCCGACCTCGCGTTGGTAACAGACGCGTCCGACCTGGCAATGGGAGCAGTATTGCAGCAATTTAAAAATGACATATGGGAACCACTGGCATTCTTCTCGCGGAAGTTGAGTCCTTCACAACAGAAGTACTCTCCGTATGACCGCGAGCTCCTTGCTATATACGAGAGCATCAAGTACTTCCGACACATGCTCGAGGCTAGACATTTCGTCGTGTACACGGACCATAAGCCGCTCAGTTTCGCTTTCAGCGAACGGAAAGCCAACTGTTCGCCTCGCCAGTTCCGTCACCTCGACTACATCTCGCAGTTCACGACTACGATCAGACATATCTCTGGGAAAGACAATGTCGTCGCTGACCCACTGTCTCGTGTCGATGAACTGCAGATGCCAGTCGACCTCGACGTCCTAGCCTCAGCACAGTCCACAGACCCGGAATTGACTCAACTTCTGGGAGAAGGATCGTCACTTCGCCTAGAGAAGTTGAGTATCCCTAACTCTCGCCATGAGCTCTATTGTGACGTCAGCACTTCGTCCCCAAGGCCCTTCGTCACAAAACCATTGAGGAGACAACTCTTTGACAGTCTTCACAGTCTCGGCCACCCAGGCGCCAACGCCACGGCTAAGTTAGTCGCCGAGCGTTTTGTTTGGCCAGGTGTGCGCAAGGACTGCAGGGAGTGGTCTCGTCAATGCGTGGCGTGTCAACGCGCCAAGGTGCATCGACACGTGTCCGCTCCATTGGGCACTTACGAGCTCCCGCGCGCACGATTCGCATTCATCCACGTGGATATTATTGGCCCTCTACCCGTATCGCAAGGCTACCGGTATTGCCTCACCGCGGTGGATCGTTTCACTCGCTGGCCAGAGGTAACACCCATGGCAGACATTACTGCGGAAACGGTTGGGAAGGCAGCGATATCGTGGATATCCAGATTTGGATGTCCATCCGATATCGTCACTGATCGCGGACGACAGTTTGAATCGGCACTTTTCCAATACCTTGGAAAAGTGATCGGATTCAAGCATCGCAGAACAACCGCGTATCACCCAGCCTGCAACGGGCTAGTGGAACGTTTCCACCGCCAGTTGAAGGCAGCCATAATGTGTCATGCGAACGCCAATTGGGTAGACACACTACCCCTAGTGCTACTAGGCATACGAAGTTCGTACAAGGACGACCTTCAGTCGTCTTCTGCAGAGTTGGTGTACGGCGAGCCACTACGGCTACCTGGAGAATTTTTCCAGCCCTCAGCTCCAGCCTCCACCGATGTATCGGATTTTACCACCCGCCTGCGCCAACTCACGTCCAAACTCCAGCCGGTGCCAGCCACGCGTCACAGCAAGGACAAAATCTTTGTCCACAAAGACTTGACTTCGTCGAGTCACGTCTTTGTACGGGACGACACATTGCGAGGTGCTTTACAGCCTCCTTACACCGGCCCGTACGAAGTTCTCGAACGAGGGGAAAAGACCTACAAGATACAGGTCAAAGGGAAGAGTGTCACGGTATCGGTGGACCGCCTCAAGCCGGCCTACATATTGGTGGACACAACCAATCCCACTCCCTCCCCCATTCCCATTCCTACCCCTATCCCTCCACCTAGTTCCCTACCTCACCCTGCCCCCATAGGGCAAAATGCCCCAACCCAGGATGACGTCAGGAGGACGCGTGTGGGTCGCAAGGTCCGCTTCCCGGATTTTTATCGCCCGTAGACACGGTCTCTGGAGAGGGGTCATGTGGCATGTTACTCACCACACACATACATACATACTTACACACATAAATACATACATACATACACACACACATATATACATACATACGGTTTATACATAATACACAAGCAATGTTATTGTCGTGTCGTGCAATGTGGTTTTGCAGCGGTACGACAATAATATCGCACAGTGCAACGGTGCCTCGGAGACAACGCCGGAGTTTTTTATGCGCGTTCCTGCGCCCGCTCCGAGCCGACCGATTTGAGCCGAGATGAGCCGAGCGAGCTCGCCCGGCGACAGTGTCCAACCGCCCGTTTGCGACGCGAGACGTATACCTTATGCGCTGTGCTTGTACCCACTCTGCCATCTCGCGATCTAGTCCGCTTTTGCTTTATATTCAGATTGCCTTAGTTGTATTCGCCTTCTTATCATATGGTTCGGTCCTCTACCGTACAGTATTGTGGTATAGGTGTTTAGTGCAAATACAGTGTGCCTGTGACTCGGTGCTTTTTATTTTGCCTATTGCACCCCCGCTCAAGCAGTACCACCAGCGGCCATACCGGCGACCAGAACCAGATACCGGCAAGTCTACTAATACACTTGCCTCCCGGTGGTAACGTGGTAAGTGTGTTCCGCTATTATACACGACCGACCACGCCCAACTACACCTACCACCAAAAGTGTTTCTCTACAATATTATGAATTTATTATACTTAAAAACCTTCCCCTTGAATCACTCTATCTATTAAAAAAAACGCTTCAAAATCCGTTGCGTAGTTTTAAAGATTTAAGCATACATAGGGACGGACAGACGACAGCGACTTTGTTTTATACTATGTAGTGATAGTGATGTTGGTAAGCCTATGTCATCATCATTACAGCCCATACATGACCCACTACTGGGTCGGGCTTCCTCCAAATTGGAGGGAAATTAGCCTACTGTACACTGGTGCAAAACTGGCAAAGGGTTTGCATCAAGTTTTCCTTCTCTTGTGGCTAGGTGAACTGCCTCTTAATTCCTTTAGTCGCCTCATACGACACCCTCAGGATGGTGTGGGTTGGTGAAATTGCATATTCTACATCACACGGACAAGTGTGGTGATGGATTTAGCCTATATAGATAGTCAAAAAAAAAAACGTATCGTTCTTTAATTCTTTGTATAATACAATAAGTCTGCTTGAGCAAAGGGATATATTAATATAATTGTATGAACATGTCATTAGCATTCTAAGGAGGAAAAGGGATTCCCTCACTTAATGTCCCTTTTAAGGGATAACTTTACAAATTGAGACTTCCCAGGGTCCATTTAACAAATTATATCAATTTTGAACCTTCGCCGATGGAGATGTAAAGCAATATTGTTTGGTAGGCAGCCATAAGATAAGGACAATCACATAAAGTACGTCGAGCTGCGCTTGGTAACGTGGTTAAAAATAAATATAAAATAAAAAGTCGTTTCCATACTAGACAGTACGTAGAGTTTTGTGATAAAATCTACGTAAACAACATTCCTTTTGAGTTTGAATACAGGTAGGTACGAGTAACGTCATAGTGTTATGACTATCACTCTACTCGTACCAAAATATATTTAATTCGATTATAAATCGTCATATTTAAGATTACCATTATCATCTTATGGTCCCTGTCCCGCGCTAGGTGGTAGTCTCCATACATACCTTTCAGTCGTCATATCTACATTCACACCTTTCATACACAATTCGTCATTATTATAATCCATCCATCTCTTTTGATCTCCCACAACCCTTGCTTCCACCCACATGTATGCTGAAACTACCACCGGTTTGGAATGTTGCTCTACAGAGACTCTATTTAAAAGTAATAGAGCATCCAAGGGCAAATGGTATATGAATTTAAAGAGCTCCCACTATGATTCTGATATTGGAATACAGTATTTTTTAATACAGTTACTAGAGACCCACCCCGGCTTCACACGGGAGCAATGATGAACCTCTACATTTATCAGTGTTTCTCTTCAATATTATGCATGTATTATACATATAGTCAAAAATCTAAATCAAAATGTTTTTTATTCGAATAAATTCTTGCGAATGCTTTCAAATAGCCAAAGATTTTAAAGATTTTAAGAAAAAAAAATCATAAATTAAAATAAATAATTTAGTTTGTACCACCGGTTCGGAATGCCATTCCATAGAGAAGAGCCGGCAAGAAACTCCATGGTTGCTCTTTTAAATAAGAGGGTTACAATGATAAACCTTATTCTTGAATCACTCTAATATCTATTAAAAAAAACCATTTCAAAAACCGTTGCGTAGTTTTAAAGATTTAAGCATACATAGGGACGGACAGCCGACAGAGACTTTGTTTTATACTATGTAGTGATAGTGATTGTAAAGGGTTAAACAACAACCCTGTAGCTAAACTAAGTAAGTTTAATGAGCTAAAAGAAAGGAGCAGAGCTTTGCATAAATTGTTTTTTTTCTGTTTTGAACTATGTGAAACAGATGTGTTCATATCGTAGCCTCGTAGTATCGTAGCCTCGTGGTACCGTAGCCTCGTAGTACCGTAGCCTCGTAGTACCGTAGCCTCTAATGAACCGATCATGATCAGTTTTTTTTTCATTCCCTTGCTGAGTCCGTTTGTTAAAAATGTTTGTCAACTACCCCCGCGATACACTTTTTTATACCAGAGCAAGGGATCCGTTTAATAATAAAAACTACTAGTAAAATTTTGTAATAGGAGTCCTTAAAACTTTGTTTGTCCTTAAGACTGCGGCCATCGAGTTTGGCGAGTACTGTATATAAGGTGTGAATACGGTTACAGGCGGAGGCAAAGGTTTGTACATGCGTGAACAAAGAATACATTTCGAAAATGTTTTCACGAAATCCGTCATCCGTTTTATCTCTGCACGAGTCTCTATTTGAAAGGCCTCTTATCATTTACCCTTCGCAAGTCTTGCGTCTCAAGTCTTGATAACCGCAAGGGTTTCTTTGGAGCACCGCATGTATTTATGTGGTGACGGATTTAGTATACATAATGTCACCACCTCATTCTATCCCAAGAGTGTTGTAAGAGCCGACAAAATGAGATGACAAGGCCGATAACCAAGCTGCAAGAGAAGGAAACCCTGAACCCTATGCCAATCTGTCTGGCCATCCATGTAATTGGAGGGTGCCCGACTTAGCAGTGGGTCATTATGGGCTGAATAGTAGTATAATATTGTCAGTTAGGGTTACAATATATTGTGATATATGAACTTTAATTTCCAGCTATAGGTATTGGGTATGGCAATTCTTGTTGACTGAGTTTGTTTACAGATGTTAATAAATCGACTGTTCCGAAGATTATATTATATACCTATCAACAATAATGCTTTGAGACAATTTTGAACTTCATAATAAATTATAATACTAGCGACCCGCCCCGGCTTCGCACGGGTGCAATGATGAACATCTAAATTTATCAGTGTTTCTCTACAATATTATGCATGTATTATACATATAAACCTTCCTCTTGAATCACTCAATCTATTAAAAAACCGCTTCAAAATCCGTTGCGTAGTTTTAAAGATTTAAGCATACATAGGGACGGACAGACGACAGCGACTTTGTTTTATACTATTTACTATATAATAATGATGAAGAATAGAGCTCAAAATGGTTTCAAAGCAGTATTGCAGATATGTATTTATTCTTCGGAGCAGACAAAATTATATGTTTCATCCCAGGTAAAGTCAGAGGATGGTTGTGTCAATTGACACGGAACGTCAAGTTCTACACACTGGAATATAAACAAAACTGGAACGCTGGAGGACAAAACCAAAATTAAAATTGGAAACATTTGCCACAGAGGTGCGGAAAACTCTATAAACAGAGCTCTTAAAAAGCGGCGGAGGTGTCAATGGTATTCTTTTATAAATTCATTTCCGAATGATTAAAATATTCTTCATTCTGCAGAAAAGAGCTATTAGAGCTATTTACAATCTACGCAGTCGCGATTCCCTTAGGGATCTGTTCAAAGAAATCAGCATCCTAACAGTGCCTTGTCAGTACATATATGAAAACATCATGTATGTTAGGAAAAATTTGCATTTATTTAGTAAACAGTGCGAACGACATCATTATACTACTAGAGATGGAAATAAACTAGTTCAACCAAAATTTAGATTATCAAAAGTGCAAACTTCATTTATGGGGAACTGCATTAAATTTTACAATAAAATACCTTCCAACATCCTTCAATTAAACGAGAAGAAGTTTAAAATATGTGTAAAACGCACACTATGTAGGCAGGCTTATTATAAATTAGATGAATATGTAGATGATAAAAATGCTTGGCGAAATGCTGGTCCAGCTCCGCAGCCACACTGAAATAGTCTTATGTGGTCTTCATATATTGCTACTCCTTTTTTTGTAATAATTACTTAATTCCGGACTTTCACTAGGTCTTTTATTGACATGTACCTATCTCATAATATTATTTTGACATCATGGATTTATTAAATATTCATGTTCCTTGTTTTTTTTACCACTGAGTAGGACTAATTTGTCTTTGTTTTTTTTTTATATCGAGTATACAGGACCTTCGTATTATACAGGACCTTTATCATTTTATTTTGTATAATTGTTTAGAAGTTTGGAATTGTAAATGTGAGCACTATGTAGTCACCGTATTTATATAACTTATCATATAAACAAGCAGTTGAGAGTATGTCATGCTCGCTTAAAGGTCATGCTGGTGGTGTCGTGTGTGTCGGGTCCTTCGGTTCCCTAAAATATGGTTAAGCTGGGGGATGGCTGGCACATGCGTCATGCTCGTGATCGGGTGCCGCCAGTTGGGGCCGGTCATCCCTTAACTGCTATTGACATACCTACTTAGCTTTATATTGATCTCCTGGACACTTCTGCTGTGCAATATGTTACATTGTCCTCACATCTTAGCTTACTATAAATAAACACGAAATCAATGTAACCCAATCAGATGCTTGTAACAGAAAATATGATAAAAAGAGTGTCCATGGAGTTTCTTGCCTGTTCTTCTCCATAGGATCTACTTTTTGGAACATGCAACTAGATTCCTAACTTCACTTTTGACTTTTCAAAAACACCAGTAAATAGGTTCAATTGAAATAAATGATTTGAGTTTGAGTTTGAGTTTGAAAGGATCAAACTTGTTACTCATTCCTGAATACCAAACCATTTGAATTTGAACACCGGGTTTTCATTTCATGGAAGCCATCTGTATTTTTTTTTAAATTTTCTTTTATTAATGTTATATTTGAACACTCATTTTGGAACTTGAAAATACAAAGCAACTCTGCATAGTGGCAGTCGAGTCTACGCCATGTAAATCTGCAGTGGTCATGAAACGTAGCCAGTCATCTGTTTTGGTTGTAGGTTGCAACAAGGCGGTTAGCAACCACAGTTACCGCAATGGAAGTATATATTCATGTGAAGCGACACAAATTACCTCTGCTTATAAATGTCCCGCAGCTGAGTCGAACCTTCTCAATTATAATGAAAAACCTCAATTTCATTGGCAGTCAGTCTTACTGGAATTTACCTTACTGACCCACAGTTGGGGATATTATGGACTGAATGCTGCTGAGTCGAGCAGTGTATTGTGCCACGTTGGCCAGACAGGATGGCACATGGTTTCCTATCAAGTTTTCTCTTTCTCTTGCGTTTTCGGCCTTTTCAATTCCTTTTGTCGGCTCTTACGACACCCTCAGAATGAAATGGGGTGGTGACACTATGTATTCTGAGTGAAGGAGGTCTATGGGCTGAGCAGTCATCCATGTGGTGACGGAATTAGAATAGATGAGTCACCACCCCATTCTACAACAACATTATGTTCTTGTTCATGACAAAATATGTTCTTTTCTATTTGAGCTCTGAGAACATAATACCAATTCTCTAAACCTATCTTTAAATGTGTACAATAAAAAAAACAGCCTAAATTGCGGGAGCGATTTGCGAGTATAAATAAATACTTTTATTTGCATAATCTGCCCCGCAACCACTTTAAAAATGTAAAAATATCACCGCGGTTAAGGTTATTAGTTTAATCATTATTATGTCTACATCAGCAACCCTCCCTAGCTTCGCATAGGATATAGAGAGTACATTTTGCCGTGAAAGATTCCCTTATTTATATACTTGTTTTGCTATCCAAATTATTTATATTATTAATCAAATTCTTTATTTATCATATTTTACCTAAATTTTACAAATATATTTTTTAAATAAACTACATAGGTATTATATTGAAATTTATTAAAAAAAAACATACAAAATAGAAAACACTACCTATGGCGGAGCCGAAGGTCCAAACCACCGGCGGTGAGGGATCCAGAGTGAGGAACCTCCTCACAATAGGTGCCTTATCCAAAAGTACTTTTAACTAATTTCAATCATATTATTATTCACAAGAATTGAGTAGTATTTTTATTGTTAGTGTAATCAGCAGTTAAGGATTGTTCATCTGATATGAGCCAAATTCTCTGCGTTATTTCGTTTTATTTATTCCAGTCGATGCTTTATCACTATAAGACAAAGTCGCAGTCGCCTGTCCGTCCCTATGTATGCTTAAATCTTTAAAACTACGCAACAGATTTTGAAGCGTTTTTTAATAGATAGAGTGATTTAAGAGGAAGGTTTTTATGCATAATACATGTATAATATTGTAGAGAAACACTTGCTAAATTTAGATGTTCATCATTGCAACCGTGCGAAGCCGGGGCGTGTCGCTAGTGTGTAATAAAATTTAATTTTAATTTTGCTTTTTTACATACATATAGGTATATCTGTTTCCTCCGCGCTGGAGCTAAAAACTTGTGCTGAAGGAACCTGCACTGTATACTGACTCCAACTTTTTAGGCCCTACAGTGTTAGTGAATATTTTAGCCGTCTGGTTTGTGTGTCTAATAAACGATTTTTCATATAATCGGTTGGAGGCGGGGTAGGTCGCTAGTATGAAATAAAATACATAAAAAAATATATATTCTGTACGTAATGTTTGTATACGGCGTTGTTCGCATGCTATCAGATATGGTATATCGGTGGCCCATTATTGTGTGTCATCCATCAAATATCCCGTGAAAGTTTTTCACATCATGGCACAGAACCCTCGTTTCCCACCTCAAATTGGAAGAGGCCTAACTCAGCAGCGGGTTATCTATGAGAGAGTTAACATATTGTGTGCAAGTTATAAACTCCATTGTCGATAGTTGGCACAAATGTTTGTCAATCCCAGTTTTACACAACCAATTAGCGTGAACGCACAAAATATTGGAACCGTGACGAAGTCAAACAAAACCACCAAGACATAAACAAAAACAAGCGGAAACAAAACACGATCGTCTGAAACAAAAGTCGTCTAGATACATGATATGTACGCACCCGTTAATTCCAAGCTATGGTCCTCAATCACAGCGTGTATTAAAAACAAGAGGTTCACATAAAAAACGGCGGATCACGGCGAAGCACAAACACGCGGTCGATACGGGGTGGAACGTGCGCCTAGGGCGGCGGTCTACCGATTACTGTTGGGGCGGGCGGCGGTGTTGCTAGCAAACTTAAGCATTCGGTGTATATGTGAACTAAGTTGGCGGTTTTATGATATAAAGTGTATTCTTGAATTATGCAAAATATTATTTAAATTGTAAGTAATATTGTAGATAATAACGATTAATTGGACCAACACTAAATACATAACAATAAAAACACTAAGAACAAACTACATATAAAATTTAAAAATAAAATTGTATGTGGTTGTAAAATTAAATCTAAAATACTTTATCCAGACTGATTCCCTTGGGGCAGTCCGGGCGTATCCACTGTCCGAAGCAATATTGTTGAACAATGTCAGCTGATAAGACAAAAACATTTGGTTACACGAGAATGGCCAGAATCCAACTACTGGGTACCCACAACACACACATGTTACTTACTTTCTCTAGCCAACAATTGATACTACTACTCAGCTGATTTTTTACCCACGCACGCCAGACGGGTTGGCACAGAGTATCATATATAGTTTTCCTTCTCTTGCGGCTAGGTTTCATTTTTTGTCAGCCCTAACGACACCCTCGGGATGGAATGGGGTGGTGATACTATATGTTTCAAAGCCGTCACTATACGGATAACTCGTACAAAAAAAAAACAATCTTTCATACATTTTATTCAATAATCACAAACCAAGTCATTAACGCTTAAACATAATATATATCGCTCAATCTTTCTTGTATAGAGATGAGCGAAATCTTACTACCAAAAGCTTAAAACATAAAATATGTAGCATTATTTTTCTTAGTTACAAAATGTTGGCAACACCTGCCATGTCGAAAGTAAACGCTCAACGTGCTAGAATTCGATTGAGGGCATCGAGGGTTCCGCTCAGATCACTTAATTATACATATTATTATAGCTGGCAATAATAATAATCGTTTGGGACATGATGGGGACATAATTGAAAAGCGAAGGTTTAGTTGATATTACAAACTAGGTACCGTCCACAGAGTACGCCCCATGGATTCCCAGGAAGAATTTTTATAACTAAATATTATGTTATGATTGAAACTAAACACTTTTTAAATGAATTCGAATGCATTGCTTTGCTTTGCTTCGAATGCTTTGCAGTGGTCGTGGTCACGGAAGAGACTAGATGACAGTTGTCTTCAAAAGTACAAAGAAATAGCTAAATCTATATCCTATAATTTTGTTTTATTGACAATGTACGTTCTGAAGACAAAAATATTCAACCAATGTGTGTTGCCAGTGATGACGTATGGAACAGAGACGTGGTCGCTCACTATGGGCTCCACCAGAAGGCTCAAAGTCACCCAAAGGGCAATGGAGAGGGCTATGCTCGGAGTTTCCCTGCGAGATCGAATCAGAAATGAGGAGATACGCAGGAAAACCAGGGTCACCGACATAGCCCACCGGATTGCCAAACTTAAGTGGCAGTGGGCAGGGCACATAGCTCACAGGACCGACGCCCGATGGGGCAGAAAAGTCCTCGAGTGGCAACCGCGTTCCGGAAGGCGCAGTGCTGGTAGGCCTCCCACACGCTGGACCGACGACCTGGTTAAGGTCGCCGGAAAGCAGTGGATGCGGGCGGCCTAGGACCGGCCTTTGTGGAAATCCTTGGGGGAGGCCTATGTCCAGCAGTGGACGTCTTTTGGCTGAAATGATGATGATGATGATGATGATAACGTTCCCTGTGCACGCAGTAATCGCTCACGGTGTCCCCCTCTGGACAGATGAGTGCTGAACTTGAGATTTGATCAATTTAATGACTGAACTGGACCCAATCAAGTGGTACTTGCGAAACCAAACCTAAGGTATCATTGTGATAGACCGCAATTTTCAATGGAAAAATAATATATAATATTTTTTATATAAAGATACTATTTTGACGAGTTTTCTTTATAGGTATTCCTGCTCCTATTTCAGTCGCTCTTATCTCAACTGAGGCCATAGAAGACCCGAAGACCTACTGGGGAGCCAGGCCTCTAATAATTTCTTATTGACATTTTTTTTCCATTTCAGCCGCATTAATTTGTATTTTTCAGCAAACCATGTCTCTTTACAAAAATATCCAAAAATATTGTATCAGTTAATTGGTGTTAAAACGCCACAGACGGTAACATTTCACATTCCAATGTTGTGACGTAACCAAACCATTTGAAACATTCGGAATTAATTATTTCATAATACGCCCAACAAATTACTGGCAAGTATTTAATTTCCGCGCTTTCGAAATTACAAGTTTGCATATTAAACCAAATTAAATTGAGACATAAACCTCCAATAAAGGTCTTACCTATAAGCACATATTAGAACATTACCTTACTGTACACCCCTCGAACTTTAAGGGTGATGATAATGCTACACGCGAGTGCTACATAAAAATTGATGGATGGAAGTAAATGGAAATTATGATGGGTACGGCTAGCTACTGGTTCCCACATTGGCGTGTAACACATGTGAGGGTATTAGCGCGTAGTGGCGGAGGTCTCGCGGCGCGAGTGAGTGTTTATGTGGACAGGGACCTAATGAATAAAAGAGTCAAAATCGACTATTGACGTGCTATTAATTGACGATTTTGACAGTTTAGAGGCTGGATGAGCCACCTTTGGATCAACGAGTATTAAAGCACGCCAACTACGCTTGGCTAATATGCAAGTGAGCAAATCCTGTATCTCTGTAGGTGTACATTTATCTCAGGGCGGTGAAATGACGTCATTTTTTCCTACCGTATGCCATCTCACTGCTAGCGGGTAGCAAGAGGAAGGAAAGTATATTAAGGCAGAAGTTTTAGTGAGGCAGGACCGCAAACCAACATGTCACATATTTTTGGTGACACTGTGGATTTGCTGTGTTGGTTAGGAGGTCATGTGGTACTAATACTACTGCCTAGGGCAAGCCTAGGGTCAAAGGCAATCAAGTAGTAGATAAAAAAACCACTCTAACTCGGTTATGTATGCGCTGAAGAAGACCAGTCTATTGATTATTCACTCTTTGCAGACTAACATCATGTACCAGGTTTGCACTAGTTGAGCTATGAACCCGAACAGGTCTCTGGGGGGCCGTCGAGAACCCTAGATTGCCCACGTGTCGGAACTACATGATATTTTGTTGGTACATGTATCCGACTAACGTGAGTTTAGATTACATGCGTCTAGAGGGATTTAAATTCTATAATTTGAACTTGGAACTGGTTTTAACCAGTGCTAATTTGAACTTTCAACATATTCCGAATATGGTCGTGTAGTATTTTTTATATAAAGAGTATAAAAGAATCCCTACACATACTTCTACCATTACTACTCCGCCGATAGATGGCGCACTGCAGATTCGGGCCCCCTCCACTTAGTTAAAGAGTAATTAGCCTACTGTGCTTCGCTGGTAAAACGGGTTTGCACAGGGTTTCTTTCGTATCAAGTTTTTCTGCTCTTGCAGCTAGGTTACCGGCCTTGTCATTTCCTTTTGTCGGCTCTTGAGACACCCTCAGGATGAAATGGGGCGGTGATACTATGTATTTTTTATCCGTCACCACACGGATGTACATAATATAACCCGCGACGATGTAACTCTGTCTGTTTGTCGCGCTTGTACGTCAAAACTTCTGAACCGATTTAAATGTACTCGTAATTTGGTTCATAGCTAGTCTAGTGCCTGAGAAAAAAAAGTAATGGCTTGATAGGGGCCGGATGAAAATGCTACCCAGAAGACTCTATTCCACGTGCACGAAGTGGCGGGTACAGCTAGATATTAATAATGAAAATAAATATGAAATTTGCTTTTATTATTCTACCAAATTGGCCTTTGAGTAATGGGGAGGGCTATGCTCGGAGATTTCCTGCGAGATCGAAGCAGGTATGAGGAGATACCCAGGAGAAACAGATTTACCGACACAGCCCACAGTATTGCCAAAGTGGCAATGGGCAGCACATAGCTCACAGGACTGATCCCCGATGGGGCAGAAAAGTCCTGGAATGGCGACCGCGTTCCGGAAAGCGCAGTGCTGGTAGGCCTCCCATACGGTGGGGGGAGCGATGGATGCGGGTGGCCCAGGATGGGCTTCATGGAAATCCTAGAGGGAGGCCTATTCCTCTAAAAAGCCGAAAGACGTCCACAGACAGGTCCAAAGAAAGGTAGAATCATCATCTAAAAATATGATGATAAATGATGATGATTCTACCAAAGCTTGCGCTTTGAAAAGCTAGGGCTCCTTGTAATGAGACAAAAGATAACTCTGGTGCCAACCTCAATAAGATAACTTTTTGAAACTGGCTACAAATCTGTCTCATTTCGTACTCTAACAACTTAAAGGGGGCAGGCTATCAATTAACACGATAAAGAACTTTACAATAAGGGTCTCAGTAAAGTTCACTTTCCTAAAATAAGCCTCCGCTCGAGCCGCGTGAACTATTAGACTGAGCAGCGCATAATTAATGTTCCTCTCAATTTCCAAGTTAGAGAGGTTTTTTAAGAGCACCAATTTGTAGCAGTTAGGAACAGCGAATAATTTAAAGCTTCTAGATTTCGAGGCAAAATGCTTATTTATTTTATTTACTAGCGCGCATTTCTACGCCACTAACTAAATTAAATTTGAAGGAACATTACACAAATTTTCATTGTTTTTTCGTTGTTCAGAAACCTGCCTGGGCTCCTGCACAACACTTTGCTGAAGATCATCACATAATCAAAAGCATAGTTTACGATTCTATATAGGGCATGCATACAATCATTCATTTTTATAATATACTAGCGACCCGCCCCGGCTTCGCACGGTGCAATTATGCATGTATTATACATAGAAACCTTTATATTGAATCACTCTATCTATTAAAAAAACCGCTTCAAAATCCGTTGCGTAGTTTTAAAGATTCATGCATACATAGGGACGGACAGAAGAATGCGACTTTTTTTTATACTATGTAGTGAAGAATATTATAAGTACGATCTTATAGATAGACCAAGCGAAGTTTCATAATTATGTAAAAACCATTTAACCATAATGATTTCTTAGGTTTTCGCGATTATTACACATTGAAATTAAACACTTTTTAACGGATTTATCGCGTATATATTACATTATTTAATTCATCTGCAAGACCTCTGGACACCGTGAGCGATTTCTGCGTGCACATGGAACGTTATCAATAAAACAAAATTATAGGCGGTAGATTTTAACTGTTTCTTTGTACTTTTGAAGACAACTGTCATCTAGTCTCTCCCGCGACCACGACTGCTGCAAAGCATTCGAAACGTCGGGAATTAAATAATGTAATATATACGCGATAAATCCGTTAAAAAGTGTTTAATTTCAACCATTTAACCATTTAAACCATTTATTTTCCACACATTTTCTTAAAACTATTGGACTATTTTTAGTGGCATGTGCGGCAGGACATTAGCTCAGTATAAGCTGTGTACAAAGGTATTATTAGCCTCTGTACACACGAGCGGCTGGCCGCCTAAGCGGTTAGCCGTGCGGCCTACTAAACCGCCACAAAATTTCAACCGCCAGTGCGTACAGACATAAGCGTTTGCATATTAAGTTAGAAAAGGGCGATTAGTTAGGCGATTCAACCGCTAGTGCGTACAGGAGCTAACTGTTTTATATGTTTTAATTATTATTATTCCGAGCTTTTACCTGCGGCACTTAAAGTGGAAATATGTTGCCTCTGTGGAATATAAAAAATGTGTGAAATGACATTTTCAAGTAATATTAAAAGAAATATAGTAAATATATCTACCTCGCCTTATCCTAAACAAAAATTGGGTCGGCGCCGGTCTCGATATTTCCTTTTATCGGCTCATACGACACCCTCAGGATGGAATGGGGTGGTGCTACTGTATATTCTAAATCCGTATTTCTACGGATTTGGATACACCAAATATCGTAATTGATTCATCCAAAAATCATTATTCCAGTCTGTTTAAAGGGGGACAGTATTTTTCCAATATTACGTAGTTCAAAAGTTGTAAACGGAAAACTAATAATAAGAAAAACGTGATTCGTTCTCGAACATTCTTCTTAAGTTGTCGAGTACTTGAGAATTCGCAATAAGGAACGAAATAAATGTCTTAAACAACTTTTTAAGATCTCAATGTTCTGTAGGTTTTCTTCAGTCATTTTTAGGTTCGTAAATGGAAGTTTTATCGTCACTTTCTGGGTATTTAATGTACTAAGGATTAAGAATATATAGCGTCACCACCCCATTCCATCGTGAGGGTGTTGGAAGAGCCTACCAAAGGAAATGCCGTCATCTAGTCTCTCCCGCGACCACGACTGCTGCAAAGCATTCGAAACGTCGGGAATTAAATAATGTAATATATACGCGATAAATCCGTTAAAAAGTGTTTAATTTCAACCATTTAACCATTTAAACCATTTATTTTCCACACATTTTCTTAAAACTATTGGACTATTTTTAGTGGCATGTGCGGCAGGACATTAGCTCAGTATAAGCTGTGTACAAAGGTATTATTAGCCTCTGTACACACGAGCGGCTGGCCGCCTAAGCGGTTAGCCGTGCGGCCTACTAAACCGCCACAAAATTTCAACCGCCAGTGCGTACAGACATAAGCGTTTGCATATTAAGTTAGAAAAGGGCGATTAGTTAGGCGATTCAACCGCTAGTGCGTACAGGAGCTAACTGTTTTATATGTTTTAATTATTATTATTCCGAGCTTTTACCTGCGGCACTTAAAGTGGAAATATGTTGCCTCTGTGGAATATAAAAAATGTGTGAAATGACATTTTCAAGTAATATTAAAAGAAATATAGTAAATATATCTACCTCGCCTTATCCTAAACAAAAATTGGGTCGGCGCCGGTCTCGATATTTCCTTTTATCGGCTCATACGACACCCTCAGGATGGAATGGGGTGGTGCTACTGTATATTCTAAATCCGTATTTCTACGGATTTGGATACACCAAATATCGTAATTGATTCATCCAAAAATCATTATTCCAGTCTGTTTAAAGGGGGACAGTATTTTTCCAATATTACGTAGTTCAAAAGTTGTAAACGGAAAACTAATAATAAGAAAAACGTGATTCGTTCTCGAACATTCTTCTTAAGTTGTCGAGTACTTGAGAATTCGCAATAAGGAACGAAATAAATGTCTTAAACAACTTTTTAAGATCTCAATGTTCTGTAGGTTTTCTTCAGTCATTTTTAGGTTCGTAAATGGAAGTTTTATCGTCACTTTCTGGGTATTTAATGTACTAAGGATTAAGAATATATAGCGTCACCACCCCATTCCATCGTGAGGGTGTTGGAAGAGCCTACCAAAGGAAATGCCGATGACCTAGCCGTAAGAGAAGGAAAACTTAATACGATTCCCTGTGACAACCCAACTGGCCAGCGTGACACTGTAGGCTAATTACTTCCCATGAAACTGGTGGAGGCCCGACTCAGCAGTGGGTCATTTATGAGCTGAGTAGTAGATTAAAATGACTGTATTATATTTTTAGAACATCATGACTTAGCGGGTATTTCAGAAAGTTATTGATTTGCCAGTAAAATTATTTGGTCTAACCGGATTTTGGGTAGGAGATGGCGGATATTATCATAAGCCGTCGGTCCTGGCTGTCATTCTACCGTCTCTGACAAACCACTCGCATGAACAGTAACGTTAAAAAATACTGATAGCTGGTCTAACTGGGTCATTACCAATAATCCTACTAGATGATCCTTGGACGACTGACGACTTAGTGTAAATAAACCGTGATAGCTTTAGGCTATATGATCCAATATCGACTCGGGTCTCTTCCAAATTCAGGGAGGGAAACCGTGCCTCGCTAGAGTAGGTACTTATGTTTTAAAATAAAAAACCGAATTAAGTTTAAATTACTTTAATCTCAGTGTCAATTTATTCGTGGAAAAAGCTAAAAAAAAGCTTTAAATTTAACTTTCTTCTAGCGATACATATTTTATTGCGATTGTGGAACCCTAAAAAATAAGCTCAACGTTCCTGAAACTTTACAAACGGAGTTCATTTCGTTTTTTTTAACAGAGTTACATCGACCTTTTTATTGTATACATCGTGTGACAAAAACACTAAAGCATTACGAAATCATTTATAATAATTCTGTAACATGACGAAGCATAAATTATTAAACTTAGATAACTAAACTTATAGGATAATACTTGGTTGATTTTCTGTGAAACCCATGTTTTATAGAAAACCTGGTTTAGAAAAACGACATCTTACGAACTTCGACTGCCTTGTTGGTCTAGGGGTTAGATGTGCCGCATTTGGATCAACGGATCCCAGGTTCGATTCCAGGGTCGGGCGTGTGTCTTTGTCGAAACCAGAGGCACGTGCTCTGAGTCTGGGTGTCATATGTGTGTGGATTTTCCCCCGCAATACAGTTTATATTTAGTGCAGGGGTTTCGTTTTGATAATAATGGTTTCTTAGCTTTTTTCGATTATTACACATTGAAATTAAACACTTTTTTTATCGCGTGTATATACGTTTTGGTCGTAGTCTCTCCCGCGACCACGACTGCTGCCAATCATTCGATACATTGGGAATTAAATAAGTTTTTTTTAATATTGGGACCATAATTTTCTTATAGTATAGCACATACATCATATATTACTTACATTTGGCTACTACCAAAACTGAAACCTATCAAAAGTCAGAAAGAAAAGCAGCTTTCAAAAGTATGAGAACCCACAAAAATGTTGCGGGTGGCCATCAATATGTATGTCCAATATATGTTTTTTCGTTGGAAATCCACATACGGTACCGTGCCATCGGAGACTGGACGGAGTATTTGGGACTCTCAGAAATATGATAATTAGCGCCCCGACGCTCCCCAATGGGGTAACATGCTCGGCGACCGTGGGGGCCATGGCCCGCGTCTATATGTGTATTTCTATCCTGGAAGTCACTGAGTTGTGTTCAGTCTCATTTCATTTTACTAATGTACTTTTTCAAATCATACTGTCCTTAGATTTACAAAACGACGAGGAAAATAGGCGAAGAAGAATAAGAACCTGTGCCTTTGTAAAAATAATTGCGAAGCGGACAACTTGTCTTAGCCTAAGTCAGAATCGGAGACATTTCGAATTCGTAAACATAAAACTTCTCCATCTAGATGATTCGCCAATAGACGTGAACTTTATAATATGACGCTCCCATTGAAACTACTCGAATAATCAAATATTTTAACGATAATGGACAGCCTCGGAGACATTTGGCCATAGACACAATAAAGTCTAGACGTGAACAAAAAGCGATGATTCATTGGTTTTTTTTATGAATACATTCAACTTTTATATGGATTACTTTTCTCGCACATCTATCGAATTTTATCAAATTCGTTTTAGGTAATCAAGTATCAAAACATAAAGCCTCAGAAAAATACCGATCTATTTTGTTGAACGATGGTTTTGAATGTGATCGGTGTTACATATTTATTTATGCTTCAGCAGTTTATAATATTTTAGTAATGATATTGCAATATTGCTGTCCAGAAATTTTCTTTTAGTTTTTTATGTGGTGTCGTTACTTTACTTGGTAACAATGTGACTACTTTTACCATATTGTATAAAATAGCAATTTAGATAAAAAAACTTAACTTATAATAAGAACAGGCTTATAATAAGGTATAAAAAAATTACACTTCTATACATTTCAGGTATCTATGTCTTCGTACATTATAGAAACTATTTAGTGGTATTGACAGGCGTCTAAATTTGCCAATGGCGACAGCTTTGTCCCAATATTGGATTGCTCCTAATGAAAACTTGAACCAAATCTATGCGAAGTAATAATGATCTTAGAGAAAGGAATATTGGTGAGCTTTTGTGCAGCTTTACGAAACAGATACCTCTATCGTTACCAGTCTGCGTATTTCTCCTATTAAAGTTGTATGTATATTGGATAACCATTTATTAACCCCCGACGCAAAACGAGGGGTGTTATAAGTTTGACGTGTCTGTCTGTCTGTCCGCCTGTCTGTCTGTCTATCTGTGGCAACGTAGCTCGCGAACGGATAAAGCGATTTCAATACAGTTGTATGACAGGTGAGTTACGGGCGAGTGTTCTTAGACATGTTTGATGAAAATCCGTTGAGTCGTTTAAAAGTTATGGGGGGTGAAAGTGGGGAAGAATAACCGAAAGTCTGCAAATATAATCGAGTGGGGTCTCAAATGAAAGCGCATCACGTGCACATTACAAACATCATAATAAGCGTGTACCTATAAAAAGCAGAAAATAAAAATTAAATTAAAAATTTAAATAAATCCCCGACACAATGACCTAATTAACCTATAAAAAGTAAAAAATAAAAAAAATACATCGCGTTGGGGGACCTGACTTATTTTTTATCCCTAACTGGAGCTGCCTGATTGGGGAAAGTTATCCATAAAGGCGACCGCAGCCATAAACGCTACTAGCGGCGGCAGCCCTGGGCCGCCCTGCGCTGTTAGCGGCGGCAGCCCTAACGCGCCTGCCTGGCTGCCAGTTGCGGCATCCTTGGCCACCCCTCCGCTCCCGCACTGTGCGTCGCGGCAGTTTAAGGCTCTCGAGGCAACTCCGAGGACAAACTCTGAATCCCCGGAGCCAAAAACCACCACGCCTCTGTGTGCCGCTCTTCATCTGGCCTCTCCTTCGAAACAGACTCCTTACAACCTAAGCCGGTGTGGCCCCAACGGATCCTAAAGGCACGCAAGCCCCCTCACAACAACAAGTATAGCCTAAGGCACATTTCAAATGGTTGTTTATTTTTCACTGTTGATTGCCTATTTAAAGTCGGTTAACTTTTGTTCTAGAATAATAAGGAAGTAGAAGGGTGTCCTAAAAGGAATAGGAAAGGATTTGCTTAAAATACATTGGCTATACCTTAAAGGGAAATCATTGGAATTAATAGAGTCATATTGCGTCCCAGATATCTATCGCGTGAACCCAAGAGACATTTATTGAAGTCACAGCTCCATATCTTACGCCGATCTCGGACCCTCCTGCGATGGAATTTGACGGGCTCGAAGGTCTTTTAACGTAGTTCGTTGGACTTAGATTGCATTTAGATTGATAGATAGATAGATAACACTTTATTGTACATTTGCGACGTAAACATGGCGGCCTTATCATCATCATCATTTCAGCCAAAAGACGTCCACTGCTGGACAAGGCCTCCACCAAGGATTTCCACAAAGGCCTGTCCTGGGCCGCCCGCATCCATCGTTTTCCGGCGGCCTTAAACAGGTCATCGGTCGACCGTGTGCGGCGGGGCGGCCTTATCACTAAAAAGGAAACTCTTCCAGGCAACCAACATATTATTTCAATTTAAATTATTAAAGTAAGACTTAAAAAAAATATCCAATTGAAATGAATATGAATAGTTTGTACAATTCATATTATTTGGAATAGAATAGAATAATGCTATATTTCTTACACCAATTATGGGGTTCACAATCGTCGAAGTCTGTATACAGTATAAAATATTTCGAGGAGAGATATCTAAAGGATTTTAAATGTCATCACATCTAGTATGTAGTATAGTGTTTGAGATATTGACATTGGTATTTACTTCATAGAAATGTATAGTTAATGAAACTTAAAAAGAAGCACAATTGAAGTCTTCGCGCATCAAATATACACTACTAAACGAAACAGAGTGCAGTTTTCATTAACGTTAACACGCAAAAAATACGCCTTATAGGAGGACCAAAAGAAACAGAAAATATTAATATATATAAAAGTATACGTACTTTAAATTATAAGAGCGACAAATATACAAGTGTATAAGAATATTCTAAATTTAATCTAAATATGAAGTTAGAAATAGGTTTTTCATCCCATCTATTCGAAAAGTGTCATTTTGGTCCTCTTTAAGTGGGAGCAAAGTAGCTCTTTTCTCTTCTAGACTTTTTAGCGGGCAGTAATGACTTTTTAATCCTGTCTATCCTCGTAAGTGCGCCGAAATTTACTTTGTCGCGCACATTTTGATTTTGGAACATCTTAGTGTTCAGCGTTTCAAATGTTAATATGTATAAGCTTTTAGTTGTTTTATTATTATTTTAATTTAATTGTTACTTTATGTTGTATTGTAATAATAATATTACAATAAAATATAAGGCGCCTCTTATTTTCTCATAGAGGGTGATGAAAAGTAGAGTGTATCACTCGGGCGCAAAATATTTTTTGACTCGGGCGACGTACTTTGAATCCCTCGCTACGTTCAGGATTCAAAAAAGCGCCCTCGCCGTGAAAATATTACTTTGCTCCCTTGTGATACAATCTACTATATCATCCCGTCTATTCGAAAAGTGAAGTTTTGTTCCTCTTTATGTGGGAGCAAAGTAGCTCTTTTCTGTTCTAGACTTTTTGGCGTGCAGTAATGAGTTTTTAATCCTCTTTATGCCCGTAAGTGCGCTGCAATTTACTTTGCTGCGCACTTATTGATTTTGCTCCCTTGTAATACAATCTAGCATTATAATATAGTCTATATTTCTAACTCTTAGAAAATTAGACCGGTGCCGACATCAATAAATCCGGGGAAAAAGCGTGGGAGACATAAATTAATACGCCGTAGAAACAGAATACGATCCCATTTGAACAAAGTCGCACGCAGAAGCTAGTCGCTAATAAGCAAGTTGACCTTTCACGTTTTAATAGGTACAAATTAAATTTGTTATTACTCCAAACATTTTCACGAACATTTCGCAAACAACCGTAAATAAATAACACTCAGTAATCCCAGAAGATCGAGTACGGATTAAAATTAGTAAATTCGTTTATCTGCCGAGTTTCGCTTTCAGTCATTTAAGCCCCCACCCAGCAGGGGAAGGGATCAGATCGGACGGCCCGATATCCCGGTGTTGCCAATGAATGAATAATACACTCAGAATTTGGGACCGAGCGATTTTTCGAAGACCGTGCATAATTTAGGAGCGGTTACGTCACGTTTAGCTTCTGTGGTAACATTAAGAGTGAACTGATTAAAATGTTGAGTGAATCTCTAACGAAACGTTTCGGATTGTTTCTTATTTGTCACGTGATTTGGAATTGATCATTGAGCCTTTAATAAATTAGTTACTTTATCTGGCCGTGTGGTAACGGATTTGAATATACAATGACACCGACCCATACCATCTTGAAGGTGTCGTAAAAGGCGACTAAAGGAACTCGAGACGCAGATCATCTAGTCGCAAGAGAAAGAAGACTTGATACAAACCGTATTGGCAGCGAGGCACAGTAGAATAATTACCCTCCAAAAATTTTGAGTATATCCAACTCAGTAGTGGCATTTATAGGCTGAAATGATGATGATAGGAAGGTCGATCATCGAAAACGGACACTGCCGGACAAAGGCCTCCTTCAAGGATTTCCACGAGGGCCAGCATCGTTCTACCGGCGACTCCAGGTCATCCAAGTCTCGGTCCACCGTTTGAAAGTCCTACCAGCACTGCGTTTTCGGGAACGCGGTCGCCACTCGCATCGGCTGTCAGTCCTGCGAGGTATGTCAATAACTCTGGTCCTCCTGCGTATCTCCTCATTTCTGTTTTATTTGATCTCGCAGGCGAACTCCCTTTGGATGACTTTGATAGGAACCACTGCTAACACTGCATTCCCCTAGTGTGGCACTGGCTAACTTATTTACACACAGGAATTTTGCAGCCAAGGGTGGTTTAGCTATAGAATTTTACCAGATGGAGATAGTTCTTCAGCAGCGCCATAAATCTGTTATAAGCCCCTCAAGATATATTTGTTTTTCAAGCGTATGTTAATATACTTCTGCTACCCCACCAAGTTTAAGTCGTGAGGATACGGAGAATATGTTTGTATTCCTGCTAATAGTATAGGCTAGCACAACAAAGGCCCACATAATTAGATCTTGGCACAGCACTCCACTCTGATTCAATTTATTATCGAACTGCCGACCAAATGTCTGTGCACGTTTTGTATATCGCTATTTACTATACCGTTTGAGCTTACGATCACCTGTTCAAAACGTTTGAAGGTTCTGTACCTATTACCTTGTCTTACAACAGTTATCAATCATTAGTTGATGTGACGTAGCGAGTGATGAGCGTTCGTATGCTGAATACGGTATTAACTTGACCAACGTGGACCAGACTTTGAAAGTTCTATTAATGAAACTGTGGTCTGCAATCAGATTTATCTGGTAGTGGTTGCTGACACGTCTAAAATATTCGTCATATTACATCTTCCCTCCACTCGTAATTTTTACTGCATAGGTTTTTAAGACTAAGAATAAGAGATTGAAAAGATCGTTAAACAGTATTATAGCTTTTTGAATTCCGTCAAGTAACATTTATGCAGCGAGTAATCTACGGTCAAGAACATATTTATCGTTTGATTCATTACAAAATACATTGAATTCGGGTAAGCCTTTTAGGTATCACAGTTCTACAGTATAATAGCAAGTTACATATTAGGTACTTTGTTTTAAACCATCCATGAAGTTAAATAACATAATTATGAGCTCTCTCAGTCAGCCAATCAAAACTGACTTTTGAAGAATTCAGCCGCCAAATAATTAAGTAAGTAATACTTATAGTCCATGTGGTGACGGATTAGAATACATAGTGTCACCACCCCATTCCATTCCGAGGGTGTCGTAAGATCTGACAAAAGGAAACGATAAGGACAAAAACTTAGCCACAAAAGAAGGAAAACTTGACACGAAACCTTGTGCTAACGCATATAGCCCACATAGCACAGTAGGCTTATTGCCCTTCCTTGAACGGGGGGAGGCCCGACTCAGCAGTGGGTCATTTATGGGCTGAGTAGTAGTCGAACTTGTTACACAAGAACTAACAGAACACCTCCTATAAGAAATACGGCTTATTAATATGACCAATCGCATACGCTACGTGCCAATAGGTTTCGATTTATTGCATTTGTTGTTGGAATGCTAGCGGAGTACACTGGAAACGTACTGCGCGACGAAGAAATAAAGCAATGGATGCGTCTCATCGCAAATTTACGACATTTTTAAATTTACGATGTGATGTGGTAAATTCTTTGTGGTCAAGGATATGAAATATTCATATTGCTAACATATAAAAAAACGTTCGTTTCTTCATTAGGTCACTATGTGAGCATTCCAGTACAAATCCGTTACCTCACAAATCATATTTTTTAAACCGAAACCCCTTCTCTATGTAAACCTGTAACGCGGGGGCTGTTTCGTAGTTTTAGCCCATAAATGACCCACTACTGAGTAGGGCCTCCTCTAAATTCTTGGAGGGAAACCTACTGTGCCATTTGCCTCTTACGATATTTAAGTCGCCTCTTACGACACCCTCAGGATAGTGTGGGTTGGTGACATTGTAAATTCTTATTCCGTCACCACACGGATTATACCTAATTATTACTACATTTTCTGCATTATTATCATTCACACTGGAGCTGTTTACATACTTGTAATTCACCAACACAATTAACAACCATACTCAGAGCAAATGCCTTTACACAAACACACTTGCCCCGGAATCGAACCCGGGACCCCGTCATCCAAAAGCGGCGCATCCAACCCCTAGACCAACAAGGCGGTCAGTTTTAGTCACATTGCTCAGTTTATGTTTGTATACAGAAATAGTTCTCATTTATTTATAGTTCAGTTATCTTTGTAGATGGGAAACCGAGTATCGGCTCTCATCTAGTACTTATTTTCCAAGGGCACCTACAAATCACGAGGAATGGACCGCTTACCGACTCGGCAGTATAAAAGTGCCTCCAGAAATAAGGAAAAACAATTACGCAAGTAATTTAGGACGCATTGTATAAATGTGTACATTCTATTAACTACTACTACTTACTCCGTAAATGGTGCTTACGATTTATTTATTTTTAACTGACTCCAAAAAAGGAGGAGGATATCAACTCGTCTGTATCCCTTTTTGTATGTGTGTAACTCCGTCATTTCTAAACCGAGGGGCATGTTTTTTATTTGATTACTCGTAGTATTGCCTGCTGATTAAATTGATCCCATATGAGTTTTACTGAAAAATTTATTTTGCTATGAACCTTGAAATATTGATCCCACCTCTCAAACCAAGGCGAATCAGGGTCACGGAGCATGATTTCCACTGTGGACCTCTTTTGGGTAGTCTAGACACGCCGTTGGTGGGTAGATCATTGCTATCTTTCTGATCCCTGGAGTCTCACGTAACCTAACCTAACCCACTGCCGGGATGCCACTGCATGAGGACTTCCGGCGTAAAAAAAGTACTCCTCCTTATCTACTCCAACGGTTTCACATTTAAAACACACAAGCAACTATTACTAAGCCCATACACCCACTGCTGAGTTGGCTCTCCTCCCATAACATGGAGGGTAATTAGCCTACCATGCCACGCGGGCCAGACGGGTTGGCATAGGTTTCGTTTCAAGTTTTCCTTCTCTTGCGGCAAGCTTTTCCGCCTTGTCACTAGCCAACCTACATCTTAATCATGTTAAGTGAGACGAATTTGCAAAACGCTTATCCGATAAGGGAAAATACTACATCACAACCACGCGTGTCTTTACAAACTATAAATAAACACAAATACACTTGCCTTGTAAGGCCGTTTGTCCACCGCCGCCGTCACCGGGCCGTCACCGAGAACGAGATGACGGCGCCGAGTTAGCGATACATTGTCTACATTTACTATGGCCATGTGTCCACCGCACGCCCGTCATCCCGGCCGCCGATATTTCGAGTAGTTCGGCGTGACCGCTAGAACTCAGCACGGTTTTATGACGGGCCGATGTGCCGGCAATACAAAACACGTTTGGTCTTGTCCATACACTACAGTCGCACAGCGCCATTCGCTCAGTTTTTGTTTTAACTGAACCACCAATATAACGGCGCGGTGGACACACGATCATCTTAAACTCGGCCCGAAATAATCTCGTTCTCGGTGAGGGCGGCGGTGGACAAACAGCCTAAGGTTTAAACCCGGACACTTTTCGAAAACCCCTACCGGACGGCCCCCGGACGCCCTTCAAACTTGGACAAATCCGGGGAATACCATGGCAGCTCTACCTCTGAAGTACGGAGGAGGTCACCTGTAATAATAACATCGTCGTTACAGCCCATAAATAACCCACTACTGAGTCGAGCCTCCTCCAAATTCATGGAGGGAAATTAGCCTACTGTCTACTGCCTACAAGACGGGATGGCTAGGTAATCTGCCTCTTTTAGTCGCCTCTTACGACACCCTAAAGACGGTTTTTTTTAAATTATTTTTTTAAAAACGAACCCCCTGCACTAGTTATAACCTGTGTCGCGGGGGCAGTTTACAAACATGTAATTCACAAACACAAATGACACCCAGACTCAGAGCAAGTGCCTCTGGTTTACTCAAAGACACTTGCCCCACCCCGGAATCGAACCCGGGACCCGTTGATCCAAAGGCGTTACCACGCGGACATAATAATAACATGATGGATACGTATCCAACGGCCAGCAGATCTAGATGTTGCTTACCATGCAGATCAATTGCGTTCTGCACCTTTTCGTCGAGCGTAAATGAAACACGCAATACAAAAATAAGTACAAAAGCTGTATGACAAAATCAATTAAGCAAATTGAAACATCCCCGACCGAAGTCACGAACATTAGAAAATATATTCATCAAAACATAAATAGACACGAAACATTAAAAGGCGAGCTGACGCGGCGCCATTTTGATTTAATAAAACTGAAAGGTTGTGGACCTTTCAATACTAATTGTTATTACTTTGTTATAATAACTTTGTTAAAGTAATACTTGTTACAATATATTTATTCTACCATCAAACGAAGCGCGAAATTATCATAAGGCGCAGTGCTGGTAGGCCTCCCACACGGTGGACCGACGACCTGGTTAAGGTCGCCGGAAAGCAATGAATGCGGGCAGCCCAGGACCGGCCATTGCGGAGATCCTTCGGGGAGGCCTATGTCCAGCATTGGACGTCTTTTGGGTGAAATGATGATGATATTTTTATTTGCCGCAGTGAGTAATTTATGTGCTAAGAAGAAGAAGATATTTGTAAGTTACTATACTGCCTAAGTATCCGTGTGTTGATGGAGTTAGAATACATAGTGCCACCACCCCATTTCGTCCTGAGGGTGTCGAAAACCTGGCCGCAAGACAAGGAAAATTTGACACAAAACCCTATGCCAAACCGTCTGGCCAGTATGGCATAGTAGGCTAATTACCCTCCATGTAGTTGAAGGCGGCCCGTCTCAGCAGTGGGTAATTCATGGACTGAGATGTAAGGAAAAGGATAGTGACTCTCCATCGCCAAACAGAGAGAATTTAGATGTCTCTAAATATTCAAATATTCCTTTGTGGTAAGCACTACCACGCTCGCAGAACTTATTTCATTTGTCGGCGTACCAAATGTCGGCCGAGGCTCGTGCATGCACGCCGAGTGCATTCACTTAATTAAGACGAGCCACAGACAGCTATGTGGCACATGGAATAATCCGGTTACGCTGCGCATTTGAAGACATCTCTGCTTCCATTGCAGTGGTTGGAGGGAGCAGAATTTTAATTTTAGAGCATTTTTCATTTACGCTCCTTCAGTCTGTGATTTGACTTGCATTGGTTGGAGGAAGCAGATTTTAATTTTAGAGCCTTTTTCATTTACGCTCATTTAGTCTCCTTTAGCCAAATGCTTGCTCAACTGAAAGGGATCAGTGGCAAAGTCAAACGTCAAAATGTTTTAATTCATTTTGGATTACAACACTAGTCAATTTATGAAATTGTGCATTGCCCATGGTTCGAAAGAACATAGAAGAACATAGAAGAAACTGGTAAGAAACTCAGTAGTTATTAAGAATACACAATGTCACCGACCCACACTATCCTGAGGTTGTCGTAAGAGATGACTAAAGGGTCGTAAGAGGTATATCACCTATCCGTATGAGAAGGAAAACTTGATACAAACCCTGTGCCAACCCGTCTTGCCAACGTGGGACAGTAAGCTAATTTCCGTCCATGAATTTGGAGGAGGCCCGACTCAACAGTGGGTCATCTATGGGCTGAATAGTAAGTAGTAGGAAAGGTCGTCGTTACATGGAATGTAATTTAATTAGCCTACTGTTTAACGCTTGCCAGATGCCTTGGTACAGGGTTTGGTGTCAAGTTTTCGTTCCCTTGCGGCTATGTTTTTGGCCTTTTTTACTTTTTTTGTCGCCTTTTACGACACCCTCGGATGGAATGAGGTGGTTACACAATGTATTTTAAATCCGTCTCCACAAAGGCTGATATACGATACAGATATATAATTCGCGCACACAAATACACCCATACTCAGAGCATGTATATCAAGTTACACCCGGAATCAAACCCGAGAACCGTGTTCCAAAGGCCTTGTATTAATTTAATTATGGACATTCATACATTATTTCAGCCCGTAAAATATCCATTGCTGAGTCGGGCCTCGTTCATAATAGGAGGGAAATTAGCCTACTGTACCACGCTGGCCAGACGGGTTGGTTCAGGGGTTTGTTTGGCGGCGTGGTTCTGCGCGGCGGCGTGGTTCTGCATCAGATCCCAGAATGCCGCAACAGGACGCGAGTTGGAGCACCCCGGGGAGGTTTAGTGGGTAGGCCCCCACTATGGGGGAGAGTCCCACACTCCCCTCGCTGGCCATCCCCGTGGCCGGCAAGGAAGTCCATAAAGGATTTTACCCCGGGCGAAAAAAAAGGGGTTTGTTTCAAGTTTCCTTCTTGGTGTAACCTATATCGCGGAGGCAGTTTACAAACATGTAATTCACGAAAACAAATGACACCCAGACTCAGAGCAAGTGCCTCTGTTTCAGACTAAGACACTTGCCCGACCCCGGAATCGAACCCAAGACTCGTTGATCCAAAGGCGGCGCATCTAACCCCTAGACCAGAGGCAGTCAAATCACTTCGCCCTTATTAAAATTTATCATCCTTCCATCAATATCCCACGCGCTAACCACACACCCGAATTCGCTCATCAATCTTTGCAGCCACGAAAAGCAATCAGACCGCCGCGCCGCCGTGCGCCACCCGCCCGGATATTAAGTGAACAGCAGACGAGCCGGTCGCATCCGGGGAGACGCTCCGAAGTGCACCAGACTGACTGATTAATATTTGGGAGGCGAAACACTTACACTTACTTACGCGTGGTGACGGATTTAGAATACACAGTGTCACCAACTCTTGTCAACCTGCGAGTGTCTTAAGAGCCGACCAAAGGAAATGACATGGCCGGAAATCTAGCCGCAAGCGAAGGAAAACTCGTCTGGCCAGCGTGGCACAAGGCTAAGTACCCTCCCATCACGCCCATCACAGGGAGTAACGGGAGGAGGACCGTCTTAGCCAGTCAAGATACCCCTTCCTACCTTCCTGCGATATGAGGTCTTTCAAGAGAAGTATCTTGAGGGCCGGCAGGGTTACGGTAGAGGCCACCGTAAACGGAGGGGTCCGCTCAGAGCTTTGAGCTTGGCTATACCAGGTGAGCCAAGGCCTCCAGGGTCGCAGTACCTACATGTTCCAACATTGAAGGGCGAAACCCGTGATTATTATTTTAAATTTAATATTCAACAAAAGAGTATATACACTGACCTGCAATACTAAGTAGTACACTTCACTATCACTATCACTACATAGTATAAAACAAAGTCGCATTCTTCTGTCCGTCCCTATGTATGCATAAATCTTTAAAACTACGCAACGGATTTTGAAGCAGTTTTTTTTAATAGATAGAGTAATTCAAGAGGATGGTTTATAGGTATAAAATAATTGCACCCGTGCGAAGCCGGGGCGGGTCGCTAGTTTAATATATATTTTTTCCTAAACTATAGAATTTAGAGATTTAAAATAAAAAACGTTTTATAGCTAATGTTATCAGCTTCAAAGTAACTTTATCAAACTCTACAAACTATTTTTCTTCCTTTTTATTTCGAAAGTATATCTTGTCGTGTACATAAAAAGTTATTGCAATTTTAAAAGTGTGTTACTTAGTTTTGCCACGTTTTGCTGCCCAGTGTACATGCGTGCGTGTGTCAAATGCATGGCAGAGTGGGTAAAGTTTTTTGTATTGATTTAATGTATTTTTTTAATGCATAATATAAAAAATATGTTAGAACTCTGCACTCCTTCTCTTTAAAAATTAAAAGTGTGGCATATTTCGTACACCACCGCCAGCGCTTTTTCGTAAAAAGGATTCACGTATTAATATACAGATATTGCGTTAAGGTCTGGGCAAACAGCGGACGGAGCGGGACGGCGACGCGACGCTGGCGGGACGTGAAGAGTTGTAATGTATTAGTTAATGTAGAATATGTCACACAGAGCCGACGCGACGCGACCGCTACTCTCGCGCCGAGCGCGACGGCTCTATGTGACCTATTCTACATTAACCAATACATTACAACTTTTCACGTCCCGCCAGCGTCGCGTCGCCGTCCCGCCCCGTCCGCTGTTTGCCCAGACCTTTAACCACATATCGAAAAAATATTGACAACCGAAACATCCCGTTTCAGATTTACACAAATAAATAAAATGTATTCCCATGGCTCGAAAACCCGAGTTTATACACTGCAGCACCGATAAATCATGGTTTCCTAAGCCGACCTTGTCCAAAAATGTGAATAATACGCCACTCCTTATTGAAAACTTGTGGGTATTTCGCGATGGAGTTAGTAACATGTAGGGTGACAACGGTTTCCGTGTGGTGGCGGATTTAGAATACATAGTGTCACTACCCCATTGCATCCTGAGGGTGTCGTAAGAGCCGAGAAAAGGAAATGACAAGGCCGATAAAACAGAAAACCGTGTTGAAACCCGTCTGGCCAGCGTAACACAGTAGGCTTATTACACTGGCGGTGTGCAAACACTAGAATGGCCGTACCACAAACATAGTATAAAATAAGTAATTGTGTGAAAACCATTAAAAATGACCATTTTTACATCATAACTTGTCCATACGCAATATTTAACAAAATATTCTCATGTCTCAAGTAATGAGAGCATAATGTAGTAAAATTATACAGTAACTACAATAATATATATATATATATATAAATTATGTAAATGTATTTCTGTTTTCAGTTCAGTCCAAAACCGGATTTTGTCCATACAAAATAATTTGTCCTTTTCATGACAAGCGTTACAAAGTACGTCTTTAAAAAATACTATTATTTATATCGAAATATTTTATTATTTTCTGTAAGTAAAGATAATATGATTAGTTATAGTGATCGGGTAAAATTATCTTAATTTACTTAATTTGTAAATAAACACTTGCTTTCAAACAAATGTACATTATTTTGATCATTTTTGTTATTCATTTTTCAACACTAGAATGGCCGTACCACAAACATAGTATATAATAAGTAATTATTATCATAAAAAAATCACTAATAGAGCAACTTAAACACCACATATGTGGGGCACAATTGAAAAGTAAAAGCATCACGAGATGTTGCCTAAAACGCCGAAATACGAGTATGTAGACCTAAATTGCGCAACTAAAATTTTCATGATAAGTGTTAGAAGTCAAGTTAGAAGACTCCGAAACCAATAATAGGGAGAGAAGCCGGAGGACTCATCTTAATTAATGCTAACACGCGGCTGAATGATCAAAAATATTTCCATAGAGCCAAAAACAGATAAATGAAATTTACGTTTCTTTATTAAAACCAAAATGTTTAATGAAGTAATATGATATTTTTACCATAGGTAATTTGATCGAAACAATGGGCGAAAATACGAGGGTGAATCAAAAAATTCTTGGAATCAATATTAAAAAATGCAAAGATTTAAATAATAATATTTTATTTTTCTACATAATCTCCCTCCAATGCAATGCATTTAGAATAACGCGTTTCTAACTTCCTTATTCCTTGTGAAAAAAAATTATTTTCTTGACTCTCGAAAAAGTCCTCTACGGCAGCTATAACCGCGTCATTATCGTGAAATTTTGTTCCACGAATTTCCTCTTTTAATTTTGGAAATAAGTGAAAATCACTTGGGGCTAAGTCCGGAGAATATGGTGGGTGGTCAAGGAGATTGAAGCCAGCACAGCGGATTGCGTTGAGCGCAACTTCCGATCGATGGGCAGGAGCGTTATCTTGAAGGAACAACACGCCCAACGACAGTTTTCCACGACGTTTTTCTTTAATCGCTTCACGCACTTTCGGGATTAAATTTGCATAATAGGGTCCAGTTATCGTCTGGCCTTTTGGCATGTAATCAATAAAAAGGATTCCTTCACTATCCCAGAACACAGAGGCCATAACTTTGCCAGCGGAAGGAGCAACTCGAAATTTCTTAATGGATGGAGAGGATGGTCGTTTCCAAGACATGCTTTGTCTTTTAGTTTCAGGATCAAAATGGTGGACCCACGTTTCATCCATGGTGACAAGACGACGGCAAAAAATATCCGAATCACGCTGGAACATTTCGAGATTACGCTTGGAAATTTCCAAACGTCGCTTTTTGTTTTCGTCGGTTAACATTCGTGGCACCCATCTTGCAGACACTTTTTTGAACCCCAGTGAATCAATTAAAATGGATTGAACGCTACCAAAAGATATCTTTAGGATCTCAGCTATATGTTTTATAGTCATTCTTCTGTCTTCCAAAACCAGATTCTCAACCTTTTTGACATTTTCTTCTGTAACGGAGGTTGAAGGCCGCCCAGAACGCGGGTCATCTTTACAGCTTGATCTACCTCTTTTAAATTCAGCCACCCAGTACGCAACCGTAGAATAGGGTACAGCATCACCCCCTAATGTCTGCTGAATGTCCAAAAAAATTTCCTTCGTAGACATTTTTTTCAAACTGAGATATTTTATCACCGCACGTAACTCACTTTTATCCATAATTTTGACTTTTTAGCAACTCGTTGCACAAAAAAATTTATTACATGCGAACGAACTGACAAAAACAAGTGACAGTCTGCATAAATATAGTGTGATAGACACTCTTTAATTTGAATATCGAACTTGATCCAAAAATGTTTCATATATATGCAATTCTAAGAACTTTTTGATTCACCCTGGTATATTTTATTTTTAATTAATGCTCAGTAATATGAAAAATTTAAAGGTCAATGTGAAAAATCCAAAATACCACTAAGAGGCTGTACGGGCCGTTTGTGATTAGGTAAATAAATACACACAAATACATCCCAATTAATACATTTAACTTGATATTCCAACCCAATTGGTTCATCATCATTATCATAATTTCAGCAAAAGGACGTCCACTGCTGGACATAGGCCTCCCCCAAGGATCTCCACAAAAGCCGGTCCTGGGCCGCCCGCATCCACTGCTTTCCGGCGACCTTAACCAGGTCGTCAGTCCACCGTGTGGGAGGCCTACCAGCACTGCGCCTTCCGGAGCGCGGTCACCCCTCGAGGACTTTTCTGCCCCATCGGGCGTCGGTCCTGCGAGCTATGTGCCCTGCCCACTGCAACTTAAGTTTGGCTATCCGGTGGGCTATGTCGGTGACCCTGGTTTTCCTGCGTATCTCCTCATTTCTGATTCGATATCGCAGGGAAACTCCGAGCATAGCCCTCTCCATTGCCCTTTGGGTGACTTTGAGCCTTCTGATGGAGCCCATAGTGAGCGACCACGTCTCTGTTCTTCTACCTGGCGTTAATACCTTAACTTCATTAAAATGGCTTACCAAAGTTGGAAGCTCTGAGAATATCTGACTCGGAATATCTCACGCTATGTCTTACATCGGTATCTACTATTACAACTCAGCCCATACGTGATCCACTGCTCAGTCGGGCTTCTTCCAATTACATGGAGGATAATTAGCCTATTTTACTACGCTGGCCAGATAGGTTGGCGCAGGGTTTCGTATCAAGTTTTCCTTCTCCTGCAGCCAAGTTTTCGGCCCTGTGACTTCCTTTTGTCGGTTCTTACGAGACCCTCAGGATGGAATGGGTGCTGACATTTACCACACAGCCATACATAGGTTTAAGCATGTCTAATATAATCCAGCCAGCCGGGTTATGTGGGACTCCTGAGGCGCAGAAGAGGGTAATTGCGCGAAAACCTACCCACTATAACCACCAGCGTCCCTCCACTGCCTGAAACAGTTCCACGGGTTTCACTCCCCAATGGGAGAACATGCTGATGGGCCTTAGACCGCCCGTCATCGGGTCCCACACTTTGATAACTCAACCCCTCAGAGCGGTACGCGACATTACACATGTCTTCGTAAGGCACTGGATGTAATGGCACCCGATCCATGCAGCGCTCAGTTGCGGTGGCATCCTTGGCCTGCATGCCTGGCCGCACTAAAGTACGCTATGTCGATCCCCCGTATCCAAAACCCAACACTATACTGTGGGCTCATCGTCTGACCCACCAAGCAAGAGTGACCCTGAGCCGATATGGACTCAACGGATCCCCCCAAGGTGGCAGCACAGTCGAGGTAGGCGAAACCACCCTAGCGTAGCCCTATAATGTTACTTTGATTGTTCTACGTTGGATGTACGTTATTACACTTTTAAGACTGTAATAAAATGAAATTGTGCTCTTTTAAAAATTAAACTCAGCCTTATCTATGAAGCAACATTCTCTATTTATATGGCTGAACATTGCCTTCTTTATGAGCGAGTAAATCAAATTAGATAAAATTTGTGTTTGACTTTTTGAAACTTAACTTGTAACTAGTACTCTTGTGGTGGCGGATTAAGCATACATACAAATAAACCCACATATTTTACTCGGAAAGTATGGATTGGGCAACTTAACTTGCCGAACAGCTTAAAAGACAGATAAAAAGAATCTTAATTTGAAACCATCTGCAATCCTTTTTTTTCGTTGGAAGGCGTCAAGTTACCGGGGGACTAGCTACCGGGGTATGTTGGGTAAGATGGTAATCAGCGCCCCGACCTACCCACTAAAACCAACGGTCTTCTTGGGATGAAGAATCTACGCAGGCAAAACTCTTTAGTAATATTATTTAAATTTTGTTCTAAATATGAAGTGTCAAGTGAAAAACCCAAGACGGGTTCGATATTCAAATATCGGATATCCGTGTAACCGAGAACGGGGATGGTCTTGCGGTTATCACCGCTATACCCATCGTTGCGGCTTTGTTACCGTACAGATGTTGCTGACTTCTGAATTCAGTTATATTTCGAACGTGAAAACGCTTTAATATCAGCTTGGCTTTGGATTAGAATAGAAATACTAGCTTTCGTTTGGTTCTCTGCGCTGATTTCAAATTGGCAATAAAATAGAAAGAAGAAGAAAGAAAGAAAATTCATTTATTGACACTAAAATAAAATTAAGCTAACAAGAAATATAAGATCAAAGTGAGTATTAGCGCCAAAGGGTCACCGGCTCAGCATTATGTTAGGTATTGGCACAAGTACTAATACCTAACGCTGATTTTCAGCTGGGACCCATAAGGAGCCATACGCTCCAAACTGACAAATATTGTCCACAATAAATACATTTATAGAACATTGATGAAATTAAATTAAATTGCATATTACTTAATAATTCAATTTTCAATATTCAACAACAACAATATTCAACAATATTCAAATATAACTGATAAAATATCAAATAAAAAATGAATTGATTTGATTTATAAAAAAATTAAAAAATTAAATAAAAAAAAAATAATAAGTTTCCCAGTGGGTTTCCCAGTTTACACTCATATAATTACAATATATAATTGCAGTAAAATTGATATACATAAATACATAATATTGATTTACTTTAGTAAAAATTGATAATTAAATATGATTATAATACAAATAAAATTATAATTATTCTGAAAATTAAATAATTCTAATAATTAATTTATCAAATAAATAAATAGTGCTGCATAGCCATTTAGATGGCGGAAGTAGTTCCTTGAATGCTCTCATACTCCTTTTGATGCTTTAATAAAAAATCCTTTAGTTTTACCTTGAAGGTTGAGCGACTTGTACATTTTTTTATGGGGGGAGGAATATTGTTCCAACATTTGGTAGCCGCGTAACGAAAACTACCTCTAAATGCCACCGATCTGTGTCGTGGGATGCAAAGCTGCTCTGAGCATTGTCTTCCCTCTCGGTTTTTATGCCTGCTTGTCCACACTAGCTTGCTATATAGATACTGCGGCGTTTTAGTTTTAATAACGCCAAAGAGCAGGCTTGCTAGGTGGAGTTTACGTCTTGCATTCATTTTTAATATGTTGTGCTTATTAAAAACAGGAGTGACATGACCTCTAAAGGGAACATCAAAACAAAAACGTACACAGGCGTTTTGGAGTCTTTGTATCATTCTGTTAGTTTTAGATAAAATACGTTGACCATAAACCGTATCAGCATAATTTAATTTCGACAAAACCAAAGACTCGACCAACAGAGTTCTCATTTCTTCGCTTAGATAAGGTCGAGCTTTATATAGAATTTTTAATCTATAAAAACCGTTTCGTATTACTTCAGTTGCATGTTTATGAAAACGAAGATCCGCATCCATGATGAGGCCCAGATTACGTGCCTCATAAACCCGTTCTATAGGTTCTCCCATAACCATGATGCAATTTGCGCTACGTGGGATCTTATTTAACATGGTTTTAGTGCCGAATAGTACATACTTTGTCTTTGTTGGATTAAGAGACAGCGTGTTATTTTTTGACCAGTGTACTATGCGTTCAAGGTCCGCATTCAGGTCTTCAATGGCTTGTTCATAGTGCTCTGGCTTAAAAGATATATATATTTGTGTATCATCAGCGTATATATGATACTGACATTTATTGATAATATTGGCAATGTCTGCACAATACAAGATAAATAGTATAGGCCCCAGGATTGAGCCCTGTGGTACTCCCCTAGTTACTAAGCGACAACCAGAAGTAGCTGTTGAGCCGTCTGCCCGACATGTCTCTACAAATTGCATACGATTGTTAAGGTAGCTCTTAAACCAATTAATCGCGGCTTCGTCAAACCCATAAAACCACATTTTAGAGAGGAGTAGTGGAATGTTGATGCAATCGAATGCGCGAGAAAAATCAAGCAAGACGAGAAGTGTGCACATTCCATTATCCTGAGCAGATAAAATGTTATCTGTGACGTCTAATAAAGCTGTAGCAGTACTGCGTGATTTTCTAAACCCAGACTGTGCATCAGGCAGAATATCACTCGTTTCCATAAACTGGACCAACTGTGCACAAACTACTTTCTCCAAGACTTTAGAAAGTACAGGAAGTATGCTAACTGGCCGTAGGTCTTTAAAATCCATTGCATCAGGAGTTTTAGGTAATGGACACACTTTAGCCACTTTCCATGGCTCTGGAAAAGTTGATGTCTCTATGGAAGTATTTACTATGCCAGTTACGGCATCTAAAGCCACCGGCATCGCCATCAGTATCATATCTATGTTGATACCATCGCAACCCTCTGCTTTAGATTTGATACTAGTAAGAATCCTTACGATTTCCGTATTATTCGACGGCTTCAAGCCAAAGGTAGCCGTGTTGTGCCGTGTGGTCTCGTAATAAGTACGTACTGAGGGACTCACTGTGTTGGAACCCGGGATATTCAAAAAATGGTCGCATATTTTATCTGGATCTCTCAAATGCATAGGTAAATCAATTTCTTTTCTAGATGGAACAAGAGTATTCTTCAAGTTTTTCCACAGCGATTTAGAATCTTTTATCTGTCTATTAATTTTGTATTTAAAATAAGCAGACTTCTCATAAAAAAGTGACTTAGACACAAGTGATTTTAAGTCTTTATACTGGGTTTTCTTACTCTCCGTCTTGTCTTCCGTATACTTAACATGAGCCTGATTTCTTAAACGCATCATAAGCTTAATGCTGTCAGTAATCCATGGATGAGAGTCTTCCTTAGTTACAAAGGTTCTTAGAGGAGCATGAAAGTCTATTAATGTTAATAGGTTACAACGAAATGTGTTTACCATGTCATTCACATCTTGGAACGCAGATATAGCCCTCCAATTAATCAACGATAGGTCTTGATCGAAAGATTCTTTACAGATAGTTCTCAGGGGTCGATAATAGATGGTTTGACGCCTAATTTTAGAGCGTTTAAAACTAAATTCGCAAGAAAGAAATGCGTGTGCGCCCAGATCTGGAATTGCCTCTACTAAGATGGAGTGCGGTCTTGCATTTGTACAAATGATATCGATGAGAGTGTCGTTGTGTTCCGTAGAATGTGTTGGCTTGTTTACCAATTGTTCCAGTCCAAAGCAGTTCAAAAATGTATCAAGTTTATCTTTTTTATGGTCCGAGTCATTCAACATATTAATATTAAAGTCGCCAAGCAAAATAGTGTACTCGCTTTTATTTAATGATGTCAGTGAGCAAGACAAAGAATCCAAAAACAGGTCAACATCCTGCCAGGGTGGCCGGTAAGCGGTACCTATAGATAGTTTTGTTCCACCAACACACAGTGTGATCCACATCTGTTCTACTGAACTGTGTTCTGGGTTAATGGGATGGGAGTGTTTATGGATATTCATCCCATGCTTAATGTAAAACCCAACACCACCACCACGACCTCTTTTTACAGTCATGGGACGTGGAATATGTCGTAGCCTATATCCAGGTACAGAAGGCGCACGTCCCTCTTCACCTGTGCGCAACCACGTCTCATTTATCGCTAATAAGTCGACGTCGGTTCTCAGTACAGCTGCAACTAATTCATCGTGTTTAGTACCCAAAGAACCTGCGTTGAAAAAACCAATTTTGAGAAATTTTGTCGCCATTATTCGCTTATTGAGATTCTAGTAACAGCTACACGTACTATATAACTTTGTAAAAATCTAATAACATGAAGATAAATATAAATATAATGTAAAAAATAATTGATAATATAAAGGAAATAATTAATTAACAGCACAATAATTGAATCCAAACAATATACTAACGCAATATGCACATGATATTGTAGTAAATAATTAAATATTTCATTATATAAATAACGTTTCATACCGTGGACTGCAGAAATTAGCAATAGCTTTCGCATGAGAACACATACATCGAAACTAATTAATTCAACAGTGTAAGAAGTGTGTATAATACAGTAATAACATTTCAATTCTACTATTAGCATGCATGTACGAAAATGTAAAAATAACATTATTAAGTTTGGCACACAAATAATAAAAGGTTTTACAACAAATGCGGATGGTAATCGATAATATATTATGCAGACAATAATGATGATTTGTAATAATAATAATAAGGAGTATAATATGAAACAAACAAACTTATTGATTGCCAAAAAAGCGCGTAATGTCTAATTCCGTTCGAACATGCACAACTCTCTTCCCTTCTTCTTTACGAGCAAGAATACGCCCATCCCTTGTCCAAGCATACTTCCATCCATGGGTAATAGCAGCCTGACGAGTAAGGTGAAACAATAGCCTGTTGGATTTTGTCAATCGTTCGTTGAGGTAGATGCGGCGCGACGCTCCGGACACCTCTATGTCAGCTGTCGTAATATTACGGCGGACGCGCGCGGCGTTCAGGAAACCGTCTCGAGTTGCGCGCCTGGCTAGTCTGATTACGAGGATGCGAGGGCGCGCTTCTTCACCTTCGGTGCGATCCCGAAGGACGTTACCCACGCGTTTAACAGATACAATATCCTGTTTGTCAACTTGTATTCCCAGTTTCACTGCAAGGGTGCTTATTAACTGGACCGGGTTTTCTCCATTTATCTCTGGAACGCCTGACAGTTGAACGTCATTCAGAAGAGACTCTTGCTCACGCTCGTTCAGTTGCTGCCGAAGTACCCCAACGGTTTCCTCTAATTGATTCAAACGTGGGGATTCCGATAACTCAACTTTCTCCTCCAGTTCTTTGACACGCTCCTCAAGAGTATTGACACGGCTACAGCATCCATTAACTTTGTCGTCCAGCCCCTGGAATTCTTCACGAAATTGTCGGATTTCGTCTCGCAAAGCGTTTACATCACTGCGGAGAGCCCGGATTTCTATTGCAATATCCGGTATGGATTCAATTTTCTCAGTGGTCGTTGCAATCATTGTGTGCGCTGATGTGCTGGAATCTTCAATTCCTTTTACTGGTGTCTGCGAATTGTCAACCTTTGGTACTTTCGCTTTACATCCTGGGCACTTCCAACTCGGTGATATTATTCCAGCCGCAGATAGATTGACGCAGGCGCGGTGGTACAATCCCGGACATTTAGAACACTTAACGCCTTCGGTTGTTGCTAGGAATTTACCACAACCACCGCACTGCCGCATTATTATGGAAACAATTAAAATGCTAAATGCCCGAAAAGGAACAAAAAGCTATACGAACGAGCCGGGATCGAACCCGCGCCTTGTAACAGTTGGTGTCACCTCAAATCCGTACTTTGCCTACGGAGCTATTCCGACTGTGCTCAGTGGTATTAAATTAAAGCTTATTAGCCAGATGGAGACCAAAGCGAAAAAATAATGCAGGTAATTTGCAAAAATATACAAGTTAAAATCCACAACACTGCACTGATTTAATGTCTCTGCTATTTTAATTTGTTTATTTGCACCTGTTACGCCAGTTATATTTTACCAGAACTTCACACGATTATAGTGTGGAACACAGACACTGTTTATATGTTATTCAGATTTATGACACGACACTATTTACCACTTTATTTAATTTTTGTTTCCCGAGCAAAAAGAAACACGTCTCATCAGTTTCGAGCGTATCTTTTTAGAAGTATATGGAACCAAGAAAATGTTCCTAAATATTCAGTTTTATTATGATTATATCAAAACATAGCATGTGATTGTTAAAGAAGAATCTATGTATTTAGTATAGACATGAGTTTTAAACTTGTGATGAGCAGCATCAACCTTTAAACCAGGTTACCATCAAATTGGTCTTCCATGGCATCGATTTACCAAAGAAGAGGAGGAAATATTCTCCGCCGCCCTGGTGGAAACTTGGTCAATTCTAGATAGTACGAGGCGACTAGAGGATCAAAATGCGCAAGTTTAATTTAAACAGTCCTGTTGGCATAAAAATCATGGACCGCTCAACAAAAGTGTTATCTATAGTACTGAGCGTCATTTTCTAAAGTTTTTGATTTATGTGTCGCGTTCCATAAGAGCTTCTTACGACCAGGCATATGTACATGCTTTAAGCCTTTCTGAAGAGGACACGTTAATGGAAAAGTGACTGGCATTGGAGAAACTTGCGAGATTGTTCGGATATTATATTCATAACTAACTTCTTGTAGTTTTGCGTGGGACTTTCTTTGACAGAATGGAAGACAAAATCAGTTGAATAACTTCGACGAGTACGTAAACATACGTAAAACATACGAAATACTTATAGACATACAAGAATAATACGATTATAGTTAACGTACTTACAGACGAACGACGACTTACAGACGTCATAATTGTGCATTGGAAATATACCTGTAAAAAAAAAATACTTCAATGAGGTACATTTACATTAAAATATATGTTTTTACTGAACGGGCAGTTTCCTTGATGTTGAGTGCAAAGCGCAGCCCACAGAAATATACACTATACTAAAATGCACTATAATATTCCAGGAACTAAGTACATTATTATACTTCAATAGAATTTCTCAGCAAATGGAGTCTAAAAATTACTATGGATAAGTGGAAAATCATGTGAAATGTTCTTGTTGTACCCTATTTGATAGCCGAATTCTCTTTTCAAAGTTGTAGACGAGAATATATATCTGGGACAATTGGTCCGATTAGGTAAGTCCAATTTCGGGAAAAAGGTCACTCGTCGATTCCAACTCGGCTGGGCAGCGTTCTGGGAGCTCCCAGCCGAGCTGAAAAGTCTTCGAACAGTGCATGTTGCCAGCGATGGCTTATGGATTATCAGAGTCACTATCAACGTGCGATGGAGAGAGCTATGCTAGGAGTTACTCTGTGATAGAATTAGAAATGGGGAAATCAGTTGAACATCCAAAGCGACCGACACAGCTAGAAGGATTGCACAGTGGAAGTGGCAATGAGCAGGCCACGTAGCCCGTAGAACTCATGGCTGTTGGGGCAAAGTCTTAGATTGGCATCAACATATGGAAAATCGAAGCGAAGGAAAACCCCCCTGGGAGTCAGAAGATGAGGTTTGCACAAGATCGTACGTTATGTAGATCTATTGGGAAGGCTTATGTTCAGCAGTGGACTTATGTAACTCATAGCTAAATAGATAAATGTTCGTTTGATAAAATCAGGAGAGCCTGCTATATAGGTACCTAGAAATAGAGAGAAAAATACCACCACTAAAACATGTGCCATATTGACTTACCGGGGCGAGCGCCAGTATTGAGCCAATACGCAATATTTCTTACTTCACGTGAGAAATCGAAGGCTCCATTAAAGGCTCAGTGGGGCACGAGCGTCGTCTAACTTTGATAGACCCCATCGACGTATAGTAAAAGAGATCGCGGTCAAAACACAAAACTTTATTCAATTGGGCTCTTGAAATCAGGCATGAAAACACTACTCAAACTGAAGTTGGTCGACGAGTAAAGGACCTCTTACAGAAAACCTTTTTTCATGTGAAACATGTATAGCAGCGGGCCAGACAGGCTCCACTCTATATGTAGGTATGTATTTAGGCGCATATTATGTCTGGCAAGGGATAATATTGATATCACGATGTAGAACTTTTTAATAACTCTCGCATTTATAGGCGATTCTTGATGTCTAAAGCTTAGCGATTCTTAAGATTTCGTTATGTAACAGTATGAGTAGTGTATGTGACTATAAAGTTTTACCAACTCATTATAACCTATGCGTCTCTCGTACGATACCACCAAATGAATGAGGTGGCAGAAGTTGTTAAAAAGTAACTAAATAAAGCGACGAAGATTGTCAACGGAATTATTCGGTCGATATTCGTATTTATCACCGATTGGAACTCCAAAAACGTATTGATTCGATCCCTAGTCTTTTCGATTCGTTAAAAAATTAACGTATATTTCGAGAATCGTTTAAGCGACAGAAACGAGAACTCGCGCCTCCTTGTCTAAAGAAAGTCATAAGTGTATGGTTCACTTATTTTGTTCGCCTTGTAACCAAGAAAGCCGGAAATGCTTCGGCAAAATTCAAGTAATATGCGCACATTATTTCTACAGACATAGCCTAACATAATGTGTTAGGCTATATTATATTAAAAGGTTATTGTATACTACAGATTTAACGAACCGACACTTAGTCCACCTGATGGCAAATGCACTGTAGCTTTAGGGTTTCATCATCAACATCATAATTTCAGCCAAAAGACGTCCACTGCTGGACAAAGGCCTCCCCCAAGGTTCTCCACAAAGGCCGGTGCTTGATGGAATTTTCCGACAATAATCATTTTCAATATTGAATATTCGTCGACTTCTGCTTCGACCACAGCTGGACGTAATTCCCCAAGGATTTCCACAAAAGCTTGTCGTGAGCCACCTACATCCATTCTGGTGACCTTAACCAGATCGTCCTTGTGGAGCCTCCTCTTACTACATCTACTGCATGGTTGGTGACTTTGTGTATTCTAAATCTGTCACCACCCGCACAGCTAATACGCCTAGAAAAATTATTGGCACGATTTCGCGAAGGGCCGTTTATTTGCCAGCAATAAAAAAAGATGTTAAAATTAAACTTGAGAATTAGAGTAACATATTATGTGTATGTGTCGAAACAAAGGATTTTTTTTGCATCTTTTGTGTTTATTTTGTTCATTAACGAATTCTTTCAGAAAAAAAAACAGAATTAATTACAGTTACCAGACAGACAGGTGTGCGGTAATACTTTTTGCCGATCTTATCTTTTATATTGTTGTTTTTACGACAGACTAATTGTGTCTTTAATTTAAATTTGACGATGGAAGATTTTGAAGAAGATTGAGGTTGAAATGCTTTTAATAGAAAGTGTTAACCTCAAGAACGAAATTAAATAGTGAAAAATCACTACATAGTATAAAACAAAGACGCTGTCGTCTGTCCGTCCCTACGTATGCTTAAATCTTTAAAACTACGCAATGGATTTTAAAGCGGTTTTATTTAATAGATAGAGTGATTCAAGAGGGCAGTTTCTATGTATATTACATGCATAATTGTAATAAGTGCGAAGCCGGGGCGGGTCGCTAGTAATGAATAAATAACTATTTGAAATAACTTAGACCAAATAAATGTATGCTGTATAAACGAGTCAATGTAAACCAAATTGTCACCATACTACATCTATGCAGGCATAATAATTATTACGTTGTTCACTTATTAAATTCTGATACGAAACTACTTAACCAATTTCTATAAAATTCCGAAGCGATCGACATGGAACCAATATAACTAAAATATTCAAAAAAATAAATAAAAAATTTAAATAAACCCCCGACACATTAACCTTTAAAAAGGAAAAAATAAATACCGTAGTAAAAAAGTAAGTAAAAAATAATACCGCTCCCACTTATTACCTGACCCCTGGTCCCCCAACGCGATGTATTTATTTTTTACTTTTTAAATGTTATTGTGTCGGGGGTTTATTTAAATTTTTAATTAAATTTTTATTTTATACTTTTTATAGGTACACACTAATATAATGTAGATTTTGTTAAATTGCGCGTGATCCGCTTTCATTTGAGACCCCACTCGATTATATTTGCAGACATTCGGTTATTCTTCCCCACTTTCACCCGTCATAACTTTTAAACGGCTCAACCGATTTTCATCAAACATGTATAAGAACACTCGCCCATAACTCACCTTTCATACAAAAAAAAACAATATTGAAATCGCTTTATCCGTTCGCGAGCTACGGTGCCACAGACAGACAAACAGACACGTCAAACTTATAACACCCCTCTTTTTGCGTCGGGGGTTAAAAAACTCAAACCAGTTTCCCTGCTCCGAGTCAGTTAAAAATACGTTGTGTGTCAGCTTTGGAACGCCAATAAATTAAAGCCATTTTTTTGTACATTTATCTACACGGTTTTTATCGTTTCCTTGCGGTAAAGACCACCGTTAATTACATTAGAAATGCAGGTCAAGTTTAGCGAACTGCTTACAATGCTAACGCTTAGTTCAGGTCGATTAGTGAGCTTAAAGGAACAATGTTTGCTTAGATTTGGTAGGGGCAGGGATATTGACTCAGGACTATCAGTAGTTTGCTTCCTGTTTGTCTCTTTACCCTAATTAACCTTGAGCAGAAATTTAAAGAATATATTCATAGAAGCGTTCTTATAGTATGAAGCTTTTGTAGTTGACCGTGTGGTGACGGATTTAGTATAGATAGTGTCACCATTCTATTACCACCCAGAGACATCAAAGTAAGAACCGACAAAAAGAAATGACAAGGCTGAAACCCTAGCCGCAAAAACTTCATACAAAACGCGATTGGCCAGCGTGGCACAGTACGCTAGTTACCCTCCATGTAGATGGTGCAGGCATTTCCTTTTGTCGGCTCTTAAGACACCCTCAGGATGGAAGGGGGCGGTGACACTATATATTCCTTTTTAAATTTTAATAAAGAAACTCCTGCACTAGGCTCTACCTAAATCGCGGGGGCAGTTCACAAACGAACACTCGGAGCAAGTGCCTCTGGTCCACACAAAGACACTTGCCCGACCCCGGAATCGAACCAGGGACCCCGCGATCCAAAGACGCCACATGCAACCCAACTATGGTCTAGGGGCAGTCACAAGACAGTCAAGGCAATTCCATGACCAATTTAAAATTGATAGTGTACCACAGGCCTACAGACATATTCCCCTTCAATTTAACTCGAGTCCATTCCAGCTCTGTGAACACGTATTGACTGCGGAATACCGCGCCGTACAAACACAACTGATATGAAAGTTACATTCTGAGTGTACCCGTTTAATTGTAAGCCTTGCTTCGGTTTCGTATGTAGCAAAATTAATTCAAACGTTTACTTAATACGATGTAGCAATATCTCCTTTGAACACAAAGAGCGAAACATCACGCCGTTTAAGGGTTGGTTTCATTAGAACATACTCGTAACACCAGACATAGATTTAAGGACGTAGCACACTCATCAACTCGGAAAGGGATCGGCACCGTATCAACTCGAGGCATTCAGTATTATTTGTATGAAACTCCCTGCTGCAAAGCACACTAATCGGATTCGTAACGTAAACGCCTCGCCTCGGGACAAGCTCACGAACGCCAAAGGGCGCGTGGTCAACCAGCGGTCCCCGCGCTTACGGCTCGCAGTTCACGCGCTTACGCCTCTCCGCTGCCGCGCTTGCGGGACATAACGTATTCGTAACATTATCTTACGGGCCATCCGTAAGCGTGGCGTCGCCTACCCGTAGCCAAGACGACGTATCGGAGCTGCTGATCCGCTTTGGTTACGTGCTTACGTTAGGTTGACGCCGGTAAGACGGCGAGGCGAAAGGCGATACGGTGCCGATCCCTTTCCGAGTTCATTTGTCTGCTACGTCCATAAGACGGTTAAACAGCGTATCACGGAGCATGCTTTCCTATTGGAAGGTTAGTAGCAGACCGGTATAATGAATTCCGTGGCCCTAGTTCTGGCAGTGGAGGAACGCCGTCGGGCCCCGGAGTTCCACATAACCCGGCCAACAAAAGCCGAATAAAGGATAACAACTCCGATAACCTAGCCACAAGAGAAGAAAAACTTGATAGGAAACCCTGTGCTAATTCGTCTGGCCAGCGTAGCACAGTTGGCTAATTCGTCGTTTCAGCCCATGAATGACCTACTACTGAGTCAGGCCTCCTCCAAATTCATGGAGGGAAATTAGCCTATTGTGCCACGCTGGCAAGACGGGTTGGCACAGGGTTTGTATCAAGTGTCCCCTCTCTTTCGGCTAGGTGATTTGCCTCCTGCGTTCCCTTAGTCGCCTCTTACGACACCCTCGGGTGCTATGGGTTGGTGACACTGCGTATTCTAAATCCGTCACCACACGGAAATTTTGTAGTTGGCTAATTACCCTCCATGCAATTGGAGGAGATCCGCCTCAGCCATGGAACATACAAAACTGTACTCATCATATGAACAACGAGCGACTGATCAAACAAAACAAACCTACTAAATAAAAACTAATCCAATCTACATGTCGCAACATAAAAACGCAGTACAATTCAAAGCGTACTTGTAATATCACGTTAAATGTTAAATAATTAAAGTTGTATATTGTCTCAAAACGGAATAATGGTGTTGGTACATTGTTAATAACGCGTCTCGCCATCATCTTGTCTCCCTTTCCACTAAGTGCGTACTTAGATTTGAATATTCTCCTTAGAATACACTAAATAGGATAAAACTGTATTGTACACACATACAAAAGATCACATGGCATCAAACAATTACGACAATAAATAAAACTCTATGTAGAAAAGTCTTTCAGACAACCTTCTGATAGATAGGGGTTGTGAATTATAAAATAGTAGGGGCATAAAAATCTTGGAGTGGCGCCCACCTATGGGAAAGAGAAGCGTGGGGAGACCCCCGACTAGGTGGACGGAAGACCTTGTGAAGGTCGCTGGGAGTCGGTGGATGCGGTCTGCACGAGGTCGTGCATTGTGGACATCTATGGGGGAGGCCTAAGTTCAGCGTGGACTTCTGTGGCTGATAGATAGATAGATAGATAGGGGGATACTTAGGTGTACTACCACTACGTCTCAGCCCATTATACCACTGCTGAGTCGGACCTCCTCCAGTTACAAGGAGGGTAATTGGCCTACTGTGCCACGTGGGCCAGACGTTTGCACGGGATTTCTTATCACCTTTTCCTTCTTTTGAGGCTAGGTTATCGGCCACAATTTCCTTAGGATGGAATGGGATGGTGACACTATGTATTCTAAATCCGTAACCATACGGACAGAGCGTCTACACTCAATCCTTGGACATTTCACACAACGCCATCTCGTCCCAAGCTAAGCAACTTAATGCTTGTGTTATGGTAACGAGATGGATGATAAACTACTTATATACATTTTTTTTTGTAAATACATACATATTATAGCTTGAAAACACCCAGACCCGGAACAAATACTTGTAAGTCGTACAAATATTTCTTCCGTGCGGGGATCGAACCCGCGACATGCTGCGCAGCAGTCGATCGCTCACTTGTGTGTCTTACGTGTTAAATAGTCCATGTGGTGACTGATTTAGAATACATACAGTCACCAACCCATTCCACCACAAGGGTGTCGTTAGAGCCAACAAAAGGAAAAGTTAAGGCCTATAACTTAGTCGCAAGAGATGGAACACTTGATACGAAACTCTTTGCCAAACCGTATGGCTAACTTGACACAGTAGGCTAATTACCCTCCCTGTAACTGGAGGAGGCCCGACTCAACAGTGGGTCGTCTAGGGGCTGAATTGTACACTTATGAGCATCAAGTAGAGACCACGTGTAATTCAAACGGCACCTTAGAGAGCAATCTCGCCGGAGTTAACAAGAAACAGTAAACGTTATCATTATAGTGTTATTACAACGTTAATGTTGAACGAGGTTTCATATTACGGGGATTCAAGCATTTCGATGGTATAGCAAGCAACCCAAGATTCGATCGGTGAAGCCATTTCTAGTAAGCCTTAAAGCTTAAATAGGCGACGAATTTATTATGAGTTGAGCCGGATTAAAAAAAAATGTTTCATATGGAAGTATTTAACATTATTAATCGTCAATTAGTCTGTTTAGTAGAAATAAATAAAGAAATGCAGACGCATAGACAGACAGATAAAGAAATACATTTGTTTGACACATAGAGCCCCCGCACCTTACGGCCACCAGTCGCCGCTACTAAACGCGGCCACCAGTGGTTCAGTCTGACCTGCCACTGGTTGCTGGAAGCGCTGCCACTTGCGGCAGTTGTTCAAGTGTACTCGCCAGAGACGGAAAACCGGAGACTGTGGCTGTGTGTGCGCGCGAGTCGAACGACAAAACGCGGCCCCAAGTAACGAGCGCGGTCGACTCCCGCAGCTTGTGGCTCGGACGCGGCCACCAAACGCTCGGTGTCCGCCGATGCTAAACAAAATGTATGGAGTAACGCAACTTGTGGCGGCCACTAGTCGTTTTAATGTGGTCGCCTCCAGTAGCTCAATGTGCGCTCACTCTTACTTTTAAAACATTACTGGCGACATGGTACAGTTCATTTCTTCCGCTACGTCGCATTGGTAGAGGTATGACTCCGTACCGGGTCACATTGGTATTTAACTTTAACTTAAAACATACCGTATGGAACTATGCATTACTTAAGTCTAATTTACCCGAGTCATGTGGGTAGCGTAAGCCGTGGCATTGGTTCGGGCAGTGGAGAATTGCCGTTGGTTTTTGTGGGTAGGTCTGGCCGCTAATTTCTTTTCGCGCCCTGAAATCCCAAAGATCCCGGCTAGTGGGGTGTTGACACTGTGTATTCTAAATCCGTCACCACGTTATGTAGACATTAAAATTATTCTCTTAATGCTCACGTTGTATACCTCCAGATTCCCAAAAAAATCTCACATCTTACCACAATATTCGGATCATGAAGTACCTACCCAAAACACAGCTTACACCCGAGTCACAGTTGCGCACAGCATGGTAATCAGTCAAAGGATAGAGAGCCTCAGTAACCCTAGTATGCTAATTGGAATTGGTACCGCTTGGCAAAATGCAAATCACAGTTGCCAAGTAACACGGGTTTGCAATGGTCATTCCTTTGTTTTTTATACAAATGGAAATGTATTTTAATTCGAACACAGACTGTTGTCAAAACATTCAGATATGTTGTTGAACTTAAAATTGGCCAATAGGAAAATATTCTAACGTATTGTGGCATTTATTTAAAAATACCAATGAACCTAAAACTAACAAAAAAACCTTAACAAAATACTAAAATATATTATAAATAAATATATCCTTGGACATTTCACACAACGCCATCTCGTCCCAAGCTAAGCAACTTAATGCTTGTGTTATGGTAACGAGATGGATGATAAACTACTTATATACATTTTTTTTTTGTAAATACATACATATTATAGATAGAAATGACACCCAGACTCCGAGCCAGTGCCTCTGGTTTAGACAAAGACACTTGCCCGACCCCGGAATCGAACCCGGGACCCGTTGATCCAAAGGCGGCACATCTAACCACTAGACCAACGAGGCAGTCATATTATTAAAAGGAGTCCCTTTAGGCAAGGTCCTTTTGGCATTTTGTTGTCGGCTTAATTACCATGTGACTGAAAGAATTTATCGATATCATTTAGTGAGTGTTGTCGGTGTCGTGACGGATTTAGAATACATAGTGTCACTACCCCATTCTATACTGAGGGTGTCGTAAGAGCCGTCAATAGGATATGACAAGGCCGAAAATGTATACCACTTGTGCCAACACTCTATGTAACTGGAGGAGGCCCGACTCAACAGTGGATCATGTATGGGCAATGTTCACCGGGAAATCCAATAAAAAAATATAAACTAAAGAAAAGAATTAATCTCCGTTGTATAACCTGGACTCAGTTATCTGAATATTAATACGCGAAGCGAAAATTTTGGACACGTAGGAGTATGAAATTAGCCGCACTTACTGTTTATATAGTGAGTGGAGAATGCCAATATTTCTTTTTCAATCACTACATAGTATAAAACAAAGTCGATGTTTTCTGTCCGTCCCTATGTATGCTTAAATCTTTAAAACTACGCAACGGATTTTGAAGCAGTTTTTTTTAATAGATTAAGTGATTCAAGAGGGAGGTTTATATGTATAGCCCACCCCCGCTTTGCACGGGCGAAGCCGGGGCGGGCCACTAGTTATGAATAAAAATAACATTAAATTAATAAAAAAGTAGTTACACACTACCATGTATTTGACACACATTATACTCGCATAATATATATACTCTTCTGATATGCATGTCTCTTCGTTTCTTATTTTTACATATATGTATTTAAAAAAAAATACAAAGTGATTAATACAATATACTCTTGCAATACTACTTACAATACTTTTTTGTTTACAAAAATCACGGAATATCACAAGGGGGGAGGGGGTATAGTAAGATATCACGTGTATTTAATTTTCCGGTAAACGCGTGATTTCTGAACCGAAAAGGGGCGTGTAGTGAAGTGTAACTTCTTACCTTTCCGTGTAAGATTATTTGTAGGTACTAAAAATACACGTGATTTTTAATGGGGGATAGTCTTAAACCTCACCATGTATCACCAAGGGGGAGGGAGGGGTTAAAAAATGTTCAAAAAAACAGCACGCGATTAATGGACAGCCCCTAATTGTATTAACGTGCATTTTTTAGAAAAGCTAAAATTATCTTCAACAACGAGTCGCTCTAACTACACTGTCAATTGAAGGTTTTGGTATCGAGTTGCGAGATAATCTTAATTGCCCTGACAGAGCTAATTTCGATTACTGTTCAGAGGTTTAGCCTCGGGCTTAATTATACGCCGTCAGCCAATTATTGGATGCTCAATTATGTAATCGACGTATGAAACACACTCGCACCTGTTCGCGTTAAAACATTACACAGTAATAGTGGCGCATTACTTCATTATTCGTATATGACATGGGCAGCAGTGTGAAGTTTAATTAACATAATTTAACCACACTACTCAGTCGGGCCTCTTCCAGTTTCTTGAAGGGAAATTACTGGGCCATGCTGGTAAGATGGGTTTGCATAGGGTTTTGTATCAAGTTTTCCTTGTCTTGCGGCTACATGACCTGCCGTTTGCGTTTCTCCAGTCGCCTCTTACGACACCCTCAGGATGGGTTGGTGACATTGCGTATTTTTAATCCGTCACCACACGGATTTTCATGATTATCATCACCTGCCTACTAATTCTATTATAAACGAGAAACTAAAATAAACTTGATTAAAATCGGTCCAACTTGAAAGATATGATAGCTAATATCCTAATATAGGTATAGTCGCAATATTATTATATTGCAAATTATTTGACATTCACAATTAAATGTTCAAACTGGCAATATTGATTGACTGGACTGAGAAATAATAAATGATGTTAATGTTTTATGTAACAAAACCTTAACGATACAAGGCGTGGTCGGTACTGCTATTGAAAATATATAAAAAATTTAAAAACCTGCACATCAACAGCATTCGAAAGATACATTTCATTAAGAACACATTTCATGTGGTTGTGTCACCAAACCATTTGATCGTGGGCGGACGGACGACAAAGGAGCTAGAAATACATAAAATTCGAGGAGATCCGACCTAGTATTGAATAATTTATAGACTGAGACTTTATACCTCATCCATGTAGACCTATATTTCCATCCTTCCGAAGTCATTATGCCAATACGTCTGTAACCACTATGAAGTTTTGTTGAATCACATCCGGAAGCCACATTAACCGCAACACTTACGAATACCCTCATCACGGTGCATATTTGAAGGGCAAATTTACCTTTTCTACGGAAGCTGGCCCATTTCCCCTACAATCTAATATATCGTTCAATACAAGTTTGAAACCTCCATTCTAATAAGGATGTGGAAATTCAAGTCATTTAGTGTCAAAGGACACGAATTTGCGTGAACGTGTCCGTTTATTTTCTCACGATCATTTATGGAATCACTTTATATTCGATTGTTGTAATCAAAATACGGACGAAATGTTTCAATATACGATTTGGTGACGGATTCTGACATATAATAGGAGTGCATGAAATATGTTTGACTTGGTTGTTAATATCATATCGGTACAAATTATAAACAGCAAGCTTATTGCAAAATTCATAAAACAACTTTTAAAGGTTTGGTAATGATGATGATGGTAGTGTTAAAATGAAATTAGTTATTCTTTTTTTTATATTTTGCACACAATGTCAGTGGTATTAAGTACAAAGTATGAGTTCGCCAAATTGGAAATATTTCGTACGTAACAGAATTAGTTCATTTCGTATTAACGTTGTTCATTGATTCGTATCAATCCGAGTGCGCCCAACCCTACGAATTACGTATAACGTCTGCTCCCAACATCAAAGGGACATTAGGGGTTTATAAGGAACTATGCGTTATTGGTTCCGGGAGCAGGCACTGACGACTGGAAAGAGAATTACTTAAATGAAAACAATTTCGGATGAATTTTCCCTCAAATGTTTACCGAGATTTTCTGTATGTTTTAAGGGTGTTACAAAAACACTATAACCATAACGAAAAGATCGATGGTACTGCTTATCTGATCATCATTTCAGCCAAAAGACGTCCACTGCAGAACATAGGCCTCCCCCAAGGATTTCCACGAAGGCCGGTCCTGAGCCGCTCATATCTTTTCCGGCGAACTTAGCCTACTGAGTCACGCTGGCAAGATGGGTTGGCAAAGGGATTGTATCAAGTTTTCATTATTGTACGGCTAGGTGGATCTGCCTCTTACGTTCCTTTAGTCGCCTCTTACGACACCCTCAGTATGGTATGGGTTGGTGACATTATGTATTCTAAATCCGTCACCACACGGAACAGTGTAGTAAGTGCCTTTGCCATATAATAAAACCTTACATTTACCTTAAAGACGTACTCTTTTACATAAATACTTTTTAGATGTAAAATAGGTACTACAAATATTTCAAGACTAGTCACAATCTTGTATAATTTTGATATTACAATACGTCGATGTGCTCAGCAATTTATGTTTATTGTCTTCATAACTCTCCTCTCCATTTTGCAACGAGTTATCATGGCAAATAATATTCATAAGTCGAATCCAAGTTTCACAGCAAAGTGGAAGAAGTTTAATTTCAAACGAATGCATGGAGCGTTTTCTATGCAACGACTCTACCATAGCTGCAGTATAACGATGTGTGCCTGATGAGACGCGATGTTTATATTATAAAAAAAACATCTTGATCTTGTTTTAGGCCAAGATTCGACAACAATTTAGGTGTGTTATAAAGGCGACGTGTTTCAAATTGATCTGGTATCATAGCGCAATGGAGCTAATGTATATTGACTAAGATATAGAATAAGATATAAGAATCCACGACGGCCAGACTCTATAGTCTCTGGTCGTTCTTTCCTGTATATGGCATATTCACAGAAGAACTTTCAGCTTTTATAAAAAGAGTATAGTTTATACAAAATCTAGAATCAATATATTTCGTCAGCGTGGCACAAATGGTTAATTTCCCATTAAATCAAAAGACGGATTTAGAATACATTTTGACACCACTCCATTCTATACTGAGAGTGTCGTACGAGACGACAAAAAAAAATATAAGGCCGAAAAGCAAGCCACAAGGAAGGAAAATTTGATTGGAAACCCTGTGCCAACCCATCTGACCAGCTTGGTATAGTAGGCAAATTTCCCGCTGTGTTATGGGAGGAAGCCAGACTCAGCCGTGGGTCATAAATGGGCTAAGTAGTAGAAGTAGTAGTTTCACCACCCCATTATATCTTGTGGGCATCGTAAGAGCTGACTGAAGGATATTACAAGGCGGAATACCTATCCATAAGTTAAAGACAATTTGAAATAACATCCTTTGCTAACCCGTCCACACACACACGCACTGTCATAAATTTCCCTCCATATTATTGGAAGAGACAGATTGAGATGACAAAGAAATAAAAAAAATCGACTCAGTAGCTAATAATAACATTGAGAAACAGCTGAAAATGTGTTAGTTGAAAGGTCACAGTGCCAAAACTAGAAATAATATTATGACAGCGAAGATGAGAGCCGCCTGAAACAACATACTAAACATAATTTCATACACTCCCGATTTAATTACACCAGTAACGCCTCTATGTACCGGGGAATCTGTTTTATCAAGGACTAGCTTTTCACCACAGTCCTCGTCATCGTTGGCTTTCAATTTGGTAGCTTAAATTTTAAACGAATATTACGTTATATTTTCACACTGCTGCATAATATGTCGCTTTTGTTAAGTGAAAACTTCTTTAGCGGCGTTGAGCATTTTTCTTGGGATGGGTATAAAATGTCAAACTCACGTCAGGACACGTGACCTGATCAGAAATTCGTAAGACGCAGGGAGTAGAAGATAAACTTTTTAATTTAAACTAATTATAATAGTCCAGAAGTCTTAAATTGTTTATGTAAAATAAATTGTCGTTGTTGTGTACGTTAGCGCAATAAATAAATATTGTATGTTTAGTACTAAGTATAATACTGACACATAAAGCAATTCGTGATAAATTCCCTAACCACTCCAAAATGTTTAAAAATGCACAACATTAAGGTTTTTCCCAATTTGATTGGGGACGCACCGGTCTGACCAGATTTGGCTCACTATCAGTATTTACTCGGGCCGTCTGCCAACCCACCAACTTCTATGAATAGATTTTTGTTTTTATTAGTTTTTAATGATACTAGGAAAGTGCGTCATTTATCTCTAATTGAAAGGATATTTTTCTTTAGATTTTTACTCAAGCACTTCTTGAGCTACAAACGTTTCTTTTATATCAGAAAACTAATTAAAACTTCGTAGAAAAATCACGAGATTAACTCCAATAATAGTACTTTAATCTGAGTTCGTTTCGAAGGAGCAAGGTATATTTTCTTAGGATTTTTCTTTTACACCAACGAAAGTGGATTTTTATGTCTATCTATATGCTGAACTAGTTGAACCTGCGATTTTGCCCCTGGACGTTTTAATAATATAATTTCATCAGTATCGATGGAAGTTCCAATAAAATTGTACAGGGTATAACATAACCCTATAGCCATATCATCATCATCATTTCAGCCAAAAGACGTCCACTGCTGGACATAGGCCTCCCCCAAGAATTTCCACAAAGGCCGGTTCTGGGCCGCCCGCATCCATCGTTTTCCGGCGACCTTAACCAGGTCACCAGGCTACCAGCACTGCGCTTTCCGGAACTAGAGGACTTTTCTGCCCCATCGGGCATCGGTCCTGCGCGCTATGTGCCCTGCCCACTGCCACTTAAGTTTGTTATGTGCAGTGTGCAATAGTCATGTTTTCATGTCATTTTGGTGACCAGTTCTTGACTAAAGTGACCACCGACACCTCGAGAAACATTATTGAATTCAGATTACTAAGCATGTAGGATAATAAAATCAATAGTTCGTTAGTAATTTTCAGTGAAACTCATAATTTATAGTACGAGTATGTACAAATTTGATACTACACAATAGAAAAGTATTTTAAACGACGAACTGCTTATTATTTTTTACATCCTGTAGATACCTTATTTGTGAACTACTTGGAATAAAACAAACCCACGTAACAGCTTGCCACTAGGTATAAGGAGAATATCAGTCAGATCAGACAAGAAGTTTCGGAGAATAGTAGTAGAAATTACTTAGGTGTCAGCTACTTACATTCTACCGCTGTTCAGACACGTGTTATCAGTTTAAAGAGTGAAACTTGGTCAGCGTAGAACCACCGAGGCCTATGTTGAGCTATCCGACAGAGAAGTAGCAAGCTTCGATCTACGAAGAGTTGCGGGTAGCTGGATGCCTCCATCTATGGATGCTCTGGCTGACCCGCCCCGCAAACGAAGGACAAGGATAAATCGGGCTAATACTGACTCGAGTAACTGGGCGTCGGAGAATCCAACATTCTGTTGCTTTTGATTTGAACTTCTGACGTCCATAAAAATCAATAACAAACCCAAAAGTAATTTATGAATCACAAATTACTGAACTAACAAAATAACAAATCCTAAATTAAAAGCGTAGTCATATTTGTCGACTTCACCCTAATTAAATGTTTGCAATTAATTAAAAGTAAGTTTACATAACAGGAGCCTGCGGAGTTAAACATTTTGCTTGAGTTTGCGTATTTAGACTTTTTTCTAGAGCTTAGTTTTATGATCGAGATATGGTGATGACGATAGAGATGAAGATGATGGAAGATCATAATTTCATCATCATCATTTCAGCCAAAAGACGTCCACAGCTGGACATAGGACTCCCCCAAAGATTACCATAGTGACCGGTACTGAAACGCCTGCATCTATCGCTTTCCTGCGACCTTAACCAGGTTATCCGTCCACCGTGAGCGAGGCCTACCAGCACTGCGCTTTCCGGAACGTAATCGCCACTTGAGGAGTTTTATGCACAATAGGGTGTCAGTGATTATTAATCTGGTAGAATTGATGTACATAAACATAGTTTTCTTAAACCCAGTCATTTCTAGCGATTCAGGAGATCCAAAGCAGCCAGCTACTCTGTGACAGTGATTGGTGGCGGCTATTTCGGGAGCACACTTCGCAAGCTAGAAAGAAATACCCTGCACATGACACAAAAATAATTTTATAGTCGCAAAGAATCTCGTTTGAAATTGAAAACCTTTATCATATTAAATGTGTTTAAATTCGGATTAGCATAAAATGAAAAAAGAAGAAAATATATTCTTCTACTACTACTCAGCTCATACATGACCCACTGCTAAGTCAGGCCTCTTCCATTTAGATGGAGAGTAATCACTAAAATACTGTGCCACGCTGGCCAGACGACTTAAGGCCGCTGCATACGTGACGGGTTTTTATACGGACGGGACGGGTCATATTTCACGGAGACACGGACGGGACGGGAACGTGGCACGCACGGGACGTGCCCCGTCCCGTCCGTGTTTCCGCTACGTATGCACAGTCACTCCGTTCGTTCCGGAAAGAAAACTAGTAACGTCTTGATGACGCAAGTGTCAAAAAAAGGGGTTTGTACAGAAAATCTCCTCTTCTTGTTCACGGTCGTAGCTACTTCTTTCTCTAGAGCATTAGCAATTAAAGCTTATTTTTGAAACGAAAAATCTATCTTTCCATATTCACAACACTAGCACGTTAGATCCGAGCCACCGTCACGGTGCGTTACATCACGTTCCCGTTTGGGACGAGGCAGTCACGTCCCCGTCCCGTTCACGTCCCGTCCGAGGTAATATCTCGTTACGTATGCAGCGACCTTTAGGCTTCGTATTAAGTCTTCCTTCTCTTAAGGCTTAAGGTTATCGACTTTCTCGTCTCCTTTGGCCATCTCTTACGACACCATCAGGAAAGTATCGTCGAAAACTGTCGAAACATTCAACCAACAGTCAGACAGACGAATATGCAAAATACTGTTAAAATTGCATTCATGAATTGACCGAGTGATCCATGTGTGTCAACAGACTGTTATTTTGACATAACAATTTAAGACTTTAACTTTTTTTGCGGGGTGTACAATCCATTATAGACTATTTAAACCAGCCTAAGGTAGGCCAGTGTAGTGTGTGTGTGGGACTCAGGTCCACCAATTAGGAATCTGAACGGTGCGGTGGGCGTCCCCATTCCCACTAAACATCCCCCGGTGCACCGTCCCGCGCCGCCTGCCTACACGGGACTCTAGAGAAAATATATTCAGATATTTCAATTAGTCCAACCTTTCCAGACACTATTGTCTTGGGTCAACCTGGGTTATATCAAAGGCGTGAAAGAGATCTAATATAGATAGCCCAGTCGTTGGCGCCTTTAGGTAGTATATAGTGATAAAGGGCAAAGATAATGAATTTAATATCAAATTCTCGTTAATCTCGACGACCTATAATTTACTAGCGGCCCGTCCCGGCTTCGCACGGGTGGACAAGTATTAGTAGGGATTTTTTGTGTCTTGCAATAAGCCTATATTAATCAATCAATAGCCTATATTAATCAGTAATAAGGTAACATTCAAATGATGATTTTTTTAAATCGGTCTAGTACTTGAGCCAGCTAGTTAAAAACACATTAGTATAGATTTCTTATCTAGAATTTTTTTACGAGATAAATAACGAGGTCAGTCGTTATTCAACGACATCTAAACCAGAATTTAGTTGACTAACTTAACATAATCTTAATTTTAGCCCATATGAAGATGGAGAGGATAGAGGGAAATAAGCCTACTGTGTCACGCGGGCAAGACGGGTAGGCGCTGAGTTTGTATCATGTGTCCTTGTCTTGCGGCTAGTTGTCTGCCCTTTGCTTTCCTTTAGTCGTCTTTTACGACACCCTCGGGACAGTGTGGGTTGGTGACATTGTGTATTCTAAATCCGTCACCACGCGGGTATTAAGGTTGTATAAGATATGACCTGTATACTACATAGATATTAGAACTAGGCGGCTAAATATGACAACATTTATGAAAAAGTGAAACTAATGGTCTACTACTATTGAGGTCAGGTCTACTACTGCCTACACCTTCATCTTATAAAGAAACAGTAGCAGGAGGGAGTCGCCTAACCAAGCCGTGGGCCAAGGTTAAGATGGGTCCGTAAACTATATGTAGTTTCAAATAGTTGGGATCGATTCCCATAGTATACTACAAAGACGACCCAAAACATTCCAAAGCAATATCCGAAGACCATCCAACAATATTGCTAATTGTTTGAGAGAGAATAAACGGTTCAAACGACGCTCTGAAGGGCCCAAGGACCATTGTTTCAGTAATGAATAGAAATCACTCCCTAAGATTCGCCATTAGAGGGACGAAGGCCAATTTTAAGTCTCCCTCAAGATTCCTGAGAGGAAATGTGATTATCTCGACAGTTTTATTTTGCGGGCCAGCCCACAGTTTCCCCTCAACACGCTTCTTCAATTTATTTTCGTATTACATTAATTTATCGCCAGCTAAAATAAAGTTTACTAGCGTGGTTTTACTCACGTAGTGATTGAAAGTTGTAATTATGATGAAAGAAAATATTAGATTTTGGAGCAGATTTTTTCCTACTTACTATAATTTAACACTTATCGTTATATTTTTTTAAATTCACACTATATCTTTATTAATTATAACCTATGTGTTATTCTGACGTGTAAGCTTTATTATTGTACAGTTTCATCAAATCCTTTTAGTTGGTTTTGCGTGTAAAGTAACAAACATACATCCACATATTGTTAGAAACTTTCGCGTTAATAATATTAGTAGGATTACTTCAAGATAAACTAAGAAAGGGCTACGAAAGAGCTCCTGTTTAAAGATAAGTATAGCCGCACTATATTGCTAAAATCAAATTAAAGGAACCATACAGTAGTAATCGTCAGTTGTTAATTTAAAAAATTAAACAAATTTATATTTATTTGGATATACTACACTGCACAGCACATGTTCGGTAACTGAAACAATGAAACAGTGTCAAACCGAGCCGAGAAAATCATTTGGTATGGGCATAACGAGCAAGGCACATGCCAAATTAATTTCGTCCATTCTGTCATATTAAACAAAAAACGTTTACGTAATGCCATGTACGATTTACTTGAAAAATAGTAGACACAGACAGTGACAAGATATTGATTTTGTTTTAGGGTATCTCCGGGTTTGTGTAGATATAGGTGCCTACGCACAGACAGGCACGGTCGCATAAATATACTCCAAAGCAAAGAACTCTAAAGCCCAACGCAAAGATGAGTTGGGCACCCGAGACACCTACTAAAGTATACTTGCGCTGCTACAACCAGCCAACTTACTGGTTACGAAAATAACACTCAAACAATGTGTATACAGGACGCAAGTAGTTCATGCCCACATTAATAAAACGTGATGGATAAGGAAAACATAATTATAAAGGGATTCCAACTTAAATAAAGCCCAAAGTTTTAACAGATTCCGATCTAAGCCAGCAAAGTCGAAGTTTATTTTGGGAGATACTCTTAAGCCCAATGAGCTCAAGTGGGAATGTTTGATAGCGCTGCGTAAACTTCCACCTGATTAGCTCTGAGATTTCCTAATTAGATTGAAGCAGTTAAGCGTAATTTATTTGTCTATTGAACTGTGTCAGTGTCTGGGAAGATGAGTACATAAGGAACAATGAGAAAAAAATGTATCCAGAAGAAAGGTTCTCAAAAATATTACGAGGATGCTTAGAATAGCATTGGAATATTCGAAAAAAGAAGCAGCAGATTATAGATTAGACAAAATGATGATAAATTAGAAAATAGCACTTGAAGAATTGATAATAATCAATTTGATTCTGCAAGGGTCACAATAAATCCCAATATTCCAAATAATTTTATATAGAATCATGAAATAATCTTAATGGATGTAAACTACCAAAAATTACGAGTACCTAGTAGAGTAAGCAAGTCATCTATGTCAGTTCACAAGGTTTTCCTTGGAGATAATAGTTCCATTTTTTAGAAAAGCATTTAATTAAAAAATTCAGGTGTGGCTTTTTCTCGAAATACTATATCTTTGGCTATAGGCACAGCCAGTAAGCAATCTGCTAAAATTAAAGTTTTTTTTATTCAGTTTAAGCTATCAGTAGTTACCTGAGTGGATCCTTAAGAATGTTTAGTAAGTATGCAAGGAAGGACAGGGCGAAATGGTACGCAATTCGTTTCTGTCGCTACTGTAAGTCGAGAGAATCCATTTGTAAAATATTGGAATAGATATTTTGCTTTTGCAGATATTTATTAAATAAAACTCCAATAACAGAATGAATTTAGGGAAAAGGAATATTTAAAAGCACAGTTGATGGCATTTGATGTTATTATCACTTCAAAGCTCAGACAAAGGAAGCTATAAATTGGCTTCCCCTAGGGATTGGTATTATTTGTACGTAGAAAGTAAGCGAATACTAGGTGTACAACGATGGAAGATTAGCAGGAATTAGATCCGGAGAACTAAAAATCCACTTTCGAATCTTGGGAAGTCCTAAGACTACCATTGGACTGTGTTATGCTGTTGATGATGATGTACATAAATAGTCACATGCCAACTCAGCAAGTTAGATGTGTTTTAACTCTTGTGACCAATGGAACTCTAGCTAAGGATATTGAGCAAACTACAAGACAACTAGTGAACCAGGGCATAATGCTAACGCAAAATTAATTAACTTTTACGTACTCTTATCGAGTCGTCGTGAAAATGCTTTATAAGTTTCCAATCTGTATGCTAATGCCACTTATAAATCGGGAGGGAGTTAGGGTCGCAGATGGTATTCATGGGAGGCAAGGGGAGGGACAGAACTAATTAATTAGAACGATAGTTTCTGTGGGTGTTATTGAAAGAAGGATTTATGATAATGCTGGACGACCGGTGACGCAGATATTAATAGCCGAGAAACTATAGAGTACAAGTAGAATAAGATTTTAGTAACATCAAAATAGCCATCTAACTGGATAATTGCGCAGGTGAACGCGATAGTCACTTTTTTTATGTGTTTTGATTATTTTTCAAATGGCTTATCTTAAGAATTAGAATCAAGCTCAACGTCGCATTGCCGTTATCCGTGTGGTGACGGATTGAGAATACATAATGTCACCACCCCATTCCATCCTGAGGGTGTCGTAAGAGGCGACTAAAGGAAATGGCAAGGCTGAAAACTTATTGCTGAAGGCTTATTACCCTTCAGTATTTGGAGGAGCTGTATTAGCTGGATGCGTCAAGCTGAATACAGGGCGCTATGGCGCTCTTTAGGGGAGGCCTATGTCCAGCAGTGGACTGATGTGGGCTGATGATGATGATTTGGAGGAGGCCCGACTCAAGAGTGGGTCATCTATGGGTTGAGCAGTAGTAACAATATAATGATGACATATGGAACAGAGACGTGGTCGCTCACTATGGGCTCCATCAGAAGGCTCAAAGTCACCCAAAGGGCAATGGAGAGGGCTATGCTCGGAGTTTCCCTGCGAGATCGAATCAGAAATGAGGAGATACGCAGGAAAACCAGGGTCACCGACATAGCCCACAGGATTGCCAAACTTAAGTGGCAGTGGGCAGGGCACATAGCTCGCAGGACCGACGCCCGATGGGGCAGAAAAGTCCTCGAGTGGCGACCGCGTTCCGGAAGGCGCAGTGCTGGTAGGCCTCCCACACGGTGGACCGACGACCTGGTTAAGGTCGCCGGAAAGCAGTGGATGCGGGCGGCCCAGGACCGGCCTTTATGGAGATCCTTGGGGGAGGCCTATGTCCAGCAGTGGACGTCTTTTGGCTGAAATGATGATGATGATGATGAACAATATAATTAAAGGTGGTCCCACTGGATAGATCGTAAAAGGCAGACGGCAGTCGCTCCGTGTAAATACTGGTCGGCGACTCGGCGAGGGATGGAGTTCAAAAATAAACAAAGCATTTTAAACTCAATTCCAAAACAATAAATCACATAAATGCCAGGCAAAGTGACTAAATGCTCATGTTGCGTAGCTATATCGTGACAAAATCAACATTGGCCTACATCTGACTATGCAGCTTTTCTATGCAAGTCTGTTTGCGTGTTGCACGCCATAGATTGAGCAATAAAAAATCTGACATAACCAACCAATCGCAGTATTATAAATATCAACTCTAAATCGTGTCATTAAAGTTAAATTTTCAGTAAAATGTGAAGTAAGATGAATCGTTTTGTCCTGTTTGTCTTTCCAGTTTTATCAAGTTACTTGTACAATTCGCGAATCGAGGCGGTGGATTAAATGGCGAACGTGAGTCACTAGATATCGAATAACCATTTACTTCGTAGTTGTGTTATTTATCTTACGGAATCCCCATTTCAGTGAGGATGGTATTGAATCATTGAAAAATATCTTTTAATGAATTGGATATCTGAGTTTTGGGAGCATTTGTGGAGCTGCAACTACGTATACATTTGTTTTGTTATAAAAACGAAACCCCTGCACTAGTGTAACCTGTATCGCGGGGGCAGTTTACAAACATGTAATTCACGAACACAAATGACACCCAGACTCAGACAAATGCTTCTAGTTTAGACAAAGACACTTGCCCGACCCTGAAATCGAACCTGGGACCCGTTGATCTAAAGGCGGCACATCTAACTCCTAGACCAACGAAGCAGACAACCCACTCCTCCATGTGGTAAGATAGGTTCCGCTACGAAGCGCTCTCTCGCGGAGGACTAGGTACACCAATGGACACTATTAGGCTGATGATGATGATGAACGTCATTAGACCTTGCCATCCTGACGTTGTCAGAAGCGACTAAAGGGCCACACGATGCAGAATATTTTTTATAGCGTAGAAACCCTTTTGGCAGGTAACCGTCCTCGCCTGACCGCGAGTATAGGAAAACTTGAAAGAAGAAAGATTTTTTTTTTCTTGCAGCTCACAAGTGAGATGAAGTGAATACGATCTGATTTTTTTATAAAACTACTTACTTACTAACTGGAATATTATCAACTGTCTACTACTACTCAGCCCACAAATGACCCACTGCTGGGTCAGGCCTCCTAAGAAGGTCCGTCTTGCAAGCGTAGCACAGTAGGCTAATTTCCCCCCATGAATTTGGAGGAGGCCCGACTCAGTAGTCTAGTGGGTCATTTATGGGCTGTTGATGATGATGTTAAAAAAATACAATAAAACACAGACTCGGAACATAATGGATTCTGTACAAGTATATTGCATTTCTGTACACGAATCTAGTAATTGAGGCATCAATAATAAATCACCTGTTCCGGAATGACGGCAAACGTCTCAAACTAATAGTGATATTGACATCCTTATTATTACGGAGGCATTTCTCGATATCCATTAGTACCAATCAAACAAATTAGTTAATATCGGTAATGTTGCTTCCTGAAAAATCGATATCATTTTTTATTTAAATTTTCTGAACGTGCTTCCAGATGCAGCGAAAAACTTACCAGTAAAAGTTTACAGTTCCGTTCACAATGAAGCTTATTAGGCGGCTGAGAGTCACTCAACGTGCGATGGAGAAGTTACTGTGCGTGATAGAATCAGAAATCAGAAAATTCGTAAAGGAGCAAAGCGACCGACATATCTAGAGTAATTGCACAGTTTAAGTTGCAATGGGCAGGCCACGGAGCCTGTAGAACGAGGTTGTTCGTTGGGTCATAAAAGCCTTAGAGTGGCGTCCACATGTGGGAAAACGAATCGTGGGAAAACCCTCGACTAGGTGGACGGACGAACTTGTCGGTCGGGAGTCGGTTGATGCGGTCTGCAAGAGATCGTGCGCTGTGAGAGACGCAAATGTTCAGCAGTGGGTATCTGTGGCTGATATATAACTTTATTTTTTCCATACATGGTCACCGCTCCAGGTTTTTTTTATTAATCTGAGTACACCCGTCAATTCCCTAGCAGGCCGGTATCGGGGTTTTAGTAGGTAGGTTTCGGCGCTGTTGAGAGAGAGACAGCGAGAAATTCTTTATTGTGCTAGGAACACGGCAGACTATAGAGTAACATATGGGGTACATACATTACATTTGTTACAATAATAATAGGCGCTTAAAACTAAATGGATAATACATTACGTGTGCACGCCCTTAGACGTGATGGCACCCAGAGGCCCACATAACCCAGGTATACATGAGGGACTTTTATCCTTACGATCCTCTGTTCTTCCCACGATTAGGTGCATAAACGGTGGTGGTATTCTAAATATCTCACCAATTGCGTACCTATACCAAAGTATGTCACTACTACTACTCAGCCCATAAAATACCCACTGCTGAGTCGAGCCTCCTCCAATTACTTGGAAGGTAATTAGCCTAATGTGCCAAGCTCGCCAGACGGGTTGGCACTGGGTTTGTATCAAGCTTTCCTTCTCTTGGGACGAGGTCTTTTGCGTTGCATTAGTCGCCTCTTACGACACCTTCAGGATCAATTGGAATGGTGACACTACATATTCTAAATCAGACAGACAGATTTTTACATTTCACCGTGCAAAAAGAAACGATTTTTATAAAGCCTCAGTGGGTGGCCATCCATTATTTCTGGATTCTTTTCAATCAGATTACCTATTTTCATTTCTTTGCTATTAAAACGCCTCGCTATTACAGATAGGATCACTGTTGCGCATAGCACGCAACGTTTCTTCATTTCAGATCGAGGTTCAATGACTAAATGTGTTGAGATTAATCGCGATATTAACTTTTTGCTTTAACGCTCCTGTTATCTATTGGTGTCTACTGTCTACCGTACTGGCATTAACTATGTTTTGAAGACCCACTCAAATATAGTTCAAACCTAGTTAAAGCATTCTTGTTTTTAGGATTAGCAAACTCATTCGCGGTAGGCAAGTTCATAGCTCACAGGACTGGCAGCCGATGGGGCAGCAAGGACCTCGAGTGGGGACCACTTTCTGGAAAACGCAGTCATCATACATTAATAGTTTTAGCCCGTAAATGATCCCATAATGCGTCGGACATTTTCCAAATTCATGGAGGTAAATTAGGCTACTGTGCCACACTAGCAAGACTGGTTTTATAGGGTGTATTAAGTTATCAGTGAAGACCCAAGGCACTTGCTTTGAGTCTGGGTGTCATTTTTGTTCGTGAATTATATGTTTGTAAACTGCGACACAGATTATAAATGGGCAAGAGTTTCGTTTAAAAAATAAAGGAACATTAGCCCTTTACAAAATTGAGAGAGAGAGAGAGAGAGAGAGAGAGACAGACAGAGAGAGAGAGAGTGACAATCGTATTGACACACTTAAACCGCGCATAAAACATAGTTTATGGAGAATGGATAATTAATGTTTAGTTACATTCAGAATTATAATATTTGTAGGATAATTTAAAATTTGATTTTTACATATTGCACGAGTAACACTTGTTTTTTTTCTACAGAGTAATTTTAGAAAACGGTGACAAATTTTGATACCGATGATTGATTAAATTGAACACTTTTGATGTGTCAAAGAACACACTATGCTTTTATTTTGAAAAAAAAATGTACGATGCAAGTAAAAATAAAAGTCAAATTATGAACTTTGATCGTAAATTTAAAATGTTTTTGTTTATACGATAACATTTAATACAAGAAACTTGTCATAAGATCAGTTTTGAAAAAATCCCTGTATATATGATGACAAGTGGAGAAAACGGGACAAACTGACCCTTATCTTCCGAACGTGTAGATAGCTACACGTTCGGGGGATAGGGGTCAGTTTGTTACATTACCAAACAGGAAAACTCTTCCAAGTTACACGTCAGGCTCTACCGTCAATGTAACATCCTTATGAATGTTTTCCTAATTTTCCGCAGTGACTTACTAGTTTTCTCTATATAGCCACTGATTGCATCCATATTATCAAGTGTGATTCTTCGTAAACCAAATACAAAAAGCAGTTCAATGTGCCTTTGACTGTCGACTGAGACAGTTTTCGTAACCTACTAATTCTATAGTGACAGATCGGGATGAATGCCACATGCTTTTGACACATACATTTGGCACTTGGCAGATCAATGTGTGCATCGTATCGGATGAGCATTTCAATAGAAAAAGTATTTAGGGCTAGTGTTTCAATCTGTTTGCGTATTTATTGACATTTGTTATTTGACACAAGGACCGTGTGTGGCTGGCGTATTTGTCAAAAAATGCTCATGTAAAAATAGCAAACGCGAATAGCCATGTGACGTAATGATGTAACGAAGTGCAGTTGGAGTTGGGGGAATTTGAACTCAATATATACAAGTCGAAGACTTTTCTTCCAATGTCTATTGAATAAGAAATATGGTACTAAGTGTAGGGCCAAGAACTCATGTAAATTTTCGTTTTTTTTAAATTAATGGGACCCGTATCATATCATAAATTCGTACAAGGGCGTGGTCGTAAATATGTACTGCCAGTTTTGAGTGATCTTAAATATCAGTTGATCTCAATTTTTTTTAGATATTCACATTTTTCGTTAATTCCGTTTAGCCGATAAATGACCCACTCCCGTGTCGGGCCTCCTCCAAGTTCATGGAGGGCGTTAGCCTACTGTGCCAGGCTGCTGGCACGTTGAAACAGGGTTTGTTTCCAGTTGGTGACATCGTGTATTCTAAATCTTTCACCACACCGTATTATTGTTACAGATTTATTGACGAACTAAGAATTTTGACTGTCCATTTATTTCAAAAAGTGAAATAAAACGAATCATTCTATGTAAATATGTAGATAAGTTCCTAGAAGAATATTTTTTTACCCTAACATTAGATACCAAAACTAAAAATATGTGCTGCGGTATATATTTAAATCTGCGGCGGCTAATAGATAGACCCCCCTCGAACGTGCTGCCATTACTTGACATTACTTCTGTAGGGCTTGCGTGCCTTTATGAGTGCTCTGTGTGGTCTGAGAGCGTCCGGAGCTTCCCATCAAAGCGTGATGCCGTCTGAAGGGCGGGGAGTGAAACCCGTGACCCTGTTTCGGGCAGTGGGTCGAGATTTGGTCGATATTGGGTCGAGACGAAATCTTCCGCGCCCTGAGACTCAAATAACCGGGCTACCACTTAGTGCCCAGAAATCATTCAAGATTTTCAACTAAAAAAAAAGGGCTGGCAGATAGAAAAAGTTTGGTAAACTAAAAAAGGACACACAAAACAATATATGCTCTGTCGCGGAAGTGTCCGGTCATAAAGCCGTGAAATTCAATAGTCGCCCCCATTTCCGAACGGCGAGCCACAGTTTGCGGTCGCCTGTAAAATACTAGTTTACGAGCCACATATTGAATATGTTAAAATTTCGGCCACGTACTCGGTCGTATCTAGGTTGGCCAGGGGAAATTTGTTGGAGTTCTTCAAAACTTGAGCCGAAATGTTGAGTACAATTTATGAATACTACGCGAGTGCGTTTGTTTCAAGTTTGGTTTTTGTAGGTTTTTATCGACTCAAAAAAGCAAGAGGCTCTCAATTCGGTAAATTAAAATATAAATAAATTATATTTAAATAGGTGAAGTCGCTTAGTCCGTGTGGTGATGGATTTAGAAAACATAGTGTCGACAACCCACACCATCCTGAGGGTGTCGTAAGAGGCGACTGAAGGAACGCAAGAGGCTGGCCACCTAGCCGCAAGAGAAGGAAAACTTGATAAATACCCTTTTTTTTTTGTTTTCGCTGGGGAAATGCTTTATGCATGCCACCGCCCTCCGGGGGAGAGGTCGGTGATTATGTGGGACTCCGACAAGGGTCGTCTACCCAAGAGTCGATTACCCACTAAAACCCCAGCGGTATACCCTCACACGGCGCGCTTGGGGCGCCACAAGTTCGCGTAAACGCATTCTACTGTGACGCCCCGGCGTGGTGCCCGCAACGCGGGCAAGCGACTATCAGAGAGGGCGCCTTGTTACACTCGGACGCACTCAGTCATCGAGACTTTCGTCGGTGGCGCTCCCCCGAACCACCACCGGCCTCCTAGGCGAGGGCAGAAGAGGCCCGCACCGTCACGAACCCCCCTCCACCCCTGCCTCCGTCCGCGGCGCGGGTTGCCGGAGCTCCCTCCCTTGCGACCCGCCCCGCTGCCCCCTTCTGCGACATCGGCCCCGCAGAAGGTACTTGATAAATACCCTGCGCCAACCCGCCTTGTCAGATGGGCACAGTAGACTAATACATAATGTCTCCATGAATTTGGAGGAGAATTTAATAATTATTATTTTTAGACGGATGGGGGCAGAATGCAGATAACCTTCTTTCCATACATTACATTTCGAGCACGGTATAAGAATGTCATGTCATGGTTTCCTAAAATACATATTTGAAAAGTAATAGACGGAACAAGGAGTTGCCACAAACAAAAAACCGCAAAGAATAGGAGCGCACAGTGTTACTCTTTAACAGAAACAATGTTCGACGGGAAAACTTGAACGCGATGAAAATGTTAACAATATTTCGGGGAAAATCAAGAGCCGGGCGGAGAAATTTGCAAGTCGATCCGTGAGGAATGTTCGTTGTCAAAGAGATTTATTAAGATGAGGTCGGAATATTTCACTTCAAAACTTCGCCAACATTAAGATCGGATATAAAAATTTGCAAGACACGATAGCTCTTTGTGTAGCAATCTTCTCGAGGATCAACAATTTCGAAATTATGATTTCAATCGACGTTTAACTTGGTTGCAATCGCCTCTTTTGAGCTGTTAGAGCGGATTTTACGGCTAAACTCCGCTCTAACAACGTAAGCCAAGAGGCAGCAAGCAGTGTATCTAAGACCGAAGGAGTTAGCTGGTTCCCGCAACACTGCGCGGCTTTATGCATCTCACCGAAAGTTCGCATATAACCTGACGACGACCGCAGAAACATGAAAAAGGAGCCTACTAGTAATAAAAGCGGCTTAGGATCCCTGGTCTAAATAATTTTCATTGAAGAGGACCAAGAGGTCAATCAATCGAAAAGACTCAGTGAACAATCAAAAAGGGAATGTTTTTATATCTATATCTATATAAATAAAAATGAGTTGCTATTCGTTAGTCTCGCTAAAATGCGAGAACGGCTGGGCCGATTTGGCTAATTTTGGTCTTGAAATATTAGTGGAAGTCCAGGGAAGGTTTAAAAGGTGAGAAAATGCACGTAATTAAATTTAAAAAAAAACGCTTCACGAAGTAATCGTTGTTTGCTTTAAGTTTATTTTATACAAAAGTTTAGGTCGTTTATTTATCGATTGAGGCAATACGACGTCTGCCGGGGCAGCTAGTTGGAAATGAAATTGTAAAGTAAGTCAAAACTGTTGTACCGCTATTAATAACAGTTCTTAGGGCGGATTGCAACATACTTAACTACAAGACGTTCTCTCGAGAGTGTCGAGTCTCGTCGATGCAAATAACTTATTCCTTACTACAGATTCAATTTAGTTTTTGTTGAAAATGTATAAACTTCATTATTGTTTACGTTAGTTCAAATAAATTTATGTTTGTTCATTATTATGAGAAGGATAGCTTGAGAGCGTATGGCCGCCAGAGCATCATCATCTCATAAAGAGCTGAAGGTTTATAGGCGCATGCCACATGCGAAGAAACTGATGAACCGATTTCCATAAAATTTGATCTAAAATATTCGTCAATCAAAATATTTGATGTAAAACAGAACCATTTTCGTTTTGATCCTGCCAAACCAGCGTGACACATTAAGGTAATTTCCCTGGACATGGGTGACGCCACTGAGGCCCAACTCAGCAATGAGTCTCTCTTGGCCTTCGATGATGATGATAGAGAACTTTTATTAAATTAAAAGTTATAGGAGCAAAAGTGATGGCGCCATTTCTGTCCAATTTGAAATTCCCTAACTTAACAAAACATTTAAGGTAGTGAGACAGACAATTGACGCAAATGGACGCAACTCAATTGAAGCTTTGTACAAATAGAGTTGTAATTAAATTTGAGCAATTATGTACACGCTACTATCATCATCAGCTCACAAAAGCTTCAGCTTATAACAATGGTAGCCTTCTTCGACCAATAGTCGGAAAAATATTATGCCTGTGGTTCAAATAAAATGACTCGTATAAAACGGTAGATAAAGTCAAAACTTGCATGCTCTTTAGGCACTACTTTAAGGTTTTCAAGTAGTTTTTAGAGAAATCTGTTTATGATACAGGGTACAGACAGATGCATTTAATGGGCAACTTTGCTAATAAATTCACCCTTCTTGCTTCGCATAATAAAATACTACATTTTTTCATCATCATTTCAGCCAAAAGACGTCCACTGCTGGACATAGGCCTCCCCCAAGGATCTCCACAAAGGCCGGTCGGACGAGAAGATCTTTCGCAGCTTCCCGAACGTTGCCCAGCCGAGTTGGATCCGACGATTGACCTCTTTCTCGAAGTTGGACTTACCTAACTGGACAGTGTGTCCCAGGTAAATGTAATGGTCAAGAACTTCGAGAGTAGAACCTCCGATGTTAACAGGAGTGGCTTGGACATGGATATTAGACATGATTTTCGTCTTCTCCATGTTCATCTTAAGGCCGACTCGTTCGGAGGCTCGACAGAGGTCATCGAGCATCGTATTGAGGCCCTCCATGGTCTCAGCCATTACGACTATGTCGTCAGCGAATCGAAGGTGAGTGATGTACTCGCCGTTCACGTTAATGCCCAGCCCTTTCCAGTCCAGAATCTTGAAAACATCTTCCAGTGCAGCGGAGAACAGTTTCGGAGAGATAACGTCTCCCTGTCTAACACCTCGCTGCAACTGGATCGGTTTCGAGGTCTGGTCCTGGAGTCGGACTGACATGGTGGCGTTTTCATACAAGCACTTCAACACTTCGATGTACCGATAGTCGACTTGGCACCTCTGGAGAGCCTGCAATACTGCCCACGTCTCGATCGAATCGAAGGCATTCTCGTAATCCACGAACGCCAGACAAAGGGGCAGGTTATACTCCTCGGTCTTCTGTATAACCTGCCGTAGCGTTAAAATATGGTCTACGGACTGAAGCCTTTTCGGAAACCGGCTTGTTCGGGAGGCTGGGAAGCGTCGAGCCTGCATGCGAGACGATTCGTGATGACCCTCGAGAACAACTTGTAGACATGGCTCAGAAGTGAGATGGGTCTGTAGTTCTTCAATAAGGTGTTATCTCCCTTCTTGAAAAACAGCACCACCACACTTCTGTTCCATGCCTTTGGCGTTCGTCCTTCGAGTATGACGGAATTGAATAACTTCTGAAGGGCCCTAAGGATCGGTTCTCCACCCGCCTTCAGAAGTTCTGCGGTAATTCCGTCATCACCCGCCGCCTTGTTGTTCTTAAGTTGCTCGAGAGCCATCCCGATCTCACACAGGCTGACGTCCGGGAGGTCTTCTGTGAAGTGCCGGGTTAATCTAGCTCGTGGGTCGTTTGCTAGATTTATGACGGAAAAATACTACGGTTACAGTTTATTGGATTAACGTACCATAAATACAATAGTAATATTCTGGACGCAAAACCATTTTCTGGGAATATTTTTAATCTTTTTAGACGCCGACAAGAATGACGGGTGTTATAAATTCGACGTGTCAGTCTGTGTTAGCGTAATTTGTCAAGAATGGGTCGCTTTAAGGTGGATGCTCCAGGGTAGCCCGCGAAATTCAAATTTTCTTACGTATTTTGAAATTTGCAGGTCAGTGCTAGGTTGTATGTTGATTAAAATGTTATTCGCGGCTGTAAGGCGTATGTAGTTATAGAATTATAATCATCAAAATCATCAATACAACCCTCCAAGCTCATAAAGGTGCAAGACAAACTTTTTCAACGTCAAAGTGATTCTTGCACCTTTATGAGCTTGGAGGATTGTATTGATGAGTCTTTCAACCGCTAGTGCGTACAGACATAAGCGGTTGCATAATAAATTAGAAAAGCGGCAGGCCGCGCGGCTAGCCGCCTATGCGGTTCAACCGATAGTGCGTACAGGGGCTTGACGTGTTTTTAAGCAATACAGCATTAACCCTTATCGAATTAAGTACCTTAAATACATCGTCCATTTAATATAAATCAATATGGCCCTGTACAGCATGTAATTTAAGTGAATCTTACCGAAGATATTACAGATTTATACCGGTACCAGCCCGGTAATAAATATTATTTATTTGCAGGTAGGTATATTTAGTATCAGCATTGCTCCCGTGCGAAGCCGGGGCGGGTCGCTAGTTCAATATAAATTACATCAATTTAAAATAGTTACGTATTAAAATACTTTTGGACATAACCCATTTCTTAATTTTACTTTTATGAAAATGTTAAATTAATACCGTTGTTAAATAATTTAAATATACCGTGATTATTGACTCACTTCATCGAGCACGTCATATTCAACTAGGCGAGTTATTATCGGTACAACCGTAACATTCGCCGAAATGTTAACACTAATTGGACGCTATTGCTAACAACGATAAATAACGTTTTATAGTTACTATTATGCGGGTGGGGGTGGCATTTCGTGACTAATCTGAATATATGTACTGTTTCCTTTAGCGGAATTTTTGTAGGAACTTTTTAGGGTGTAAATGATTTACGTATGGAACAACAGGAGAGAGCAATTGATTCTTGATAGTCGAATTTAGTACAATAAATTGGTCAATTTAAAAATGTGATTCTTCATTGATCCCATAAAATTTTCGACTGTCTCGTTGGCCTATGGGTTGGATGTGCCGTCTTTGGATCACAGGGGTTCTATTCCAGGACCGGGAATGTGTATTTGTGTAAACCAGAGGCACTTGCTCTGGTCTGGATGTCATCTGTGTTCGTGAATTTCATGTTTGTAAGCTGCCCCGCGACACAGGTTAACCTACTGCAGGGGTTACGTTTTTCGTGTCAAGTTTTCCTTATTTTGCAGATAGATTATTGGCCTTGTCATTTCCTTTTATCGGCTCTTACGACACCCTCAGGATAGAATAGGGTGGTGGCACTATGCATTCTAAATCAAACGACGCCATTACTGCCATCAAATAACCTATCATCGGTTCTACGTCAACTGAAATCGCAACAGACTACCGTGTGTTTACATATCACCAGTAATGAGTAGTGACGTAAAGCATTATAGCGAGTGCCGCGACGCGCATATTCACGATCAAATTTTATATGAATAGAAGAAATAAAAAATACGTTTCGCTTTACACAAACAAAATTCAAACTCAAAAGGAACTTTATTTACGTAGGTTTAATCACAAAACACTTATAAATCGTCATATTTATAAATACCATTATCATCTTACGGCCCCTGTCCCACACTAGGTGGTAGTCTCCACACATACCTATCAGTCGTCATACCTACATTCACACCTTTCATACACAGTTCTTCATTCCTACAATCCTTCCATCGTCCTTGATCGCTAACAATCCCTGCGTCAACTCACAGTGATACAGTATCTGCTGATGGTAAAGCGGCAAGAACCGCGTGGCCATAGTACCACAATAAGCTAGTTACCCTTCTCCTTCTTCCAACTTCCACAAAAAATGTCCAATGGAGTATTTTGTAAATATACACTTGTGGCATGTTACTCACCACACACATACATACATACTTACACACATAAATACATACATACATACACACACACATATATACATACATACGGTTTATACATAATACACAAGCAATGTTATTGTCGTGTCGTGCAATGTGGTTTTGCAGCGGTACGACAATAATATCGCACAGTGCAACGGTGCCTCGGAGACAACGCCGGAGTTTTTTATGCGCGTTCCTGCGCCCGCTCCGAGCCGACCGATTTGAGCCGAGATGAGCCGAGCGAGCTCGCCCGGCGACAGTGTCCAACCGCCCGTTTGCGACGCGAGACGTATGCCCTATGCGCTGTGCTTGTACCTACTCTGCCATCTCGCGATCTAGTACGCTTTTGCTTTGTATACTAATTGCCTTAGTTTTCTTCGCCTTCTTATCATATGGTTCGGTCCTCTACCGTACAGTATTGTGGTATATGTGTTTAGTGCAAATACAGTGTGCCTGTGACTCGGTGCTTTTCATTTTGCCTATTGCACCCCCGCTCAAGCAGTACTACCAGCGGCCATACCGGCGACCAGAACCAGATACCGGCAAGTCTACTAATACACTTGCCTCCCGGTGGTAACGTGGTAAGTGTGTTCCGCTATTATACACGACCGACCACGCCCAACTACACATACCACCAAAGTGGTGACCCCGTTCAGAGCACCTGAAGAGGACAAGCAGGACAATGAGCGACAGCAGTGGATCAGTCAGAACCGCTGGATCACGCACGGACGACAACGTGTCAAGAAGGAAAAAACGTTGTGCGCGTGTTTCCACCGTCCGACACGACCACGACATGGATTTTCGACACCGGATTAAGGTCCCTCCATTCTCGGCCGAAGACCCGGAACTTTGGTTCGCATTATTGGAAGGTCAGTTCGCGAGTCATGGTATCACGGATGACAACATCAAATTTAGCAATGTCACCAGCAACTTAGACCTTGAGTATGCAAAAGCCGTCAAGGATCTTATCATAAATCCCCCGGTTACTGATCGATACCATAAGATCAAGCACGAGCTCATTAAGCGGCTATCGGCTTCGCAAGAAAGGAAGGTGAAGCAGCTTCTCACCCACGAGGAACTTGGTGATAGGAAACCATCACAGTTCCTACGCCATCTCCAAGACCTGGCTGGACCTTCAGTGCCGGACGACTTTCTGCGCTCCATATGGAGTAATCGCCTCCCGCACAGCATCCAGACGGTGCTAGCCTCACAACCCAGCCACTCACTGGACCAACTGGCAGATCTCGCAGACCGGATCCAGGAGCTAACCTCACCGCATCAAGTTGCCTCAACGTCATCGGCCAGGGTCCCACACCAGTCCGATGAAATTGCGGAATTGAAGAAAATGGTACAGCACCTCACGCTCAAGTTTGAGGAACATACCCGAGCGGGCTGCCACTTCACTGAGCGTGCCAGACCACGTGACCGCCGTCAGCGTTCTTCTTCGCGACAGCGAAGTCGGTCGAACTCCAGCTACCGGAAGTACCCAGTATGCCGGTATCATAGTAAGTTTGGAGCACAGGCCAACAAGTGCATAAAGCCGTGCGACTACACCAAGTCGGGAAACGCTGCAGGCAGTCGGTAGTGGCGACAAACGATTGCCCAGCATCCAAAGGTCGCCTATTCATCACCGACCGCAACTCCAACACCCAGTTCCTGGTGGATACCGGCAGCGATCTGTGCGTGTACCCACGTGCAGCAGTCCGAGACCGTCGAGCCAAGACGAACTTCGAGCTCACCGCAGCCAACGGATCGACCATCGAAACCTACGGTTTTATCGAACTGAACTTAAATTTAGGTTTAAGACGTAGTTTTGTTTGGCGCTTTATCGTGGCTAATGTAACAAAGCCAATCATTGGTGTTGACTTTTTAAGTTTTTATAATTTAATTGTAGACTGTCGTAATCAACGTCTTTTAGATAATACGACTACTCTGTACACCAATGCCTTGATCGATAACTCGAATGTGTGTTCTGTTAAAATCTGTACAGGTGACACGCGTTTCCACGCTATATTAAAGGAGTATCCAGAAATTACTCGCCCTTCTGGCTCTCCCTTGTCTCCGACGCACAACACTGTACATCACATCAGGACTACACCCGGACCACCCACCTCGTGCACCCCTCGCAGATTAGCTCCGGACAAATTGAAGATCGCGAGGCAGGAGTTCGAGCTCATGATCCAGAACGGCACTGCGCGGCCTTCTGAAAGTCCCTGGGCGTCTCCCCTTCACCTCGCGCCTAAGAAGGACAACGGATGGAGACCTTGTGGTGACTATCGCATGCTCAACGCTCGCACCATCCCCGACCGTTATCCTATTAGGCACATCCATGACTTCTCCCACTCCATCTCCGGTTGTACCATCTTCTCCACCATAGATCTGATGAAGGCCTATAACCAGATTCCAGTGGCGGAGGAGGATATCCCGAAGACCGCAATCACTACCCCCTTTGGCCTGTATGAATTCCCATTCATGACCTTTGGTCTGAGGAATGCAGGTCAAACCTTCCAAAGATTTGTGGATGAGATGACGAGAGGTCTCGACTTCGTCTACTGCTTCCTGGACAATTTTGTGATCTTCTCCAGGAACGCAGAAGAGCACGAGACCCACCTTCATCAACTTTTCACCCGCATGAGGCAGTACAACGTACTGGTGAACACTGCCAAGTGCGTTTTCGGTGCATCCGAGGTAACCTTTTTAGGATACCGAATCTCTGCATCTGGCACCAAGCCTCTAGACTCCAAGGTCCAGGCCATCAGAGAGTTCCCCGCCCCCAAGACAGTCAGAGAACTCAGACGTTTCTTGGGGATGCTCAACTTTTATAGGCGATTCTTACCCCATTCCGCATCCATCCAAGCGCCTTTGAACGCGTTACTCATGGGTAACGTCAAAGCGTCGCATCCAGTGGACATCTCAGGGGAAGCCTTGCAAGCTTTCAATGCATGCAAGGATAGTCTCGCCAACGCTGCATTACTTGCCCACCCAGATTGTCAGGCCGACCTCGCGTTGGTAACAGACGCGTCCGACCTGGCAATGGGAGCAGTATTGCAGCAATTTAAAAATGACATATGGGAACCACTGGCATTCTTCTCGCGGAAGTTGAGTCCTTCACAACAGAAGTACTCTCCGTATGACCGCGAGCTCCTTGCTATATACGAGAGCATCAAGTACTTCCGACACATGCTCGAGGCTAGACATTTCGTCGTGTACACGGACCATAAGCCGCTCAGTTTCGCTTTCAGCGAACGGAAAGCCAACTGTTCGCCTCGCCAGTTCCGTCACCTCGACTACATCTCGCAGTTCACGACTACGATCAGACATATCTCTGGGAAAGACAATGTCGTCGCTGACCCACTGTCTCGTGTCGATGAACTGCAGATGCCAGTCGACCTCGACGTCCTAGCCTCAGCACAGTCCACAGACCCGGAATTGACTCAACTTCTGGGAGAAGGATCGTCACTTCGCCTAGAGAAGTTGAGTATCCCTAACTCTCGCCATGAGCTCTATTGTGACGTCAGCACTTCGTCCCCAAGGCCCTTCGTCACAAAACCATTGAGGAGACAACTCTTTGACAGTCTTCACAGTTTCGGCCACCCAGGCGCCAACGCCACGGCTAAGTTAGTCGCCGAGCGTTTTGTTTGGCCAGGTGTGCGCAAGGACTGCAGGGAGTGGTCTCGTCAATGCGTGGCGTGTCAACGCGCCAAGGTGCATCGACACGTGTCCGCTCCATTGGGCACTTTCGAGCTCCCGCGCGCACGATTCGCATTCATCCACGTGGATATTATTGGCCCTCTACCCGTATCGCAAGGCTACCGGTATTGCCTCACCGCGGTGGATCGTTTCACCCGCTGGCCAGAGGTAACACCCATGGCAGACATTACTGCGGAAACGGTTGGGAAGGCAGTGATATCGTGGATATCCAGATTTGGATGTCCATCCGATATCGTCACTGATCGCGGACGACAGTTTGAATCGGCACTTTTCCAATACCTTGGAAAAGTGATCGGATTCAAGCATCGCAGAACAACCGCGTATCACCCAGCCTGCAACGGGCTAGTGGAACGTTTCCACCGCCAGTTGAAGGCAGCCATAATGTGTCATGCGAACGCCAATTGGGTAGACACACTACCCCTAGTGCTACTAGGCATACGAAGTTCGTACAAGGACGACCTTCAGTCGTCTTCTGCAGAGTTGGTGTACGGCGAGCCACTACGGCTACCTGGAGAATTTTTCCAGCCCTCAGCTCCAGCCTCCACCGATGTATCGGATTTTACCACCCGCCTGCGCCAACTCACGTCCAAACTCCAGCCGGTGCCAGCCACGCGTCACAGCAAGGACAAAATCTTTGTCCACAAAGACTTGACTTCGTCGAGTCACGTCTTTGTACGGGACGACACATTGCGAGGTGCTTTACAGCCTCCTTACACCGGCCCGTACGAAGTTCTCGAACGAGGGGAAAAGACCTACAAGATACAGGTCAAAGGGAAGAGTGTCACGGTATCGGTGGACCGCCTCAAGCCGGCCTACATATTGGTGGACACAACCAATCCCACTCCCTCCCCCATTCCCATTCCTACCCCTATCCCTCCACCTAGTTCCCTACCTCACCCTGCCCCCATAGGGCAAAATGCCCCAACCCAGGATGACGTCAGGAGGACGCGTGTGGGTCGCAAGGTCCGCTTCCCGGATTTTTATCGCCCGTAGACACGGTCTCTGGAGGGGGGTCATGTGGCATGTTACTCACCACACACATACATACATACTTACACACATAAATACATACATACATACACACACACATATATACATACATACGGTTTATACATAATACACAAGCAATGTTATTGTCGTGTCGTGCAATGTGGTTTTGCAGCGGTACGACAATAATATCGCACAGTGCAACGGTGCCTCGGAGACAACGCCGGAGTTTTTTATGCGCGTTCCTGCGCCCGCTCCGAGCCGACCGATTTGAGCCGAGATGAGCCGAGCGAGCTCGCCCGGCGACAGTGTCCAACCGCCCGTTTGCGACGCGAGACGTATGCCCTATGCGCTGTGCTTGTACCTACTCTGCCATCTCGCGATCTAGTACGCTTTTGCTTTGTATACTAATTGCCTTAGTTTTCTTCGCCTTCTTATCATATGGTTCGGTCCTCTACCGTACAGTATTGTGGTATATGTGTTTAGTGCAAATACAGTGTGCCTGTGACTCGGTGCTTTTCATTTTGCCTATTGCACCCCCGCTCAAGCAGTACTACCAGCGGCCATACCGGCGACCAGAACCAGATACCGGCAAGTCTACTAATACACTTGCCTCCCGGTGGTAACGTGGTAAGTGCGTCCGCTATTATACACGACCGACCACGCCCAACTACACCTACCACCAAACACTTATACACACATATATTTTATATATTAGGATAATTATTGCAGCCAAAAGACGTCCACTGCTGGATATAGGCCTCCCGCAAGGATTTCCACGACAAATCCATCGCTTTGGGGAACCACCGGGTGGTACGCCTACCAATACTGCGCTTTCCGGAACGCAGTCGCCGCTCAAGGACTTTTCTGCCCTATCGGGCGTCAGTCCTGCGAGCTATGTGCCCTGCCCACTGCCACTTAAGTTTGGAAATCCTGTGGGCTGTCGGTAACGCCGGTAGTGTTGCGTATCTCCTCATTACTTATTCGAACTTCGTGAATAGCCCTCTTCATTTCCCTTCGTGTGTCTTTTGATCGAGCCCATAGTGATTTTGTATCTGTCTATAATGCCTTTTATACTGTTTGTTTTATTTTTTAGTTATGAACAAGCATGTTTGGCTCATAATTATAGATAATTAATTATATACTATAAAGTGATATGACCGTGCGTGCCCCGACGGAAGATCAGCATTGGTTGACAACAACCAGCAAGCAAGGTCGGTTTGTGACAAGTCCATAAAATACAGCTGATGTCTATATTAACTATAAGATCTATGTCATGTGTATATTTGTCATGGTATTTTTGTCACTTGCCACAATAAACATTATGAGGGATGTGCGATATTTATCGTTATCGATAAAATATAAATATTAATCTCCGAAATATCGATATTTGAATATCGATAATTGAAATATCGCCATATCGATATTTTGAACATGATATCGGGGTATTCTCGAAATATCGAAACACGATCACATTTTCGATCAGATAATTTCGTAATCTTTTGCGTATGTAAAAAAAATGTTTCATGTATTTTTATTCTTAAACATCGATACCGCATAATGTTTTATGCGCAAACTCAGCAGAGTAGCATCCCTATTTTACCCTCTCATTAAATGAAATGAAAATAAAGTCAGTCAATTCTCACTCATTCATTTATGTTGAAGTATCACCTCCATGGAGTCAACGCAGCACAGGCTGTTTATAAATATAGTTTTGAACATTTGTCAATTATGTTCTTTTGTCTTGTGTACTCCATTATCTTGTTATGTCGTGTTGTTTTACCATTTTATTTATTATACGTACTACGAAGATTCCACCGTGTTTTGCATACTCTGCCATGACCCCCTAACAATTTATAACAAGTCAGTCAGTAATCAGCTCAGTTCTGATAAAAATTGTGTTATTTTAAAAGAATTTAAGTGCAATATTTTCGAGTGGGATACATTTTTATAACACAGTGAGTTCTCACCATGGTTTTCGATCGATATTATAAAATATCGATATTTTGTGCCCGATAATATCGAATTATTGATATCAAGCTATCGATATCAATATCGATTTAAATATCGATATTTTACTAATATCGCCATCCCTATGTCTATGTCTTTGCACCATATATTAGCATAATGTTTTATTTTATTTCTCGTCACCACTACAGCAGTTTCTGAATCCAGGAACGTAATTGACAGTCGTATTACATATTTAGGTAACAAAATCCCAAGTGGCAGATTGGAGCTAACGCCGCGATATTTTTCAGGCTCTGAATTGTCGTTTGGCCACGTGATCGGAATACTGTCGTGAAAATCGATTACCATAATGTAGTTGTACGATGTGCTAAGAAAATATTATTTCATCGCACTGAATGCTACTGAAAGCTTTGGTAATGTCATCATCATCATCATCAGCCTGCTGCGGTCCAGTGACGGTAATAGGCTTCTCCGAAGGCACGCCACAGATGATTTTTTTGCGGGGGCTAAAAGCGGGTAACCCTGGCTGCGTTTGCTAAGACTTGGTGTCTACTGGCAATATATGTAACAAAAGTAGTAAATAATAATTTAATTTTTCAATAATTTTCTTATCTTCACCGCGAAGCTGAAAACACTTATCGTCTACACGCTTTCATAGTTATCCAAATCAGGTTAGACCGATTCTGACCTCAGTGAAATTGGAAAAAAGGCAAGGAAGAAGCTCACTTGAATTCCGAATGCATCGTTGCTTTACACTGAGCAAAGGAGCAATAACAAAGTCCTAATTACTGCAGCGCCTTCTGAGATAGCTAAATAGGTAATATACATTTGTAATTGTACATTCGTTTAAGCACCACTTTAGAAGTAACCGTCGGAGGCTCTTGGGCAATAAGAAGTAATTCTTGCCGATTTTTTCTAACTTGTATTACTCTGACCATACATTACCCAGCAATGGGCCATTTATGGACTGAGAAGGACAAGTAGTAGATGACCAACAGCTGAGTCGGGCCCCTCCAGTTAAATGGAGGGGTATTAGCCTATCGTGCCACACTGGCCAGACGGATTGGCACAGAGTTTCGTATCAATTTTTCCTTATCTTGCGGTAAGGTTATCGGTCTTATCATTTCCTTTTGCCGGCCCTAATGACACTCTCAGGATGGAGAAGGTAGTGACACGATGTATTCTAAATCCGGCTAACAATAGGCGCATTACCCTCCATGTAGCTGGAGTAGGCCAGACACAGCACCCCTAAACTTATTTTTTTTTTACATTAAACACAACGCCATCTCGTCCCAAGCTAAGCAACTTAATGCTTGTGTTATGGTAACGAGATGGATGATAAACTACAAAAATACAATTTTTTTTTGTAAATACATACATATTATAGATAGAAAACACCCAGACCCGGAACAAATACTTGTAGGTCGTACAAATATTTCTTCCGTGCGAGGAATCGAACCCGCGACATGCTGCGCAGCAGTCGATCGCTCAACCACTGCGCCAACCGTGTCGTCAAACTGTGCTGCTACCTTGCCGTGGTGAGAGGGCTTGTGTGCCTTCATGTTCCGTTGGGGCCATACCGGCTCAGGGTCCCCCATGCCGGGCGAGTCCAAGGGGTGAGGCCAGACAAAGAGCAGCACGGTCTCGTAGCGGGTTTGGGCTCCGGGGACTTTAAGACACAGTGAATCAGTGGACGCGATATGTACAGCATCGTACTTTGTCGTTCGTGGGTGATAGATTGCTATGATTTATTATTTGACTGCCTCGTTGGTCTAGTGGTCAGATGTGCCGCCTTTGGATCAACGGGTCCCGGGTTCGATTCCGGGGTCGGGCAAGTGTCTTTGTCTAAACCAGAGGCACTGGCTCGGAGTCTGGGTGTCATTTCTATCTATAATATGTATGTATTTACAAAAAAAAATGTATATAAGTAGTTTATCATCCATCTCGTTACCATAACACAAGCATTTAGTTGCTTAACTTGGGACGAGATGGCGTTGTGTGAAATGTCCAAGGATATTTATTTATTTATTTATTTATTATCTTAGTTATTAAGCAAGGAGTCTTTTTTTTTTAAACGTAACTCCTGCACTAACCTAACCTGTATCGCGGGGGCAGTTTACAAACATGTAATTCCCAAACACAAATGACACCCAGACTCGGAGCAAGTGCCTCTGGTTTACACAAAGACTCTTGCCCCACCCCGGAATCGAAACCGGGACCCGTTGATCCAAAGGCGGCACATCTAACCACTAGACCAACGAGACAAGCACACACAAATTAATTACTCTAACAAGAGTAAGGTAAAATATATGGATAAAATATCATACGAGTACCTAACGGTTTTTAATATTAGATTTTCCTAATAAAAATGTCGCGTCATGTCATGACGTGGTACATAAAGGTGAGTTCACACTTTTATCCCAATATTATGGTTCTCAAACAGACCAAGTATTTATGAAATCATTTATTTGAATAAATCATTCTCATAAATACAAAAATAAAACAAAAAAATATACTGTATAATTTATAAAAAGTTTTTATAAATTATGTAAAAAAATTGGGCCCAATCGCTCATGGCAAAGTACCCAGAGGGTTCCCGTGCTGGATAGCTAATCATTTGCGCGAGATACACCATCCCTTTGGTCACTAGACGTGTCGCCCAACTTACGCGACAGATATGATATGACAAATATTCATTATATTCTTACGCAGCTTATTGTAAATAGTTATATCACATTAATAATTGAAAAAAGGCCATCTATTGGCAAAATCTGTATGGTTTGATCACGTATTTCAAGTTTCATACCAAACTAATAATTTCGAACTAATTATTATCACTATCACTACATAGTATAAAACAAAGTCGCTGTCGTCTGTCCCTATCCCTATGTATGCTCAAATCTTTAAAACTACGCAACGGATTTTGAAGCGTTTTTTTAAAAGATAGAGTGATTCAAGAGGAAGGTGTATATGTATAATACATCCATAATATTGTAGAGAAACACTGATAAATTTAGAGGTTCATCATTATACCCGGGCGAAGCCGGGGCGGGTCGCTAGTAATTTATAATTGAAATAAAAATATTTTGCCAAATCCGTTTGTTAATCACAGAGATATGCAGTAACAAACATACAACCTAATTTAAAAACTCCTCTTTTCTGAAGTAGTTTAAAAATAAACACAAGTATGGTACGAGCCTAATGGCTGTCACTTCGGAAACATAATTAAATTACACTTGCGAGGCACAACCCGTTCGTATCATTTTTAATTGATTTAGGTTTTTCACTGTTATCAGGAGAAGGCACTTTATGAGTTCTAAGTTAAATCAATAAAAGCAATTGCCCCGTCCCCCCGTCATTGACATAAAATGATATTGAAACGGCAATGTTTGTGTTAAAAACAATTGTCTCCTAACTTAACAATACATTACAACGTCAAATAAATAGAAACTAATGATTGCTTTCACATTGTGGTAAGTAGATGAGTTTGCAGGGGTTTTAGATCATGTTATCAAAGTACTAGCTTTTGCGCGCGGCTTCGCCCGCGTGGGCTTCGAACCCGTGCTTATCTCTATGCATATTTTTTATGAACATAAAAGCGGTTATTGTGACTAAACTATGATAGTTAGATATGTGCTCTCGCGGACTTTTTTTGTAGATCTTTATAAGACCTACAAACCCGTAGTACATCATTTTGTTCTATTGTCAATAGTTTTTGCAGCGCACGCATAAATAGGTATTCGATTTTACACCTTGGTTTACAAAATCGCAATTTTCATACGGGTCCCTAATTCATTTGAAAATAAAATATAGCCTATAACCTTTCTCGATAAATGGACTATCTAACAATGAAAGATTTTTTGAAATCGTACCAGTAGTTCCTGAGATCAGCGCGTTCAAACAAACAAACAAACTCTGCAGCTTTATATATTAGTATAGATTAATACGTGAAACAAAACCTGTGTTATTACGAATATTGCACGCACGGAGGAGTATGAATTGATTTCCTACACTTATAGTTAACATTTAGAAGGAAAACAGAATTTTACTTTTTTAATTATGCATAAAAAACTCATCTCTACATATTATAAAACAACTAGCTGCGCCCCGCGGTTACACCCGCGCTAACTTATTGTCTTACCGCGAGTGACGTCGTGGGGCGAAGCTAGTCTAAAAACGTAGCCTAAGTTACTCCATAGATCATAAGCTTCCTATCAGTGATACTCCCGTCAAAATCGGTCCAGTCGTTCCAGAGATTAGCCGGAACAAACAGACAGACAGACGGAAGGACAGGCAGACAAAAATAAAAAAAATGTTATTTTGGGTCTATGTACTGTGTATACATACTTACGCATTTAGTAAAAAGTTGTTATTTTATTATTACAAACAGACAATCCAATTTTATTAATTTGTATAGAATAAATATATATACTTATGATAAATATAGAAGTCGCTGTCGTCTGTGCGTCCCTATGTATGCTTAAATCTTTGAAACTACGCAACGGATTTCGAAGCGGCTTTTTTTAATAGATAGAGTGATTCAAATGGATAAGGCAGCGTTTGGCTTTTTGTTATTCATGCAAGGAATTAGGTAGGTATTCTACCATGCCTTTTCCTTCGTTCGGCCCTTACGACACCCTCAGTATAAAAGGGAGTGGTGACAGGATGTATTCTAAATTACCACACTTAAAAAAGTGCAATAAGTGCTTAAAAGCAGTAAAATGCAGCTCTGTCCTAATCACCGCTTTCCAAGCCCGTAAAACCACATGACTGAACCTCGAGAGGTGCACTTAACCCGTTCTCTTACATAATTGCCGTGCAGTTAAGTAGTAGCTACACTCAAAATCGGCAGTCTGTTTATTCTTCGACTGTTAAAAAGTAAATGAGACATTACTATGTAGTTGGTCGGCTCACTGGATTCAAGACTTAATGTTCCATTTTTAATTCTCTTATTCAATTTATTATTATTGATTTATTCAGTTATCTAATATATAAAATTTTCGTGTCGCGGTGTGATTAAACTCCTCCGAAACGGCTTGACTGATTCTCATGAAATGTTGTGAGCATATTGGGTAGGTCTGAGAATCGGACAACATCTATTTTTCATCCCCCTAAATTTTAAGGGGGGGCCACACCAAAAATAATTGTTTATTTTTTGCTTTTATTTTTTAAGATGCAGCATACAAACAACCCTAAATTTTCACCCCTCTACGATCAACCCCTATTTAATTACATGGCAAAACAATGTTTGCGATTGGAGCTGTTGTATAGATAGATTGAGTCATCACGATATCTCTGGAACCATAAGACCTAGAGACTTGAAATTGTGTAGGCGGTTGCGGGGGGGGGGGGTTAATTATTTGGCAAAACAACGTTGAGATCAGCTAGTATTATTATAAAATTCCAGATACGTTAATTCCCCTCCTGTTATTGGAGGAGGCCTAACTCAGTAGTGGGTATTTTACTGGCTGAAAAGAGATTGCAACAACATTGGTATAGATTTCGATCTCGAAACATGCTTAGTTTGAGTACTACACCAGACGAGCTCTTGACCTCTTAGTGTAATATTGAAAAGATTTACCCATTTGGCCGCATATAAGACTAACGCTCTTCTCTTAAATTACTTTCAAATTGCTCCGATATCAAAATTTGTTGTTATTTTAACTCATTAAACGGGGGTCGACGGTATCATAAACTCTTATTATGAAAGTTAGGGAGCCATTAGCCGGCCGATGCTTTCAATGACTTAAGCTGAATGAATGGTCTTTGACGAGAGGTTCAAGGAAGTCTATGCGAGGGACCGTTTTCAGCCTCTCACGAAAGAAAAGAGTTGATAACTTGACCCTTATGCATATAGCGTCAAAGCTCTTGGACGGAGAAGTAGATTTTGATATAAAGTATTCTCACTAAGGCCCCCCGCGCATTTAGGCGGCCAGGCCGCGCGGCCAGTCGCGCGGCCTGGCCGCATAATGCGCGGATTGGTCGCGGCGGCCAATAGGCGGCGTATGTGACGCGATGTTTTTCGTTGGCCGCGCGACCAAAACTTGGCATTACGCGGCCTGGCCGCGTAATGCGCGCAGCTATATACATCGTAGAAGAATTTGTTGGCCGCAGCGACTTGGCCGCGCGGCCTGGCCGCATAATGCGCGGAGGTCCTTAAAGTGTGTTCTGGTGTTTGAAACAAAAAAAATATTATTTATTAACTCTCTAATTCTACTTAGACCATAGATGTTTGTGTCCTCCAGCTAAATGGAGGGGTATTAGCCTACTGAGCCACGCTGACCATACAGGTTGACACAGGGTTTCGGGTTTTTGTAAGTGTCCATCGTGACCCAAGCAAAATAAACGATTTGAATTTGTTTCCAGTTTTCCTAATCTTGCAGCTAGGTTCTCGGCCTTGTCATTTCATTTTGTCGGGTCTTACGACACCCTAATGATGGAATGGGGTGGTGACACTATTTATTCTAAACTCGTCACCACACGGACAAAACGTATTATTAATTTTCTCAGTTAGAAGAAGTTTGACTAATAATGTGAGGGTATTTAATACCTTTCCATTAGTCCACTTGAAAACAGTTATTAGCCGATTTAACGCGCGTTTTTTCATTATTCAATGCATAAGTTTTCGCAACGTCTAGAGTTTCTATGCAATGTTTTGCAGCATTGTCGATCTTGACAGTTCGTGGTACCCTACTAATACTACTATAGTGTCAGTTCTGAATGTATACTACTCGTTTTTTACACAATAACTTGGCAAGTACTTTTGAATTTAGGATAGCAATTGCTTCGTTTCGGAAGGGTACTTAATAGAAAATAGCAAGTACGTAACCCTGGTACGGAATAAATTTAAATACACGCGATAAATGTGTTATTTTATTAACGATTATTAACGATAATGATAGTCGTCAGCCGCGGGGCGAAGCTAGTAAAAAAAAGTAGCCTTAGTTACTCCTTATATCGTCAGCTACCTATGAGTGAAAATCGGTCCAGCTGTTCCAGAGATTAGCCGGAGCAAACAGACAGACAAATATTTAAAAAAATGTTATTTCGGTCTATGTACTGTGCATACATGTACCTATACATACTTACGCATTTAGTATAAAGTGGTTATTTTATTATTACAAACAGACACTCCAATTTTATTTATGTGTATAGATAATACCACAGCAACTTTATGTTTTAGAAACAAATCTATAGATACGTAGTGTAAGCCTGACATCCATTTGAGCATTTGACAATTACGTCTCTTCCAGAACTTCCAGACATAAAAGAAAAAGCTTTCTACGTAATCTCTAAAAAGAAAACAGTCATTTCATTTCTTTTTGGCTTTCAAAAGCCTATAAGATCTTTAGACTTAGTAACCTCTTACTTGTCATTTTAACTTAATTCATATTTATTTGATAAATGTACTTTCAATAAAATTGCCCCGTGTGGGGACGTAGCAGAATATAAAACTTTCCCACCGCACGCTGGGAAATAACGCGTGTTGTAAAAGTCAACAAAACCCAACACGCTTGGTAGGATCTAATGGTCCGCCCGGCTAGCTACCACCCTCACATCTAAGTCCGGCGCCACTTAGCTTTACTGTTTCATGGTGTGTATACGAGACCAGGTGCCCGACAGGGAATTTCCTTGAATTGCCTGCTCCATCTTAAACCCTGCCGTTGCTTTACATCAAAGGCGTTCAAGTCACTGATAAAAAAAATGCATCAGCATTGTTTTAGCCCAATAATGAACTACTAAGTATTTACCAGAATACGTGCAACAAATCCATATGCTTTGTCGCACCCTATAAATTACCCACTACTGGTGTGGGGGTAATTCAGGCTTCACCAATTTTAAGGTCCACCCATTAGATCGTTGGAAGATGTAACGAATCATTTTTAATCTTTGAGTACCAGTAGTGACATCTATAAGATAAGGTTATCAACCAAAATCGACGTATAGACGCAGTTGTAAAATAATACCACAATAAACGTGTGTTATGTATTATTAGCTGCGCCCTGCGGTTTTACTCGCGTGGTGATGGAGTTTTTTCTAACTACTTGTTATTGTTACACTCGTTGTTATATGTTGGACAATTCTCATAAAATGTTTATAAATTGTAGCTTATAAATAAATAAAATAAATATCCTTGGACATTTCACACAACGCCATCTCGTCCCAAGCTAAGCAACTTAATGCTTGTGTTATGGTAACGAGATGGACGATAAACTACTTATATATATATTTTTTTGTAAATACATACATATCATAGATAGAAATGACACCCAGACTCCGAGCCAGTGCCTCTGGTTTAGACAAAGACACTTGCCCGACCCCGGAATCGAACCCGGGACCCGTTGATCCAAAGGCGGCACATCTAAATTATTCTGATGTATAAGCTATATTATCGTAAAGTTTCATGAAAATCCAATCGGTAGTTTTTACGTGAAAGAGTAACAACCATCCATCCATACTTACAAAACTTCCGCGTTTATAATATTAGTAGGATTTAGCCCCGCCGCACATGCTCACACTCGCATTGGCAGTCACGAGCCGCGTGCGAGGGGCAGTATTTAAACCTATGGCGCAGTACCAAGGACCTCATTTGTTCACACGTGTCGACGCACACGCGTATTAGCGGAGTTTGGTACTGCGCCTCGCAAGCGGCGCGTGACAGCCAATGCGAGTGTGAGCATGTGCAGCGGGGCTTACCATCTTCAAAGATATGTTTAAATCAAACTAGTATAACTTTCTTAAAGTTTTTGTCACGAGCTGATGAAGAAAATGATTTAACAAGAGAAACAAGCTACAATACCCAAATAAACCTTGTGGAACTCGGAAAGCTTGTTGGATAATAATAACGTAGCTTTGTGGTTGCTTTTGGTTGAAATAAAGAATGTTTTGTGATAAATATCATGTAAAAAAACATCAATATCTCACTCATAGCTGAAGATCAAAATAAGAAATCTATGACTCACTCTCTTTCTCCCTCCTATTTTCTACCTTTGTTTATATTTCTTTCTCTCTGTCTCATGCGCGTTAAACGTTTAACGCAACCTTGTTGGAAGTCGCATTAGAAGTTTCACTTAAAAAAATTAATACAGAACTAATTCTATTGATTAGAACTATTCCCTCAATCCGGACGGCTCTAGGATTTTTGTTACAGCCTGTATAATCTTGTTAAACCCAACTGCAAGAATCAACCACGTCACCAAGAAATGGTTGTGAATATGAAAAATATCCCTCACGTGCGCGCACATCTAAAAATAAACATAAGCCCCTGAAGCAAATTTAGTGGAGAATAATTTATATTGGGAGTTGCCAAAACGCGTTTAGGGGACCCTTGGAAGACACGTTTAACGACCCAGAGGTCCCGTAATCTTAATATGTAAAGAAGGATTTGTTTAAATAAATTATTGGAACCAAAAGGGACGGGGCCAAAGATTTACTTTGTTTTATGCTCAAGTCAAATATTACTTTCATAATGAAATTTTGTGTATGTGGTGACGGATTTGGACACGTAGTGTCACCACTCCATTCCATTCTGTGGGTGTCGTAAAAGCCGACAAAAGGAACTGACAGGGACGAAAATCTTGCCGCAAGAGAAGGAAAACTTGATACTAAAACCTTTTTTTTTACGTCGGAGATCCTCATGGATACCCTGCCGTTGGGGACTGGCCGGGGTATGTGGGACTCCGGGGCGCGTAGATATGGTGAATTGCGCCCCGACCTACCCACTAAAACCGACGGCGATCCTCGACTGCCCAAACCAGGGCCACGGGATTCACTCCCATTACGGGAGCATGCTCCGTGACCCTATACGAAATCGTGTGCTAACCCGTCTGGCCAGAGTGGCACGGTAGGCTACTCAGCCCATACAAGACCCCACTGCTCAGTCAGGCCTCCTCCAATTGCATGGAACCCTCCTTTAAGACTACTGTGCCATGCTGGCCAGACAGGTTGTCGTATGGTTTCGTATCAAGTTTTCCTTCTCCTGCGGCAAAGTATTCGACCTTGCCATATCCTTTCGTCGGTCGTCGGCGACAAAATGGAGTTGTGACACCATGTATTCCAAATCCGTCACTACACGGATTTGTAATATCTACATGACACTCCATTGGGAAACCGGTTGCGAAGCTAAAACTAATTTCACGGTACGCGTCTCTCTGTCATGTAATTCAGCACCGCGTTAAAAGCTAATTGATATATCCAAAAATATCTCGCCGGTTATGCTTTAGGGATTAACGGGTTTCATTGTTCACGCACATAATATGATTATTTTAGTAAGTTGCAAAAGTTTTGCGGTTGTCGAAATACTAATAGATAAAATCGAAATGTCTGTTGATGGAGAGGGCTATGCTCGGAGTTACCCTGCGAGATCGAATCAGAAATGAGGAGATACGCAGGAAAACCAGGGTCACCGACATAGCCCAAAGGATTGCCAAACTTAAGTGGCAGTGGGCAGGGCACATAGCACGCAGGACCGACGCCCGATGGGGCGGAAAAGTCCTCGAGTGGCGACCGCGTTCCGGAAAGCGCAGTGCTGGTAGGCCTCCCACACGGTGGACCGATGACCTGGTTAAGGTCACCGGAAAACGATGGATGCGGGCGGCCCAAGACCGGCCTTTGTGGAAATCCTTGGGGGAGGCCTGTGTCCAGCAGTGGACGTCTTTTGGCTGAAATGATGATGATGATGAACCCAACTTTCACATTTCAAGGAACACCGGTTATACTACCTCTATTTCGCAGCCCATAAATTCCCCACTGCTGAGTCAGCTTGCTTCAACTACTGGGGTAATTAGCCTACTGTGCCGCGCTGGCCAGACGGGTTGGCATTGGGTTTCGTCTCAAGTTTTCCTTATCTTGCGGCTAGGTTTTTTGGGCCATGTAATTTCCTTTTGACGGCTCTCACGACACCCTCAGGATTGAATAGGGTGGTGACACTATGTATTCTAAATCCGCCAACACACGGATACACACCACACACAATAAAGTTATTATTATTATCAAGTGGCAACTGACTTGAGATTGTCACAATACGAGTACATACTAATAAATAAAATGTAAATGCCTGTTTGTAACGTAGTGACCAAAATTCACATTTCAATGAATGCCGGACATTAATATAGTTTACTGGCATACCCGGCCGCACATTGCTGTAGCTAAGCTATTTGTTATATTTCATTGAACATACATTAATTTAACTTTTAACATAGCGCCATCTATTGAATAATTACTCAATCCAGTCAACAGATATCGTCATCTGTTAGAATCATTTGCAGCTAACATATAATTTGTGACTGTCAAATAATAGATCGACAAATAATTTGCAATAAAATAATATTGCGACTATAAATTGAGATGTAAGCTCATATCTTTCAAGTTGGATCAAAATGCACACGGTGTGCAAATTTGATTAAAATCGGTTAAGTAGTTTAGGAGTCCATCGCGGACAAACAACGTGACGCGTAATTTATACATATTATGATTCATTAACGTGCTACGATGCCACAGGCACACGCAGATGTCAACAGATGATCTGAAAACATTTCATTACTATCGTATTTTTCACACAAATGCAACTCATCATTTTAACTTAATTGAACTCGATCAAGAACACTATTTTAATCAACCAATCGGCACCCTCATTGTGACTTAGTTTATTGGCTCACTGACGACTTTCTAATGTTCTATTTGATTTCAGTAAAACACACACAAAGAACTGCAAAGTTGACACAACAATAAAGTTAATCTAAACTTTTATTGTTGTCAATTAAAGCTGTCTTGATTTGTCCGCTTGAATTGTCCTGACACTTTCTTATTGTTGAAATAATAACAGTTTGTTTATAGTTCAATCGCGTTAAGAATGCAATAAGAGAGGATGTATTTTATATATTTATTGGATAAAGGACAGGAGACCACCATTTTATTCAAAAGTACGCATTCAACTGTTCACTGTGAACGTAACTTTCTAATTTGGAACGATTTGATTGGTTACGGGATGCTGAGTAACGCAACCCCGGACAATGATGGCTCACTGAATTCTTAACGCGTGCTAGTTGTAGTTTTACTTATACGACTGCATTCGGATTGAACATTTTTGCCGTATTTCACAACCAACATTATGCTTTCAATCATCCGTATCTGGCCTTTCGAGATTATGTGTGAAAGCGTAATAAACAGATGGAGAAACTTCGTTATGGATTTATTAAAGTATTTGTTTTCCGTATACCTTTAGTAAATACACCTTGAGGTGTACCACAAAACACATCAGTTTCTGACTATATTTATTTCGGTTGAGTGAGTACTCGGCGCGGCTTGCGAGGGATTCCGGTGATGTGTTTTATTTATATTACACTATACCACTACTATTTGCCTGAATTTCGGAATCCTCATCATTGACCCACTGTTGGACATACTACTCAGCCCATATAAGACCTACTGCTGAGTCGGATAGGAGTGGACTAGCATCCATTTATATAGAAGGTAATTAGCCAACTGTACCACGCTGGCCAGACGGGATGGCACAGGGTTTCGTATCAAGTTTTCTTTCTCTTACAGCTAGGTTATCGGCGTCGTCTTTCCTTGGTCGGCTATTACGACACCCTCACCATGGAATGGGGTGGTGACACCGCTATGTATTGTATAACCGTCAACATGCGAATTACTTCCTGTGGACTAACATAAGCTTTCCCTAATGGGCGCCATAGCTTGGCGTGAACATCACTATAATTGCTTTCATTGCAAAGGTTTCTTCCGATACAGAAAGCTGCTTGTAATAAAATGGCGATGAAGTAGGTAATATAAAAATAAAGTATTCTATTTTAAAGGGTCATAATTGTATGACGCTTTAGAATATAATACTGATTTTGTACAATGTATTACTTTGAATTTGGAATCCTCCTTGGTCGGCAATGAGGGAAGTATCGTCATTTTGTTGCCGTTTCACTGCGAAAGCGAGACAAAATATTACCCGTTACGTACATTCACGCCAAGCACTCGGTTATGACCGATACAGTTACCCCCAATTTTTTTATATACCATCCCAAAATCTGCGAAGTCTAAATAATGCTCTGAAATGAGTTTTCATTAAGTGAATTCTTCGCTACACTGAACAAGAACAAATGGTAGCGGTCAGCTAGCTCGCCTGATGGATGACGTAAATATATAAACTGTTGGAAGAAGCATTAACCTCGACTTAAACCGCTTGCAAGGTGACTTCTGAACTTACGAAGATTTCCAACTCAGTGCCTTTAAACCGACTTCGTGAAAGAGGGGAATATTCGGCATTTTTAGTAACAGTCAGTATTCATAGATACTACCGTGTAAGATCAAAGACAATTTAAATTTGACAAATGAAAACAGTGGGTCTAGACTAGCACTATACAGGGTAATGTTTTATAGACTAACATTCCTTTGACTATACAGAGTATTTTTGTGTAAAAATCTGGAAGTAGTTTGCTCGGAATCAGTCACTCTAGTGGTCACATCTTTTTAACAGGTGCTCAACTGCAAATGTCTAATATTACTATCCTCATTACTATTACTGCCTCAGATTCACATAAACCCATGCACGCACATAAGACTCAACTGGCGTGAACGATCACGGGGAGTAACCAAACAACATATAGGACATAGGTACACTCGTAACGGTGGGTTTTTTGGTTAATTTTCTTTATTATTTAGTTTTTTGATGGTGGTATAATTTTTTTCTTCGATAGTAAACTCAATAAATCAACCACAAGGTAAGGTACAGAATAAAATGCTACAAAATAAACGCTACGCGGAAGCTACGCGGTACTACGGCGTAGTATTTTACCCTACGTCGCCCTGCGTGCATTGCTACGACCGTGATTATACTGCTTTTTTCAGGAAATGAACTGGATGAAATTATAGGTTATGGCACTAAATATGATAGAAATACCTGATTTAAGATGAAGCGGTAACTTCACATAGGTAGAACCTATGTGAAAGTTTACCTAGTCAGGACAGGACGGCCAACTCATTTCAAACTGAGGATTCAAACAAAGGAGAACAAAGAAACTACTAGTAATTGCAGACACTTCTCTCGTTTAAGATAAGTTCAAATTCACTAAAAGATTATCTACTGTTTAAAATAATACTTTAAAAATCTGAAATGTGTATAAAAAGTAACTTACAAAATACCAACAGACGCTCCCGCGAAAAACGGCCAAGCATGTTACTTTTGCACCCCAAGAATGTAAACATAATTAAAATTCTCCCCCGAGTGTAAGTACAGTCAAACACACTATATTATTCAAGTATTATGTAACCAAATTCAAATTACCATTTTACAAGAATACCACAGATGCGATTAATTCATTCTCCTACAGATATACGTACAAAGATGAAGTCTATAACAAACAGATTCTAAAAAGCAATATTTATGGTTCGACAGCCACATCCAATAAAGGACATATCACCTACCAATTCCTTCTAGTAGGTACAAGGAAATTAGATCGAGTAAATAGATATACTAAGTCCAAAATACGAAGCCCTGTCTTCATCTAGCCATCGTGACATTATATGATTGTTCCCCGCTGTCAAAGTAGACAAGACCCGACTCCGCAACGGTTTATGGGCCGGAATTAATATGACTGATTGTACAGCAATATTAGTAAGCGCACCTATTACCATCCTTTAGCGCACCAAAATGAGCGCAGATAAAAGGTTGATGGCAAAATAACTACGATACGTGTTGGCAATCATCCCTATGAATCCTATGAATGATCCCCCATCCAGCTATTAATTTCAGGTAATGCCCCGGCAGCGGAGCCGGGGTATTGCGGATTTTTCCATCAATATCCTTTCCCTCCATATGTTTGTCAAAATTCACGATACCGAAAACCAGACAAACTACAGAAACGATGATATCTTAAAAATACACAATTTGAGAAAACCTTTCCGCACGTGACTGTACTAAGGGTTATATATTCTCTTGACCTCAGTAGCGAGGGTGAATTTTCATAAAAATATTTAGTGCTAACATTTCAAAGTTAGTGTTTACCATGAAGGGTGTAAACGAAATAATATTTCTTGGAAAAAGTTTAAAACAATTTTCAGAAAAACAGAGCAAAGCTACAGAGTTTGACGCTGAAGGGATAAACCATCGACTCACTGGAGCCGCCTGACTTAGGAATCCGTGTCCCGGATTTAGAATACACAGTGTCACCATCCCATTCCATCCTAAGGGTGTCGTAAGAACCAACAGAAGGAGATGACAAGGCCGAAAACCCACCTGCAAGAGAAGGAAAACGAGATATGGAAACCTGTGCCAACCCGTCTGGCGTGGCACAGGAGGCCAAATATCCTAAATGCAACTGGAGGAGGCCCAACTCAACAGTGGGTCATCTATGGGCTGACCAGCAGCGTATACATCATCCTTAGGTGTTCCTGCGCGTGAGTAAGACCACTAGAGGTATATTAGGGGAAGCGCAGTGTCGGTGGATGAAGAAACCTATGCTAACAGAGTGAACTCCAGTGTTAGAAACGGTCAGAGGCGTCAGTAACAGTTAATTCATCATTTCATTCAAAAGACCTCTACTGCTGGACATAGGCCTACCTCAAGGATTTCCACAAAGGCCGGGACTGAACCGCCCGTAAGGTTGAATATCTAGCCGCAATGAAATATTGATACAGAACCCAGTGCCATCCCGTCTATAGAAGGCTAATCTATGTAACTGAAGGAAGCCCGATTCAGCAGTGGTTAATATAAGGGCTGTAAAATGTAAGAAAGAAATAAGACGTAAAAGTAATCATTTGCACAAAAACAACACATTTCAAACGCCTCTAATGCAATACACATTATTGTGTAGATGGAATATTCGTCCAAATCCATATAAAAAAAACGAACACATAAATCAAACACTTTCCATATGAAGTGTTACCATTGTGTCACAAAATGACCGAAAACTTTTAGTCGTTAAGTGATGTCCAAACTATACACACCAAAGCAAATTTGAAACACAGAACAAAGCGTACCAACACATAAATTAAGCCCAAAACAATAGCTGAAAGTGTTCGTCGTGCGGTTGTAACACTGTTGTGGGGCTATCATATAACTTCATTAAGTTAAACGTACAAACGTAACTTACATACGAGCTGCATTTATTTCATTCGCAACGCTATACGCTGTAATTATTTTTCCCAAGTCATAAGGTGATAGCGGGTTGATAGATATTTTTGTATCCAATGGTAGACCTCCGTTGTAGAACCACTTTAAGTACAATAGACGCGTGAAACGTACAGAGTACTGATAAAGAGTCTATGGATTCTATGGAGTCTTCTTTGAGTAAGGTACTTACCCTGGGTCTGGATGTAATTTGTGTTCGTGAATATCATGTTTGGAAACAGCCCCTGTGCTACAGGTCACATTTATAATGCCAAAGTTTCATTTTAAAAAACCTGTATGTTATCAGAAATAATCTTGTTTCATTTGTGTAGATGCAAACCAATAAATGTAAACCAAATTAATAACAGATAAAAGTGACTGAATAAAAAGAAAAACCATTCCGCTTTAAGTTGTAACTTGGGCCAACACACAAAATGAACTGCGCTGAAATAGCGAGTTCCAGTAATAACCAGCCTCACAAACTCAAATAAAGTGTGTCTATAATGACGTGCGCGTGTACAGGGCGTGTTTTCAGCGATTTTCACAGTAATTGCACCGCTCTGGGGCGGACATCTTTCATGTTTCCGCACACAGGACCGTCAGATGGAATTTAAACATTTAAATAGAAGAATAATTAAATTTACAGTTAGAGTTTTATCACTGGACTAATACTTAGGAGAGTAAAAGAGAGATATTGGAAACTAGAAAAAGTGGGGAACTGTTAAATATAATGATATAAAACCTTGTTTCATTCAGTCTGTCTGTTCTATTATGAGCTGAGGCGATGATGATATTCAAGGTAATCCATAAAGCAACAAATGTTTTTTTAAAGCGAAACCTATTTAGTATAACCTATATCGCGATTATTATTATTCCCGACCGCGTTCCGGAAAGCGCAGTGCTGGTAGGCCTCCCACACGGTGGACCGATGACCTGGTTAAGGTCGCTGGAAAACGATGGATGCGGGCGGCCCAGGACCGGCCTTTGTGGAAATCTTTGGGGGAGGCCTATGTCCAGCAGTGGACGTCTTTGGCTGAAATGATGATGATGATATCGCGATGGCTGTTTACAAACACGTACACAAATTACACAGACTCCGAGCATGGGCTTTTAGTTTACGCAAAGACACTCGCCCGACCCGGAATCGAAACATCGACCCGTGATTCAAAAGCAGCACATCCCAAACCAACAGACCAACAAGGTTGATCATCTTATTACCACAAATATCAAGGAATTAACTCGACTGCAACAGACCACGAGCAAATGAGAATTTATTCTTTCCTATAGAAACCGTTCCGTGTGGTGACGGATTTAGAATACATAGTGTCACCACTCCATTTCAACCTGAGGGTGTTGTATGAGCCGACAAAAGGAAATGACAAGGCCGATATCCTAGCCGTAAGAGATGGAAAACTTGATACAAAACCCTTTTCTTTTTTTTTTTTTTACATCGGGATAACCGGCCGTTGGGAACAGGCCGGGGTATGTGGGACTCCGGGGCGCGTTGAAATGGTCAATTGCGCCCCGACCTACCCACTAAAACCGACGGCGATCCTTGACTGCCCAAACCAGGGCCACGGGATTCACTCCCATTACGGGAGCATGCTCCGTGGCCCTGTGATACGAAACCCTGTGTCAACCCGTCTGGCCAGCGTAGCACAGTAGGCTTATTACGGGCTGTGTAATATTAGTAGCAGGGCAGGGCACATAGCTCGCAGGACCGACGCCCGATGGGGCAGAAAAGTCCTCGAGGGGCGACCGCGTTCCGGAAGGCGCAGTGCTGGTAAGCCTCCCACACGGTGGACCGACGACCTGGTTAAGGTCGCCGGAATGCAGTGGATGCGGACGGCCCAGGTCCGGCCTTTGTGGAGATCCTTGGGGGAGGCCTATGTCCAGCAGTGGACGTCTTTTGGCGGAAATGATGATGATGATGAATATTAGTAGCAGTATAAAAACACGAGTTGGAAGGTTCCAAGTAAGTACCTGTAAAATTTCCACTTAGCTGCACAGAATCTTGGAATTCCCGATTCCGCGAAACGAACTCTTATTTACTTTCGAATGATTAGAAATCGTTATTGCCATTCATCAATTGGAAAAATTTGCGCCGCAACTGAAGTGAAAAATACAATTTTAATTGGACTTGGCGTGGTAAAATAATATTTAAACATGAATAAAATGTTTTCCAAAAATGATTGCCAAACTTAAGTGGCAGTGGGCAGGGCACATAGCTCGCAGGACCGACGCTCGATAGGGCAGAAAAGTCCTCGAGTGGCGACCGCGTTCCGGAAGGCGCAGTGCTGGTAGGCCTCCCACACCGTGAACCGACGACCTGGTTAAGGTCGCTGGAAAGCAGTGGATGCGGGTGGCCCAGGACCGGCCTTTGTGGAAATCCTTGGGGAGGCCTATTTCCAGCAGTGGACGTCTTTTGGCTGAAATGATGATGATGACGATGAATAAAACGTACTCGGATTTCTTCAAATTAAATCTATGAACCCGCTAGACTAGAGCTGTCACGTCAATCACCCTCAAGCGCTTAAGTTGTTTGCGTTTTGTAGCAATGAACATTAAATTCCGCCAAAAAACACTTTGTAAGTTGTCTATCTGACTTCTCCGTGTGGTGACGGATTTAGAATACATTGTGTCACCACCCCATTCTAACCAAGAAGTGTCGTAAGCCTGTACATGACCCACTGATAACTCGGGCCTCCTCCAATTACATGGAGGGGTAATGAGTCTGGCCACAGCGTTTCGTATCAAATTTTCCTTCCCTTGCAGCTAGGTTTACGGCCTTGTTAATTCCTTCTGTAGGCTCTTACGATACCCTTAGGCTGGAATGGTGTGGTGACACTGTGTATTCTACATCCGTCACCACACTGACTTATTTATTCGCTTAATCGCTTATTTAATAGCATTAGTTATACAGAGTTGATATGACAGAAGGGGCATTAAATTACACTACGTATACTATATGTGACTAGCATGAATCCGAAACGGTACAAAAAAAATACACGTGATTTTTCATGGGGGGTGGAGGGGTAGTCTTAAACCTCACCAGGCATCACCACGGGGGAAGGAGGGGTTAAAAAATGTTAAAAAAACATCACGTGATTAATGGACAGCCCCTAAGGTTAATAAACGATGCGTTAGGCATAAACATCTGTTAGGAAAGATACATCATGTTCAAATGAGGCAAACATTTAAAAAATCATTTGCGGCTAAACTATTGCTCCAATTTAATTGATTTTTGGTACAGGGCCTGGAAATGATACCTAGCATAGGCAGTTAAAAAAATGCCCCTATGTCGTATCGACCCTGTATATTTGTTAAGGTAATACTTTAAACCCATAATTTCTAATTTTCTAGCATCAAGCCGATGTATGTGTAACAACACAAACCTACTCAAGAATGTAACAAACCAGCTCCAAGCTATGCAAAATTAAAACACTAATCAAAGTTTCCCCGGTCGAAACGCGAAAGTTGGATAGAGCAATTTCGGCCACCAATAAATGCATCGAAGAACTAACACGAAGGCAAACTTCAACCAAATTGTAGAGTTGAAAAATAATCGGATATCGTTCGAACGTGCCTTGCGATCGTAGAGTTACAAAAAATACAGACATGACATGCAGGTTAAAGAGGTTTAAAATCGAATCGCAATTCCTTTTAGCTCATACATTTACTGTCAGTGATTTTGAAAGTAATTTTACGGTGTTCAGTGGATGTGAATGTGTTTTTTTTCTCTATTCTCGTAGGTGTATGTCCCAAATAATATATTTAGACTATTGCGGGATATCATCATCATTATCATTACATAGTATAAAACAAAGTCGCTGTCGTCTGTCCGTCCTATGTATGCTTAAATTTTTTAAACTACGCATCGGATTTTGAAGCTGTTTTTTTTAGTGGATAGAGTGATTCAAGAGGAGGCTTTTTTGTATAATACATGCATATAAATTTGGATGTTCGTCATTGCACCCAGGCGAAGCCGGGGCGGGTCCCTAGTTTAATATAAAAAAAACAAAGGAGGATGAGGAAAAAATCTCAATAAACAAAAATATACACCTGATAACAAGTAAGTGCAATTGTAGCTACGAATCTCCGCGTGGTGACGGATCAAGAATACATAGTGTCACCACCACATTCCATCCTGAGGGTGTCGTAAGAGTGGACAAAAGGAAATGACAAGGTCGAAAACCTAGCCGTGAGAGAAGGAAAATTTACTACGAAACCCTGTGCATATGTAGTAAGCATATGGGAACATTGCAAAACCTCTAAATATAACCAGAATATACAGTATCATTAAAATCCAGCGCGCTCAGAATTCACTAAAAATATTTCACGATGCCCCAAAAAACTCACTTCATTTACGGTTGAGCTGGTAATTTTAAGCCACTGTAGGCTTGGTAATAAAACCTTAAATATATTCTCCGTCAAGCTGAAAAAAACTGATTCAGCAAAAAAGAATCTCCAATAGTGTTAAAGAGTAGAAATTCTGATAAATATTTCTAGTGGTCTGACACATACTTCGGTGGCTGACGTTTTAATAATATATTTACGAGCTTTTGACTGGTTATCTACCAAGTGTAAGGTGATAACTGAGGTCATAAGCATTTGCACTTTTAAAGGTCATTATTATATGGTCATTATATACACATCGTTTAGCTACATAAGCAGTCTCCCTATTTTTCTGTGCTAATTATAATAATAACCAGCTGCGCCCCGCGGTTTCACCCACGCTTACTTGACACTTACCGCGGGCAACGCCGTGAGGCGAAGCTAGTCTAAAAAAAGTAGCCTGAGTTACTCCTTATATCATCAGCTACCTATCAGTGAAAGTCCCGTCAAAGTCCCGCCAGAGATTATCCGGAACAAACAGACACACAGACAGACAAAAATTAAAAAATATATATATAATTTTGGTCTATGTACTGTGTATACATACTTACGCGTTTAGTAGAAAGTGGTTATTTTATTATTACAAACGGACACTCCAATTTTATTTATTTGTATAGATTAGGAGAGGTATAGCGGAAAAGCATCGCACGCTGATGCTGACCGTTTGGGGGAACAAACTACGCCTTACAGGATGCTGGCAGTCAACAGAATACACAAGCTGATGTACCTCGGGTGGTGCTGTGGTAGCGCACGTGTATAATGTCGCCAGAACTTAATCATACTACTACTACATTCATCATCATCATCATCATTTCAGCCAAAAGACGTCCACTGCTAGACATAGTGAAAATGCGGGCTACGTTGAAGCTATCATTTATTCGAGTGAGGAACATCACGGTATAAAAGACAATAGTATAATAGACAATAAAGAAGTATAAAAGTATAAACTATAAAAAGGGCCGCATACACATCAAACTCTAGTTTGACCCGGACTCATTGGACGGAGGACAGTCCTATACAAGACGAAATTGTTTAGGCCTCCCCCAAAGATTTCCACAAAGGCCGGTCCTGGGCCGCCCGCATCCATCGTTTTCCGGCGACCTTAATCAGGTCATCGGTCCACCGTGTGGGACGCCTAAATACATTACAGCCCAAAAATTAATAACTGTTGAGTGGGGCTACCTCGAACTACATGGAGGGTGGGGTGGGGTTTCCTTCTCTTGCAGCTAGGTTTACAGCCTTGTTATTTCCTTTTGTCGAATCTTACGACACCCTTAGGATGAAATAGGGCGACACTATGTATTCTAAATCCGTTAGCATACGGACACCAACCAGTATCAATTTCATCACGAATGGGCGATACCAGCTACAAGCCAATGTTAAAGAATATTGTCTTAAAATTGCAAAGCAAGCATTCACACTTTTGCTTTCATTGTCACAGACTGTGGAGCTAAGAGTCAGTACGACCTCATTATAGATAAAGGGACAAAGGAGTGTTGTTTATCTTCGCAATCATAAGCAAGATTGCTTATTTATGTAACCGACGTAAAGATGTAAAAGAAAGATATTACAATATTACTTTTATTACGCTATTTACTTATAACTGAATACAGAAATTTGTCTCATATATTTTATGGATAAAAACGAGAATGATGCTATGTTAATATTTATGTTATGTTCTTTTAAACATATGAAATAGGAGCGCATAACCAGTCTGAGTTTCTTAGCAGTGTTCGCGTTCTGAACTGGTGGTAAATTACCCGTGTGACCATCGTAAGGAAATAAATAATTTGAGTGAATATGTATTATAGGCGCGCGAGTTCATGTCGATCGGGGCCTAAATAAGTAATTACTTATCACATTTATTTTATTTAAAAATTTGCAAAATAAAGGTTAAAATACACCATATTATATCATAATACATGATATTATCGACATTACCATAACTAATTAGGTAACAGCATTACAGCATTCCTCAGGATGGTCATGAACTCGCGCGCCTATTATAGTTGTATGTGTGTGCTTTGTTTCTTTAGGGGTCGGAAGTGCCACGGGGAAGTGCCACGGTTGGATCACGGATCCCCAGTTCGATTCCGGGGTCTCGCAAGTGTCTTTCCAGAAGCAGTTGCTTTGAGTCACAGGCCCGCGACACAGGTAAGGTTTTTTTTAAACAAAAGTAACCTCTGCACTAGATATAACCTGTTTCGTGGGGGCAGTTTACAAACATGTAATTCACGAGCACAAATGACACCCAGACTCCGAGCCAGTGCCTCTGGTTTAGACAAAGACACTTGCCCGACCCCGGAATCAAACCCAGGACCTGTTGATCCAAAGGCGGCACATCTAACCACTTGGACAACGAGGCAGTTAGTGTCTAGCGTGTTTTAAAAACAAAAGAAAAAGGGTACCTAGTCGATTATAAATTAACTATGAACCTGATAATCTAATATATAAAATTCTCGTGTCACAGTTTTAGTTGCCAAACTCCTCCGAAACGGCTTGACCGATTTTGATGAAATTTTGTGAGCATATTGAGTAGGTCTGAGAATAGGACAACATCTATTTTTCATCCCCCTAAATTTTAAGGGGCGGGTCGAAAAAAAAATTGTTTATTTTTTAGAGAAAGTTTTCTTCTTTTATTTTTTTAAGATTCAGCATAAATAAATACAAACAACAGTCTACTGCTTCAAACCGAACGGACGTTTTTATTACAAGTTTTCCTTCTCTTGCGGCTAGGTTATTTCCTATTGTCGACTTTTACACACCCTCAGTATGGAGTTGAGTGGTGATTCTCTATGTATTCTAATTCGTCACCACACGGATTAAGTTCTACTACTAGAGCACACAAGGCTTTGTCTATTGGATTTATAACTCTGTGACAATACAACCCCATCGAAGCTGACGCGGCGGCACCGATGAAGTGGTTTCGTGACAGAAGATTATAAAACCAGTCAACAGCCAATTTGAAATGCGGCTTACGTAAATAAAGGTGCAAAATGGGGCGTTTCGATATCAACTCGAATATTTAACTTTCGAGTTATTGCGGCAAAGAATCGTGTAATTTGACACGATAGAGTTGGCAACTTCGCGGAAACCGTACCATAAGCGCGGACGTCGCCATCGGTTATGTTTCTTCATAAATGATTATACCGGTTATTTGAACACACTATGCCACCAATAGGAAAACTTGATACGAAACCTTTTTTTTTTTTTTTTTTTTTTTGCGCCAACTCGCCTGGCCATCGTGGCAGGCTTATTATCCTTCCATGTAAAGGGGGCGGCCCAACCAAATTGGCTGAGTAGTAGTATATCACGAAATGGCACCATCCTGAGAGTGTCCTGACAGCCGACATAAGGAACGCAAGATGCAGATTACCTAGCTGCAAGAGAAAGAAGGCATTTCCCTCTATGAATTTGGAAGAGGCTCCATTCAGTAGTGGATCATTTAATGATGATATTTATTAGCATGGTAACATGACTGCCACATTGGTCTAGGAGTTGCATCACGGGTCTCCTGTTAGATTCCGGGGTCAGGACAGCAGATACACTTGCTCTGAGTCTGAGTGACATTTGTGTTCGTGAATTACATCTTTGTAAACTGCCCCCGCAATATAACATAGGTACATGTAGTGCAGCAGGTTCGTTTAAAAAAGAAACTAATAAAAGAACAACTCACGGTTCTTTTTGGAAAAGGACAGTTTTAACGCGCTGTCCGCTGTACCTAAGGCGGACTTAATGGCTTGCGGAATTTTCTACCAGTCTACCTTTTGGTTAGAGGGAGGGAATATAAGGGGTACATAAAAGATATAATAAAATAAAGTAAAATCTCCTTACGTAAATACTAATAATAATTAAATTTTCTTTTTTTTCTATAAGTAATATTGCTTTTACATATATTTAAAAAAAATACAAAGTGTTTTTATAAAATATACATACAAATTTATAAAAGCCGTCGAAAGCGAGGTCGATGACCTAAGCTAAGAAAATTTTCAACTAATAACACGGGTCAGAATTGCGGTTGGGTTTTAAAGCAAGCTTTAATAGCCTGGCGTTTCGGCATAGCTTACACCACTCCGACCCAAGTTTAAAATGTCTACAAATCATGAAAGTTTATGTTTCAGTACGTTTCTGGTTACAGCGTACTTGGACACGCTTTTTATTATAAGACATAATTGAACTGACAAGAATGCTCTTTCATGAAAATTCCTGACATTAATTCGACTACGATTTTCCCTTTTTACATATAACGTAACATTTTCATCAAAGTTCATGTGCCAAGAATTTATTAGAACGACAAAGGCATAACTGTGTATTAGGTAGCTCAATTTTATTTTGCCCGTTTGCGAAATTATTTAATCCACCTGTGTGATGGATGATTTTGAATACTGTCAACAACCCATTCCACCCCTTTTGTGTCGTAACAGCAACTAAAGTAGGCTATTTCGGCGACCTTCATAATAACAAATATTCTTAACAAAAGAATTGAAAATAAAATATGTGTACTAAGACTAATTTTACAGATATGGCAATTCTGTTTTTAAGTATGTTACATACATTTGTATTTTTTTTTACACTACGTGATTCATACTTACACTTGCAATGTTTCTTCCATATCTTCTTTACCGTACAACTTTTTACGTTTTTATATTAGTTGTAAACCGATAAAAAAAACATTATTGTTTACTGATTCGTCCCTTAAAAATATTATTGACAACTTCAATCAAGTGATTAAAAAAATTCTTTAAGAAGGCAACATTAGTATTATTTCGACGATGTTGTTATTCGAGCCATTTACAAAGCATACGTTTCTTGCAACTAAAAGGCGAAATATATACAACTATCCAAGTCAGTGCCAACTTAAATTGACACCGAAGTTTATTAGACATGCCTATGGAACTAACTTTAAATGGTTAACTTTTTAGTGCCTATTTCGTAGTTGGTTTACAGTTTTTGTTAAAAAGTTTTGTTTTACAGTAATGACGCGTTGAACTCTCAACATAGCAATTATTTCTCAATGGGGCTGGAACTGTCTGCACGAGTAATTCCAGCTGCAGTGTACTGCAGAACGAGGCTCAGTCCAACACACATACCTTCGGCTGTGAGTATGTTGATAGGATTAGGCGTACTACAAGTCTTTAAATAACAATTTAAATATGGATTTGTTTTAATCCTGTACTACTTTAATATTATCTATTAATATATTACTTTAATTTACGGGTTAAAGTGTAAATAAGGAACAAACTAGCTAGTTTTAAAGATGGGTATTATTAATTGCCCAAGAGGTTTTACGTGTGGTGACGGATTTAGTATAAACAGTGTCACGACCCCATTATGTACTGCGGGGGTCGTAAAAAGCGATAAAATGAAATACCAAGACTGAAAACCTAGGCGCAAGAGAAGGAAATAAAATCTCCTCCCATCACAGGGAGGAGTAATTAGCATACTGTGCCATGATGGTCAGACAGGGTTTCGTTTCTAAATTTACTCTATGTATTCATATCTAGTTTATTTTGGAAATAAAAGTACATTGCAAGACTTAAAACTTAAACTTATTTTCATCCCCTAAGTTTTAAGTCTCTATGTATTCTAAATCTGATGAGGATACATATTTGATATATACAAATGAATCAATTCCAAAGGCATCAAATATGTCTTGTATATACATGCTTCAGATTTATTTCACAACGCCACACATTTATTTTTGGTTATACACTGGTTTGAGATATATATAGATCTACTACTACTACTAGATAGGCGTGATATTCATTTCTAAAACAATTGCTCGCGTGTAAAGACGCCTTTATGAAAAATCGCTCCGCTTATGTAGTAACCACAGCCTAAGGGGTCGGTCACAGTATGCGCCTCATCGAGTTCACATTTCGGCTTTGACGGAGCCCAGTCTAGCGAACTTCTGCACTACTTCACTTACAAAAAAGCCCCATCATTTATCAATCATCATCATAATTTGAGACACAAGAAGTCTTGCGTTGAGCATAAGGTTTTCCACAAATGCTGGCCCTGAGCCCACGTCTATCGGATTCCGGGGATTAAACAGGTAGTTGGGGCACCGTGTGGTTGGCTAACCAGCACTACGCTTTCCGGTACTTGGCTGACACTAAAGAACGTTTCCACCTCATCGGCCATCAATTCTGCGGCGTTTCTGTTTCAACCTCACAGAGAAACTGTACCAATATTCAAAGAAGAAAAATAACGTTCTTTTTGAGTTTGAATTCTTCACACAATTCGTGGAAATTGTAGTCCTGATTCCATCACGGAACAAAAGCGTCGGACTAATTCCGGAAAAAAACTGCCTCAGAAAAATTTCCTGGATATTCTGTACTTGGATAAATTAGTTACGTTGGAAAGTAATTTAATAGTTTCGTGTCCATAAAGCCACTAATGTGACGGCTACCAACAAATTTAATTCCAAAACGTACGGTTAACTCGTTTACGTAGCACGAACTATTTTAAACGGGCTGTAAAAACAGGAAGGTATTTTTTCCGTAAACATTTATGTTTTGATTATATTTGACGTTTTGTTGATCTCTGGGTCGGGTGCGCCAACCTTCTCTCATGGGTTCTTGGTTCAATTCCGGTGTCGGGCAAAATTCTTTGTGGGTACTGAGAACTATTGTTGAGATATTTTCTCCGGGTCTATATAGACCCGGAGAAAATATCTCTCGAAAATATCTCTCGTTTATGTGTAGACATATGTCTTTGTGCTCATAAGCAATTTAGACAGTAAAGAGTCTTCAAATAGGTACTGCCTACATACCAGGCACGTTGTGTTGTGTTTACAGAGTTTACTTCTGTATATAGTATATTTAGGGCGCGGCTTCGCTCGCGTGGACTTCGAACCCGTGCTTATATCTATGCATTTTTTTTTATGAATATAAAAGTGGTTATTGTGACTAAACTATGATAGTTAGATATGTGCTCTCGCGGACTTTTTTGTAGATTTTAATAAGACCTACAAACTCGTAGTACTTCATTTTGTTCTATTGTCAATCGTTTTTGCAGCGCACGCATAAATAGATTTTCGATTTTACACCTTGGGTTACAAAACCGCAATTTTCATACGGATCCCTAATTCTTTTGAAAATAAAACATAGCCTATAACCTTCCTCGATAAATGGACTATCTAACACTGAAAGAATTTTTGAAATCGGACCAGTAGTTCCTGAGATTAGCGCGTTCAAACAAACAAACAAACAAACAAACAAACTCTGCAGCTTTATATATTAGTATAGATTATATATTAGTATAGATAAGTGTTCCTAAATTTAATGTTTGATAACTGCCCTCCCGATCTCTAAAAAGTATGGTTTTGTGGAGAGCGTACACTTTGACTCTAAGTGACTTTTAAGGTTGTCCTGCTACGAAGACGACCGCAGCCTTATGCGCGCTTTCCCAAGCTTTCTAGAAATTTCGGTATTTTGCACACTGGGTTGCCTTCGTGCCTGGCCAGCCCACTATCATTTCAACGGTAGATTTCTTCAAACTATATACACACCTTGTTAAGGCTAAAAGGAAAACTCGGAAGCACTTTTAATTCTCTATCACAATTTATGGACCGTTCTATAACATAAACTCCAAATCTTCAAGTTTTGTTCATGATATTAGAACGAGCACTATTGGCGGTCATCCAAGCCTCGGGCTGTGGACAGCCATACGTTATGAGACTTGAAACTACGCTTAGCACTTTTGCGAACTTTTAAAATTCGCCAACGATGTGAGAATTTTGTAGGACCTAATGCTTGGTCAGATTATTGGCGATATGCAAGGGAAGCTGATTTAGATTAACACAGCTAGCTTGACCAGTTACTTTCTAAATAGTGAGTTTCAGATACTATTGAAAGGAAATATACAGAGATACGACAATATTTAAACCAGTTTTTATACCGTGTATTACAAAAATAACCTAATCGAAACGTTGTCAAATAAAAAATAACCAATTGTTACCTGGCTGTATGGCGTAAACCTTCGCCTAGGAAATTTAGTTTTAAACAAATTCAGACTAAGATTCTATATTCGGATTATCCGGTTGGTGGGTAACTGCGGTATCCAATCTAAGTATATTATATCTTATTTTCTTTATTTACGTAGGTAGACTACCTTGTTGGTCTAGGGGTTAGATGGGTCGCCTTTGGATCATGGCTGTCCGACTCGTTTCTGGGGAAGTGTGTTTCTGTAAACCAGAGGCACTATTTTATGTTCGTGAAATTCATGTTTGTAAACTGCCCCCGCAATACAGGGTATACTTAGTGGAGGGGTTTCGTTTCGTAAAGCAATACTATCCCTTCTTCTTCTCAGCCCATAAAGGGATCCACTGCTGAGTCGGGCCTCCTCCAACTACAGGGAGGGTAATTAGTCTACTGTGCCACCTATCCCTTTCGTCGGGCCTATTAAACAGCTACACTAAAACTTTATTTATAAAAGCTAAAAATAATACCTATATTATAAGTAGGTACGAACGCAGAAGCTAATGCGCATAGCCTCGTTTAAGGTATCCGATTAGACAAAGCCAGCACTGAAGACGTATTGTTCAAGAGGATCAGAGTAATCCTGCTTACTGCACGCCACGCTGTTCAACAACACCTTACTGTTCTGACTCGTGTGCGTTTATCTGCTTAGGAGATTAGACACGGTTGGTAGTATGGTAACGTGAGGCATTAAGTGTCTCTTCCCATCTTGTTTAACGTTACACCAGATATTCTGACAGAATAATCACTTGGCTATACGGCAGTACATAGATACACTTGGAATACATCTTATTTTGATGAGCTTTACGAACACTCCGGGCCGTGTGCCTGAGATCTTTGCCAAAGAAGAGGGAAACTTGAATATGTTCGTCTAGTCTTGCGACTGTACGCTACTTTCTCGCCATTAAGTCGAGGCCTGGCAACAATGCTCGTTCGAGACTTCAACTGAAAGACAGCGCCTCATTATGCCTCACGTCTCGTACGACTGAGTCGGGCCTCCTCCAATTACATACATACATATAATCACGCCTCTTTACGGTAGCGGTAGACAGAGAGTCAGAGACCACTTCTTTCCACTTGATACGATCCTTACATACTTGTTTCGCTTCGTCCACTTTCATTATTTCCTTCATACATGCTTTTCGGTTTAGGGTGCTCTTGAACTGGCCTTTTTTCAAGACGTCCCTGATTTGGTCCTTAATACATAAACGTTTATTAGCCTACTGTGCCACGCTGGCCGGACGGGTTGGCACATAGTTTCGTTTCAAGTTTTCCTTTTCTTGTGGCTTCAATTTCGGCTTCGAATGAGGTGGTGACATTCACCATCATCATCATCAGCCCACATTAGTCCACTACTGGACATAGGCCTCCCCTAAAGAGCGCCATAGCGCCCTGTCTTCAGCTTGACGCATCCAGCTGCTGCCCGCAACCTTTCGCAGATCGTCGCTCCATCTAGCAGAGGACCGTCCCACATTACGCTTGCCGATTCGCGGTCTCCACTCAAGAACTCGTCTACCCCAGCGGTTGTCGGTTATATATAATTATATTTATATATAATTATAGTGACACAGTGTATTCAAAATCCGTCGTCACACGGAGAGGACTACCACAGTTATATTGCTGGTGACATTATATACTGTAAATCCGTGACCACGCGGAAACTAGCTCACTGCACTATATCCAACCGTCTCTATTCTCTAACCCAATTGGCACTATAATTATATCAGTTCGATACTAAATTAAGTACACTAAGTCAGACGCCTGCTGTAATCCATTAACACTTAATAGACAGATCGGTAATGGACGACGTGTGAGGCGCCCCCGCATATTGTTCCCATTGTCTAGTCATAGGGCTTATTGTAACTACTAACACGCAGACTCACTTTACAAACGACCTTAAAAAGGAGTCTTAGGTCTTCACATCTTTTTACCTTATTTGAAATAATTACGCTTGGATTTAAATAAAAGATCACGATCAGGACGGTTCCGACCTTAAAACTGCTAAGTTGGGCCTCCTCCAGTTCCATGGTGGGTAATTAACGTACAGTGCCAAGGTAGTCAATCTTCATCATAAATTTTAAAAAATGTTTGTGTCTATGTCCCTTATAGAATCGTAAACTATGCATTTTAATCATTTGATGATCTTCAGCAAAAGTGTTGTACGTGAGCCCAGGAAGGTTATGAAAAAAAAGAAATGAAAATTTTAGTGACACAGTGTATTCAAAATCCGTCGCCACACGGAAAGGACTACCACAGTTACTTGGCTATCACACCGCAGGACTATTTATTATGCAGAGCCGAACACGGTTTCAGGAGATTCCAGGTCCTACGCAACAAGAAATTGACATATAAGGCCAAACGAGCGTAATTTTGTGAGTCGCGTAATTTCTGCTGCATTTGGTTTCATACAAAAGTCCAGTTCGTGCCACACAGCGACGCAAAAATGAGTTGTGAGCCGACTCACACACATAATCCGACCAAATTGAGCTCTCGGAGGGCGAGGGGACCGAGGAAAGCGTCAGTCAGGTAAAGATTGCGTGAAAGTCGACAACTGAATATAATGCGCCCGGCTGGCAGTCCAACCGAATTTCTGCTGTGTAGAATTTCTGCGACCGAAATTACGCTCGTTTGTCTTCACCCTAAAATACACAGAACAAATTACACAAATGCAATTTCTCCGAACAAATATAATCAACTGACATTAGAAATCGACGTGCAATATGCACCCATCGATCAAAGCTCAACACGAGTCCATTCCCAGGACTAATTTAGTCGAGCATGTCAGCTCGGCAGAACAACATTCCGTAACAGTGTAGATACAAACGAAATGTTACCCAAATTAAGACACTGAGTTGGTTGGATAAGGTTGATAATGCATTTGACTCGTGTAATATTTAGTTGACAGTTCTTTGAATGAATATACGGTTGAATTATATCACTAATAGATCAAATAGTAATTTTCCAATGGGATCTGTGACACGGGGAATGTGAATTTGCATAGTTTTAATGAAATTGGCATATCATACATAGAAAAACATTCTAGGTACTTTGGGAATGCATTGTGTACACCATGTCTTTGTATGTACACTAGCTGTTGCCCGCAGCTTTGCTCGCACATTTCTAAATCTGGATTCAAATATTTAGTGAAAAAAAACTAACACATAATCGGCGATACCATTATGTAACTATAATATTACTAAATAATAAAAAACAAAGTCGCTGTCGTCTGTCCGTCCATGTGTATGCTTAAATCTTTAAAACTACGCAACGGATTTTGAAGCGGTTTTTTTAATGGATAGAGTAATTCAAGAGGCATTTTTATATGCATAATACATCCATACTATTGTAGAGAATCATTGATAAATTTAGAGGTTCATCATTGCACCCGTGCGAATAGCGAGCGACCCCGCTATTTACAGTTTTTTTGTTAAATACACGTGCGAGGCCAGTCGTTAGTTTTAAATACATGCAGACGGAATTAAATGGAGTTAGATTTACTTGCCGGCTCATCTCTGTGGAATAGCATTTTAAACCGGTGGTAACGACGAATTGATTAATTCTATTTCTCTTTTTAAATTGTTGCGTTATTATTTTTGGACTATTCGAAAGCATTCGTTAGAATTTATTCAAATAAAAACATTTTAATTTTGAAAGATAGAAACACATCAACATTTGTAGTGAACGAACCTAGACAATGCAAATTGAAGGAAAATCAACGTACCACAATTAAGAGTTAATTAATTTCCCTCTTAGTATTGTTGGACTTGGAGCTTGTGTTAACAGAGAAGTATTGTTCCCTCTTAAAGTTGTATGCTTTTATTTGCTTTTGCCACAACCACACAGCCGGGAATGTTTTAGATTGCATAAAGTTCTTATTGTCCAAGAGCCAGTGTAATGGAACAGTGACATTGTGAATATTAAAAGTAACACATTCAGCGACATCGGAAACTTTGAATGAATTTTGTATAGATATTTTAGGTTTTCACGATCCTTACACATTGCGGTAAACGAGGTTTGAAGGTTCTGATCATAATTCTGTCGTTTAATTTAAAACCCCACGTTTCAGATAATGCAGTGTCTCTTGTCGCGGGACTTTCGCATGATTTTTATTGTATAATCTAGTATTGAGTTATACTACAAAAAATCTGATCTTAACTTTAGAATACAAAGTTCCAATGTTAGAAATTGAAATTAAGATTTAAGTAGAGAGGTGAGTTTTGTACGTAGGAAATGTTAGTGGCACTATTGTCAAACTATTTCGATGGAACTGGCTTTTACATACTATCGCTTCTTATACATGTGGTTGCTGATTATTATGCTTTATTTATCTGTTACATATATGTATGTGTATATTTATGTATGTATATATTTTATTAAATGTATGTATATTATTACATCGACTATTTATATGTATGTATTTTATTTATTGAGTATAGTAAGATTACTGTAAAATAGTTATGTACTTGATTGTTTTATTTTTTTTATTTTCTCTGGCATCACCACCTTCTGTACTTTTAGTCTGTCTCACTTAAGGTTCATCATCATCATCATTTCAGCCAAAGGACGTCCACTGCTGGACATAGGCCTCCCCCAAGGATTTCCACAAAGGCCGGTCCTGGGCCGCCCGCATCCACTGCTTTCCGGCGATCTTAACCAGGTCGTCGGTCCACCGTGTGGGAGGCCTACCAGCACTGCGCCTTCCGGAACGCGGTCGCCACTCGAGGACTTTTCTGCCCCATCGGGCGTCGGTCCTGCGAGCTATGTGCCCTGCCCACTGCCACTTAAGTTTGGCAATCCGGTGGGCTATGTCGGTGACCCTGGTTTTCCTGCGTATCTCCTCATTTCTGATTCGATCTCGCAGGGAAACTCCGAGCATAGCCCTCTCCATTGCCCTTTGGGTGACTTTGAGCCTTCTGATGGAGCCCATAGTGAGCGACCACGTCTCTGTTCCATATGTCATCACTGGCAACACACATTGGTTGAAGACTTTTGTCTTCAGACACTGCGGTATTGTGGACGAGAAGATCTTTCGCAGCTTCCCGAACGCTGCCCAGCCGAGTTGGATCCGACGATTGACCTCTTTCTCGAAGTTGGACTTACCTAACTGGACAGTGTGTCCCAGGTAAATGTAATGGTCAACAACTTCGAGGGTAGAACCTCCGATGTTAACAGGAGTGGCTTGAACATGGATATTAGACATGATCTTCGTCTTCTCCATGTTCATCTTAAGGCCGACTCGTTCGGAGGCTCCACAGAGGCCATCGAGCATCGTAGTGAGGCCCTCCATGGTCTCAGCCATTACGACTATGTCGTCAGCGAATCGAAGGTGAGTGATGTACTCGCCGTTCACGTTAATGCCCAGCCCTTTCCAGTCCAGAACCTTGAAAACATCTTCCAGTGCAGCGGAGAACAGTTTCGGAGAGATAACGTCTCCCTGTCTAACACCTCGCTGCAACTGGATCGGTTTCGAGGTCTGGTCCTGGAGTCGGACTGACATGGTGGCGTTTTCATACAAGCACTTCAACACTTCGATGTACCGATAGTCGACTTGGCACCTCTGGAGAGCCTGCAATACTGCCCACGTCTCGATCGAATCGAAGGCTTTCTCGTAGTCCACGAACGCCAGACAAAGTGGCAGGTTATACTCCTCGGTCTTCTGTATAACCTGCCGTAGCATTAAAATATGGTCTACGGTACTGAAGCCTTTTCGGAAACCGGCTTGTTCGGGAGGCTGGGAATCGTCAAGCCTGCACGCGAGTCGATTTGTGATGACCCTCGAGAACAACTTGTAGACATGGCTCAGAAGTGAGATGGGTCTGTAGTTCTTCAATAAGGTGTTATCTCCCTTCTTGAAGAACAGCACCACCACACTTCTGTTCCATGCCTTTGGCGTTCGTCCTTCGAGTATGACGGAATTGAATAACTTCTGAAGGGCCCTAAGGATCGGTTCTCCACCCGCCTTCAGAAGTTCTGCGGTAATTCCGTCATCACCCGCCGCCTTGTTGTTTTTAAGTTGCTCGAGAGCCATCCCGATCTCACACAGGCTGACGTCCGGGAGGTCTTCTGTGTAGTGCCGGGTTAATCTAGCTCGTGGGTCGTCTGCTAGATTTATGACGGGTTCCTGTGTAGACTTGTACAGTTGTCCATAGAAACTCTCGACCTCACCCAAAATCTCGGACTTCGACGTGACGATCCTGCCGTCATCAGTCTTCAGCCTGACGAGCTGGCTTTGCCCAATAGACAGATCCCTGGCAAAAACCTTGGAGCCCCTGTTACGTTCAATAGCCTCTTCAACACGATTCGTGTTGAATCGGCGTATATCACGCTTCAGGGACTTTGATATCTGTCTATTGAGCATCCGAAGCTGCGTCGCATCATCTGTAGACTGCAGAACCATTTTCCGTCGCTCGTCCATGAGATTTAGGGTGAGGTCCGAGAGCTTTTTGGCCGTTTTCAGGCGTTGGGTCTCACAGAACTTCGACCCAACTTTGCGGACAGTCTCCACGAACCCGTCATTATAATCGTCCACGTCAACGCCTAGGCTTATAAAGCGGTTTTGCAGTTCGAGCTGAAAGCTCTCCGGGTTTTGAATTTGAACTGGCACGGGACGCAGCGTAGACCTCACCAGGCGCGACCTTTCAAGCTTAACGTCGATATTCAATGTGCCTCGTACTAAGCGGTGATCGCTTCCGGTTTTGACCATATTGATCACGGAGACATCATTGAATATGTGCTTTTCCGTCGACATGATGAAGTCTATCTCGTTTTTTGTGGTGCCATCCGGACTCAACCAGGTCCATTTCCTCTGTTCTGGTTTTTTGTAAAAGGAATTCATCATATAGAGTCCCTCCTTCTCCAGAAAACCAGCCAAAGTCTGGCCCCGTTGGTTCCGGTGTCCAAACCCAAATTGCCCCACTTGCAGCTCATCTCCGCTCCGCTTGCCCAGTTTCGCGTTAAAATCCCCCATGACAACGGTGTAGTGCGTTCTAGAGCCATGTATGGCCGAGGAAATGTCCTCATACATTGTCTCCACCGCTTCGTCGGGGTGTGCCGAGGTCGGTGCGTATACCTGTATGACCTTCAGCGAATAACGCTTGGTTATTCTGAGTATAAGGTACGCCACCCTGGTCGACACACTCTCGATTTTAACAACGTTGTTCACAAGGGACTTGTGGACGATAAACCCAACACCACCTTGGGACTGTTGGTCGCCCTCCCGGAAGTAGAGCAAGTTGCCGGATTTGAGGGTTATCGTGTCCTCTCCCTCTCTTCGGACTTCAGACAACCCCACTATATCCCATCGCAACTTGCTCAACTCTTCCTCGAGTTCTACGATCTTCTCGTCAGTCCGCAGTGTCCGTGTGTTATATGTTGCCAGGTGCAGCCGTCGTTTTTTGTGGTAGCCGGATCTCTGCCGGAGATTGTTCGCACCCCCTGCCCCACCGTTACCTTGGCTGCTACCGTGGCCGAAGGAATAGTGGGGCTGCCGGGGACTGGGGGCCGTTTTTCTGTTTGTATCCATTCATTTATGGGGGGGGTTTGCCATAATCGCCACGCTTGGCAGGCGGGTTGGCGATCGCAGTGAAGGATGGTGTGTTTTGAACAGAGCGTCGCTGCTGCCCAACGTCTGTTGTCCCTTAGTCGCCTTCTACGACACCCACGGGAAGATATGGGGTGGTAGTATTCTTACTCCGCTACCACACAGATTAAGGACTTAAGGTTGCCTGGAAGAAATCGCTTTAGCGATAAGGCCGCCTAATTGCACATTGTATGTTTTTGTTTGCTTTTATGTTTCTACTTTTGTAAATTTATGTGTCAAGAAGTGTAAATAAATAAATAAATACAATACGTATAAATTTCTTCCATGCTTCAGAAGATACGCAAAGCACAGCCGTCATTCTATTCTATGTAAACACACGTAGGCTGTTGCGTGAAAAAATGCCAGCTAGCGTAACCATATTAATTACCGGTTGTCCCACCGATTGGGTAATGGATGGTACACGGCAATCACAATGTATACATTTTGGTAGATAGCCAACCCAATCCTGAGCGTGTCGCAAAAGCCGACTAAAGGAAATGACAAGGCCGATGACCTAACCACAAGAGAAGGAAAACTTGATACGAAAGCCTGTGCCAACCCGTCTGGCCAGCGTGGCACAGTGGGCTATAACCCTCTATAGAACTGGAGGAGGCCGGACTCATTAGTGGGTCATCTTTGGGCTGAGCAGTACTAGTTTAGACTGGTTCCGATCCCAATGAATTTGGGAAAAGCGAAGAAGAAAACTATGTATAGGTAAGTTTTAGACGAAAGTGAAATGGATATAAACTCGCATACTAACGCAACTAGCTCCCGGCCTACTCGGGTAGGGAATGAAAAATGGAATTATTTCATGACGAACTTTGTCCGCGCAGGATTTTTGATCGCCGTAAAAATCTGAGTAATGCTATGATTAAATTCCATTACAGAATCGTCGGAGCACGATTTAAATGAAACAACGTTGGGATACTGCGGGTAGAATTTCGGACTCATTTGAGATTGAGTCGGTCATCTAAATTGTTGAGGAAGTAATGCGTGTGACGGTAACTTCATGTTGAGACCATACAACCTTCGAAACATATCAAACTCAAACTCAAAAGAAACTTTATTTACGTAGGTTTCATCACAATACTCTTATAAATCGTCATATTTATAAACACCATTATCATCTTACGGCCCCTGTCCCACACTCGGTGGTAGTCTCCACACATACCTCTCAGTCGTCATACCTACATTCACACGTTTCACACACAACTCTGCAGGGATTGTAGGAGACAATCCCCTGATCGCTCACAATCCTGCGTTCACTCACATTCATGCCGAAACTACCACCGGTTCGGAAGGCTGCTCTACAGAGAAGAGCCGGCAAGAAACTCTGTAGTTGCTTTTTTTAAACTTATTGGTATGGCTTACAAAAAGCACTAAACAGCATAGTGAGAGCAAGTTCGCAAGATGAGAGAAACACGCTACACGTTTACGCAATGAATGACGGATCCATCATCCTGTCCTCAGATTGCCGCCTCCAGCTGAGGTCCATAACGGTCCGCAGATTTTCGCATCGTTTAGCACGCGCTTTTTGACTTGGGCCAAACATTACTATTCCATAAATTACCCAATGCGATTACCCACTCCTGAGTCGGGCCTCTTCCCATTACATGTGAGACTAATTAACCTACTGTGCAACGCTGGCCGGACGGGTTAGCACAGGGTTTGGTTTCAGAGAGGAGGGGGGCCTCCTCGTCTGCGGCGGCGTGGTTCTGCATCAGATCCCACAATGCCGCAACAGGACGCGAGTTGGAGCACCCCGGGGAGGTTTAGGGGGTAGGCCCCCACTATGGGGGAGAGTCCCACACTCCCCTCGCTGGCCAACCCCGTGGCCGGCGAGGAAGTCCATAAAGGATTTTACCCCGGGCGAACAAAAAAAAAAGGGTTTGGTTTCAAGTTTTCTCTTGCGGCTAGGTTTTCAGCCTTGACATTTTCTTTTGTCGGCTCTTACGACACCCTCAGGATGAAAAGCGGTGTTGACAATATGTATTCTAACTTACTGTTACTGTTTGGCATCCGTTTGTTTTTTTTTTAACAAACACATCTCGGTTTTAAAATATGTAGGTACCTATAGCGATTCGGATATTTACTAAATTAATAAAAAACTAAATAAAATCCTCGCAAACCAAACCAAATCAATTCAAAAATAGAAAATACATTTTAATCCGCTCAAAAAGCAATTTTGAGGGTCGTAGGCGTTTTTATATTCCACGGAACTGTATTTGATTTCGTTTCCAGTTCGCATACACTCCTGGCCAATTATGAGGAACAATCGATTTATTTAAGTATACTTATATTACTAAAAATATTTGCTTGCCTGATAATTTTCTCATATGAGTGTAAAGTATCTTCTCATATGAGCGTATTTTCAAAATTGTAATATGTTTATTATATATAGTATTTCTGTTCTTATTTTAACCCATTAAGATTTATTTTGCGAATAAATGTATTCCGAGCCCATATTTATAATAGATCAATTTAACATACATTCAGTGGTATTTTTCAACTAAATACATAGTAAATAATCAACTAAATAAAGATCTTTTTTTTTCTTTTTTGGTCTCGGCGTTTATGCGGGACTTCGGACACTATTTGTCTACCCACTAAACCCCCAGCGGTACACCCTCTCACGCTTGGGGCGCCATAGGTTTGCGTGAACGCATTCAACTAAAATAAAAACCTACAAGTAAATTTCATTTTACTCTACATGGTATCCAGTTGTCTATGGTCTGCGTCACCTCATTAAACGTTTTACTAGGGCTACTCTGCTCAAGGGCATTCACTGTTAATCCAATATTAGAGTATACAGATTGTAGGCTGTATGAACTACTATTATTATCACACATAGTACTACCATAAGTATCACCGTACACTGCGCATACCTTTCCGTCTCCAATACCTACAATAATAATACAATTAAAAAAAAATTAGTGACGACCCACTTTAACTTTGCAAGGGCGCCTAATTATTATCTATAGGTATCTATTTCTGCTGTCAAAATTAAGGTACCAACATAATTAACAAACTCGATCGCTAACGTGATTTCGACTAGTGTCATGATTATAAAAAAAGTACTAAGGCTAATCAGATTGCTATCAAAGTTCACAGGAAAAATTCAAAAAACAAACTGAAATTAAAAATACCCGTAAAACCCGAAACATAACTGGAAACTAAAATAATTTCCCACACAAATTCCTGTATGAAATATCCAGTGCGCACTTTTTCTGTCACACTTGTATTTGATTTCCACTTTTCAGCGGCGATTATTAACCATATCGGATATATTAAATTCTCCGTATTCGCACCGGACTTTTGTTGGTGTTTATTTATTGAAAATTAATTGTCATGACAAAGGTGGTTCCTAATTAAAAACAAATAACCTTAATATATATCCTCTTCCTTTCTGAAGGCGGTTAAAATATAAATAAAATGTTATTTTTATTGATTTAATGTGTTTTAAGCATAATTAAAAAAAACTTCTTTGTATAGTTATAAGTGTGGGGTATTCAATACTCCTCCGCCCCGCAACTTCCGTAGAAAGGGGTGCAAAGTGTTAGCTTCTAAATAATTTCGAATAATTTCTTAGATAAAATCTTTTTGACTGCGATCTAAACATCCAAAGTAAAAAACTGCCTAATATTCAAGTTTAGATTTAATTCCTTTTCCTATAAAAAAAAATATACCTAAAGTATGCAGTCCGTGTGTTGACGGATTTAGAATACACAATATCACCAACCCATACCATATTTAGGGTGTCGTAATAGGCGACTAAAAGAACGCAAGAGGCAGATCACCTATCCCCAAGAGAAGGAAAACTTGATACAAACCCTGTGTGCCAACCCGTCTTGCCAGCGTGGCACAGTAGGCTAATTTCCCTCCATGAATTTGGAGGAGGCCCGACCCAGTAGTGGGTCATTTATGGGCTGTAAAGACGATATTTTATCAATAAGGCCACCTTAGATGTTTATTTTTAATTGGATTAACATTAGAGTACAACCAACAATAATACTTACATCGACTTCTTTCAAATCATTAGCTTCATGTCTGTATTAATGTCTTCAAAAAACCTTACCTGTAACAACAAAATTACGCAATGAGTGAACTGCTAATCGCTAGTCGAATTGAATAATCCCAAAAATGTACTCAATCACGCATCAAAGGCCTCAGAAGGAACGTTGAAAGCATTTTATTTGCCAATATTAATCCGCATTTTGTGGACCGCCGGTGATTCCCGTTCCGAAATTTCTGGAGTGTATTGTATCGACATTCCCGCCGTGACTTGGCAACAAGCTCCGGTGTTCACAATAGCACGCCTCGATTGCTACTATCAACACACCGTATCGATGGGGATCAACAGGCAGGACAAATTTACGGAGAAAACATTCAAAATTGCCTCGTTGGTATAGGGGTTAGATGTGCCGCCTTTGGATCAGCGGGTCCCGGGTTCGATTCCGGGGTCGGGCAAGTGTCTTTGTATAAGCCAGAGGCACTTGCTCGGTGTCTGGGTGTCATTTGTGCTCGTGAATTACATGTTTGTAAACTGCCCACGCGATACAGGATACACTTAGTGTTTCGTTTTTTCTGAGAAAAAAAAATAAAAAAAGGCTTTCAACGATAGATGCACTTTATGACAAAGTGCTTGCTTTATGACAAAGTATGTGCAGCAGTGTATTCCGTGTGGTGACGGATTTAGAATACATAGAGTCACCACCCGATTCCATCCTGAGGGTGTCATAAGAGTCGATAAAACGAAATGACAGGTCCGAAAACCTAAACCTGTGCAAGCCCCTCTGTCCGGGGTGGCACATTAAGTTAATTACCCTCCCTTGAATGGGTAGAGGCCTGACTCAGCAGTGGGTCATGGATGGGCTGAGTAGTAGACTACTACTACTCAGCCCAGGACTACTACTTTGGATCAACGGGTCCCGGGTTAGATTCCGGGGTCGGGCAAGTGTCTTTGTCTAAGCCAGAGACACTGGCTTGGAGTCTGGGTGTCATTTCTATCTATAATATGTATGTATTTACAAAAAAAAAACATGTATATAAGTAGTTTATCATCCATCTCGTTACCATAACACAAGCATTAAGTTGCTTAGCTTGGGACGAGATGGCGTTGTGTGAAATGTCCAAGGATAAAAAAAAAAAGAAGTAGTAAGTGCTTCTAGAAATATTAACAATGTAAAAAGTTATGTCAATATTGATGACCAGCACCTAAAAGCCCACGGCGTCAGTTAAGTGTCTTTCTTACTTAGATACTTTATTTTCATTTTCTTTCCTTTACTATCTCTTGTCAAACCTGTAATTTACTAACGTAGATAAGATAGTCCAGACTTAGCTATCACTGGATTACACATATATACTTGCACGATCTAGGTATCGAACCGAGAAGCCACGACCCAAAGGCAGCGCTTTCGTCCCCTTTCAACAATTTAAAATCTTCTATACACATTTGTATAGAGGAAAAGATTAACATAACTATTCAGCATAAGCTGTATGCTACATTCTACTTTTCAGCCCATACATTACTCACTGCCGGGTCGGGCCTCCTGTAACACGGAGGGTAATTAGCCTACTGTGCCACGCTGGCTAAACGGGTTGACATAGGGCATTTCCCCAGCGTCACCAAAAAAGGGTTTGGTATCAAGTTTTCCTGCTCTTGCGTCTAGGCCATCGGCCTTGTCATTTCCTTTTGTAGGCTCTAACGACACCCTCAGGATGAAATGAAGTGGTGACACTATGTATTATGTATTTTGAATGTATACAATAGCTAATATGACTACGAAAAATAAACATTTTGATCAAAATTTCAATCGGGCTTCCCCAGGTTTCATGTCAAATTTCTTCAACGTCGCAGCGTCAACGAGTTATTAAAGGGATGTTAGAGCGCCCGCTAATAAGCCGCTCCATTTCATCTCGACTCGTCTGATATTAAACACGTACAACTTGATCGTCCAAGAGCCAGATTTATAGATGAATTAATTTTGTACTGACATAAAATGCTCGCCTGTACAGCTATTATAGGAGACTGTCTTCATTGTTAGAATACATAGTTAAATGACAATTTATGCAACATTATTTTTAAATTATTTATTTTACACGTGTCTGTGTTAAATCAATAAAAGAAAAAAATAAGTAACATCAAAAAGTATGACAATGTCTCACAAAATTGCATAAGAAACTTGTCTGTGAGATCATTTTTGTCCAAAAAATATCGTTTTTAACCCCCGACGCAAAAAGAGGGGTGTTATAAGTTTGACCTGTCTGTCTGTCGGTCTGTCTGTCTGTCTGTCTGTCTGTGGCACCGTAGCTCGCGAACGGATGAAGCGATTTCAATATAGTTTTTTTTTGTATGAAAGGTGAGTTACGGGCGAGTGTTCTTAGACATGTTTGATGAAAATCGGTTGAGCCGTTTAAAAGTTATGAGGGGTGAAAGTGGGGAAGAATAACCGAATGTCTGCAAATATAATCGAGTGGGGTCTCAAATGAAAGCGCATCACGTGCAATTTAACAAAATCTACATTATAATAAGTGTGTACCTATAAAAAGTATAAAATAAAAATTAAATTTAAAATATCGCGTTGGGGGACCAGGGTCAGGTAATAAATAAGTGGGAGCGGTCCCCCAACGCAATGTATTTATTTTTTACTTTTTAAAGGTTATAATCCGGGATCCCCGGTACATTGTTTTCACTTGATTACTATCAAGCTAATTTTTCGTGAGTAGCTTCATTTTCATGAGACGCCCAACATTTTCTTGTCGACAACTCTTGATTGTGGTAGCTAACTGAGGTAGCAAGGGTGAAATATGTTGATTTTATGATTCTAAAAAAATTATTACTAACCGGGTGCTTTTTGGTATATCTGATGATAATTATCTAAATTATTCGAAAATGTATTTGTCCTACAAAATGTATGGTTGGATCAAAGAGTCCTCCACTTCCAATATGTATGGATAACGAGGTCATAAAAAATGATTACTAACCAGCTGGTTTTTTTTTGTTTACTTAGTAAATATTTGTATTATTTAACCGTCATATTGTCCTACAAGTTGCGTGGTACGTTATCCCGGTCCTACGCTCAAAAGTTGTTAAAACCACAAGACCCATTTTGTCATCACTAACTGTAGGACAATAATTTTACATGATAGGTTAGTGTATTCTGTGCCCAAATGATACATTGTCCTACAAGAAAACAGGTATGTAACACGAGTCCGACAAAAATTTTAATTTTTTCGTTTTCCTACTTATAACTTACTAGCGACCCGCGCCGGCTTCGCACGGGTGCATGTCATCATCATTTTTTTTTCTTCATCATCATCTTCTTCATCGTCATCATCATCTTGAATCACTCTATCTATTAAAGAAAACCGCTTCAAAATCCGTTGCGTAGTTTTCAAGTTTTAGGCATACATAGGGACGGACAGACGACAGCGACTTTGTTTTATACTATGTAGTGATAGTGATGATACAGTGAAAACATCTTTTTTTTATTTAAATAAATTATTTTTCTTAAGTAGTACAAAAATATAATTATTTACATATAAAAAAAATAATATTCATCAGATTCATCTGATAAATTTTCAGTATCATCACTGTCATTTTCATCTATTTCATTTTCCTCGTCTTCTGACTCTGTAATAACGTAAAAAATTAAGTATTTTTTTAACTTAAAATGAATCCACTTCGTTTTATAGTGTGCAAAACTTTTTATATAGTGCATATACGGATTCCGCTATACAACGACATTCACCGTTATGTTTAATGGATGAAAATTATTTTATTAGAAATTTAGTAAGCTAAAAATAATATAAAAAAATGGGTTGCCTGAAAAAGTCCTGGCCAGCTTATGAGAAAAAATTCGTTTATTAGACAAATTCTGTACCAATCAAAAGTATGAAGGTCATAGAATATGCAAATGTTAGGTAGCCTATTCCTTTCCGGTCACAACTCTCGGGTAGCCAGGTACAGGTTAATCAATACTAGCATTTTGCACCGGTCACTTTGTCACGTTTGCATTTTTGGGCTTCATACTTTTGATTGTTAAAGAATTTGTCTAATAAACAAACCGGTGAACTGATAAAAACTTTCTTTTAAATCCAGGATTTTTTCAGGCAACCCATATTTTTTATATTTTTTAACATACTAAATTTCTAATAAAATAATTTTCATCCATTAAACATATCGGTGGATGTCGTTGTATAGCGGGATCCGTATAATGTACTATAAAAAAGTTTCGTACACTATAAAACGAAGTGGATTCATTTTATGTTAAAAATACTTAATTTTTTACGTATTACAGTCAGATGACGAGGAAAATGAAATAGATGAAAATGACAGTGATGATATATTATCAGATGAATCTGACGAATATATTTTTTTTATATGTAAATAATTATTTTTTTGTACTACTTTAGTAAAAAAAAATGTTATTTAAGTTAATAAAAAAGATGTTTTCACTGTATCATAAGTTAGAAGTAGGAAAACGGACTCCGGACTGACGGACTCGTGATACATACCTGTTTTTTTGTAGGACATTCTATCATTTGGGCAGAGAATACTAACCTATCATGTAAAATTGGTGTCCTACAGTTAGTGAGGACATAATGGGGCTTGTGGTATTACCAATTTCTGAGTGTAGGACCGGGATAACGTACCACGCAACTTATAGGACAATAAGGCGGTTAAATAATACAAATATTTACTAAGTAAATAAAAAAAAACCAGCTGGTTAGTAATATTTTTTGATGACCTCGTTATCGCTACATATTGGAAGTGGAGGACTCTTTGATCAAACCATACATTTTGTAGGACAAATACATTTTCGAATAATTTAGATAGTTCTCATCAGATATACCAAAAATCACCCGGTTAGTAATAATTTTTTTAGAATCATTAAATCAACATATTTAACCTTTGCTACCTCTGTTAGCTACCACAATCAAGAGATGTCGACAAGAAAATGTTGGGCGTCTCATCAAAACAAAGCTATTCACAAAGATTCAGCTTGATAGTAATAAAAAAAAATCTAGGATCTGTAGTACAACTTTTGAGTGTAGGACCGGGATAACGTACCACGCAACTTGTAGGACAATATGACGGTTAAATAATATATATATTTACTAAGTAAATAAAAAAAAAACAGCTGGTTAGTAATCATTTTTTATGACCTCGTTATCCATACATATTGGAAGTGGAGGACTCTTTGATCAAACCATACATTTTGTAGGACAATTACATTTTCGAATAATTTAGATAATTCTCATCAGTTAAACCAAAAATCACCCGGTTAGTAATAATTTTTTTAGAATCATAAAATCAACATATTTCATCCTTGCTACCTCTGTTAGCTACCACAATCAAGAGTTGTTGACAAAAAAATGTTGGGCGTCTCATCAAAACAAAGCTATTCACAAAGATTCAGCTTGATAGTAATAAAAAAAAATCTAGGATCTGTAGTACAACTTTTGAGTGTAGGACCGGGATAACGTACCACGCAACTTGTAGGACAATATGACGGTTAAATAATATATATATTTACTAAGTAAATAAAAAAAAACCAGCTGGTTAGTAATCATTTTTTATGACCAAAAAAATGTTGGGCGTCTCATCAAAACAAAGCTATTCACAAAGATTCAGCTTGATAGTAATAAAAAAAAATCTAGGATCTGTAGTACAACTTTTGAGTGTAGGACCGGGATAACGTACCACGCAACTTGTAGGACAATATGACGGTTAAATAATATATATATTTACTAAGTAAATAAAAAAAAACCAGCTGGTTAGTAATCATTTTTTATGTACGTTATCCATACATATTGGAAGTGGAGGACTCTTTGATCAAACCATACATTTTGTAGGACAAATACATTTTCGAATAATTTAGATAATTATCATCAGATATACCAAAAAGCACCCGGTTAGTAATAATTTTTTTAGGATCATAAAATCAACATATTTCACCCTTGCTACCTCTGTTAGCTACCACAATCATGAGTTGTCGACAAGAAAATGTTGGGCGTCTCATGAAAATGAAGCTACTCACGAAAAATTAGCTTGATAGTAATCAAGTGAAATCAATGTACGGGGGACCCCGGACTATTATTCTGTCGGAAGATTTTTAAAATTTTAAATTAAATTTTTATAATAACTACTACTACTATTTACTCCATAAAGGATCCACTGCAGAGTGGGCCTTACGACACCCTCTGGATGGGATGGGGTGGTAACTCTATGTATTCTAAATCCGTTACCACACGGAATACACAGCTGCACTTACTTTGTCATAAATCACTATCACTACATAGTATAAAACAAATAAAATAAAACAAAATGTAGACGTTCATCAATACACCCTGCGAAGTAGGGGCGGGTCGCTAGTAAAGCATAAAAGTGCACTTATCGTTGAAAGACTTGAACTTCTCCGTTTTGTCCTGCCTGTTGATCGCCATAGTCTAGATCCGTCATGAAACGGACGTTTTGACAGAGTGACAAGCGTTAATTATTGCAAACTTTACAATTATTATAGTCATCAGGAAGCGATACAGAGCAAGTATTGAAGGTCGCCATCAAGCCCACCCATCAAGTAACAAAATGTTGATGTTGAGAAATTGTTTCGAAACTTCACGCTATAGAAATTGACTTGAAGTATCTATCATCAAAGTGGAAGTTGGTTTGGGGGCGACTTCGCGCGGGTTGAACTTTCTGAATGGTATAAAATTATAGGCTCGTTAAACCTGCAAGTTTATGACTGTAGGAATCTTGTTCCTTGATGAAGTATCCTGCAAAGTATCTACCCGTATAGTCGTTAGTTTTATGTGGAAATGGAAAAGGTTTAACACTTTTTGTACGCTAAAGGGGTTAGTTATGACGAAATATAACCAAAAAATATTCATAATATTCTCAAATTATTATCAAATTTGAAGATATTCATAGAGACTATTATACTTAAAACTTAAAAAAAGGAAATGACTAGGTAGAAAACCCGTCAGGCACATTACGCACACAGCACAGCTACATACCCTCCAAGTAATTAGAGAAGGTACTACGGCAGAATATTACACTTCCCCACGCTGGGAAATAGCGCGTGTTGTAAAAGTATGCAAAACCCAGCAGGCATGGTGGTAGGATCTAATCGTCCGCCCGGCTAGCTGTCACCGTCACGTCTAAGTCCGACGCCAAGCAGTCTTACTGTATTTCGTGTGTATGTGAGAGCCAATGTCCGACAGGGCATTTCCTTGAATTGCTTGCTTCATCTTAGACCCTGTCGTTGTTATCCATCACGCAAGCCTAGGTCAAAGGCATTTAAGTCAATGATAAAAAGATACTATATTATTCAAAGCAATATTTACAAGGATTCTCATCTAATTCAATTACTTTGGCGTAGATATTTTTATTGATCCATTCAACATTACTTTTAATAGGTTCTTGATTCTTGTTTGAACGCATCTTCTGTGTCAGCTTCGTTACTAACCACTATATTTAATCTATACTAATCTATACTAATATATAAAGCTGCAGAGTTTGTTTGTTTGAACGCGCTAATCTCAGGAACTACTGGTCCGATTTCAAAATATCTTTCAGTGTTAAATAGTCCATTTATCGAGGAAGGTTATAGACTATATAATATTTTCAAAAGAATTAGGGATCCGTATGAAAATTGCGAATTTGTAAGCCAATGTGTAAAATCGAAAACCTATTTATGCGTGCGCTGCAAAAACTATTGACAATAGACCAAAATAATGTACTACAGGTTTGTAGGTCATAAAAAGATCTACAAAAGAGTCCGCGAGAGCACATATCTAACTATCATAGTTTAGTCACAATAACCGCTATTATGTTCATAAAAAAATATACATTTTCCCTTTATGAATGATGGGGGATCAGACCTAGTTCGGACACCAGCTTCTCAGAAAGCTATTATTTAGCCTAAATGTTTGGATGTATTATTACCATTACAAAGGTTTTTCACACGCAACTATAATATTTATCAACCGAACTCTGACTTACTCCTACCAGGCCAGAAACGGTCACAAACAATTTTACTACCCAGAACTTGCAGCCGTCATTCAATATCGAGTTAACAATTCGCAACATGAATTTGACAAACGCCTCTCCACCAACAGTGTCCAACCAAAGTTTACGTGAATTTTCCGAAATTTTCAATTTCAATCCAGGCAAGTTCTTTAACTTCATTATCCCCACCTTTATCTTGAAAATTAATCTTTCAAACATACACAGTTCGTCGAGACAGAGTTAGCTCAGTTTCACAATTATAACTCCGGATTGGCCCGAGGGTACGGAAACGGCGCGGAAACAGCTCAGAGCAAGATATTAATTTCCAGCGCGAAATTTAAACTGTTCATTATATAGCAGATTCAGCTTAATTCATTTCATTTTGGTAAAGGCGGTGATTACCGTGTAACAAAATCAAAACTCATTTAATCAAGCTGGCTCATTAAAACTCATTTGACAAGTCAAACAAACAAGATTTATCATAACAGAATACAAAATCCTCATTCTTACAATCCATCCATCTCTATTGATCTCTCACAACCCTTGTAACCCACCCACATTCATGCTAAAACTACCATCAGTTCGACATGATGTTCGACAGAGAAGAGCCGGCAAGAAACTCTTTTTTTTTTAAATAATTGATAATGTTTACAAAAAGCTCTTAAGAGCATAGTGAGAGCAAGTTCGCCAGATGAACACGCTATAATACACGTTTACGAAATGACAATAAACAAATACATGAGTGAGTGTCAAATGCATGGCAGTGTGTTCTTTGTAAAAGAAAATAGCATTCTGCACTCCTTCTCTATGCCCCCTTACGCACTAGAGGTTGAACCGCGGAGGCGGCTAACAGCGCGCCCTGCGCTTTTCCAGTTTAATATGCAACCGCCTATTAACTATACATATAAACTAATGTGTCGGAAATTCCATACTCCTCCATTCTCTGTTTCTTATAGAGGGATACAATTTTAGTAACGGTATTGGAATCTTTTTGTAATAGCCTAATCGAAGATAAGGATGAGGGAGATGAATATAAAATCTAACCGCTCCAAATATCAAGACGAAGAAATAAAAAAACCACAGCAATTTCAATCGATAAGATGGTTACCGTCTATCGTCATCACGGAAACCAGAATTCAGTCAATGTCGTCTGCGTAATGACAAACTTAACCGTCATTAAGCCTGGTTTTCACCAAAGGGGAGAGGAGAGGACATATGTTTTTCGACCAATCAGTTTTGGTTATTTTTAACACCCGACGCAAAAAGAGGAGTGTTATAAGTTTGACGTGTCTGTCTGTCTGTCTGTGGCGCCGTAGAACGAACGGATGAAGCGATTTCAATACAGTTTTTTTTGTACGACAGGTGAGTTATGGGCGAGTGTTCATAGACATGTTTGATGAAAATCGGTTAAGTCGTTTAAAAGTTATGGGGGGTGAAAGTTACATCATAATAAGCGTGTACCTATAAAAAGCAGAAAATAAAAATTAAATGAAAAACCCCCGACACAAGGACCTGAGTTCCCTTTAAAAAGTAAAAAATAAAATAAAAATACATCGCGTTGCGGGACCGCTCCTCCGGTTATTATTATTTTTTTTTTTTTTTTTTTTTTTTTTTATAGCATCTCTTGTCAGCTAAACTTCGGCGGAATTTGAAAAACTAAACCTGATTGGTTATTCAAAACCCATATCCTCTCCTCTCCTCTCTTTGGTGGAAACCGGGCCTTAGTGTTGCATATAGAAATACCGACGGCTTCATAAAAAAAAAGCAAGTCACGATTGGCATGCCGATCTGAACTTCACGAAGACGACGCTGAGCTTTTCAACCAGTTTGTATTAACCAGAGGCCCTTGCTCTAAGTCTGGGAGTCATTTTGTGTTCGTAAATTACTTGTTCGTAAACACCGCGACACAGGTTATAACTTGTTCAGTGGATTCGTTTAAAAACAAAAGATTTTCGTCTATTGTAATTCTTTAGTCCTATCGCCGCCTTCAAAAAGTAATAGGCGGTGACATTGTATTCTAAACCCTCCTGGGACCACTAAAGCATTGAAGTATATCTAATAAACACTTCCATATCTAACTAAGTGTGGCTCACAATGTGAAATTGAGCATGGCGGCTTTTTAATCAAAAACATAAATCGACGTGGCGTCATTTCTAGAATAAAATATGTTTAATAAGGCCGTGCATATTATTCCCGTCCAACGCAGCATGATGCTTCAACTTATAATGAGCTTAAGTAGTTCATTGTGAAGAGCTTCTGTTGATGAGGAAAATTCAGTCAGGCGTACTTTATATGCTTCAAGATTGATCTCGATTGAAATCATTGGGGGAGGCCTACGCCAGCAGTGGACGTATTTTGGCTTGGGATTTTCTATTTGCAACCTCGTGTTTTTTTACCCCATATTATTTTAGCCGTCCCCAAAATTACACTACTTTACAAGTTTTTTACCCCCCTGGGTACGGAAACTGATATTTATCGGTAAAGTTATAAATCCTTACTTTATACTCAAACTCAAGGTTTCATCACAAAACTGTTATAAATAAATACCATTATCATTATACGGCCCCTGTCCCACACTAAGTGGTAGTCTCCACACACACATATCAGTCGTCATACCTACATTCACAGATTTCATACACAATTCCTCACTCCTTAAAAACTGAAGTTGGGAAAAAAATTGTATGTCCAATTTTGTAAATATTGATTACTAGCTGACCCGGCGAACTTTGTTCCGCATTATATATATTTAAAACAAAAAGAAAGTTGGACATAGGATATCTGAGATTTTTATCCCGTCCGTATAAAACCTACTTTTACAAAACGCAACTGACAGCGAAACGTTATGTTGTCTATAGTTTAATATGGTCGTAAATTTGACAATTAGAAATTTTGAATTCGACTTGTTTATATTGTTGTACAGTTATGATGTTTATCTCTGTTTTGTTTCCATATCCTTTATGTTATGGCCTTTGGTTTCTTTTTTTTTTTCTTTTTTTATGTGTAAATATAATATTAACATAATTTGTAGTTATATCTAGTAGTAGTCATATCCTACATGAAACCAGCAAAAAATCAAAATTACTTAGATTGTTTTTGATATTTTCCTTTCCCCTGCATTTACCTGTACAACGTGACATTGGCGGAGTAATGTTGTTGTAACATGACAAGCCATTAATCTAAGAAGAAGAAGAAGTATATTGTTGTAATTCACATAATATCTTTATAATTTGTAGCCTATGTGTTATTCTGATGTATGAGCTATATTATTGTAAAGTTTCATTAAAATCCGCTTCATAGCACTGTTAAACTCAAACAGTTAAAACTCAGAGCATAAGCGGTAAACTTTTAATGAAGCGTCACAAATCAAAACAAGCAAAAGTTGGAAACTCAAATCGACCGCGAATGCCATAAAAGGAAAACTGAACAGTTTATATGGTTTAAGACTAGACTTCTGTTTAACCCCTGTCAAAATAAGGTGTTATAAACACTTTCAACGGATTGAAATTAAACACTTTTGAATGTATTTATCGTGTGTATTTTAAAATATCCGTGTGGAAGTTTCGAATGCGAATTTAATCTCGTTGGTCTAGTGGTCAGATGTGCCGCCTTTGGATCAACGGGTCCCGGGTTCGATTCCGGGTTCGGGCAAGTGTCTTTGTCTAAACCAGAGGCACTGGCTCGGAGTCTGGGTGTCATTTCTATCTATAATATGTATGTATTTACAAAAAAAAATGTATATAAGTAGTTTATCACCCATCTCGTTACCATAACACAAGCATTAAGTTGCTTAACTTGGGACGAGATGGCGTTGTGTGAAATGTCCATGGATATTTATATTTATTTATATAATCATGTATTTTAATACTACTACTACTCAGCCCATAAATGACCCACTGCTGTGTCGGGCCTCTTTCCACCACAGGGAGGGCCATTAGCCTACTGTGCCACGCTCTGGCCAGACGGGTGGACATAGGGTTTCATATGAAATTTTCCTTCTCTTGCGGCTAGGTTATCGGCCTTAGAATTTCCTTTGTCGGCTCTTACGATACCCTCAGGAAGAATTGGCGATACCATGAATTCAAGACATAATTGACCACTATGCAAGAATCGTTGTAAAAAAAATACATATTAGAAAAAGAACTGTTTATGATAATTGTAAGTTATATTATTAATTTCTTTCTTGTATGTCCTTTTGCCGAATAAATGTATTTTCATCTTCTCATTTCTTTGTATAAGACATAATTATGGGGGTTTTATTACACCCTGTATGGGACCACACGAAATTCGTCTCACGTGGCGGACGACTGGATATTAATGCTTGGGAAATGCAAGAGGAATGGCGGCCGCAACACATTAGGCCCACTGCCCCGTGATGTGTGCGTCTATAGAAGCAATAAAGCAAATAAGAGGTACACTCATACGAAGCAATATTTCACCAAGATGAGAAAGATAGAGATAGGTATGTGTTAGAAGAGATAATGCTCGTTATTAATAACCGCGCCTTTGCTTTGTTCTTTTATTATTCTAAGCACGTAGCTGCGTTGTGGGACTTATAGGTGGGTAAATTTATACCTTATTGCCAGCTAATATGGAAGGTCCTTAAGGTTATTTTCCGTTAATCCGTGTGGTGGCGGGTTTAGAATACATTGTGTCAACACCTCATTCAATCCTGAGGGTGTTGTAAGAGCCAAGACGAGGAACTGACAAGGTCGATTTGAAATACCCCTGCACTAGGTTATAACCCGTATCGCAGGGGTAGTTTACAAACATGTAATCCACGAACACAAATGACACCCAGACTCAGAGCAAGTGCCTCTGGTTCAGACATAGACACTTGCCCGACCCCGGAATCGAACCCGGGGCCTGTTGATCTAAAGGCGGCACATCTAATCCCTAGACCAACGAGTCATTAAAAACGTCTATGCCAATGAATTGTTTACTATCGTATGTCACCACCCCATTACTCTGACAAAAGCTGTGACAACTACTACTACAAATGACCCACTGCTGAGTCAGGCCTCCTCCAATTACATGGAGGGTAATTAGCCTACTGTGCCACGCTGGCCAGACGGGTTGGCACATGATGTCATATCAAGTTTTCCTTCTCCTGCGGTTAGGTTTTCAGCTTTGTCGTTTAATTATGTCTACTCTCACGACACACTCAGGATGGAATGGGGTGTTGACACTATGTATTCAAAATCCATCACGACACGTACAGTGTTAACCCGTACAGCTAATTTCCCTCCTTATATTTGGAGAAGACCCAACTCAACCATTGGTCTTTTAAAGACTGTTAAGGTGGCAAAATAAAAACAAAAGATGTTGCCTAAGAAATAAAAAATAATGGTTTGGGTGGTCCCCTTAACAATTAGAGAAATGAAAAATTTATATTGTCCGGTTGATGGTGAGTCTAGTTTAACGACTATAAATATAAAAACAAACCTTAGATTAATTAATAAGGAAGCATTAAATATACATTTATGTACTCAATAATTATAGCAATGCTGTAGGCAAGCTTTGGACGCAAACACAATCATAATGTATCCAGAATAAACACTTTTTGCAGACTGTGTCTTCTATTCAGTTTGAAAACCATTATATTTAAAACACATAGTCTGCACGTAGATTTTCTGTAAAGCCGTTTCCACTAAACTGGACGGCCTCTGAATCCATCACGTTTGTAATTGCGAATAAAGGCAAATGTTCACTGAATTATTAGGACGTGATTCCAGGAATAATTTGATAGATCCAAATTATTAGAGCGCGACGGCTCTCTATAAAACTACCGAACTATTAACGAATGGGTAAAACGAAAATAAACAGAACTTTCTCGAACACTTTATTTATACAAATAAATAAAAGTGTAGTGTCCGTTTGTAATAATAGAATAACCACTTTTTACTAAATGCATAAGTATACACAGTACAAAGACCAAAATACATATTTTTTTATTTTGGTCTATTTGTCTGTCTGTTTGTTCCGGCTAATCTCTGGAACGGCTGGACCGATTTTGACGGGACTTTCACTGATAGGTAGCTGATGGTATAAGGGGTAACTTAGGCTAACTTAGGCTTAGGTAACTTTTTTAGACTAGCTTCGCCCCGCGGCGTCTCCCGCGACTTTCGTCGCACCCGTGCGAAGCGGGACGGGCCGCTAGTGTTAATCTAAAGGAAAGATTTCCCTTCGCCATGTGGTCACGGATTAAGAATACAGAATGTCACCAACCCATACTATCCTGAAGTTATCGTAACAAAACCAACGCAAGAGGCAGACCACCTACAGCTACAAAAGAAGAATAACTTGATACAAACCCTGAGCTAGGCACAGCAGGCCGCAGCATGTCGCGGGTTCGATCCCCGCACGGAAAAAATATTTGTATGACCTACAAGTATTTGTTCCGGGTCTGGGTGTTTTCTATCTATAATATGTACTCGTATGTATTTACAAAAAAAAATTTATATAAGTAGTTTATCATCCATCTCGTTACCATAACACAAGCATTAAGTTGCTTAGCTTGGGACGAGATGGCGTTGTGTGAAATGTCCAAGGATATTTATTATTATTTATTAGTTTTTAATCATGACTTAAATATCAAAGAATTTACTGGGTCTCTACCTCTCAATGCCTTCACAATGTCAACCCGGTTAGCCACAACAAGAGCTACATAACAACAGAATTATATGCATAATTACAATAGAACACAAATCCCTTAATCACAGACAGTGTTTTGTCCCCAATCACGAAATCTCTAATAACATACAAACACTATCAATCACCAGGGATATGTACAAATACAGCTCCGAAACAGTTATTTTAGACCTTATCTAGTAGATCAGACGATTTAATGTAGTTTAAGTCATTAAGGCTGTATTATGTACAGCCAGGAGGCTATCATCGGCCAGTACAATAGAGATCCATTAGGGGAGGTTGTCGCTTTAATTGTTTTCGGTTTAGACCCCCATCGGCAGGAAAGGTTTAACCAGATTAGTAATTTTTAATTAATTAATTAGTAAAATATTTGTTTTAGCTTTTAGTTATTTATTGTGGCTGTGCCGTTAAGGACAGCTGTAAAAGTAACTCTACTATATAAGTGCCAAATCTGAGACGAGGTACAATTACTCAAAGTTTTTGTAACCATTCTACACTTCACTTATTTTTTAATGACTTCCCATTTTCATTAATGTCTTACAACAACTTAAATGCAGGGGGGAAAGAAAATAACAAAAAAAAACACAAAAAGTTTTACCTAGAACTAAAAAATCTACAAATTAACGTCTTCTATACATATAGTACGCATTACACACACGTCCAACACATAGAACATAAAATTATTTTCGTTTCATTATTTTTAAGGCAATCTTCGACAGATTCGACAGATATTCTCGGTAACTTCTGCCAGTGTCGTGTGATGGGTATGGTACACGACAATGATTAAATAAAGTTTTGGGAGGTTTCTGGGGTCTAAAGAAAACATGAAACATTGAAGTTAATATAGGTTAATATTTATTTACGTGGTATAAATATGATACTTACTCTAATAAAAGAATTCTTCATAGTTGGATTTAAGTAAAATTTTGTTAGTTGTTATAAATTCAATTAAGGCACACATAATATCAGGATAAGGGAAGAAGATGAAGGAAATTTTAAATCAGTCTTGTTCACGGTTTTGATTGAACGCAATAAACATAAGATTGACATAACACAGACAGAAACATGACAGATTGTATCATTTGTTTAGTAGAGTGAGACCTGTCACAAGGAACCCTGTCAATATAATATTCTAATAATAAATTTAGAGATACGTTCAACGCTGCTAGTTATCTATATAATCTTATAATCCGGTTAAAACATTTACAAAGAAGGATCCAACGCCTTTGTTTATTCGAAGATCCCCGATAAAAAGCCAGAGACAAAGACAAATCCAAAATGACCACAACGGCCACGTCTATTTGTCTAGATTTTTTATTCCGCACATCGATAGCACGGTTCCACAAAAAGCTGCGGAACGTTCTCCATTTGCGTCGACCGCATGTTGACAGTGAGCTATTGTCGTTTCTTATCGATTATTCGAGTCGCGTCCATTCATATTTATACTGGAGGGCCACGGCTGTCCTTTGGTCAGTCGAGAGGCATTCAATTTCTTATATCGATATGGATTTCGATATGTTCGCCTAATGTTATTGGATTCCTGGAATGTCATCGTGAAGCGTGGGTCCTGAGCCAAACATCTTTTTGTATTTAGGAGTCACGATCGTAGGGAAATCAAACAAGACGCCGAACATTATTAAGATTTAAATGTGATAGTATTTCATTACTTCTGTATCGGATCACATTGAGCAGTGAAAATATTCCTGTGTAGCTCGGCGGAATTTCGATTTGCCAACATTTATTAAATAGCTGCATTCACTTAGTGGTATTGATCACATCCTAGTGCATACCCTGAACTGTAATTTATAAATGACCCATATCAATGATGATGCATCATCATTATCATTTCCACCTTTAAAAGACCCACTGCTGAAATGGGCGTCGTCCTTTTACAAGAAAGAAAAAATCTTAACGTGCAGCGTGAGTTATGTGATTTATATCACGATCTCCTCCTTTTATTAACAGGTTTGCAACTTTGAAATTGTCATTAGTCGGTTCTTTCGACACATTTAGAATGGAATATGGCGGTGACAGGTATGCGTGACGACACGGGTACCCTTAAATGAATTCATCATTAAGAAACGAAACTACCTTATAAACTGACGGTAATTTGTCTAAACGGTGGAGATTGAGTCATAAGTCCCACCAAAGTTTCATCTGCATCGTCGGTCCACAATGTAGGTGGCCTACAAGCACCGCGCTCTTCAGTACCTGGCCGGCAAGGATCATTCTGCCCCAGCGACAAACACTGGAAATGTAGTGTAAATATTTAACGATTATTGTACCTAAGAAGTCGCGTTGTATTTTAAGTAATTTTCACCTTTATAAAAGAATAAATAACAATACATGCGGCGTCAAATTCAATTTGTACAAGCCAACGTAGGAACAGCTATCCGCCGAAGCGGTTCAACTTAAGCACTCCAATAAATATGCAATGAAGCGGCCTCAGGAACGATCAATCTACACCCAGATCTAGTGAGAACTGTTTATCATAAGCTTTTTGAACACGGAAACTTCTTCGGTTAGGTTATGATGAATTGGTTAGACTTATATAAAATATACATGAGATCGAGTTACGAACACCAGGAGAGGAGCCAAGATTTCCCAATTCGATATTCAATATTTGCTTTCAGATAGCTTGAAATTCTATCAGGTTGATTTCGAAGGCCTGACTGCAATTGATCCGTGTATATAATGTAATTTAGCAAAAATAGGTAAAAAGGATGCCGAACCCAACGAGATTGGGAAAAAGAAGAGGTAGATGAGATAGGCTTAAATCATCTACGGACATATAGCTGTACCATAAAAATTAAACTAGCTATCTTATACATCCCTGAAATTCCATATCAAAGAGTTTCTGCCAATTTGCAGAAAAGGGCAGAAACACAAATTGGGTCGGGGTTTAAAACCTTACTTGGCGTTCAAAAGGGTTAATCGTTACTTTCAATCCTCACAAAACAGAATTAAGAGTTAATACCGTTTCTGTGTTTATTAACGACATGCCTCTAATGAAACCTCTTCACAGTCATGTCTGTCGGACCTTCACTCCTAATTACGAAGAGAACAAAGACTGTGCAAATTTAAGTTAAGTAAGTGAATTTAGCAAAATTCTTTAAATCTCAGCGTTACTAATTTGGATATATTTTGAAAACTTAATATGATCTCTCATATATTTCCATCCTTGTAGCATAAAAGAATGTATATTTATGTTCTCTCTTATATTTTTTATTGGACATGTACATGACATTCAATTGAACAGAATAGATTTCAAGTAGCTTTCAAGTGTCAAAAGTATTTAGATTAGCATATCGAAATTAACATAAGGTGTAATAAAGGCGATAACCTTAGATAGACTCCTGTTACATATTTCTATAACTAAGAGTAGTATGCAGTCTGGTAAATTATATTAACGTGTAATTATGGACATTGACGTGTTCAAAGCACATCAAACATTTAGTTTCGTACAGGATCTGACATTCACCTCAACTCTAAATTACTATACACAGTCGTTGTAGCAAGGTGCTAAATTTACACTCGATTATTTTTTGGATTTATCACAACACTCTTATAAATCGTCATATTGAAATCTATCATCATCAACTCTTTTAGCCCTTGCCCCACGCTAGGTAGTAGTCTCCATACACTCCGATGGGCATTTACTTTCATGTCTCTATTAAGCATATTCTCCTTCACACAATCCATCCATCTCTTTACCCATGATTTAAGGTCTGGGCAAACAGCGGACGGGGCGGGACGGCGACGCGACGCTGGCGGAACGTGAAGAGTTGTAATGTATTAGTTAATGTACAATAGGTCACATAGAGCCGTCGCGCTCGGCGCGAGAGTAGCGGTCGCGTCGCGTCGGCTCTGCGTGACATATTCTACATTAACTAACAGATTACAACTCTTCACGTCCCGCCAGCGTCGCGTCGCCGTCCCGCCCCGTCCGCTGTTTGCCCAGACCTTTAAACATTATAAACATACAATTCTTCTTTAAAGCCGTTCTAACTACTTTTCAAATACAAATTTTAGCCCATCGATGTGTGAAATATGGTCCATTGCTGGGCTAATATGTACTAAAATATACATATGTATACTGAAATGTATTCTTTAGGTCCAGAATTAATTTATTGTCAGTCAGAGACAATTCATCACAAAACTTCCACACCGAAAGCACACGAAAGCTTAGCAAATCATAAACTACAATTGATACGATCGTAAATTAGTTTACGGTCTGTGAGGAGTTTAGATGACTATTGAATATTAATTTTATGAGTTGCAGTTGTAAAGATATTCTCGAGGGCAGAGGTTCCGAATTTCGGCAGAAGATTTACTTTCTTACACAGTGTTAGTCTAAGTTTACATGTCACTTACATATCATTCCAAGAAGTTCATTTATTCACATGTTAACGCACTTATTGTATTTAAACATATCTTATAATAAATATAAATGACGCGTCTATAAATGTAATATGTAATACAACAAAAACCTTAGCCACAAACGGGTGGCCGAGTTTGCTAGTTTATTTAAAATTCTTTCAGTCTGACACCGTGTGGAACAACTTGGAACACCTATCACTATTTGGATCATTTGTCTCAGACATAGTCGTAATTATGTCTATGCGATGACAAAAATCTAATAAAAAAAATATGTGTAAAGATCAGTTTTCTCGAGTATAGAACTTTTAAATCTGATCCAAATTATGAACTCAAACACAAAAGGAACTTTATTTACGTAGGTTTTATCACAAAACTCTTAGAAATCGTGATATTTAAAAATACCATTACCATCTGATGGCCCCTGTCCCACGCTAGGTAGTAGTCTCCATACACTCCTATTGGTCGTCATATGTACATTCATAGCTTTCATACACATTTCCTCAATCTCACAATTCACCCATCTCTTTGGGTCTCCCACAACCTTTCAGTGCACCATCATTGTAACCCTTTTAAAAGAGCAACCAAGGAGTTTCTTCTGGAATAGCATCTAAATGCTTAAGTAATAATAATTAATTTATTTGAATAAAAATCTTTTTGATTTAGATTCATACTGAACCTACCATCCATAGGTTCGACAGGCTACTTTACAGAGGAAAGCCCCCGAAAAGCTTTTTTAAAGTTATCAATTAATTTCAAATTATTTTTAAATTATTATTGAACATAATTATTGTTATTGAACATTTAAGCATACTCATCATCTCTCTGCTTTTTGTTTAATTATTTAAGTTTAAACAAATACATACACCAGCTTAAATAACCTATTAACAAAGAACTGTCTATCATCAAAATATTACTTAAAACTCTAAGCATTTTTCAAAAGAACGCTCCCTAATCGTCGAAGTAATCATAGATTGTCGCCTCAGAAGTTGGACAATCGGGAGCATCTGTCCCACCGGTTATTGCAGCCATTTGGCGTCCGCCACATTATGCAGTTTCCCCTTGATTGATGAATACTATCCCTCCCATTCATCTTACTCAAATCAAATGGGAAGGCGATTCAGTTGGACGTCGGTTTGTTTTTGCACGCTCACTATGTCAGAGTGCTGAATTATATGAAATGGATAGATGACCCACTGCTGAGTCGGGCCTCCTCCAGTTACATGCAGGGTAATTAGCCTATTGTGCCACGCTGGCCAGACCGGTTGGTACCTACAGGGTTTCGTAATAAGATTTCCTTTTCTTGTGGCTAGGTTATCGGCCTTGTCATTTCCTTTTGTCGGCTCTTACGACACCCTCGGGATTAAATGGGTTGTTGACACTACATCTTGTATCCACACGGACGACACATACATAATTCAAAATTACACCCAGATTTTTGTGGTTTACACTTATCAGACTCTAGAATTGAACCATGGAGCCGTGATATAGAGGAAGCTCTTGTGACTCACAGACCAAGAAGACGATCAATACCAGCTGATATTTGACAATAACTTGACAAACGTATCACAAACTCATAGTGTGTGGGCACGAAACTTGCGACGGCGGAGCGATGGCGGCAGCGGGGCGACGGCGATGTATAGAAACAAAAGCATAGCACAGTATAGCGATGGGCAGGAAACGGGCGACGGCGGCGGAGCGAGCCCCGCTGCCGCCATCGCTCAACCGTCGCAAGTTTCGTGTCCGCAGCCATAGAGCGGATAATCTAACAATCGACAATCAATAGCAAGTTGGTTGTCGATTTTGACAGTTTTGGTAACATAATATTAAACTAAACTGTCAGTTCGAGACGTTAGCTACACAAGAACTTTTGAATTTAGTAGATTTATATCTGCAATTGCATAGCAAAATTTGAGGTTTGTGGTCCAGTGCTTTGGAAAATGAGGAAAGATAAGTTTCTTTCTTATGGAAATATTGAAACGAAATGCTAACCCATAATACCAGTGAGATAGTTTTTTTTAATTTTAAAGACCCATTCTAGCAGTATGCCTGGTGAATCATAAGATACTTTATTCAACATTCGTAAGAACGATCCATCAAATTGGTAGCCCTTGTAAATAACCGTCGATTTTTTTATACGATTTTAAACTACAGCATCTCCTTGCGTACATAAGAAACTCTAAAAACGGAGGGAAAGAACGGAACTTTTATAAAAGGCAATTTGCTTATAAATTTACTTTGGCTCAAGACCTTTTTCTTTCAGCCAAGTTTTCGAGAGTAGAGTCGCCACCATTTAACTTTTTTTAGAATAATTCTACACATATCTTTAATTTTGAAACGTGTAGCTTAACTTACTTAGGAACAGTCCCAGGAAATTCTTACGAATGCTTTTAATAGTACAATCATTTCGTCAAATAAAATCATTTAGTCTTTACCAATGGTTCAGAATGCCATTCCACATTGATGAGCCGGATAGAAAAACGATTACTGCTCCACAAAGTCTGACAGATTAGTGAAAGCAATTACGCGCTCAAACACTACATGTCTAATCGTAATCTACCATTAATAAAGTAACGCTACTACTGCAGATTGTGTAAAAAATACATCCATAAAAATTAAGGGATTTTATTAAAATAGGTCATTCCTATCATAAACTAGGTATTTCCTAGTTTTATTAGGATAACAACGTTCTGCTTTTACGTTGTTATTCAATGGTCAACACGAGGTAGAAACTGTTGTTGTTGTGAACAAAATTTTATTGTAACGCGCGTGTTTTATTAGTACTAAACCGCCTTGATTCCGTGATTAGATTATCCTTACTACTCAGCTCATACAATACCTACTGCCGGGTCGGGTCTCCTCCAATTACATGGAGGGTAATTAGCCTACTGTGCCACGCTGGCCAGACGGGCACAGGATTTCCTTCTCTTGCGGCTAGGTGATCTGCCTCTTCCGGTCCGTTGGTCGCCTCTTACGATACACTCAGGACGGATGGGGATGGTGACACAAAGTATTGTAAATCCGTCACCACACGGACAAGGGCAAGGCCAGATTATCCTTGCGAAAAGCTTACTTCTGTTACACTCTCTACATGAATATCACAAAGAATAGGTTGTGAAAATGTTTATTTTGTGAAATTGAAACAGTTGTCATCATCATATCGTCCACTGCTGGGAATAGCCCTCCCCCTTCATGTGGGGGATGTATGCCATAATCACGCTAGGCAGGGGGGTTGGCGATTGCAGTATCCGGTGGTCGATGGTTGACAGAACTGTTGCTGTTGCCCAACGCCTGCCTTCTACGCACCTTCTACGACACCCACGGAAAGATATGGGGTGGCAGTATTCTTACTCCGCTTCCACCCCTACCGCTACTACCAGATATTAATGAGTCATTTAATTATTTTTATGAGTCATTTAAGTATTATTAACTAAATATAATACATAAAATTCTCGTGTCACGGTGTTTGTTATTGAACTCCTTTGAAATGGATCGAACGATTTTCGTGAAATTTTGTGTGCATATCGGTTAGGTCTGCGAATCGGACAACAACTATTTTTTCATTCTCCTAAACGTTAAAAAAAATTTATGGTTTTTTTTTCAAAAATACTTATTAGCTTCACTATTAAAAAATACTATTTTTAAGCTTCTACTTTAATTAACTTTAACTTTTATTATGTTTTATAATGATGTGTCAATGCCTTTTGGAATTTAATCTAGCCCATGCACCCACATGTTTATATTTTATTATTTTTCTGATTATTTTCTGTTACATTGTCCAAATAAATAAATAAATAAACTGCGATATTTATATAGCAAAACAACGTTTGCTGGGACAGCTAGTATAATCACTTCCACCAATTAGTTCCTTTGATATATCTACCAGATATCAATGAGTCATTTAGTTATTTCATGATAGCAAAATTTGATGTCCCACAATTTTCGACATCCATTGTCACCCCAGTGGAGGAATTTTAATTATTTACGATGTTCCAGGATCGCGGAATATCTATCAATGTCAGAGTATCGATGGCTTAAAGATGTGGCTTTTAACAGCTCCCGTGTAGCGCGCTGATTTATATTGCATGCTTCCACGCTTCGCTTCTCAGGATTTGAGGTGCTTTCCAATAATTATCAATTCACGCACGCCTTTGTTAATGGTGGAGGAACATTCCTGAGAGCATTGGGAAGTAAATGAGGAACCAATAAATTGATATAATAACGTATTTACACTGTTTGTTAAGCTTTAGAACATTTTAGTACAACACCATGTACCTTTATTATTATCTTTGGATTTTTTATTTTTAAATACTTGTGGTGGATTTAGAATAACATTCCATCCTGCGGGTTCCGCGAGAGAGACCGGACAAAGGGTCACCGCACACGGGCCACCAGCCACAACCACAAAACGCAGCAACCGATCTAATTAATTGCTGTTGTTTAAATTTTGCATGGACTCGCCGCACACTGTAGACGCCGGTGGTCGCCACACGCCACAAATCGCCACTGCTCACCTCTAGTGCTCGGCCATAGTACGCCGACACAAGCCACTCGCACGACACCCCACCCCTCTCCCTTCATTTTGTCTAAAAAGATACTGCAAGCACGCGATAAAAAGTAGTGGCCACAGACCGCTACTTGTGTCCAACATGGACCACAAGTGGCTGTCGCGCGGGTAAGCTTCTTTTGTAGCAGCTTCTAGCTTCAAGTGGTGGCGATTGTGGATGTGGCTAGTGGCCCGTGTGCCGCGACCCATAGTGAAATGACAAGGCCGAAAACCTAGCCGCAATAGAACTTGATACGAAATCATGTTGAAATTAAACACTTAACGAATTTATCGCGTGTATATTACCTTTTCATTATTTAATTCCCGACGTTTTGAATGCTTTGCAGCAGTTGTGGTCGCGGTAAATCCGTTAAGGTGGATGCTCCGGTAACCCGCGAAATTCAAATTTTCTTACGTTTTTTGCAATTTGCAGGTCAGTGCTAGGTTATATGTTGATTAAAATGTTATTCGCGGCTGTAAGACGTATGTAGTTATAGAATTATAATCATCAAAATCATCAATACAACCCTCAAAGCTCATAAAGGTGCAAGAAAAAATTTTTCAACGTCAAAGTCATTCTTGCACCTTTATGCGCTTGGAGGGTTGTATTGATGACTTTGATGATTATAACTCTGTAACTACATACGTCTTACAGCTGCGAATCAAATGTTCATCATCATACAACCTAGCACTGTCCTGCAAATTGCAAAAAACGTAAGATAATTTGAATTTCGCGGTCTACCCTGGAGCATCCACCTTAAATGTTCAATTTCAATGTGTAATAATCGTGAAGACCTAAGAAATCATTACGAAACCATGTGCCAGCCCGCCTGGCTAGCATGCACGGTAGGCTGATTACCCTCAATGTACTTGGAAGTGGGTTATCCATGGACTGAGTAGTAATAGTGCTGTAATAGTACCAAACAAAGTAATCGTGCACTACGATCTACTAATTTGGTCAGCGTGGCACATTAGGCTAAACCCTCCAAGTAACTGGAGGAGGCCTGACTCAGCAGTGTGTCATGTATGGCCTGAGTAGTAGTAGTTGTATCAATTTATAAACAAACATTTAATATCGAGATGTTCTTTCGGTATCAAAAACGGACACTTCAATATATATTATTTTTGATATTGTCATATTTCAATATCACTTAATATCACCAAACACTAGCAAACCCCGCACTAAGAGATTGACACTTGACAAGAACATCTTCCAAACGCACCAATTTCATTTGGATCCTATCGCACTCCCAACGGTACTATGAATACACTACAGCACACCTGGCTCCCAGGGTTGACGCGTTTTGATATATTTTTAGAGCGGAGCTACCCGCGCGCTGAAGCTGTCCGACTGGGTAAAGGCCGTAGGACCGCAGCCAAAGCATCACCCTTGGCAACGCTGTGCTCCTGTGCGTGAGTATGATCGTCAGAGTTGGTGGAGCGTGTTGAAAGAAAGAAAATAATTTTATTGTAGCTCACAATTGACATGAAGTGGATAGTATCTCAAACTTCTGTACAACTAAAATAATTACTTACTTACTAGGCTAATATTATTGTTGTATTTACTTGCACTAAACACGAATACTAAAAATTTTGGTGGTGTAAGAATTCATTTTGTATTTATTCTTTAACTTCCTCTTCACTACATAGTATAAAACAAAGTCGCTGTGGTCTGTCCGTCCCTATCTATGCTTAAATCTTTAAAACTACGCAACGGATTTTGAAGCGGTTTTTTGTAATAGATAGAGTGATTCAAGAGGAAGGTTTTAAATATAATACATGCATAATTGCGACCGTGCGAAGCCGGGGCGGGACGCTAGTCCTATATATAAAAATGAATGTTTGTCGGTATGTCCTTTATGGAATCGTAAACTATGCATTTGATCATGTGATGATCTTCAGCAAAGTGTTGTGCATGAGCCCACTATTTTCCGAACAAAAAAAATGTATATTTGTGTAATGTCTTTCCTTAAATTTATTTTAGTTAGTGGCGTAGCAACTCGCTCAGGGTACAGCTAGTTGTAGATAAATACAAGTACAGTGCGATTCATTAAAAACATCATGTACAGATACGAGCTTGACTCAATTCTGAAGCTCACAGCTCCGTGAAGTGAATAGATATGTGTCCATTTATTTGGGGGGGGGGGTGCCATAATCGCCACGCTTGGCAGGCGGGTTGGCGGTCGCAGTACGGATGGTGTGTTTTTGGACAGAACGTCGCTGCTGCCCAACGTCTGTTGTCCCTTAGTCGCCTTCTACGACGCCCACGGGAAGATATGGGGTGGTAGTATTCTTACTCCGCTACCACGCGTAAAATATATAGCTCTTCAAAATCCGTTCCGTCCGTAATGTTGTAGTTTGCGATCCAGTTTCCGACGATACTATACATCTTAGCCCTTAAAAGACGTACTGAGTCAGGCCTCTTCCAGTTATATGCAAGGAAATTAGGCAAATGCGCCACTCCGGCCAGACGATTTCCACAGGGTTTAGTATCAATTCCTCCTTCTCTTGCGGCTAGTTTCCTGCTCATCATTTACTTAGTCTCATACGACATCTCCAGGCAAGTATATATTTTAGATCCGTCGCGACATCGATATTTGCGCTCACAAAAAAAGCGGTCAATTAATGTGCATAATTAACTCGTACATAAACCATTTTTAAAATAGCAGAGCATTAATGAAATTAGAAGGTTCAATGAGTATGAAACAAATACGCGTTTCCACAGATATGGGAAGCAATAAATAAGCATTAACTGCGGACTGCAGGTATTTCTAATTAGCTAAAGCATAAATTTGTGAAGCTAATGCCTGTAACAACAGTTAGGGATTAAGAAATTTAATAGGACATCACTTACTTTGGCTAATTACCAGTGTTGTCGGATTATCGTCTGCTCTTCAGGACTTACCTACTGAGAAAACCGGTAGCCAAATGGTTAAAGACCAGCTATAAGTATCACGCTACTGACTACGTGTAACTACTGCTATAGATGGGAGAATAGCAGTCAGGACAAACGGCTTTACGTTCCCTTCAAAGCACCAAGGAGGTCAAATACTTCACACGAATGATGGGCACCCATATAACATCTAGCAGAGCCAGACTTTGCATAACCTGCTGTTCAATTGCATAACATAAAGTTTTTATTTACAGAAAGGTCCTCCAGTGGGACGGTAAGCTGGTTAAGTTCTCAAGATATTCCCAGGATCTAATGGAAGCAAACGGCTTAAGAGTGCCTTTTTGCAAATCATTCAGTCTTAAGTCTTCTTATAAAAAAAAAATTAAAATTAAAAACTAAAAATTATGAGAGCTTTATTAAGAAGATCAATTTAAACACCTGAATGTTCTTCTTCAAACTTTTTGACTGTCCAACGTCTTAAAATGAAATAGTGAATCCATATTGAGATCCCACGACAGCCCTACAGTCACATCCATCATACGACCAATCTCTGTCAGCTGTCGAGAATCTTTAGCACCTCCAGCTAAACCCGATGCCAGTAACTTGTCAATTTAACACCGAGTTCTGTTTCCATGTGGCGTTTGCCCCACGAGAAATGTTTGGACTGTCCGTGATTGCTGTTATTCGTGAAAGTTCGTCTGGAAATTAATCTGTTTAGAAAAACAAACATTTCCTCGCGCAAATAAAGTTTTCTATGAATTTATAGATACATAACTTAATTTTCCTAACATTTCGACATGAATGAATGAGACATGAAAACCACACTGTGTTCAGGACGTGACTGGCAAAGATATATGTATGTAGTGTATGTATATAGTGTATGTACCTATGTAGTGTATATATGTACTGTATGCATGTAGTGTATGTATGTAGTGTATGTATTAGGTATTTAATATTTTATTTGACACCTACCACACTTTATCTCTGCACCACCCAAGGTTGACTGGCAGAAAATGCCTAAGGCATTAAGTCCGCCTTTGTACATTTGTTGTGCATAAGTGTAAATAAATAAATATATTTGCGACTGATAGGTGTGACGACTGATAGGTGTGTGTGGAGACTACCACCTAGTGTGGGACAGGGGCCGTAAGATGATGATGGTATTTATAAACATGACGATTTATAACAGTTTTGTGATGAAACCTACGTAAATAAAGTTCCTTTTGAGTTAATGACAGCTGCTAGCTAATTTAGGGACAAAAATGGTGATAAAGTCAGTGCGGTAAAAACCAAGACTAAAGAGAAGGAATCATAGTTGAGTCACTCATCTCCAATTTGATACAGGAAAACTAGCTTAATGTACATAGTCAGACAGACTGGTGTGCACTGGCAACTATATTATTTAGATGCAGACACAATTAGATATTTTTGTATAAACTGTCCCCTGCTGCTTACTTAGATAGATAGATAGAATTTCAAAAGAAACACATTTGTGTAGGTAATGCCGTTACAGAGGAGCAATAAAACTTTACAACAAGAACATAAACCTAGGAACGTTTAACGGCAAATTTGAACATAGCCTAGCTCAGTTAATTTCTGTTAAGCACTTCGGGGTAACATTAAATGGTAGCATTAAATATATATTCCCATACTTAGACCGTGGCTTTGCATGCATAGATTTCTTTTATTTAAACCTTTTGAATTGACTAGTACTTGGCCATACCAAGCGGTCGAGATTCGACCATAATTGATGTAAATTATAGTTCTACTTTCAATTTTACCACAGACTGTAACAATAAACATAAGAGTATAGATGCGTGGGTCTGTGTCAAACACATGTTAGTGTGTGTAATGCTTTTTTATTAATCGAAGGTATTTTTAGCATAATAAAAAAAAAATTTCACACTCCGTCTTTGTATAAACTATAAATGCGGGAAATACTCTTCCGTCCGCACAATTAGGTAAAAGGGGGTACAAGTTTCAACATATTAATATACTAGCTGACCCGACAGACGTTGTCCTGTCTTAACTATGAATATTGAATTCGCATTGGTATAATTGATAAAAAAAAGTGTTTATCATTCTAATCCTATACAAACAACATTCTTAGACTTTTTGAACTATTTTTTAAGTGAAAACTTCTATACTTCTTCAGCGTTGAGCACTTTTCTTGGGATGAAATCATGATAAAAAGCTTCCTATATTTACTTGTGTGCGTTTTATTAAATTCTTATTAGTATCAGCTTGATAGAATAACAACCAACATACGTTCAGACTTTCAGATTTATAATACTTATAAATACGATATAGAATATTTAATGAGCGTATTTGAAAATAACAGCTAACAAAACGAGCTAAGCTCGCATGTGGTTTTAAATGTAAGTACAGTTATTTTTAATATATTTTCTAATAACTGTTCCGAGTATTGGCATCTTGTTTCCCCTGATTAGATATTCTTAAGCCTGTTAAATTACGGTTTTAGAGTACAGGTGATCAGGTCTATGTTCATGTCATTTGTTCAGCTGTTCCAAATTCGAACAGCTAGGATTCAGAAACCCGTGATGAATTGGAAAATCGCTGAATCGACAGGTCGCCGGCTACGAACTTGGCAGTCGACGCTACAAGGTTCCGATTTCGACAGCGCACAATGATTGATGCGATCACAAGGGCTGTCAGATCACGATGTTCAACTTTAATACAGTGAAGCATCCATCGATTTATGATTGCTTTAATTCATAAAAAAAAACAGAAAATGATATTCAGTAACTTATAATGCCGTTTCTGGACGCATGAGAACATTTCGTTGGCAAGCTCAAACGCCACCAAAACGACCACGTCTCCGAAATCAGTGCAAAACTTGGGCGGTTGCCTGCAGTCCTTGTCAACCCTGATTACCTGAAAGATTTGAGCATCTTGTTGCTTAATATACCCCATGTCACTCCTCTAAGTCCCTTTGCCTATCTATCTTTTATTGTTCAAACAGTAAGACTATGGAACTTACTCCTTTTCTCCCTGTTTCATGTAAGTTTCTGAATGACCTTGGGTTTGCTGGAAGAGATCTCATTCAACCACGTCTGAGTTAAACTGCAGTAGAATACTTCTTATTATGTTGGTGTTTTTAAATTTATAAGTTAATACATACTATAACTCGGCTTAAAATCTGAATCAAAAACTAGTCGAAAACAGTGCGCAATTCCCAAATTATCTAATTGAAGAACGCCGTTTTTTTTGTTTCGCTGGGAAATTGGCTTTGGCGAGGCTCTCCTCAACTCCAGCAAGGGGTATGTCCCCTTGCTGGAGTTGAGGTTTTTTTTTTAAATATGCTCTAATTTGACTGCAATCTCGCTTGATGGAATACGAAGATACCATCTTAGGGACACGTTTGCCTAGAAGGTGTCTGTTCACATTGTCCATAAAGATATGATGAAGATTACTTAATGAAGCTGCACACCCCTACCGAAAGGTACCTATAATATAGTTATTGGGCAACTGGGAACAGGGAGCGACGGAGCCAAACGAAATTGATACGGTAACTGCCAGCGACAGACTATATTGTGAATTGCGCTCCCAGAATCGCTATTCAATACAAGTTATTGGTATGGTAAAAACTTACGTATAAAATTACCAATATCATCTTACGGACCCTGTCCCACGCGAGATGGTAGTCTCCATACACACCTACCAGTCGTCATATCTACATTCACAACCTTTCATACACAATTCCATTCCTTCAATTTCATTCATTCATACAATCCATCTATCTCTTTCCGCTTCCAATGCCATGTTCTGGCATGCCTTACTCGCACGCAAGAATACATCAACCACAGGTAATGGGTTATTTGCCAGCATCGTACTCAGTCGGGCCATTTTAGTGAGTTGGTTAACCGCTATGCCGTATCTCTCTTAATTTGTATTATACATCGATCCCTTGCGATCGAATTGGAATACACAGCGACTCAAAATTCTTTTAACAGACTTCAAAATCGAGGAGTTTTTCAATTTGGTTGTATGTTTATCTCCGTATAACTACGTCATTACAAACCTATTTGGAAAAATATTTTTTGATTGGTTCCAGCCGATCCTTTCGTTATAGCTAGGTGTTTTGCTACACCCTATATACCAAAAAAATACTATAAATGTACACGTATATCTATAGTACCCTACAAATTACTATAAGTGTTGCCTGAAAGATAGATCTCAACCACACATCAATGGAACACAAAAAATAAGGTGAAACATCATAATATATTATATGTATACACTATATGGAAAAGCGTCCGCGGCGACATTACTCGAGGGCTGTCACCTTGCGGTATATATATTTACTAGTGACCCGCCCCGGTTTCGCACGGGTGCAATGATGAACATCTATATTTATCTCTTCAATATTTTGCATGTATTATGCATAAAAACCTTCCTCTTGAATCACTTTATCTATTGAAAAAAAAACCCTTCAAAATTCGTTGCGTAGTTTTAAAGATTTAAGCATACATAGGGACGGACAGACGACAGCGACTTTGTTTTATATATACTATGTAGTGATATTCGGCCTTTAATAGGCCATACGCGGGTCTAACTAGCCATGTTCGGCCTATAACTGGACATATGCGGCCTATGACTGTCCACCTGCGGCATATAACTGTCAGTTCTAAGTTCGAACTCCATTGTATGGAGGGCAGATTACTACCCTTTTTTCCGGGGGTTAAATGTAGAGTATCCACACCATCACACAGAAGGTCGTTCTATCGCTGGGTCAGCGTTCTTAGGGGAGCGACTTTTTTCCGTCGTATATCTCCACGATTTTGTTCGCGTATCGCGGGGGCAGTTTACAAAGATGTAATTCACTAACACAAATGACACCCAGACTCAGAGCCTCTGGTTTAGACAATGACACTTCCCCGACCCCGGAATCGAACCCGTTGATCCAAAGGCGGCATATCTATCCTTTTCTCGGACGGAGACGCGTACGGGAACGTCTGGTAAGGTAGGTTTAAAAAATGAAAGTCTCGCCATCCTTAGTGCGTGGAAGGACAATCCGTGTTGAAGCGACAAATTTCCTCATTCACGGCGCGTTCACAAACATCTGCGCAGAACGAAAGTTCAATTCTATGACTTTACGAACTCCAGCTTCGTATTTGATGAAGCGAACTTTTAACGACAAGGCTGTAAGATTATTTTGCACTAGCTGTTTCCCTCCCCCAGTCTTCGTCTGCGTTAACAATAAATTGGGTTAGTTCATTTTTTACACCACTTCTAAAAAGGAGGTCCTCAATTCATCCGTATGTGGATGGATTTAGAAAACATGGTGTAACCACCCCATTTCATCCTGCCATTGAAGGTTTACCGTGACGTTACGCCCACCTTCTACACTCGACTTACATGCCTGTAGGAAAACTTGATAAGAAACCATGTGCCGACCAGTCTGGCCAGCATAGCACAATACCCTCGTTGTAATTGGACAGAAATGCGATTTATTTGAAATACTTCTATTTAAAATGCAAATACAAAATACAAAATGCCTATTGTTATTTTTAAACTTTCGCGATTTGAACACATAATTAAAAACTTATCGGGACTTATCGCGCACAGAATTAATACCTGTTTTTGCTCGACGTTTCGACCATGCCTATTCTGTATTTCGCATTTAAATGCCTTTTAGTAAAAAACATTTTGTATTTTATTTGAAATAATCAAATAAAATACAAAATGCAAAATACATCTCTCGAGATGTATTTTGCATTTATAATATTCATTTCAAAATGCAAAATACTTTGTGATTAAGTGTAGCCAACATTGCCAGTCAAAGTCAAACAAAATGAAATTAACGAATGACGCTTGTATTACCGAATCTGACCGATAGAGGTCCCTGCTAGCCATGCGTATTGTTAAAAAGAGTAATAAATAAAAATTTATGTTTATTTTTTCACCTTTCAACAGTATCAGTCCAATTTGTATTAATAAAAGAAACGTGTAATAATAATAAACTAAGAACTAGATGCACAATCCACCGAAATAAATGGCCACACAATACAAAGTGGAGCCATAGCTCTCTTTTCGTTAGTCTAGTTTTCTTACATCTTGTCTTCTTAATATATAAAATTCTCGTGTCACAGTTTTAGATGCCAAACTCCTCCGAAACGGCTTGACCGATTTTGATGAAATTTTGTGAGCATATTGGGTAGGTATGAGAATAGGACAACATCTATTTTTCATCCCCTTAAATTTTAAGGGGGGGGGTCAAAAAAAAATTGTTTATATTTTAGAGAAATTTTTTTGCTTTTATTTTTTTAAGATTCAGCATAAAAAATACAAAAAACCCTAAATTTTCACCCCTCTACGATCAACCCCTATTTAATTACATGGCAAAACAACGTTTGCGATAGGAGATGTTGTATAGATAGATTGAGTCATCACGATATCTCTGGAACAATTTCTGTTCCAAAAAAAGGGGTTGCGCGGGGGGGATTGCGCGGGGGATGGTTAATTATTTGGCAAAACAACGTTTGCCGGGACAGCTAGTTATTCTTATATTTATTGATACGCGCACTGATAAATACGACCAAAATGTTATGTATGGTGCCATTCGGCTCGGCATTGTATCTCTATTTCTCGTGTTATATAATACCTAAAATAAATGAAAATATCTGAGACTTGGTCAAAAGGTATTTTATTTTGAAAAAGTATTTTGAAAATACCTATTTTGCATTTAGCATTTGAAATACAAAACACAAAACTATTTGGTATTTAATTGTAATTTTTCAATTCACATCAGTTCTCGATCAACTAAGCTAACCGAATGCAGAATACGTCGTATTAAAGCAATGTTCTCAGGTAGAGACGACCGACAATAACTTAAGTAATATGTATGTATACTTACATAAACACTAACTTAAGTAATAAAACAAGACTAAAAATACCAATTAACCTAAAACTTAAATACCAAAATATATTATTTAAAGGAGTCCCTTTAGGCAAGGTTCCGAAGATACTGGCAGCGTTCCCCCTTTGAATCGCTAGACTGATTCTTTGTCCGAGGTAGCTACCAGCTCTTCGGTCTCTTGTGATGTGATATATTATAGTGTTTTTTAAGTACATATTACTATAACTTTTTATTTCAATACAACCATATAGTGACATCTATATTCTTTTAACTAAACTATTATAGGTTTGTTGGTTCGTGGTTCTAACGCCGCGACATCTAGTAGCCCGAACGTAGAATTATTTGCTGCTCTACTTCATAAGGGTGAACAATCTTAAATTAGTTTAGACTGAATGCCACAGATGGCGCTAAATTCAATAATTTTTTGTAGCACTTTACTAATTTTAAATGAATTAATATTTGTAATGTTTAACAATGTATTTAATGCATGAATTTGAGGAATAAATTAAAAAAATTTATAAATATAGTGTTCCTTCACCTGTTCATCATCGCTGGCCTGCAAGCCTGCCTCCCAGAAATCTTCAATGTTCTCAGGAAAGTCAGATTCCTTCATTGGGTCTGGACTCAGACACGGCTTTCTCTCTTTGAAGACAAATATCAATCCACCATCCACTTCGTCAGGCCTCCAAGCACCACACATAGTAGCTACGGTTCTTTGCATAGTAGTTATTTCAGAAATTTCACTACCGGCCAGTTTTTTTTTCTTTACAGGTAGTAGCTCTAAAATCGAGTCACTCTTGTTTTTAAGTGTCTCACTCGCCATGGATATAATTTTACGCGAATCAAACCCGGATTGTAAACAAAACTTAACTCGAAGTCTAACAGAAAAGTTTAATATTTTCCTAAGATATTCTAACATTAAACGCTATAACTAAAGAATTCTACGTACTTAACTCAAAGAACTAACACAAATTAACTCTAATATTACCTACTACCGAATACTAAAGCTAGATTATTTATTTACACCACAACAAAAATAACTTTGACGTCAACCGCACACCCACATAGATAAGACTAGAAAGTTCTCAAAAGTACTTGGGTGATATCTTAATTATTAAAGCACAAAAAACCGTTTCTGGTTCACACAAAAACACAATAAACTTGAATTTAAAATAAGAAAACGCCGACAACGTATAGGTTAGAACGCATCATTGGCACGTTTGACGTTTAATTTGACAGATATGTCAAACTTCAAAGTCCAAATAAAATCAGCTGCTGAATAATGTTACCATAACTGAATAAAATGGTATAAAATATATCTATTTTCAAATCTTTTTTATTTTTTATTAATGGCTTGGAGTTTTTGTGTCATAAGTTGTCAATAATATTTTATTTTAAGTGTAGCTTTATGACTAATTGATAATATCACACAAGATTATTATTTACTATATTTATTTCTAAGCAAAATAAAAAACACTTAATTAAATTACTAAAATAAATTAAATAAAATTATAACAAAGTAATTTGCGCCAGATCGCTGTCATTGGGTACGGTGCCAAGAAGGCTAGTAGCTTTGCCACGTTGAATGGCAATGCTAATTCGCTGAGCGAAGTAATATCCAGCCTTCTGGTCACCGGTTAAAGTAATGAGACGCCGGGACAATACTTTGTAAAAAGATTTTAATTCCGTGCCCCACGGACCAAAAGTCTCCACCCCAAGCGGTACAAACATGTAACTCGAATCGAGCTGACTATGTTGCGTCCGCTTGAGGGATTCAGCAGAACCGCAGCGCTGCCAGCCCTTTTCGCAGTCCCCGGAATATGCGATGGCGCTAGGGTGTCAACGCATGTGACATCCCATACCAAGGGCCGTCCCATGGTCATCCCATCAGGTCTCTTGCCATCGTCACGCATCAATCCATTTGGCTCTAAAATGGATGGTACACCGGCGGCGGTGACAAGAGTCCGACGAACTACGTCATTATGAGTGGCATGCCGCGATATTCTGCCTGCACTTCTGTAACAGAAAAGTCCGTGGTGGCCAAAACGATAATTTACCATAAATACTAGTTAATCTAAACAGACTAAAATGATTTAGTTCAAAACTGGGTTGGCTATAAAGCCATCTTTAATTTTTTAATTTTTAAGATGTGTCCATGATGTTGGTGGTTACTATAACACACCGGACAGAAACGGCTGTGCCCAAAATTTTGTCTAGAGACAGCACAGAATATGCACCACTTGGGTTACTGATTCACGCGGGCAATTTATCTGGAAACCAACAATTATTAAGCCGAAACTGATAAATAGCTATGTTGGATAGCTAATCTACTAATTATTGAGCAATTTTTTTGTGAATTTTGGGTATTTACGAGTTCCCGGCGGGATATCGGAGCGGTGAAAAACATGTGTTTTTATTTTTGCTTGTTTTTATGCATTCTTTAAAGTTTTGACAAATTTGTGTTTGTGCCTACTACTTAGTTTTTTTTAAATCCCTACAAACGTAGGCATAGTCTTAGTCCCCGGAGTTACTACAAAAATCTGATAGCACATCCCTATCTTGAATGCAGTACTTCGACAAGTGCCTGAATCAATTGAATTAAACACTTAATTTAATAAGTTCCCTAAAGGGTTAGCAACCAAAACTAAAAAAATTAAATCTTTGAAGGCTAATATAATAGCAGGCTCCAATGCATTTAGCCATAAGCTAATTTCCTTGCCCGTTTTTGTAGCGCTGTTTGTGAGTGTAGGGGCACGTCTATCGTATCCATACTATCAGCTAGAGCGCATCTGACGTCATTTCGCCGCATCTGTCCTTTCTCCCACGCAAGAGATTCCGTCTGATTTATGACCCCAAATGTCATGGCGTTGATTGCTTTTGTTATTGAGGAAAAACCATAATTAAAGCCTCACTCAGCGTAATTGCGTTTCTAAGTACGAATGTACTGTACTACTTGTTTAAAACAAAATAATGACAGATCTTAATGGACATATATTTTTTCCCTAAACACATGTAATCTTTTTTCATATTTTCCTCGAGTGGTGGACCACTAAGACCTCCAGTGGACTGGAATGATGTGTAATCATTTACCGCCATCTGTTCGCCGTCACGTAAACGACGTTGACGCGTAACAAATGAAAAACCTTTGTATGTTAATAATGATGACATTCGTTTTGCGTGGTCTTCTTCTTCTTCATTGGATTAAATTACTTATGTGGTATTTGTGTGCTCATGAAGATGGCGGGAGTTGGAGAATTATAATAACAAAGAATTAGTCATTTTCAAACATTTAAAAAAATACTACCGTGTTTCTCGCGTAACACTACTACTCAGCTCATAGTCGGGCCTCCTCCTCCTCAGTTATATGGAGGGTAATAGCCTACTGTGCCACGATGGCCAATCGGGTTGGCACAGAGTTTTGTATCAAGGTTTTCTTCTCTTACGGCTAGGTTATCGGCCTTAGCACTTGGCCTCGGTGACCAAACATTCCTTGACACAATGACACAATGTGTTATAGATCCATAACCAAACGGCACAGTCTTCTAATTAACGTCGGTATCAATATAATATGGGCAACGGTTTCAAATTATAGTTTTAAAATTCTAGTGTAAATTTAGTTTTTGAAATCAGATAAAAAGTAAATTATTCGCTTATGAAGTTTTAGGCCTCAGAATAGTTAAACATCCACACAATATAAATTGAGTCACTGTCTGCGTAATGGCTAGTGGTTGGGTCACTCGGCGTGACCCAGCTAGTGCGCTGTGGACTGGTAACTATCGCTATGGGGCCCACCTCGACGGTAAATTAGATGCTTGCTGAACTACACCGAGCGCTACGTTTCCATTGTCATATGGGTGAAGAATAAAATCGGCAATTTGTAAATCGAATACAAAATGTTAACGGAGCGTGTATCGATTACATAACGAATTTAAGAATCGTCATCAACAATATTTCAGCCAAATATGTCCACTGCTGGACGTAGGCTTCAGCCAAGGATCTCCACACTGCGCTTTCTGGAACGCAGTCGCCAAATTGAATGTCATTGATATTGAAACAAACAAATTAGGAATACCGTTTGAATATAATGATCAAGCATCTAAGTACGTTTTTTGTTTATTTTCGTTTTTATTTTTCATTTCTGTTAGGTATACTTATGTTGTTTCTTTTACTATTACCGTACTTACTACATAATCGATATTTAGTCATAATATTTTTAATGTTGTTTTCAGCGTTGTTCTGAGGGGTTCGACACCCTCAGAATGAAATGACGTGGTGGCACTATGTATTCTAAATCCATTAATACTTTAAACATAAAAAATAGTTAAAACGTAACAATTAAAGTACATTTTTGTACGTGAGTAAACTGCCTCGTTGGTCTAGTGGTTAGATGTGCCACCTTTGGATCAACGGGTCCCGGGTTCGATTCCGGGGTCGGGCAAGTGTCTTTGTCTAAACCAGAGGCACTGGCTCAGAGTCTGAATGTCATTTCTATCTATAATATGTATGTATTTACAAAAAAAAAATTATATAAGTAGTTTATCATCCATCTCGTTACCATAACACAAGCATTAAGTTGCTTAGCTTGGGATGAGATGGCGTTGTGTGAAAATGTCCAAGGATATTTATATTTATTCATAGGTTACTCTCACTTACGAGCAGACATGCACTTTGGCCATTTCATATCGAAGGGCAAAAGCTTCATGCATACTCAACCGCGAGGTAGGGCTGTGTTATGGTCAACTCCAGGGACTGCGCCCTACTACCACTAAAACCCACTAAAACCTGACCACGTTTCCTACTTGCCTTTAGCACATATGTACACTAAGTACTGTTCCAGTATTAAAACTCTGAGGCGTTTTCTACCTGTCCGTTCCCGCGCTTTCACTACTCCCACCTGGGAGCTCTGTGAGGCTATAGATCTGCACAGAGCCAACATAGCAAAGACTGTTAGTGCAATGGACACGCGCTGTAAAGCATGGACCATAGACTTTTAATCAATCCGCAGGTCGGTACAGTGAGCAAAAATGGCAGTACGCTGTGACGGGGGTTAATTAAAGCCATAAGGAAAATACGTCGGTACGAGGTTTTTTGACTGAGTTGATTGTCGGCAGTTTCGGCCGTTAGGGAATTTTTGTGTCTAAGTACTAGGCTGCATGATAGGTAGCTGCAAATACAATATAAATGCTTATTGCTTTAAAGGTTACATATTATTACATGTTCTAAAAAAATCATTGCCATCATCACGTCAGCCGTCCACTGCTAGACATAGGCCTCCCCCAAGGATTCACGAAGGCCGGTACTGAGCCGCCCGCTTCTATCGTTTTCCGGCAATAACCAGGTCGTCGGTCCACCGTGTGGGAGGCCTTTCCAGAACGCGTCGCCATTTGAGGACTTTTCTGTCCCAACGGGGAGCAGTCCTGCTAGCTATGTGCCCAGCCCACTGCCACTTAAGTTTGGAAATAAATAGTGTTATCTTTATTGTACACCAATATTAAAAGGTAAATTGGATCAGACGAATATAAAATACCGCTCCTACTTATTTATTACCTGACCCCTGGTCCCCCAACGCGATGTATTTTATTTTTATTTTCTACTTTTTAAAGGGAAGTTAGGTCATTGTGTCGGGGGTTTATTTAAATTTTTAATTTAATTTTTATTTTCTGCTTTTTAAAGGTACACGCCGTTTACCCCTAGGGGTAAACGGCGTGTACCTTTAAAAAGCAGCCTTTAAAAAGCTCTAGAGCTTTTTCGGGGCTCAACTGATTTTCATGGAACATATTATTTTGTAATGTGCACGTGATGCGCTTTCATTTGAGACTCCACTCGATTATATTTGCAGACTTTTGGTTATTCTTCCCCACTTTCAACCCCCATAACTTTTAAACGACTTAACAGATTTTCATCAAACATGTCTAAGAACACTCGCCCGTAACTCACCTGTCATACAAAAAAAAACTGTATTGAAATCGCTTCATCCGTTCGCGAGCTACGGTGCCACAGACAGACAGACAGACAGACGGCCGACAGACAGACACGTGAAACTTATAACACCCCTCTTTTTGCGTCGGGGGTTAAAAATGGTTAATAGTTATATAGCACAGAAATAGAGGCAGATTTTTTTTTTACAAAAAGAATTAATCCTCGGCTGTCGAGGATTAATTCTTTTTGTTGTGTTTGTTTAGTAGTTTGCTATAAAACTTGGAAACAAACCAATTATTGTTGTGTTTCCAATTTCAACAAAACAATTCCAACAATTTCCACCAATGTTAATTAGGATATAGCTATGCCAAAGCACCGACTTCAATCGGTTATTTATCCCTTTTTTATGGTTTAAAGACATATTCAAATATTTTCTTAAAAAAAATTCTAGATGTGTCACCCCACCAGCGATTTACTTTTCATTCTCAAAGTACATTACTTTTGACGCCTCCCCCACCTTTGGGAGTAAGCATAAGTGAAAATAAAACAAAACAAAATATTGCATGTATGATAATACCCCAGTTTAATCTTGGCAACAAATCGCGCAGCACTGAGCGGCTCCAAAATGGATTTTATGGTAATAATATTCTCATACAGAAAGTAATCCGCTATTGTATGTAATATGGAGGAATTATGTATGAGATTACAGTTAGACTCTCTTTTAGAAAAGTATTTGGCAAAGTTTTGTGGATGTTTCTTAAGGATTGGATAGTATCCCCCCCTTTTAGCGGAGGGGTCTACCTTGGAGCAAGGCTCCCAAGGTTGCGGTGGATGTACTTTGAAGCTGGCAGTCGAGGAACACCGTGGGTTTTAATGGGTAGGTCAGGGTGCTAAAAACCCAGTTTTTCCGCCCAAAAGTTCCACATACCCTGGCTAGTCTGTAACGGTCGGGTATCCATGAGGATTTCCAAAAAAAGGTATTCATCAACATCATCATTATCAGCCCACAGTCCACTGCTGGACATAGGCCTACCCTAAAGAGCACCATAGCGCCCTGTCTTCCGCTTGACGCATCCAGCTGCTGCCCGCAACCTTTCGCAGATCGTCGCTCCATCTAGCAGAGGGCCGTCCTAGACTACGCTTTCCGATTCGCGGTCTCCACTCAAGAACTCGTCTACCCCAGCGGTTGTCGGTTCTTCTACAGATATGACCAGCCCACTGCCACTTCAGTCTGCTAATTCTCTAAAAAGGTATTGGTTATACTTAATTTTATTTTATTCCACCGACTTCGAATAGTTATATTTTGATTTTTAGTGCAAATTAACATATGCTTTTTTAGGAAGCGAATAACAATATCGACCAATTATACAAATACTGCCTGTTATTAATCTTTGTTATATTTTTTTTTTTGTCGAACTGTTGAACCGATTTCGATATAATTTATTTGAATATATAATAATATATATTTTTGATCGTAGGTACGTCGTAACAAACCTGAAAATATGTCGTATGTACTGTCGCCTCTTACGACACCCTCAGGATTAAATGGAGTGGTCTGAATTGCCTGCGAACTATGGCGCGTTATCCCACACAGTCCGCTATCCTTGCTTCAAATCTCCATGGTAGGCACGAAAGGTACGCGTTTAAAAAAACAAAAGCAAACCAAAAGCACTAACACAGCCTACGAGGGTTAGTTCGTCGTGCAGTTGAACCTTGTTATTTAAATTATTTATAGCGGTCGAGCGTAACGTTCGCCGATTGCGTGCGTACAGGATCTAAGCAACTTGGATAAGTAACACAGACAGTAGAAGACAGTGACGAACTCAATTGATCTGCAGTTTAAGTAACGTCTACTACTACTACTAAGCCCACAAACGACCCACTGCTGAGTCAGGCCTCCTCCCATGACATTGACTGCCTCGTCGGTCTAAGGGTTAGATGTGCCGCCTTTAGATCAACAGGTCCCGGGTTCGATTCCGTTGTCGGGCAAGTGTCTTTGTCTAAATCAGAGGCACTTGCTCAGAGTCTGGATGTAATTAGTGTTTGTGAATTACATGTTTGTAAAGGTAAAAATTATTACAGGAAGGGCTATTAGCCTACAGTGCGGGTTGGCATAGGGGTACGTTTCAAGTTTTCATTCTCTTAAGGCTAGGTTTTTGACCTTGTCATTTCCTTTTGTCGACTCTTACGACAGCCTCAGGATGGAATTGGGTAGTGACACCATGTATTAATCCGTCACCACACGGACTGCAATTCCCGTAGTGCGTATGCGGAAGAAACTTCTGGCCCTGCTTACCGTTGGATAGTCCTTCATTTGTTACATCAGACACTGGCCCTGCTTACCGTTGGATAGTCCTTCATTTGTTACATCAGACACTGGCCCTGCTTACCGTTGGATAGTCCTTCATTTGTTACATCAGACACTGGCACTGCTTACCGTTGGATAGTCCTTCATTTGTTACATCAGACACTGGCCCTGCTTACCGTTGGATAGTCCTTCATTTGTTACATCAGACACTGGCCCTGCTTACCGTTGGATAGTCCTTCATTTGTTACATCAGACATCGTTCTAGCTTCGGAATTCTACAATTTATGACAGCTGGTCTAACCATATAATTAACCAGTGGGGTTGCGGAAGACAGCAATCGCTCTGTATAAATACATAAACTGATCTCAATGAAATATGGACTAGGCAAGGATGATAATTAAAACAGGAAAAGGTCACGGTCATCACTTATCCGTGAGAACGAATTCATTCATCTGATGGAGCGAAAGTGTGAGTGAGACAGATAGATCGGGATTGAACCTATTAAACTGCGACCGAGCAAATAAATGAAAATAGGAACGGCTGGATTGAGGATTGGTGAATAGACTGCTATTAGACTTCTGTACGTCTCAGACTTCTAATCTGAGTACCTACAACCAGATCATCCTCCGCAGAGGAAATTGATCTGAGACCAAGCGAATAAACGAAATTAGAAATAGCTGGATTGAGAAGTGGGTGAGTGACTGCTATCATGAGCCTCTCTTGAGCCTTCTATTATGTCTCAGTGATTTTAGTACCTACGGCTCGAGTATGCTTCGCAGGCGAAATTGATCTGAGATCGAGAAAGTAAACGAAATTAGAAATGGCGGGTTTGAGAAGTGGGTGAGTGGACTGCTATCATCAGTCTCTCTTGAGACTTCTGTGTGTCACGGTGATCTGAGTATCTGCTCGAGTATTCTCCGCAGAGGAAATTGATCTGAGACCGAGAAAATAAATTAATTTAGAAATAGGTGGATTACGTATTGGGTGTGTGGACTGCTATCATCAGACTCACTTGAGTCTTCTGTATATCTTAGTGATCTTAGTACCTATGGACCGAAATTGAAAAGAGATCGAGCAAATAAACGATATTAGAAATGGCTAGATTGATTGGAGTGGTAAGGACTGCTATCATAAGCCTGTCTTGAGTGTTATGTCGTCTTGAGATTCTTAGCGATCTAAGTATTTATCCGTAGAGTCGAGTATTGTTCGTAGAGGGTTGATGACATTTTCTATTCCATCACAACAAATCCACGGTGGCGCAGTATTCAAAACAATCCACGAGCAAATAACCGATTCTTGGCCCCGCGGGTGTCGTTCTCTGCTCGCTTTACTTTTCACATTGCGACGACCGCGGCAGGGCGACGGCCGCGTGTTGCGTTGCGTGTGATTTCCATTACCTAAGTGTTTATTTTATGAAATGTGTACCGTGTGTACGGTTCTTTACAATACTCGTGAGAATTTAGACTAAGTTTATGACGATTGTATCTTTGTGGTGACGGTTTTAGAATACACCCCATTCCGTCCTGAGGAGCCGATAAAAGGAAATAACAAGGCCTCTAAGCTAGCCGCAAGATATAGAATAATATCCTTGGACATAAATATCCTTGGACACTTCACACAACGCCATCTCGTCCCAAGCTAAGCAACTTAATGCTTGTGTTATGGTAACGAGATGGATGAACTACTTATATAAATTTTTTTTTTGTATATACATACATATTATAGTTAGAAAACACCCAGACCCGGAACAAATACTTGTAGGTAGTACAAATATTTCTTCCGTGCGGGAATATAACTGGGGAAGGCCAGCAGTTATATGGAAGGTAATGACTTGCCAGACTCATCAGTAAGTCTTTATTGGGCTGCGATGATGGTGGTGGTGGTTATAATGATTGTAACCGTATCGTGACGGATTTAGAATACATGGTGCCACCACCCCATTCCATCCTGAGGGTCTCGGAAGACCCGACCAAACGGAATGACAAGGACAATACCCTAGCTGCAAGGGAAGGAATTGATATAATACTTTACATAATACTGATTTAAAAAAAATACTAAATCGTGTGCCAACCCGTCTGGCCGGCGTGGCACATTAGGCTTATTACCCTTCACGTAACTAGAGCAGGCCCGACTAAGTAGTGAGCTCAATAGTAGTAGTAAAATCAGAAATTTCATCACGAATTTGATAAAATTTGTCTGTGACCTTCGATTCATAGTCTGTGACCGATCAAAGTAAAATGTCAGAGATCATTTATTATCATCATCAGCCTACATTAGTCCACTACTGGACATAGGCCTCCCCTAAAGAGCGCCATAGCGCCCTGTCTTCAGCGTGACGCATCCAGCTGCTGCCCACAACCTTTCGCAGATCATTAAAAAATATAAAACCGAATTAATAATCGGTTCCGTTTTTAAATATTAGTCGCTTGCAAAAGGAGCGAAACAACAGCTCACCAACCAACAGTAGTTAGTAATAGAATATACATTTTATGTTAATAGGCGTAGCTTCCCCTTTGCAATCCAACCGTCTGGTGCAATAACAACGTTTGTGGCGATTTGAATCTCAAAGATTTTGAATTTAAGTTCCGCACCGCTCTGGGCACTGTTCGCGTGGTACAAGTCACAAGATGTCAGATGGAAAATCTTACTAGCTTGATTATCAGCCCATAAATAACCCACTGCTGAGTCCGACCTCCTCCAGTATATAGAGGTAATTAGACTACTGTGCCACGGTGGCCAGACGGGTTGGTACAGGGTTTCGTATCAAGTTTTCCTTATCTTGCAGGTATTCGAACTTATCATTTCCTGTTGACACGCTCAGGATGAATTGGGGTGGTGACGCTATTTATTATAAATCCGTCACCACACGGAATACAGACGGAATAACACACGACGAAACACAGGTAGCTAGCCGGGCGGATCAATAGATCCTACCACCAAGCATGCTGGGTAAAGTAACGGATAATGTAGGTAAATAGTATGAGCGGAGGAGCCCGCCTCGGAGCTTGGGCTCCATAAATCGAGCCCAAGGGCCCCAAGGTCTCGGAGCATGTACTGCCCAAAGGGGAGTGCCGCCCGCGATCTTGAAGCGGGCAGTTGAAAACGCCGTTGTTTTTAGTGGGTAGGTCGGGGCGCTAATTACCATATTTTTGCGCCCCGGTGTTCTACATACTTCATACATAGTCCCCAACGGCCGGATATGCATGAAGATTTCAAATAATAAATAAATTAATATCCTTGGACATTTCACACAACGCCATCTCGTCCCAAGTTAAGCAACTTAATGCTTGTGTTATGGTAACGAGATGGATGATAAACTACATATATACTTTTTTTTTGTAAATACATACATATTATACATAGAAATGACACGCAGACTCCGAGCCAGTGCCTCTGGTTTAGACAAAGACACTTGCCCGACCCCGGAATCGAACCCGGGACCCGATGATCCAAAGGCGGCACATCTAACCAATAGACCAACGAGGCAGTAAAAAAAAATGAGAAAATGAAAAGATTTTCTTTCGATCGTGAGTACAGAATGGCACATATCCACTCTACGGGTGGACGTGTATTTCCGTGTGGATACGAAACCCTGTGCTCACTCGTTGGGCAGCGTGGCACTGTAGGCTTTATGTAACTGGAGGAATATCGACTCACCAGTGGGTCATTATGGGCAGAGTAGTAGTATTAGTAGTATTACACCTATTTTCATACAATAATCCGCTTCAAATTTATACTTTACGCCGTCTTTTACGCAATATTCAATTCTGATACCGTTTGAAGCTTCATCTCTAAGCACCAATCTGCTTTAAACGAGAACTAAGTTTGGAATTTATCTAGATTCGAAGTAACTTATAATCAGACGTTGCCTAATTTAAATTTAAATTAAGAATAGAAATTTAGAACGAACGAAACGACTAAAGGAACCAAACACTACAGAAGTAAAATTTGGTACCTGATACCAAAGACTTGCTGCCCGTGTGGTGACAGATTTAGAATACACAATGTCACCAACCCATACCATCTTGAGGATATCGTAAGAGGCGACTAAAAGAACGCAGGAGCAGATCACCTAGCCACAAGAGAAGGAAAACTTGATACAAACCTTGTGCCAACCCGTCTTGCGAGCGTGGCACAGTAGGCTAAATTCCCTCCATGATTTCGGAGGAGGTGCGACCCAGTAGTGGGTCCTTTATTGGCTGAAACGACTACGACCAAAGACTTCTCGTATGACTACTTTCCGCAGACTAATTTCCCACCATGAAATAGGAGGAGGCGCAGCCCAGTAGTGGGTGATTCCATTATGATGATGATAATACCTAGTGGCTAATGATATAATGGCGTTGTTGGCCATTTCCCGGGGATTTGTTATGATCCCGCTAATTGCTCGCATCCCGGTTGAGGTTCCTTCCTCATTAGCCGAGCGCATGTGACGTCACCCATCCCCGATACCCCAATTATTGCAAGGATGCTGGATTGATATGCGCTTATGCAATTGGCGACTTGTAGTGACGGATTTAGAATACATAGTGTCACCCTACTCCATCATGTGGGTGTCGTAAGAGACGACTGGAGGAAATGACAGGCTGAAATTCATCTAGATGCAAGAGAAGGAAAACGATATGAAACCCTTTTTTTTTTTTTTATCGCCCGGGGTAAAATCCTTTATGGACTTCCTCGCCGGCCACGGGGCTGGCCAGCGAGGGGAGTGTGGGACTCTCCCCCATAGTGGGGGCCTACCCACTAAACCTCCCCGGGGTGCTCCAACTCGCGTCCTGTTGCGGCATTGTGGGATCTGATGCAGAACCACGCCGCCGCAGACGAGAACCCTGTGCCAACCAGTCTGGCCATCGTGGAACAGTAGGCAAATTACCCTCCATGTAACTGGAAGAGGCCCTAGTCAACAGTGGGCTGAGTAGTAGTAGTGTGCAATTGGAAATGTGACTTTGCTTTTAGTCTGTGGTAACGTGAGGTGCAATTTCTCTCTCACTACTGATGCATTGAACTGAGAACAGGGCGATATATATATTCTGTTTGTTCTTAAAGAATGAAACTATTTCTTAACGTTTTTATATTTTTAAGTAGTTACACATTACAATACTAGTGGCCCGCCCCGGCTTCGCCCGTGCAAAGCGGGGGTGGGTTATACTTAAATCACTCTATCTATTAAAAAAACCGCTTCAAAATCCGTTGCGTAGTTTTGAAGATTTAAGCATACATAGGGACGGACAGACGACAGCGACTTTGTTTTATACTATGTAGTGAAGTAAATTTGAAATTTGTGTGATAAGTAATTTGTAAGTCTCAACTCTGTGCTTAATCTTATATAAATGCTATGCAAACCCATAATTAACATAATTACTATAGCAATGTTTTATACTGTAAACGTCATGATGATAATATGAATGTAATTTGTTGTTGGTGTGCTCCTGAAGTAAATAAATAAATTAGGGGAGACTAGAGAGGGCTGATGATGATGTTTTGTTTTTAACATAACCCCTGCAATACCTCTATCCTGGTGGATAGAGACCGACAGGGCAGGCAGATAGCGAGCGAGATTCGATTAATTGAATGTAAACAAGATTTTTCAACCTCAGCAGAGTCTTTTAGCCTTCATTTGTGGGTCTTTCCCGATAGATATAATCTGGGTGTCTTTAAATCACGAGTGAATCGGTTTCTTCTAGGCAAGCGCGCTCCATCTTAAGTCGCAGTGGCGCTTAACATCAGGTAAACTAGCGATCAAGCGTAAGCCTACTAAGAATAAATATATATATATATATATTTCAAGTAAGTACCTAACTTCTCTTACGGAAATAGGTCTCTATTTATACCATTAAGTTGGCGCATTGCCTTTTGGGTGACTTTGAGCCTTTTGATGGAGCGCATAGTGAGCGACCACGTCTCTGTACCTTATGTCATCACTGTTAAGACATTATAGCAACCAGCATGCTACATATTTTACACAATTTACCTACAAATGCGAGGATTACCAAAAAGTCCTACACCGCGAAAGCGAAGTTTACAGAGAAATTAACACGGTTAAGAAATCCTCGACTACAGTTAATGAAGGATAGGCGACGCGGCCCTCTGCCAGACATACTACGGTATTGTAGACGCGAATGACCCAACATTTGTGTGTAATATCCGTGCTTCGAAGGGTACGTAAAGATGTCGGTCCCGGCTACCATTCTACCGGTAGTTCCACGAGATTTGTCGGCTCTTATGACACTCTCGGGATGGGATAGGGTAGCGACTCCGTGTATACTAAATGTGTCACTACACGGACAAGTCCTTTTTACTGCTGTTCTGGAAGTCGATATAGATATTTGTTTAAACGGTTTTATTTTCCATGGAATGATTAAGGCATCTTCAAACATGAAAAAAGATAAACTAAAACCGGTTCGAACACTGGTGCTATAGATTTTTTTTACTAGTAATACCGCTCTTTTCATCTAAGGTTAAAAAGCCCACAACCCTAAAAACATTGTTGACAATTTTACGAAATTTGCTAGGCGCAGGTGCGACGCGAGATTTCAGCCAATCAATGGATTGGGCTAAAGTGATCCAATGGGGAAGCAATTTCTTAACTCCGGCAGATGTCGCTACAATACAATTCAGGAAATAGGGTTACAGTGTCCCGGAAATCGTCAATATCAATTATCTGTGTTCTTTCAGCAGTTTAGTGAAACAGTTTCAATTGTATCAACGTCTAATTTGGATAATCAAAGTGTGTTTATTTGTAGGGTACGTTCCATTTTTCTTTTTTGAAAACTCTCGCTGATGTCCTGTAACTTGCCCACTAGATGGGTCGCGGAAGGCATTCGTCATTCATCATCATTTCAGTCTAAACACATCCATTACTGGACAAAGGCCTCCCCCAAGGATCTCCACAAAGGCTGGTCCGGGGCCGCCCGCATCCATCGTTTTCCGGCTAGCTTAACCAGGTCATCGGTACAACGTGTGGGAGCCCTACCAGCACTGCGCTTGCCGTACCGCGGTCGCCACAGGAAGGCATTCACTTCGTTTAAATAACTAGTGATAGTTAGCGAAATCAAACTAAAAAAGAGTCTAATAGCATTAAAATCATAAAAATTGGCCGCCTAAGATGGGCGGGACATATTTCTAGGATGGGTGACTACTCGTAGAATGCCGAGACAACTGCTATACGGCAATCCAGACGGCCACAGAAGTCGTGAAAGTTCCAAGCTCAGATGGTTAGATGGCGTCGAACAGGACCTCAAAGTGATTGGTGTCTGAATCTGGAAGAAGCTTACTCTAATTACATGGAAGGTAATTAGCCTACTATGTCAAGCTGGCCAGACAGGCTTACACATGGTTTCGTATCAGGCTCCGCTAACCAAGGCGGGCTAATGCCAGGTCGTGGAGCCTGCTCCGTCCCCATTGGGAAAGTATCCCGGTGCCGGTCGGTTTTTGTGGGTAGGTTAGGGCGCGATTTAACATCTCTATGCGCCTCGGGCCGGAGTGCCACACCACCCGGCCAGTCCCCGTAACGTCCGGGTATTCCAACCAAAAATGAAGGGTCTCGTAATAAGTCTTCTTTCTATTACGGCTAGGTCATCGGCCTTGTCGGCTCTTACAATTTCTGTATGGGGCAGTGACACTAAGTATTCTAAATGCGTTACCACACAGAGTTAACCTCTACATACAGCAGTGGGTCATTTATGGAGTAAGTAGTAGTAGCTATTGACATATTATGCCACACCTGTCATTAAAACTATAAAAATCCCATATCTCGCTAAACATATGTGTAATTTAATGTCTAACGACACCATAATTGGTAATCATTGCATCACATTTCGGCCATTTGTAAACTTAATAACACGTCATGTCTTCATAGTTATGAAGGCCCTCTTTTCACTAGACAATAACCGTTTTTATTTTCTTATTTTTAAGAACTTCACTGCCTTATTTCATTGCCATAGAGTTGCTATTTGAAAGAACTTTGAATGTGCGATGGTATTAAATTGGTTTTTGATAATGACGTAACTGAGTGATGCCTCCAATTAGTAAAGAATATGTGGACATGACATTTGTTGTAAGCTTTTGACTGAAAAAGCTTTCATATCTTGTTTTAGTGTAAAAGAATACGGAAATGTTATAAATATATCTATCTTTTTTTACTAGCTGATTAGCAGTTTTCATCATCATTATTTCAGCCAAAAGACGTTCACTGCTGGACATAGGTATCCCCCAAGAATTTCCACAAAGACCGGTCTTGAGACACTCGCAGCCGTTTTCGACGTATTTAACCAGGTCGTCGATCCAACATCTGGGAGGCTTGCGCACTGCGCTTTCCGGTATACGGTCGCCACTCGAGGACTCTTCTGCTCAATCTGCCATCAGCCCTGCGAGCTATGTGCCCTGCCCACTGCCAATTAAATTTCGCAATTTTGTGGGTATGTATCTCACAGGGGAACTGCAAACATATCACTCTTGCCATTTGGGTGACTTTGATCGCTTAACGAAGCCCATAGTGAGCGTCGACGTCTCTGCACCATTATGTCATCACTCGCACTCACTGTGGTATTGGGGACGAAAAGATCTTTCGCAGCTTCTCGAAAACTACCCAGCTGAGACGGATTCGACTCTTTCTCGAAGTTGATCTTACCTAACTGGACAGCCTGTGCCAGGTAAATAAAATGGTCAAGAACTTCGAGAATTGGCCATCTTAAGATCTAATCGTTCGGAGGCTTGACAGAAGTCATCGAGCATCGTGTTTTCAATGTTCTCAACTACTACGCTTAGAAGATAAGCTATATTAAAAAAACTACAAAAAAAGTAATCTACAAAGTAAAGTTAAATTAAAAAACTATATCCTACTAATATTATAAACGTGAAAGTTTGTAAGTATGGATGGATGGATGGATGGATGGATGGATGGATGGATGTTTGTTACTCTTTCACGTAAAAACGACTGAATGGATTTTAATGAAACTTTATAATAATATAGCTTATACATCAGAATAACACATAGGCTACAATTTATAAAGATATTGTGTGTAAATTTATAGAGATATTAAGTTAAATTTTAATTTCTAATTGTCAAATTTTCAGCCATATTTAAATATAGACAACATAAAGTTTCGCTGTCAGTTGCGCTTTGTTATACCACGTAGGTATTATATCACATTCTACGGGAACGGGATAAAAATCTTAGGTATCCTATGTCCGACTTTCTTTTAAATATAAAGATGTTGGACAATTCACAAAATCATACTTAATATTATAAACGTGAAAGTGTAAATGTGTGTAATCCCGTTCCGTGATATAAAACATAGTTTATCAAAATGCAACTGCTGGAATAACAAAACTTCACCGACAGCTAAACGCTATGTTGTCTATAGTTTGACAAATTTGACAATTAGAAATTTTGTAGTTGACCCGTTGATGTATTTATTTCGAGTAAATATTAGCTTATTGTGCCGAACAATGAAGAAGAACTAAATAATGCACGTGAAGATCACCGCATTAGTATGGCTTGAATCCGTGCTTCTCATCACAAGAGCAAATCGAGGCAGCCCGTGAAACGGATCGGTTGGGAATGCAAAATCGTCGAGCAAATTTAAGAGATCAACAACTAAATAATTTTCGAGGCACAAGAATAAATTTATAAAGTAGGTACAGGTACTATATAATTTGGATCGAGCAACGTTTCGATACGGTGGCAGCACTAATTACTGCTTGCATACTTGCGTCCGCATTGGACCAATAGATGCCATGTAATATTACAAAACACTCCTCAACGGCTAAAGTTTTATCAAAATGGAAAATCGACATCTGGGACGAATGTACAATAGCGTATACATACACGTGCATTGGAAGCACTTATCCGATCCGACCGAACACCTACGCAAGGACTCGAGATGTTTTGGAGGCGCAATGATTTTACTGTCTGGCTATTTCTGCCAAACACTGCCACTAATTCCAAGATCGACTGCTGCCGCTGAAATATGCGCTTGCCTCAAATCATGGAAATATGTGGATTGATTTTATTTTCTCAGAATTTCTGTTCATCGAAGGACAAACACAAAAATAATGAATGGTTGACTAAGCGAGCTGTTTTGGCGGCTAAGAATAAATATGTAGATGACATAAAGTAACTAACATAATTCAGAATGAAATCATTGGTACACTGCATTAATTCAAATATAATGACTGTGTAAAAAAAGACTCCTGGGATGTGCCTAGCTTACCACCGCACAATTTACGACTAAAGGTGGCTACGTACTAAGTTTGAACTAAGTTACTAAAGTTTAAGTTTCTTCCAAATATAAACCAAAACCACCAAACCTGTGCAACGGAACGCGTTTGGTGGTAAGTGAATTGATGAACAATGGAATATACTCAAAGTAAAGTTGGAAGGTGAGGAAATTCTCATCCGAGGATCCCGACGATATCAACTGATACTTATACCGTTTTAGTTTTAATGATTTCCGATCCGTCGTGCATTCGCCGTGACCATTAATAAATCACAGGGCCAATCCTGGAAAGTTTGTGGCCTAAATCTAGAAAATTCATGTATTTTCCAAGATCAATTATATGTGGCATGTTCCGGGTCAGAAGACCATCTGCGTTATTTGTTCATGCTCCTGATAATAAACCGAAAAATGTCGTCTGTCACAAGGTGATTCACTGAAAAGTTACTAAAATAGATGGCCAATAAAGTATAATTAAAATCATAGATGTTTTATTTATATTTATCCTGATAAAAAATTGAAGTTAATAAAATAAAAAATCTGCTCATTTATTGCCTTTAAGGCGAAACAAAGTTCGCCGGGTCAGCTAGTCATTTATGAAAGTCCATCTTAAGTCATGTCCTCCTCAGATATCGTTACTTGAATACCCACGGGCACTTCCAAGTATTAAAATGACAAAGGTAACGCTATCGAGTATGGAAATCTCCCAATTTATTATATGATAGGTCGCTATTCTATTAAGTAAACAAAGTTTAGGGGGTTAATAAAGTCATCACGGTTATTAAACTGAGGTAGGGTGAATGGTTTTGAAAACATAATTGATGTTCGTCGTTCGTGCTGATGATTACATGGAGAAGAAAACAAATTATGAGGACAGAACAATCTGCTAGAAAGACTAGTATTGGTTGAAAATATGCAACAAGTATGCACACTTCTAATTGTCTGCTAGATAGAGCGACAATCTGAGGAGTTATGCGGGAACAAACATCTGTGTCGCTACAGATGTTTGTTACAGCATGCTACACACTTTACACAATTTACCAAATAGTCCTAGAAGTTCATAGAACAATCCGCACGGTTAAGAAATCGCCGCGCCCCCCTGCGAGACATACCCCTCGTCTGGCTGGATACTACTACTCAGCTCATAAATGACCCACTGCTGAGTCAAGACACCTCCGACTACATAGAGGGTAATTAGACTATTGTGCCACGCGAGGCAAACGGGTTGGCACAGGGTTTCGTTTCAAGTTTTCCTTCTCTTTAGCCGCAAGAGAGCTTTTCCGCCTGTCGGCTATTATGACACCCTCAGGATGTAATGGGATGGTGACACTATGCATTCTAAATCCGTCATCACATGGAGGTAAGAACGTCGGTAACAAACGTAAAAAATCATAATTACAACCGAATTGAAAACTTTTTTGAAGTCCGGTGCAAACAGGCATACCGCGATGAAGGTACTCGTAAATGTAGACATATATTTTTGTCGATTACATTTTGGATGTATTCATAACTCGTATTTAATGAAATAAGCTCGATTCTAATTGGTTTACAAGGCAAAGTCATCAATAACATTGTGCAAACAAACAATCGCAGGATCGTGCGCGGTGTAGCCATAAAACCGGCGTGTGTCGCAAAACCAAACAGACGGAGCTTGAATTATTCAGCGCTGATGGAAACAATGAAAACGTTTGATATTAAATTTTTTAACGCGTAATGGGAGCTACTTGTGGTACTTTTATCTGCCTAGGTCTAGTCTAGGTTGGATTAGCCTTTGGATCACGGGATGCCGGTTGGCTTCCGGGGTCGGGCAAGTGTATTTGTGTTAACCACTTTCTGTGAGTCTGGGTGTCATTTGTGTTCGTGAGTTACATATTTGTGAACTCCCCCCCGCGATACAGGTTACACCAAGTGTTCGTCACCATGAGTTCGTCATAATAGAGGGGTGCTATAAGTTTGACGTATCTTTGTGTACTTATATCTGTGCGTCTATTTGTTGCACTGTTTAAATGCAGGTTCTTTCGCATTGTAGTAGTACTACCCAGCCCATAAAAGACCCACTACTGAATCTGGCCTCCTCCCTTTACATGGAGGGTAATTAGCCGACTTTACCACGCTGGAACACAATTCAATCCATTTTTTTTAATAATGGCGTCGGTTTCGAATGAAACCTATAGTATACCTCCTTTGCTTGGTTGCCCAAACAATGTTATAACCGTACTTGCACGGCATTTTTCCTTACAAAGTAAACACATTTAAGTCCGATTTTTAACTGTAAAACGTCCATAGTTCCCTAGCGGCTGTTATTACGAGCAATATATCAAAATATTGTAAAAATGAGGGTAATTTCAACCCTTGTTTGATCACTGTATAGTAGACAGTTGCAACTGCCATGACACCAAACTCTGCTGAATTAAAAATTACCAAAAAATTTTAATCTATGTCCATACCAATTAATACATTTGAACGTGCTTAAACAACAATTAATTCTACTGCATACAGCTTTTTCTATAGTATTTTAAAACCGGCTTTTATTTCGAATTTCTGTTATAGAATGTAATCTGAATTAACATCGCAGGTTGTAGGCGGTAGCTTTGCATCTTCTTCTTGACTATGAAAAAGAGTTCCGCGAAAAATATTTCAATTCAGACTTATACGCAAGCGGGTGAAGCTACGGACAAAATCTGCTATTAGATATAATTTTTATTAGAATCCACAAGGTCACCAATCGACAACACCCTTAAGGTATTTTACAAAAAAACTTAATATAGAAAAGCTAGGGACCTCTTACGACACTCTCGAGATATGGGTTGGTGACATTGTGTATATAACCGGAACAACCACACTTACTTCATTATCATCAGTCCACTCTAGTCCACTGCTAGAAATCGGTCTTTGCCTTCAGCTTGACGAAACCACCTATTGATGGCAAATTTTCGCATATCATCCGCTCTATATAACAGAGGGGCGTCCTATACGCTTCCCAATTCAACCGGGTCATCCTCTTCCTTGCAATATGGCCGAGAGCGCGATGGCTGTCACATGCGTGAATCTTGTGAACCGGTTCCGTTGCGGTAGGTCATCTCAGGCACGCAACTGTCTTTCTTTCTTCCTTTTGTAAAAACTGCTGACTCTTTGGCACTTGTGACTATTGCGATGGCTTGCTGTCACAAATCTGTCTTTTTAGACAAACATGGCGATTTAAAGCAACTACAGAGTTTCTTGCCAGCTCTTCTATGTAAAAAAGCCTTCGGAACCCGTGGAAAATGGTAAATAGTAAATGTAAAATGTGTATTGACGTATCAAAAGAGATCATATATAAGCCAACTTGAATGAATAGATTCTTGATTTTGATTCGCGGTCTCCACACAAGAACTCGTTTACCACAGCAGTTGTCCGTTTTCCTATGAGTATTAACTAACTAGTTTTCTCGTTCTCTCTAACACTTACTTATTTTATTCTTTATCCCAAAGAGATCTGTTGAGTAGGTTTCATAATATGATCATATTAAATCAACGTACAAAAAATAACTACGCTATACACTTTGGTGGTATGAGTTCAAAACGTAGTTTAATTTTTGTTTGCTTACTCGAACGTGTCATGCTTGGCCACGAGTAACGTGAATGCCCAGTCGTTGGGGATGCAGTTTTTAGTAAATTAATAAGTATTGCATACTGCAAACCTTGTGATTTTAGTTTATAATGCTGGCTACTCACTCAGTAAATTCCTAGTTATTAGTTCATTTATGGATACTATTGTTAAAATTAGACCATCATTAATTTAAATTATAATTCTATTCTGAATTTGACCACAAACTTTAACAATAAACAACAGAGTATATATCCATGCATGGTAGTGCGTCGCAGCCCATAAACAACCCACTGGTGAGTCGAGCCCCCTTCGATTACATGGAGGGAATTAGCCTACTGACCGACGCGGGCTAGACAAACATGTCTGCCAACAGGCACATGGTTTCGTTTCAAGTTTACCTTCTCTTGTGGCTAGGTTAACGGCCTTGTTATTTACTTTTGTTGGTTCTTACAATAGCAGGATAGACTGGCGTGGTGACACTATGTATTCTAAATCCGTCACCACACGGACAAGGCGACTAAAGGATTGCAATAGGCAGATAAACTTTAATTTAAGGGTCGGTGGAACTCCCAAACACACGACTACATTCTAAACCCCCAGCAATATATCCTTACAAGTCTCGTTTGGAACAGCACAAGTTCGCGAGAACGCACTACAATAGATGTGCCGCCTTTGGATCAACGGGTCCCGGGTTCGATTCCGGGGTCGGGCGAGTGTCTTTGTCTAAACCAGAGGCACTGGCTCGGAGTCTGGGTGTCATTTCTATCTATAATATGTATGTATTTACAAAAAAAATGTATATAAGTAGTTTATCATCCATCTCGTTACCATAACACAAGCATTAAGTTGCTTAGCTTGGGACGAGATGGCGTTGTGTGAAATGTCCAAGGATATTTATTATATTATTTAGAACTTGATCAAACCCTGTGCTAGTCTGGCCAATGCACAAGATGCTATTTCCTTTAAATACACATAACTGCGGTGAAAAAGATTTTAAAATGAATTCATCACAAACATGTAGATGTGGGTCTGTCTGTAGCAATATAAACACGAACTTTAACGCTATTTAGCTTCTCTAAAGCGCCACATCCGCGATAGATTAAAATTACGGAGAGCGACTGTCATAAGGCAATCTACAACGTGTACACATTAGCGAAACTACCCTAGCTAATCTGTCAGTACAGCCTACGTAGACAGGCTCGGCTATTCCCGGAAGGCGTGTTGGACGCAGGTATAAGAGCGAGACAAGCGATACGAATAGAGAGCTCTCTAATTATCTACATGTCATAGATCAGTCTAGCTATAGTCGTATTTTTAATTAGACGTTTACTGTTTTGTATGAATATCTAGTCTACGAGTATTGTAGTGTACGCAGGCCAAAATGTCACTATGTTAGAGCTACCCTACGATTGGGCAAAACACTGCAATAGGGCAATTGATCTCTACGTGTACGTCGAAATTAGAGTATAGATCAGATTAGTTGTCAAGTTGTGGTTAGATGGTTAGTCTAGGTCTAGTGGTTAGATGTGCCGCCTTTGGATCAACGGGTCCCGGGTTCGATTCCGGGGTCGGGCAAGTGTCTTTGTCGAAACCAGAGGCACTGGCTCGGAGTCTGGATGTCATTTCTATCTATAATATGTATGTATTTACTTTATTTTTGTTTACGTTTTTTTATGTATTTATTTAAAAAAAAATGTATAATAAGTAGTATATCATCCATCTCGTTACCATAACACAAGCATTAAGTTGCTTAACTTGGGACGAGATGGCGTTGTGTGAAATGTCCAAGGATATTTATTATTTATTTATTTATTATTCTCTCTTAGAGGCCTTAGACGACGCGCTTAAAAACAACAGTGACGTCATTAAACTAATGTAGTTAATATTTCAGATTTACGTCCATCAACCCAACATTCTCATTAGTCAGTCAATCCGTGTTAGGGATGATAACACGCGAAATTTACATCAGGCTAATCCATGTGACGTTAATCTGACTAAATATGGAGTGGATTGTCGTGATATGTCAGTGATGGCAATAATTAATTAACTAATTAGGGTGGACCTGCCCCTTTATGAGCCAGATGGTTGTTTTATAAGTGGACAGATAGATTGATAAGTAGCAACCTATCGCAGGTCATAAAAGACCCATTGCTGGGGCCTCCTGAAATTTCATGAGGGGTAATAAGCCCACCGTGGTGAGCTGGCCAGATAGCTGGGAATTACTAAATGGATTTTGATATAACGTTACAATAATATCGTTTACATAACATAATTACACTTAGGCTGTATTTTTTGTGTATATATATGTGGTGAAATATCCAAAACAATAGCGATAAGTGTCAAGTATTTAGAAAAAACTAATCTGATGGAAAATTAGATATATATTCTGTCATCATTAACACAATTTTCCATCACCATGGAAGGTGAAACCGAGGGGCGCAGCTAGTTTCAAAATAAAGGCAACACTGTACCTACCAGACGTTTATAACGAAACAGTTTTTGAGGCGGTATCTCAAAAACTGTTTGAGAATTAGTAAAACGATTTCCCAAAGGCTATAATATCATGATGATTCACTTCTGAGTTGGGCCACCTTCCTTTATATCACTGCGCTGGCCAGACGGCTTGGCACGGGGTTTCGTATCAAGTTTCCCTTCTCTTGCGGTTAGGTTATCAGCCTTGCCATTTCCTTATGACACCCTCAGTATAAAATGGGGTGGTGACACTATGTATTCTAAATCCGTCACCACAATCCATCATTATGACCCTAATGACCTTTACCTGCTTGAATTTTAATATATCTGAGCTATAGGTATTTAAACAGAGAATTTTGGGTCCATGTGGGAAAATAATTATTTTTTAATGATCATCTTATATTTTAAATGGCTGGCATCCTCAACTGTCTGGACTATAGTATAAACAGACAATTTCCAGAAACATAACTGTCATGCTCTCATTATGATTCCTTATCCTTGATTGTCTCATCAACAGTACCCTTAATAAGCAATCTGGTGCGTCACAATAATTAACTTGGTAATCAGTTTTAAGTGATAATAATGACATGCGGGCTGCATTGCAGCTACTGTTTGCTTTTTTATAAAACGAGCATTCACCCTCCGATATGTCCATTGTTTTACAAGCTACAGTGAGGGTTTTATAATTGGGTTTATATGATTGAAGCAGGTGACAGCGCTTTAAGCTTGATTTTGGGTTAGAATCGAAGCCTTTGCGTAAGATGATGTCAAAGATACTGTGCCACGGTGACCAGACGTAGGCACTGGGTTTCATATCAAGTTTTCCTTCTCTTGCGGCTAGGTTATCGGCCTTGACATTTCGTTTTATCCGGTCTTACGATACCCCTATGGTGGAATGGAGTCTCTAGAACTACGTCAGGAGTATGCTTTATAACTTAAACTCATACGGGGTCCGAAGCGTGACTTTGTATTAAGGCTAATTCTCTAGTGATCTTGAAGTGAAGATCTCGTATGTTCGGAAATACGAGATATCGTATGTACGTTTTTTTTTTACCAATTACTTGAATGCCTTTGACCGTAGGGATTGCGTGATGGAAAGCAACGCCAGGGTCTAAGACGGGGCAGGCAATTCAAGGAAATGCCCTGTCGGGCACCGGCTCTCACATACACACGACGTAACACAGTAAAACTGCTTGGCGCCGGACTTAGGTGTGAGGGTGGTAGCTAGCCGGACGGACCATTCGATCCTACCACCAAGCGTGCTGGGTTTCGTTGACTTTTACAACACGCGTTTTTTCCAGCGTCTATGGTCTTCACTTAGTTGTGAGAAATTTCTTATTGGTACTTATAATGTTAAATGTTGTTAATCTTCTTATCTTCATCTAAATCTTATCTTATCTTAACGAGAGGTTTGATTCCATTGGTCCCAAATACACTTCGACTCTCTCTCCTACTTATCGTCTCGGTAGAGGAAGAAGTAACTAAGTCCTAAAAAATTGTTTGGCCATTTTCAACCTAAGTTGCTGATATCTTAGGTTGAAAATTAATTAGTTACATAATTATGAAGACTTACTTAATTCTCGCTGTATGGGGACGTTATGCTCCTCATCATCAAGAACACTCTCGACGAGTTTTACGATAGATTGGTAGCGTAGGGGTCTGTACTCATCCGGTCTCGGATATCGGTACTCAGAATCCTCATTCGGTTTCCTGACAATGCATTGCATGCACATAGTATATGTTCCATGTGCTCCACATGCTCTTCACGTGTTGTTTTTTGAGAAGCCCAACCTATGTAGGTATTCCCTCGTTCAATAGCGACCAGAGAAGGCACCTATTGGCCTCCCTACCTGCTGTTGTTGGGAATTGCAGAGTTTGTTAGTAATGCCAAACAGTTTCGAGCCTAAAAATACTTTTGCTTGTGACTATTAGCCCAAATAATTATGGATAACGATTTAATTAACCAATTCGTGGCCGGCCTGTACCTCCCTGAGGACTATCATTCAAACCAGGTTACGAACAGTTTTATTAACGTTTTTTTAGTGAAAGTGAAAGGGGTGGAGGATTATTATTTGTAAATAAAAATAATCAAAATTGTATTGCTTGTTACGGTATATGTAAGCTCTGGAACGATGTACTTCTTTGTATAACATCTAATAATTCTTCGTCACATTTTCAGATTCATAGATAGATAGATAGATAAACTCTTTATTGTACACAAGAGAAATAGACAGAACACAATAATATGCAACAATTTGTAGGTACAAGTGGCGGTCTTATCGCTGAATGCGATTTCTTACAGACAACCTTGGGATGGACATTATTAAGAACCTAAGAAAGGGTAGTAAGGTACAATAATATATCTATGATTAAATAAATAAAGTAGTGCAGTATAAAAAGGGAAAAAGGAATAGTTGATAGATTAAATACACTATATAGTATAAATGATTGTATATAATTATAATAGATACATACAAATAGTACTTATATATTAATATAATATATACATAAGTAAATACATACCAAAATACTAACAAGTGATAGGAAATAGCTCATAGACGTCGGCACCAGGTTCACCTGTTTTCTCTAACCACTACTTCTCATCCCATTATGACCCACTGCTGAGTCGGGCCTCCTCCAGTTATATGGAGAGTAATTAGAGAAGGAAAACTTGATACGAAACCCTATGCCAACCCGCCTGGCCAGCGTGGCACAGTAAGAATTATCCTCCATGTAGTTGGAGGAAGCACTAGTCAGCGGTGTTTCTTTATGGGTTGAGAAGAAGGGAAAAAGATACCAGTGTTTTAGAATAGCATTTTACTCAAACATATTTTTGTGATAACTACGAAGTTCACCAGGTACTAAATAAAATGTTATTAAACCCTACTCTACCCATGGAGGTTTCCAATTCCCATTAGACACACTAATTTATGTTTTCGTGTCAAATAGGCGGTGACTGACGGGCAAATTGGTCTTTTTGGGTGGAGCTGAGACATGCCAGTTGTAACGACATTATTTTTAAAAACCCTTATATTTTGTGATAAAAAATTATGGACGAAAAATCGAGCCTAATTGACGTTTCAATAAAAAAAAATGATATAAAAAAAAAATACTAACTTCTTAAAAGACCTACTGCTGAATTGGACTTCCTCCAATAAAAGGAGGGGAATGACTGTGCCGCGCTGGCCAGACGAATGGGGAGTTTTCTAGGGTAGTTTTTCTGTGCCAACCTGTCTTGCCAGGCTTATTACCTGCCATACATTTGGAAGAGGCCCGACTCAGCAGTGGGTCATATATGAGCTGAGTAGTAATATGTCTTATTATAGTTTAGTCTTTTTTATATTATTTATTGTAATTGCTCACTATGGGCTCCGTCAGAAGACTCAAAGTCATTCCAAGGGCAATGGAGAGGGCTATGCTCAGAGGAGATACGCAGGCGAAGCAGAGTTACTGACATAGCCCACATGATTGCCAAACTTAGCGGCAGGGCTTGCAGGACCGACTTCCCTTGGGGCAGAAATGTCCTAGAGCGGCGACTGTGTTCTGGAAAGTGCCGGACCGTGTGTGGTGGACTGATAACCTGGTTAAGGTCGCCGGAAAACGATGGATGCTGGCGGGTCAGGACCGGCCTTTGTGAAAATCCTTGGGGTAGGCCGATGTTCGGCAGTGGACATCTTTTGGCTGAAATAATAAATGATACAGCTACTGAATCAGCCATTTGCATAGGGACATAGTTCATCCAAGTTTAGTCAAGTAGTCAAAGCGCACCGCCCGGGAGCCCGGGATCGACTAATTACATGTTATTCTCACTGATTAAAGCACAGCTTGTCTCTAATGAGTGACTCATGCTGCTATCGGTTCGCTCATGTCCTTAGTAGATCCGACATGTGACACGACATTTGAGTCGTTTCGATTTATTGATCGATAAGTTCTATTCTTACTTTAAATGTACTAAGAGCATATTTATGGAAAGAAAAAGAAACAAAAGATACGACTCCTAACAAGATTTCCTTCTCTATAATCTAAATGTTATTTTAGTCGCTCCTATCAGTTTACAGGCTGTACTAAAAACTCTATAGCTAAGAAGCACGGATTGATGTCACTATTTATAAAGATACTTTATACAAAATTTTAGGCAAAAATAAACATGTTTATTTTCTCTACATTTTGGTCACCGTGTCATAACTTGAGCAATAGGCATAATTAGCTAAAGAAATATAATGAACACAAATTACTAAGCTTGTAGGATAATAATAATGATTACTAGTAGGATAAATTTCACTGTTTTGTATTAATTTTTTGGTTCAGAAAAACGTCGATCGCTGTCTCATATTTCAAGAAAACTATTTTATAGAACAGCAACAGTTACACGCTGTAGAATGGGTTGCAAGAAAGACAATAAAAATATGTTTAGAGCAAATAGCTTAGACCATAAACCTTAACCTACCTCAATGATTATTTTTTTATATCTAATTGGTCTCTAAGCTTTAGCATCAGACTCAGTAAAAAAACCAAACTGAGATTGATTATCACAGATTTTCAGTGACACCTTGAGGTACGTCTCTTGGTTTCCTCAGGGTACACAGTAAGCTATGCCCCTCATCAAGCCTTTTGTATAAGCCAGTAATGGACTGATGGTGTCAGTGTAGGATTTCTTGTTATTAATTTAAATTTAACACGCCCTTAAAACGTGACAACAAAATCTTAATTAAAAACTGCATCGTAAACACTAAAGCGCCCTCATAGCCCGTCGCCTTTCTCACACAGTCATCTTTCTCAATCAACAAGCCATCGTTCGCTCACGATTTTTATTGTTTTCAAAGTCCAACGTATGGGTACAAACGACCGTGGTCCTCTTTTTTCATTTCCTCACAAAACCACGATTGGACAATTAATTTTACAGTCCCTTTATTAAAGTTAACAGTCTCAAAATCAACTAAAATCATCAGCAGTGTTAACTAGCTTTTATTTTCCGGTTTAATGTTGTTTTTTTTTACTGCGGATAGATTGAGTTTAGTTTATGTTAGCCGAGTTATAGTTAGGGCGAATTTTTATTGGACAGTACAGGGATGGGTTTTAATAGTGGCATGTAATTTAGTGGATTTTAGATAATCGTATCTTTGGTTATTATTTGATGTTCATTCAATAGTAGATATTATCACAAGGGAGCAAAGTAATATTTCTACGGCGAGGGCGCTTTTTTAATCCAGAGCGAAGTGAGGGATTCTAGAGTAGAATCCCGAGCGAAGAGAGGGTTTCTTTACTAGAATCCTGAACGTAGAGAGGGATTCAAACTACGTCGCCCGAGCTAAAAAATATTTTGCACCCGAGTGATACACTCTACTTTTCATCACCCTCTATGAGAAAATAAAAGGCGCCTTATATTTTATTGCAATATTATTATTCAATAAAACATATCTATCTGATAATAAAACAACTAAAAACTTATATATCTACATTTCGAGATTTAACTTATATTATCGCAATTATGAAAATGTATTGTCACAGTTTTTTATTTGATTTATTTTTTTTATTCAGCCATCGGCACGCCTGTAATATCATAAGGCCTCGGCATGTCTTACCATCTAGTGTTTATTCAAACAATATAAAATTTGCCTTCGATTTCTTTGGCGCTGAATACTAAGGTGTTCCAAAATCAATAAGTGCGCGGCAAAGTAAATTGCGGCGCACTTACGAGCATAAAGAGGATTAAAAATTCATTACTGCCCACTAAAAAGTCTAGAACAGAAGACCAGCCCTTGTACAAATTGTCGTATATATTGTGTTCTGTTTATATTTCTGTTGTACAATAAATAGTTTATCTATTTATCTATCTCCAATGCAAGTTCAGCTAGCTCACCAGATGCGTATGTCAACACTCATATTAATCCGTAGGCCATGAGGGCTTCTCATGATCAATCATTGAGCCACCTTTACCGATACACGTTGCACCACCATGAAACAATCGAGAGCTTCATGTTAACGATTTATTAATTACGATCCTGTGGACACGACGCGCCCTAACGTCATAGAATAGAAATATGGTACAGCTAGCCAAACTGTAGTTGAGTTTCTGCCTACTAGCTAGTGAGTTATTAATAATGATAATTATAAGCGAATGTTGGATTACTGTATGACGTTTCTGATAAAGATAATAAAATGTGTTTATATTATTTTATGGAGCTAATAAGTAGTGAAGTGAATTGAAGTTAATGCTCAGCTAAGTTATACTGAGTAATCTTAAAAATGAATTTGAGAAAATATTCTGACCCTATTTCATCCTTAGGGTGTCGTAAACTAGCCACAAGACAAGTAAAAATTCATACTAAACTATGGCCAGCGTTTAAATGTAAATTGTGAAATATATTCAACTCCAATTTTTTTCTTATCTTCTTTATTTATTTGTTTAAATAACCAACTTATAAAATCCAAAGAAGAGAGAAATAAAGGCGTTGTGTGTCGTATAATGGTTTATCCTGCATCGTCGGCGTTGTGTTGTGAGTCATTTACATTATGTCATGCTACAGTGGATTCATAACTCCTCCAATTTTATGGGGGTTTTTTTGGCTATCTGTTCTACGTACACGAGTCGGCACGAAAATACCAATGTAGGTATGAATCAAATCGTGTGAATGGTACCACATCTCTGCACGCTATGTTGTTTGTCTGTTTACATTGATCTATGACACGGTTGCGTGTGCGCACATGCGGGCCCCACAACCGTTTATCTGCTGATCTCCTGCCGTTGGACAATTGGTAAAAAAGGCCCCCGCCACTAAATTTACAGTAAATTGCTAAAACGGTTAAGTCTGATTCCAGGCCTCGTTTACGATTTCGTTCAAATATTATAAAAGATTGCTCTTTTAAGTTAATGCGGGTTATTGGATTTTCGTTATTTAATTTTTGTTTATTGGGTAATATTTTTTATTGGTATACTGGTAACGATAGTTACGTATCAAGTTAAAATAACTCAACCAAGGGTTTATCACAAAATTCTTATAAATCGTCTTATTTAAAATTACCAATATCATCTTACGGTCCTAGTAGGTAGATTGTAGTATCGTATATACTACATTCACACCTTTCATACACAATACCTCATTCTTACAACCACAAGACATGTGTCTAGACAACATTTGTAGACCTACAAACCGTCATATATATTTAATATAGATGACGGTTTGTTGGTCTAGGGTTTGCAAGGTCCTCCTTTTGAACACAGATGGTTTGATTCCGGGTTCGGCTACGGTTCATGGTAAGCTCAGAGCAAGGACCTGGATTGCTCCTGAATTATTTACTTGTAAATACCTTCCGTGATACAGTATTAATGGGGGGAGAGAGAGAAACAGACAGGTACTTACTTCACATCAATGCGTACATACTACAAATTAAATAGTACACAAAATAAGCTATAAACTACCTAACATAAGTCATACGTTTGCTAAAAAGTTTAAGCGACTTGGCGATGGCCATAAAAGTGTAACTGTGTGAGTGTGTGTAATGTATAACATGTAAACAATGTTCTTAAGAGCCAGATGTAAAACCCACCATGTTCCAATTGATACATTACAAAAATCACCAAAATTTAATTAAAATGTCATCAATAAACAATAACATTTAGACCCCAACGGCACAGCCGGACAAATTAGAGAGAAGCACGGTGAAAAAAAAATTCAATAACCCTCCAGTGGGCAACGATCGGCGATATCAATGACGTTTAACCCTAAACATAATCGCGTCTGAATCGAAACTACCTCAGGGACATCGGGGTCTGTTGTACCCGTGAAATTGCCGAGTATTTTTTGCAATAAAATTGCTCCCTAGCTTTAAAAGGGGGTCGTTCACGCCCCAGGCGGTTAAGGGTTACGCGGGATCTGTTGACGTATTTCGGATGATTCTGCGTAACTAAGGATAAGGTCTATTGAGAGTAGGTACGTAAGATGGATCGCTTTGGAATAAATGATCTATAAAATATGGGAGAGTGTTCTTTGTGTGGGTCGTCAGAAGTGGGATTCAAATTTATGAGCCCTGTAACCTATTCTAATAACCATATAGGTGTTTAATAGTTAGGGAAAACTCGTAAGGACACGTGTAAACAGAATAATAAAACAAATAGTTCGTATTGGTTTTAGTATCCAATCGCTTTACAACTATTTTAAAGTTGTTCATTTTGCATTGAGCAGATTTGTTAAACCAATCCTATTGATCATCGGCAACTCGGTCCATAAAGATCTAGGTAATTGTGTCAGGACTACTTTAACTTCTTCTACCTGGCGTTAATCCCGGCTATTGCCAGGGTCCGCCGACAGGACTCCTTTAACTATAGAGACTAAATTAATCTAATGTACCATGATGTCCAAACGAGGTGGCAAAGTTTTCGTTTTAAGTTTTATTTGTATTGCGACTAAGTTTTCTACCGTATTATTAGTCAGCTCTTTCAGGAAAGAATAGTGAAATTAATTACCACAACATCATCTATTTTAATTTGTAATTATTTACAACACCGTTATGTGTAAAGAAAACTGTACTGTGTACTTAAATAACAAAATGGTGTACAGACTAAGATGTATGTATATTTATAATACCAAAATTCGAAATTTAAACGCAACAAAATCTTCAAAGCACAATACCGCTAAATAAACCGGTTAACCCTTGCGATGCGGCGGCATATTTTCCGGCGGGCGATCCCGCGTGTCGCCAAAACGACCCCATAATTGATAAGTAAAGGAAAAGTGGAGTACCGCCTCATACATATTTATGAGGTCCCAAAATTGGTACGGGACCATGCGAACGGCAGCACTTGCGCTCCTATTGCCGTCTCATTATGTTTTTAGGGTTCCTTTGTTATTGGTACTTTGATGTCTGTTGCAGAAATCGGCAGAAGGATTTCCTCTAGTCTACGATTTTGGGGAAGTTACTGCGGGAGATTGTTAGTTGCGAGGGGCTGATTCTTAGATGAAATAATATAACTCGTGAGGTGATGGTCTGAGAATATACAATGTCACCATCCTGTATGTGTCAAAATGAAACAAACAAGCTGCAGGAGAAGGAAACCTCGATTTTTATCGAGGTTTCAGACACGCAGTAGGTGAATTTTACTCCTTGAACTTGGAGTGGGTCTGACTCAGCAGGGTCTAGACCCTGCTGAGTCAGACCCAGAGATTCAGATATAATATCAGAGGTCCTCTGATATTATATCTGAATCTCTGGATATTAACTCTGAATCTTAACTGACTTCTACTTACTGACTACATCCCAGCTCATACTAGTATGAGCTCATACAGTTAAGATTGTACAGGATTTTCCTAGTGTGAGGGACAGTATACCGCCTAGGTATGTCTTTGGTAATCATATCTCACTATTGTACAAGCGATGTACCATTTGTCATTAATGTCCAGCTTATACGATTGATTTAATACTCTACCTATTATTACTGTGTTTTATAAAATACCTAGGATTAAGAGCTGATGTATAAGCAATAAATAAATAAATGAATGAATTCAGAGATAATATAGTTGTACGTTAAGATTTGCAGACTATTTCTTTTTCATATTTTTATGTATTTCTACAGTAAACATAGTAGTTAAGGTGAAAGGAACGTTAAAGAAAAAGTAAATGGCAATTATTATTTTTAACTAGATTATTTTCATCCTGAACCTTAAAAAAGCCTGTGCCAGCCCCTCTGGCCAACGTGGCACAGTTGACTGCTTATCCTCCCTGTGATGGGAGGAGGCCTGACTCAGCAGTGGGTCATTTATGGGCTGAGTAGTAATAGTAGTAGTATTTTCATCGTCAGCATTATTTCAGCTAATAACGTTTACTGCTGAATCTACACTCGAGAGCAATGAATCCGGGTCACTTAAAGAATCCTAAAAATCTCGGAAACTAAAAATGCTAGGTTAATGCAATAAATCGTATTTAATAGACAGTGTAATACTCCTTAAATGAAGGTATTTGATATATACCTACTTCTGTTAACGGCCTGCTTGTTTGTTTTCATGCAAAGAAATAATAAATTCCGTGTGACATTTGTCATTAGAAAAATATAATTAATATGATTTACACCGAATGTATTTTATTTAACAAATTGGCGACGAAATGTCGAATTCTAATATAAATAGACAAAAACGAGTTCGTGCATCTTTACGAGGATTGCTTACGCGAACAGAAAATACACTACGAAACAAAAATGACATAACATTGGAAGAAATTGAAACACGACTACAATCACTACAAGAAAATTTACAAAAGTTTCAGGAAATACAAACTGAAATTGAATTGGGCATTGACCAAAATGAATTAGAGGAAGAATCTGAATACAGGTACGATTTCGAAGAATTATTTACAAATCTGAAATGTAGATTACTGACGTTAAAAGCGAACATAGTAAAAAATTCACAGCCTGTTACTCATTACGGTTCTTGTATGTCTGTTTCCAACCAAGAAGGAAAATCGTATCCGAAAATACATTTTCAGACTTTACAAGATAATGAAACATTTGATAATTTCATTAAGAGATTGAATTTATTTTTCATAATGAATCAAGTGAACGAAGCCAGGGCAAAAGTGTACACATTGCTGGCATCCTTGAGTGTAGAGCTCCACCAAAAGGTATATGATTTATGTGCACCAGATGACCCACTGGACAAGGATTTTATTGAATTGACGAAAACTTTAAGTGAATACATAGATCCAAAACCAAGTATATGGCATTTACAGCATAAATTCATTTCAAGAATACAGCAACCATCAGAATCCGTAGCAGCATACGCTGCTGAACTTAAGAGACTTTGTGCAAACTGTGAATTTACTTGTCAACATTGCAAGAAATCAACAATGGATAGTTTCTTATCATTACAATTCATTCGAGGAATTAAAGACTGCGATATTCGAGTAAAATTATTACAAGACAGGGAAATTCATCCATTTTCAGATTTGGTACACAATGCTTCTTCAATAGAAATGGGAAAATCTGAAAATTTCACAATGGCTTCGGAGCTCAGACATAATTTTAATAACGTAAACAAAATTACAACTACAAGATATAAAAATAATTTCAAACCTACGCGTGCTGAAAACCCACAAAAATATAAGTTTTCTATCAAAGATTTAGAAGGCAGATGCTACCGATGTGGCAAAACAGATCACCGAGCAAATAAATGCGGGGCTATTAAATCTGTTTGTCGAAAATGCCATAAAGAAGGGCACTTAGCTCGTGTTTGCTTACAGTCTAACATGGATACGAAGCAAGTCGATGACAGTATAAGTAGCGACTCTGAAGAAAACCTCGGCATTATCAACCTTATCAAAAGCGAAGTTACTGACAGATATTTAATATCGGTACAAATAGAAAACTGCGCAGTCAAAATGGAATTCGATACAGGTGCTACATTATCTTCTATGTCACTTACGCAATTTAAAAAGATGAATTTAAATAAAAAAATGTTCCATACTGAAATGAAGTTGAAAACCTACACTGGTGAAATTATTAGGCCAGCAGGAGTAGTCTACGTGAAGTGCAAATTTCAAAATCAGACTTTTTATGGAAAGCTTTATCTAATTAATCAACCTGTAGATCCAATTTTCGGGAGAAGCTGGATGAAAGAAATTGATATTCAGTTGGCAGATGTTAGAGCTTTACGCACTGCGAACAGAGATAATTTAGAAGACATACTTGAAGAGTTCTCCGATAGTGTATTTAGGAATGACTTGGGAATGATTCCTAACTTTAAGGCACATTTACATTTAAAAGAAAATTCTCAACCAATCTTTATTAAACCTAGACGTATACCTTACGCACTTAAGCAAAAGGTTGATGACGAAATTGAACGTTTATGTTATGAAGGAGTTATTACTAAAATTGAACATTCAGACTGGGGAACTCCAGTCGTACCTATTGTCAAACCGAATGGAAGTATACGATTATGTGCGGATTATAAAATAACCCTAAACAAGGTAATCAAAGATGAGAAATATCCTATTCCTATTATTGAAGATATTTTTGCACAAATGAACGGAGGTAAGCTATTCTGTACATTAGATATTAGCCAAGCATACTTAAATATGGCTATGGATGAAGAGAGTGCGATCCTGCAAACAATAAGTACGCACAAAGGTACATACAAAGTAAATAGATTAATGTTCGGTGTTAAGGTAGCTCCGAGTTTGTGGCAAAAATTTATGGATAGTCTTTTACTTGGCATAGATGGCGTTAAATGTTTCTTCGACGATATAATTTTACAAGGCTCTACGGAATATGAATTACTTGGACGTTTAAGACAAGTTTTACAAAAATTAAAGGAAAATAATCTTCGTGTCAATAAAGAGAAATGTCAATTCTTTAAGACTAGTATCAATTACTTGGGCCATACAATTGACAAAGATGGACTTCATAAAAATAAAGAAAAAGTTAAAGCAATTACAAACACTGAAAGACCTACAAATGTCAATGAATTAAGAACATTTTTGGGCATGGCAAATTATTATAACAAATTTATTCCTAATTTATCTTCTATTACAAGTCCTTTATACGAATTATTAAAAAAAGGAACAGAATTCAACTGGTCACAAAAATGTGAGGACAGTTTTAACAAAGTGAAGAAAGAGATACTTAGCGAAAGAGTTCTAACACATTTCGATTCAACAAAACTGTTAGTTTTAGCGACAGATGCTTCACCTTCTGGACTCGGTGCAGTTTTGTCTCATAGATACCAAGATGGATCAGAACGACCGATAGCCTTTGCGTCCAGAACCTTAACAAATAGTGAAAAGAAATATAGTCAGATTGACAAGGAAGCAACTTCCATATACTGGGGCCTTAAAAAGTTCTTTCACTATTGCTATGGCCGAAAATTTATACTAGTAACAGATCATAAGCCGCTGACATCGATTTTTCATCCACATCAATCACTACCGGCACTAAGTACAATGAGATTGTTTCACTACGCCCACTTTTTATCTGGATTTGATTACACAATAGAATATAGAAGTTCCCAAAATAATTCGAATGCCGACTACCTCTCCAGGTTCCCAGTTGAATGCCCTAAACCAAATTCAGTAGACCTACACAGCACTTTTCAACTTCAACAGATTAACACCCTAGGCATATGCCCGAAGACCATAGCCGAAGAGACGAAAAATGATCCAGAAATGAACCGATTACTTGAATTCCTAGAATCTGGAAAATCGTTACGGTCTCTTGGTTACAAAGACAATGAATTGACTCTCCAGGATAAATGTATTTTGAAAGGTTCTCGGGTCATGATTCCCTACAAACTGCGGACAAGTGTACTCGAAGAACTACATGCTGGTCATATGGGCATTTTAAAAATGAAGTTATTGGCTCGTAGTTATGTTTTTTGGAAAAACATTGATAAAGATATCGACGACAAGGTATCATCTTGCCGAGCCTGTCGACTGCAACAGAATGAGCCTCCAAAATCACCCATACATCATTGGGAAGAACCAACGGCTCCGTGGCAGCGAGTACATATTGATTTCGCTGGCCCCGTACAAGGCCATTACCTATTTATTTTAGTGGACTCTTACACAAAATGGGTGGAAATAATACCGACCAAGAATACCACCAGTGTTTGGTGCATTAAAAAACTGAAAGATATATTTTCGACCTTTGGATTACCATTCATTTTGGTGTCGGATAACGGCCGGCAATTTATTTCCAATGAATTTGAAACCTTTCTTACGGAATTAAATATTACACATAGAACTTCCGCTCCATATCATCCCTCTACTAATGGACAAGCAGAACGCTTTGTTCAAACAATCAAGAGAGCTTTATATGCAATGGTGGGGGAGAGCGGTTCTATAGATGATAAAATTTTAACAATTAAAAACAGATTACGTCGCAGCCCAGGAACAAAAGGTACACCATATGTACTGATGTTTGGCAGAGAAGTGAGGACTTCACTTCATGCAATGTTTCGAACACCGCTTAAACCAGGCATGGGTAAAAAAACGGACATTACAAACATTAGAGCATTTAGTCCAGGAGATAGAATCCAGATCAGAAATTATTCCGGACGCAATAAATGGAAATTTGGATATGTTACCCGCAAATTAGGTTCTGTTCATTATGAAATTAAAACTGACGATGGCATTATGTGCAAGAGGCACTTGGACCAAATCTTACCGGCTCCTCGAGTACCGGATCATGCAATGGTGGCGGAGGACTGATATATACCTACTTCTGTTAACGGCCTGCTTGTTTGTTTTCATGCAAAGAAATAATAAATTCCGTGTGACATTTGTCATTAGAAAAATATAATTAATATGATTTACACCGAATGTATTTTATTTAACAGTATTAAAACTTCTTAGTTATTGTAAAGTTATATCATAAAAAAATCTAACTTGAAAAAGGGCCACTTTCGAAGATGGAACTACGAAATTACAGCATTTGGTTTTGCTTTTGTTTGTAATCTGTCATTTATGTGGGTACATAAACCATGTTGATAGTTCTCTATATTCATTATTCAAGCTGCAATTATGTCGCTTACGCCTGAAGAATGCACCAGAATACTTACAATGCTGGAAACCGGCCGGAGTCAGCGCGATACAGCCAGGACTGTCGGTGTGTCGCTGTCAACAGTACAAAGAGTTCTCCGACGTTACGAAGAAACTGGTTCTAACCTACGCAGACCAGGAACGGGCAGAACCAGGTGTACCGCAGCACGAGAAGACCGATACTTGGTGAACACCATGCTTCGAAATCGCTTTCTCACAGGAACTGAACTCACAAATCAGTTTCGACGCCTCGGAGGAAGTAACCCAAGTGCATGGACAGTAAGACGTCGGCTTGCTGAATCTAACTTAAAACCCCTTAGACCTGCAAACGGCCCTAAACTGGAGCGTGGGCATCGTATTTCAAGACTAAGATATGCCCAGAGCCACGTAAATTGGAGTATTGAAGATTGGTCAAAAGTTATGTTCTCCGACGAATCAAAATTTATGCTCTACAAGCACGATGGAAGACACAGAGTGTATCGAAGAACAGGGGAAAGATTCAAGCAAGCATGCATCGAAGAAAAAGTAGCCTACGGTGGTGGGTCTGTACTTGTGTGGGCCGGAATTTCTTCTGAAAGTCGCACAGAGCTGGTGATCATAGAAAACGGCTCTTTAACTAGCGTAAGATATGTGGAAGAAATCCTCAATGATCACGTTGGTCCATTTATGGTCAATTTAGGTGAGGATGCTATATTTATGCATGACAATGCCCGACCTCATACAGGTAGGATTGTGAATGACTACCTTCAAGAGATGAACATTACTCGTATGGAGTGGCCAGCGCGCAGCCCGGATATCAACCCGATCGAGCATGCTTGGGACGAGCTAGGCCGATGCGTAAAACAACGAAACCCTCCCCCAATCACGCTTCGTGAGCTCAAAATTGCTCTCACAGAGGAATGGGTGAATATTCACCAAAATCGTATAAGGAACTTGGTGTACAGCGTGCCAAACCGCGTAAACGCAGTAATGGAAGCACGAGGAGGCAATACGAAGTATTAAAATTCAAGAAAATCGTAATAAAGTTCAAAAATTTCTTGTTTCCTATTTTTGTTTTAAGGAGAGATCAGCAGTTTTTTTCTTTATGTAATTTTGTGTTAATAAAATGTATGGCGACTCATATTTTTTTTACTTTCATTTAAGGAGTATTACATTGTCTATTAAATACAATTTATTGCATTAACCTATCATTTTTAGTTTCCGAGATTTTTGATTTTAACATTCTTTAAGTGACCCGGATTCATTGCTCTCGAGTGTACATCGTCCATAAAGATTGTAAAAACTACGGGTTCTGAGCCACTCGCACTCACCATATGGATGACCTGTGTCAGACCATTATAACATCTTTTATGACAAGAATGTATAATTATTTAGATCCAATATTTACCTTTTCCCACAACACTCTTAGACTGGAACGGGTGAGTGATAGAACTTAGTTCAAGTGTAAATCAAAATAGTCTAATTAAAGTACTTACTTAATTCTCAGCCCATAAATGACCCACTGTTGAGTCGGGCATCCTCTAAACTACATGGAGGGTGGAGGGTAATTACTACCTACCTACTATACCACGCTGGCCTCACGGGTTGGCATAGGGTTTCGTGTCAATTTTTCCTTTTTTGCGGCCCTTTCATTTCCTTTTGCCGGCTCTTACGACACCCTCAGGACGAAATGGGATGGTAACACTATGTATTCGAAATCCGTCACCATACGGAATGATTACAATACAGTAAAACATTTTGTTATCACTGTCACTATCATCACTATCACTACATAGTATAAAACAAAGTCGCATTCTTCTGTCCGTCCCTATGTATGCATAAATCTTTAAAACTACGCAACGGATTTTGAAGCGGTTTTTTTTAATAGATAGAGTGAATCAAGGGGAAGGTTTATATGTATAACCCACCCGCGCTTTGCACGGGCGAAGCCGGGGCGGGCCACTAGTTATATAATATAAGCTTTTATTACTGTCACCTGAGTTTATAATACATTACTACGTATTAACATTCACTTTCTCAACAACCAGTAGTCTTTCGGCAACGACTTCCTCCAAAGATTTCCACCCATCTTTGTCTTGCACTTCGGACCTTTCTTTTGTGTACCTTTACGCAAAGGTTTGTTATCTAGTGTCGAAACTAAATCCGATATTAAAATACAAGCCTTATTACCAATAAAGTATGATACAAAGTATAAAATATAATACTTTACGAGACGGTAAAAGGAAAACACAACATAATACGCTAATTCAAGCGTCAAAACGCTAAGACAAAGCACGTCATTAAAAGACGCAAGTGCGACATCTAAATACCATCATGGCATAAAAGTGAGTTACAAACGCTTCCACCGGGATGTGTTCAAAAACCACAATAAACTCGAACTTTATAGGGAAAGTGCGAGGTCTTGCGAGACGTCGGGAGGCACTTACCGTTTTAACGACAATAATCCATTCGTTTCTAAACGTATTCTGTACATATTTTTTTTTTATTGTGTGGTATTCGAATTTATTAAAGTATTTTTATACGACGATATAAACTGTTTTCAATATTTTATTTTTTTCCATTCCAAGGGCGTCGAGAGTATAGTACCTAAACGCAAGGCAAAAAAACTAGAAGAAAGAGAAGGAACATTTAATTCCAATCTGTCTGCCCAACGTGGCACAGTTGACTAATTTCCCTTCATATAAATAGAGGAGGCTGGTTTTCGAAATCGCGTCATATAATAGACTGAGATGATTATAAAGAATTTCTGAACGAAATCTAATTTATGTTCAAACCATATCTCATTAGAAGTAGCATTATATCATTGTGTAAATATTCATTCTAACAATAAATCGCAAAACATGACGCAAGACGAATAAAAAATAAAACAGCGACCGGAAACGGGCCATTGACGGGCATGTGGTGCCATGTTGTCTCACACGCGAATTGATACGATTCCATTCATTCATTCGCTCCCATTTGCAGATGAGCGAGCTTTATTAATTGTTTACATTTTCGTTTATGATGCTGACGGTTAGACCACCATCTCATTCTTAACACGGCGTGTCGTGGCAACTACGAACGAACTTAAGTAACAGGGTTATTTATGTTTACTAGGTTTCATCGGCTTGGTATTTTATTATTGCTGACACAATAATTCATTATTTTAACGTGTGCCCAGTTAGGGTGCTGCAGTTTAAATCCATGCCATACTCATAAGAAAGTTAATTAAATATACATAAAAGAGCAATTAGTACTAGGCACTTCATTTTTTATTACAAATAATCATATGACCATCTTTCGAATGTATCAAATAAAAAGAAAACGTTGGTATTAGTAGACCTGCTCCCATGTAAATATTTAGTATCACCCTTATAAATATTACTCAATAAATATTACCGAAAATATATTAAAAATACTGTTTCCTTCCAAACAAAATCGTCTCGCGGCCACTCCCTCGCACATCCACAAAAGCTTCATCTACTTGTTAACGTTAATAAAGTCATTGGTAAAAATAGTCGAATAAACTATGGAAACGTGGTTTATGTCTGTGTCGCCGTTCATTCATAAGCTTATTTTTAATCATATAAATGATGTAGACATGAAAATTGGATAGACCCGGCAAACAAAATTATTCTCGTATCGCAATTTACCAGTTGCGGTTTAACAGTCCACTGTGACTACACTATAAACAGTAAATGACTTATGTGTATACTTTTAAATTGTTTCTGCTTCTATTACATTTGAAACATTAAATTATTGCTATGAACTGTTAGTTGTTATTTCAATAATAGTTAATCCAACGTGGCATAGTAGGCTAATTTCACTTCATCGAATTATAGTTCACTGCAGTGGCTTTATTAGTAAATATGTAAATAAATATGAAGTTTTAGTGTCATTTACAGTATTCACTATTGTACTGGGGTAAAAGTATACTCGTTACATCTCTAAAAATTTAAGCGTTAACACTTATTTTACCTACCAGAATAACCTAAGATATTCTGTTTTTTTTTTAATTAATGAGATATTTTATTATATATTTTGGCAATGTCAGATCTATTCATTTTTGGTACTATATGTGTGTTTAGTGTGAACCACTTGTCGTGGTCTTAGCTCATTAACGCGCTAACATGTGTCTTGGGGAGACTCGCAAATTGTTTTTCTTATTACGAAATGTAATCGCGAGCTGAAGGTTTAAGTTGAAGTAAAATACACAATGTCACCCACCCATACCATTCTGAGGGTGTCGTAAGGGGCGACTAAGGGAACGCAAGAGGCCGACCTAGCCGAAAGAAAAAAAAAGCACAGTAGGCTAATTTAGTGTTTTGTCGGTCATTTATGGGATAAAATTATGATGATTTACTAAATACATAAGAAATCACATGATATAAAAAAACAATTTTTTACTAAAATTTCTATAGAAGTATGTTTGTTAGGAATTATATGCGAAGAGGATGGGTCGATATTGATAAACCCTCCCTTAGTTCGCTAATTCCATAGTGAATAATTTGAGTAATTTTTGTTTTGACTGCTGAGTTATTCACTTCTAAGTAAGAAAACTAGTATCTGCTACATATTAAGATATTAAGCATAATCTGTATGTATATATATCATATACAATATTAGTAATACTCAGTATCATATTATCATAAGACACTTACGATATTACAAAAACAACAGCTATAAAATTAAAAACGCACACCTGCACTACATTATTTTTAGGTAGCTTCGTTATTCAATTTGTATTAAAAAAACGATCGACGACAGAGTACTAATCAGCCCACAGATGACCCACTGCTGAGTCGAGCCTACTCCACATACATGGAGTGTAATTAGCCTACTGTGCCACGCTGGCCAAACGGGTTGGTCAGCTACTACCATAAAACAACACACACCACGCCATCACAACGTTGTTTTAATTTTTTTTAACGGAACTCCTGTTCGATGTAACCTGTATCACGGATGCAGTTTACGGGCATGAAAGTCACGAACACAAATGACACCCAGACTCACAGCAAGTACCTCTGATTTACACAAAGACACCTTCCCGACCCCGGAATCGAACCGGAGACCCGTGATCCAAAGGCACATCCAGCCCCTAGACCAAAGAGGCTGTCGCTTGAACTTGTAAAAAAAAACAAAAAGTACTTAGCGTCGTTCATAACGTTAAATCTGAAAAAATAAACAAACCTACATGTGTAGTACATTGCGAAACGTGTCTCCACAAGCATTGAGATTAAGCCCATTAAAGCATTAGGATTATACTCACATGTAAATAATAAAGCTGGTGGCCTGTCAATATATTTAAACAGCAGTAAACGAACTAGATTTTCTGTGTGGTGATAGAGTTAGAATACACAATGTCACCAACCTATACTGAGGGACGACATCCCTCAGTATAGTATGGGTTGGCGATTTTAAGTTCACTTAACCACAAGAGAAGGAAAACTTAATACGAAACCCTGTGCCAACCCAGCCAGCAGGGCACAGTAGGTTAATTACCCTCCATGTATTTGGAGGAGGCCCGACTCAGCAGTGGGTCAGCTATGGGCCGAGTATTAGTAGTATTTATTATACTAAATACTCCATTTCATAAATAGGTAAATTAAATCCCAACTGACTAAGCAGGACTTTGTCAACTTATCCTTACAGATTATTGAACTGAATATCAATCAAACGTAATAGATATAAATAAATCTATACAAATAAATAAAATTGGAGTGTCTGTTTGTAATATTGAAATAGCCGCTTTTTAATAAGTGCATTTGGATGTATACACGGTAATTATACCAAAACAATTTTTGTCTGTCTGTTATTTAGTAGTTATTATCTCTGAAATGGCTAGAGCAATTTTGACGTTACTTTCCCTGGCAGATAGCTGATTCAACAAGGAGCAACTTAGGCTACGTGGATTGCATGAAAGAGATTTTTGTGGGTTGCCTGGAAAAGATTGCTCTTTAGTATACAATTATAGGTGACAGGATTGCCAAACTTAAGTGGCAGTGGGCAGGGCACATATCGCGCAGGACCGACGCCCGATGGGGCAGAAAAGTCCTGGAATGGCGACCGCATTCCGGAAAGCGCAGTGCTGGTAGGCCTCCCACACGGTGGTCCCATGACCTGATTAAGGTCGCCGGAAAAGGATGGATGCGGGCGGCCCAGGACCGGCCTTTTTGGAAATCTTTGGGGGAGGCCTATGCCCAGCAGTGGACGTCTTTTGGCTGAAATGATGATGATGATGATAGGTGACTTCTACAATAAGGCCGCCTATTGTACAAGTCACCTATGATTGTATACTGCAGTAATTTGTAAATTATTATACAATATAGAGTTATCTATATATCTACTTTTATTGACATCCTATCCCCGCTTTTCCGGAGCCAGTAGATAATGAGGTTTCCACAATGTTAAATACCTCCCGGACGATAACGCGGGTAGCAGCTTGTGTAACTTAATATCAGAAATGGATTTGAGATACTTCCTAAATGTTATTTTTACTGTGGTGGTGGCCACAGGAAGTCTGTCATATGGCCTGGGTCGACGACCTACGCAATGTGCGACACTAGATCTAGACTAAGTTTTAATTATTCACGATACGAACTGGCTGAAAAGAAAGGAGATCCAAGAACCAACTACATTTACAGCACCTGCTGGAAAACAAATGTATAGATAAAATTTGGTGCCTGCCTTTTAAAAAGTTTAGATTTTTTTTTATTTACGTTGCACTGAAACACGACAATATTGGCCTTAAAATATTTAAAAGGCAATAACGTCTATTCAGGAAAGCGGTACTGGTAGTAATATTCCAGACAGTGAACGAACGACCTGGCTAAGGTCGACGGAGTCCGATAGAATCAGCATTTGTGGAAATCTTTGGGGGAGGCAGTTGACAGCTTTTGGCTGAAATGTAGATGATGATGATGTCTTTTACAACTGCGTTCCTAACTATACAAATTCAAGTGCTTACACTGTGTGTTGTCCATAAATTGACAACAAATTTCGTAAAAGTAACTTAAGAACTACTACAATTACTCAACCCATAAATGACCCACTGCTGAGTCGGGCCTCCTCCCATCACAGAGAGTGTAATAAGCCTACTGTGCCACACTGGCCAGATGGGTTGGCACAGGGGTTCGTATCAAGTTTGTCTTCTCTTGCGGCTAGGTTTTCGGCCTAGTCATTTCCTTTTCACGGCTCTTACGATATCCTCAGGATGGAATGAGTTGGTGCCACTAAGTACTCTGAATCCGTCGCCACACGGGTTCTAATCTCAGTTCCTCAAAATACTGAGAGAATATATTCTGGCGTCCAGATCCAGTAAGCCTTTATCCCCAAGGCAACTCCATTCTCTATAGCTGCCGTAAAAGAAAACACAATTTACTTTCAATAAAAACTTTTTTATTCTCCACGAAACATATTTAAAAAGTTAACGTTCCGCTGGACAATTTCAAAAAGCGTCTAATTTACTAACGGTCACCACTCAACCCTGGGACTGCAAAAAGATAAAATTGTACTCTCTAATGTCACATCTAGATGCAAATTGTTTCGGCCCCGAGGTATTTATTTTAACTCTAATTTCCCCCGGTAAATACCGCAAGGGTTGCCAGTGGCCCGACGGGAAAGGTTTTTGGGAAAATCCCCTTTAACGAGTTACTGCCGGTTTTTGTTGAGACGGTAGTTCTTAAAACAAACATTCGAATTTTTAAATTTGGAACACTCGGTATCTATGTTGTGATTTGTTTTTGGATGCGTAAAATAAGGTTCAGAATTTTTATAGATATAACGTTATACTCAAAAGGAACTTTATTTACGTAGGTTTTATCACAAAACTCTTTTACATCGTCATATTTAAAAGTATCACTGAAAATATGTTTTATTATTACTAACATAAATATGTACTATAGATGTCTGTAACTAAACTAAATAACTATTAAACTAAAATATACATAATTTATAAAAAGTTCAGTTGTGCCCAATCGCCACCACTTGGCAAAGTGCCCAGAAGACTAGCAGCGTTCCCGCGCTGGATAGCTATACTAATCCTTTGCGCGAGATACGTGCCAGCCCTCTGGTCACCAGAAGTATCGACCAACCTACGCGACAGGTCTCTGAAAAGCCGATGAGCACTAGGACCCCACGGACCCAATGTCTCAACCGCAAACGGCTCAAACAAGTAGCCTTCGTCAAGCCTACTGTATTTGCGCCGTTTACGGTTTTCTGCAAAATCCGCAGCACTACCAGCCTCGACAGATGTTCTAGGAAGATGGGACGGCGCCAAGGTGTCTACACATGTGACATCCCAAACAAGCGGCCGACCCATCTTCCAAGGGATGACAGTCATTCCGTCTGGCCTTTTACCATCATCACGCCAAAGACCGTTCGGTTCTAGAATCGCCGGAACGTTGGACGTGATAAGAGACCGACGTATGATATCATTGAGGCTGGCGTGCCGCGGTATTCTGCCTACACTGCGCTGACAGGACAATCCGTGGTGCGCAAGGCGGTCAACCGACTCACCGCAGTGGCAACGATGGGGCACAACGCACGTAGTTCCTAAGCGGAGACAAACGGCCAGTCTAAAAGCTGTAGAGTCCATTAAAGTGCCTATATGTGTGGATGGAAGTGCCTGTAGCCACAAACCAGATTCCCATGTTTTACTGGCAAGAAGGCGGGCACGCTCTGTAGAACTGCTTGACGTATCTAGGAGATTTACTCGCAGCAGCTCGCAGAGCGGCTCGTCCCATTGTCTCTGGGAAGAAAGGTTGTCCGGCTCGGTGGAGTTTAAGCAGATTGATAGCCAGTGATTCCTAGCTTCATTATGGTCTAAAATTTCCACATTTCCGAAAGCAGGTCTCAAAATTTCTTCAATTAAATTTGTGTTACTGTGGACTGAAGATAAATATGCTGGCAAAGAAAAAGATGATATTTTTCGAATACCAAGACCCCCTAGTCGGATTGGCAGTGAAGCTTGGGACCAAGCGCGATCATCCAATGGTGTATTTAAAATGCAAATGAGTGTACTTTTTACGATGTTATCCAGGCTTTGTAATAATTCAGTGTGTTTCCAAAGAGGACAACATCGTAGAAAGTACATAAATTGCGGTACAAAAAGGCAGTAACGAATAATGAAAAAGGCCATATGAGAATTAATTTCAGATAGTTTGTCCGTTTTCATGGTAAAATTTAGAATTTTTTCCTCAATGAAAGAAGGCACAGACTCTTCAAATACGGGGGCACCTAGGAGGCGGAGTGAATGTTTATGTATGCGTTTGATATCCGGAGCCAAGGCAGTAAATTTTTGTAATACTCCTATCTGATCAGTGCATGACTCTGAAATATACAATTCGCATTTGGATGTATTTAACACAAGTCCTATTTTTGCAAATTCTGCTTGCAAAGTTGTTAAATCCTTTAGCACCGTATTTACTTCACCACCTATGGTTCCATCGTCCAGGTACCATACGTTTAATTTTGAACCAAGAATATGTATGATGGGCTGAATACACAGACTAAAAATGGCCGGCCCCAAGGGATCACCCTGCTGACAGCCAACTGATGATTCTATGAGATTATTGCTGTAAATTAATTTTGATGTTGTACTGTAGCATTGCCAGATAAAGTTATACAAATCTGGTACATTTTGTTTAATTTGCGACAGCATAGTTACTCGGTCCACAGAATTGAAAGCATTTTTAACATCGACTTTTAAAAGAACTTCACCACTATCTCTGTTTAAAAAATTCCTTACTGCATGTACTGCGGCTTCACAGCCACCGCGGGTGCCAAATCCTAGCTGTCGTGGTTTAAGGTAACTACTTATTTCGTTTCTCTTTGAAGCACTATCAAAGTATCACTATCATCTTACTGCCCCTATCCCACGCTCGGTATAGTTTATAACCCAGCACCACCTATTAGTCGTCATATCTATATTCACACTTTTCAAACACAATTCCTCATTCTTACAATCCTTCCATCTCTTTTGATCTCCCACAATCCTTGCGTCCACCCACATTCGTGCTGAAACTACGACCGGTTCGGAATGCTGCTCTACAGAGAAGAGCCAATAGGAAACTCTGTAGTTACCAACGAGGCAGTCATATATGGGATATATATATATATATATATATACCATATATCGTCCGACTGCCTCGTTGGTCTAGTGGTTAGATGTGCCGCCTTTGGATCAACGGGTGCCGGGTTCGATTCCGGGGTCGGGCAAGTGTCTTTGTCTAAACCAGAGGCACTGGCTCGGAGTCTGGGTGTCATTTCTATCTATAATATGATAAAAAAAATGTACATAAGTAGTTTATCATCCATCTCGTTACCATAACACAAGCATTTAGTTGCTTAACTTGGGACGAGATGGCGTTGTGTGAAATGTCCAAGGATATTAAAAAAAAAAAAATTAAATATATTAAAATATTAAAAATAACCGCGACAACACAACGGTGAGAGCACCGCTATGTTGAATTTAAATATTATTCAAAAAATATTATTCATATATGACCCACTGTCGAGTCGAGCGTTCTCCAGTTAAATCCAGGGTAATTAGCCTACTGTGCCACGCTGACCAGACGGGTTGGCTTAAGGTTTCGTATAAAGTTTTCTTTCTCCTACGGCTAGGTTTTCGGCCACAACATTTCCGTTTGTCGTCTCTTAGGGCCACCTCAGTATGTAATGGGTAGCGACGGTGACAGATTTAGAATACACTATGTATTCTTTATTACACATAAATTCGGAAATATAGAAATTCAAAAAGAAAATACTTTAAAAACTCACTCTGTATAAATAGAAATTATGTCGTTTTTTAATACGCTTTTAATGTATCTATTTATGTAACGGAATCTTTGAAAATGATTTTGACCCAGTTAAAAACGTCGGATTAACACGAAATTTGGCATACCTACTTATTAAGGACCGATGACAATTCAATATTTTAAAAAATTTGACCCGTTATCAGTAATAGAATGATAATAATAACGGTGATCAAGGTGGAACACCGCTCTTATACGCAATAGCTAATAGAGATGTAAATATCATCTATATTTTTAGTGATTATTTAGCAATAGCTTTATGATATTTCAACTAAAAAATGAACAATAGTTAAAAAAAACTAAAAAAATACGCTTTTATAGAAAATCTAACTAAAAGATAGAAAATAAATTTTAATAAATTTGAATTAAAAATTGTGTCAGAAAAAATGATTTTATTGTAAAAAAAAGCGAGCACCCCACGCTTTTTTTTACAATAAAATCATTTTTCAGGATATTATCAAAATAACCCTTCTAGTCATATCTGTTCATAAAATATTTAGAACTATTGATACCATGCACCCCACCCTTATTTACAGTAAACTCATTTTTTAAGACACTATTTTAATTAAAATTTATTAAAATTTATTTTCTATTTTTTAGTTCGATTTTCTATAAAAGCGTATTTTTTAGTTTTATTTTATATTTAACGTAGGAGGTGCCCCTAACACAGAGTAAGAAGACGGTTCAAATAAAATTTTGACTGTGAATTAAAAGTAAACATTAGGAACGGGGTAATTCAGTGAAATGCCTCTCGTAGAAAACCAAATGATTTTAAGGCGAACTACCTGCTTGTAGTTAAGCGTTTGGGCTAAAGTGGCGGCCATTAAAAGTGGGATTTGTAACATAGAAAAGTGCTCCTATTACTTCAATGATGCTACTAATATGTCGTTTCGTCGTTTCAGTCCATAAATGACCCACTACTGAGTCGGGCCTCCTCCAAATTCATGGAGGGAAATTAGCCTACTGTGCCAGGCTGGCAAGACGTGTTGGCATAGGGTTTGTATCAAGTTTTCCTTCTCATACAGCAAGGTGACCTGCCTCTTACGCTCCTTTAGTCGCCTCTTACGACACTCAGGATAGTGTGGGTTGGTGACATTGTGTATTCTAAACCCGTCACCACACGGAAGACTAATAAATATATGTGTCATTATGGAACTATATGAAAAACTGTTCAATCCATAAATCACTCACTACTGGGTCGGGCCTCCTCCAAATTCACGGAGGGAAATTAGCCTACCGTACCACGCTTGCAAGGCAGATTGGAACAGGGTTTGTATCAAGTTTTCCTTGTCTTGCGGCTAGGTGATCTGCCACTTGCGTTCTTTTAGGCGCGTCTTACGACACCCTCAAGAAGGTATGGGTTGGTGACATTGTGTATTCTTAATCCGTCCGTTACTTACTAAAATATATTAGATAGTTAAAAAATATACAAGAATAGTAAAAATTAATAACATTAAAATACTTAAAAACACTAAAGACTAAGAACAAACATTTACTAAAATAACTTCATAAATAACCTACTTAGAAATAAATATTTAATTTACAAATTATATAAATGTGCTATACCACTGTCGCAAGAATAGTTATATCCATTAATCCGTTTTTATGCACAGTTTAGTGGCAATCGACCCATTTTGCAGTTTATTGGGTTTATCATGTATGTTTTAAATTATTTTTATCACTCGTGATTAGAATGACTTCCAAGCCAAATAATTAACCATGTGCTGACGGATTTAGAATACACCATTCCAACCTGAGGGCGTCGTATGCGCCGACAATAGGAGTTGACAAGGCCTATAACCTAGCCGCAAGAGAAGGAAGTCTTGAAACGAAACCACGTTATAATTTTACCCCTTTTTTGTGGCCACAAACGTAATGTTTTGTATTAATTAACTGAGTATAATTAAAGTGGTGCTTTGCCGCCCGGGCCATGAACCTTCGTTGGTATTTGATACAGACACAGTGTAATAGTATAAAGGCCTTATTTATTCATACCCCTCCATTATATTGGAGGTGGACAAACTCCGTAGCGGGTTATAATAAGGTCTGAGAATAAGGGTAATCATATTTAAAATTAATTTACTGACCAAACGTGGCAATAATAATATTTTTAAATGAATATTACCGTGTTTTTTTTAAAATTTAATATAGTGCTTATTTGTTGAGCCGAAATAAAATTTAATATTCGAAAAAAAATACTTTTTTTCCTTCGAAAATTCTCTTGGTTTCCCGGTTGTTGGGGGCGCGCCTGGTTATGTGGGACTCCGGGGCGCGTAGAGATTATAAGTTGCGCCCCGAGCTTCCCACTAATACCGACGGCGATCCTCGACTACCCGAACAAGGGCCACGAGATGCAGTCCTCCCAATAGGGGGAGTATGCTCTGTGACATTTAAGAAAAATACACTAAACTTACTATACCTAACTTATTACAAGAGTTAAACGTTTTCACACATAAAAATAAATAAAAACAAGCTCATTTAAAAAAATACAAAGAAATATTAAGCTGTTACATCCTGTTCATTATATTTCGGCCAAAGCATTTCAACTCGACTGTGTTTTAAACTTTTGCGTTTACCTTATTTCGCTTTAAACAGTCGAATTAATAAGCTTTCTGTCTTTATATCCCCGTACAAAATTGCCCGGTGCTTCTGACAACGGGCTATGTGTACATTTGCGTGTAAATAGCCTCTGATCTCGTCGATTTTAAAGAACTATTATGTAAGATCTAATTTATGTTACTAATATTTTAGTAGCTATATTACATAACTAGCTTTTGCGCGCGGCTTCGCCCGCGTGGGCTTCGATCCCGTGCATATTTTTTATGAACATAAAATCGGTTATTATGACTAAACTATGATAGTTAGATATGTGCTCTCGCGGACTTTTTTGTAGATCTTTATAAGACCTACAAACCCGTAGTACATCATTTTGTTCTATTGTCAATAGTTTTTGCAGCGCACGCATAAATAGGTTTTTTTACACCTTGGTTTACAAAATCGCAATTTTCATACGGATCCCTAATTCTTTTGAAAATAAAATATAGCCTATAACCTTCCTCGATAAATGGACTATCTAACACTGAAAGATTTTTTTAAATCGGACCAGTAGTTCCTGAGATTAGCGCGTTCAAACAAACAAACTCTGCAGCTTTATATACTCGTATTAGTATAGATTCTTATGTTGGACAGATACGGAAACATCCTTCAAGAATTGAGAAAGTAATTTTTAACCAAACCCACCATTAATGACTACAGAGTTTCTGGTCGGCTTTGTAGAGCAGCATCACGAACCGGTAGCAGCTTCATACTTGACCATTCGAAAGAGTTTTATATCAAACTTATTAGTAGTAAGAACTTACTTTTTTCTTTTTAAAGTAAGCAGTGCAGGGGGGGGGGCAATGGGTATAACCTGTATCGCGGGGGCAGTTTACAAACATGTAATTCACGAGCACAAAAGACACCCGGACTCCGAGCAAGTGCCTATGGTTTAGACAAAGACACTTGCCCGTCCCCGGAATCTAACCCGGGACCTGTTTATCTAAAGGCGGCACATCTAACTAGACCAACGAGGCAGTTTATTGTGCAATAAAGAGTTATCTATCTATCTAAATTAAATTAAGTTTTTGTTTTAAAATTAAACCCTTCTGGTTTTTATAATACGTAAATCAATCTTATTGTTTTAAATGAAAGAAAGATGTCTCATCTTCAGCCATAAACAGCCAGAGTCGAGCCGGGCCTCCTCTAAATTCATGGAGGGAAATTAGCCTACTGTTTCACGCTGGCAAAACGGGTTCGCACCGGGTTTGTATCTAGTTTTCCTCTATGTTTTCTGTTCTGCCATATGGTTTCCAATATTCGGCTCTTACGATACCCCCAAGAATATAAAAAAATACAATTATTTTTCAGGTACCGCCTACAGTAGTATGATAATGAGCCAAGGATTGAGCGGCGTCGGCCAAAGGGTTGCCTTGCAAAGGTAATTATTTTATATTATCACTGAATTGTGGTGGTGATAAACGTGAATTGTTCAATGTGAAAATCTTATGTTGGTTATTAAAATGATGCTAGCTAGAGAATATAAATTAGAAAAAGGATTCGAGCTTTAAACCCGACCAATAATGAAAACGTCAGTTCAGTTTGAGCAATAGACTGTATTATCGAGTATATTTCACAATAGGAATAATGACAATATTTTTATAAAACGAATACCAATATCAAAATATGAACTTTAAAAACAAAAATGAATAACATTAAATTACTCTTTTATTATCAGCCAGTAGCCAACATCATATCTTTATTCATTTTGAGATTGGAATACATTGTTATTTTTTTTAAATGAAATAATGTATCTGATGGACGTCTGACTCAACCGTGGAACATCTATGGGCTGAATAGTATATGACGTCACTTGCCATATACAGTATGTATTCGGAACAACGCAAGAGCGTATCAGAAATTGGCCTATTGTAGATAGACAGTATAGGTAGATAGTAATCCGTGTGGTGACGGATACAGAATACATAGTGTCACCACCCCATTCCACCCTGAGGGTGTCGTAAGAGCCGACAAAAGGAAATGACAAGGCCGAAAACCTAGCCGCAAGAGACGGAAAGCTTGATACAAAACCCTGTGCCAACTCGTCTGGCCAGCGTGGCACAGTAGGCTAATTATCCTCCATGTCATGGGAGGAGGCCCGACTCAGCAGTGGAACATTTATGGGCTGAGTAGTAGTGATAGTATTTTATATGCGCTCCACACCGCCATAGACAAAGAAAACACAAAGCAATTTTTTTTCATTTTCATTTAGTTGGTTTTCACGAGAACTCATGATTTATGATGAAATTCGAATCCATTAAAACGTAGAAAAATAATATAGACAGGATTCTATGCCTAATTTCCGATGGCTATTAGGGTTTTTGAATAAAACTATATATTTTTAATCTGGAAGATTTTGTTGTTAGTCGATAATAATTTTATGAAATATCTGATTCAATTAGAACAAAGGAAATATGGGTAGCTAACGACTCATTCATTACTCATCACAGGATCTATTATGCCACATACAGACAGACATATTATGCTTCCCTCTTTTCCTCAAAGATTAAAAAAAATAAGAATGAAAAGGAAAATGTTACCAAGGCAGAGTAGCTTTAGTATTTTTAGGATTATCTACGTTGTTTATGTTCTGATTTTGAACTGAAAAGATATCGAGGAAATGCTCAATGTAATAGGATTAATCCACTAAAGTTAAACTTGATTGTGTTACTAAAATACTCTATTCCTAACATCAAAAATATACCTTAAATACTGAGCCTAAAGTTGATTATATTTTGCAGTATGAGAGGGCAAAATTTCATTGTCCTAAATAAAAATATCGCGTACGAGAGATTTGCTTTACCATTGCGTACCGGTGTAATTAGTTTTTGCAAAGTAAGCTCTGGATCCTTATTCTGGACGTTTCTATAAAATTATGAGCATTGACGTCACTGATAATTGAATACAACCAACTTGCAGATTTCTTTACTTTTTTGAAAGTAAAAAGCAGGAGTATGGGACGAGAACTAATTTGTATTTTTCAATTTTTTTTTTTTGTGTTAATGAAAATGTTTTTATAGTAACATAGTCCACGTGATGACGGATTTGGAATACACAGTGTCAACACTCCATTCCATCCTAAGGGCCGACAAATGGAAATAACAAGGCCTAGCCACAAGAGAAGGAAAACTTGATACGAAACCGTTTGCCAACCCGGCTGGCCAGCATGTTAGAGTATGCTAATTACCCTCCATCTATATGGAGGAGGTCTGACTGGTGATGGGCTGAGTATTAGTAGTATTCAGTCTTAATTTTTTTTAAGACTCTTTTTGTATATACCCCATTATGCAAGATTAATTACAGAAGGAACAACTTTGCAAATGAATAATGTGTTTGATGCAATTTGATTATTAGCTACGAGTAGGTAGGTACGTATATTTCTTATCCTCTAATTAGGTATATCAGATCTGTCATCGTATAAAATATGTTTAAAAACATTCCATGGAATTAGTTTAGTACCCATTTTTATTACTTTTGTATTTATCTTGCCACAATAAATATGATGTCTATGTCTATATTTTATTGAGAAATCGATAGCTTACGTAGCAAATCTTTCCTTCGCTATTTTTTTCTATCAAAGTGGCCATAATAGTACTTCTGTACTTAATAGGCACTTTAATTTGTTTTAAGTCGCTGTTCTATGTTGCCAGCACAATATGAAAGTGAATAATAAAAAAGAAAAATAATTTGAATTTGAAATCTAGTTCCAGAATTTCTTCCATTTCGTCAGGGCCGGATCAACGCACCAAGCCGAGGGGTACTGTGAAAAATTAAACCGTTTATTGTTTTAAATGTCGGTACGTGACACGCCCGTTCCGTTGGTTTTAATTCGTTGGACGTCGCGCACTGTTTGAAATATAATTGCGTATGGTGACATTTTTTTTAAATATTCTAACAACGACATACTGTTGGATTTGTTTGTTTCTAGATTTGGGGTGTTTTTTTTTATTGTTGACTATATATCCCATGAGATAGTTAATTCCGTGTGTTGACGCATTTAGAATACAAATTGTTACCACCGCATTCCATCCTGAGAGTGCTATAAGCCCGACAAAAGGAAACGACAAGGCCGAAAACCTAGCTGCAAGAGTAGGAAAACTTGATCTGAAAAGTTGTGCCAACTCGTCTGGCCAGCGTGGTACAGTAGACTCATCAGTGGGTCATTTACGGGCTGAGTAGTAGATAGTCAGTTATCCAAAGAGAAAAGCAAGTGAAATCACAATAAGTTGATGAAAAATAAAACTAGTTTTGAAATACATTAAGAATGCCAGTCAATAAAAGATTTTGATGAAGGGAGATTAGTACAATGTGCCGCGCTGGCCCGTCGGGTTCATGCAGGATTTTAAGCCATAGCTAATTTTGTGCAGAAGGTTCTCTGCAGAAAGTGCAGAAGGTAATCTAAAGAATATGTATTATGCGATTTATCTATGAACTTCCTATTTATAGTCTGTACTGTAGTTATCGGCGGACTGTAGCGGAAGAAAGAAAAAGAAAAATAAAATAAGAGTCGTTACTAATAAAAACTAGCGATCGCCCAGCTGTCGAAATTCAACAATAATTCGTTTAAATTATACTTCTATATATATTTATTAGGATTTAGATTACGTTGTATCACCACCCCATTTCATCCAAATGGTGACGTAAGTCGTCGCTGCCATTGCGTTAACGTGTTGCGTGTTCCTCTTATCTGGCGAACATGCTTTCACAATATGCTGTTTAGTGATTTTTGTAAACAAGTCCAATGATTTGAAAAAAGCAACTACAGAGTTTCTTACCGGCCCTTCTCTGTAGAGTAGCAGTCCAAACCGGTGGTAGTTTCAGCATGAATGCGGGTGGACGCATGTGTTATGGGAGATCAAAAGAGATGTATGGATTGTAAGAATGAGGAATGATGTATTATAGGTGTGACTATAGATATGAAGACTGATAGGTGTGCCTGGAGACTACCAACTAGTTGAGATGTGACATTAATGAAAAAGAATCGATTAAATAAAAATAGATTTTTCTAAGACAAATAGAAGTATTCGGGATTAATCGATTTTTCAAAAATCGATTTTAGTAAAATAAAATCGATATTTGTGTAGTTATATATATATATATATATAACTACACAAATATGTATATATAATTATTATATAATTCAAATATATTTTTAGGTCAAGATGGATATTAACTAAATGTCAAAATTTTATTCATGAAATTCAGTTTCCTTCTAAGCCTGAATCATTAAAACTATATTCCTGTTGTGCATATTAATTGAATATAAGTACTTAGAAAGCAACACCACTCACCCGCGGCCCGTAATCAATATTCACATACGACAACCCGTACGCCAACAATTTTTTTTCTCCAACAAAAATTGCTCGCGAATAAATGCATCGGTAGCACGATAAAATCCATCACGAATCATATTATTGTGTTACCTATACAAAGTGATTGTCACTCGAGGCACATGGCGGCTGGGGACGCCCGAGGCGGGGCTTGCCACACCACGCCCACAGAAAAACGGCTCAAGCGATAAGGTCGAAATCACTATGGAGATCTTAGAGATTTTCGGCTTTACTGGACAGAGGGCCCCGCGAACGCGGCCTGAGTGTGTGCCTGCCTTAAAACATACTCGCAACCCGCGGCAGCCGCACGTTCCGCGGTATTCCAAATTCGTATTTTGAAAAATTCGTTCTTAATATTTTCGCGGCTGTTTTGTATTTTTTTTTTTATTATTAGTGTTATGTGACGGACGTTGTATTTTTTTTAAACGGACAATGGAAGTTAGTGCGATGCTCCTTAAGCCTTTGGACTTCTCTATGGTGAGGAGCGGGAGTGATTCTCCAGGAAACCTGCGTGAAGGTTCACCGAGGCCTGTCTCCAATAGCGCATTTAGAGTAGTCACACCAAAGGGTAAGTTTTTAGTACCTAGTATATTTATTTTTATTTGGTTTTGGATTGTGTACGAATTTCCGAATCCAGATTAGATTTTAATATTTCACAGACCGCCTGAGTTAACTTCGGATTATATCAGTATTTGGATCCCAAATGGAGTGACTTGTCAAATAAAATAATTTTCAAAAAAAAAACTTGATAAATTTTGTTATTTTTTATTGGTGCGAGGTATTGGAATCATTTATTTTTTAAATGTATGGATTTGATCCTAATTACTACTCTTAAATATTATTTGATAACCTACTTATATAAAAAAATGTGGTGACAAATTTAGAATATTTAGTGTCACTACCCCATTCCATCCAAGGCCGATAACCGCAACAAGAGAAGGAAAACTTGATACGATACCCTGTGTCAACGGATACTATAGGCTTATTACCCATGTAAATGGAGGAGGCTTGACTCAGCAGTAGGTCATCTATGGCCTAAGTAGTATTAACTATAAAAATACTAATAATAAATTTAGCAGAATATCCATGGATGTTTCTCTGTAACTAATATTAGATAGGTACACAAAAAAGTAGCTACGCGTACATAAATAAAAAAATTACCATTCCCGGTAACAGTATAAAAACGAATTTAACTATGAAATGGCATTAAAAAAAATATACCTATTTTGAATTTGGAACTTACTAACAATAAAATAATCATCGATTTCTAAAGCACACTTGACGCATTGAACTAATTTAATTTGAAATTCGACCCCGGCATTAGTAAACTGATCACATAATCAATATGAGTGTCAAAGGAAACTTAATTGTCGCCCCACGACCCCTGACAAATGACCCCAGTCTGTCCATTATTATTATTATTACGTTATTGGGCACATCAAGTTTTTTAAATAAGGCCTGAATTATAGATATTTTATACTGTTAGACCTTCAATATTATAATTAAAAATGAATAAATGTTTAATGAAAAAAGTCAATTGTAACTTGGAAATGAGGTCTAGGACTGAGTGGGATATAAGTCCGTGTCGTGACGGATTTAGAATACATAGTGTCACCACCCCATTCCATCCTAAGGGTGTCGTAAGAGCTGACAGAAATAAATGATAAGGAGGGAAACGTAGCTGCAAGAGAAGGAAAACTTGACACGAAACTTAATTACCCTCTTTGTAATTGGAGGAGGCCTGACTAAACAGTGGGTCATCTATGAACTGAGCAGTAGGTATATTAAATTTAGATTCTTTTTTTTTCTTTTATAATATACGGATTAGAAAAGTTCGTATTCGAAAAGAACTGTAGTCAGGTAATAGATACGATGGTGATGATTTGAATACAGTGTCTACTCTCTCGCTCTCTATAACCAGGACCATTAAGGTGGATGCTCCAGGGTAGCCCGCGAAATTGCAATTGCATTGAATTGCAAGTGCAAGAATGACTTTGATGTTGAAAAAGCTTTTCTTGCACCTTTATGAGCTCGGAGGGTTGTATTAATGATTTTGATGATTATAACTCAACACTGTAACTACATACGACTTACAGCCGCGAATCAAATGTTCATCATCATACAACCTAGCACTGCCCTGCAAATTGCAAAAAACGTAAGAAAATTTGAATTTCGCGGGCTACCCTGGAGCATCCACCTTAATAAAGTAGGTATTTTAAAATACATCCGGTAAAGATTTTAAAGATGATTAAAGCTATAAGCTACAATCTTTAGTTAGTCCTGCTCCATTTTATGGAGGGAAATTAAACTACTTTGTTTTGCTGATAAGATGCGCCGGCTCAGAAGAATATAAATATAAATATCCTTGGACATTTCACACAACGCCATCTCGTCCCAAGCTAAGCAACTTAATGCTTGTGTTATGGTAACGAGATGGATGATAAACTACTTAGATACATTTTTTTTTGTAAATACATACATATTATACATAGAAATGACACCCAGACTCCGAGCCAGTGCCTCTGGTTTAGACAAAGACACTTGCCCGACCCCGGAATCGAACCCGGGACCCGTTGATCCAAAGGCGGCACATCTAACCACTAGACCAACGAGGCAGTGACTAGACCGTCTCTAGGCATTATGCCTAGAGACGGTCTAGTCGTATTCTCTTGTGTCCTGTTGAAACCTGTCTTGTAGATTTAGAAAGATGTCCAGACAAACGGACAAAATCGTACAATAACAAAATGTCTATTTTAAAGAATCATAATATATTTCTAAAAAAAATAATTGAATATAATAGAAAAATGCTTTATTGTATAAACCAACTGTGGCATTCACAATCGTCCACGGATACGCCATCTATAGGTATATTAATACGCGAAGCAAAATATTTGTACCCCATTTTACGAAAATTGCGCGGAGGGAGGGTGGTGTATAATATTAGCCACACTTATAGTTTATACAGAGAAAGAGTGCAGAATGCTAATATTGTTTTTTAATTATGCGTACAAAGGTATTTACGCATAATCAATAAAAATCATTAAATCAATAAAAATATCATTACACTCACTTTAAGAGTAAACAAAAGAAACAAGTACATCGATGGTTCCATGTACTTGTTTCTTTTGTTTACTCTTAAAGTCTGTGATCAAATTGAGAATAGAACTATAATTAGAGAACTATAATTTAAATTAATTCCGGTCGATTTTTCACTAGTTAATATAAAACAATTACCAGGTCCGAACGTGGCACCAACCGAAAAGACCTGGCGGACGAAATTTAGTGGACTTATCTTTTTTTTAAACCCATAGTCCAATCACCGTGTACATTCTAATTATCATCATCATCATTTCAGCCAAAAGACGTCCACTGCTGGACATAGGTCTCCCCCAAGGATCTCCACAAAGGCCGGTCCTGGGCCGCCCGCATCTACTGCTTTCCGGCGACCTTAACCAGGTCGTCGGTCCACCGTGTGGGAGGCCTACCAGCACTAATTATTCTAATTATAATACTAACTAATTTTCTTTGGTTCACAAAGGCGCTCAACTAAGATATGAATTATACAACAATGAACTTGATTAACGGAAATATTAAAGAAGTAACAAGTCTAGGCTCTATAGCTTAAGATAAAGAGTATAATTTATCAATAACATATACATAATTTCATCAAAATAAATTCACATTCACAAAATTCATAATATCTTGCATGTTTCGAGGTTAAAAAGAACAGATCTACTCGTCTAATTATGTTGACCAAAAATTACTTGGTTAAACCGAGGGCAGAAATGTACATCTAAGGAGTATAATGTACACAAAAGGCAACTTCTAATTTCCATCGCAAGTACTGCATATTGGCTTCAGCATGTCTGATTGGTCAAAGGAAATATTTCTCCACCAACTACGAATATGGATACAGACGAAAAGCTTCAGTTCGATGCATTAATATGCAATTTCCCCATTTACATCAATTATTCCTCATTTTTAAATTCTATCTTGTTTCTTATTTTACAATGACTCGCTGACTATAACATGTCGATGGATCTACTACTATCACTTAGCCCATAAATGAGCCACTGCATATTCTCTTCCCATCACAGGGAGGGTAATAAGCCTACTATTCCACACTCGCCAGACAGACCTAGAAGATATCTAAATGTATGATTTTGTATACACTGATAGATTCCAATTTTCTTTTACACTTGGAAATCCTCATGGCTGATGAGTGGAGAGTAGGACATTAGCGCCCAGACCAACCCAATAAAATCAATGGCGTTCCTTGGTTTTTTCTGTTTCGCGATCCTGGGGCCTTACCCAGCTCACTTAGTGTAGCCCCAAACTCTGCGACAAGAACCTTTTCCAATCTAAGTTTGGCGTATGAGACGGCTCAAGTATCTGAACGTGAAGCAATAAATTTTTATCCCTTTTTACGGAAATTGCGCGGACGGAGGAGTATGAAATTAATTACCCACATTTATAGTTTATTATCTATAGAAGGAGTGCAGCAATGCAAAATGCTATTTTTTTATTTTGCATTTCTTTTATAAAAATATGAATGTGGGTCTATATGTCCTTTATTGAATCGTAAACAATGCATTTGATCATGTGATGATTTTCATGAAAATTGTCGTGCGTGATACCACGAAGGCTCCTGTACAAAAAATAGGGGAAAGTCTTTCGTTCAAATTTATTTCAGTTAGTGGCGTAGCAACGCACGCAGGGTACTGCTAGTAGTTTATATAGAGAAGGAGTGCAGAAATGCAAAATGCTAATATTTTTTTTAATTACGCGTAAAAATACACTAAATCAATATGTAAAACAACATTACATATTAGTATATGGACCAAATCCTAGTACATGGTAGTCCATGTATTTGCCACACATACGAATATACGTGTATACTCTTTTATTTTTTGTTAAAGTTTGTGGTCGAATTTGGGCCGCTAGCGCTGGTGGCTGCAGATTAGAAGATAGGCAGAAAATCAAGACACGGCAGTTGCAAATATCGTCTCTTGTCGACGATAGTCGAATCGTAAGCCCACGTATCGTAGGCTAATTACTTTCCATCACTTTGGAGAAGGATTTAATAGAGATTATAATTATGGACTCGATAATAGCTAAAAATAGGAACAGGAAACAGTGTTCTTGTAGCTATGCGGAAATTGAGTAATGTGATAGAGTTATGTAGGTAGGTACCTAATCAACAAAATTAGGGCAAAAATTCGAATAATATATATATCCCATCACCATATAGGTACGTATAGAAAGGGATTTCCCGTCGAATATAAGGATTTATTTGACAAGCTAAATCACCCGTTTTGACACTTTTATCATGAGTAGGCATTATGACGTAATGGCCCAAATAAAAAACGCAGAAATACCAGATTTTTTTTATGTTAAATCCATTGATTGTATTTAGGATTTGGTCCATAGAAGACCCATTGCTGAAGTTTATTTAATAGGACCCGCATTCTGTTTCCGTGTGGTGACGGATTTAAAATGCATAATGTCACCACCCTTCCATCTTGAGGGTGTCGTAAGAGCCGACAAGAGGAAATAAAGGCAGTCTTGCTAGCGTGACACAGTAGGCTAATTTCGTTCCATGAATTTAGAAGTGGCTCATTTATGGGCTAAGTAATTAGTAGTGGTAAATAAACAAATGCATGGAACAATCATCTACCTTACAGTGAGAGAAAAAAGTCCTGCCGTCGTTTTAGAGGGTTCCCAAAACAGACACTCCAATTAACCCTGCGCCAGCTCACAAAAAGGGCAAAAACCCCACAGCACACCGCAGGGTGTACTCGAGACAATACCGGCATAACACTAAGCCGCCGCGGTCCCCCGACCGGCACGCGCCGGGGTACTATCAACCCCCAAATTTCAAGTGTATAAGCAGCCCAATTGTTAAATTACCAGTCCTTTTAAAGGATTACTAGAAATGTAATTGTTTTTACGGATGTTTAACTTTTTAAAAATGAGGGTGGAGTTGTCTTTTTAATTGTTCAGCTTGACGACTAAAATTTTCTCGGAGAGCGTTCATTTTTGATGAGCAAGAAATTACTGAAATTGTCTTAACCATTTTAGGACGTTATACACTCATTGGTACTCCGAATATAATTCCGTATCTTTTTCTTCAATATTTGAGAAGTTTAAGAATAATTTTTTTTTTAAGTTCAATTCAATATTCCAATGGTATTACTTTAATATTAATAATTTTAAGAATATTAAAATATTTATACAAAACTAGCTGACCCGGCGAACTTTGTTTCGCCTTAAAGGCAATAAATGAGCAGATATTTTATTTTATTAACTTCAATTTTTTATCAGGATAAATATAAATAAAACATCTATGATTTTAATTATACTTTATTGGCCATCTATTTTAGTAACTGCACTTTTCAGTGAATCACCTTGTGACAGACGACATTTTTCGGTTTATTATCAGGCGCATGAACAAATAACGCAGATGGTCTTCTGACCCGGAACATGCCACATATAATTGATCTTGGGAAATACATGAATTTTCTAGATTTAGGCCACAAACTTTCCAGGATTGGCCCTGTGATTTATTAATGGTCACGGCGAATGCACGACGGAGCGGAAATCATTAAAACTAAAACGGTATATCAGTTGATATCATCGGGATCCTCGGATGAGAATTTCCTCACCTTCCAACTTTACTTTGAGTATATTCCATTGTTCATCAATTCACTTACCACCAAACGCGTTCCGTTGCACAGGTTTGGTGGTTTTGGTTTATATATTTTTCTCTTTTTTTACACAGTCATTATATTTGAATTAATGCAGTGTACCAATGATTTCATTCTGAATTTGTAATTTGAAACTTTATGTCATCTACATATTTATTCTCAGCCGCCAAAACAGCTCGCTTAGTCAACCATTCATTATTTTTGTGTTTGTGAGTTCGTCCTTCGATGAACAGAAATTCTGAGAAAATAAAATCAATCCACATATTTCTATGATTTGAGGCAAGCGCTTATTTCGGCGGCAGCAGTCAATCTTGGAATTAGAGGCAGTGTTTGGCAGAAATAGCCAGACAGTAAAATCATTGCGCCTCCAAAACATCTCGAGTCCTTGCGTAGGTGTTCGGTCGGATCGGATAAGTGCTTCCAATGCACGTGTATACGCTATTGTACATTCGTCCCAGATGACGATTTTCCATTTTGATAAAACTTTAGCCGCTGAGGAGTGTTTTGTAATATTACATGGCATCTATAGGTCCAATGCGGACGCAAGTATGCAAGCAGTAATTAGTGCTGCCACCGTATCGAAACGTTGCTCGATCCAAATTATGTAGTACCTACTTTATAAATTTATTCTTGTGTCTCGAAAATTATCTAGTTGTTGATCTCTTAAATTTGCTCCGTTTCACCCGTCCAACCGATCCGTTTCACGGGCTGCCTCGATTTGCTCTTGTGATTAAGAAGCACGGATTCAAGCCATACTAATGCGGTGATCTTCACGTGCATTATTTAGTTCTTCTTCATTGTTCGGCACAATAAGCTAATATTTACTCGAAAGAAATACATCAACCGGTCAACTTCAAAATTTCTAATTGTCAAATTTGTCAAACTATAGACAACGTAGCGTTTAGCTGTCGGTGAAGTTTTGTTATTCCAGCAGTTGCATTTTGATAAACTATGTTTTATATCACGGAACGGGATTACACACATTTACACTTTCAGGTTTATAACATTAAGTATGATTTTGTGAATTGTCCAACATCTATATATTTAAAAGAAAGTCGGACATAGGATTTTTATCCCGTTCCCGTAGAATGTGATATAATACCTACGTGGTATAACAAAGCGCAACTGACAGCGAAACTTTATGTTGTCTATATTTAAATATGGCTGAAAATTTGACAATTAGAAATTAAAATTTAACTTAATATCGCTATAAATTTACACACAATATCTTTATAAATTGTAGCCTATGTGTTATTCTGATGTATAAGCTATATTATTATAAAGTTTCATTAAAATCCATTCAGTCGTTTTTACGTGAAAGAGTAACAAACATCCATCCATCCATCCATCCATCCATCCATCCATCCATCTATCCATCCATCCATCCATACATACTTACAAACTTTCACGTTTATAATATTAGTAGGATAATATTCTTCACTTCACTTACTTGGCTTGCCAAGTTACAACAACAAAACTCCGTCAATGTCACGTTGAAAAAACTAAGAAAATATGCAGCACTAAAATATATTTCTTCTTCGTTCTTCTATTCATGGTAATCGACCAAATAACTGTATCTATATTTGCCAATATTGAGTTTTATTGTATTAATTTTATATTATGGTGAAAGGAAAATATGTTTTTTGAGATTATATAAATTATTTTCAATTCAATCATACATTCTTTAATTGTGACTTTTTAAACTAGCACTTGGACACATGTCAAACAATTACATACGCGGCAAATCGTTTTTTTTTAAATATTCGACTCGGATTTCTCCGACTCTCGCTTCGGATGGATATAGGGTTTTTTTTACGTTAAGTATAAATTATATCCAACATTATACAATATAGGGAAAACATAGAAAATCACCAGAAACAGATTACAAAAAGCAATTAATAGTTAAGAGGATATGATCCGGATTGCGAATTATTTCTTCGCCGGTTGTCGAGACATCTGATCCCGGTCGTAATCCGATTTGTCTGATCGAACACCGGGCTCTATTGGGTTTGCCATTATTTTTGTACGACACGCAACATGGACATTGATTTTAATAAGATTTTGGGTATGTAATGTAATAGACGCCATTGATTTGAGACGAAAGGTACGTGGAAAATCACTATCACTATCACTACATAGTATAAAACAAAGTCGCATTCTTCTGTCCGTCCCTATGTATGCATAAATCTTTAAAACTACGCAACGGATTTTGAAGCGGTTTTTTTTAATAGATAGCGTGATTCAAGGGGAAGGTTTTTAAGTATAACCCACCCCCGCTTTGCACGGGCGAAGCCGGGGCGGGCCACTAGTTACTAAATAAATGAAATAATATTTGACGTCTCTGTGTCTAATTTACATACAATGCTGGCACATCATATGGTCAATGCTATTTGTATATGTGCATATGCACTTAAATATACCTCAAATCCTTAGCAAAGAAAATAATTACATGCCAAGAATGATCCGCGAGGCTTTTGAGATTAAAAAACATCTATAATGCCCATAGAGAGGATTGTTGGCAAGTGCCACCTGCTTGGGAGTCATGAAATTGATCATATCACGGCTTTCGTATCAAGTTTTCCTTCTTTTACGGCCAGGCTATCGGCATTGTCATTTCCGTCTGTTGGCTCTTACAACACCCTCAGGATGGAATGGGGTGGCGACACCATGTATACTAAAACCGTGACCACACGGATTATCCTGTATCCATACTATGTTATGCGCCATATTAACCACCAATTAAGCAGTGAGTAATTAATGTAAGTTAGATTAATATATGTATAACGGTTACCGCTGCTTGGGGGTTGGTCGGCTCACTGGATTCAACGACTTATTATTTCATTTCAATTTCTCTTTTAATTTTATTATTTGTAAATTCATATTTCATCAGAGCCACTTTCGAAAGCATAGAAAAATCCAGCTTAGTTATATTCACACTTATTGTAATCTCATAATCATATCAGCCAAAAGACGTCCACTGCTGGACATAGGCCTCCCCTAAGGATCTTCACAAAGACCGGTGCTGGGCCACCCGCAGTCATCGTTTTCCTTAACCTGGTCATCGGTCCACCGTGTAGGACGCCTACCACTGCGTTTCCGGAACGCGGCCGCCGCTTGAAGAAGTTTCTGCCACATTGGGCGTTGGTCCTGCGCGCTATGTACCCTGCCCACTGCCACTTAAATTTGGCAATCCGGTGTCGCTGACCCTGGTTTGCATGCGCATCTCCTCATTTCTGTTTCGATCTCGCAGGGAAACTCCGAGCATAGCCCTGTCCATTGCCCTTTGGGTGACTTTGAGCCTTATGATGAAGCCCATAGTGAGCGACCACGACCCTGTGCCATAGGTTGTCACTGGCAACACACATTGGTCAAAGACTTTTGTCTTCAAATACTGCGGTATTTTGGACGAAATAATCTAGCGTTAAAAAAAAGCTTCCACTAGGTCTTTTCCGTTGGTGCCGCGTTCCGACCTGGTAGTAGTGTAAAAAGTATGTGTATCTTTTGTCTTTGCTTTTCAGGATCCTTGCACAATGCGGTAATTCATGCCTTATCGGTTCTCATCTTGTTCTTTTACCTATGTCGCGGGACAATTAAGAACGTATATGAAATGTATCTTTTGGCAATTATAAAGGCCAGAATTGGATAATACATTAAAGCATTTTTCTATTCTATTCTATAAGCAAAATATTATCATACCAGTAGGTATTCCAGCCAGTTTCACCATAGTTTCGTAAAAGACCTCTGATTTAGTGCACGGTAAGGGCAAAACCGATCCGTCATCTCGAATGGAAATGTAATTCGGCCACATTTGGCACCGGCCGTCAGTATAAATGGATTACAGTCGGCACCGCCATGCACAGATCGATTCAATCCTAGTACTATGTGGACTATACCGACGATTATTTATATTAGTGAACCTTTTCCTGTGGTTAGGGTATGTGTATGGTACCTACCCCATTCCAACCTGAGGGCGTCGTAAAAACGGACAAAAGGAAATAATAAAGCCGATAACGTAGCCGCAAGAGAAGGAAAACTTGATACGAAACCTGGTTCCAACCCGTCTGGCCAGCATGGCACAGTAGGCGAACTACTGTCCATGTCATTGGAGGAGGCCCGACTCAGCAGACCCACCATGTATGGAGAAATTGGGGTCGGACCTTTATCTAAATCAGAGGCACTTGCTCTGAGTCTGAATCGAACCAGGGTATCGTTGATCCAAAGGCGGCACGTCCAACCCTTAGACCAACATGGCAATGGAAGTGCCATGTTGGTACCAACATGGCAGTTAAACAAATTGTGGTGTCTATTACACCATTCATGAAACAAAAAACATCAGCGTCAATTGGCGCGCAGACGCACATGTCGTACTCGCGACAAAACAACGACACTGAAATCGCACGTCCTTGGCAACATCCGACATCCGCTTCTCACAGTAAGCTCGCATTAAATCATTGCTATAATAAAACAAAAAAACACATATTTATAATTTGTTTCGGTGCAAAACTCAAAAGGAAATTTATTTACGTAGGTTTTATCGCAAAACTCTTATAAATCGTCATATTTAAAATTATCACCAAAATTATTACCGTTATCATCTTACGACCCTTGTCCCACGCTAGGTGGTAGTCTCCATACACACCGATCAGTCGTCATATCTACAGTCACACCTTTCATACACAATTCCTCATTCTTACAATCCATCCATCTCTTTGATCTCCCACAATCTTGCGGTTGGGAATGCTGCTCAACTTGTACTTTGGTGAAATTTTATGAAAAGAAAAAAAAGGTAACAGTTTTGGTATAATTTCCATCATAGATGTCATAGAGTCGTGTCATAGAAAACAATAGAATATTCCATTCCGATCTATTCCAATTTCTCTAAAATTTTAAGCAAGCATCAACAACGAACTGATTTTCTAATTAGGGCGCCATTCTATGCGATGAAAATGGTCAAGTCAACTCTCATTGAAAGATTAGTCGTAAACGATAAAGATTCGAGGCCGCTATTAGCGTAATGGTGAACACGTGGCGACTCCAGGCATATTCGCAAATCCCTACGTCGTTGTGTGAACCCGATTTACTGCCCAAATACATTATTAATGGCCCCTTTGAAGCGGTTGGCTCAACAAGCAAATGATTAGTTGAATGAGCAACGGATTTTTAGACGTTTTTTGATGAGGATCCGATCGGATTAAGGGTTGAGAAATTAGACGGATTTTTCTGTAACATCAACAGATCAACGGGGATTTCAGTGTGCTTTTGGACCAAAAGAATTTTTGATTTGAAATATTAGACGCATAATTTATTTGGTCATTTCGTTTCCTCGTTATTTCTAATGAAAAAATATACATACTCGTATTTAACTAAAATACAACCAGTCTTTTTAATTGGAAAATGTAAGTGAGAGTGAAAGGTATAGTATTATTTATTGTATTTTGAAAATACTATAATATGAAAACACTATTTGCTAAATGCCACCAAAGCAATTTTGCCAAATTTGTCACACTGGCAAAACGGTTTGGTTATCCTTCTCTTGCCCCTAGATGATCTGCTTCTTGCGTTACTTCATTCGCCTCTTGCAACAACCTCATCATGATATGGGTTGGTGGCCTTTTTATTCCTTTACCACACGGAATAACACAGCATTCTAAACACAGTCATGCAGTCTCTTAACTTTGAAGAATCGAATACCTCTTCCAATTTATCACAAATCAACAATCCACGGTCGGCTGCCTCTCTCATTGACCCTAAAGCTCTAAATCCTAACCTTATTAGAATCTTCCTGTACTGAAATTGGGTTGCGAAACGTCTCCGCCGACATCAAAGCCGCCGGGACTAATCGGGTGAATCATCTACAATGGGACTGATTGAAACAGTTTATATCTACTGACTACTATTCAGGTTTTATTCTAGGCAACGATAAGGTTTTTAATTCTTATACATGGAATCGGAATGGCATGATAATGATCTATGTATGTATATGTAAACATTAATGTTTGTCTGTATGTCCTTTATAGAATCGTATACTATACAATGCATTTGAGCATGTGATGATTTTCAGCAAAGTATTGTGCATGAACCCACGAAGGTTTCTGAACAAAAAAGAATTGAATATTTGTGTGAAGTCTTTCTTTTATTTTAGACTAGCTTTTGCGCGCGGCTTCGCCCGCGTGGGCTTCGAACCCGTGCATATTTTTTATGAACATAAAATCGGTTATTGTGACTAAACTATGATACTTAGATATGTGCTCTCGCGGACTTTTTTGTAGATCTTTATAAGACCTACAAATCCGTAGTACATCATTTTGTTCTATTGTCAATAGTTTTTGCAGCGCACGCATAAATAGGTTTCGATTTTACACCTTGGTTTACAAAATCGCAATTTTCATACGGATCCCTAATACTTTTGAAAATAAAATATAGCCTATAACCTTCCTCGATAAATGGACTATCTAATACTGAAAGATTTTTTAAAATCGGACCAGTAGTTCCTGAGATTGGCGCGTTCAAACAAACAAACAAACAAATAAACAAACAAACAAACTCTGCAGCTTTATATATTAGTATAGAAGTATAGATAGTGCCGTAGCAGCATAGATACAGCAAGTATCATATGTAATAGATGATATTTCATTTTCTCTAAAGTTTCATAGCCTTTCCAAATTCGAAGGCCCGTGGCCTTAGCATATTTTAACTTTTAATCTGGCCGTACTCTCTATGATATAAAATCATCTCTAGCAGATGTGTTTGAAACTGTTTTTCGCTACATTTGAGGAAAATTTGTAGATTTGGGTCTTAATTTAAGTCTGATTTCAAATTTGTCGTGGAAGTTGGTGTTGAATACTTACAATATATTTGCTAAATAAATAAATATCCTTGGACATTTCACACAACGCCATCTCGTCTCAAGCTAAGCAACTTAATGCTTGTGTTATGGTAACGAAATGGATGATAAACTACTTTTAAACATATTTTTTTTGTAAATACATACATAATATAGATAGAAAACACCCAGACCCGGAACAAATACTTGTAGGTCTTACAAATATTTCTTCCGTGCGGTGATCGAACGCGCGACATGCTGCGCAGCAGTCGATCGCTCAACCACTGCGCCAACCCTGTCGTCAGTTATGCGAATCTGTGTGGTGACGGATTAAGAATACATAGCGTCACCGCCCCATTCCATTCTGAGGGAGTCGTAAGAAACCCTTTTTTTTTGTTCACCCGGGCTAAAATCCTTTATGGACTTATCCATGTAATAGGAGGAGCTCTTCTCAGCAGTGGGTAATTTATGGGCTGAGTAGTAGTAAATAAATAAATAAATAAATAAATATAAATATCCTTGGACATTTCACACAACGCCATCTCGTCCCAAGCTAAGCAACTTAATGCTTGTGATATGGTAACGAGATGGATGATAAACTACTTATATACATTTTTTTTTTGTAAATACATACATATTATAGATAGAAATGACACCCAGACTCCGAGCCAGTGCCTCTGGTTTAGACAAAGACACTTGCCCGACCCCGGAATCGAACCCGGGACCCGTTGATCTAAAGGCGGCACATCTAAACACTACTAGTAGTAGTATTTTAGTTATATCGAGTAGGTGAAGTAGTACGTGCCAGGGTCGGCGTCGCGACCTACGTGGCTTTAAGACTGGGCCTGGATTTGCGGTATCGTTCTGTTCTATAAAGCACTGACAACTTAAGATAGCGTTTAGCGTAAACTAGTAGAAAATTGGCCGGCTTAATAAAGTTTGTCATAGACTCTAAACGGTTCCTTTGCTGTAGAATCGTCAACAACACACCACTTGGTTAGCAATTGCGTTTTGAAACGCAATCCGAGCGACGACTTTGACCTCAATTCCCAGCACATTTGTCTCACGAGTATAAATTACAGATTTGTCAATCTCTTAAGTAGACTATTAATTGTGTGTATATGAATAAATGAAATACATGTTCTGTAAATCATAGAAGTTGGTACAATAAGACTGTCATATTATACACGTGTAATAAAGTCCTTTAGTCGATAAAATAAATAAATGTATACAAGGTATGACAGAAACACTAAAGCCATAACGAAGCCATTGATAGGACTAGTGATATATGTAGATGTCTAACTACAAAATTTAAAAAAAACAATGATACGTTTTTTCTTAAAACGTTGATCAGTAGGTGATGAAAGTGGCTTAAGGTGATATATTGAATAATATCATCCTTTTTAATGTCTGAAAATCAGATATATATTTCTTCTTAAATTTATGGCACATGCTTAATCAGAAATATGATTTGAAGAAATTTCATTGATTCTTTTTATTTAAAAAAATAATCTACGACAGCAAATGATAATAGATATTTAATACAACATTACATAAGGAAGTAAACATCTTTATTATATTTAGTTCTTCGTAATCTCTGTACATATTTTTTCATTAAAATATGTTGTTGCTTAGCGCCGTTATTTCTAAGCAACATGATTAAATTCGCGATGAGTATAAGCGATTCGCGACTTTATTGCGATAGGCATTGGGACTACGTGGCCGCACAGGCTAGGTGCAGCATGATTTATTTTCGAAGTATCGTCATATCTAGAGAAATAAACTGGAACTCGGATTACTAAGTTTGTGCTGGCTTATAATAAAAATGTAAAAATAACGCTTTGCAAAGCTTACAGTCAATTATTATGTCCTCACTGAACTGAACTGAACGAAATTACACTAAACTGCTCTATGTCACCATGGCTACAGGGTTTATTTACATCTGTATCTTGTATTTGGTGGCAATATCAAAAAAGTGAACCCTTGATGAACCCTCAGAATAGAATGGGGTGTAATTGACTGCCTCGTTGGTCTAGTGGTTAGATGTGCCGCCTTTGGATCAACGGGTCCCGGGTTCGATTCCGGGGTCGGGCAAGTGTCTTTGTCTAAACCAGAGGCACTGGCTCGGAGTCTGGGTGTCATTTCTATCTATAACATGTATGTATTTACAAAAAAATATATATATAAGTAGTTTATCATCCATATCGTTACCATAACACAAGCATTAAGTTGCTTAGCTTGGGAAGAGATGGCGTTGTGTGAAATGTCCAAGGATATTTATTCATTTATTTAATTATTGCGAATGATAAATGGTAACAAATATTGATGACCATGGCAGTACAGAGGTTTTTTATTAGTAGTCTTTTTTAAAGTAGAGTGAGTGTTACAATTGCGTCCAATTGAGGTTCTGCCCTGAGAAAACATCCAATCTCGAACAATTAACACCTCTTAACCCGTTCCATCGTTCGCACGCCAATCATATGTTGCCCAGTGGTTTATGCAATTTAATCACAATAAAATAATACTATAATTATATAAATACTTATTAGCTTAGTTATCCAGATTCCATAAAGTGTCTTGGGTTGTCTGTGTTATTTCTCGACTTAACACAATTTAATCAGGCGGTGATCGGTATGAAAATAGTATATTTCATTACAAGTGCGGAAAGGCTGTCATTGCAAAGAGTTCCGAAGGCGAGGGTTGACAGTCGGAACAAGTTGCAATGACGGTTCCGCACGTGTACGTAACGACTATTTTTAATAAAGTTGCGAAAAAATGAAGCAATTTAATAAAATAATAAAACACAATAAACTCAACTAACTAATCATTTCTGAAAAATGGCGCCAACCGTAGAATATAAGCAGAGATTTATTTATATATATACAGCCAAGTCTTCAGTAGACATTTTTTATTGATATGAAATGAAAATGAAATTTAATGAGATGAAATGAAATGAAATAAAACCTAACCTAACTCATTCAATCAAATCATTAAATCTGATATTGAAACAAATTAGTACGTAGTTTCTTTTAAGAAATATACGTATTTGCATGAATCATAAAAACTTCTATGATTTTTATTAGTAAAAACTTCATGGTTGGTTTTCCTTAAAATAGACATTATTTTGACATTTGGGAAAGAAAACGCACTAGTGCGGGAATGGTAAAAAAAAAGCACGCGTGTGTAATAGCCCACTTCCCGAACGCTATACGGCCCTGCAATATGCCACTTTTTGAGCAACTGTATTAAAAAAATATTGTACTACCATCGCAGCCCATTAAAATCCCACCGCTATGTCGGGCCTCCTCCAATTGCATGGAAGAAAATAAGCCTAAAATGCCACACTGGTCAGACGACTTGGCACAGGGTTTTGTTTCAACCCCATCGACTGTGCTGCTAGCTTGTCGATGGGGGAGGTTTTTGTGCCTCACGATCCGTTGGTGCCATACCGGCTAAGGATCACCCATGCCGGGCGGGCCCACGGGGAGAAGCCAGGCAAAGTGTCGTAGCGGGTTTGGGCTCCGGGGACTCCTCTATCCTCAGAGTTGCCCTGCGATCCCCAAAACCGCTGCGGTACACCTGTGTCCTCGGATTGGCGGTAAACCTGGTTATTCAAACGTCAATATCTCCACACACACTTCAACATATTAGAATCTCACCCTCTATGCTCCTAAATCCTAATATCCTACACTTCACTTCTTGCTTAATAGCTTACCATGTTACAACAATATATCTCCGCCAATGTCAAGTGGTACAGGTAAACGCAAGATGAAAAGAAGATATCAAACAGAATCTAAATACACTTTCTGCTGGTTTTATCAAAGATTACAAATTCTACAACTTAAATGAATAATAAATTTTACATAAACAAAAAAAATATAAGATCTTAATTAGCATAGGATAGGGGACGTCTTTTGGCTGAAATGATGATGATGATGAGGGGAACAGAAAAGACAAAAAACATCATATTTAAAAAGCAAAAAGAATCAACAAAATATAAAATACACTAAAAAGTTAGTGCCGCGAGGGATTAGAGGTAGCAAAAGGTCATACTAGGAAATTCTGAGCTTAGGCTAATATTCTAAGCTTAGGGATTGAAAGAAAATAGCTGCTAGAAAATCTCAATTTTGCAATGCCCTGATTCATCCAAGGCCGTTTCTATCGCGAATAATTGACAAAAAATATTCACACACTCCGTAGGACATTGATGAGCCACGATTTAATTTACGACTAGATCTCTTTGGATCAATTAAAGATGACAAACGCTGTGACTAAGAGACAGGAACCATGCGCAGGCAGCGTGGGTCCGTGGGAAACGGGAACAGTGTTGCTATATTTAAAATTAAAATCTCCGTTGGTACATTCTACTATTTCACAAACACATATCTGATTAATTGCGGTAAATGATGTCTTTAATTTCTGACCGTGTTCTTTTATTTTACCGCAATGTGCAAGGTTAGTGAAAACCTAAGAGATCATTATATCTGTTCAAGCTCCATACTAATTATGTATAACTAAAGTTTCTATGACCAAATTTATCATACCATCGTCCAATATCCATTACTTTTAATTAAATATTTGACTGCTGCAATCAGTTTTTCGTAAAGTCTCCCCTCCCCCCAGTCCTGCCCAGTCCAGCATGCCTTTCTCTGATGTGCAGCTCATCATCTGCCTTCAATTTAACCAAGATAAGCTGAAGCAGTTGGTATCTAAAACACCGCAGCACACGTGCAAGATATTCACCGTTTTACCTTTTGGTGGTTAAAGCACAAGCAGAAACATATAAACATTCAAGGAATAGAACAATGGGTTGAATTTTATTTAGATTTTTTTTAATTTCATAAATGACGCTATAACTTTAGATGAGTTGCAAATTATTATTTTTTAATTAAAGAAGAATACCTACTTATCTTTTTTTTAGAATTTAGGATTTTTCGAATATCATCATTAAAAAATCAAACTTTACCTTACTGTATGTATTAATTACTACACAAAAGATTGTAACACTACTAGATGACTATATGTTATGTGTCTTGATTTTTATTAGTATAGCAGTCGTTAATCGCGAAGTAATCAGATTGTTTTGAATGGTGTTGTAAATGTTCGTAGCCCATAAAATAGGTCATGGTAGTTCCAAATAACATTCCGCCCCTCTCTGGATCATGCTGCTGGCGATTCCAGGGGAGAGCACACGAAAAGCGGCACCCGGTATCGTGGTAGGTGTGGCTCCAGGGGCTCTTATGTCCGCAGAGTAGTATTAATCCATCTCGACACATGGTGAGATGGTCCGTACCGATGGCGACGGATCCCTCACCAACAGCGGGAGCGGACGGACGGCCAGGCATTTGGACCAGGGCAGCCGCCGCTAGCAGCAGTGTAAAACGTGTATCATATCTGTTACTATCCCTTTTGCATGGCTGTCCAATGACAAGGTCACATATATTTTTAACGCTTCCAGAATATGCACCGTAATGCATTAGGTTCTCAATCTCCCGAATAGTATCACAAAAGACTTGCCGTTATAGGTCAGAAAATTCCTGAAATAAATGCATAATTTAACAAATCCTTCGGACATTGAAAGTAGGCAAGGTATCTACGATGCGTCACCCGGCGCTATTGAAGTACTTGAGGCAAATCAGTGACTCAGTGTTGTCCGTCTCGTGAGTGTTTCCCACGTTTGGTTAAGGTCCACCCACGACCCGGCCAGCGGAGTCCGTGGTACCAATCAGTTGGTTTCCTCCATTTCCACAATTTGGGGTCAAGAACGGGAAATCAATTTCATGGTAGTTTCGCTGAAAAGTCATGATCCCCCGTACCATACCTATAACCTACTGTAGAGTCTGTCTTCCTCCAGTTATATGGAGAGTAATTAGCCTACTGTGCTACGTATGTAGGGTTGGTCATTATGGGTTCTGTCATATGGGTTAGCACAGGGTTTCATATCAAGTTTTCCTTCTCTTACGGCTAGGTTAACGTCCTTGTCTCCCTTGTTGGCTCTTACGACACTCTCAGAATGAAGAAGAGAAATGGAATGAGAGAAGAAGAGAACCCATTCCTCAGAAGTGTCACCACGCAATCATTGATGGACATAGTCTTTTATATTTTTTGTTTTTGATTTTATTTCTTCATCAGCTACTATGGCACGATACCGCTAAACAAAAATTCTAAGCAATTTTTTTGTTTAGGTCACGAGGGACACTTACAAATAGTCAACATATTATCCAGCACATATTATTTATACAATATATTATATGATTGATTATCACCACCTACATACTCGTATTATAAAACAAAGTCGCTGTCGGCTGTCCGTCCCTATGTATGCTTAAATCTTAAAAACTACGCAACGGATTTTGAAGCGGTTTTTTTATTAGATATCTTAGAGTGATTCAAGAGGAAGGTTTTTATGTATAATACATCCATAATATAGTAGAGAAACACTGATAAATTTAGAGGTTCATCATTGCACCCATGCGAATCCGGGGCGGGAGGCTTGTTTATAATAAAAAATGATTCTACTATGTATGAAATCCCAACATAATGTAAAATTCTCATGTAAGTTAGTGAATTAATTGTTTTCTTATAAAATAATAAAGTAATATCGAATTCATTATTAAAATGAGCTTGCTGACTATTATATCAAACTCTCAATTCAAAATAGAAAACCTTTGTAAATAATGTGGAATTTATCAATAGGCCAAGTTAACGAAAACATCTATCTATCTTCTATCTATCTTCTATCTATATCTTCTATCTTCTATCTATACTTATAATAAATCTGTAGAGAGGTCAATTCTGTACATGAAATATTTTTCCAAAATAACTATCAGCGGGTGATTAGTGATCGATACTGACGCCAAAAATGCAATCAGTAAAATTTTTGTCTGTCTGTCTGTCTGTCTGTCTGTCTGTCTGTCTGTCTGTCTGTATGTTCGTTATAGAAACAAAAACCACTCGACGGATTTCAACAAAACTTGGTACAATTGTTCTTCATACTCCTGGGCAGGTTATAGTATACTTTTCATCACGCTACGATCAATAGGAGCAGAGCAGTGAAGGGAAATGTTGGGAAAACAGGAGAACTTACTCCATTTTTTAAGCTTCCGTCGCGTGTGCAGCCTTAATAGTTAAAGCTACACAGAAATCATGTATGACGGAAATGTTCTCCTTAAAATTATATAAAAAATATTCCAAGACAGCAAATGTCTATCTTTTATGGTTGACTCACAATAACACGTGTAACTCCCGATAGCTTAGCAGTTCAGAGCTTTCTGATTATATTTGTCTACTCTTACGTTTATAACACTCTCAATCATCCCTAATTAATAAATTTTAACATTATTACCTATTTAATAAAAAAAGAATCATAGAAATCGGTACAGAAACACCAAAGATATACATGAAATACGCTAATAAACCATCGCGCGTGATTACTGAATCATGCTTTAAGGATTATTTTTGTGTAACCGTCGCATCGGGTCGTCGCGGGAGGTTTAAAAGGGCGGGGGATCCAAACGCGAACTTCATACAATATTTGGATTTGGCTGATGATGCGAGTAGACGTTCCGAGTATTCGCCCTTATTGACAGGCAATATTGTTTATCAGCGCGACTTTTAGTCTTTACAATAATTTAGTTTATTTAATTTTCTTTTGTTGTTATTTCATAAAATAGGTATTAGTTATTTTGGTGGCGTGTTATATTCGTTCAAATTACAAATTATTAATAGTTATTTCTTTTTAGGTGAAGTTAAGTAGTAGTTAGTTAGTAGTAGGTAAGTTTTGGTTAATTTATGTTCAGTTTTTTTTAATAATAATAATAAGTAAGTAAAAGCGTAGGTACTTTTATCAATTAAAGGTATAGGTATTATTAATTATGTTATAGGTATTTAGTTTTAAGTGAAGTAGGATAGTTTACCAGGAAGCTATGCGCTGAAGTATTTTCGTTGTATAGGTACTTAAGCCTCATGTGAACGTGATCTAAACAATATTACCAATACATTAACTTAATAATACACAAGGAATTACACACTGATGGAGTTGCGGGCACAGCTATCTATATATATAAAACTCTTCCGTTAATGAGTGACTGACAGACAACGCACAGCGGAAACGAATGGCAGTAGAGAGCTGAAATTTGGCCTGTGTGTTTGTTGGGAGGAGTAGGCTACCACTAAGAGAGGATTATTGGAAATTCTCTCCCAACGGGGTGAAAACGGGGATAAATTGTTTTTTTCCGGAAGTCATTGTTCCACGCGGACGAAGTCGCGGGCAAAAGCTAGTTGATAATATTTTGAACTACACTGGGCTGCAAAACTAAGTATCACACTCATCACACTTTTAAAATTGCAATAAATTTTTAAGTACACTCACTCAAAGTATAGCTTCTTTCGAAATAAAAACATTTGCTTTAAAAGGTTTTTTATTTTAAATCTCTAACTTCTATAGTTTAGAAAAAAAATGATATATTCAAAGTCTAGTACTTAGTATTGCAGGTCAGTGTAGTTCTAGAGTCAATTCCTCATTTATAAGCGATAATATTATTACGCTAATTAATATTAATAATAACATATTTGTGCAGACTTATCAAAAACTTGGAGTTCAAAATCATGTTTACCGAACATTTTAATGAACTTCGTAATAATCACAGGAAGTATTACTTTGATACGGTCAGTATTGATTTATTAAATAAGGCAACAGCTTAAAGTAATAACATGTTATTAATAATTAATACTAATATTTTAAAATAATATTTTAAAAATTGCTTTGCTGTGTTTTTGGCAATAGTGTGTCCAGAAATATGAACAAATATAAATATGAAAAAAAAAATTGAATTGCGTCGCCGTTTTGGTTTTTTTTTCTCTTTGACAAGGATTTGGGAAATTGCATACCCTTTTCTTCACTTCGTCATTTTAGTCTTAGGAAATCGTCATGTCGCTCCAAATAGGTAACTTAGCTTTAAAAGGTACGTCCCCTGCACCGTGCTGCCATCTTGCCATGGTGCACGAACTCTGATTCTAGTGGGTAGGTTTGGTAGCAATTACCAAACTTCCACGCCCCGGAGTCCCACATAACCTGGATGGCCTAGCGGTCGAGTATCCTAAAAAAGCTTTTAAAGTTTTTCTCGTCATCATCATCACCTGTTTGAAATTATGTAACTGCATCGTTCAGTTCCCGAAGTTTTGGCAATTTTAATAACTCCCCAAATTATGTATTCCTGATACGCCGTGACTTTCTTTTCTATTCTACCTAAATCGTCCGTTTTCAGCCCTTAAATAATCCTCCTCCACATTCAAGGAGGGAAATTAGCCTTCTGCGCCACGCTGGAAAGACGGGTTGGCAGATCACCTAGTCGCAAGAGAAGAAGTTTTCCTTCTCTTGCGACTAGGTGATCTGCCTCTTACGACAGCCTCAATGGGTATGGGTTGGTTTGGTGACATTGTGTATTCTAAATCTATCACCAAATGGACTCTACCTAAATACCGAGGCCCAAATGGCACCTACATGTACAAGAGTACCTAGTTTCCAGCTGGAATAATATAGAGCAGGAAATCATTAAGAATATTTAGGAGAGTTCTGGATTGCTTGCAATCCCTATCCCAACAAAGCGGCGAATTTAAAACCGCGACAAAATTACAAAGCACGATTTATCGGCATGGTGACATGCCGTCTGCCGTACCTTATCTCTAACGGGAAACACAAGCTTCTTATACCCGCTTATAATGAACCCATTTTTATTCATAATTGCAGAACATGTGGCTGATTGTCGCTACCAGGTCGCGGAGGTCGCCGCTTCCTTGGAGCATGTTTTTTGACCTCATTTACAAAGTTGGCTCTCGGCACAGTTTTTGGTCAGCAACAGGAATTAACAATGCAGTCATCAAGTAAATATCTTTAAATATATATTCAGATCGAATAAATAAATATGTTAATGAATTTTGGCTTTGACTATGGTAGCGATCAAGTTTAAGGCCCATAAGGTCGTTTGTAACACCAGAAGTGTTACCGCTAAACCTGCAAAAAGTGAGGGCATTGTGGTGCGGCGCGGGCCACGTGGGTCTTCTCTCTCTTCCCCCCTTGGGACTGAGGGGTCTCCGTAGCAGGAAGACCCCTCAGTCCCAAGGGTCATTGGGTTAGCCCGGGTGGTACTTTTGGTCCTTTTCTTCCTTTTGCTGTGGTCTTTTCCACCGCCTCTTCACGGGTGCGTCGTGTTGTATACTGCCAATAGATCTGTGGTGACATACGCCGGAAGACAACACCACCCAAGGATGATGTTATTTGGTTGCATTCTGCCTACCCCTGCGGGAAAAAGGCGTGACTGTATGTATGTATTCTACATTATAAGGTGGAGATCCTTCTCAAGCAGTTTCGTTTCTTGGTGCTTGTGGGCCCTGACTGTATCTCCACGGGTTGCTTTTTCCCGTCCTATACCTATTATACTGTTTCACTGAATATACTGTTATACTGAATCCAAATTTGGGATGTGATGCATTTGATGCTAAATTGAATTAAGATTGTACTTCCAATCGACATAATTGTGGAATTTTCTAGATGGAAGATACTCGGTCGTTGTTCATGCAATTATAATAATATACTGTAGTTCGGCCACCCAAGCACCGGTAACGCGACACCCGGATTAGAATAGGAAATCTGTGGAGCAGACATTAGTCACCGGTTTTATTTCCAAGTTTCGTGTTTGTACCAAAAATAATTAGTATATGTATTGATGATATAATCAAAGATGTTTATTATGCTTGTAACATCATTATGTGTATTTTTATTTGAAGAGTTTTCTGTTATCTGGGACGTTCGCAGTTTCTGTAAAATAAATTTACAGTTTTGAAGTTTTAAGATTAACTTATTTATTCTTCAAACTTTTGAAATGTTTATTCGACTCCAATGATTTTCAATCCATTGACCGCGTATCGACCGATTTGAAGTAGGCGCATCTCTGCTAATAATATCTGATGAATGAGCCCTCGCTTCCATTGAGCAGTAAATGCAGTATTGTCTTTGGCATTAATTGATGCCGCGGCCTGCTTTTGATGCGATAACTCTGTTGGTGGCATTTCGCTTGTTCTTTCTGATTGTTTGATATCAGTCATTTGTTTGAAGATGTTTCTTTGGTAATATTATTTTAACTTTCTATCTGTAGGTATATCCTTGATAGCACTTATCCTTGTAACTATGAGATTTTAAGAATAGCAATGCATATTTAGTCCAAACTAACCTATCAAAGCAAAAGCAGCAATCAAGCGGTCAAACCCGTCTGCGCCCGGAGTCTGCTAATTAACAGAATAAAATTTCTGACTGAATCCAGCACTGACTCCACTTTTGACAGTTTTGGTGATGTTCTAATACATAATATGCTGAATTAATCGTATCTACTAAACTACGTCGCACACTGGAACTATGTCACACGCTTCTGTACAAGACAAGTAAGTAGAAGACTGGTTATGGGAGACCAAAAGAGTTGGATTGTGCGAATGAGGAAGTGTGTATGAAAGATGTGAATATAGATATGACGATATGAGTAGGCCCAAATATGATAATGGTAATTTTAAATATGACTATTTTTATTATAAAGTTCGTAAATAAAGTTCTTTTCGAGTTTGAGTCAGTCAAACGCATAGTCTTTGCCTTTTAGAGCAGTTTACAATTAAAAGCTGTTGATTAAAGATACGTACATTGTTTCAAATGCCCTCGCCCCTAAGTTCCATCTATTATCAAAGATGTTATTCAACCAGCGGAATTCCGAGGAACTCGCTCAAAGCTCCGGTATGTGGTTATCAGTCGATTCCCGTAATTCTTAACGTTGTGTAGAGCGACAGTGATAACACGATTTTGTTCTGATTATTGCTTTTTATATGAAACAACGTCTGTTATGGTTTTCTGCGTAAGACTGTTTGGCGTCTGTGCTTGAAAGTTATCTCTTCTACAAATTTGCTTATCTATACATACTACTCATTATATTATGACAAGCTGTCATATATCTCCTTATATATTTGCTTTCTTTATTTTCATTAAAAATATTACATTAATTTCACTGGCCCACTGGTGCGGTATAGTGTTTCATACAAAGAGTTTCTTTTACTATGCTCAGATTTTTGCCCTCAATATTTCCCCAATAAGGAAAGGGTTTGGATACCGTACGTATTACCAATCCGTAACCACATGTATAATTCAGAATATTTCAATTACTTCCAGATGCTTTAATGCCATGCTTTAATAATATACGCAACATTTGTCAATAGTAGCCTCTAGTAGCTTAAGTTCAGTTTTCCCTAAAGTGTGTTTGCGTTAACCACATATTCTATAACCTCTTAACTCAGTTCATGTATTGTAGCATGCAAAATAAAACAGGTCCTCAGTATTATAATATATCTGTTTATTATAATATCACACCTAATCTCATCTTACGCTGGACGGCGAGCGCGAGGCGCCATAACCCATCCGGCAATCTTAACTGATCGAGTGTCGGGATTCAGACATATCTGACCTCCATTCTATTACACATTTAGAATAGTGTAGCTAAGTAAAAGCTTAAAAAATATCTGGGAAAATAGAAATAATGTAAATGACAGATGTAACTAAAAGTATTATCGAAGCCACACTTGAAGAAGATGGAATAAAATTTACTGTTTACTAGAACTGTGAAGGTCCTGGTCACACAGCTAACTAAGAAATAAGTACAAATGAAATACAGAATACACCCATTTCTACTATTAGAGTCGCAACCCATCTAAGTTAAAACTATAGACCAACTAAGGACTGTAGTTACAGAAACTGAGATAGAACAAATCAGCAACCTCCATAATATCTTCAACAATACTTATATAACAATATGCCATGAATAAATTTACAATAATGTCAAACCAGTTCAGAGTAAGAATCATAAAATTAAAAATCTTAACAGATCTTATCTTTTTGATGAAGCGATAAATTGAATAAGGAACTTCGCGGATGACACATCAATTGCAAATGATGGCAATCACACGACAGTGCCAACTGATACAAATCTAAAACAAACGGTCTGATCGGGAGGGCCCCAGAGATAATGCCACTACGCCTGGCAAATAAATCCCGGTTAAATTTCGACAAGTAAGAAACAGCACGCGACATTTTGGTTAAGGATCTTGTTACAAGAGACAGCGATGGTTGGACTCACAACAAATTATATTAAAAAAATGTAAGCATTATAAGTTTCGTTTCAGTCGGGCCTCCTCTAAATTCATGGAGGGAAATTAGCCTACTGTACTACACTGGTAAGACGGGTTGGCACAGAATGTGTAGTCAAGTTTTCCTTCTCTTGCTTGCGGCTAGGTTATCTCTCTATCTCTCGCTAGGCGATCATTTAGTCACTTCGTGATCTACCTCTCTATCTCTCGCTAGGCGTTCCTTTAGTCACTTCTTATTTATTTTTAACCCCCGACGCAAAAAGAGGGGTGTTATAAGTTTCACGTGTCTGTCTGTCTGTGGCACCGTAGCTCGCGAACGGCTGAAGCGATTTCAATAAAGTTTTTTTTGAAAGGTGAGTTACGGGCGAGTGTTCTTAGACATGTTTGATGAAAATCGGTTGAGCCGTTTAAAAGTTATGAGGGGTGAAAGTGGGGAAGAATAACCGAATGTCTGCAAATATAACTGAGTGGGGTCCCAAATGAAAGCGCATCACGTGCAATTTAACAAAATCTACATTATAATAAGTATGACCACTCCTACTTATTTATTACCTGACCCCTGGTCCCCCAACGCGAAGTATTTATTTTTATTTTTTACTTTTTAAAGGTTATTGTGTCGGGGGTTTATTTAAATTTTTAATTTAATTTTTATTTTATACTTTTTATAGGTACACGCTTATTATGATGTAACTTTCACCCCCCATAACTTTTAAACGACTCAACCGATTTTCATCAAACATATCTAAGAACACTCGCCCGTAACTCGCCTGTCATACAAAAAAAACTGTATTGAAATCGCTTCATCCGTTCTCGAGCTACGGAGCCACAGACAGACAGACAGACCGACAGACAGACACGTCAAACTTATAACACCCCTCTTTTTGCGTCGTGGGTTAAAAATATCCACAGGTAGATTAAAAGAATCTAAAACCGTTGTTTATTCCTATAATTAAAAAGTAAAGATTTCTGTTTTTTTCATTAATCATCAGTCGTAAGATACGTACCTTCACATCTTTGCAAGATTAGGGATTATCCTAGAATTTACATTTGAATGTGAAATGAAAACGTATCTCTCTCTAAAGCCAAAAGGTAATATGTTATTAACCTTTGGACGTATGGTTAATCAGGTTCATATTTCGCTAAGGGCTTCTAGCTTAGTACTCCGAACAAGGCAGGAAGCGATGATACAATTGCCACTGTCAGCGTCAATTCAATGATGAGGCCGGACGACGACCGATTCCTGAGCGTTGGCGCCATTCAGTGCCTCGTTTAGCGGGCTCAATAAAATTCTATGTTTGTTTGTTATACCAACGTTCTTTTGTACTTTGGACGTACAATTAATCCTACTAATATTGTCAACGCGAAAGTTTGTAACTCTTTCACGTAAAAACTACTGAATGGATTTTAATGAAACTTTACAATAATATAGCTTATACATCAGAATAAAACATAGGCTATAATTTATAAAGATATTGCGTGAATTGTCCAAAATGTAACAATAGGTGTCACGTAATCTGTTGAAGTCTGATGAAAAAATAAATTCCATCGCCACGCGGGTAAAGCCGCGGGGCACAGCTAGTATTCCATATAATTGTTCGTATTCTACTACTGCAACTTACCAGCTTCTCGCGACTAGGGATTCCCACATACCCCAGCCCTGTCCCCTGGCTGGGGACATATAAAAGGATTCCCCCATTGTAAAAAAAAAATGGTTTCGTAAAAAAAAAAATGTTGCGTCGTGTCATAAGGGTATGTTGATAGTAAAGAGCAAGTCCCATACTTATTTCTATAAATATAAAAAAAATCTGATTATTTTTTTATTTATCACAAAATTTATTTCTGAAGGTATTATCCAGTCTATATATTATGGGAAAATAACAAAAGTCTTCTTAGGCTTTCGCGATTGTTACACATTAAAATTAAACACTTTCTATCGGATTTATCGCGTGTATATTACGTTATTTAATTCCCGACGTTTCCAATGCTTTGCAGCAGTCGCGAAAAATCCGTTAAAAAGTGTTTAATTTCAACAAAAGACATGATGATACGATTGCGCAATCGATCAGCAAGTTCTTCTCGATTGCGTTCTTCACTGACCTCCTTTTTTTTTTTAATAAGGATCATCAAACTATATCCGAGTCACTATATCAAAATTCATCCTTGACCAACCTATTCTTAGATTCCAACACGAAGGCAATGACGATCTATTTCTATTAATAGCAATTGAGACTCCAAATTTTAACAATTCCAGCGCGGCTTCATTAATTTTGTTTGTAGCTTAATCTTTAACTGAGTGCTTCCGTTTTTAATTGGCTTGATAGCTCGTAGTTTTAAATAGAACGGCTTTGCGGATTTTATATTGAACACACTAATAATCCTACTAATATTATAAAGTTTTTTTCTCTTAGGCCCTTCGTACACAAGGCTATCTTCTAAACTCAACGATTTTAGTCTTCAAGCGACTACCGCCATACTAAGCAGGTCGCGGGTCGAATGTCGGTGACGGACGCGTCTCCTGTACGAATCTCAATGGATTTGTAGGTGGCGGTAGTCGCTTGAAGACTAAAATCGTTGAGTATCGAAGATTTGTGTAACCTTGTGGACAAAGGGCCTTACACGTAAAAACTACTGAATGGATATTAATGAAACTTTACAATAATATAGTTATACATGAAAATACAACAAAGGATACAATTTATAAAGATATCGTGTGAATTGTCTAAAATATAGCAATAAGTGTCAAATAAGTAGAAAAAAAATCAAACAAAAAAATAAATCCATCGCCACGCCGGTGAAACCGCGGGGCGCAGCTAGTATGTTATATTTTCCTTGGGACTGGGAAGGTGTATTGTGAGTATCATGGAAGTAGTACTAGTAATAACAACACGAGGATTACAATATTTTGGCGGTCAAATGAAAGCATAAAAATGTCCTTGTCTTTTAATTCATTAATTATTCACACATAAATAGAGTAATTGTATATTGATAGTAGTCATGTTACATGTAAATTGGAAGAAAGAAAAGGAAATTAGCATTACAATTATTTTTAGGTACCTATACTTATTTTTGTCTTAATGTTACCGCATAACTCAATTACTAAAATATGGTAGATTTTTTCGCGTTTTAGTGCCTATTTTTAAGTAGATTAATAATTTTATTTAGACACTTTTGTAAATAAAACACTTAATTTCGAACTACAAATAAAGCGAGAAAGAGGGGCTATAAATACACTTCAATTGTTCTATTTGAATTAGAAATAATTAGCAGAGCACTAAATTGTCACTGCAATATTTTTTTTATTATTATATACAAAATTATGAATAATATTTGATGGAAACATCGCGGTGAATGATTGAAGCATGATTGCTTATTAAAAAAGGGGAAATCATAGTTAACTGTCGTTATTAACTATTTCAACGTAATAAATCATTTACTACTAAGGGATTTCCATACATATTAACAAAAAAAAATACTAATAAAAATAAAATCTTTTCTAGTTTATCACCAGCAAAATTGTTTCAAAAGTCTGTACTGCCTAAGACCTATAAATGATTTGGATGTATGTCATCCGCTTTTGCCTGTCTTTTGGACATATAAATACAATAAAAGAAAGTTTACATTCCAACCTTTAAAACTGTGTAATTTTACCTTTTATTTATTGCCTAAAACAATAAAAATAAAATTCTGCAATTTATTATTTTAAAAAATGTCTAAGTCCAGTATTCAATCGATATGAGCTTCTTTCTCCGATTAATATCAGCGAGGAAAGTGAAGTCTTAGTGGCTCATTTGACCCGTCAATTGAATGTTTGCCTTATGAACTAAATGGTCAGTCATGATTTGCACTGGGGACCACTCTAGCGCCGCGTGAAGAGTCACAAGACCACAGTCCAGGCTTAATCACTTGAGTACTAACTTCAAATCTATTCTTGGCGTGTTTCGACGTGACCAATTTATTATATACCTACTAATTGAAGTAGTCGTTGTTTTAAATTCAGGTTATTGCAATTTTAGTCCATGTGGCGATGGATTTAGAATACAGAATGTCACTTTCCATCCTGAGGGCGGCGTGTGAGAAAGCAAGGTAATCTTGATTAGTGTGAACTTACCAGCATGGCACAATAGGCTAATTTCCCTCTCTAAAATTAAAAGTTGTTCACAGTGTAGCCTCTATGGACTGTGTTGCTGATAATTACAGTATGAAATATTTACGATAGTAGATGCTATGCCATTTCCACTACACCACTACCTACATTACACTACGGATATTGTAGATCTCTCTCTCTCTCTCTCTCTGTGTGTGTGTGTGTGTGTGTACCTAGCCGCAAGAGAAAAAAAATTACACGCAACCCTGTGCGAACCCGTCTGGCCAGCGTGTCACAGTAGGCAGTAGTAGGTTGTCATATCCTTTTGCCGGCACTTTCGACACCCTCAGTATGGAATGGGGTGGTGACACTATGTATTCTAAATCCGTCACCACATGGAGTAAGACACTATAATATAATATAATCTGGGTGTCTTTAAATCACGAGTGAATCGGTTTCTTCTAGGCAAGCGCGCTCCATCTTAGGTCGCAGTGGAGCTTAACATCAGGTGAACTGGCGATCAAGCGTAAGCCTATAAAGAATAAAAAAATAAAAAATAAAACTATCTATCTATTAAGGTAATACGACCCTTAGCCTATAATCAATAGACAAAACGCAATTCCAAATAATATTATAAGCAAACACAGATGTAAGTACAATATTTTCAATATCACACAATCTTTCCAACAAAATATTTTAGTTCAACTTACAATGATTCTAGTTATCATAAACAATTTCGTATGGATTACAGATAATTGTTATCGGAACATGTATTTAGGTAATCACTGCCGTTGTAACAAGATATTATAATTATCGATTACATTTATTCCATGTAATACAGATACGGAACGGTTCCACGTAATTTTTCAGTGTAATCAGTTAATTAATTTAGTTTCAATGTAAAATTTAGACTTGCCATGACACACTTGAGTGTACTTTGAAAATGTTTGGTGCTAAAGATCATTTTGGACATGGATTCAAAATCATAAAACATACATACACAGCAGTGATTAATTAGATTCTGAAAAATAGATAGGTAAAACATATTCTCATTAAACATAGCTAGGAACCAAAGAAGGATGTCTAAAAATGTTAATCTTACAAAAAACATTTAATCTTACTAATATTATAAACGTGAAAGTTTGTAAGTATGGATGGATGGATGGATGTTTGTTACTCTTTCACGTAAAAACTACTGAATGGATTTTAATGAAACTTTACAATAATATAGCATAAACATCAGAATAACACATAGGCTACAAGTTATAAAGATATTATGTGAATTACAACAATTTATACAAGTCGAATTCAAAATATCTAATTGTCAAATTTTCGACCATATTAAACTACTAGCTTTTGGGCGCGGCTTCGCTCGCGTGGACTTCGAACCCGTGCTTATCTCTATGCATTCGGTTATTGTGACTAAACTATAATAGTTAGATATGTGCTCTCGCGGACTTTTTTGTAGATTTTAATAAGACCTACAAACTCGTAGTACTTCATTTTGTTCTATTGTCAATCGTTTTTGCAGCGCACGCATAAATAGGTTTTCGATTTTACACCTTGGGTTACAAAATCGCAATTTTCATAAGGATCCCTAATTCTTTTGAAAATAAAATATAGCCTATAACCTTCCTCGATAAATGGACTATCTAACACTGAAAGAATTTTTGAAATCGGACCAGTAGTTCCTGAGATTAGCGCGTTCAAACAAACAAACAAACAAACAAACAAACAAACAAACTCTACAGCTTTATATATTAGTATAGATAGACAACATAACGTTTCGCTGTCAGGTGCGTTTTGTTAAAGTAGGTTTTATACGGACGGGATAAAAATCTCAGGTATCCTATGTCCAGCTTTCTTTTTGTTTTAAATATATATAATGCGGAACAAAGTTCGCCGGGTCAGCTAGTACCTATATAATATAATAGGACCTTGAATAAGTTTTCACTGTTTCTTCAAAGATGGCAAAAGGTTTAACAAAATTTTATCATAAACTGTTCAAAAAGATAAATTTAGATTTGCTCGGAGTCTGGGGGTCATTTTTGCTAGTGAATTACATGTTTGTAAACCGCCCCCGCAATACAGGTTATTAATAGTGCAGGGGTTACGTTTTTTAAATATAAAAAATAAATAACCCAATTTAACGTTGGTGTCAATTTAAGTTGGTACCTACTTCAGACGGTTGTTTGTACCTACATGTTTTTATTGTCTTTGAAGTTGGTAGTACTTTTTTATTCGCACATGTTAAAAAATCAAAGTTACCCAGCCGTGGCTGTCTGTATTTTAGCGGTAAACTAAAAACCAACTGCACGGAGTAGCATGCGATTTCATCAATTGATAGAGCGATTCCTGAGAAAAAGTCTAAATTGTAATTTGATAAGCTATTGTATAAACTGGTCGAAATATTACGATAATTGTGGAAGACAAAAACAATATTTGTGGTTTTCTATCTATACTCTATACTAATCTATAAAGCTGCAGAGTTTGTTTGTTTGTTTGTTTGAACGCGCTAATCTCAGGAACTACTGGACCGATTTCAAAAAATCTTTCAGTGTTAGATAGTCCATTTATCGAGGAAGGTTATAGGCTATATTTTATTTTCAAAAGAATTAGGGATCCGTATGAAAATTGCGATTTTGTATACCAAGGTGTAAAATCGAAAATCTATTTATGCGTGCGCTGCAAAAACTATTGACAATAGAACAAAATGATGTACTACGGGTTTGTAGGTCTTATAAAGATCTTATGAGAGCACATATCATAGTTTAGTCACAATAACCGATTTTATGTTCATAAAAAATATGCACGTTTTCGAAGGCCACGCGGGCGAAGCCGCAAAAGCTAGTAGGTCTATAAAAATATCATGGCACTATCTTTTAGGATAGATAACATCGTAACATCACAATATGATCACAAATAATATTGTTGTTTCAACTACCATTGCGAAGTCGGGCAGGTCGCTGGTTTTATTATAAGTAACTAACAGCTCTGCACCAAAGCAAAGGGCAATCAGTGCAGGAAGAGGCCACTTTGGTGGCGCCATATCATCACTGACAACAGCATTAGAGGGCATTATTCAATCTATATTGTTTCCACTTGTAATTTTCTCTTCATTTTCTACGTAGTTTCAACTATATATTAATACGTGAAGCAATAACCCCTTTTTACGAAAATAACGCGGCTGGGTATAAAATTTTATTTTAAATTGTGCATTAAAAATACATAACATTAATAAGAATTAGATTACACACACTGCCATGTATTTCACAGACGCATATAGGTATATTATATTCTTTTGTTTATTCTTAAAGTCAACGGTAAAATCAAGAATTGAACTTTAAATAAAGAACTGTAATTTAAAATTAATAGTTAAATTTCGAACGCTGGGCGACCCCTTGTTTAAAAAAAACAGTCAGTTGAAACTTGACTATCTCCCTCGCCTTTCCCCCCAATTTTATTGGCGATACGACTGCGATACCCGCAGGATAACGTGAGCTGGCGACATTGCAAAACAAAACTAGTAAGTAATACTAATACTAGTCAGCAGATATGACCCACTGCTGATTCGGGCCTCCTCCAGTTAGATGGGGGGTAATTAGCCTACTGTGCCATGCTTGCCAGACAGGTTAGCACAGGGTTCCGTGTCAAACTTTCCTTGCTAGCCGCAAGGTTATCGACCCTTTTGTCGGCTCTTACGACACCCTTAGCATGTAATGGGGTGGTGACGCCATGTATTCTCAATCCATTACCACACGGAATAAGTACTATGGATCTCATTTTGTCTTACATAAGCAACGCGTACATTTTGCTAACCAGTGCAGTAATTATCCTTCTGGATACTTTTGCCAACGGTAGAGTTGCGAAGTAATTCCCTACTTAAACTTTCATTTCTCTTCTTTCATGACTTTTTCTAATTGTTAGGCCGAACGTCCACCGCCAGCTAAAATAAGTTAGTTTAGTTTATCTTGCATAGTTAAGCCAGTTTTTCATACATGTGCGTCCACCGACGGTGAACTAACTTCTTAGTATGAAAAACTGGATTAACTATACAAGTGAATGCAAGCTAAACTGAACTAAATTATTTTAGCTGACGGTGGACGTTTGGCCTCACAATAAGAAAACGTCATGCAAGATGAATAAAAAAATGAACGTTTACTACCGACCTCAAAGATCTCCTCCGTCATTTTACTACGTTCTATGTCAAATGCGCAGTAACAACTGCGACTATCAAGAAGATGACGGTCAGAAATTTGAGGATATGCCCGTAAACCGACGGATGCTTAACGACGGGATAAGGACAAGGGGTCAATCAGTGCGAGGAGAGGAAGACGGCGATTCTATGGCGCCAGAACAATTGTAGTGTCATTAATATTCCCGCCTAACCTTGGTCAGGCCGATGGGAGAACTAAATACAGTTTAAAAAATATATTTGAACTTCTTTACTATTACTACTACCAGCCAATAGATGACCCACTACTGAGTCGGGCCGCCTCCAGTTACATGGAGGGTAATTACCCTACTGTGCCACGCTGGCCTGGCGGGTTGGCACAGGGTTACGTATCAGCACACACTAGCGGCCTGCCCGGCGTGGCAGGAGGAGCGCGCGACTCTCGTCGCTGTAATCGGAGGAGACCTGTCTCTGCAAACGGTCCTGCGCAGAATGGCCGCATCTGTGGTGGCCTGGGACGCGGTCCGGACGTTTGCAGAGACAGTCATGAGAAAGAAGGAAGAGGTGGAAAGGGATAGGGAGAGGGCGCCCGAAGCGCACCCGATGCGGCGCGCTCGCACGGGGCGTCGAGTGCTCTTAAGGAGCCTAAGGAGAGGAGGAGGGCCTCCTCGTCTGCGGCGGCGTGGTTCTGCATCAGATCCCACAATGCCGCAACAGGACGCGAGTTGGAGCAGCCCGGGGAGGTTTAGTGGGTAGGCCCCCACTATGGGGGAGAGTCCCACACTCCCCTCGCTGGCCATCCCCGTGGCCGGCGAGGGAATAAATACTATCGAATGCTTTCAAATAGTCAAAAAATAATAACACAAAAATTTAAAATTAATAATTTAGTTTTTACCACCGGTTCGGAACGCCATTCCACAGAGAAGAGCCGACAAGCAATCCCATGGTTGCTCTTTAAAATAAAAGCGTTACAAGTCTGGCAGATTAGTAAAAGTAACTACACGCATAAACACGTAGCATAGCCAAAAATGTAGAAAAATCACAACAACCTACCTCTTGAATTCCTTTCTTATGGCACCCTCAGGATCTAATGGGATGGTGACACTGTATATTCTAAATCCATCATCGCACGGATGCAGATTTTACTACGGACATACGCGTACGTGTGTGAATCGCATGACTCATCTGAATATAATTGCCCGTTCTAATGAGGAAACGTCCTAGTGATTCCATGAGTGAAATTACATAATTCAAACGTATTCATTCATGATATTCTATTTACAGCGCGCAGGACCGACGGCGACGCCCGATGGGGCAGAAATGTCCTCGAGGTTCCAAACTCAAATCATTTATTTCAATTGAACCTATTTACAGGTGTTATTGAAAGGTCAAAGTGAAGTTAGGAATCTAGTTGCTTGTTGCAAAAAGTAGATCCTATGGAGAAGAACAGGCAAGAAACTCCATGGACACTCTTTATAATCATCCGGAAAGTTCGTTCCGGAAAGCGCAGTGCTGGTAGGTCTCCCACACGGTGGACCGATGACTGGAAAACGATGCATGCGGGCGGCCCAGGACCGGGCTTTGTGGAGATCCTTGGGGGAGGCCTACGTCCAGCAGTGGACTTATTTTGGCTGAAATGATGATGATTGTATTCATAGCCCGCCTTGGAGCTTCACTAAACGAGGCGGACCAAGGCCCCAAGTGTCTCAGAGCATCATGTACTAGCGGGGCGTAAAACCGGTGACCTTGATTCTGGCTGTCGAGGTTTTATTGGGTAGATCAGGGCAATCATTTCCATCTTTCTGCGCATCTCTTTCCATCTTTCCTGTATTCCAAAACCGTCACCACACAGAACGTATACACTAAACATATATTTTTTTATCTAAATAAATATCATGACAAACGCGTTTTATTTTCCTTTTCCAGTCGGACGAAAGTGGTTGTAGCTTGTTTTTTTTCTCTATCTCTGTAGAAATTTATTGGTTTGTGGTATTTAACATAATTTCTTTGTTACAGGAGTGTCAGCCAGCGAGGCTCTTCGGAATGGACTGTGCCACTCTATTTGGGGCGCATCAGCCAGCCGACCAGAGCCCAGGGCTGCGTCCCCACCTCCACTTAACCATGATACATATCTTCCTAGAGGTAAGCTTTAACATCCTCGTTTCTACATATAACGCCATATATTTTGGAAAAAATATTTCTATAGCTGATGATGTGCTAGGTTCTCGGCAGTCAAAGAAAAGGATAGAGCTTGGAATAATCTAAGCGGCTTCTTGGCCTCTATTTCCCATTACGAAAATATAAAATTTAAAATTAGAATTTAAAAATTAAATTAAAATTAATTAAAATTAGATTTAAAAGTTAATAAAAATGTATATCCAAAATTATAGAACCCAAAAAGCTGGTAGCTACCTCGGACAAAGAATCAGTCTAGCGATTCAAAGGGGGAACGCTGCCAGTATCTTCGGAACCTTGCCTAAAGGGACTCCTTTAAATAATATATTTTAGTATTTAAGTTTTAGCTTAATTGGTATTTTTAGTCTTGTTTTATTACTTAAGTTAGTGTTTATGTAAGTACATATTACTTAAGTTAGTGTTTATGGAATAAATATTCATTTATCATTCTGTACCATGGCGTCGAAATATTCCATATTTTAATGATTTTAAATCGACCCCAAAATATATTGAAAACTGATGTTTCTTCGTCTGAGGACAAAATAAAAAATAAACGAATAATAGGTTTTTTATAGAGATTAAATAAACAATAACGGCTGTGTTCGTTTTTAGTAGATAGAGTGATTCAAGAGCAACTTATAATACATGCATAATATTGTAGAGGAACACTGATACATTTAGATGTTCATCATTGTACCCGTGCGAAGCCGGGGTGGGTCGCTAGTTATATATGATGGTAAATAACCCTTGAGTCCTCACCACCCCATACCATCCTGCGGGTGTCGTAAGAGGTTACAAAAAAATTACAAGGGCGGAAACATAGGCGCAAGAGAAAGAACACTTGAAACGAAACACTGTGCCAACCCATGTCACCAGCGTAGCACAGTAGGCTAATTACCCTTCATGTAATGGAGGGAGGTCAGACTGAGTCGTGGGTCTTTTATGGGCTGAGTAGTAGTAGTATTAGTAGTAGTAACCTGCAAGCCTGGCTCCTAAATATTCAAGTTCTCTCTGACTGCCTCGTTGGTCTAGTGGTTAGATGTGCCGCCTTTGGATCAACGGGTCCCGGGTTCGATTCCCGAGTCGGGCAAGTGTCTTTGTCTAAACCAGAGGCACTGGCTCGGAGTCTGGGTGTCATTTCTATCTATAATACGTATGTATTTACAAAAAAAAAGTAGTTTATCATCCATCTCGTTACCATAACACAAGCATTAAGTTGCTTAGCTTGGGACCAGATGGCGTTGTGTGAAATGTCCAAGGATATTTATTATTTATTTATTTAAGTCTTAACATGTCTGATCTTGATTAGTAAGCCTCTTGTTGAATTTTTCTACCACGACACTCCTTATCCGATGGTAGCGGGTTTATAGATTTCTATGGATTATCTACGTCATATCTTTGTAAAGATAAAACTGTATAAACTTATCGAACATTAGACATAATAATATCTACCAAAATGACGGATTAATTTAATTTTTTTTGAATAAATATATAAATAGTCAATGTCTGTGTGGTAACGGATTTAGAATACATAGTATCACCACCCTATTCCATCATGAGGGTGTCGTAAGAGCCGACAATATGAAATGACAAGGCTGAAAACCTAGCCTCAAGAGAAGGAAAACTTGAAAACAAAACTCTGTGCCAACCCTTATGGCCAGCGTGGCACAGTAGGCTAATTACCCTCCCTGTTATGGGAGGAGGCCTGACTTAGTAGTGGGTCATTTATGGGTTGAGTAGTAGTAGTCAATTCTGCCCACGACGTCGTTGTCCCGGCTTCTCAGTCCATAAATAACCAATTGCTTAATCAGGGAGGCCAATTTACAAATATGATGAAATACACGAATACAAATGACACCCAGACTCAGAGCACACTTGTTTACACAAATACACTTGCCCCGGAATCGAACCCCGTGATCCAAAGGCGGCATCCAAACCCTCACAAGGCAGTCACAATAAAAAAATATCCAAACCTATGACGTAATCGTACTTTAATATTATTCTCAAATTGTAATGATACAACATTCTTAGTGATATCGACCGACAAAGGAAAAACGCCGCTAACAGTTGAAAAACAAAACCCATTTTCGTATAAATCAAAAATGTCTAAATCCATTGTCAATAACTGTGAGTGAACATTTAATAACTGAATTATTGGCTAAGAGTGAACCGTGCGGTTAGCACATTAAAAATATCAAAAATCTATTTAAAAAGTATAAATATATAACGATTCCAGATTTAAAAAGCAACTTGTACCTACTGGTAATAAATATTAAATCTTCCTTTAGGAAGCACTCAAATCAAAACAAAAATATTTTTTGATTTTAATAAAATCTTACGAATGCTTGTAAATAGTATTTACTTAATAATAATATTTTAAATTATTACAAAATAATTTACAATAATTAGTCATTTGGTTTTTACAACCGGTTCGGAATGCAATTCCACAGAGAAGAGCCGGCAAGAAACTCCATGGTTGCTCTTCTAAATAAAAGGGTTACAATGACTGATGATTACTGTTCAATTTGATCAGAAAGATTTTAGCCGTTTTACCGACGCCGGCACGGATCACCAATACGTTTGAAAACTCCAATAACAGCACTACCAAATCCCACAGGCTTCAGATTTTGGCCTGACATATCTTATCGACTCCGTCAGCCCGTATCAATGTCGAAATTACGTTTGTTTTATAACTCTGATTTGGTGGCGGCGCTACAAAGGTAGGCGATAACGGTATCGGCACTATCGGGTATCGGTTTAAATGTTCGCTTCGTGTTATGATAGTTGTAATTTTTCGTGTCGAACACAAATTTTGATATTGTCGATTCGATAAGGTACGGTCAGCATGTTAATCACAGCCCGTTAAATATCCACTGCTGAATCGGGTCTACTGTGCCACGCTGGTTTACCCGTCTGACTGACCTGGTTTCGTATGAAGAGTACGAGTAGCTTTACTGTCATTCTCTTTAGCTGCAACCCATATTTGCTGGTGATCATAGCGAGCAAACATGGGGGATTTTAAGATGCAGTTTCTAATACAAAAATATTCTACCATTTTTTTATATGGTCTTCTCGAACGTTCTATGTGGGGAAGGATTTAAAATACGTATTGTCACAATCCCATGCCGCCCCGAGGGTGTCGTATGAGCCGACAAAAGTGGAAACACCGAAAACCTAGCCCGCAAGAGAAGGAAAACGTGGCACAGTAGGCTAACTACCCTCCCTGTAATGAAAGGAGGCCGGACTCAGCAGTGGGTAAATAAATATAGTATGGGTAGTATTTTCTACTTCTTCTTTTAAAAAACGTAACCCTTGTAGTAGAAAGAAAAAAGTTTTATTTGTAACAAATACACTCATGACATATAGATACAAACAGTATAAAAGAAAGAAAGAAAAATTACAATCTAGCAATTACATGTACATAAGTGTATATGTCACAAATCGGCCCCAACTCAGCATAATGTTAGCCATACAGCCAACGCTGGTCTTCCGTTGGAACCGTTTGGTGACATCACGCGCCGGTAACTAGAGCACAAGTATTTACTTAGTAAACCAGCAAACAATAGAAATAAAGATAAAGTAAAAATAACGTTAAACTAACAAAGCAAAAATAAAACAATATACAGATTTAGGCAACAATTATAGTGTTAACAATGACATACCTAACATGAAATAAAATATCGGCTATAAGCTTTCCTCACGTCCGTTAGAGAGGTTAGTAGTAGGTATAACCTGTATCGCGGGGCCATTGTACAAACATGAAATTCATGAATACAAATGACACCCAGACTCGGAGCAAGTGCCTCTGCTTTACACAAAGACACTGGCCCGACCCTGTACTCGAAGCCTGAGGCGGCACATCCAACCCCTAGACCATAGAGACTAACACAGTACAGACTAACGCTTTAATTTATTTTACGTGGTTTGTTTTGCTAACTGTCCAACGTTAGTCGCGTTGTAAATCCGATTTGGACATGTGTACCCTTGTAAGCAAACATTAGCAAACAAGATAACGCTGAGAACGTATGTTTGAAGGGACTGGATTGTACGAAGACAGCTTTCTTGTAACACCTAATAAATACTGTCATCTCAGAATGAATTTGAGCTACATTTTACGTATCTTATTTAAAACATAACAAAATATATTTTTATTCCGTGTGGTAATGGATATAGAATACATATTGTCACCACCCCATTCCAGCCCGAGCGTGTCGTAAGAGCCGACAAAATGAAATGACAAGGCCGAAGAGCTAACCTCAAGAGAAGGAAAACTTGAAACAAACCCCTTTTTTTTTGTTTCGCTAGGGGTAAAATCCTTTATGGACTATCCCCGTCGGCCACGGGGATGGCCGAGGGGGGGGGCGTGTGGGACTCTCCCCCAGTGTGGGGGCCTACCCACTAAACATGCCCGGGTTGCTCCAACTCGCGTCCTGTTGCGGCATTGTGGGATCAGTACACAGTACCACGCCGCCGCAGACAAGGAGGCCCTCCTCCTCTCCTCCAGCTCCTACGAGCACTCGACGTCCTGCCGTGAGCACCCGAACAGGACGTCGCATCTCCTCAGATCCCACGTGGGGCGAGGGCATCCCCGTGCCCTGCCCCGGGATCTGCGGCCGGACTCGGCCTTGAAACAAACCCCTGAGCTAACCCGTTTGGCCACCGTGGTATAGTAGGCTAATTACCCTCCATGTAATAAGAGGAGGCCAGAATCAGTAGTGGGTCATGTATGGGCTGACTAGTAGTAGTAAAATGTTTTATTTTCCCTCATCATTTGCTCTTAAAGGCACTTTCAAATAGTCAGTTTTTACTTCTGGTTTGGCAAACTTCTATAGGCGACTGTAAACGTCTCCACCATCATCATCATCATCATCGCAGCCAGTTAAACATCCACTGCTGAGTCGGACCTCCCCCAATAACATGTAGGGATATAAGCTGGCCAGACGGGTTTCGTATCAAGTTTTCCTTCTCTTGCTTCACACACTATAGGCGACTGTAATCGCTTCATCATCATCATCGCAGTTAAACATCAACTGCTGAGTCGGACCTCCCCCAATAACATGTAGGGATATAAGCTGGCCAGACGGGTTTCGTATCAAGTTTTCCTTCTCTTGCGGCGAGGTTTTCAGCCTTGGTATTTCCTTTAGTCGCCATGTAGTTTGAGGAGGCCCGACTCACCAGCGGGTCATTTATCAATGATGATGATGAAGTGTTTATAGACGCCTTCCGGCCGTAAAAAGTGACTATTTGAAGGTATACACAACCGTGCAGAAGTAATACTACGACCTTGGTGCATGTCATTTTGGGTTTACAAAAGGGCGAAGTTAACCTAAAACTCGATCAATCAAAGAGCAACAATCCGCATGGCAGTAAATATTTGTCAAACTGTATCTACGACACCGCGTCGGGTCAGACTTTAGGGCCGTGAAACAAATATCGATGTAACATTTTACGATTCGAATAATATTCGAATTCAACAATTCGCATTTCGAATTGTAGAATTCAACTTCGTATCACTTACATAATATTTTTGAAAATGTGGTCAATACAGACGAAGGAGATCGGACTATAAATTTCTTAACGCACCTGTATAATATATTTGATAACCAAGTGACATTTTTTATTTCATAAAAAGACAAAAGACTTCAAATGTTTCATAGATAGGAACAGTTTGTATTCAAAAAAATAGTAAATGTTAAAAGAGTATTTTCCGTTTCTCTAAATTTCCACAAATATTTCAAGATCAGAATTAGCCAAATCGGTCGAGCCATTCTCTGTTTTAGCTAGACAAATGAACAGCAATTGAGCACATAAAGATTACGTTTGTATTTTTTAATGATTACATTGTACGTTATGTTCTCTCGCGAATTAGGCTTAGCGGTTAACATTATCCGTGTGGTTTAGAATACAAAAGTGTCACCACCCCATTCAATACTGAGGGTGTCGTAAGAGACGACGAGCAGAAATGACAAGGTCAAAATCCTAGCTGCAAGACAAGAAAAACTTGAATCGTAATGGAACGGGGCTCGACACAATAATGCGTAATTTATGTAGCTTACAGTAGACTAACATTATGGTAAAGTCACCAAGCGGTATATGCACTCTTGTGTCAGTGTGAAAAGATGGTTAATTTTGTGCGAATGTTATTTCCTATGAACATAACAGTGAGCTGACATGTCGCAAGTTCAGAATTGTATTGTATGTAAGAATTGAATTGTCGTTCGATTGTTTATAGTCCGGTTTTTAATCGATTTACGGGGCATCACTACTATGTGCTATTATTGTCCCATCATTCACAACACTGTTTGTCAAAGTCAAGTAAAGATTGGTAGGTTTTACAGAGCTTGCGTGACTTTTCACCGTGAAAATTGTATTTACCAAAAGCCTTAGTGTAAGCGAGTTGATTGTACTTGATCCCTTGCTTACTCTGTTAATGACGTTAACCTTTTATTTCTAATTGTTAATTTGAAGTTAACAATATCATACCTGCGGAATTAAACTCTTTTTAACGGATTTATCTTGTGTAATATATGTGTTTTCTTTGTTGAATAAATGTGTTTTCTTTCTTTCTTTCTTTCTAATATACACGTATAAAATTAAAAGCATTTATTGCCTAGGGAGTAGTCATTTCATCTAACATGTTTTAATTTCATAAAAAGTTAATATACGAGGGTGAATCAAAAAGTTCTTAGAAGTGCATATATATGAAACCTTTTTGGATCAAGTTCGATATTCAAATTAAAGAGTGTCTATCACTATATTTATGCAGACTGTCACTTGTTTTTGTCAGTTCGTTCGCATGTAATAAATTTTTTTGTGCAACGAGTTGCTAAAAAGTCAAAATTATGGATAAAAGTGAGTTACGTGCGGTGATAAAATATCTCGGTTTGAAAAAAATGTCTACGAAGGAAATTTTTTTGGACATTCAGCAGACATTAGGGGGTGATGCTGTACCCTATTCTACGGTTGCGTACTGGGTGGCTGAATTTAAAAGAGGTAGATCAAGCTGTAAAGATGACCCGCGTTCTGGGCGGCCTTCAACCTCCGTTACAGAAGAAAATGTCAAAAAGGTTGAGAATCTGGTTTTGGAAGACAGAAGAATGACTATAAAACATATAGCTGAGATCCTAAAGATATCTTTTGGTAGCGTTCAATCCATTTTAATTGATTCACTGGGGTTCAAAAAAGTGTCTGCAAGATGGGTGCCACGAATGTTAACCGACGAAAACAAAAAGCGACGTTTGGAAATTTCCAAGCGTAATCTCGAAATGTTCCAGCGTGATTCGGATAATTTTTGCCGTCGTCTTGTCACCATGGATGAAACGTGGGTCCACCATTTTGATCCTGAAACTAAAAGACAAAGCATGTCTTGGAAACGACCATCCTCTCCATCCATTAAGAAATTTCGAGTTGCTCCTTCCGCTGGCAAAGTTATGGCCTCTGTGTTCTGGGATAGTGAAGGAATCCTTTTTATTGATTACATGCCAAAAGGCCAGACGATAACTGGACCCTATTATGCAAATTTAATCCCGAAAGTGCGTGAAGCGATTAAAGAAAAACGTCGTGGAAAACTGTCGTTGGGCGTGTTGTTCCTTCAAGATAACGCTCCTGCCCATCGATCGGAAGTTGCGCTCAACGCAATCCGCTGTGCTGGCTTCAATCTCCTTGACCACCCACCATATTCTCCGGACTTAGCCCCAAGTGATTTTCACTTATTTCCAAAATTAAAAGAGGAAATTCGTGGAACAAAATTTCACGATAATGACGCGGTTATAGCTGCCGTAGAGGACTTTTTCGAGAGTCAAGAAAATAATTTTTTTTCACACGGAATAAGGAAGTTAGAAACGCGTCATTCTAAATGCATTGCATTGGAGGGAGATTATGTAGAAAAATAAAATATTATTATTTAAATCTTTGCATTTTTTAATATTGATTCCAAGAATTTTTTGATTCACCCTCGTATGTTCATAAGTTTAATGAAGGGGGAGTTTAATGGAAGTAGAATTGATTTAGAATAAGATTAACGGCGTATAGGTAATCTATAGTCAATGTTATGTTATTTGATAGAATAACAAATTGAAAAAAACTATTAATAATTGACCTAAGTTGAGAATAAATAAATAATCTTACTATCTAAAAATCTGTTGATGGTAAGAATGGTGAATTATATGAATGGCAACTGGTATTAGAATAGAACTACTACAGTATTCTTTAAAGTAAACAATTGCATTTAAATATCTAGGTTTACCGCCACATACCAACTTTTAATCTTTAGCAATCCGGAAATTAGGTTTGAAAACTGTCGAAAACGCTTTGCCAAACACGTCGCTTTATTAGCAAGCATTAAGTTTGTCGAATTAACCTCAATCACACATTTTTAAGACCTCATAAAACTGGCTCTTAATCACAAATCTTGTGTTGCCTGGCAATTATCAAAGTTGAATGTAATCTCAAAGACACCGCGACGTTTCGTCAATGTTTACGCACAAACAAACATGCAATGCGACTAATGAAATAAAAGGAAACTGAACTGTCAGCCTTAGGTCCCTAGTTTTAGAGGTTATCTCTGATACTGTAAGATTGTACATGATTTAGTGTGTATGTTTGTCAACGTCAAAGTCATGAAGAGTGCTATTGTTTTAACAAATAATTCGTGGAAATATTAGAAGAGGAATCGGAGCGCGCACACAGAGGTGCCGCCAGATTGTATGGTCGCCGTGGTCGTTCGCGATAACCCGGAGCCAGATGGTTGTTTTTGGTGTAATGAACTATTCCAATGCCTGTTCTGTAGTCCTTTTGTAGATAAGTAATACTACTACCACAGGAGTAGAGAGTTATACAGAGCGAAACCTTCTAAGAACAGCGCCACGGTAGGTACACTACTACAAGCACGGTGCGCGTGTGTGCGGGGCCACTGGCGGCTGGTCACGTACGGAACGAAACCGGTTTATACTGGTTCGGCCAGTGCTCTATCAAAGGGCTACCTCACCGCTCGCTGCGTATCACGTCGTGCGTGTTTGTCTAAAATTGAAATTTGGATAAATTAGAAAGAGTGTAAATATGGTTTATTGTACTGTGTGCATGAACAGCAATCGAAAAAATAAAAACATATCTTTTTTAATTACTCCAAAGACCAATGAAGACTTTTTGAAATTATGTGATTAGTTTATGACTAAAAGTATTTCTCAAATTACTAAATCACAAATAGATGTAAACAAACTTTTGTGTATATTTATTTTAATCCTCCTGTGCTAACCCTATAAGAATAGGTATCAATTTTGCTCACTCTTTAGAAGGATTCGCTCTGTATTACTATGTGCTACTACTCAGCCCATAAATATCCTTGGACATATCCTTGGACATTTCACACAACGCCATCTAGTTCCAAGCTAAGCAACTTAATGCTTGTGTTATGGTAACGAGATGGATGTTAAACTACTTACATACATTCGTTTTTGTAAATACATACATGTAGTGTAACTACTTACTCGCTTCCTTGTTATTATAATTAAATACATTCTATAATAATATAAATGAATACCAATCAAAGTAAATAATAATGCAAATGTATTACCTAATAATATTTCCAGCGATATTATTATATAATAGTAGCCATACCATAATAATGTTAATACTTAATTATAATAATGTTGTACGTTGCGCGGACAAGCCGACCGAGTTTCATATAAAGATATCGTCCATCACGACATCGCTGCGTGCGCGCGGTCGGGCCAGCTGACCGGCATCCGCCGCGCGCCCCGCAGTGCCCACGAGTCATTACTACTGGACGCACGCCGCTCTCACAGAAAACAACCGTTATTCGTACGCGAGTTTATACATTTCGAATGCAAAAATCGCTGTAAAGGTTTGCTGTGTTAGTTTGACTTTTGTACTCTTTGCTTGTGAACTTTTTCTGCCACGTATAATTTCTCCTTCTATTGTACTGTGCTTTGCTTGCTATAATAAATAGTGCAGTGAGATTATATCGGCCGTTTAATTTATGTCCGACGTTGAAGAGGAATACGGAGACCCGACAACCCACTTCACTGGTGACCCCGAGAACGAACACATGATGACGGAAAAAGCAAACCAGTTAGAGTTAAGCAAAGTCGGCGTCAGGGTGCCGCCATTTTATGCAGACAAACCAGCATTATGGTTCGTACAGCTCGAGAGCCAATTCGTGCTAGCCGGAATAACGACGGATTCCACGAAATTCCACTACGCGTTGGCCCAACTGGATTCGGCGGCGGCATCAATCGTGGAAGATGTCATTATCGGACCCGCAGCGCCAAACAGGTACGAATTATTAAAAACCGAACTGGTTAAGCGATTGTCAGTTTCGCGTGAAAAAAGGATCAGCCAGCTGCTGACAAACGAGGAGTTGGGAGACAGAAAGCCGTCGCAATTCCTCAGGCATTTGAAGAGCCTGGCTGGAGCTGGTGTTCCTGAGGAGTTTCTGCGATCGATATGGACCAGCAGACTACCCACCAGTACGCAGAGCATCATAGCTTCACAAGCGAAACTGCCGTTAGATGAGGTCGCAGAGTTAGCTGACCGCATACACGAGGTAGTACCATCCGGACCCCAGATAGCGGCAACATCAAGGTCATCGGCACCACACCCCTTTAGCCAGGAGATTGCAGCATTGACCCAGCAGGTGAGGGCACTGACGATGAAGGTCGACCAAATGTCACGCCAGCGCGGGCGGTCCAGATCCCCTGCTGCGAAGCGGGGACGCCGCCGCTCATCATCGTCAGCACGAAGGTCGAACTCCAACTACAGGAAGTTTCCGACCTGTTGGTACCACCACAAATTCGGGAACAAGGCTACGCGGTGTGTACAACCTTGCGATTTCGCGGGAAACGGCCAGGGCATCCCGTAATGGCGACCGACGACTGCCCGAGTACCGGTCGCCTCTTTGTTACAGACCAGCAATCTAAAATTCAATTTTTAGTGGACACCGGCAGTGACTTATGTGTGTTTCCAAAAAAATGTATGCAGGGTAGATGTGTAAAAACCGACTTAGTGTTAAGCGCCGCTAACGGTACGACCATATACACGTACGGTTTCGTCAATTTTACTGTAAATATAGGCTTACGCCGCGACTACGCTTGGCGATTTATCATTGCAGACGTGACGAGGGCGATAATCGGAGTGGATTTCTTATCTCACTATGGGCTTGTCGTCGATGTGAGGAACCGACGCCTCATCGATGGGATGACATCGCTCGCCGCCCCGGCGTTGCTCGCGCGTAAGTCTGAAGACATCACTTCGGTTAAGGTAATGACTGGTGATTCTACATATCATAACATACTTAAACACTACCCCGAAATAACACGCCCACCCGGCATACACCGCATACCTACACATAGTACAGTACATTACATACGTACTACACCAGGACCACCGGTATCAAGTACACCACGTCGCCTGGCGCCGGACAAACTGAAAATAGCCAAAGCAGAATTTGACGCCATGCTAAAGAGCGGCATCTGCAGGCCTTCAGAATCCCCCTGGTCATCCCCCCTCCACCTGGCCCCGAAGAAGAATGACGGATGGCGTCCGTGCGGCGATTACCGGATGTTGAACGCCCGGACCGTGCCGGACATGTACCCGATCCGTCACATCCAGGACTTTGCACACAGTTTGGCTGGCTGTACCGTGTACTCCACCATCGATTTGGTGAAGGCCTACAATCAGATTCCCCTCCATCCGGACGACATTGCGAAGACAGCGATCACAACGCCATTCGGGCTTTATGAATTCCCGTTCATGACGTTCGGACTTCGCAATGCCGCTCAGACGTTCCAGCGTTTTGTCGATGAGATGCTCCGGGGGCTGGATTTTGTCTATGCGTATATTGATGACTTCCTGGTCTTCTCCCAGGACCTGGAGACCCACCAGCAGCATCTACATCAGGTCTTCACCAGATTGAAGGAGTACGGAATGGTTATCAACCCAGCAAAGTGTAGCTTTGGTGTATCTGAGGTGAGTTTCCTTGGGTACCATATTACAGCGGAAGGAACCACGCCACTACCCTCCAAGGTCGAAGCCATCCAGAGATTCCCGTCGCCGAAGACAGTCAAGGAGTTACGTCGCTTTTTAGGGATGCTTAACTTCTACCGCAGGTTCATACCGAACGCGGCACAGCATCAAACACCCCTTAACGCTCTACTGACTGGCTCGGTAAAAGGTTCCCACCCTGTAAACTTTTCCTCACACGAGGCTGAGGCATTCCAGGCTTGCAAGGATGGTCTGTGCCAAGCAGCTATGCTGGCGCACCCAGACTGCAACGCGAAACTCGCACTCGTGACGGACGCGTCAGACAAAGCCATCGGTGCCGTACTCCAGCAGCTGAAGCAGGACGAGTGGCAGCCCTTGGCGTTCTTTTCACGAAAGCTCAGCCCTACTCAGGTAAAATACTCCCCCTACGATCGCGAACTTCTAGCCATATACGAGAGCGTGAAGTATTTTAAGCACATGTTGGAGGCTCGGGTCTTTACAATATATACAGACCATAAGCCCCTCACATATGCTTTCCACTCTCGCAAAGAGAATTGTTCCCCACGACAGTTCAGACACCTTGACTTTATAGCCCAATTTACGTCTGACATCAGGCACATATCGGGGAAAAACAACGTCGTGGCGGATACCCTTTCGCGCGTAGAGGAAATAGTCCAACCTGTCACTGCCGAGGGAATAGCCTCCGCTCAACAGGCTGACAAAGAGCTGGAGCAACTGTGCAAAGCCGGTTCATCGTTACAGTTGGAGAAGATAAAAATCCCTGGTTCTCAGGATTACCTGTACTGTGACACAAGTGGCGCTACCCAGCGGCCATTTATTCCCAAGCAGCTTCGCAAGCCAGTGTTTGACAGCCTGCACTCCTTCAGTCACCCCGGTGCCAATGCTACAGCCAAGCTAGTGGCAGAGCGGTATGTCTGGCCCGGTGTCAAAAAGGACTGCAGAGAGTGGGTACGTACCTGCATGGCTTGTCAAAAGTCTAAAATCACCCGCCATGTCTCTAGCCCGATAGGTAGCTTTAAATTACCCCAGGCTAGACTGGCATTCATTCACATAGACCTAGTGGGTCCGTTGCCATTGTGTCAAGAGTACCGCTATTGTCTCACAGCTGTCGATCGATTCACGCGATGGCCAGAGGCAATACCACTGACAGACATGACGGCAGAAACAGTGGCACGGGCATTGCTCAATGGCTGGATAGCTCGCTTTGGTTGCCCGGCGGATATAGTCACCGATAGAGGACGCCAATTTGAGTCGGCCCTATTTCAGCAGTTATCCGTCATGGCCGGTTACCAACACCGTAGAACAACGGCGTACCACCCGGCATGCAATGGGCTCGTGGAAAGGTTCCATCGGCAACTGAAGGCTGCAATAACCTGCCACGGAGGAACCAGTTGGGTGGAAGCCTTACCTTTCGTCCTATTAGGTATAAGAAGCGCCTATAAAGAAGATATTCAGGCATCAGCAGCGGAACTTCTATACGGGCAGCCCTTGCGCCTACCGGGAGATTTTTTTAACCCCCCAACTGACGAGATCACAGACATGTCAGATTACTTATCAAGACTCCGTAAGTTCGTAAGGGACTTACACCCGTCACCAGCACGGCACAATGGTAAGCGCAATACCTTCATTTTTAAAGACCTCTCCACAACAGCTCACGTTTTCCTTCGAGATGACACTGTAGGAGGGTCCCTAAAACCAGCGTACACTGGGCCGTACGAAGTTATCACAAGGGGTAACAAAGTTTTCAAAATTTTGGTTAACGGTAAACACACAACAGTATCGATAGACCGTCTCAAGCCGGCCTTCATACTTTGCGATCCAGATACCACACCACATACACCACCACAACACCACCACAACGCAACTCACCATCACAACTCAAATTCACCCAGGAATCATCAGCCATTACCTGGGCCCAGGAATGACTGTAAGAGGACGCGATCTGGACGTACCGTTAGATTTCCCGATTATTATCGCCCTTGACGGTCTCTGGGGAGGGGTGATGTAGTGTAACTACTTACTCGCTTCCTTGTTATTATAATTAAATACATTCTATAATAATATAAATGAATACCAATCAAAGTAAATAATAATGCAAATGTATTACCTAATAATATTTCCAGCGATATTATTATATAATAGTAGCCATACCATAATAATGTTAATACTTAATTATAATAATGTTGTACGTTGCGCGGACAAGCCGACCGAGTTTCATATAAAGATATCGTCCATCACGACATCGCTGCGTGCGCGCGGTCGGGCCAGCTGACCGGCATCCGCCGCGCGCCCCGCAGTGCCCACGAGTCATTACTACTGGACGCACGCCGCTCTCACAGAAAACAACCGTTATTCGTACGCGAGTTTATACATTTCGAATGCAAAAATCGCTGTAAAGGTTTGCTGTGTTAGTTTGACTTTTGTACTCTTTGCTTGTGAACTTTTTCTGCCACGTATAATTTCTCCTTCTATTGTACTGTGCTTTGCTTGCTATAATAAATAGTGCAGTGAGATTATATCGGCCGTTTAATTTATGTCCGACGTTGAAGAGGAATACGGAGACCCGACAACCCACTTCATACATATTATAGATAGAAAACACCCAGACCCGGAACAAATACTTGTAGGTCGTACAAATATTTCTGCCGTGCGGGAATCGAACCCGCGACATGCTGCGCAGCAGGCGATCGCTCAACCACTGCGCCAACCGTGTCGTAGATGACCCACTGCTGAGTCAGGCCTCCTTACTCCTTACAAGGAGGGTAATTAACCTCACTGTGCCACGCTGGCCAGACGGGTTAGCACAGGTTTTCATATCAAGTATTCGTTTCTCGCAGCTAGATTTTCGGCTGTGTCATTTCTGTCGGATCTTACCGGCATTGGCATTTCCTTCATTCGGTTATAACGACATCCTCAGGATGAAATGGGATGGTGATACTATGTATTCTAAATCCATTACCTTAAGTTTATCTTCTTATAATATAAAAATGAATCTCAAAATGTGTTGGTAAGCGCATAACTCAACAACTCCTGGACCAATTTGGCCAATTCTTTTTTTGAAATGTTCGATGAAGTTCAATGCTCGTTTTTAAGGCGAGAAAAATTACCTGAAAACCCCTAAAAATGCCATTTTATTTTTCTAACTAAAACGTAGAGTCAATATTATTATTATTATTATATATTTTTACTAGCGACCCGCCCCGGCTTCGCACGGCATGTATTATACATATAAACCTTCCTCTTGAATCACTCTATCTATTAAAAAAACCCGCTTCAAAATCCGTTGCGTAGTTTTAAAGATTGAAGCATACATAGGGACGGACAGACGACAGTGACTTTATTTTATACTATGTAGTGATATTAGAGGCTCATCACACAAGGCCCAAGAGGTGGAGTGACGCAATGTCATACACAAACGTGATGAAAGGGTTGAGCACAGTGTCTCCACCCTTGCCAAGCTCATCGCCTCGCGAGACGTGACAATGCATTCCCGCAGGCGATTCGGCATGAGGCAGAAAGTTCGTGGTAGGTTTTAGTGGGTACACCGGTCGCATCTCACCATCTTCACGCGGCCGGGACTCCCACATACCCCAGCCCGGTCCCATGGCTGGGGACCAATAAATGGTTTCCCCAACGTAAAAAAAAGGATAACTTGACAATAACCCATTGTCGTACCGCGGTACCGCGGTAATACTATAAATCTGCATGACAAAACCTCCGTTCGCAATTAAATTGAATTTGCGATAATACCTCCCATCGTACATTTCTTATTTGTCTGATGAAATATAACCTTTTAATATTGTAGTACTACTACTACTCAGTCCATAGATAACCCACTGCTGAGTCGGGCCTCCTCCCATTACATGGAGGGTAATTTCGACATGACATGATACTATGTAATTCTTTAACAAGCTAATGTATAGCTCAACTCCTTAGTTGTACTACAAGTAAGTCTTCACCTTTTTCACCAGTATAACATAGTTTGGCTTACTTCCGTCGTTTATATGGTGCAATTCCTTTCTTACCTCCGACACTACCGGTAATCACAATGGTTCGACCAGCCGGAAAATTATCGACACATCGCAAATTATAATTTTTCCACATTTGACAAAAAACGGAATACTAAATTTGAAAACATCAAATTAGCCAATAAAAATGCTTTATAAATACGATCTTTATTTACAGTGACATATAGTCCAAAACACAGCACTACGTTCGTTGTTTCAAACAATGTCTGTTTATTACGTCGTGTATTATCTTCCAATAGTAATCCCACTGTTTACGTTTATCTTATATAAGCGATGAGGAATTCGATTGATATAACATGCTATTCTATAATGTACTACTATACAGAGTATAACAAAAACTCTATAGTTACCCGAAGTAAGGGTTAAGTAAGTAAGCTAATTAAAAGGTACAGATAAATGTATGAAATGCCTTTCTATCTCGAAGTATCAGATATCGATCATAATTTAAATCAGAATTTTACCATCGAAATGGATGAATTGTAAGAATGAGGAATTGTGTATGAAAGGTGTGAATGTAGATATGACGACTGATAGGTGTATATGGAGACTGCCTAGCGCGTGACAGGGGCCGTATGGTGATATTAGTAATTTTAATTAAGACGATTTTTTTTAAATAAAGTCCCTCAATAATCTGAGTTGCATAATTCTTGGAGTCTCTATATGTTTCGAGATAGAACTCTTTCCTCACCAGCCGGTGAACAAATCTCCTATCAAAACAATTGCTAAGTTTTCCTCAAAGTTTACACAGGGCATATCACTACTTCCATATATCCCTTTCATTATGGCTTTAGGATTTTTGTAACATCCTGTATACATTTATTGTTATGTTCATTAAATAAAAATACGGTTCTCTTTGTATGAATTATTGTAGATTTTCTTAAAGCACAACTGAACCTTTTACATACTTAAGGATAGAGAACCATACAATTAACCGTGTGGTGACGGATTTAAAATTCACAATGTCACCAGTCCAAACTAGCCTAAAGGGGGAAAGCTTGACACAGCCCCTGTGCCGAGGAGTGTTATAAGTTTGTCATGTTTGTAATATGTATATATATATATATGTGTGTGTGTGGAAAGAAGTGGTCTCTGCCTACCCCTACGGGAAAGAGGCGTACGTATATGTATGTATATAATTTTCCCCTCAAATTCATTGGCATATCACGATGTTGTTTCGACACATTTACGCGCAATCTTCGCAGCGTGGGCATTCTAATCCCCCTCGATATCACTTGCGAATCTTCAAACCGTGCCGCAAAGACCTGATTTATCACGTTTTATCAGTAAAATTTAACTGACGTTTTTTTCTGTTGGTCAACGTGACAGTATAATATACATCTACATATAATATTTTCTTTAGGTAACTGTTTAGTCGAATAGTGTCACCAAACTATTACAAGCTGTGGGTGTTAAAGGAGACTGATTAGAGAGTTAGAAAGATAAATCTAGACTGCAAAGACTTGTATCAAAAGGTGTTGACTGATTATGACAACACAGAGGGATGATATCCATTTGCATGACACGTGTAAATAGGATTTAAAGATCGTAGCATGAAAATAAAATCTCAACAAGAAACCCTTTACTGAGCCTTTGGAAGAGTGTAGGCGTGTATATTTTAAACGACTTCAAAATGAATCAGGATCTATGTACCTATTACCGCACAACTACGCTATCTAAGAACCGAGGTGGAAAATTCTATTCGATTAATATTGCCTTCGGATTGGTCCCCTAGAAATTTTATCAAAATTGCTTAAGTATTTTGCTACGTGAGCAAAACTATTTATTGAAGACAATTTTGGGTACGCTTGGACGACTTACTAGTTGTCAATTCCGAGTTATATGGACAAAAATAAAAACGTTTTAGCAAAAGAATTTACGAATTCAAAAACTAAAAAACGAAAATTTATCAATTTTTCCAGTGACAATTTTCAAGTCAGTGCCAACTACAATAGACACTTACGTTATTTAGAATAAACATACATCAAATTGTTGTTTGTTGGGTTTTTTCACTTTTTTTTCTTTTAATTCTAATTAATAAATTACTTTGAAATTAGGGTATCAGTTAATAACATTTACAGTATGTTAACAGTCTTTTAATGTTAAGATGCTTAAGTTTTGTTAAGATTTAACTTTTTTAGTAAAACCAACTCGCAAAAATAACATCTAAATAAAGCTAATGTGATCAAAAAGAAATGTCAATGTGTCGTTTCCAAACTTCAAAACCAACAGGAAACCTACATAATTAATACGCAAAATAATCTCGAAATAGTCCTTCAAAATTATAGCTTTGATTAATGTAATCTTCAGAAAGGATTACTTCAATAAACCGTGCTCGATATGGACGCACGATTTACGATAAAAAAGTTATTTGTAAATTTTACCCTACGAAATCGATCGTCTCATAATTAAAACATTCGTTTTCTTCCCCGTACCAGGCTATTGCTTATATTTTACTTATGACGATTTAAATTACTACTATGTACTCAGTTAAACATGACGCACTGCTGAGTTGGGCCTCGTCGTCGATTACATACTTTATTTTCGGCCTTGTTATTTACTTCTGTCGGCTTTAAGGATAGAATTTGACTGCCTTATTGATCTATCGTTGTATCACCGCTCCCCGGTTCGATTCTGGGATCGGATGAGACTAAACGTCTTTATATGGAAAGGTATTAACATCAATGTCAACCGTAATTTATTATAACGTAAAATTCTTATCAGTATTTTGTAAATATAATTTAAACAAATTCGACTTATTAAAAAAATATTGATACTTAAAAATACATCAACGTCAAACGTAATTATTACAACATAAAATTTCTATTGGTATTTCCTAAATATAATATTGAAAAATAAGACTTATTAAAAAAATATGGATACTTATAAATTGGATTAAAATTCAATAGTAAACATTTTATTACAAGACGAAGTAGCCGAAATTAGTAAAAAGTATATTGTAAGTAGGTGCTGATAACAATCCCTCATTTACAAGCGTAGATTTAGTAATCTAGTCGATAACACGGAATTAAAATCATATTATTACAATTGATAAAAGGCATTATAACGGAATGATAACATTTGATTTATACATATTTTGAACAATATCAATGATACTAATGCAAGCACGTACCTTCTCACGTCGTGACGTTGTAAAAATGTTTAAGAATACAATAAACTATTATATTATTAAATGTTAAATTATGACAAAAAAAAAGTCATTTTGGAAAGAGCTATAAAAATATCTTCCGTCTGGTGACGGATTTAAGTACACAACCAACTCATACCGTCTAAGAGGCGACTAAAAGAACGCAAGACGCAGATCACCTAGCCGCAAGAGAAGGAAAACTTTTTACAAACACTGTGCCAAACTATCTTACCAGCGTGGTACAGTAGGCTAATTTCCCTCCATGAATTTGGAGTAAGCCCGACTCGGTAGTGGGTCGTATAAGGGCTGAAACGACGACGACAACGATGAATATAAATTTGAGAAATTGTGTAGACATCTTCATTGTTGTGTGTTCAAATTTAAAGAAACATATTAATTTATGTCATCGTCATCACACAAGACACAATCTTCCTAAAACGCTTTGTTAAAGATTTCCAATACTATGAACAGTTAACCCTCAAATTCCACAGGTCGGTCTAAAATGCTCCGCGGTATTATAACCCTAGAACCCGTCATGGTCCCCGTATGATGTAGATTTAACATTTTATTACTCCCTCAATCCTGATTAACGATTTGTACGTGACTTAACATGTTTTCAGTCACTGGAAGTGCTCATTTGTATCGTTATCAATTGATATTTAATTAAGTTGGATATTATAACTGTATATTTATGAGAAATATAATATTTAAGGAATTTTATAAAAATGTTTTATAACAACAGATTGTCTGGGAGGACATGTAGCGTACAACTTAAAAACAATTTAGTTTAATTTTGCTAGTATTTATTTATACTTATTTTATTAATACTTACGACCAACGATACGTGTCTTTGATGAAAGTGTTAGTCACTTTAAGTACATTCAGAAGATAAATATAAAAACTTTTGACGGTAAGAAATCTCTAAGACTGCTGATATTTGTCAGTCTAGTGAATAAATACGAATTAAAAAAAACCTTGGTTACCCCCTCCGATATCGCGAGGCCGCAATCCAAAATGTAAATTGTCCGTACGTACGGTACGACCGTGCGCATATTTTTAATTTGTTAAAAGCTTTCAGAAAAATAACAATCTGAATGCACGGCTCGCAATTTGCGTTCGGCCGCGCCTCTTATAATTAAAATTGCATTAAGACCGCAAATAGGTGGACGGTAATGATGCTAATGCACTGTTTGAATAGAAAAAATGCAACAGTCTGACGGCATGTAATCCACTTTGCGGTTAAAAATGCCTTAATTCGGCCACGAGTGGGCACAGCGTTTGTCTTACGTCTGACAGTTGGGAAGTTGAAATCCAATTGCTGTTTAAGGGATGAGGTGAAGTGGTTTTTGGTCGACATTATTTGGAAATACTCGGTACGGTTGCTGCAGTGGTTGATGCTTAGTAGTGAATTATTATGGTAACGTCAAGTTTTGATATGTATATTGTTTACAGACGTGGTATTTATAAAAAAAAACATGAAACAATACATTATCACGGCTAGCAACTGCTTAGTCATGTTAATTATAAGAAAACAATATTCAATTTAAATAAATAAAACTATTAAAAAAGTATCTTGGTACTATGACTACTAAAAAATATAATTAATAATTGTATCACTGTGCTGAATAACTTTCGAGAGGTAGGGTTAAGTAATAATTACCTCTTTAACTTATAAATGTATTATTCATTTATTTAACGTAAACATTGGCGGAATGAATGCTTGCGGCATTTTTTCCCAGCATACTTTTAGGATTTGCAGAGAAAGATGAGGTAGGTGCACTGACATGTGCAAGAATAAAATAATTTACACAGATAAATAAGCTAAAATAGATCGATTAATTTATCTTTACATGAACGAATGTTAACAGACAGAAAACACTCAAACAAAATTATTCCAAAAATCAATCATAAAAAATCTCAAGAAAAAGAAATTAAGAGAAAGAAACGCTATCTCGATTTCAGATTCAGCTCAACTCCCTAATGTATTACGCATATTTCTTAGTATAAAACAGAGTCGCTGTCGTCTGTCCGTCCCTATGTATGCTTAAATCTTTAAAACTACTCAACGGATTATGGTGCGGTTTTTTTATATAGTCTTTTATATAGGTGATAGATAGAGTGATTCAAATGGTAGGTTTATATGTATAATGCATGCATAATATTGTGTACTGATAAATTTAGAGGTTCATCATTGCACCCGTGCGAAGTCGGGGCGGGTCGCTAGTAATATATAATTTCATCTTCCAGTCCGAAAAGTAATCATTAATTTTAATATATTACAGCAGTAACTTCGAAATAGAACGAAATTATAAATCAAAAATCAAAATTATATCATCTAATTACAGTCGGACACAATAGCACAATAACGCCTTTCTTTACTCGTCATTGAGGGTGCTATTCAATATTTGGCGAAGCTATAAATTCGAGCATACTGTCAGGCCTGAACAATGAATCTAAATAACCATTAATATGTAATAAATACTATGGGGTAATAAAGCCGTGTCGCGTGGGGCGCAAACAAACAAGTGTACGGGGGCAACCCTTAAACGCTGCCCATTGTCAGAAAACTCCCGCGCGTGACATGTTCCAAGGGGCAAATGTGCACCTTGGACACATCTATAACTGAACACCTTAAAACAATATTATAATACTGACTTTAGTGTAAAAGGCTTTTAGTACAGTCCGTGTGGTGACGAATTTAGAATCTATACTAATATATAAAGCTGCAGAGTTTGTTTGTTTGTTTGTTTGAACGCGCTAATCTCAGGAACTACTGGCCCGATTTCAAAAAATCTTTCAGTGTTAGATATTCCATTTATCGACGAAGGTTATAGGCTATATTTTATTTACAAAAGAATTAGGGATCCGTATGGAAATTGCGATTTTGTAAACCAAGATGTAAAATCGAAAACCTATTTATGCGTGCGCTGCAAAAACTATTGACAATAGAACAAAATGATGTACTACGGGTTTGTAGGTCTTATAAAGATCTACAAAAAAGTCCGCGAGAGCACATATCTAACTATCATAGTTTAGTCACAATAACCGATTTTATGTTCATAAAAATTATGCACGGGTTCGAAGCCCACGCGGGCGAAGCCGCGCGCAAAAGCTAGTACATAATAATTTTCCCCCATTCCATTCTAAATGACGTAAAATCTGACAAAAGGAAATGACAAGGCAGAAAACTTAGCTGCAAGAGAAGGAAAATTTGGCCAGCGTGAGACGGTATGCTAATTACCTTCCATGTAATTGGAGGAGGCCCGACTCAGCTGTGGGTCATTTATGGGCTGAATAGTAGTATTAGTTTTAGTACTTTTTTAATATTTTACACTTACTTACTAAAAGAATAGGATACTATCGCTAATTCCTCATTTTAGTAGCCAGTTGGTTGACTCGTTTATTAAGTAGGTACTAGCGACCCGTCCCGGCTTCGCACGAGTGCAATTATGCATTTGTTATAAATATAAACCTTCCTCTTCAATCACACTATCTATTAACAAAAACCGCTTCAAAATCCGTTGCGTAGTTTTAAAGTTTTAAGCATACATAGGGACGGACAGACGGCAGTGACTTTGTTTTATACTATGTAGTGATAGTGATGAAGGTTACGCCGCGGGGCGCCTGAGTAGCCTAAGTTACTCCTTATATCATCAGTGAAAGTCCCGTCAAAATCGGTCCAGCCGTTCCAGAGATTAGCCGGAACAAACAGACAGACACAAAAAAAATTTAGGTCTATGTGCTGAGTAAAAAGTGGTTATTTTATTATTACAAACAGACACTCAAATTTTATTTATTTGTATCGATTATAAAACATAGGTAGTGACGTCATTAATATTTTTTGCTTGCCACCCGGACCGGACTTTGTGGAAATCCTTGGGGGCGGCCTATGTCCAGCAGTGGACGACTTTTGACTGAAATGATGATGATGATGAAATAAGCCTACTAACGGATGAAGTTTCTTGCCAAGTTTTACATCTTGTGCGGCCAGATTTTCTTCCCCCATTTACATTTAACTCCACGCACGGGAAGGAATGGGCTAATGACATTTTATATGTTAACTGCTATAGGTATGACTGCACAATATTTCGCGATAAAGTTTATCAATGACAAGCGCCCCTGATGTTGCCGATTCGTTCTGCACCAAATACCGTCAGCTGCTGCATTTCAGATATAGGGGCCGCACTTCATTAGAGTAACTTGTCTCGTTTCGAGATGGATGTTTGTTCTTGGACAGCGTGAGCGCTGGGCAAATGGTCATTTGATGTTTTATGAATATTTATGGCATAGATTACTTTTCTTACCGATGTCCTGTGTACCTATAACCTTTTAAGACATAATTTATAGAATAGACAGTATACTATTAATACTCAGCTCATACTCTATGCTGAGCTGGGACTCTTGTTATGTGGAGGGTAATTAACCTATTGTGCCACGCTGGCCAGACGGGTTGCACAGGGTTCCGTTCCAAATAAATAAATAATAAATAAATATCCTTGGACATTTCACACAACGCCATCTCGTCCCAAGCTAAGCAACTTAATGCTTGTGTTATGGTAACGAGATGGATGATAAACTACTTATATACATTATTTTTTGGAAATTCATACATACTGTAGATAGAAATGACACCCAGACTCCGAGCCAGTGCCTCTGGTTTAGACAAAGACACTTGCCCGACCCCGGAATCGAACCCGGGACCCGTTGATCCAAAGGCGGCACATATAACCACTAGACCAACGAGGCAGTCAAATTTCCTTATCTTGAGGAAATTTTCATTTCCTTTCGTCGGATCCTACGACACCCTGAGGATGGAATGGTGGTGAATATTCTTTGTTTTTCATAAACAAAAAAATAAGAAACTTACAACTACAATATACAAACGGAGTACAATTGCTGAAATGCATGTGCATAGATGCATAATAAAAAAGCATGTGATTTATTGTCCAAATTTTAATAATATAAATGAATTTGAGTTATGAACTTGATTCTCCTTTTGATTTACGTCAAGAATTAACAAAAAGTTTGTAATAGTTTCATTATCTTACTGCAACACACGTATTTAAAGAGATAGCGATCACCAAAGTGGGCAAACATGTACCTACTATCATCAGCCTCATCTTGGCTTTCCCTCAAGTGAGATTGAGATCAAACGTAGCCTATTTTATATTACTCACCACTTCTTTGATTTCATTAAATAGAACATACAAAAGTATTTTAACAGGTTATTTTATATCTATCTATTATTATAAGTTATTCATAAGCAAACATGCGTAAAAGTAACAATGCATTGAACGGTTCCACTGCTCAGTAGTTGCGTTTAGTCGCGCCCGCGGATTAGTGCATTGTAAAAAAAGATTGGGGTCGGAACAGCCCAACGTGTTAATTACGGGGGTTGGGCGAGGGTTGGAGAACAGATGAAAGTCAATTTGCTGCACCGACATGATACGGCCCATTTCATCGGGAGCGACAAGTGTGGCACCTGCGCTGTTTCACTGCCCGGGGGTTTTTATGACCCCGCAGACAATAGGCAATGCAGGGTTAGATTTTGAGAAGACTGACAAATATTTGTAAATGTAGCAGGAAATGATTTCTTGACGGTTCTGATGGTGTATATTTTATTTTATTTCTAACGTTTCAGGGACTTTGCAGTGTCCGTAGTCGCGGGACGACTGAAACGTGTCTGAAACGTTAGGAATGAAATGGAATATACACAATCAGAACCATAATTTTAAAACAGTCAATACCTATTTTTGCTCGCCGTTACAACAATGTCACAAAAAAAGGAAAAAACCTTTCCTGCAATGTGCAAAGATCGTCAAAACCTAAGACATCATATTGTTAATGTTTTCGAGTACCAACTATAAGAATCATAACTGGAATGTTAGATACATAATGAATCACCAATGACGGTAATAACAAATTATAAAATCTTATTATAGCTACTACCACATCATTGTATACATAAATTATAAAAAATAACAACAAAACATTGTCGTAGTTAGTCACGTCGTAAACAACCGTGGTATTTAGGCAAATCTCCACAAAATAAATAGGATAGGTAATTACTACATAAGTCATCAATCATACTTTAGAAAAATAATTTATCATAATTATTAGGTACATGTTAGAAGCGATTGGAAACGAATATTCTAGTTCCATAGTAACAATAATAAAATCTCTGCAGATTACCACTAATACGATAAAGTTCTTGCACATAATCATCAATTTATGGATATAGATGCAAACAGACATAGTGTTATTCCATCAATTTTTGATAACACTGGTAAATTTTTTGTGTAATTATATCATTATCAACAAAAGATACAATTTACTAAGTGGTACTAAAAATTTGATAGATTGCACTATGCCTATAATGATTATATAATTTTTTTAATCGACTATTAGAATCATTTATAAGATTGCATAACAATGGTGGTCGTGTTTTCGAAGAAAATTAAAGTTGATTACATTACAGATGACATCAAATTCGGCATCAATCGACTAGTAAGCGAACGAATAGACCAGGAAGAAGACGATAATCAACAGATTGAGATTAGACCAGGGGTATCGCCTGCGTCTCGTTGCGGTAGCTCATGCTGGGCGCCATCGCCACAATCTCCAAGATCAGTTCGCTCCAGCTCACCAGAACTTGAAGTGGACTCTCCTCCATCTTCCCCGAGAAGAACTCACCAGACGCCAGACACATCACCTACACCCAAAATATCGGAAACATTCTCTGTTAGCGCCTTATTAAGACCTGATGCCCCGAGAGTACAACCGCAGAGACCGTTTTTCTATCCACCTCTACCATTTGCGGAGCTACTTCGAGATGCTGGCAGTCTAGGCTTGCCTGGATGGAGTGGCTACAGCAATTTGTACCTTCATGCAGTCCAAGCGGCTGGCCCAGAGTTTTTGAGGCTAAGGGCGGCCGTGTTTGGAGCACCTAGTCCTTTATCGAGGCCTGTAGGAGATGTGTACTCATGCATCAAGTGTGAGAAGATATTCAGTACTCCCCATGGCCTAGAAGTCCATGCCAGGAGGTCACACAATGGAAAGAGGCCGTTTGCTTGCGAACAGTGCAGCAAAACATTTGGACATGAAATCAGTTTAAATCAGCACAGGTGAGGTTTTTTATTTCTTAAATTAGAAAAGCAATTAATAGACAATCACAAGGATTAACTATAGCCAAAAATTCCGCCAAAAAACTGGAAGAAAAATAAATACTAATGTTACTCTGGTAGCTATTTTACAACTAATCAAAAGTTTTATTTTGTGAGTAAGAGTGTTTTGAGTAAAATAAATTAAGTAGTTATTGCAATTCCAACATCTAAAGTTTAATTACACAGTTGAGATTCAGAATGTTAAAATATACAATCTAGACACTTTTTAACGGATTTATCGCGTGTATATTACATTATTTAAAAGTAGCACTTTTGAAGACAACTGTCATCTAGTCTCTCCCGCGACCACGACTGCTGCAAAGCATTCGAAACGTCAGGAATTAAATAATGTAATATACACGCGATAAATCCGTTAAAAAGTGTTTAATTTCAATGTGTAATAATCGCGAAAACCTAAGAAATCATTATATAATCTAGGTTTATCTTTAACAGTTCCTCTTCAAGTCTGTCACAAAATAAAATCAACTATGTTGCACATTTCAATTCCAAAGTGGGTCAACACGTTACGTCACTAGGTTAACATACTATTCAAACATTTTCCAGTATTCATATGCCAACTAGGCGAGGCATTTCCAATTAGTCTCATAACCTAGACCTTTATCTCCTAGGAACGTTCACAGCGTTGAGAAGGTGTTTGCTTGCAAGCAATGTGGGAAGACTTTCAAGAGATCCAGCACACTGTCCACTCACCTGCTCATCCACTCCGATACAAGGCCGTACCCCTGCCAGTACTGTGGAAAAAGGTTTCATCAGAAATCAGACATGAAGAAGCATACCTATATCCACACCGGTAGGTGCCTTCATTATTTCCATAGTTTATTTCAGGACAAAAAAATACTCTTTAACCGATGTATTTTTCAAATTATTAGGTTCGTGAATCTTCAAATACTCCAAAGGAAAATGGTTAATTAAAATCTAAGGTATTAGTGGTAAATAGTTATTTTCTGGGATTAAATTAGAATATCTGTTATCCTTTCACATACTTAAATACTATTTACAGTTATATAACAATAAATATTCTATAGAAATAATTGTGACATTTTAATTTTAAAGTAAATTCTTACCTTGCTTATTCATAATCTAAAGTTCTCCATCTCCAAAAAGTACAAGGTGTTAATCATTAATATTTGCACTACATAGGCTAACGATAACTTATGTAACTGCATCCATTTAATAACGGCATTAAAACAATGCCACTTGAAATCCAAAACTTGCCACAACAAAGTGCCATCTTAAATAACAAACTGTCAACATTAATCGGCTGAAACCGCCACAGCGGCCATTTACTTATCCGGCGTAATTCAAAGTGTAAACTCTGTCAAAACATCTTAGCCACCCCCGCCTTAGAACATAATTAATTTACATTAACACCTAAGACGAGTTGTTTTATAATAATCGGAGTAGGCCGAGACGGTGCGGTTACATTATGGGGGCGTTAGGTTACGGAGACACACAGTCAACATTTTGTCGAGCAAGCTTTCTATGCTTACAAGATTCTGGATAAAAAGGCACTGTTTTATGTTCATGCTCAAAAACCACCCATGCTATGCATGTTTATTATATTTTGTGAAAATTATAACACTTATATTGCACCTGCAAAAATTTATACGTACCTCAAAGTTTGGTAAGATTTCTGTTCAACAGACTGCAATATTTCATTACTAGCTGCGCCCCGCGTGATGAAGATTATTTTTTTCTACTCACTTGAAACTTTTTGTTATACATTGGACAATTCACCTATGTGTTATTCTGATGTCTGAGCTATATTATTGTAAAGATTCATTAAAATCCATTCGGTATTTTTTTACGTGAAAGAGTAACAGACATCCATCCATCTATCCATCCGTACTTACAAACTTTCGCGTTTATAATATTAGTAGGATCCACAGTAAAATAAAATACGATGTGGCCTTTCAAAAATGATAAGCAAAATAATAAATATTCTATTTAAATATTGACATTTTATAAGAATATCATCATCAAGCTCAAATGTGGCCGAACAATCTCGCTCATCAGATTCACAATGAGTCCACAGCTGAAACCCTTCATGAATATAAGATGTTGTGGTTTGCATGTCGCCAGCACTTAAGTCCGTGTTTAAGATTCCCTAACCCCAAGTGCTATCAGAATTTACTTATATCCTCCGTCGCTAGACAATTGTCAGAATTGTATTTAAACCATTGTGTTTGGATAGCGTTACATTTTTAATAGACTGAAAATTAATATACAGAACGAATAAAAATATTGCGTTGATTTTGCGCAAATGAGAAAAAGATTAAAGTTAAAATTGATTACTTCATTACTGCTTAAAAATTACTTTATAACCCAAACTCAGAAAACCAAAAGTTTAATCCATGGCAGATACTACATATATAGGCGCCAATACATACTACTACCACAGAGTAATACAGAGCGAAACCTTCTAAAGAGTGAGCAAAATTGTCACCTATTCTTAAAGGGTTGGCACAGGAGGATTGAATTAAATACACAAAAGTTTGTTTACATCTATTTGTCATTTAATAATCTGAGAAATACTTTTACTCATAAACTATATAGTCTCATCATTTCAAAAAGTCTTCATTGGTCTTTGGAATAATTAAAAAAAGATATGTTTTTATTTTTTCGATTGCTTTTCATGCACACAGTACAATAAACCATATTTATACTCTTTCTAATTTATTCAAATTTCAATTTTAAACAAACACGCACGACGCGATACGCAGCGAGCGGTGAGGTAGCCCTTTGTTAAAGCACTGGCCGAACCAGTATAAACCGGTTTCGTTCCGTACGTGACGAGCCGCCAGTGGCCCCGCACACACGCGCACCGTGCTTGTAGTAGTGTACCTACCGTGGCGCTGTTCTTAGAAGGTTTCGCTCTGTATTACTCTCTACTACTGTGCCACGCACGCTAGCCAGGCAGGTTGGCACAGGGTTTCTTATCAAGTTTTCCTTCTCATGTAGGTTATAGGTTTGCCTTTAGTCGGCTCTTACGACACCCTCAAGATGGAATGGGGTTACCACCCCATTATTGGATGTTAGTGCCACCGCACTATGTATTATAAATCTGTTACCACACGGACAGTTTAAAAACGTGTTTTCCTATAACTATCAAAGTGTCACAGCTCAACTATACCACTATAAATGTTGATATCTTATATTTTATTTAAGTCGCAGACAACAACCCCTGTCTATTTTAAAAAGTCCCATCTCTCAGCATTGCTCCATGCATACCTATAGAAATACCTACTGTGGGGAGTTCATTTAAGACAAGGGTGGGGGCGCTATCGTCCGTGATTCAGACGCATAGATTCGCCGTTTTCATTGCTTTGACAGTGAGTGTGAGAGAGACAGACAGAGATTTTATTGTAAGTGTGAAAAGACGAGAAGAGAAGGGTTGGGTTAGTTATTGGGCACATGTTTTCACTTCTCTAGGGTGGTTTGTAGATAGATGAATAAATTTTCATGTGAAATTTGGGGAGGAAATTTAAAATGGATGAGTTTATTCTACTGAACTAAAAATAATTGTCATTAGACTTTTAAGGCATATAAATTTGCTATCAGGCTCACCAGTAAAATAAATTTAAAATAACCTTAACTAACCACTAAAATAACTACTTTTATAGTTAGTTTACTTTTAATTTAATCGTTACCCATGCAATACAATATTTTCTTTACTTTTAAGACCCAATGTAATCTCAAAATCCGTCACAGTATTTATAATAATCAGCTCTTAAGTAGTAAACACGGTCACAATTTCTACTCACAACTATCGCCATCCTAACACAACACACCCGTCTCAACACAAATAAATTAAACCACCGCATCACACCTGATCTCGCCCCTAATCCTGCCCTCAACGTGTAAATTATTAACGATATCAACTTAGCGAATAGTTGCTCGAACGGCATTTTAATCAGTGTCCCAACTTCTTGATTAATGTACCCCTAGACAATTTATCGTCGAAATTTTATTTATAATTACGCCAGCTAAATTAAACGGTAGGTGATTAGTCAACGTCGGGACGCAGGACCGCGGATCGCGATTTGTCAACTCTCTCGAACCCTGTTTAATTCGACGCTAATTGAGAGCAGAAGTTTGTCTAACTTCCCTACCTGCTCCTCTACCTCAATTTTGGAGTTACTAGTAGTTTGAACTTTGTAGTTTAGCACTCGAGCAATTAGGAATAATGAATTATTCAGTTACTCAATAGCATGACTACATAATACGAACAGTATCGGCCCTAAAATGGAACCCTGCGAAAGCTAGTCATTTCATTAACGTATAGCCACATATATATTTTTTTACTCTTGAAAAAAGATGAAACCATTATCGCAGATTAGAAATTAAAAATAAATTAGAATGTTGATTATCCGCCTAGACCTGTTCATTTATTTCATGAATTGTTAATACACTCCAAGGTTTAGTAAAAAATATTTTTTAAACTTCTTTCTCTTAATTAGTCAGGGAATAAACAAGCGGCACATTAGCTCTCGGAATAATTACACAGCCGCGGTGTTTTCCGGTATTGTTTTAATGTTTCTCCTTTTTTGCCAACATTACTTCCTCAGTTGCGGTTTGAGTTAAAGAATTTAAAAAGCATTTGGAAAATGAGGATGGTTTGCCTTAACATTGAATAAATTCGAAGGTTTCCGTCGACAATACATAGTGGTTTGATATTTTATCACTACATAGTATAAAACAAAGTCGATGTTTTCTGTCCGTCCCTATGTATGCTTAAATCTTTAAAACTACGCAACGGATTTTGAAGCGGTTTTTTTTATTAGATAGAGTGGTTCACGAGGAAGGTTTATATGTATAGCACACCCCCGCTTTGCACGGGCGAAGCCGGGGCGGGCCACTAGTTTAATATAAAATAAAGAGCTTTACATCTGTAGCACAACGTGATCTATTTTAACGAAAAACTTTTATAAATAAATATAACTACATGTTGTGAATGTCATTTAAAAATTCTGTCATTTGGTACGAAATTAAGGGTTTTCCTTAAGAGGATTACGAAAGTCTAATTTTATATTTAAATCACCAATTTGTATAACTTCCGTAAAAACTTTCCAGGTAAATCTACCAACTGATCAGACTACCATGCCGATATCGAAAACAAAACATTCAAAATTGTTCTTTAGGACAACATTTTGTATGTGTTACATTAACGCCGACCAATAAAACTTTATACCTCGTTCCAAAAAACAAAAGATTCCGAAAAAAGATTTCAAAGAACGAAATGAGAACGTATAAAACACTTCATAATTGTCTTACCCGAGCCAAACGTTCTTAACTTTCTGTTCAGAGCCCCTTTGATTACTTTTTAAAGCCTTTTTACACTCAAAAATAGCAAAGCGACATCTCGGGAGAAAGCTAAAGAGGCTTGCTGTTTTGTAATTGAATTTGAAAGGAGCAATTCAGAGTCGGAATTGTAGCAATATGCAAATGAAATTTAAGAAAAAGTCCTTGATTTCTTTTTAAAAATGTTATAATTACTGCAAAATGTTTTGTGCTGTTTACAAATACTAGAGTATTTTAGATTTGCTATGGATTACAAATTGGCGTTTGAAGCAATTCAAATAAAACTACATTTATTACTTTGTGTAATCCAGTATTCAGCGGTCTCCACAAGCGATGTCGTAACTCATGGATCAGTATGATGATTAATTACAGAATTATAATCCGTAAATTATGCCCAGCTAAGTCGAGCCACTTCCAATTTTAAGGGGAAAATCACGCCGACATGACACTTCAGCGTAGAGTTTAAATATAAAGTGTTTATTATCTTCTGCCTGTTTCTTTCAGTCACTAAATTTGTCATCTCAATGTCTTACATATGGTCCACAACTTATTTAAAGTTTGGCTAGAAATGTTTGATTCATAAAAAGTCCATAGCCACTCAATGTAACAAAACGTCCACGTCCCAAAATAGACATCTATCAAAACAGAAACTAACAGATATAAAACTAACTGTCCAATCTCTCGAAACCAATTCTTAGTACAAGATTCTTGGCTTCAAGTATTCCGTCCACACAACTTGAGGGGTGGAAATCTAAGCGGTCCATAAGGAAAGGGGGGTGGCCAGTGGAAGGGGAGGGAGTCGTGCCCGGGGAGACTGAATCAAGGAGTTCTACGTGCTTGGAGTTTAATTAAGGACTGAAACTTGAAATACTTCGATTTTAGTCGTATTCGCTTTTAATATACCGTCGGTTTTGTACGAAATGTTGTGATTTAGATAACGCATTGGCTACATTTAGTTTATGTTTTGGATATTTTTATTAGAGTCTTATATCAATACTAAAACTCTTTTCTTGACTTTGAAGGTAATTTTATTGTTCTTCATCATCATCATTTCAGCCAAAAGACGTCCACTGCTGGACATAGGCCTCCCCCAAGGATCTCCACAAAGGCCGGTCCTGGGCCGCCCGCATCCACTGCTTTCCGGCGACCTTAACCAGGTCGTCGGTCCACCGTGTGGGAGGCCTGCCAGCACTGCGCCTTCCGGAACGCGGTCGCCACTCAAGGACTTTTCTGCCCCATCGGGCGTCGGTCCCATTTTATTGTTGCAATAATATAATTATATGACAGTGTAGATAGATGGGCAGCTCTGAAATGTCCTTTCATATCAAAGGCACTATAATGAACTTTTTTATATAGTGTAACACCTACACAGAAGTATTTTTTTAAGTTGCATTCTTTACTTCTTAAGTATCTTCTGCCAGTGGACCTTAGGGTGACACTAATATGTAGGTAGCATCACAACACATAATATTTTGTTCCAATTGTTAACCCATTTCATTCTGAGGGTATCGTTAGAGCCGGAAAAAGGAAATAATACAGTCAAAAACCTAGACAGCACTGATGGAAAACTTAACCAACCCAGAGTATTGCAACCCAAAATATGCTAACCCAAATGGCCAGCGTGGCAGAGTAAGCTAATTACCCTCCATCTAGTTGGAGGAGGCCCGACTCAGCAGTGGGTGACATTTATGGGCTGAGAAGTAGTAGTAGTTAATAACGAACAATTTAAAGTACCAAGTACTTCATTGATAGATTTTCTAACTAGTCTATCAAGTAGAACAGTAACATTTATGTATGGAATCCGAACACAGTAGACGTCACTTCAATCCCAAATATCATATAGCAACACAAAAAGAAACATCACGATCCAGATTTATAATATTTTTTCCACACGTAACCTGATCTCACTTGGGGATGCCAACACAAAAAAATCACTCGCGAGATTCTTTTTCTCACGCGAAAAATGACACTCGAATTTGTATGCGGGGAAGTCGCTTCACTCCCATAATATTAGACAGTCTCAGGAGACCGTGGTAATTAAATTAATGTCCTCGGCCCTCTTTTACCCCACGTCCGCGTAATCCAACACCTGCATTGTTTCCACTGAGTATCGTTGTAGTTTTATATCCTGTGCTTGTCTTGTTAGCGATAAGAATGTTTTGAAATGGTCAAAGAAACTTTGGGTTGCTGAATAAGATACCATAGTCATCAAATTCTATGACCCAACAATTAAAGGAGTACTTTTTTGCGATAACTGCAAACGAAATGTAGATAGATAACACTTTATTGCACATTTGCGACATAAACATAGCGTACAGGAGAAATTATACAAAACACATACAATTGGCGGCCTTATCACTAATGTACTGTGTGATGGCTTTTATAATTGTATAAAGCAACTTAATTTAACTTTGCCTTAATAAACTGATCTACAGAGCTGCTCTACAGAGAAGAGCCGGAAAGAAAGTCTGTAGTTGCTTTTTTTATATTATTGGTCTTGTTTACAAAAAGCATAAACCCATAAACTTATTTGTTTGTTCGACGAAGGCTTGGTGTTTTAGCCAATGTTTCCCAAAAACCAAATGATACTGATGATCAACATTTTATAAAGCTCCCATAGCATGAATATCACGATAAAACACGTTAAAAAACAAAGTAAAGTCTCTGTTTTTTAATCATTAAGTTGATCTCCAAGGGGTATTGCCCTCAATCGAAATCCAAAAAAATCACACCGCACCTACCTAATCTATCAGTCATAACGAGCGAGGCCACTTACCAGCTACATGTGCAACATGAGACATATTATGAGACTGGTAAGGGTCTTACGTGAAATGTAGAATGAAAACTGTTCTCTATTGCGTTGGAATATGAGCTATCTATTGTGCACAATTAAGGAGCTCCCGTGGTTTTCTTGTGCACGTGAATTGTCTGCTTTATGTCCATATTTATAAGTTTTACCATAGATCAGTCAAATGTTGTCATACCTATAGAATTAGTATATGCATATTCTTAGACCCAAGTAATATACACAAAAAAAAACATCGATTATAGCCATAATAAATTGATCGATAGTCCCTACTAATTTATAAATTTCTCGTGTTTCAGGGTTTTTGTTATTGAATTCTTCCGAAATGGCTGAACCGATTTTCGTGAAATTTTGTGTACATGTCGGTTAGGTCTGCGAATCAGACAACATCTATTTTTCATCCAAGGACTGCCAAATCGATGGGACAACTGTCTAGGTTGAATGATGAGTTGGCACTACATCCATATTATAGTTTCTCTGATTTGTTTATGTCTTGTTTGACCCACACGGACATGCATGGCGCTTGTTGAGAAAATGTCAAATACTTGATTAGGGATAAATAATGAAACATTTGACAAGTTGAAAACTACATCTTGACAACTGCAGTGAGTTCGTTTCCGACGATGATTAGTAAAAAATCAATTCATGTATTTCCTTAAAAGTTCATGGCAGGCCCTCAGATCGGCCGCGTGTCGTCGCACGCGCTTCTAATTCAATAAACACATTATCGCGATTAGACGATCCCCCGCCGCGCCCGGAATGACCCGAACGCACCCGAGTATTCCCGAAGGACCGGCAGATTTCGTCGATTAATGATTAGTTCTTTATTTAAACTCGGTAATTTTAGGGTTACATTTGTGATAGATGGCGCTGTTTAATAATATGAAAGTCTAGCCGAGGGTGCGGAATGAAAATGGGTTGCAGGTTAGGCAACGTCTAGCTTAGCTTAATATTGATAAATAACTTTAATTAGATAAAATCTATCTATGTGGTGACGGATTTTGAATACATAGTGTCACCACCACCATATCGTTCCAACATCTACTACTACTACTCAGTCTATTTGAGACCCACTGTGGAGTGGAGCCTCCTCTCATTACACGGAGCTAAATAACTTACTTTGCCACGCTGGCAATATGGAATGGCACATGTTATGGTTTCAATTTCTCTCAGCTAGGTTATAGGCCTTGTCATTTCCTTGTGTCAGCTCCCACGACACCCCTAGGATGGGATGGGCTGGTGACACTATGTATTCTAAATCCGTCTCCACCAAACCAAATTATTCCCTGTGTTCTCACTAGATAGATTTTGACACGTATCTAGCTTTATAATGCTGGTACTTCACATGGGTATTCGTGTTCTTCACATGCCATGTGTACTTGACATGAGTTCACGATACGGAAGTGTAGTACCACCTTAAGGTTACCATAATTGAATAGATTATTTGATAGAATAGAGCAGTATTTTTACTGCCATTTGGCCCTTTTAATTGTTATCTATTATGTCGTGTAATGTGTAAATTTCAATTTAACTGTTAAGTACAGACACTATATAAATATAGAGATTAGAGTACCAACAGGAAATTATAACATTTGTAGGTATTTCATCTACTATATAGTAGTCACTATCAATGTTAATGGTGAATCACGTACACTAAGTAATGTCATTGTTCCTTGATTAATATAAATGTTGCGTTATCGTTTTGGGTACTTCCCGTTAATTATCTACTATATTAATAAGTGCAGTTTTTACGCAAATTGCGTGGCCGGAGGAATGTGAAAGTACACTAAATAAATAAAAACACACTATCATGTATCACTACCACATTACGTCACTACCACACACGCAAAAATACTCTTTTGTTAATTGTTAGTCTGTGGTCAAATTGAGAATAGAACTACAACTACTCAGCCCATTAACGACCCACTGCTGAATCGGGCCTCCTCCCATCACAGGGAGGGTCATTACATTAGCCTTCTGTACCACGCTGGCCAGACGGGTTGGCACTGGGTTTCGTATCAAGATTTTCTTATCTTGCGGTTAGGTTTTCACCCTTGTCATTTCCTTTTGACGGCTCTTACGACACCCTCAGGATGGAATGGGGTGGTGACACTATGTATTCTAAATCCGACACCACACGGATCTATCATTTGATTGCTGAACAAAGCCTGCTAATGTCACATTGAGACCAATTAAACAATTTTAGCAGCTCAATATTATTTTGCGCGAACACTAATTGATGCAGTTCGCTGATTGGCTGTCTTATAATTTACGCTCTTCCTGTTTTTTATTGGCATTTATGTAGGTACCTAAGTGTAGTTCTTTTTCTGTGCTAACCCACAGTTCTGCGCACTAAGTATTTCTATCCATCGAATTGAAAGCACTCTTGAGCTAGTAGCAAATCATTTATGAATAAAATAAATGTGTTTGATATTGAAATTATAGAGTTTTAACGAATTCATCGCGTATAATTAAACACATATCGGATTCATCGCGTATAAATTATATTATTTAATTCCCGGCGTATCGAATGCTTTGCAGCCGTTCGTGGTGATGGGAGAGACTAGACGCAAGTTGTATTTAAACGTACCAAGAAATAGTTAAATCTACCGCTTATATATTTTTATTGATAACGTATCTGCACGCAGAAGTCTCGTTGTCCAAAGTTCTTTCAGATGAGTGTTGTGACACTTAATTTAAAAAAAAACACTTTTAATGATTAGTTCCATAAACACATGCAATGCACATGTCCATTGCACGGTTCCATTTTCGAAATCGACGGGCAATTCGCTAATCAAATTATCTTTATTTTGATTGGCCAGTCCTCACTTCGCGCGTTTTCCGAGTGTTTTGATTTGTCGACGCCACAATGGGAACAGTTGTCCAAGTGTTTTAGCAAACCTTATACAGTGCGGAAATACAAATGATTGTACATTGAACTTTTTACCTTATACAGTTATAATAAGGTTGGTTTCTAAACTGGGGCGATTCCACGAGGGGGCGATAAAGCGCTCAGTGCAATCGTGTGTTGGAATAATACTAGAGCACCAAGTAAGGTGCATTTGTTAAAATAATATGAAATCATGTTACGTCAGAATGTTACTTCTGAATGCTATTAGAAGTCATCATCATCATTTGAACCCCTAAATGACACACTGTTTCTTCAAGCTCAATGGGTAATGTTTAGCTTGCTCTGTCTTAGAGGTCAAAAGGGTCGAATACTAATAATATGTTTCCCATGTATTGTGCCTAGATTTTAACGAACAAGTAAGTACCTAAATCTTGTTGGCGACGGGTTCAGAATTCATAGTGTCAGCACCCCATTTCGCACTAAGGGTGTCGTAAGAGCCGACAAAAGGAAATGACAAGGCAAAAACCTAGTTGCAAAAGAAGGAAAACTTGGTACAAATCCCTGCGCGTATGACCCACTGCTGAGTCGGGCCTCCTCCAATTACATGGAGGGTAATTGGCCTAATGAGCTACGCTGGCCAGACGGGTTGGCCCAGAGATCCCGGGGAAACATAGGAGATCCCGGGGCGGGGTACGGGGATGTCTCGCCACACACGGGATCTGAGGGGAAGCGACGTCCAGCCGGGTGCTCACGGCAGGACGTCGAGAGCTCGTAAAGAGCCTGAGGAGAGGAGGAGGGCCTCCTCGTCTGCGGCGGCGTGGTTCTGCATCAGATCCCACAATGCCGCAACAGGACGCGAGTTGGAGCACCCCGGGGAGGTTTAGTGGGTAGGCCCCCACTATGGGGGAGAGTCCCACACTCCCCTCGCTGGCCATCCCCGTGGCCGGCGAGGAAGTCGATAAAGGGTTTTAACCAGGGCAAAAAAAAAACAAAAAAAAAAAAAAGTTTTCGTATCAAGTTTTCCTTCTCTTGCGGCTTGGTTATCTGCCGTCAATTATTTTTGTCGGCTCTTACGAACCCTCAGGATAGAATGGTATGGTGAAAATATGTATTGTAAATCGGTCACCGCACGGACTAATATGGACACAATGGAGGTGGATTAGTGATCCACCATCCAGGAGGTCGGCTACCTATGGTCTATTATTATCTATGGTAAGGTATATGGTATAGAATTAAAAAAGAATATGGGTACACTTATGGCAATTTATTTTGTATATTAATAATCACTTTTCTTTTTAATCCAGAAATAATGAACGCTTTTACATGTGGCGTCGCATGTCATACAAATATTATGCAAAGCTGATCAAGGAACCGATCTCCACGAGCCCTAATACACGTCGTATTTGATTTATCACAGATAATACTTGATATTTAATACGCAACCCTTTAAATACGATACGACAACGATATTTTTACAAAGCCTCGTGTTTTGTAACTGATGATATGTGTTGATTAATATTGTACGTTTTTTAATTTAACTCAGTTGCCTATTACATTTGTAACGAACCACACGTCTTTTACTTATACATTCCTTCAAGCAAAAATAAACCTTAACACAAGCAACATAGTGGTCGAAATCGAGCCGGATACTTCGAGCGACGGAGCGGCCGACACCTGGCCGCGAGAACAAAAGAACTGCATTCCAGTGCGATAAGGATTCGAAGCGAGCTCCTACCATAGTATAAAGAGAGGGGAAGTAGGTTATCTTCATACAAACGCACCGCGCGCGGCTTGTATGTGTGCGCTATTGTATCTATGTGTCGACGCACGCACACTTTAACAAAATCTCGACCCGTTTCTCAGTGCGCCAGTCGGGGCTAACACTGCACAAGGTTCGCGCGCGCGTCACGGCTTTTCGGCACCGCTAAATGTTTTATTCATCAATATCATCATCAAAATGTCTGATAATCGCAGAAGAACGTATTGCTGTATGTTTGGGTGTTATTGCAATATTGCAGTCAAATAGTGTATTGCGTGATATTAGTTGTTCAGACTATATAGAATTTGATATCCCCGAAAAAAATGCTTTTTTTTACGTATGCGGAGCCTTGTTGAAAAAGTGGATTGAACGTCACGAGGATTGCGAACAACTTAAATCGTATTTAAACGCGAATCAGCAAGTTTGCAATTTAAGTGCAGAATCTAGGTACCTTCACTACAAAAATTATTCTAGAGACCAAATTTTGTTAGTGATTCCACCCGACGACTTTGTTGAAAATATTAAGAGGATGGAGCAGATATTCCGAAAAGCATTTAAAAATGATCACATAAATTGCAAAATTGGCATGTCTAATTATGAACAAATAAAATATTTACATTTTTCACTGCCCTGCCCATGTTTTCCGAAATTATATTTGCAAAAGTTATCTAAAAGGATGCGGATATATTACACATTAAAGTTTAATAACAAGGCGTTTCGTAATAGTCGAAACCGAAGAAAGTATTTTTCTGTAGCTAATTTGTAATTTTGTAATAAATGTGTGATTCAATAGATATGTTTGTATTAATTAAAAATAAATGTGGTCCTTTATGTGTAAAAATACTACATTATGCATAATAAAAAAAAACAAAAAGCTGACTTGTATAAAGCACTAAGACAATAAATTAAACACAAGCTCTTAGACTATGTTGCCGCCTGTACCATCTAGCGGCGACATGGCGAGTCGGGACCGCGACTTGACGTTGCCGCTGTTCATGCGGTTGCTAGCGAAGCGCGAACAGCCACGCCTAATATTTAGCTAAAAGTGACAACCCTAAGACAGTAGGTAATTATATCGCGAATTGGGCCGGAGATAGCCTACTCCCTCTTCTTTATACTATGCTCCTACTAATGAGTTTGTTATTGGAATAACGTATAGAATTGTGCAGATTTGAAGATTATTTAAAGTGACTATTAATTTTGGAAGATAACCGTTTCTTTGGAAAAATGACCACTACTACGCAGGAACAAGACCAATTACTGAGTATCTTGGAAGATGGTGCGAATTTATTACGAAAATCTCAAATAAATTTAAAGAAATGCCCAAAGGCACGACTCACGAAAGGGTACATTGAAGCCAGACTTAAAATCATTGATGAGTATTGGATATCCTTCAAGAAAGCACATGATGCACTAGTGAAAATAACTCCTAAAGAACAAAAGGGTATTTTACCGTATTTTCTGAACGAAGAATTTTATATTTACGAAGAGTTGTACAATGTCTTACAAGGTGATTTAAAGGATACTCTTGAGACATTGTCGACAACATACGAACGGTCCACAAATTCAAGCATGATGAACGTCGATACTTCACCTTCAACTTATGTACATTTGCCGAAGATTCAACTGCCTAAATTCTGCGGTGATTATGAACAATGGCCCACCTTTAAAGACATGTTTATGTCACTAGTACATGGTAACAATAATCTGAGTGAGGTGCAGAAACTTCATTATTTAAAGACAAGTTTAACTGGCGAAGCAGAAGTATTATTAAAACACATACCAGTGACGTCAACTAATTACTTAACAGCATGGAATACTTTGAACGAAAGGTATGGAAACCGACGAATAATTTTGAACTGTATCATGAAACGATTATTCAACCAACGCAAGATGTCTTCTCAGACTGCTTCTCAAATAAAGAACCTCCTTGACACGACAACAGAATGCCTAGAAAATTTGAAAAATTTGGAAATTCCCACTGCCTCTTGGGATCTAATAATAATATACCTTCTGGTACAGAAGTTCGACCCAGAGACACAGAAGAATTGGGAGGAGCTTGTATACCGAGATGATCTTCAAGCCTTGCCTACCTGGAATGATCTAAGAAAATTTATGCATTCCAAGTTCCATACCTTAGAATTAATTAATGCAAATATCAATAACATGAGAGAAACAAGACAAGTTCGAGCACAGCTACATCATGTGGCCACGTCGATACAAGAACGGACGAGGATATGTATACTGTGTAAAGACAACCACAAACTATGTCACTGCAAGTCATTTATCATCATGCAACCTAATGAGAAAAACCAATACGTCAAGGATAAAAACTTATGTTTCAACTGTCTAGCTGCAGGACACTCTGTGTCAAAGTGCAAGGTACCAGTTTCTTGTCAAATATGTCACCGACGCCATCATTCTCTGCTACATGAATATGAAGATACGAAAGCAGTGGCGACAATGACCACACCCGAAACGACTTCACAGCATGTAGTGGAGGAGGAATCATCTGTTCAAGTAAATACAGTGATCGCGTCTCACCATACTACCAGGCAAGGAGTAGCACTGCTGGCGACGGCAATTGTGGAAGCCACAAACGACCATGGTCTTACTATTCCACTGCGTGTGCTACTTGATCAGGGTTCACAAGCCACATTTATAAGTGAAAGGGCGGCTCAAGCACTTAATTTACGAAAACAACCAATCAAGGGAAGCGTTGTTGGCGTGGGTTCAATGAAGATAGAAATCAAGCACATGGTCCAACTGACAATAACTTCGTATTGTGAAGAAGATTACAAGCTACCTTTGCAAGCATACGTTATGTCTAAACAACTGACTACCAAAATCCCCACCAACACCATAGCCGCACAGGCTTGGCCTCACATCCGGGGGCTCCAGCTGGCAGATCCAAAATTTATTACACCAGGTTCCATTGATATTCTTTTAGGTGTACGGGAATATGCCCAAATTATACAGCCAGATTTAATAAAGGGTCCATCAGGTACTCCAACTGCACAAAAAACAAGGTTGGGTTGGATTTTGTTTGGAGATATCTCAGAAAATCTAGAAGAAAATATTGAAGGCCTTCCTCTTGTCATGCATCATCAAGTTGATATGGACGAAGTCTTGAAATCTATTTGGGAAGTTGATGTCTCTGATCAGAGACATTTGACAAAAGAAGAAAGGGCTAGTGAAGAGCTCTATAATAAAACAACTACGAGAAATGAGGATGGGAGATACATTGTAAAATTACCTTTTCGAACATACAGTCCACAATCACCAGAAGGAAACACAAGGGATATTGCTACAAAAAGATTTCTACAACTGGAACGGAAGTTTAAGATGTCACCAGACCTGAAAAAGGAATATTCAAAAGTCATTACTGATTACATGCAACAAGGACACTTAAAAATAATACCTGAAAGTGAAAGAAATACATCAAAAACAGTGTACTTACCTCATCACGCTGTGGTACGTCATGATAAGGAATCTTCACAAACACGTGTTGTCTTCGATGCTTCCTGCAAGGGGACCAACAATATATCACTCAACGATGAACTGTTAGTAGGACCGCAGTTACAAGGGGATATAAGAAACCTTCTCTTGAAATGGCGAATGAAACGCATCAGTTTCATTGCTGACGTAAAACAAATGTACCGTCAAATACTAGTTACAAAACCGGATTCAGACTTTCAAAGAATTATCTGGAGAAACGAAGAACATGAAGACCTTCAAGAATACCGCTTACTGAGAGTCACCTTTGGTACGGCTTGCGCGCCATACTTAGCTGTAAGAACGCTTCATCAAGTAGCCTATGATGAAGGAAATTGTCATACTTTGGCAGTACAATCTATCACAAAAAATTTCTATATGGATGACTGGCTTGACGGAGCGGACACTACAGCTGCTGCTATAGCGTTAGCTAATAATGTAACACAAATATTAAAAAGAGGAGGGTTTGAACTAACAAAATGGTCTTCAAATGATATAAAATTTATGAAATCCATCGATAAAGAAAAACGTTCTGTCAATGCAAATGTAAACATGAATCTGGATGGGTCAACAAAGGCATTAGGTGTTATGTGGAACTTAAACACAGACACATTTCAATACAGTGTAGCAAAACCAGAGACTGAAATTGAACCTATTACTAAAAGAAGCATTTTGTCGGATATACAGAAGCTGTTCGATCCCCTCGGTTGGATCGCACCTAGTACTGTGATGGTAAAAATACTCATACAGAAGTTATGGCTGGAACAAGTTACATGGGACGAGAAGGTCAGAGAAAAAATACAAGAAGAATGGAGACTAATTAAAGGTGAATTTTCAAGGGTGCACGCTATATACGTTGAAAGGTGGTTGGGCACGACCGAAGAAAACAGAATGAGAATACAAATACACGGTTTCAGCGATGCTTCCATAAACGCATACGCAGCAGCCGTATATATAAGAGTTGAAAACCCAGATCATACATTTGTAACAAAGCTTATTGCTGCAAGGACGAGAGTAGCACCTCTAAAAATAATTTCATTACCTAGACTTGAGTTGTGTGGTGCACTCCTTCTCTCAAAATTAATGAAACAAATAGGAGTAGCAATGGAAATACGTTCTTCAGACATGTATGCTTGGACAGATTCCTCTATAGTGATAGCATGGATAAATGGAGACCCTAACAAGTGGAAAACTTTCGTGGCAAATCGTGTCGTGGAAATAGTGGACAATTTGAACAGCAATCGTTGGTATCACGTCCAGTCCGAAGATAATCCTGCAGATTTGGCGTCTCGGGGAATGCTGCTGTCAGCACTCAAGAACACAGCGTTATGGTGGAAGGGCCCAAGTTGGCTATCTGAAAGGGAAATACATTTTAGTCGAACACTAATGGAAACTGAACTGGAAATAAAAAAGGTTAAATTAAACACTTACCTGGCCACAAGGGAACAAGCTACATCACTAACTGCAAAATTTGAAAACTTTGATACATTAATAGAATTATTAAAAACAATTACATATGCTAAGAGATTCTTACGATTTAAAATTAATTCAAACCTTACGAATGAGCTAACAACACATGAAATAAGGGATTCACTCAACATCTGCATAAAACGAGTCCAAGAGAGTGAATATACAGAAGAAATAGAAAGATTAGAAAATAACAAACCTGTCAAGAAAAGAAGTTCTTTGCGATCTCTCAACCCATTTCTTGACGATGAACACATACTAAGGGTGGGCGGTCGCCTCCGACATTCGAATTTATCTGAAGAGGAACGACATCCAATTATTTTGGGCAACAAAAATCATTTAACACCGCTACTAATAGCAGATGCTCACCAAAAAACCCTTCACGGTGGCATCCAACTAATGTTGACATACCTGCGGTCTAAATACTGGATAATACGAGCAAAGTCATTAGTTAGAAGGCATGTGCATAAATGCCTTACTTGTGCAAAATTGAATGCGGCTACCAGAACTCAAGTTATGGGTGACCTGCCTGAAAAGAGAGTGACACCAGCAAGAGCGTTCCTTCACAGCGGAGTCGACTTCACCGGGCCATTCCAGATTTTGATGTCCAAAGGGCGAGGCAATAAGATAATGAAGGCATACATAGCAATTTTCATATGTATGTCTACAAAGGCTGTTCACATTGAACTTGTAAGCGACCTGAGTTCAGAAGCTTTTGTTGGGGCATATAGACGATTTGTTGCAAGGAGAGGCAGGTGCAATCATTTATGGAGCGATCAAGGTCGTAACTTCGTTGGAGCTAATAAACAACTGCTGGACGACTGGAAGGAAGCAAAATTACAATTCGGAGAAATAGCAGAGACACTTGCCTTAGAAGGTACCCAGTGGCATTTCATTCCAGCATACAGTCCGTCTTTTGGGGGACTCTGGGAGGCCGGCGTGAAATCGATAAAATATCACCTGAAAAGGATAATAAATACCCACCTAACATTTGAAGAGATGACAACTATACTGTGCCAAATAGAATCCTGTCTAAATTCACGCCCATTATGTCCAATAGACGACACTGACCCAACAAATACGAACCCGCTTACTCCTGGACATTTCCTCATTGGAGAGCCACCCATAATAGTTCCAACTCCAGATATGAAAGACACCAAAATTACCTATTTATCCCGATGGCAACTTACGCAAAAAATCGTCAGTGACTTTTGGAAAAGATGGCAAACCGAGTACCTATCACAACTACAACAACGACCGAAATGGCACAAAAGGGAAAGGGAGTTCAATGTGGGGGATATTGTCTTAATCAAGATGCCTAATTTACCTCCTGGTAAATGGTCTTTAGGACGAATTGTTGAGAAACATCCAGGAGACGATGGAATATCCAGAGTTTATAGCGTGAGAAGTGGAACCTCTATTACGAAAAGAACAATCACAAAACTATGCCCTTTGCCTATTGAGACAAACTAATTTCTGTAGTAAATTAAGTTATTTTTTCAAGAGTCATATAAGATTATTAATTTTGTATAAAGTAATTTGTAACCCATTAACTAGTACTTTATTCATAAAGAAAATGTCAAACAGCAAGCCTTTTGCGTTAAATACTGCCTCACTTCTTAGAAATTAATAAATTAATTTCCTGTAATTATGATGATTTAAAAGGACTAAGGTCCTTTTGGTGGGCGGTATGTTGATTAATATTGTACGTTTTTTAATTTAACTCAGTTGCCTATTACATTTGTAACGAACCACACGTCTTTTACTTATACATTCCTTCAAGCAAAAATAAACCTTAACACAAGCAACAATATGAAATACAATTTTATTATTTAAATATTTAGCAAACCTTTTAACTATCATAGATTTTTTATATCTTTATTTAATATTTACAGTAAATCGACAGGCAGTATTTGTAAATAAATCATAGTAATAATATAGTTGTTCGTAGACCGCTATCTACTATTTATTTATTTGAAAATGATTTTATTTGTAACTCATAGAAGCAATCAATCACCAAAAGCTGATGGCCAATTCTATAAAATTGTCAAGTTAAAAAAACAGCTGTATAAAACAGTCACAATAATATAGGGCCATTGTTTCAATTGATTTATTTCCACCGCATGCAATGTCGTCTATTGTAATAGTCCCGGTTATTAATATAATCCTATGATTGGCCCAACCCTTCCAGCATTGTCTGTGGTGAGATGAGCAATTTATTACCAGCACTTACTCTTATATTGGATTTGATGCGTCATATTGTGGATTAGTATCCGATCGATCTACTATGTTGTTCTGCAACACGAATTGAACAGAAATTGACAGTAATTTTATGTCCATATATATTAATGAAAAGATAGAAAAATCTATACTAATATATAAAGCTGCAGAGTTTGTTTGTTTGTTTGTTTGTTTGAACGCGCTAATCTCAGGAACTACTGGTCCGATTTCAAAAAATCTTTCAGTGTTAGGCTATATTTTATTTTCAAAAGAATTAGGGATCCGTATGAAAAATGCGATTTTGTAAACCAAGGTGTAAAATCGAAAACCTATTTATGCGTGCGCTGCAAAAACTATTGACAATAGAACAAAATAATGTACTACGGGTTTGTAGGTCTTATAAAGATCTACAAAAAAGTCCGCGAGAGCACATATCTAATTATCAGAGTTTAGTCACAATAACCGATTTTATGTTCATAAAAAATATGCACGGGTTCGAAGCCCACGCGGGCGAAGCCGCGCGCTAAAGCTAGTAAATTATATTAATAGTCCTTGTGGTGGATTTAGAATGTCACCACACAATTTCACACTGAGGGTGTCGTAAGAGCCGATATAGGGAAATGACAAGGCTGATAAGTTAGCCGCGAGAGAAAAAAACTTGACACGAAACCCAGTGAAAACTCGTCTGGCCAGCGTGGCACAGTAGGCTTATTACTCACTATCCTGACCCGCCTGACCAGCCTGTCCTAAGTCAGGTCTCCTTGATATATGTGGAGGGTCATCTATGGGCTGAATAGAAGTATTGGCACAGGTATTAGTCTTATCCTGTCCGAACACGTATCATACCTGATCAATAAAGGATAAGCATAGAACGTAGAAAAAAAACTTTAAAATCTCTGAATTTGAGAATTTGTGTGTAATTTCAGTGTTTTTCATTTTAAATGTTTAATAGGCTACATGATTATGCGTGTTATTGCTTTCACAAATCTGTAAGACTTGTTTGTACCACCATCATTGTAATCCTTTTATTTAAAAGAGCAACCACAGAGTTTCTTGCCGGCTCTTCTCTGTGGAATGGCGTTCCGAACCGGTGGTAAAAACTAGATGATTAGTTTTTTTAATATTTCTCTTAAATTTAATACTTTTTTTTTTGACTATTTGAAAGCATTCGCAAGAATTTATTCGAATAAAAAATATTTTGATTTTGATTTTGAATGTCTAGACAGAAGTGGGTTATAATGATGAGTTTGTCATTTCTAGGTTTTTTTTTTTTGTTACAACACCACAGGCTTGTAGTCCGTGTTCTTTTTAGCAATGAATGGTAGTTATTTGCTCTTTTTTTTTTCCTTTCGTCTGTCGTACCCAGTGCCTTGGCACCTGGGACATTGGTGTTTCATTTAACCTACTCTCAGTAGGTGCTTCCTTAGCGTATGTTTGGTCATTTCTAGGTTAAAGAGTAAGAATTAATTACTAAACATTCTTTTTTGTTTAAAATATAGTAAGATAATTTATAAACAAAAAAAAACTTCGTTCCCGAATATATAACATCCTTATATTGTTATATATACTGTTGTGTATATATAACAACTTTCTACTACTACTCAGCCCATATATTACCTACTGCTGAGTCGGACCTCCTCCCATTTTAAGGAGGGTAATTAGCCTACTGTGCTATGCTGGCCAGACGAGTTGTCACAGGTTTTCATTTCAATTTTTCCTTCTAAGTTTTGCCTTGTCGTTTCCTTTTGTCGGCTTCTACGACACCCTCAGGTGGTGACACTATATATTCTAAATCCGTCACCACATGGATTCATTTTCGATAAACAAGAAAAACGTCTCTTACAAACGCAAGTCAAGTGCTCTCAGCACCGCGAAACTGCGCCAAGTCATCGCCGAAATTTCGAAGCTGACCATTGAAAGGACAAAGGCAGCCGAAATTCAGATTGAATGTCACGCCCGACACGAGGGGTCGTTGTCGGGGACAAAACTACAAACATCAATTGTCAGCCAGCAATAAACGCGGTGACTCTCACATTCCTGGCCTTGCGATGGCCACGTTTAGAGATTCGGGCTTAGCTTTCAACTGTAGCTTTCAACTGTTTATAGTTCCTAGTACGATTAGGCTCGTTCAATGATATGTTTGTGTTATAGATAAACTTAAACATTCATTTACAGTGTATACTGCCTCGTTGGTCTAGTGGTTAGATGTGCCGCCTTTGGATCAACGGGTCCCGGGTTCGATTCCGGGGTCGGGCAAGTGTCTTTGTCTATACCAGAGGCACTGGCTCGGAGTCTGGGTGTCATTTCTATCTATAATATGTATGTATTTACAAAAAAAAATGTATATAAGTAGTTTATCATAAGTTGCTTAGCTTGGGACGAGATGGCGTTGTGTAAAATGTCCAAGGATTATAAATATATAATAATTTATTATTTATTTATATAATATAGATAGATTTGTCTGTGTGCAGACAGGACGTGTCCAAGTGTAAAGTAAGGACCTTTGTTTTTAAGGTAACCCTTGCAGTAGTTAAATTCAATAGGAAAATTCACGAACACAAATGACACCCAGATTCAGAGCAAGTGTATCTGGTTTACACAAAGACACTTGCCCGGCCCCGGAACCGAACCCGGGACCTCGCGATCCAAAGGTGGCACATTCAACCACTATATACACAACATCTGACTTTAAGATACTTTAATAAATTGAAATTGAAAACTGCTAAACTCAGTAGCGGGAAAGTTATTGGTTCGGGAAATAAATTAAATATTATATTGATCATCTCCATCATTTCAGCCCGTACATCACCCACTACTAAGCCGGGGATCTTCCAAATGTTATAGGAGGGAAATTAGCCTACTGTGTCACGCTGGCAAGATAGTTTCGCACTTTTCGCACACTTCGATTTTCTTCTTTTACGGCCAAGTTATCGGCCTTGTCATTTCTTTTTGTCGGCTCTTTGGACACGCTTAGGATGGAACGGGGCGGTGACACTAAGTGTTCTAAATCCGTCACCAAACAGAAACTTTACATTTCTAATAATAATTTGTAGACCAGACACATCATGATCACACAATCATGCGTCAATCAAAAACCACGACCGTTTAGCAGTAATGATCGTACAAACTGGACGATATTGCGACTCACAGAATGTCGGTCACTCTCCGGAATGCAGATTGTCCGGACAACGGGCTCGGATTGCCGGACGCATGGAGAATGCGGGACTCACTCGGTTTATTGCGAACTCCTGACTATTATTCCGAAGGAATTTTGGGATTTTTCTCCGCTATTGTTTTGTACAATGGTGTGTAATTCTGACTTGGCTTAATTGTTCGGTGTGCTTTCTTTGTTCTTATATGTTAATTTTCAAAACGATATCTTTATATTTTGAGATATATTTTATATACATTATATCTCTTTATACAATTGTTTTAGTTACAGTTAGGTAGTATTCTAATGGTTTTTTTTAATATTTTAGTTTATAGATTTATCCGTCCTAATATCTTAATTTGTTCTTCTCCATGGCATAAAACTAGATGGTACACGTGACTTGTCAGCTTGAAATTAAAAACTTGTTTGTTTTTTATTTTATTTTAGTTCTGGAGAAATTTTAATTTACAATCTTATTTCCGCAATGATACCAGGCGTTTTAACTACCGTCTTACCAGTAATATAACCGATCTGGATAAAAATCCCTGCTATAACTAAAAGTATGCAATTTTACAAATAATTTTTCGTTACTTATTTGAATTTAAATTTTTATTGTACTGAGATGAAATTCTGATGCAATCAATTCGTTATGAAGCGTAAAAACAAACAGAAGAAAAATGATTCTATACATCGCACCACAGTCTTTAGATCGGAAAATTTCTCTCACAACCACTGTATTTTCTTGCGTCGGTGGGCCGCCCCACCCCACCCACGGGCGGAATTAACGAATTTGTCAACTGTCAGTGTGGAAAGACCTTATTAGTTTTTCCAAGGGGCACTCGTGATGATTTTCACGGTGGCATGTCAATTATCGTTGAGGGGTCTTATTTTATTGCGCCCAGGATTAAAGAGTAAGTTAAGGTTTTAGCACACATAGTATTCTTTTCGTATACAATGTTGTGTTACGATTTTGGTAATCGTAGACATAAAAGGACTGACAAGAAATTTATAAATATAAACTTGGCAATCATCATTTAATAAAATCATTTAATAAATTCTTGGAAATTTAAAAATAGTAATAACTAGATGTTACCTGCAGTCTTTGTCTGAATTGTGTTGGGTTAGTTCCTTCTTTGCATATAGATGTCACAGATGTACATTTTTACCATGTTATGTAACTGGTCAACCATTTATTCAGTCCAGAAATATTTACAAATTTCTGGACTGAACTGAACTGTTTTGGTACGAATTTAGATGTCTTGTATTTACAATTTTTAAATTGATAAAATTCTTAGTTTATGGAATTGCTGTAAGGTACGTAAATTTACAAAAATAACACATATCATTTAGTCTATTACATACCTACACATTTCATGATGATTTACTTCCGTGTACAAATTTAGAATACATAGAATAAGTTGTAAAGAATCGAAAATAGTAGGTAGGACTTCGTCCAAAGCAATGAAAATCATCGTACCTACATGATTCCGGAATATCAAGACTCACTCATGTAAATAAGAAAAAATAGTTATGACCCATAAAAAGCACGAGGCTGTAAATATAAAAAATCCCACTTACGTAGCAAGCAAAGGACGCAGTAGCCACAGCAATAAATCTTCCTTCTAACTGGCATTTACACAACACATATTTCCAGAGTTGAAGCAGAAATCGTAAATGTCTTGGATGTGAACTGTTCAGTCGGGCAGCGTTATGCGACCCCGCTATGTGTATTATTGAAAACACGCCACGAGACTGTGTTTTTTTTAAATAAACGAATTAATTCCATATGTTTTGCATAATACTATTTTTATGTGTCTGTTACAATTTTTTTAAAGTATGTTCAGCAATCGACGTCAGAGCGTGTTCGAAATTTGAACTAAAATATTTTCTTAGTCCTTAAATTTTTTTTTCGAAACAGCCAGCTGCAATTGTAGTTTATTTATTGAAAAAAGAAACAATTCTTCAAGAACTATCGCATTTTATTTATTTTTTATTTATTTATTGAGAACTACACGGGAGCCTTACAGCAACCTACTTATGCATATAAATACAAAATAAAATAGGGTACTTTAAAATACAGATCAAATAAAATATCGCTAGAAAACCGGAAAACTATTCTGTAATAATAGTTTTTTTTACGTTCGTTGGAGAAACAAGCTTGTTAAAAACCACACGACACATTCCATTTTGTAATTAGTAAATATAACAGTCACAGGGTTTCGTATGAAGTTTTCCTTCTCTTGCAGCTAGGATTGCGACAATGACATTTCCTTCTGTTGGCTCTTACGACACCCTCCGTATAGAATAGCAGGGTGACACCGTGTATTCTTAATCCGTCACTACACGGACACATCACAAAGACAGAAAAACAAACAGGCGTAGTAGCCAGTAAGTTCCCAAAGCGTTGTACGCTTCAACAAGACAAAACATTTCCAACATCACAAAAACTGTCTGTCAGTAAGTTTGATTTATTCCACAACCACTATTGGAAACCATTTTTTTCATGTCTCAATTTATTATCAGGCGGTTACAAAGCACTTTTGGCGGGAAAAGGCGCCAAGGGAGTTTAGTTTTGTTTCCACAAGATGGCGGTGTTTACCGACCTCTCGTGGCAAGATTGCGTCGGTATTTCCAATTTTCCATTAGAACGAAGATAGAGTGTTGTGATAGAGTACAACGAGAGATTGAATCGTTGTTGCCAATGTTTTTAGAGGAGGTTTGCTCAATCAAAATTGGCAGATTGTTAACGTTGTAGATTATAAGGACTGCAAGTTTTAACTTTAGCAGTACATAGTAATGTTTTTATCGTGGCCCTTTATGTTGCGACTTCAGAAAGATAAGGATATGTGTTTAACTAGCCTGTGCCAACCTGTCTGGCCAGCGTGGCACAGTAGGCTAATTGCCTTGTTGGTAGGCTAATTGCCATGTTGGTAGGCTAATTGCCTTGAATGCGCCGTATTTGGATCACGGGATCCCGGGTTCGATTCCGGGACCGGGCAAATGTCTTTGTGTAAATCAGAGGCACTTGTTCTGAGTCTGGGTGTCATTTGTGTTCGTGCAACCGAGCAGAGGTTTCGGTTAAAAAAAAAAAAAATTACCCTCCATGTAATTGGAGGAGGCCAGACTTAGCAGTGGGTCATTTACAGGCTAGATAGTAGTATCTAGTAGGTACGTACAATTCAAGTGTCTATCAATATTGACTATGTGGTCTCTGCTCAGACCATAGAGGCCCGATGCCAAAACATCAAAATGTTTTCTTAAAGTCACGTGACTTGAGAGTTTGAATTGTCATCCCATACATTTTAATGTTGCAAAACCGATAGCGACGTTTTTCCATCGAGCTACATTACCCACTTGAGTCGAGCATCAACTTACCAAATTCATGGAGGCAAATTAGGCTGAGTCCATTTATGAAGCTGTTCCTTCTTGCGTAGATTCAGTAATTCCACGACATCTTCAAAATGAAATCGGTTGACATTCATCACCACCGTAGCAACAGCGTTCATGAAACTAAGCCTGAATCTTTAAGTACACTGGCATATAAATAAGGCATCATTCGCGTAAGAAAATCCCCGACGAAGGCAAATTAGAAGGCCGATAACCTAGCCGCATGAGAAGGAAAACTTAATACGAAACCCCTTGCCAGACCGCCTCGCCAGCTGCACAGTAGGCTAATATACACACCCAGTAAATGAAGGTTTGGAGGTAGTGGGTCATTTATGGGCTGAAACGACTATTCAGCCCATAGATGACCCACTGCTAGGTCGGGCCTCCTCCAAATTAATGGAGGGAAATTAGCCTACTGTGCCACGCTGGCAAGACGGGTTGGCACAGGGTTTGTATCAAGTTTTTCTTCTTTTTCGGCTAGGTGATTTGCCTCTTGCGTTCTTTTAGTCGCCTCTTACTACACCCTCAAGACGGTATGGGGTGGTGACATTGTGTATTCTAAATACACAATGACTTAATGAATAGTAGTACTAGTATATTTAAGTTAGCAATAACCACCAAATACAGAATCTCACAATAGCATTTTCCTCCAATAAAATAGGATGGGATAAAATCCTTATCCCGTTTCTGTCCGCTAACGTATACGTATGTTGGTCATCCCCCCGCGACCGGGGGGACGTTGAGGCACGCCGATCGTAAACCGGGATTCTTGAGAAAATCCGCACTTCACTACGAATACTAGGGTTGCGGTTTATCATTACAGTCTCAAAATTACCTACTACTGAGGAGCTTGCACCAAATCATAGAGGAAAGTTTTTAGTTATCCTTAAGGATACCTGGTCGTTGGGGACTAGACAGGTATGTGGCACTCTGGGGCGCGGAGTGATCGTAATTAATACCCCGGCCCACCCACTAACACCACGGGCGTTCTGGTTATTGGTATCTTTATTTAATTAAACCGTATGTAAACCGATTACATTTCCTATTAAAACATTTTTATTTTTAGTACAAAATATACGCAATATTTTGTACTAAAAATAAAAGTGCTTTGTAAAGGACTCAATCAGCAAAATCGTTGAAATAATTAAAATTTTGCCCTCATACAATACAATCTTTGTTGATCACTGATTTTAAGTTTTCTGCCAAATTTCTAACCGATTTCGATAAAATGTGTTTTAAATCTCGATCCAAAATAAACAGATGAATTAAGAGGCTCCTCTTTTTTGAAGTCGGTTAAAAAAGAACATCCGATGGCAGCCCTACGTCTCCCGGTAATCACGGGCGTCTGAGTTCGCGTGGATTTGTTGAGATATAACATATAATGTTATGTGCGCATCGCTCTATGTGCTGGGATCCGCAGTGGAATATTGCGATTTCACTGTTGTAAGCTGCTTTTCGCATCTCTTTGAGTTATTGATACGGAGCCGACTTGATTGACAGACGTGTCGAATGGGATTCTACGAGCTGAGATCTCTTTTTGCTGACTTACGATATCATGTCGTTTGCCTCGTCTTTTACACTACATTTTAACCTCCGAAAGATAGGGAACTTGTGTGTTTTGTATGTCCCCAACATGGAATCATCATAGCTTCAGCTAAAAGACGTCGACTGCTGGACATAGGCCTTCTGAAGGACTTCTTCAATGGTCAAGGATTTCCACGAAGCCCGGTCCGAATCCATCATTTTCCGTTGGCCGTCAGCCCTGCGAGCTATGCACCCACTGCCACTTAAGTTTGGCAATCCTGTGGGCTTTGTCGGTAACTCTGGTTCACTGTATCCCCTCATATCTGATTCAAACTCCCAAGGAAACTCCGAGCATGGCTCCATAGCCCTTGCATTGACATTGAGCCTTTTAACGGAGCACTGTGGATATTTTCATCACTTGTCATTCAGTTTTATTTGATAAAAATGTGTCGTAATCATGAGTCTTGGTAGCTATGTGGGAAGAAATTCTGCTTAGCTGTTTGATTTTTTATTTCATTATATTATACGTAATTGAAATGTTCTTTATATAGTTAATATAGAATAACATGCTAACGGGTTTGTGAAATACTACGACACCAATCATTCTCTCTTCAGCATCTTTTAAGGAACCGGTTAAGTAGAAAATCTTTCAGTAGTAACAGAAGGAAATCTCGAAATTAAAGACACCAAAGCGGAAGAGTTCCGGAGACGCAGTATGAACGACTACTACACACACAATCCGCATCATATTCCATTCTAATTCAAACCTCAATCTCCGTTACTCCTAATCCATAGCCAATCTGTCTTGCCAGTGCTGTCTAGATTCCTCCACTGATTGGAGTAAGCTTGACCCAATAGTGAATCAATTATGGGCTGACATACTGTTGGATAGATTTTGACCAAACTTCTGAGACTATGAGCTAGAGATTCAGCCAATTAAGTAGGCGAACCACCTCCAAAAAGACTATGAGGCGATCGATTAACACTGATCCGTAACTGTTGATAAAAATGGCTAATAAATTTTCACCTCGTTAAGCTATCCGAAAAACTATTACTAATATTCAGCCCACAATTGACCCACTACTTAATCGGGCTTCTTCCAGTTACATGAAGGGTCCCCCGTGGAGAGACAGTCAGGACCCACGGGGCAGCAAGCGCGAGACGGTACACCCCGGGGATGTTTAGTGGGTATGCCTCTTCGGAGGAGAGACCCACACGCCCCCCGCTGGCCATCCCCAGGCCGGCGGGGATAGTCCATAAAGGATTTTACCCGGGCACCAAAAAAAAAAAAAAGTTACATGAAGGGTAATTAGCCAACTGTGCCACCCTAACCAGACGGGTAAGCAGAGGGTTTTATATCAATCTGACTGCCTCGTGGGTCTAGTGGTTAGATGTGCCGCCTTTGGATCAACGGGTCCCGGGTTCGATTCCGGGGTCGGGCAAGTGTCTTTGTCTAAACCAGAGGCACTGGCTCGGAGTCTGGGTGTAATTTCTATCTATAATATGTATGTATTTACAAAAAAAAATGTATATAAGTAGTTTATCATCCATCTCGTTACCATAACACAAGCATTAAGTTGCTTAACTTGGGACGAGATGACGTTGTGTGAAATGTCCAAGGATATTTATTTATTATTTATTTATTTATCAAGTTTTTCTTCTCTTTCGGCTAGGTTATGAGATGTGTCATTTCAATTGTCGGCTCTTACGACACTCTCAGAATGGAATGGGGTGGTGACACTATGTATTTTAAATCCGACACCACATGTACCAAACAGTCCGCCCATATCCTCCGTTATTATCTCCTATTTATACCATGGAGGAATATAATTTCGACATTTGATTTACTCATTTATTTTATGGCTTTGTCACTAAGTGCTTTGGCAAGTACGGAGCGCTCCTGCCCGCTGAGAGTACTTAAGAGTGCACTTTTAATCTCACACCTGGTTTCGTTTAAGTGCAGTCCTGTACCGCCACTAGTTTCAGCTAGTTCAGACACGGGTTTTATAAGGAACTCAGAGTTTTATGAAACTTAGGACTATGTGTTTATGGAACTTTCAAATCTATAAAGACCGTTTGGATTTTTAACATATTACATGCAGAATATTGAAGTAAACAACAGGATGGTTTGTTCTTGTGTTACGTCTGGTATGTTTACCGTGCCACCGTTAGTGGTCAATTTAAAAAAAACCTCTTGAAAGTAAGTAATAACTTAGAAGTTTCAAGAAAATCTAATTATTATTGCTAACTTAAGTAAGTTAGCGACAACTTAAGTTGAACATTAGTCCTACTCGGTCTACGTTAAAGATATGATATCTTATCTTTAACGTATCTTAGGTCGCAGTGTCGCTTAACATCAGGTGAACTGGCGATCAAGCGTAAGCCTATCAAGAATAAAAAAAAAATGATATTTTAAGTAATTATCTGCACTCTTTACCTGATACCTACTACTTCTACCTCTCAGCCCCTAAACGATCCACTGCTGAGTCGAGCCTCCTCCAAATACAAGGAGGGTAATTAGCCTACTGTGCCACGCTGACCAGACTGGTTCGCACAGGGTCGTATCAAGTTTTCCGTCTCTTGCGGCTAGGTTATCAGCTTTGTCACTTCCTTTTGTTGGCTTTGACGACTCCCTCAGGATGGAATAGGGTGGTGACACTATGTATTCTAAATCCACCACACGGGTCAAAACATAAATTGTAAGCAGTCTGCCCTACCTTTTCATCGCAATACTCTCCTGCAAGCACTTCCAATTTGTCAAAATTCTTGTTCAACATCAATCTCCCAGATGTCTGCTAGTTGCATGAAAACAGCCTGAATAATCAATGGACATGTAAATGCAGCCCAGGCTATCCCCCTCCCCCAATTTGCTGCCATTTTTTATAAGACTTTGAATTATTAACCCGGCACAAGTAGTCCCTTGAATTACGATTATGGCTTTCTCCGTCGTTTTCATGAGTCAGTCTTGATTTTGTATTTCGCCATTACGAGGAGTAATTTTCTTTTTTATTTCGTCTTTTAGGTTATGTTTTACGAGTATTAAGACTTATTGAAATCTGTTATATTTGGGCGTTTATGATAGTTTTAGAAAATTGGAACGGTTTTATGAAAAAATAATATCCTAAAGTATCTACTCCTTATAATAATATCTTATAGTATCTACCATAATAATTAGTAAGCTTAAAAAAATCTACTGGAAGTTACGAGTGTTAAAAACCAAATTTTTAACACTTGTAACACCTGGAAGATATGTTTTGTCTCAAAAATATTTTTCTACTTGTGAGCACAGTCAACATTTTAAAAAAATACAAGAATACATGTAGCGTAATTTAGTCCAAAGCAAAAACTATACAACTGCTAACAGTAAAATGTCAAATGCTAAAATATTTTTCAAAATATACTATTTCCTAGTCAAAGAGCTGGGTCATATTTCGCAAAATCTTACCGCTGGAAGCACTTAAAGTTCTCTCCATCGTATATTTAATTCAACGAAGCTAAAGTACGTCCCCATAAAAATCCTTGCTCCGTGATACTGTGCAGATGAGACTGAGCAGGGCCGGACTGGGGCGTGGGGTATACTAATTGTGTTAGCTTACTTTATTGCGAATCTCGCGTTTACTGTCGTGATAATGGGCGGTAATGATTTTTGGGTAATCTGCTGAGATCTGTTGTGAGTATCGATCGCGCATTCAAAGTTGAAGGTCGACGTCATAGGTATACGTTTGTAAAATTAGTTTATCCTGCATTGATTGTTTTGGAATTTCGGATAGACATGACGGAGGCCCATGTCCATCAGTGGACGCATTTTGGCTGAAATGATGATGATGATTTTGACGGATTTAGGATAGGTACATAGTGTCGTCAGAGCCGACAAAAAGAAATTACTAAGCCAAAAACTTGATATGAAACCCATTGCTAACCTGTCTGGCCAGCGCGACACAGTAGGATAAATTACCTTCCATAAATTTGGAGGAGGCCCGACTCAGCAGTGGGTCATTTATAGGCGTAGTAGTAGCAGTATTTAGATTCAAACATAATTATGGAGTAATCAAAAAGTTTATTAATGACAAAATCAGTCATTAATAAACTTTTTGATTAATATTGATTTATCGGTGTTTAAATGTAACCCAGAAAAATCTAGCATCATAATGTTTTTGTTGTTAAACCCACAACTTGTTAATATTCAATACATGAGCCAGAGCAGGTACAGTGTAAACTACGTATATCGGACTCATCCGTCCCTGATTCCCGCTACCCGGGTATACCCGGGATTTACGATTATCGCTTACCCGGATGCGTTCAATCACAACCCAGAAACTTAATGCCCAACGCGTCTGTACTACGTTCAAATTGATATCTTTTTGGAGAGATCGAATCCTGATTTCAATTCTCATATTGCTTCCAATGGAAACCTATATAAAGTGAAATTATTTATCGATATATCATAGAGCGGATCTTGAGTAGTGCAATCCATGAGCAGGTGAAGCTGAGCGCTTCGTTCATTCGAACATTGGATGGGTATTCATCACTTATATCATCAGCTGAGTCCTCAGTGGTTCTGAGGGCACGTAGTCAACTCCGGGTGTCAACCTACCAGTCTTTGTAACTTGAGTGATTACTTGTTGACATCAAAATTTAACTATAGTAGCATATTTTTCACAAAAACACGTGCGTGTTATTTAAAAGAGCAACCATAGAGTTTCTTCCCGGATGTTCTCTGTGGAATGGCTTTCTAAACAGGTGGTACAAACTATTATTATTTATTTTGTTGCTATTATATTTTTTATTATTTGAAAGCATTCTTACGAATATATTTAAATAAAGAACATTTTGATTTAATTATGTACGAGTGAGTTCTACCTAATTAAGAGGCACTAATAAAAACAAATTCAAAATTTCTCACATATACAAAAGTCTTATACATTTGAGTGTAACTTACTGCCTCTCTTTACTAGTTTATTATGCATCACAAGACTGGATTACGGTGTAAGACATCGTCAAGTTAAAGATGGTATAGTTATTAAAGCTTTTATGTGTCGTGCGCTTTAAGAACTAGGGGTGCGGGTAGAATATGGTTTTCGACTCCTAACATAATAAAAAATAGATTAAAATACAACTATAAATGCAATCTTTTTAAATCCCATAACTCTGGTGGTTTAATCAGAGTTACGGTTAAATCCTAGTTTAGAGGTCCAAAAATGATTGGTTTTGAAAATATCACCAAACATCAATAGTTTTAGTCAAACAAACAAGCAAACAGTTAAGTTGTTGTAGGTTAAGGAAAAGTTTCATTGATAAATACGAGTCATTCAAACCAATGTATGAGTGCATATGTAAATCATTATAAACATTGTCATTGTCGAATTATAATGTATGGTTTTTTAACGAAACAATTAATTAATTGTAATTTGATTTGAGAATAGTAAGATTAATTTATTTTAATTGATGTAAAATCCTGATGATAATCTTCAAGTATAGATTTTTTTTCAAACATAGCTGAGTACCTACCACCCACATAATCCGATTACTCGTACAACATCCATAGGCTACAAACAGACTCATAGATAGACAGACTTAACAAAATTAAATGACCCTTCTTATTGAAAGCCAAAAAGTCTGGGAAGATGTTTAAACATTATCCTATTACTGATAGTAAGAAACTCTACGAACGGATTGCTTACCTTTAACTAGCTTACTAACTACACTACATTGGTCTAGTCTATTAACCTATCACAAATTAACCTATCAGCTATAGATGTAACTAGTAAAGGAACTACCAATCTCCCTAATAAAAGGCAATAATTTATATTTAATAACCTATCAAAGGCCTCGTTTTGCCTATAAATCAATCTCCAAGTTTCAGAGCGAATCAATAATTCAAAGACGATCGTATTTTCAATTCATTCGGTCTCTCTGAAGGGCCCTCGGAAACAATTATGAGCAGTCCTATTTCTAACCCCTGCCACAGTATGATAAAAACAGTAGACATTGCCTATACTTTGAATCAATGACACAATCATTCTATTAAACTAATAGCATTCATACCAGTAAGTTTAATGTGTGTTTTTTTAATTTCGACTACTTTCTATTCTAACGTCAAGCATATACGTAATTATATTTATGCAAGAGCTTTATGTGTTATCAGGATGTCAGTTGTGTCCATTAGACACAAATACACAAAGAAGAAGTTCGCTCAAAAAAAGTACCTGAAACTTTCAGTTGTTAACATTACAGTGTAGTTAGTAGAAGAGCGTATTAGAATCGCGTATTTAAAAAAGTTATGTCATATAGTATGTTTTAATGTATGTACCTTATACCACACATTTCTTCATCTTTTACACAACTTTCATACAAATTACATTCTAGTATTCAATAAGTTTGTACAGAGTAAATCTGCTCTTACTATTTTAACTGTGTCTCCACGGCAACATGCGCTGTAATTACACTGTTAAGAGAGATCCTGCGAAGATTTTACGCACAGGAGACGGACTTTACTCGTAAGGGCTTGTAATAAGTTTGCGTAATGTTTAGGAGTTTGCTTGTTTGGGACGCGAGACACATTTACAGAAGATTTGAGGCAGCGTTTACAAACAGTGGGTTAGTTAAAGGGTTTTTGAACAAACAATCATTTCAAATCCCAAACAGAATGCCATTTGAGAATTAGGTATTAATGTTATTTTGTTTTCTACATAAACTAGGGCCAGAGATGACCCACTGCTGAGTTTGGCCTCCTCCAGTTACATGGAGTGTAATAAGCCTAGGGTTTTATTAAGTTTTCCTTGTCGTGCAGCTAGTTTATACCTGGCCTTGGCACTTCCTTTTATCGGCTCTTTCAACACGTTTTCGTTATGTATAAACGTTTTTTGTTGTGCCATGTACAACTGTAAGAAATACCTAGTGTATATTGCAATAACTCTCAAAGTCCCGCGCCGTTTGCGACTCAAATGTTTGCAGAAAGAAAGACATTTAAACGTAACAAATTCCCAACGCAAACGTAACATCTTTGTGTAAAAATCTGTAGAGCAAGAGGCATCAAGGCCGGGCTAACGAGCGAGGCTGGCAACGCTCTGATTTCCAATTCAAAGGAAAATTGCGATCCATAAAGTGGGGATGGGACAGTGGGCGAGTGGGGGACCCCCCTCCCGTTGCTAGGCGACGCGGGGAGGAGCCGCCGCAATCACGGCCCAATAGCACGACGGATATAAATTGCTCCAGCGTCGCGACACTGCTGGTGGAACGAGAGGTTATCGGGCCTCTCGCTCGCTCTAATGAAGTCGCCAGTCGCCAGGCCCCTTGATTGACGGACTCCCTCGGCCCTTTTCCGAAATGGTACACCTAACTTAGGTATCGATGGCGTGCTGTGATTTGTTCGTAATTGCCCCGCGCGTATTGGAGCGGTTTCCGGTATTACAGCTGTGCCTATGTGACGTGGAACATTATGTACTGCTCAATTAAGTAAATCATGCAATGATTCGTACATGTCATGTGACTTGGATAGAAATTGACCTTTTGCAGACCGTTTTGTCTGAAACTAGATACTAATCTGAATAAAACTTATTTACCGGCTTCACAAAAGAAGGACGAGGAGTAGGTTCTCTAATCGACTGTATTACCGCATAACTCGGTCGTATAAAAATCGATTTGGAAAATAATCGCGTCGAAAGAAAATCGATTGTTGAAAGGCTAATTTGGGTATCTGTGTTCTTCCCGCCCTATAAATTACCCACGGCTGAGTCGGGTCTCCTCCAACTACATGGAGTTTAAATAGCCTACTGTGCCACGCTGGCCAGATGGGTTGGCTTGGCATCAAGTTTTCCTTCAGGGCTTGGTCTCAAGTTTTCCTTCTCTTGCGACTAGGTATTCGACCTTGTCATTTCCTATTGTCGTCTCTTACGACACCCTTAGGATGTAATGGGGTGGTGACACAGTGTGTTCTAAATCCGTGACATTATATTAGACGTACAACAAAACACTTCAAACCGAGCACAGATAATAAACGCAGCAATAAGGGCAGCTATATTAAAAGTTTATGCGTATCGTGATTCCTGGCTGCGTGCGAAGAATTTAATATGACACGCGTGCTTTTGTTTCACTGGGTTCAGTATCTATTGGATTATCAACATCACACTGCTTTCCTAATTCTACAAATAAATCTAAACATACCTACTCATGTTTTTCAAGATTCGGGTATCGATTTCTTAATCATTTAAATATACTAATTAGGTGTAGAGATAAAATCCGATCATTTATCTGATAGATTCTTAGATTTTTACCAGAATACATATGTATCGTAATACGAGTACTCAAGGTTGTGATTTGAATGTATCATGGGAGAAATGGATGGATAAGTTCCGTATGTTTTGCTTTCCTCACGAATAGGGTTGTCACTGTTGAGACATTTTCCTGTACATAATTCGAAAAGTATTTTCTTCATTCTAGAGTTTGTGAATTTTATATATTAATATCCCTTGTTTCACTTTCATTTTTTAGTATAGAATATATATTTTTGAAGAACTCTGGAGCTGGTAATTCCAAAACGATATGCTAGGTTATGCAATGCAAACTCATTACCTACCTATCTTTTTAAAAATCCAATCAAATATCGTACACACAGCCAGTCAAAGGTTTTGCAATGCCGTTTTTTCCTTCAAAGTATCTAATGCGTTTACGGTTATCTTTGGAATTTGGATTGAAGCACTATTGAGCACATTTTAAATTATTTGTACGTTCTTCACTTTTGTCGCGTGATTGTGTTTGTACAAAGTAAACTCAACCATGTAAAATAATTTAAGTCAAATAATATAAACTACTACTATTCTGCCCATAGATGACCATAGATGTGTCGGGCCCCTCCAGTTACATGGAGGGTAATAGCCTGCTGTGCCACTGCACGCTGGAAAGACGGGTTATCGCAGGGTGCCGTATCAAGTTTATCTTTTCTTGAGGCTAGAGTAACTTCCTTATCATTTCCTTCTCATTTCCCTCTGGAATGGGTTGGTGGCAATATATATATATTCCAAATCCGTCACCACATGGAGAAAATCATTTAAAGTAATAATAATTTACTGTTTGGGTTTACCATCCCTGATTTGGAATACGTGCATACGTCACACCGGATCGATATCTAGACGCGACTCACGTTGTTGATGGCAGCAGGTTGGTGAACGACTAAAGTCAGACACATTTCATTTCACACTAAACACACAGAATTTCAACACAATTATTAAGTACTGCCTTAACTTTGGGAAGGTAATCTAATATCTATTGTAAATATTGGATCTGCCATAAGGCAACTACGTAATCAATTATATAATTAAATGATACAGTTTTATAAGCAGAATTTGTATAAGTATTTTGATAAAAAAAACTAGGTATGCTAACTATCTAACGAAAAAATTGTGTTGTAGTCACCTTCCGAGGAATATTTCAACGTAACAAAACATTGCACAAAACTAAAAAATCTAATTACATCCTTTATACAGACCTTACGAAATGAGGATACCTACTACCAGCTAATATAACCAAAACTTAGCTAAACTAATTTGATAATTCTCTTTGTCCACAGGCGAAAAACCACACAAGTGTCAAGTTTGTGGGAAAGCGTTCAGTCAGAGCTCAAACCTCATTACCCACTCCCGCAAACACACTGGCTTCAAGCCATTTGCCTGTGAACTGTGCGGGCGTGCCTTCCAGAGGAAGGTGGACCTGAGGCGGCATAAGGAGACACAACACGCCGATATAAGGACCACGCAACACATGCCCCACACACACGCTGCACACGTGGCGCACGCAGCACACGCGACGCATGCTACCGATATGCGGACCGTGGATTCGAGGATAGGTACGTGTTCTATTACATTCTTGTGTCTTATGTTCGGCTAAGTGGAGTGTAAATAAGTTCCCATTTTTATCTCCAACAAGAGAGTCATTAGTTGCAGTATATTTGTTGGTCTGTCTGACTGTATGTGGAATCAAAGCCCCTGAACGGCTGAACAGACTTTGATTTACTACTGTTAGGGCGATAGTCCCAAATGTGATTATAACCTGTTTTACAGTTTTTCCTATGGGGTTCCCATTTAATTTTATTTATTTCAAATAGGCTTATTGTAGTCATCATTTCAGCCAAAAGACGTCCACTGCTGGACATAGGCCTCCCCCAAGGATCTCCACAAAGGCCGGTCCTGGGCCGCCCGCATCCACTGCTTTCCGGCGATCTTAACCAGGTCGTCGGTCAACCGTGTGGGAGGCCTACCAGCACTGCGCCTTCCGGAACGCGGTCCCCACTCGAAGACTTTTCTGCCCCATCGGGCGTCGGTCCTGCGAGCTATGTGCCCTGCCCACTGCCACTTAAGTTTGGCAATCCGGTGGGCTATGTCGGTGACCCTGGTTTTCCTGCGTATCTCCTCATTTCTGATTCGATCTCGCAGGGAAACTCCGAGCATAGCCCTCTCCATTGCCCTTTGGGTGACTTTGAGCCTTCTGATGGAGCCCATAGTGAGCGACCACGTCTCTGTTCCATATGTCATCACTGGCAACACACATTGGTTGAAGACTTTTGTCTTCAGACACTGCGGTATTGTGGACGAGAAGATCTCTTATTGTAGTGTTATACTTTAATTATCTTTTCAATAATAATAATAATGTTTCAGTAATCGTTAAATCTTATCAACATAATACTCTTACCTAACTTAATATATCTAGCGTTCAAAATATCTTTCACCATAAATAAATATGTTCTCTCTTGTTACAGATCTTTGCCCCTCTCATCCAGATCTGAGGCCTCCCCACCCTGACTTCAGGACTCCCCATATGGGCTCAGTAGTACCTCCCCTACAGCCTCTGCCCTCCTGAACTGCAACGGCCTTTGCGCCCCCTAACTGGCGTTAAGGCATGCTGTTTTAGAAGAAATCCTAAATGACAAACGTATTGGGAAATTCAGTGACAAGCAAAATTATGTGAAAAAGTTTTACTGTATACACATTTAGTAGAAGTGCATGAAACTGTCTACTACTACTGCTCAGTCCATAAATGACCCACTGCTGGCGGGTACCCTCCCATCAAAGGAATAGTAATTAGCCTTTACCATGCTGGCCAGACGGGTTAGTACAGGATTTCGTATCAGGTTTTCCTTCTCTTACGGCCAGGTTTTCGGCCTTGTCATTTCCTTTTGTCGGCTCTTATGACACCCTCGGTATGGAATAGGGTCGTGACACTGGGTATTCTAAATACGTTACCACACGGAAAGTCAGTCATCATAGGCACGTCTACCAAAGCACAACATTAGTTATATAGTTTTAAGAGAATATTCAATGTACATTTTATACGTAATCCCTTATAATTTTACGCGAGTTTTTGATCTCGTAAATATGTAACTGCGATTTATGTTTAGTTATCAACCAAATAAGTGAATTGAAATGAATTAAAAAAAACGCTATACAAATACCTTGCTAGATATATCCAAAGAAAAAGTAGTTTTAATTTATATATGTCGGAGATAGCGACGGCTGAGCGATAGAGTCGTCATCATCTTGACTTGGTACGAGGTTTATTACTTGTAACTTTATAATTCACAATATTAACCACAGTATAAATAACAATGTTCAGTTAACACACTTAGATAGACAAACCGACAGGTTCGCAACGGAGAAGTGTCTCGGTCCGTGTCCCAACGTCGACTGACTGATCGAGCCAACCTCACTTTCCATTACGACTCTGTCCACGTGCCGCCATTGCAAAACAACTGACGTCACCGCGTTTGCCGCACTACTGTGTTAACAATCAATTGAGAAACTTAATAAAACGATATCGTTATCCACGACACGGCCAGCCTGACGAAGCACACGTCCTCGTGTGTACTTGTAACAAAATAACCAACTGAGGCACATTTTCACGTTCGGCCAACCTGACGGTAATGTTCCGTAATCGTATCTTAAGAATCAAGTTAACAGAGATCACGTTAGCATACAAATAATTTTAACAACTTTAACACGAAAGATTCCTCTAAGCCCATAATCTTTAAATCTCAATACTGATACTTTAAAACAGTAGGTTTAAAGTAATAATTACACAACACATGGCCCAGCTGTCCCAGCAGCTAGTGACAATTCACATGTCACCCATATCGTCATCGCTCCAAGCGATACGACCAACACTTTAACTAGAGTTCACGACTCCCAGTACACAGGACCATACAAATAGTCTCTCTCGAGACCCGGGTCCCCGCCACACCACTAGCTGCCCATCGCGCTCTGTACAACTCCCAGAGTTGCAGTTACGACTACAGACTAGTGCGTGTAGTGCGACCTAGCCAAGGTATGTGTTCTTTTTTACTGTTGGAGGCAACCTCCTCACCATCTTCATCAGACAAATTTAACTCAACGGGCACACTGCTTAGTGGAATCTCCTTATACAGTCGTGAGCGTATTTTTATGTTCTATTACCGGTCAAAGATTTCAGCAAATAACGATCACCATCAAGTAACTCCACAATTTTTGACGGTCCCTTGTATTTCGCGTCTAATTTAGTTTGGTTTCTCTTCGTTTTGAATTTAAACTAAATTACCAACATCAAACTTTACCACTTTAACTTGTAGTTTTATCAAATTTTACTTTTTCGTAACTGGCACTATTTTCTATGTATGTGGCCGCTTGCTCTCTTACTAATGTCTACTGCCGGTCCGGAATCATTCAAAGTTAATAGGTTAAATGGTCTAGCTAAAGGTCCTATCAGAAACTCGAGTGGACTCGCTTGTATTACACGGTGGACAGAGGAATTCAAAACTAATTGCACGTCTTCTAACGCTTCATGCCGGGACCTATCAGACGCTTCTATCGCGGTCAGCATACTTTTTAACGCGCTCATTGTTCTTTCTACTTGGCAATTAGCGCGACTTGAACCCGTAGCTATCAAACGTAATGAAACTGACAAAAAAACTTTGAATTCTTTGTTGGCAAAGCATCGTCCCAGATCTGCAATTACTTACTGGAGCTCCAACTAAAGACGCTTAATTTAAGGGATTTAATTGTTCTAGCCAAATCTATTCTCAGGGTATGATACAAGGGAACAAATTTTGTGACCGCATCAATTAAAACTATGACGTACTCCTTGCAATCGCTTTTCCACTTAATTTGCCAGTTAAGTCAACGTGCACAGTATGCCACGGGATACTAATCTTAAGAATTGGATGAAGTCCCGCTTGTGGGCGACCTGATTGCGATTGAGATAGTTTACAAGTAATACAACCATAGACAAACTTACGAACGCACTTAGCCATGTGCTCGAACCAATAGTGATCAACCCTGTATATTTGGCCACCTCGCCCTTTATAGTTCACAGAGCCACCTCGCCCTTGACTGTATATTTGGCCACCTCGCCCTTTATAGTTCATAGAGCCACCTCGCCCTTGACTGTATATTTGGCCACCTCGCCCTTTATAGTTCATAGAGCCACCTATTACAATTGGGACTCGAAAATTAATCCAGCGTGTCGAGGCATAATTGCTGCTGACCACACCCTCAGGTATTAAAGGCGTGAAGTTACATAAGCACATAGCCATATGATGTTTTAATTAAAGAAACTATTAAACTAGTCCCAATATCTTACCGTCATTATTATCTAATAAGCATGGATCCAGCCCAGTAGGGACATATGATTGGGGGAGTGGACGTTGGCGTTCTCTCGAGTATTTGTAAGTGCGTTCAAACTCTTATGATATCTGTCACCGTCAAGTACCTCAATGACTTCATAAGGTCCGTTATATTTAGGATCCAATTTGGTTTGATTCCGTTCATGATTTTCGACTAAAACATAATCTCCCACCGAAAATCTAGTCACATTTGCCTTATTTTTATCGAATCTTAATTTATCAAGCTGTGCATTATTTTCCATTAATTTGTCAGCTTGTTCCCTAATCTCTCAAATTTATCTCAACCTCATGATCGTCAATAGTTAATAAATTTAGTGGCCTAGCTACTCTACCTATTAACAATTCTAATGGACTTGCCTTAGTTACCCTATGAATCGTGCTATTTATAGCAAGTTGGACATCATCTAACGCATCTTGCCATGACCTATTTGGACTAACTTCTACAACAGTCAACATATTTTTGAGGGTGCTCATAACTCTTTCCACTTGGCTTCGGCGCAACATAATGTTTGATGAGAGAGCACTCTGCACCAGAATCAGAATAAAATGGATACGACTCACAAGCGTTCATCAGCGCACCGCTGGGATTGCTAACATAGCAAGCTTCCACATGCCTCTCGTTACTCGCCGCCGCCGCAGGCGCCGCTCCGAACCGCCTGCGCCTACCGCCGCGCCAGCTCCTCCGCTGTTGCCACGTTGTTGCCACGTGGACATCTCGCTGCCAAATGTCCGGCGCTGCCGCACCTGAAACAGACTAAGTCCGACCGCGGCCGCGGCCCCGCAGAGCCTGACGCTGAAGTGTGCAGTGGCAGCACTAGCTGCCTTGCCTTTCACCGCCAATTTGATGCTCGGTGACCCATTCCACCGCAGCTGTGACATTCCACAGTTGCCGACCGAAAACCCGATCGCTTGAAATCTGGATCTGCTGTCCTATCGCCTCACGTTTAGGCTACCTTACCGATGCAAATCAAGGCATACAATGGCTCCATAATCTTGGAAAACTTTGCTATAAACTGGCGAAAATACGACGCCAGACCGATGAACCGTCAAGCTAAACAAGCACAGCAATCTAAACTTCGTATCGCAAGTAATTAACAGGTAAACACGCAAAATAACCTCAAATAATATTTTCTTACACCGGTCAAAATCACACTATCGTAAATTCGTATACCATACAATATACCCGAGTAATAAAATGGAAACTGCTCACCGGAGTGACGTAAAATTGCAGCTGGTGCGCTTACTACAGATCCACTCACTATTCTTTGACCTGGCTGACCACAGTACTGTTGCTCGCCTTCCTGCTGCTCCGCTCAGGGCAGTTAGACGCGTAGTGTCCTTGTCCATCACAATGAAAGCAAGTGATCCCCACTTGGTTAATCGCCGCACTATGACTGCCGCTTGTGATCTTCAGTTCAGAACAATCTTCATGTAGCTTAATGTCTCCTTTATAGTGACAATGAATCGCCATTATCGGTTATTTCCATCGCGTACAGAAGTACACACATTATCACTACACTGTTTTCTCCACGTGGGCTGACTGAGTTACATCCCACTTCTGATGTCGGAGATAGCGACGGCTGAGCGATAGAGTCGTCATCATCTTGACTTGGTACGAGGTTTATTACTTGTAACTTTATAATTCACAATATTAACCACAGTATAAATAACAATGTTCAGTTAACACACTTAGATAGACAAACCGACAGGTTCGCAACGGAGAAGTGTCTCGGTCCGTGTCCCAACGTCGACTGACTGATCGAGCCAACCTCACTTTCCATTACGACTCTGTCCACGTGCCGCCATTGCAAAACAACTGACGTCACCGCGTTTGCCGCACTACTGTGTTAACAATCAATTGAGAAACTTAATAAAACGATATCGTTATCCACGACATATATATTTTTAAATTAATGTTTAGTAATGAGTTTTGGAATTTTAATGGACTGATAGGATCATTCCATATTGTTTTTTTTTATATAGTAGGTTACAATTTGTTTTAATTTAATATTTCCAATGATAAGCATTCCTTATTAATAGTAGAAAAACTCATGTATTTTTTTAAATCAAGCTTTCATTTAAATGCTCGAAAATGAAACTTTGGCAGCAAAACCTTTAATGTAATACCCACGCTATCAAATTGTATGAAAAAAATTTATGCCCGCCATCTTGGACGGTCAGCCATATTGGATTTAGAATATTATTTATTTATTTGTTCGTGACGGCTTTGAAATTTCACTGGCGAGATTTAAACTGAAAGCATGTATCAAATTATAAATAAATAAAAACTTGTATTAAAATATTTCAAGACACTGTTTACCATTCCGTTTTTAATCTTTGACAAGACTCACTGATTGTTGTTATATTGTAATCACACGTAGAAAAATACTCACATATCAATAATCGTAAATATAAATCATAGCATTCTATAAAATACTTTCATAAATAAGTGTACAAAAATCGAATCATGTAAAGTATATCGTGAGAATAGTTTATTGATTAGTGTAAATGTACAAAAAATGTTGTCTATTTTTATGGCTGTAATGGTGTGAATGCACTTAGTTTTAAGTATAATATATTCCTGTAATATTATTCATTTGTCATTTATTAATGCTTTCACTACAAGGGTAGTAAGTTTTTTTAAAATTAGATTCTAACCGCGGCTTCGCCTGTGTGGTTCCGTATGTGGCAAGGGTGGTAAAGTAAAACTCTCATTAATTAAATTTTCAACGCAGCCGTTGAATATATCACTCAGAACAAATTACTAACAGTAGTACATAGCCCATAGATGATCCACTGCTGAGTCGGGCTAGGTATGCCTTCCAATTACATGGCAAGTCGGTAACCCGTCTGGGAACGCACAGGGATTCGTATTAAGTTTTCCTCTTCTTGTGGCTAAGTTATCGCCCTTGTAGTCTAATTTTGTCGGCTCATACGAAACCCTTACGCCGTTTGTCCACTGCCGCCGTCAACGGCACGTCAACGAGAACGAGATTATTTCAAGAAGAGTTTAAGATGACGTGACGGGCGCGCGGTGGACACACGGCCATAGTAAATGTATGTATCGCTAACTCGGCGCCATCATCTTTTTCTCGTTGACGTGCCGTTGACGGCGGCGGTGGACAAACGGCCTTATGATGGAGTGGCGTGGTACTATGTACAATAAAGCCGTCTCCATACGGATGTTCATATGCGTTGGGTAAGGCAAACATTTGTTAATGTGAAATATACCGCTTAAAACTTATAAATATTATAAATTTGTACACGTTAGTAGTATCAGTAATAATTGAAATTTCGTGTCTATTTAAACACATGCTGTATATAAATGTAAATTCCTTAGTTTAGTGACGATCCCAAAGACAAAATGTGCAATGCTAAGATTGTAGTTACGAGTTGTTGTATTAAGCAATTATCACTTCAATAAATTTGATGATGTATAATGTATTTCGGTGTTTCTTTCCTCCTTCGTATCATTGACTGTGATTTTATTTGACTCTTCTTTTTCCTGTAGAGTTCAACCCCTTATAGGTAATCATTGAGTTAGATCCGGGGTCAGTTTTTTTTTAAACGGAACCCTGCTCTATATGTAACCTGTATCGCGGGGCCAGTTTACAAACATGCAATTCACGAACACAAATGACACCCAGACTCAGAGCAAGTGCCTCTGGTTTAGACAAAGACACTTGCCCAACCCCGGAAGCAAACCCGGTACCCGTTGATCCAAAGGCGGCACATCCAACCCCTAGACAAACCAGGCAACCAAACACGCTACGTCACGCTTCTATCGATTGCAGTAGATGTTAATAAAATGGTCAGATAACCAACCATCGGCTGCTAATTTGCAGATCAATTCCATTCAGGACTATCGGCTAAGGTATGACCACTTGAATGTAAAAAAAACTTCGACTTCTTAAAAAATATAGATTAGATTGTTCTCCACCATAAAGAAGTTACATAACATAGGCCTTGGGTAGTATTGTGATCCTATAAATAATAATATTAATAATAATAAATATCTTTGGACATTTCACACAACGCCATCTCGTCCCAAGCTAAGCAACTTAATGCTTGTGTTATAGTAACGAGATGGATGATAAACTACTTAAATACATTTTTTTTTGTAAATACATACATATTATAGATAGAAAACACCCAGACCCGGAACAAATACTTGTAGGTCGTACAAATATTTCTTCCGTGCGGGGATCGAACCCGCGACATGCTGCGCAGCAGTCGATCGCTCAACTAACCAAACATAGGCCTTGGGTAGTATTGTGATCCTGCGCGCAAGTTAGGTCTACTGATACCACTCTGCCCATAAATGACCCACTGCTCAGTCGGGCCTCCTCCCATCACAGGGAAGGTAATTAAATAAATAAATATCCTTGGACATTTCACACAACGCCATCTCGTCCCAAGCTAAGCAACTTAATGCTTGTGTTATGGTAACGAGATGGATGATAAACTACTTATATACATTTTTTTTTGTAAATACATACATATTATAGATAGAAATGACACCCAGACTCCGAGCCAGTGCCTCTGGTTTACACAAAGACACTTGCCCGACCCCGGAATCGAACCCGGGACCCGTTGATCCAAAGGCGGCACATCTAACCACTAGACCAACGAGAATTAACCAACTGTACCACGCTGGCCAGACGTTTCAAGATTTTCTTCTGTTGCGGCTAGCTTTTCGGCTTTGTCGTTTCCTTTGTCGGCTCTTACGGCACCGTCAGGATGAAATGGGGTGATGACACTATGGATTCTAAATCTTTCACCACACCGATCGACTCTTCCGAAGAATAAACACTTATCTGCAATACTGCTTTGAAACCATTTTGAACTTCATATCTATACTATTTACTAATATATAAAGCTGCAGAGTTTGTTTGTTTGTTTGAACGCGCTAATCTCAGGAACTACTGGTCCGATTTCAAAAAATTTTTCAGTGTTAGATAGTCCATTTATCGAGGAAGTTTAAAGGCAATATTTTTATTTTCAAAATAATTAGGGATCCGTATGAAAATTGCGATTTTGTAAACCAAGGTGTAAAATCGAAAACCTGTTTATGCGTGCGCTGCAAAAACTATTGACAATAGAACAAAATGATGTACTACGGGTTTGTAGGTCTTATAAAGATCTATAAAAAAGTCACAGTCAGAGAGCACATATCTAACTATTATAGTTTAGACACAATAACCGTTTTTATGTTCATAAAAAATATGCATAGAGATAAGCACGGGTTCGAAGCCCACGCGGGCGAAGCCGCGCTCAAAAGCTAGTTATATTATATATATGAAGAAAAGAGTTCAAAATGGTTTCAAAGCAGTATTATAGGTCTCTATTCTTTGGAACAGTCGCCATGTTCCCACACCAGTATGGTCGTCCCAACTCTACCAAGGGAACCATCGTAATATTTTTTTTTAATACAGTTGCTCAAAAAGTGGCATATTACAGGGACGTATAGCGTTCGGGAAGTGGGCTATTACACACGCGTGCTTTTTCTTTACCATTCCCGCACTAGTGCGTTTTCTTTCCCAACTGTCAAAATAATGTCTATTATAAGGAAAAACCAACCATGAAGTTTTTACTAAAAAAAATCATAGAAGTTTTTATGATTCATGCAAATACGTATATTTCTAAAAAGAAACTACGTACTAATTTGTTTCAATATCAGATTTAATGATTTGATTGAATGTGTTTTATTTCTACTAATTAAATTTCATTTCATATCAATAAAAAAATTCTACTGAAGACTTGGCTGTATGGGCATTGTTCCTTTTGCCTACCAGAATGGGTGAAGAAAAAAAAAACCTGCTTATATTCTACGGTCGGCGCCATTTTTCAGAAATGATTAGTTAGTTGAGTTTATTGTGTTTATAATAGTTTATTAAATTGCTTCATTTTTTCGCAACTGTATTAAAAATAGTCGTTCAGTACACGTGCGGAACCGTCATTGCAACTTGTTCCGACTGTCAACCCTCGCCTTCGGCTGCGCCTCGGCTCGGGTAGACATTTGTCGGAACTCGTTGTAATGACAGCCTTTCCGCACTTGTAATGAAATATACTATTGTAGTGCACCATTCTTATTACACACTGACCGGGTGGCCAATAGGTAATATGTATCCTAACTTATTAGTGCTAACTTACTTCGCAAACAAATAAAGTAAGGCCTTGTCCACTACTACTATTCAGCCCTTAAATGCAAAGTCGGGCGTCCTCCAATTACATGGATTTCGATAAAAGCACTTGCTTGCAAATAAAAAACTACATAAATGCTATGAGAAGGAAAACTTGATTGACGCCTTGTGACAGCCTGTCTATAGACTAATTTCCTTCCACGAATTTGGAGGAGGCTCCACTCAGCAGTGGGTCATTTATGGGCTGAGTAGTAGTAGTAATGGACACTGCCTTAGTTTATTAATTTCCGTAGTAATTTAGGACATACAAATTACTTATTAGCTAGATTGTTATAAGAATGGCACAAGTCTTAATATTCCGTGTGGTGACGGATTTAGAATACATAGAGTCCCCACCCCATTCCATCTTGAGGGTATCGTAAGAGTCGACAAAGGAAATGATAAGGCCGATAATCTAGCTACAAGAAAAGGAAAACTTGATACGAAATTTTTTTTTTTTTTTTGCCTTGGGTAAAATCCTTTATCTACTTCCTCGCCGGCCACGGGGATGGCCAGCGAGGGGAGTGTGGGACTCTCCCCCATAGTGGGGGCCTACCCACAAAATCTCCCCGGGGTGCTCCAACTCGCTTCCTGTTGCGGCATTGTGGGATCTGATGCAGAACCACGCCGCCGCAGACGAGGAGGCCCTCCTCCTCTCCTCAGGCTCCTTACGAGCACTCAACGTCCTGTATCGTTCCAACCCGTCTGGCCAGTGTGGCACTGTAGGCTATTACCCTCCATGTTAATGGAGGAGCCTCGACTCAGCATTGGGTGAATTATGGGCTGAATAGTAGTAGCAGACCGCCTTGTTGGTCTAAGGGTGAATGCGCCGCCTTTGGATCACGGGGTCCCGGGTTCGACCCCGTGATTCTGAGTCTGGGTTCATTTGTGTTCCTGAATTTCATGTTTGTAAACTGCCCCCGCGATACAGGTTGTACCTGGTGCAAGGGTATGTTTTAATACGCTTTTATTAGCTTCAGACGTATCTATACTAATATATAAAGCTGCAGAGTTTGTTTGTTTGTTTGTTTGTTTGAACGCGCTAATCTCAGGAACTACTGGTCCGATTTCAAAAATTCTTTCAGTGTTAGATAGTCCATTTATCGAGGAAGGTTATAGGCTATATTTTGTTTTCAAAGCAATTAGGGATCCGTATGAAAATTGCGATTTTGTAACCCAAGGTGTATAATTCGAAAACCTATTTATGAGTGCGCTGCAAAAACTATAGACAATAGCACAAAATGAAGTACTACGAGTTTGTAGGTCTTATTAAAATCTACAAAAAAGTCCGCGAGAGCACATATGTAACTATCATAGTCACAATAACCACTTTTATATTCATAAAAAAAAATGCATAGAGATAAGCACGGGTTCGAAGACCACGCGAGCGAAGCCGCGCCCAAAAGCTAGTGTATGTAGGTATGTAACGGAATCTTTGAACATAATTTTGACCCACTTCAAAACGTCGGATTAACTCGAAATTTGGCCCGATGACTATACGTAAGGACCGATGACAATTCAATATTTTAAACATTTTGACCCGTTATCCTTACTAGGATAATAATAATAACGGTGGTCAAGGACGCTATTTTTAATTCAAATTTATTAAAATGTATTTTCTATTTGTTATTTATATTTTATACTAGTGGCCCGCCCCAGCTTCGCCCGTGCAAAGCGGGGGTGGGTTATACATATAAACCTTGCCCTTGAATCACTCTATCTATTAAAAAAAACCGCTTTAAAATCCGTTGCGTAGTTTTAAAGATTTATGCATACATAGGGACGGACAGAAGAATGCGACTTTGTTTTATACTATGTAGTGATAGTGATGATAGTGATAAAAGCGTATTTCTTTTGTTTTTTTTAAACAATTTTTTTTAAGTAGTACCTAGACGCAACCGCCGAAAAATCTGAACTAATAACATCAAGAAGCCTACAAATGCGAGAATTACCAAAAAGTCCTACACCGCGACAGCGAAGTTTCAAGAGCAATTCGCACAGTTAAGAATTCACCGACTACAACTGTCAGGGTGATAGGCGATGCGACTCCCAGCCAGACATACCACCTCGTCTGGCTGGATTATCATCCCTTTGCGCCTAAAGTAAGAATGCATTATTACAAAAAAAAAAGATGATGGATATCGAGAAAAAGGATTTTTCGACCATAACCGACGACGAAGTATATCTTTCTCTTTGTTTTCGCATAAAACAACTCCTTGCCAACGAAATTCGATCGCCTTAAAGCGTTGTACAGAGGCCTATCTGAATAATTATGCAAATGATCGCAAAGACGTAACGCTGATCCTAATCTTGTTACACCATTATTGCGAAGGAGGGTAGGATTTGACATCTAAATGGCTTCTTAAGTTACTCTTTAAAATTTCTGTCCAATATTGTTAGTTAACTAGCTTCGACTCCCAACTTCGCCGGGTGGATATTTTTTTTATCAGTGTCATGAATGCCTTTGACCACGCGAGCCTAGCGTGATGGAAAGCAACGCCAGGGTCTAAGATGGTGTAAGCAATTCAAAAGAATGCGCTGTCGGGCACCGGCTCTCACATACACACGACGAAACACAGTACAACTGCTTGGCGCCAGACTTAGATGTGACGGACCATTAGATCCTACCGCCAATCTGCTGGTTAACTTTAACAACACTTGTTATGTCCCAGCGTGCGGTGGGGAAGTTTTATATTCTGCCCCGTCCCGTCCACACACAAATATGGACCTGGACACAGGCAAAACTAGGCTACTGAGTCAGGCCTCCTCCAAAATGGAGGGAAATTAGCCTACTGTGCCACGCTGGCAAGACGGGCACAGGGTTTGTATCAAGTTTTCCTTCAAATACGGCTAGGTGATGTGCCTCTTATGCTCCTTTAGTCGCATCTTAAGACACCCTCAGGATAGTGTTAGTGACATTGTGTATTCTAAATCCGTCACCACACTGACAAGACCAATTAGCTACGCGTAAATACGATCGATAAAGCTCTATCAAGGAAAGATATGGTTCCTTCTGCTGCCAGCTACATGTTGGCAAAAGTAGAAAAGTAAAAACTTTTTACCGGGTATGCAACTCGTGAGTGTCTGAAAATCAACCCATGGGCGATGGGCCAATAGCATACTGGCTAGAAAGGTTAGGTTAAAAAAAAGAAGGTTTGGTGCCTAATTTCTTATGTTGTCTTATTGCTTTTGTCACGTTTATAAAAGAATGCGCTGGTGACACTGTGTACTCTTAATCTGCCGGTAAACCCTAAATTAATCCAATTATAACCTGATTCCGAACAAACATCGTTTATCGATACTTCCCGTTCGCCATGTTTGCGATGTCAAGAATCATGATCGATCACTGATTAGCTTAATGGCTGATGTATCGGCCATTTTTCATTACTGTAATAATGTATGGATGAGCCAAGTCCGCTTGAAGGATTTGATACTGCGTTAAACCTAAATAGTACTGCTGCTTAGTATTATGGAGTTAGATCTCATACTTTTTGGCTTATTGACTCTCCTTCAAATAAGTGTGGTCAACTGCGCATTGCTGGCGGTTAGGCACATATTTTCGTTTCAAGGATCTCTTTTCGGTATTTAGTTTTAAATCCTTTTGTTGACAAAGCCATACAAGATTTGCCTCAAACTTAAAACTATTTTTATTTGATTCCCTACATGACAAAAATCACTTAACTAATGTGTAAAAATGTCCGTTAACATTAAACATTCTGCATGCATTTAATATAATTAATTGAAATCAATGTAAAGCCTCTAGAAGACTTTCGGTGTCGGATTAAAAGGCGGTTCATCCCCAAATGATACTTGTCAGTGTAGGACGGCCCTCTCTGCTAGATGGAGCGCCGATCTGCGAAATGTTGCGGGCAGCAGCTGGATGCGTCAAGCCGAAGACAGGGCGCTATGGCGCTCTTTAGGGAAGGCTTATGTCCAGCAGTGGACTAATGTGGGCTGATGATGATGGTAATGGTGAATTTTATGTGCTATGTACACAAGGTCTGAGAGCATTTTAAATTATCGCGTTGTACTGCAGTGTGTTTCGATTGATGCTTAAGTGGCCATGCTCACACAAAGACTCATGGAGAGGTGGTCATCATTGTAACCTTTTTATTAAAAAAAAGGAACCATGGAGATTTATATTTTTCTCTATTTATAAAACAATAAATAATAAATAAATATCCTTGGTCATTTTCACACAACGCCATCTCGTCCCAAGCTAAACAACTTAATGCTTGTGTTATGGTAACAAGATGGATGATAAACTACTTATATACATTCTTTTTTGTAAATACATACATTATTATAGATAGAAAACACCCAGACCCGGAACAAATACTTGTAGGTCGTACAAATATTTCTTCCATGCGGGAATCGAACCAGATCGCTCAACCACTGCGCCAACAGTGTCGCTGGTTGTGAAAAACACAACAATGTTGGTTATGAAAAAAAGCATCAGTATTGACACTGGATCAACATATCGCTCAACATATCACTCGGCACTCAACATAGCCATGACAGTACATAAACCAGGTAAGCCTGCGATCCCAGTTCACCCCAGAAGGAAAAGGTCGTGTATTTGATTACACACAAGGGCAGCAAAGAACATTGTTAGATTTGGAGCTAAAACGGAAAGGAGCCCCATCCCGCGGGGCCCCGTCGACGCTAAACGCCTGTTAGCACGCACTACAGTAGCGGACTGCACGACCTAGAAAAAATAGAATAATAACAAAATCATCATCATCATCATCTTTCCTACATGTAGGTAACATATCAGACTAATTAATACAAACAAGAAATTTACAGTGGGCGGTACACGCTTACGCTGGGCCAGTGTTTCGCGTCATGTTTTCTTTCGACATCTCTGCGACATCTTTAGGTTGGAAAGGGTTGGTTACACTTTGTATTCTAAATTCGTCATAACACGGAATATTTATATCCATTGTTACTTGAATAGGTCATTTTACGTGTAAGGTTATCGGTTACTTTAACATATAGAGGTAGTTGCTAATAAAAAAAAAATTCATTTCCACTTTACTAACTTTTATTAACTTTTGTTTTTATAAACGGAACCTTTTAAAATGAACCTGTATCGCGGGGGCGGTTTACAAACATGAAATTCACGAACATAAATGACACCTGGACTCGGAGCAAGTGTCTCTGGTTTACACAAAGACAATTGACCGTGTACGGAATCGAGCCGGGAACCAGTGATCAAAAGGTGGCACCTCTAATCCCTAGACCAACAAGGCAGTTGGTTAGTTAGCAAAATAAAATAGAGAACATTTGACATAGGTACTAGCTTAAATCTATAGCAGTTGCAAACCACTAGTGCAAATTCGTGACTAAGTGATTGCCGTTATAGTCGTTCACAGATATATGCATACACATTAAACTTACTTTCACCACGGTTCCATGGTGTAATGGTTAGCACTCTGGACTTTGAATCCAGCGATCCGAGTTCAAATCTCGGTGGAACCTTCTTTTTAATATACAGCGTAAGACAACGAGGTAATTTGGTATCGTAAAAAAACTATGTTACACTTGGGAATCAAACCATGTCTAAAGTTATGATATGTGGCCTTTCTGAAAACTACACAAATATTAACAGAGACAAAGAGGTTGCCGTGGCCTAGCGGATAGAACGTAATCAATCTGCAGGTTAAGCGACATCTGACTCTGCCGAATTTCAGATGGGTGTCCATCTTTTGTAATGCCTGCAATTCACGCTGGCCGAGCTTAGGCCAACGCGAGCGTAGGCAATTTAATACAAGGCAAGTGCTACTGCCTACACGTTGGGCCAGTGTATCGAAAACCGCGTAATCGCGTGCTGGCAAACGTGTGGGCACTATTGGGTGGGTGCGCGCGAGCGCCTTTGATCTGTGCAGAAAAACCGACAGCGCTCCGAAGTGAGGCGAGTGGTGGCGAGCGAGCGCCAGTTGTGACCAGCTACGCCAAAAGAGTTCTATACACGTTGGCGCTTGCCTTTACTCGGCCAACTAGGCGAGCGAGACCGAGCGATGGCCAGACAATGCAAATATACCGTCTATACGTTGGTATTGACGTTCACTCGGCAATGCTGGGCCAGCGTGTATTGCTGGCATAACATTTGACCTCCTTCGTGCTTCGACACGTACAGCCGTCGGTACGGGCTGTCATTGTGCAATCTATAGCAGTCATTACATGTAGTTAGTAGCGTGGAAACCGACAGATGGTCTAATAATTGCCGGTAGTCCCATCAGATGGGCTACGGAGGGCATACGGCAATCGCTTCGTGTAAATACTGGTAGTTAGGCTAATCAAGTCATCCCAGTGCCGACCCCAATTAAATTCGAAACTCAACAGTATTTTTATTTGCGTAGGTTTTATCAGAAAACTCTTTTAAATCGTCATATTTATAAATACCATTATCATCTTACCGCGTCAGAACATACGCAATTTTACCTTCATACAACATTTTAATAACTTTGATCACGTAATGTTAAGTTTTATTTAAATGGAAACAAAACAAGAATTGTACAAATCCGTTCAGAGTCTTCGATTAATCGGTGGAAATACATAAAAAATTATTCCAACGATTTGAACACCTTTTTTAAGTGAGTTAAATAGTCGAGGAATAAGCTGCTACTCAGTCCATAACCCGCTGCTGAGTCGGGCCTCCTCCCATCACATGGAACCAGACGTTCCAGCCGGGGGGGGGGGGGGGGGGTGCAGGGCTTTATTTCAAGTTTTCCTTCTCTTACGGCTTGGTTTCCGACCTTGTCTTTTCCTTTAGTCGGCTATTACCACACCCTCATGATGGAATGTGGTATATCAAATTGGAATATAAAATTGGTTATAATATTGGTTGGAATAGGTGGAATAGCAAATTGGCTTTCCTGTGCCAATATTTAGGTTTTATTAAATAATACCCCAAGTACGTCCCTGTTCAGGTCAGAATCGCCAGGCATTTATAATTCAGCAGTATCCACGTGCGTCTCGGACGCAATCAGTATTGTGAATAATTGATGCGGCCGTTGCGAGCGTGATGATTGTGCCCCGCGAGATTGCGAGAAGATTTGACCCCCTGGACCAAATGCGACCCTGCTAGATTTATTCTGTCATTACCATTAGAAATTATTTTTTACTTACACTCTATTATAGAGATGGGGTGCCTCTCCGTGACTTAAAACACATACCTCGTCGTTGCAGTCCATAAATGACCCACTACTGGGTCGGGTCTCCTCCAAATTCATGGAGGGAAATTACCCTACTGTACCTCGCTGGCAAGACGGGTTGGCACAGGGTTTGTATCAAGTTTTCCTTCTCTTGAGGCTAGGTGATCTGCCTCTTGCGTTCTTTAAGCCGCCTATTACGACACCTTAAAGATAGTACGGGTTGGTGACATTGCGTATTCTAAATCCGTCACCACAGGACACTTGAGTGTGTCCTAATCGATAATATAGGACTGTAACCAAAATAATAAGCTAAAAGTGTTTAAAGTTAAGGTTCTTAAAAAAACTACCTTAAATTTTTAAATAAAGACTTATTTTACAATTATTGTATGCTTTTTCTAAAAACAAATAAAGATTGGTTTCATAAGTTGGCAAAAAATAATTGAAAAAAAAACTACCATATCGCATTCATAGATAGATATGAGCGAGTGTTTATTGGCTCTCGCCACGCGAAAATCGATGACGTCACGGCCGGCGATAATGTAGCGCAATTTCGTCGAAGCTCTCAACCGGTTCCATGGTGTAATGGTTAGCACTCTGGACTTTGAATCCAGCGATCCGAGTTCAAATCTCGGTGGAACCTTTACTTTTGGTATTTTGGTACCGAATAGAAAATTGTGATAATTAAGTTGATAATGGTGCTATATTAGACACCTTTACATTTTATTACTCAAATAATTGATAATAAATAGACATTTATTTATTTACTAGCTGACCCGGCAAACGTTGTTTTGCCAAATAATAACATTGCAAACCAATCCCCCTTCAATTTTTGGTGTGGACCCCCTCTTAAAATTTAGGGGGATGAAAAATAGATGTTGTCCGATTCTCAGACCTACCCAATATGCTCACAAAATTTCATGAGAATCGGTCAAGCCGTTTCGGAGGAGTTTAACCACAAACACCGCGACACGAGAATTATTTAAATTAGAGAAAAAAAATAAGACATGCCTCGATAACTGCGTCCCTGCGCGCATATTTTTCGGACACATGAAATCATTCACGGAATTTCGAAAAAACAGCCCCATAAGTGACAAATTATTCATAAAATTAAATATTTTTGAATATTGTGTTATTAAAATTGGCATAAATCACGTCATGTACACTGACTTAAAATCTACAATTTTGCCATTTAGTGACGGATTTAGAATACATAGTGTCACCACCCCAATCCATCCTGAAGGTGTTGTGAGAGTCGACAAAAGGATTTTTATGGCCGAAAACCAAGCCGCAAGAGATGGAAAACTCGATACGAAACCCTTTTTTTTTTGTTTGCCCTGGGTCCTTTATGGACTTCCGCGCCGGCTACGGGGTGGCCAGCGAGGGGAGTGTGGGACTCTCCCCCATAGTGGGGGCCTGATTTAAATAGTTATTTGTTATACAAGAGTGCAAAGTTGCTTTTTAACCGCGTGTTCAAAAGAGCACGAGGTGAAAAATCTTTGCACTCGAGTGCAACACGTAACTTTTCATTCCACCTCAGCGAGGAAATGACTAAATGCAAAAAAAAAAACGTTTACAATCACAAGATAGGTACACTTTTATATCAGTTTAGGTATTAATTACTACATTATGACAGGTAAGTATTACAGAATAATCTTTACTTTATTCTCTAGCGAATAAAAACGGCTTTTGCACTCAGATATCGAAGAGCAAAAATACTTTATTCTCTAGCGAATGAAAACGGCTTTTGCACTCAGATATCGAAGAGCAAAAATACTCTTTCCGAGATGGGGGGATGAAAAAGTATTTATTAGATACACTCCTGCAACAATAGTTTTATATAACACTAGCTGACCCGGCGAACTTTGTTCCGCATTATATATATTTAAAACAAAATGAAAGTTGGACATAGGATACCTGAGATTTTTATCCCGTCCGTATAAAACCTACTTTAACAAAACGCAACTGACAGCGAAACGTTATGTTGTCTATAGTTTGATATGGTCGAAAATTTGACAATTAGACATTTTGAATTCGACTTGTTTATATTGTTGTAATTCACATAATATCTTTATAACTTGTAGCCTATGTGTTATTCTGATGTATAAGCTATATTATTGTAAAGTTTCATTAAAATCCATTCAGTAGTTTTTACGTGAAAGAGTAACAAACATCCATCCATCCATCCATCCATCCATCCATCCATCCATCCATACTAACAAACTTTCACGTTTATAATATTAGTAAGATTGCTCTGTATATGGTTGTAATACTGTAATTGTTTAATAATGTTAAACGGTTACTATGCTATACATATTAGATTACAAATTTTTTATGAGAGCGCTATGTCGCCAACAAACTGTACAGTTTGGCGATATCTTTAAACTAAAAGAAACCCGTAAACCTGTATTTATAAATAAATTAAAAAAAATATAAATAATACGATTAATTATTAATCGCATTATATGTACAGTTGTGCTGACAAAGTTATGATCTTGTCACATCAGGCTAGTTTAAACTAGTACAGTTAGGCACAATTAGATAGAATCACCCATATGATATACTAGCTTTTGGGCGCGGCTTCGCTCGCGTGGACTTCGAACCCGTGCTTATCTCTATGCATTTTTTTTTTATGAATATAAAAGTGGTTATTGTGACTAAACTATGATAGTTAGATATGTGCTCTCGCGGACTTTTTTGTAGATTTTAATAAGACCTACAAACTCGTAGTACTTCATTTTGTTCTATTGTCAATCGTTTTTGCAGCGCACGCATAAATAGGTTTTCGATTTTACACCTTGGGTTACAAAATCGCAATTTTCATACGGATCCCTAATTCTTTTGAAAATAAAATATAGCCTATAACCTTCCTCGATAAATGGACTATCTAACACTGAAAGAATTTTTGAAATCGGACCGGTAGTTCCTGAGATTAGCGCGTTCAAACAAACAAACAAACAAACAAACAAACAAACTCTGCAGCTTTATATATTAGTATAGATATAGATTCACACAGTGATATTATATTACACATATCATTAGTACGTCCATAAAAAAAAATCTTGACCCACTACTGAGTCGATCCTCCTCCAATTGCATAGAGTAGAGTAGAGTACCACGCTGGCGGGCGGGTTTCGTATCAAGTTTTTCTCTTGCGGCTAGTTTTTTGGCCCTGTCATTTCCTATTGTCGGCTCTTACGACACCCTCAGGATGGAATAGGATGGTGACACAATACATTGTAACAGTCCCTACACGGGGACACACACACCATCACTACACATGAATGTAATAACTCTGAATTTTACAAAAAATCGAAACATTTACAAACTCATTCTGAATTGCCAATCTTCCGCATTCCGTACTCAAATATCATAAACGTAAAGCCAATATAGAGCGAAGTCTGATAATCTCGTCACTGCCAATGGGCAATGCCAAAAATATTTACATTCTTAAAAAAAAATTGAAATATTTTCAAATTCCATTTACGGAAAAAGCAATCGTGTTTTGTATTTTGATTGCCTCGGTAGTATGAGGAAAGGAAACCCATTTAGCCAACGGGGTACAGTCGGCTAAAGTCCTTCCATTAAATTTCCCAATTCCTTCATTTAACCATGAACATTCCGAGATAATGAACATGTTAAAGTCTTTAGAGAAGTCACATGGAGACTTATAAGTCCGTTATATAACAAAATACATTTCATATTATATGCAATAAAAAAACACTACATTTAATTAGTTCATCCGTTCAATAGCCAGACATTTCATATGTTACCAGACAGGAATATTGACAAAAATGCGATTATTTCAGCCCTTAATTCATGGAGATTAATTACGTACCTAGTCTATCTCTTGTGTTTCTTTCGTCAGCTCCCTCAGGATGGTTGGGTTGGCGACATTGTGTATTCTACATCACATAAGTTTATTTTTAGTAGTGTAAAGAATTCTTATAAATCGATACTAAATTAGATAGTAGAAACATAAAAAAAAATATTGAAAAAAACTGAACATTACCCATTTCATCACGTACAGTATCACTTTCTGATGCCATTCCACCCTTCCGATGTCATCCCAGCCACCCGCAATGGATGCGATCGAAATGTATTCAAATTGCTCCCGGTAGCGGTCGCGTTTTGTCACTTCAGCTTTAAACAACCCAAGCCAAAATAACCTTTAACCCTTTCCATTAAAGTCGAAAGTGAAAATATTGCAATTTATGGATAGAAATTCCATTTACTATAACATGGGTTTCTTCTAAGCAGAGGTTCGGTAGTCATTTTCTGGCTGTTTGCAAACATTGGTGACAAATATTTTTGATAAGGCTCTGTAGTGTATTCCATTTTGATTCTAAATATATAATGAATAAGTTACATAATGTTTAACATCACGCAATAAATGTGAAATTGTATAATAGAAGCTATGTAAATAGCAAGATTATAGTATAATGGAGTCGATCGGACCGACTCAAGACGCGTAACTCAATACGCAACTTAGTCGACCCTGGAGTGGTAGTGATGGGATAAAATAATATCGATAAACATGTCGCTATACCCTAATAAACAAATCTACATAGTAACCCTAGTTTCTAGATGTGGTGAGGGTTTTAAAATACATAGAGCCGACAAAAGGTAATGACAAATCCGAAACCTAGGCGCATGAGAAGGAAAACTTGGTATGAAACCCTGTGTCAACCCGTCTGGCCACCGTCGCCCAGTAATTAAGTTAATTAACCTCCATGTGATTGGAGGAGGCTTGACTCAATACTGGGTCATGTATGAGCTGAGTGGTAACCTTAGTGGCCTATTACGACACATATTATAATGGGTTGCTGATATGACACTGACTCTAAAATCTGGTTGGTTACTGTTATGATAAATCTCAAACGGAATATGTGTTATTAATCGATATTAAGTAATTTATATCGATATTAAGCCGTACTTTCTACGCATCACTACTCCATCTCACACTCCCGAAAACTGTAAACGCTTTCGACGTCTCAACTAAGCGACAGTTTTAAAGTACCCCGCCCCCTCTAACTCGATTCTGATGCCGTTCAAACCCTCGCCGGTAGCCATCTTTATGTAAATTCTTCAGCAAACTAAACTTGCAGGCAGCGACGACTGTTACGGGGTTTGCATTCATCTGGAGATTCCTTTTTTCCAGAAAATAAAGCATGTTCTTACAGTTTAATAGTGACCTCTTTGTACATGTATATAAAGACCTTAGCCACACCGCCGACCATAGACCAGCATTGGCCAGCTGGTGGCACAGTAGGTTAATTACCCTCCATGTAAGGAGGCCCGACTCAGCACCGGGTATAAATGACCCGGTGCTGAGTCGTAAGGAATAGAAGTAGTACTAGTGGTTAGCCAACCTAACTATTTATCACTTTTCAAGTTGATTATTGTTTTGAAAATAAAACTCTTCGACCAATGTGTGTTGCCAGTGATGACCTAAGGTACAGAGCCGTGGTCGCTCACTATGGGCTCCATCAGAAGTCTCAAAGTCACCCAATGGGCAATAGAGAGGGCCATGTTCGGAGGTTCCCTGCGAGATCCAATCAGAAATGAGGAGATACGCAGGTGAAACAGAGTTACCGACATAGCCCACAGGATTGCCAAACTTAAGTGGCAATGGGCAGGGCACATAGCTCGCAGGTGCGACAATGGGGCAGAAAAGTGCTTGAAGGGCGACCGCATTCAATAAAAAAATATATTTGAACGCAAACAAACAACATGATTCTTTATTCCATAATTTAGGTTTTGAGTTGAAGATATGAAGTAGTTACCATGTCATCATAAAATAACAAATACAGGATCGATACGAAATTGCGTCCCCTAATCATTAAGCACACTACCTAGTCGCAAGAGAAGGAAAACTTGATACGAACTTGTGTCAGTCTGCCTCGTCAGCGTTACACACGACGCTAATTTCCCTCGATTAATTTGGTGGAGGCTCGACTCAGCTGTGGATCATGGCTAAAACAATAATGAAGCATTACGACAAGTCAAGTGAAACATTTACCCTAAAGAATTATATGCTTACCAGTGAGACTTTGTTACCTCGATACGATTTAGTCCACCACCCCCGCACGTTCATGCCGTAGTTATATCAATTTAATCTTCCAATTGAAATTCAAGGGGCAGACGACGAATCAATTACCGTGGAGTGAGGAAGGGAGACATTCAAATAACCCCTGATAGAATTGTTCTTGAAGAATTTGCGTGTGATAGAATGTGAACCAATATGGGTAGACGTGGTCTGGTTTAAAGGAAGTTGCGTGTACCGTGAGATGGCAATAGGATAATGTGTGAACAAATAAGTAAGGATCAGAAGGATAGGCTTAAAGCATACTGTAGGTAAAAATATATCATCGACAACAGATTTGTCAAAAAGAAATTAGGGACGTGCTGTCTAGAAGAGGTTTTTGTTAAGTTTTCTTGATCACGCTTTGCTTTATTTAAGTCACTCACTACATAATATATCTAGTCCATAAGCTGTATTTTTTTCCTCGGTCATTCTTATAAATAAATATCATTGGACATTTCACACAACGTCATCTCGTCCCAAGCTAAGCAACTTAATGCTTGTGTTATGGTAACGAGATGGATGATAAACTACTTATATACTTTTTTTTTGTAAATACATACATATTATAGATAGAAAACACCCAGACCCGGAACAAATACTTGTAGGTCGTACAAATATTTCTTCCGTGCGGGGATCGAACCCGCGACATGCTGCGCTGCAGTCGATGGCTCAAACACTGCGCTAACCGTGTCGTCAATACCGACGATATACCGACCTATTGGAGGCTGGCCGGGTTAAGTGGGACTTTGTGGCGCATAGAATTGGTTATTTACGCACCGACCAACATCAAGAACCGACGCGGCGACGGCGATCATCTTCGCAACGGGATTCGGCCGTCGGCCAGAACGAGGTGAGACCGTTAGTGGAGTCCAACCTCTGGCCCCTTGGAAAACAAGGGGGGATGTCTGGGTAAAACCGTATCAAATTAGCAGTTAACGTAACGTAACTAACTTTAAAAAACCCTATAGAAGTAAGGGAAATTAGAATTAGAATTGATTGACATGTTTTTACTGAATGAGATATCGCCAAGAGATTAAGTTTGGCGCCATATCGATTGAGGTTTGCAAATATTATGTGGTAAGTGGTTACTAATTTAGGTGATGCCACCAATCTCTGGAGAACAGAGAGGCAAAGAAAGCGAAGCAAGATCAGGAGCACACGATAAAATTCTCTCATAGACAGTTTTACACAGTATACTAATTGACATAAATTAAGGTGGATAGTCTAATTTTCGTTTTCTTATGTATTATGAGTCGTATTCGACGGCCGTGTGTTGACGGATTGTTTAGTTTTTTTTTTCATAGTCAGCGATAGTATTGTAGTCATCATCATCATCATCATTTCAGCCAAAAGACGTCCACTGCTGGACATAGGCCTCCCCCAAGGATTTCCACAAAGGCCGGTCCTGGGCCACCCGACCTTAACCAGGTCGTCGGTCCACCGTGTGGGAGTATTGTAGTAATTTGACTAAATTTTAAACCATCCTAAAGGTGTCGTCAGAGGCTAATAAAGGAACGCAATGCCAGGTTACCTAGCTGCAAGAAAAGGAAAACTAGATACAAATTCTGTGCCAATCCGTCTGGCCAGCGCAGTACAGTAGGTTCCCTCCATGAATTTGGAGGAAGTTCAACTTAATAGTAAAATGATGAAGAGAAAATATATGTTAGCAGCCACATAGGCAATCTGAAAACAAACTCACTTTTACATTATTATTGATTGACTTGATTGACTTGACTGCCTCGTTGGTCTAGTGGTCAGATGTGCCGCCTTTGGATCAACGGGTCCCGGGTTCGATTCCGGGGTCGGGTCAGTGTCTTTGTCTAAACCAGAGGCACTGGCTCGGAGTCTGGGTGTCATTTCTATCTATAATATGTATGTATTTTTACAAAAAAAAATGTATATAAGTAGTGTATCATCCATCTCGTTACCATAACACAAGCATTAAGTTGCTTAACTTGGGACGAGATGGCGTTGTGTGAAATGTTCAAGAATATTATATTATATTAGTATATCTTTTTATTTCATATTATTTTACATATATTCTTAAAAAAACATTGTTATTCAAAAAATATATATAAAACAATAGAAAACCCGTCGACAACGAGGTCGATGACCTAAGCTACCGACGGTTCAGGGCTCCAGAGAGAGGAACCTCCTCACGATCCTTGCCGAGTCCAGTATGACAGCCTTTTGAATCAGGCCCTTAATCCAGCAACCCAGCGAGAGTTTCTTGAGGTGTTGGTCGAAACTCTTCGCAATAAGACCGTTTACTGAAACAACTATCGGCACAATGATTGTTGAATCAACATGCCACATTGCGGTAACCTCGTGAGCCAAATCGAGATACTTGGTGAGTTTCTCTTTTTCGGCTTTAACGAGGTTCTCGTCATGCGGGATAGTGACGTCAACAAGCATTGCCCGGCTCGCCAATCGGTCAATTATCGCTATATCAGGCTTATTAGCGAGAATAGTCCTGTCAGTGATAATCGATCGATCCCAGTAGAGCGTGACATGACCATTGTCGAGAACTGGCGCAGGCTGGTATTGGTAGTAGGGCACTTCAGTATCCACAAGACTATATTTAAGGGCAAGTTGTTGATGGACTATCTTGGCCACTTGGTTGTGTCTGTGCAAGTATTCTCCGTTAGCAAGACGAGAACAGCCAGAGACGATATGCCTAATGGACTCTCCTGGACGATGACAGGCCCGACAAATGTCGGCAGTCCCATCCTTTAGGATATGTCTCCGGTAGTTATTCGTCATGATAACTTCGTCCATAATTGCACAGGCAAACCCTTCAGTCTCCCCAAAGAGGTTACTGAAGCGTAGCCAAGCCACAGAAGCGAGTTGGTCTACGTCCGGCCCAGTAAGAGCCTTGTAGAACCTTCCGTGTAACTCCTTGCTCTTCCTTAAAGTCGTGCGGTCCGAAATGCTTAACACCTGGGGCTTGCGCCAATTCTGTTTTGCCAAGGATAAAGGTGTGAAGGAATTGTCAACATTGGCCATATCTCGGTGCACATCCTCGGTTGACTGTAGGAAGTATTCCCGCAGATTGCATACCTCGCGGTTATGTAGGTTTTTGACGTTTAAAAAACCACGTCCCCCACATTTCCGTGGGATATACAACCTCATAACAGACGAACGAGGGTGGTGCATTCGATATAAGGTCAATTGTCGACGTACCCTTCTATCCAAGGCGTCTAACTCAGTCTGAGTCCACCTTAGAATGCCAAACGAGTAAGCAAGTGCAGGCATAACCCAACCATTGACAGCACGAACCTTATTACCGCCAGACAAAAGACTTTTAAGTACTTTTGTAAGGCGGCTGAAGAAACATGTTGTCAATGCCTGTTTTATCTCCTTGTCAGCTATACCTAGTCCTTCTGCCATTCCAAGGTACCTATAGGTTTCCGACTCCGAGAGACATCTGAGTGACATATTTTCAGAGAGTTGTAATTCTTCCGAAGTTACAACTCTGCCCCTCTGTACATGAATGGCCGCACATTTGTCGATACCAAACTCCATTTTAATATCCTTACTAAAGTTTTCTGTGATCTTTAATAATGATACCAAATCAGATTTCTTTGGTGCATACAACTTGAGGTCATCCATGTATAAAAGATGTGATATGACCTCACCATCTCTGCGGAGTCGGTAGCCTATCTTTGAATCAATTAGTAGCGTACTTAATGGATTCATAGCTAGGCAGAACCACAAGGGACTCAGGCTGTCACCTTGAAAAATTCCACGCTTTATCCTTAATAAGCCTGTGGAGTCAGAAAACCCCGCCATGTCTGGCAGACAGAGACGTGTGGTCCACTGGCTCATGCATACGCTAAGAAAAGAGCATAGATTTGGATGGAGACGGTACAAATCCAGTACTCTACTTAGCCATGAATGAGGTACCGAATCATACGCCTTTTTATAGTCTATCCAGGCCATGGAAATATTTTTTTTGACTCGACGGACTTGTTGGCAAATAGTCATGTCAATAAGAAGGAGTTCTTTAGTACCCCGAGACCGTGGCTTACATCCATTTTGTACAGGCGCCATAATATTATTAGCCAAAATGTGCTCCATAATTTTGAATTTTAAAATGGAGGTAAGCAGCTTGTAGGTAGTCGGCAAGCAAGTAATTGGTCGATAGTTTTTCGGTTCGGAGGTACTACCAGATTTGTAAAGGAGGTATGTGACACCGGTAGTCAAAAACGTAGGCAAAGATCCAGTTGCAATAGCGTTTTGGAATTGTGTTGCCAGACGCACGTGTGAACTGTGAAACCGTTTCAGCCAGAAATTGTGTAGACTGTCCGGTCCCGGACTTTTCCAGTTTGGGGCCGAACTAACTGCACGAGCTATGTCAGCTTCGTCAACATTAATTGGCCCCATGGCTGTGATAGGTTCACATGCGCGTCTAACAACACTCATCCATTCGCCTTCGGAGTGTATAACTGGTTGTGACCAAATATCCTGCCAGAATGAGTACATTCCGACAGGGTCAGGGGTCACACCAGGACTCATTTGCCGACTATTTTGCTCCCAGTTTCGATATACCTTCTTCGCATCACTTTGGAAGAGGCGATTCTGATTATATCTATCAGAGCGCTTCTTGAAGCGCCTGATGCGTTTTGCCCATGCCTGTACTTTTTGTTTATAGAAGTCCATGCGTTCCGTAACCGAAGCAGTATATTCTTGGGGTCTGATCCCAGTCTCCTCAAAAGCTTGATGTACGAAACGCATGACTCTTGGACGATTATTACCGGATCTAAATGTTAATAATTTTGCTATTATTGTTCGTGCTGCATTAATTCGCTTCTCAATTCTATACTGCCACGCTGGGGTAGTCGTTGTTTGTGGGGTAGGCCTGTTATGGTTCGGAAACCTTACTCCGCCTACTCGACAAACGGCAACTGCCCCGCAGTATAGAATTGAGTGCGTTTCTGTTAAATTTTCGGTTGTACTAAAATAGGATGGTAAAATTTTGTCAAGAATTGATGTTAGAGCCAAATTGTGTTTAGTCATGGGCAAACGAGGTAAGCGCGGTCGATCGGATGGAGGGACATCGCGGTATTCCAGAATCGCATCATCCAAAGCCCTTCTTAATTGCTCATTATACTGGTTGTTAACATTTACCTCTTCGTTCTGTAACGATTCCGCTAGCGCGAGTGGCAGTGGGTCCGGCTGTTCAGCAATAGCCGGTACCGCCGGATCAGGCTGCGGGCGAACAACAGGATGAGAAGATAATGTTTCCAGGCGTAGTCGATCAAGTACAGGCTGTGCAAGCAGTTGAAGCCGCTGGATAGCACGCACTTGGTCCGACAGCCGTTGTACAGTAACAGTCGTTCCTGGGTTAAGGTCCTGAAACAAGGCAAACATTCTGGAACGGTAGGCAGTGAGGTTGGTTCCCCCCTCTGTCGCCCCATAATACGCTCGCATGACATTCTCATTGAGTTGTTGAGACCATCTCATGCGGCGCACTGAACCACCGGTAGCGGAGGCCATCGACGTTGCATTGTGCTCCGTAGACCTCAAGCTTGCCGGCAGCGGGCGACCCCTACGCGCAGAACTTTGCGCAGCAGGAGGCACTGGAGATCCAGCATCGTCACTGGAAGCCGCGGTGACTGGCGGCGTGTGGTACTCATTTCCCGACGTTGGTGACGAGCTGGATGATGGTGTTGGTCGTGCGCTATAAGTCCCGTAGGCAGCACGCGAACGGCAACGTCTCGATGGGTTCCTTCTTGGAGCACTCATTTATTTCCAAAAATAGTATCTGTATTGTAACACAACTAATTTTTTTACTATAATATAATATATATTATATTATTATATATTATATTATTTACTATAATATATATTATATTATTATTATACATACCGATTGTTGGAAGAGGCTGGATCGTACTAGGCTACTACTACTACTATTCAGCCCTTAAATGACCCTCCGCTGAGTCGTGCCTCCTCCAATTACATGGAGGGTAATTAGCCTCCGATCAGGGTTCCGTATCAAGTTTACTTTCCCTTGCGGCTAGGTTATCGGCCTTGTCATTTCCTTTAGTCGGCCCGTGTCGTAGAGGCCTCAGGATGGAATTGGGTTGTGACTAGAAAGGCGAAAAGATGATTCAGAAGTTTGTAAAGAATACCTTAAGGTGAATGTTCCAGGGTAGCCCGCGAAATTCAAATTTTCTTAGAATTATAATCATCAAAATCATCAATACCACCCTCCAAGCTCCTAAAGGTACAAGAAAAACTTTTTCAAGCTCAAAATCATTCTTGCACCTTTATGAGCTTGGAGGATTGTATTGATGAGTTTGATAATTATAATTCTATAACTACACACGTCTTACAGCCGCGAATAACATTTTTAATCAACATACAACCTAGCACTGACCTGCAAATTGCAAAAAACGTAAAAAAAATTTGAATTTCGCGGGCTACCCTGGAACATTCACCTTAATATATTTCTCTCGCGGTCTTCGGCTTGTGTCAAAATAACGTACGATAAACCGATATTAAAATGATATCTACATGAAAAGTGATTACTGCAGTAAACTGGCTCGATCGAGCGCAGTTTTATATGTCGTCGTAAATATACGACAGAGTAAACCTTGATATAATTTATTGCTGGCAATAGGACACTAAGTGATACGGCAGGTGTCTACAACATTTTCAAGTGTTAAAAATGTTTTGAAATGTCCACAATGACAATTTACCAACCTAAACTTGATACCAGTGTGTCCGTCTTGCCAGCGTGGCACGGTAGGCTAGTTTCCCTCCATGAAGTTGGAGGGGGTCCAACACAGCCGTGTGTCATTTATGAGCTGAAACGAGGACGACTACTGTGTTACGCAAAAAATAGAAGCACCCGGCCACGAAAAATATACACGACACCCTCAGGCTGAAATGGGGTGGTGGCACCATGTATACTAAATACTAAAACTAATTTATATTAGTTACATAAAACTAATATATATTACTTATTGTACCTATAGTCCGTGTGGTGACGGATTTAGTATACCTACATATAAGAGCCGACAAAAGGAAATGACAAGGCCGATAAACTAGCCGGAAGAAAAAAAAAGATCACCAAATGTCTTATTGACCTAGGGGTTGAATGTGCCGTCTTTGGATCACGGATCCCTGGCTCGGTTCTGGGGGCGGGTAAATGTCTTTGTTTAAACCAGAGGCACTTCTTCTGGGTCTGGGTGTCATTTTTATTCGTGAATTACATGTTTGTAAACTGCCATAGTTGCCTGCCGTCTTGCCAGCGTGGCACGGTAGGCTAGATTCCCTCCATGAATTTGGAGGACGCCCGACTCAGTAGTGGGTCATTCATGGGCAGAAACGAACGAAACTGCCATAGTGATACAAATTTTCACAGTGCAGGGGTTTCGTATAAAAAAAAATACCAAGTGTTCAATATCCCCGTATATGATAGAGTGATAAAATTTATTTTGGTCTCCCGTGCGTCACTTGGTATTACGATATGATGTACTTACATAGGAATCAAATTGAATGAGATGATTATTGAATTACAACCACATATGGGGTTGAATTTATTGACACCACCAAGGTAGGGTTAAGTTTTTACTTGAAAGCTCCTGGCGTAAATTGGTCATCATCATTCCAACCAGAAAGATGTCTGCTAGCGTAGGTCTTCCATAATGATCTCCAGAACTACCGGTTCATAGTCCATCCAGCGTCATCGACCTTCACTTAACGATTTTTTCTTGGTTGTAGGATCTAATGGTCCACCCGGTTACCTACCACCCTCACATCTTAGTCCGGCGCCAAGCAATTTTACTGTGTTTCGTCGTGTGTATGTGAGAGCCGACGCCCGACAGGGCAGTTCCTTGAATTGCCTGCTCAGACCTGACAACAAACATTTTACATAGTGGCTTTTGGGGTAACATACTTATTAAAACATTGCATGACATCATTAATTAATTAACATTTTAGGCGCAAAGGGATGATCATCCAGCCAGACGAGGTGGTATGTCTGGCTAGGGGTCGCAGCGCCTATCCCCTCATCGTTGTAGTCGGGGAAGTCTTAACTGTGTGAATTGCTCCTGAAATTTCGCTATCGCGGTTTAGGACTTTTTGGTAATTCTCGTATTTTTAGGCCATATTTCTTGATGTAATTAGTTCTGATTTTTCGGGTAAACGGTGTAAAGTATATAGCATGTTGGTCGCTACAACATGACATAAAATAAAATAGTTTTCTGGCTAACATCAATCTATACTCCTTAAGCCCGCTCTACACTCGCGCCGCGAACGGCCGCGATAGTTCACCGTTCCCCGATCAGTGTCGGTTTTTTGGCCCGCGTCAAAGGATTTGCTTTAGAAATCGCGTCGTCGTCCATCATAGCCGGGAACACGCAGATCACGGCGTTTATTCACGGCGTGAATTCTCAGCGCGACGTCACGCGTGAGTGTAGAGCCGACATTACGGTAGACTCTATGCCCCTCATTTTGGATGACTATAATAATAATATATATCCTTGGACATTTCTCACAACGCCATATCGTCCCAAGCTAAGCAACTTAAGGTGAATGTTCCAGGGTAGCCCGCGAAATTCAAATTTTCTTACGTTTTTAGCAATTTGCAGGTCAGTGCTAGGTTGTATGATGATGAACATTTGATTAGCGGCTGTAAGACGTATGTAGTTACAGAGTTATAATCATCAAACTCATCAATACAACCCTCCAAGCTCATAAAGGTGCAAGAATGACGTGGAAAAAGTTTTTGTTGACGTTGAAAAAGGCTTTGTGTAAACCAGAGGCATTTGCTCTGGGTCTAGGTGTGTATGTGAATTATATGTTTTTAAACAGCCCCCGCGATATAACATTATGCAGGGGTTTCGGTTTAATCAAAATTTGACAGATGACAGTTTGTTAAACATACAATTCTGAAGCATTTGGAATCGTAATCTATAATATAAAAATGAATCGCAAAATGTGTTGGTAAGCGTAACTCAACAACGACTGGACCAATTTGGCCAGTTCATTTTTAAAATGTTCGTTGAAGTTCAAGGGTGGTTTTTACGGCGAGAAAAAATCGAATAATTGCCGGAAATACCCTAAAAAAGTCTTTTTCTTTTTCCCATACAAACGTTTTCTAACTAAAACGTAGAGACAATTTGAGCTTTATTGCTATTGAATAAAGTTCATATTAAATTACAACCACTTACTGTTGTCTAAGCAATGTAGGTGTGTTTCTAACGTCAAAGAGACAATTTTTTTGACAGGACGATGTCTGTCGGGTCCGCTAGTTCATTAGAAAATCGATACTAGGTCTTTCAATAGGCTTTTTTTTCAAACACTTTCATCACCATTACGACTTAACTGAAAAAGCCTATCGTCTGAACATAAAACTAAGCATAGCATCTTTCTATAAGACGCTTGTGCACTGAAATTAGCTACTCGAATATTTATTACGGGTATGTAAGTAAAATTTACGTTCGTTAGAAAATAAATACCTTTGTGGTGACGGATTTAGAACACATAGTGTCGCCACCTTATTCCATCCTATAGGCGCGGCCTATTGACGCGATGTTTTTCGTTGGCCGCGTAATGCGCGCACGGCGCCGCTATATACATCGTAGAAGAATTAGTTGGCCGCAGCGACTTGGTCGCGCGGCCTGGCCGCATGATGCGCGGAGGCCCTAAGGTTCAAGTTTTACTTCTCTTGCGGCTAGATTTTTAGCCTTATTAATTCCTTTTTTCGGCTCTTACGACACCCTCAGGATAGAATGGGGTGGTGGCATTACGTATTCTAAATCCTAAGTCACCACACGTAATATTTATTTAAAGCTAAAAAATTTTATAATATGTGTTTCACGAAAGGGCTTTTTACATTAACAATCATGATTTACTTCGTTGTATTATTTTGTATGAAAAATTAAAACAAAAATGTTATAATTGAATAAATTTAAGATATAAATAAATATCCTTGGACATTTCACACAACGCCATCTCGTCCTAAGCTAAGCAACTTATTGCTTGTGTTATGGTAATGAGATGGATGATAAACTACTTATATAATTTTTTTTTATTGTAAATACATACATATTATAGATAGAAAACACCCAGACCCGGAACAAATACTTGTAGGTCGTACAAATATTTCTTCCGTGCCGGAATCGAAACCGCGACATGCTGCGCAGCAGTCGTTCGCTCATTCATAGCCTAGACTCTAGACTCTAGGCCCTAGAGCTATGTATGGTATACCAAAAAACAGGTTGTATAGTTAAACAAGGCTAATGTTTTCTTAAATCACATTTGGTATCCGAAATCTCACTGACCGTACGCACAAAACAGTGCACAAATACACTAAGTGGGTACACTCAGAGAATCAAGGTGCGGTGCCCAAAAAAGTTTATACGTAAAAAGTGTCTCTGGTCATTGGTGAACCCGAGACCTTCCAAAGGGGTTCGCTTTATGACACGCACGCAACATCAATATTTTATGCGACATCACGTCAGGGCAATACGGGATCAATCATTCTGTAGCATTTCGGCTACTTTATATTCAGATGACGTGTTTTTTATCGTATTTTTCCTCTACTTATCCAAATATTGAATCGATTGAAAAGGGAATTTGGAACCAATATTTTCGTTTACATATGCATATACCTACATCACATTTATGTACACCAAAATGTTTACAGTATTTATTTATAGTTAACCGTAGTACCCGAAGGGGCAGAAAAGTCCTCGAGTGGCGACCGCGAGCTCCGGAAAGCGCAGTGCTGGTAGTGGTAGGCCTCCCACACGATGGACCGACGACCTGGTTAAGGTCGCGCAAAGCAATGGATACGGGTGGCTCAGGACTGGCCTTTGTGTAAATCCTTGGGGGAGGCTTATGTCGAGTAGTGGACGTATTTTGGCGATGATGACGATGATGATGTATCTATACTAATATATAAAGCTGCAGAGTTTGTTTGTTTGTTTGAACGCGCTAATCTCAGGAACTACTGGTCCGACTAATTCTTTCAGTGTTGTATAGTCCATTTATCGAAGGTTATAGGCTATATTCAAAGGAATTAGGGATCCGTATGAAAATTGCGATTTTGTAACCCAAGGTGTAAAATCGAAAACCTATTTATGCGTGCGCTGCAAAAACTATTGACAATAGCACAAAATGAAGTAGATACTACGAGTTTGTAGGTCATGTACAAAAAAGTCCGCGAGAGCACATATCTAACTATCATAGTTTAGTCACAATAACCACTTTTATACTCATAAAAAAAATGCATAGAGATAAGCACGGGTTCGAAGTCCACGCGAGCGAAGCCGCGCCCAAAAGCTAGTAACTATATATAGAGAAACTTCTCTTTGTATATATAGAGAAACTTCTCTTTGTCGGAAATCCAGCGGGCAGCGCCTGACGGCTGGATATCTAAAGTACATTTTAATGTGTCAGTCTCCGGGGCGCGTAGAGGTGGCAAATTGAATCTAGACCTACCCATTAAAACCAACGGCGATCCTCGACAGCCCGAACCAGAGCAACAGGATTCGCTCCCAAAGAGGGAGCATTCTCAGCAACACTGGGGGCCTTGGCCTGCCTCGTTTAGTAATGCCCTAAGCTGTATAAACTGGAACATCCCATTGCGATCTAGGTTGACCTAACTTCAAAACAGGAAGTTGCTTGTGTCATTATAAAAATAGACGGGCCTTGATTCAGCAGGTAATTAAGTTACTGCAGAGAAACTCTTCCCACCACTAATTTTTTTTTAACTTAGTCCCTGCATTACATATAACCTGAGTTGCGGGGGCAGTTTACAAACATGAAATTCACGAACACAAATGACACCCAGACTCGGAACAAATGCCTCTGGTTTACACAAAGACACTTGCCCGGCCCCGAATCTAACCCGGGACACCGTAATCCAAAGAGTATACCAGTAGTTACTTGAAAGTCGCACGTGGCATGTCCAAGTACAATGTTTGGGTCTCCTAGGCCCCATAGAGATCAATTATTCCCAACAAGGTGCTTAACCATCGTAGGTAGAGACCCTTAAAAGCGTATGTCACAATTTGTACCCGCTAATAGCCCAATAACATTAACTTTTCAACTTATTGTTTCCCTAGTAGATACACATTGTTTTATTTCTTCTAATTCCACATGTTTCTTAATTAAGAGCATCTTCATTTCAACCCATATACCATCCACTACTTAAGAATGTCGGCTTAAGAATTATAAGAATACATATTGTCACGACCCCATTCCATCTTGAGGGTGTCCTAAGAGCCGACAGAAGGAAATGACAACGCTGAAAACCAAGCCTTAGGAGAGGGGAAACTTGATACGAAATCATGTGCCAACAACCTGACTGGTCAGTGTTGCCAGTGTCGCAGTAGTAGAAGGTAGTTTGAATTGGTGGCCCTATGTCATTAATGTCACCACTTGCTAAGTTTTACATTCGTCATTTGAAACTGCTGGAAGCGGTTAGTTGTCTTAAAACTGGAATGTTAATCCTTGGAAAGCCTTATGAAATTGTATGAGCAATACAGTTTCTGTGTCCGCTCCTTTTGTGCTGAAGGAGTCTAAATAGAAATACTGTGGTCTATTGACTTTATTCATCCTAATCACAACTTAAGTGACCCACTGCCACGTTTGCCCAATATCATGGAGGGATATATACCCTCTGAGCTATGCTGACCAAGCTGATCTTGCTAGCTTTTTACTTGATAGAAGTAGGGTTGCCAACTATACTGTTTTGAACAGTATTATACTATTTTATTTTACTTTATTTTTTTTCAACAGTAAAAAGTATAATTTAGTAATTATACTTTTTACTGTTGAACAAAAATAAAGTATACAAAATACTGTTTTCAGCATCCACATGCAAACACATTACTATGTGTTATACTTAGACGCAGTACTCAGTAATGAATGCTAAGTGGCAGGCGGGTAGAAATAGAGCATCTTTTAATTTAATAAAAAATTAGCTCCTCATTTATTTTAATTTCAGCTTTATGTGTGGTGAGGCAAATAAAGTTTTTAAAAAACATTATAAATTAGTAAGTTGTGCGAGAAGCTCTAAAAATATGTATATAAATCAATAAATAAATAACATACTGTTCATTTTTCTAAAATACTGTTTGATATTCTTCATAGAGCTGAATATACTTTATTTCTTGTAAAAAAAGTTGGCAACCCTAGATAGAAGTGACGTATTATTTATTAAAAATGTTTTGAATGTTTAGCCAATGACGGCACCGTCAATTTATATGCCGGCAATTGTAAAGTGCAGTATCCCTGTAAAACGGTACCTGTGACTGCGAATATTAAATTACCAACGGTAATATACCCTCCAACCCTTAGCAAATTTAGTTCATACACTGTAGAACCAGAGATCGCGTGCCTGTCGCCATCTAGCGGTACTTAACGAAGATTTAATGTTGGCGGGAGATTTTAGCTGTTAGCCAATTACACATTTGCCATCATTGATTTGTAGCCAGACGTTCTTTTTATTGCCAATTATGATGCACTAATGTGGTAACGGATTTAGAAAACTTAGTGACACCACTCCATTCCATCCTACGGGTGTCGTAGAAGTCGACAAAAGGAAACAACAAGACTGAAAACCTAGCCGCAAGAGAAGGAAAATTTTATACGAAACCCTGTGCTAACCCGTCTGGTCAGCGTGGCACTGTAGGCTTGTTAACCTCCATATAACGGGAAGGCCCAGCCAGAAGCAGTGGGTCATTAATGGTCGTAGATGTCATTATGTTATTAACGACAACCTCAAGCATAATATGAAATATTCCCGCAACTTGCCAATAGATGGCATTGTTAACAATAAGTCATGAGGTGAGCGCCATGTGGAGTACTGAGTCAACCAGTATTATTCCGATCGTTATATCAGTGCATGGTTTTGATGGACATCTCAATCAACCCTCGATATCCGGCTGGGTGAAGCGTCTGATGCGAAAGGCAGTTTTATTTGAGACGGCGCGCATTGTTAGGCGGTTCCTCTCTTTGCAGCACTAACCACTAGGCGGCTTGAAATTTTTTCCGCCCCTAGGGCTGTTATGATTTTTTTAAGTATAATATTTATAAAAATGATTTTCTATTTTGTATAAATATTATGTAAAAAAAAATGAATATAGAGTATACAGTAAAACAAAGGAGTCAAGTTAATGGTACCTTTAAAATCTTCGTAAGAGTAGGCACTTCGGTTGGACCGGGCAGCTGATGATACATATCTTTTATCGTTATACCATTACTTAACGTGAAACTGTAAGCAAATCGAAAGCAATTCACATAATGGCGACACCATTTACATCGGCGATAGATAAAATACATTTACATGGCATTAAAGTACGTGCATCGTGTCGCGTGCTCACGACACCCACGGGTGTCGTCAAGTGGCATATAGCCGATAATTATCGAACGGTTATCGTTGAGAACCTACACGTCCATTTAAAGTGTACGACACGATGTTTTTAGAATCTGAAGGATATATGGTTATTTTATCTCCGTTTAAATACTATTACTCAGCCAATACAGGGTCGTCGTTCGTCGTTTCAGCCCATACATGACCCACTACTGAGTCGGGCCTCCTCCAAATTCATGGAGAAAATTTAAAAAAAATAAAATTAGCCTACTGTACCACGCTGGCAAAACGGGTTGGCACAGGGTTTGTATCAAGTTTTCCTTCTCTTGTGGCTAGGTGATATGCCTCTTGCGTTATTTTAGTCGCCTCTTACGACACACTCAAGATGGTATGGGTTGGTGCCATTGTGTATTCTAAATCCGCCACCACACAATTCCGTGTGGTGACGGATTTAGAAAACATATTGTCACCACCCCATTCCAGCCTGTCGTAAGAGGCGACAAAGGGAAATGACAAGGCCGAAGAGGGCTAGCTCTTCGGCGAGAGAAGGAAGACTTGAAACTAAACCCTGTGCCAACCTGACTGCCCAGCATGGCACAGTAGGCTCATTGCCATCCATGTATCTGGAGGAGAGCCGACTCAACATTGGGTATTTACGGGTTCAGAAGTAAGTGAGCCTGTAAGAAGCAGCAACAGTTATTCGACAGGCTTAGTTGAATATTGTTTCCTGGGTTTCCCGTGCTATTTTCTCGACAATAAGTTCAATAAGACAATAAGTTCACCTGAATTTGTGCATACAACATCCAAATCAGCAGTCCTCTGAATCCATTAATTATGGCTATAAGATTTTTGATCAAGACACTTCAATTGAAAGTCGTATAGCTTAAAAGGCCTTTTAAGAAACCCATAGGCCGGTGCCGTAAACGTAGACCAAGTTATGGCCCATAAGGTTTACTGATGTTTGCATACATTGGCAGGCCAGAAGGCAGCTAAGCCGTCCATGCAGACTCAGCCATATAAGGCCGAAGATATTCACGAAACTATCATGCCTAGACTTCCCCAAGGATCGTCATAATTTAACAGTACTTAGGAATATCGTTTCCGAGTCGTGACAGATTAGAATACATAGTGTCACCACCCCATTCCATCCTAAGGGTTGTAAGCCTAAGCCTACAAAACGTAATGACAAGGCCGATAACCTAACAGTAAGAGACGGAACCTTGAGACGAAACATATTGTTATATCAAATTGGTTGGGAAAATAAATATTTACGTCATTCATCATATAGAGCCGCAAAGTAACAAAAATAGAATGACAAGCCCCCTGGACATAGGCCTCCACCAAAGATATCCGATCCGATATCCGATCGAAGGCCGGTCCTGAACCGCACGTATCCATCGTTTTCCGGCCACCTTAACCAGGTCCACCGTTTAGGAGGCCTACCAGCACTAAGCTTTCCGGAACGCAATCCTGTGGGCTAGCTCGGTAACTCTGGTTCGCCTGCAAATCTCCACATTTCTTCTCTCATCTTCTCTTCATTGCCCCATAAGTGACTTTGAGCCGTTTGATGGCGCCCAGAGTGAGCGACCACGTCTCTGTACCATATGTCATCATATATTGACCGTGTAAGATAATAGCGTGCATTTAAAGTACAAAACAAACTTATTTACACTTCATTTGACAAACACGGCCAATATTTGAACAAACCACCCCAATGATTCGCATATAATAATCTCTTTATTAACTACGCACACTAAACTTATTCCAAACAAAAATTAATTCAAAAGAGCTGCACATTACATTCGCTTATAACATTTCCAAAAACGTTACAAAAATTAAAAATGTATTGCACCGAAATCCGACCATGCGTATGTTGAATAAAGTTTAAAATCGCTTGCGTGTTCTAATAAGATTTTCAAAAACAACCACGTATTGCACCATCATGGTATCACAAAGCGAAATTCGTGCGAATAAACACTTTATTTCATCGTTTTAAAGGCGAACTTCGTATAAGGTACGGTGGAACGTTTACCGCAGGGGCGCGTAAAGCCGTAGGCCTATTTGTGTCGGTTTCACACTTACAACAATAGTGTCATGATTCGTGATCCCGGATTATCCCGGAACAATCCCGGGATTAGGTCGCGTTGCGGCAAACAAATGGAGTCGGCCTAACGAGTGGTGAAACAAGTGTTCGCGATGCCACATCACTAATGGGGAGTTCCAATTTCAAATTATATTGTTTTTTGTTCGTGGCCAGGGCTGGATCAAGCAGTACCTTCTTTAGACTTTAGAGTCTAACTGATTATGAAATAAAAATATACGAACCTATTGGATGCCCAGTCTTGAAACGCCGAACTGATATTGATAGAACAAGTGTAATAACAAGCACAGGAAACCTATCAAGGCTTTCAAATGTTGATATCAATGGCTTTCAAAAAGACAATCCCACTGAGTTTTTTGAGCCAGGTCTTCTCGGTTGGTGCCGCGTTCTGACCTGATGGTAGTTTTAAAACACGCATGCAACAACCGCCAGAACTGGTTGCAACAATAAATCATTTTTCTATTCTTAAATAAAGAAGGGCATAATGTTAGTGGGGGTTAAAGTAGAGGTTATCTGCAATATGTCGTCGTCATTTCAACCTTTAAATGACCCGCTACTTACATTAGTCCCGATGTTTGTAACTTTAAGTACAGCAAGAAATTGCCTTAAATAAATAAATAAGTAAGATCGTAACCACCAGAAGCAAACTGTATATTTCTTTTTTTTAAAGTGATGCAAAGTGATCCAAAGGCGACACATGGCAGACTTATCATCGTGAGATGCAGCACTAATTAAAAAGCGAGAGTAGAAATCTGCAGCCATCATGACATTTTCGGCATACAAATGGCTTATGTTTACACCGAAACTTTACCTAAGTCGGTCGAAGGTTTTCACCATTCAAACGCAACAGCCAACATTTGTAACATTACTTAGTTAGGTTCTCGAAACGAAACAAAACTCTAAAATCTAATCATGAACCTAACATCTATTGTTAACTTATAATCTAGACATAGACATAGACATAGACATATTCTTTATTGTGGCACAAGACAAAAAAAATACAATGACAAACAAACAAACACATGAGAAGATTTTAAAATTAGATTAAACAACAATAGTATTTTTAAGTCCTGCCACAAACCGACCCAGACTCAGCATAATGCTGGTTGTTGCCAACCAACGCTGATCTTCCGTCGGGGACGGCAGGTGACGTCACGCACGGTCATATTGCGCCAAAAAAATTAAAACAATTACGGCAGCCAAACATGCTTGTTCATAGGTTGTTCATAACTAAAAAAATATATTAAAAGTAGAATAAAATAGTACATACGGCATAACTTAATCCATCTTAGAAATGATAGTGATCTAAATAATTATAACATAAAATAATGATAAGTAGAAGGAAATAAACATATTGGGTAAAGTGAAAACACAATTATTACAGAAAATTAATTTGCTGTATACAGGTTTGGGATTAACCATTATAATAAACTAGTGTCAACCTTTAGGGATTCTTCACTGCTTTGATGTTCAAAAATAAATTTCCTAACGTGTTGTTTAAAAGCAGGTAAACTTTGCAGGCTCCTTATTGGTGGTGGAATATTATTCCAACATTTCGATGCAGCATAGCGAAAACTACCCCTAAAAGCTACGGATTTGTGGCGTTGAACTGCTAGCTGCACCGAGCATTGACGGGCTACAGATCTGCGAGCATTTCTCCACGATAACTTATCATAAAGATATCGTGGTTGTTTACTTTTTATTACACCAAACAAGAGGCAGGCTAAGTGAAGCTTACGCCGATGCTGCATTTTAAGTAAGAGGTGTTTATTTAAGAACGGGGTCACATGAGCTCTCGGTGGGATATCAAAGCAAAAACGGGCGCAAGCATTCTGTACCCTTTGAATTAAATTTTGAGTTTTAGCCAATAACCTAGGTCCTATCACTATATCCATATAGTTGAGTCTTGACAATATTAATGATTCAGTTAATTGGACTCGAAGTTCTTCTTTTAGATATGGTCTCAATTTGTAAAGTACTTTCAATCTATAGAAACAATTTTTTATGCATGCATTAATGTGGTTCTTGAATCTCAGGTCCGAATCTATTAGTAAACCTAAATTTCGCGCCTCGTAGACTCGCTCAATTGGTTCACCTAGAAGCATTACCGTAACAGAAGGCTGAATCATTGTTATTTGTAAATTACTCCCAAAAATGAGGTATTTTGTTTTAGCTGGATTGAGTACTAGACAATTATTGTCAGACCACGTAGCTATTCTTAAGAGGTCCTCATTTAGTTTAGAAATGGCTACATCTATGTCGCAAGGCCTAAAAGATATATAAATCTGCACGTCGTCCGCATATATATGGTACTTGCAATTCTCAATGGACCTAACAATGTCTGCAGAGTACAAATTAAACAGTATGGGTCCTAAAATAGAGCCCTGAGGCACCCCTCTTTTTACCAGTATTTTTTCTGACTCTATAGAAGAGCCATTTTCGTTATCCAATTTAACAAACTGATACCGACCACTCAAATAGCTGCTAAACCACTTTAGCGATTCAGAGTCACAACCGTAGTAATTAAGTTTTGACAAAAGTAGATCAGTATTCAAATAATCAAAAGCGCGGGAAAAATCTAGTAGTACTAGAAGTGTGCACATTCCTTTATCTTGTGAGCTAAGAATACTATCAACAACGTCAAGCAAGGCAGTACTCGTACTATGTCCACTTCTAAATCCAGACTGAACGTCCGGTAAGATATTATTACATTCAAGAAATTTTGTTAACTGCAATGAGACCGCTTTTTCTAGGAATTTTGACATACAAGGTAAAATACTTATAGGTCTCAGATCTTTAAGATGAATAGGATTGGAATGTTTTGGTAACGGCCGTATGATAGCAAGTTTCCAACTGTCTGGAAAAGTACTCGTCACTATAGAGGTATTTATGAGACCAAGAATACTATCTATTGTGTAGGGAAAGGTCATCATTAACATATCCAAACTAATTCCATCCGAACCTTCGGCATTCGATTTAAAACTACTAATAATTTTAATAAGTTGCTCTGTATTGATGGGTTTGATAGAGAACTGGGCTTCAGAATATCTATGGAGTTCAAAAAAAGTTAATGTGGAGATAGAGATATGTGATTGGGTTGGTAAATCTAGGAAGTGAGAGTTGATAGTATTTGGATCATTAAAAAATGGTGGTAACTGGTTATCATTTTTGGGCAATAAAGTTTCTTTTAAATTTTTCCACAGCACTTTCGGATTCTTGATTTTATTATTAATATTTTGTTTAAAGTATGCAGATTTTTCTTGAAACATTGATTTACTCACTATGGATTTCAAGGATTTATAATATTGTTTTTTTGAGTCTGTTCGGGTTTTATGATAACTCGCTGCAGCTTTATCGCGTAACTTCATCATAAGTTTGATGGTATTAGTAATCCACGGATAAGAGCGCTCTTTAATTACTGTAGATGTAAGAGGTGCGTGTATGTTAAAGAGTGTTAGAATGCCGTGCGTGAAAGCTTTAACCATTTCGTGAATATCTATATAATTATTAATGAGTTCCCACCTTATTGCTTGTACGTCGTTAGTAAAGTCATCTAAAGATATATTCTTCTTGGGCCTATATGAGATAATACGTCGAATTGGTTTGAAACGTTTTATATTAAATTCACAAACTACGAGACAATGCCCGTAAAGAGTTCCAACATGATCCAAACTTACTTTCTGTGTGAGTAAGTCAGTACACACTACGTCAATCAGAGTTTGGCTGCTTTCGGTGAAATGAGTAGGTTCTGCTACTAATTGTTGTAAATTGAAAGTCGATAGAAATGATTTAAATTTAATAGTATTATTGTCATTGTCATGTAAATAATTAATATTAAAATCTCCAACTAGAACTAAGTGGTCATAGCAAGGGATTGAAGTGATGGAATCAGTGATCGCGCCAAAAAACAAGTCAACGCTAACCCAATTCGGTCTATATGCCGTACCGATCATCAATTTTTTCCGTTAAGTGTCACCGAAAGCCACATCTGTTCGACATCGCTATATATTGGGTCAACCGGGTGGTCCCAAACTCTTACCGCACAATTTCGCTTTACGTAGAAACCTACACCACCACCGCGCGATCGTATACCGCGCCGTCGTGGGATATGCTTTAATTTGTAACCAGGTATCACAGGGGCCCGGCCTTCCTCTCCCGTATGAATCCAAGTCTCATTAAGACCCAGAATATCCACGTCCATATTTACAACAGATGCTATAATGTTGGAATGGTTTGTCCCTAAGGAACCTGCATTGTAGACACCAACTCGTAAATACCTCGACATCATTGAGATATTATTTTAAATAGTATTATATTATGCCAAACTGAACAACTGACAGGAAAAAAGTTACCATAGGCTATAAAAGTATAATGTAAACTATAATAAGAGGGACTGTAATGTTTTAAATTAATGTTAATTAAACGATTAAACTGTCTATAATTACCAATCATCACTGTACCCAAAATCGCACATATAAATGGTTTCCGTAAAAACTTTAACCTAACAAACAATACAATAAAAATCCTAAGTCTATCACTTGTCATTCGATACCAAGTCATGGTTCGTTGTTCTGTTCTGGAACACCAAAAATCACCCCAATATCTGCATCTGACCGCACCCGAAAAAAGGGCTTGCCCGACTCGCGGCGTACAAAAATGCGTCCGTCTCGCGTCCAGACGTACTTCCAACCACGTGAGCGGGCCTCTTCACGAGCCTTGTAAAATAGCTGTCTATTTTTCTTGGAAAGACGCTCATTTACGTACACCCGAGTAGGAGTTGCAGAGAGACCCATGTCCTCCGTAGTTAGATGGCGGCGGACGCGCGCTGCCTTTAAGATTTCATCACGTAGGCGCCTACGTACCAGCCGCATCACTAACGGCCTTGTCCGTTGCATGGAGTCTGAAAGACCCCCTGCGGTAGGAATGCGGCGCACGCCTACTCTCTCTACCGATACGATGTCACGTTCTTCACAAGTAATACCCAATTTTTGTGTAAATATACCTATAAGGTGGCCCGCATTCTCACCCTGTACCTCGGGTATTCCCGTGATCTCCACATCATTCAGAAGCGAGGTCTGCTCGCGATCATTAAGTTCCGCCCTTAGATTTTCAATGGTCGCTTGATAGCCAGAGTCGTCCGGTTTTTTAACACCCTTTTTCTCCACAGTTTCTAAACGCTTCTCTAAATTTTCAAGACGATTCCCACAGCCATCTACTACCGCATATAGGTTATTGAGTTGCCCTTGTAATAATTTAAAATCGTCCTTAAACGATGCAAGCTCCTGTCGTAATAACCTAATTTCCAGGAGTATATCATCAGTTTTCCCAGATTCCACGGGCACAGAGCTGGATTGCGGGAGGCTATAGTCGGCTGCCTCCCCCCGGACTGGATTGTCTGTATTATCTTTTCGGGGCGTATTCGCCTTACATCCCGGACAGAGCCAAGTGCACGCTACCTGAACATCTTTAGGTAAATTCACGCAGGCCCGATGAAACAAACCCGGGCACTTACTACACTTCACGCCATCTACACCACTGATAAAGCGACTACAAGCGCCGCACTTCTTCGCCATCTCTACAAGTATCGATGTAAGCCTCAGTAATTAACAGGCGCTACCGGCAGATGACACGACCGATGAACTTTTAGTACCCTCTTTTAAAATGTTAAATTAATCTCTTACTTCATAAATCTTATCAATTCACTAATAAAATGATATAATTTAGTCACCTTAGCGTTGATTCAAAACAACACAAACGTTCGAGCTGATGAATCACAAGTTCAGATACACTGCTAAAGCACTTTAAACACAAAGCACACAAATTATGATTTTTAAATTTAAGTTAAGCTGTAACACACACTGATATGTCGGCGTCCGTGACGTCTACATCTACATTTCCTTCACACAAAACATACTGTTTATCATACCCCCAATGTCTTCAAACGCTTTAAGTTACATTAACAACCTTAATTGTCCCATCCACACCTAAGTTACACAGAAATCACCACCGAGTTACATAGACCTCTGAAAGTATGCCATGGGCCCTTTGGAACTCGTTGAAATGTAGCGAGAGGAACGGGGTGGGAAGGCCAATGTAGTCTGGTACTGCATATGTTGTTCTATTGTAATTAATCAGGCTAAATCGCCCTAAAGCTTCGTGACAATAGGATTAAAAGATATTGCGTTTGGTTTAATACTTGAGAACGTAGATGTGTGTGTTTATGTGTAAGTGCTAGTATTTTCCAATTTTCCTCTATCTTAGTTCTTAGACCGCCAAACTTTCTAATTATAATCTAATAACAAAATGAGATCAGATCATTCAACGTGCTATTGCTATACTATAGTGTCATTTATAGACGTATGCCACACGCTTTAGACAGAAATGAACTGAACTTTTGACTACCTCGTTGGTTAGATGTGCCGCCTTTGGATCAACGGGTCCCGGGTTCGATTCCGGGAAAAGGGAAGTGTCTTTGTCTAAACCAGAGGCACTTGCTCTGAGTCTAGGTGTCATTTGTGTTCGTGAATTACATGTTTGTAAACTGCACCCGCCATACAGGTATACCTAGTGCAGGATATATGCTAGCAGTTACATCATATAGGCACCTCGTCGATTGAAAATAGAAAGCGAAACCATCGGTTTGATTTCTGAACTCGAAAATATAAAAAACTTTAAGCTATAGGCAAAAAAAATTCTATTGATACAGGTTACACACCCCACCCACTGGATACTTGGTTCCCGAGAAGGACGAGACTACTAGTCCCAACATCAGCACATGTGCAGTGTAGAAGCTGGTTCCTCCATCCTCATGCCATTCCAACCAGGTCCAAGAGAGGGAAATGACGCTGCTGATAGAGTGGAGTGAATGAGAACAGAACACCTGACGGTAGAGCATCAGGCTTGGATGAGGGCAAGCCAATGCCGAACGAGAAGTTTAAGTAGTTTCCCGAAGACGTTTACTGATCGAGTAAGGACGTAACGTGGTAGGTTTAGTGGGAAAACCGGCGGCAACTTACCATCTTCACGCGGCCGGGACTTACCACCACATACCCGGCTGGGGACATTTTTTTTTAATGTTTGTCTCTGCTCTATACCTACGTATCCATCATCATCGTCTATGAATAAAATCTTACGTCCTCCATGCTTCGGGAGGCACGTAAAGAGTCGTTCCTGACTGCCATTACATTATTTAAGGCAGTCGTTACACGTAGGCCGTAGCGTGAAAACTGATAGCTGGTCTAACCACATTATTACCGGTTGTCCCACATGGGAGGCCAGACGGCAACCGATTCGTGTAAAAGCTGGTGGTTAGCCGAATCAGGTTAGACCAGTCTTAACCTGAATCAAATAGGGAAAAAGATGATGTAGATATACTTACCTTTACGTACCTACAATGTGTATTGTTATATGAAAGTTTCCCAAATAATCTCGTCCAAAAACATGAACAAACCATTGCTACCAGGTCTCCACCGCCCACTACAATTAAAAATTCCCTAAAGGCAGGATTTCCTGCCTACCTACACCATTCAGTCTTACTACATACCCTCAGAGTGGAAAGGGTTAGTGACACTTTATTTAAATCATCATATGCGAACTACCACTACTCAGTCCATTTAATACCCACTGCTGAGTTGGGTCTCCTCCAGTGGCGTAGCTAGGTAACCAAGGGCCCTGGGGCTAATTAAAAAATGGGGCCCCACTGCTATGTAAAGTGATTAGGTTTTATCAAATCAAATATGAAATAATAGGTTGGGAAAAAAGATTCTTCGCATTTTCTGCCTCGTTGGTCTAGTGGTTAGATGTGCCGCCTTTGGATCAACGGGTCCCGGGTTCGATTCCGGGGTCGGGCAAGTGTCTTTGTCTAAACCAGAGGCACTGGCTCGGAGTCTGGGTGTCATTTCTATCTATAATATGTATGTATTTACAAAAAAAATGTATATAAGTAGTTTATCATCCATCTCGTTACCATAACACAAGCATTAAGTTGCTTAGCTTGGGACGAGATAGAGTTGTGTGAAATGTCCAAGGATATTTATTTATTATTTATTTATTATTATTTAAAGAAATTTCATAACATTTTTTAATATAATATAGTTTATTTAAATTTAACTAAAGTACGTAGGTACCATTTTGTTCGATAACTTTTTGGTATCTTGTAGGTAGGGACATGATCCCATTGCTATAGAAATTTTAGGACTTCTGATCAAAATACCGCGACAAGTGGTTTTGGCAGTCCTCTCGTGATGTTAACCTAACACTGCCTAAAGAATTCTGAAGTGACCGAAACAGGTGGAAATCTGAAGGTGCAAGGTCAGGACTATACGGAGGATGCATTAACACCTCCCAGCCAAACTCTCTTAATTTTTACTGAGTGGCTAAAGATGCGTGAGGTCTAGCGTTATCATGATGACAAACCACACCCCTTCTGTTGATTAATTCCGGCCGCTTTCTCTCAACTTCTTGCTTTAATCTCATCAGTTGTTCGCAGTAGAGTTTAAAATTGATGGTCCTGCCTGGTAGTTACAGCTCATAATGAATAATGCCTGGAAGGGCATCCCACCACACACACAGCATCACCTTGTTGCGAGTTAACCCGGGTTTCGCCACAGTCTGTGAAGCCTGACTGGCCTTTGATCATGACCTTTTTCGCACGTTCTTGTCGTACATGATCCACTTTTCATCACCAGTTATCGGTTTCTTCAAAAATAGCTCGGTTTCATTACGTCGTAATAAAGAATCACAAATGAGTACACTGTTCATTAGGATTCTTTTAGTGAGCTCGTGATGTACCCAAATATCGAGCTTTTTTGTGTACCCAGTTTTTTTCAAATGCGCCTAAACTGTTTTGTCGTCAATTCCCAGTTCTGCAGCTACGTCGTAACTAGAGATATATCTTACTCCACTTTTTCAAAAATGTCATCCATTTTATCCATAATAGGGGAGCAGAGCGACGTACATCTTTGATATCAAAATTTCCGGATTGAAAACGCTTAATCCAAATTTGTCCTACTCTCACAGACACTGCACTAGGTCCATCCACATCCAATTTGTTTTCGGGGCTTGTGTTGCATTTTTGCCTTTTTTTAGATTTGCTTATTATTTCCTTACCTAATTGGTGAACAGTCCATGGTTGAGCTAGTTGAGGTAAAACTAGGTGATAAATATTAATAAATTGAAATGAAAAACTAGGAATATTTTCTTTGGAATTCGTCACACTTTTGTACTAAAGTTGGTTCATCATCATGTAATAAAAATGTTGGTGTTAGAAAATCGAATATATGACACACTGCATTCATAGCATTAAAACGTGTATCATATAATTGAGATATTACGGTATGTAGTACATTATTGAAAATCTCAATTTTAAATATTTTTTCTCGGTTTGGAAATCGGTGATCAGCAGCTAATTCATCAAAATGCGTAATCAATACCATATTTTCTCACTGGCTTTGCACTTGAATAACGAAGTTTTATTGCTGATATCGTATTGATTGACCCTACTGGATCGATTCGCCAGTGAATTTTCACAGTAGATCCCTACGTTTGATGCTGTTTCCGAAAAAGCTATACAAATCTTGCAACGTTGCGAAAGAAATCTGTATTTCCACACAACTCCTAACGGCATCATTTATTACCAAATTTAGATTACTGGCAGATTTCCAGATTTCTAGTTTCGAGGATTCGAGGGCCCCCTGAGCTTGAGGGCCCCGGGGCACTGCCCCACCTAGCCCCTTGGTAGCTACGCCACTGGTCTCCTCCCATTTTTGTAGTTTCATTTCAAGTTTTCCTTCTCTTTCGGCTAGGTTTTCGGCATTGTCATTTCCTTTTCTCGCCTCTTACGACACCCTCAGGATGGAATCACTATTCTATCCTGAGGGTGTCGTAAGAGGACACTGACTCGTTAGTCTAGTGGTCAGATGTGCCGCCTTTGGATCGACGGGTCCCGGGTTCGATTCCGGGGTCGGGCAAGTGTCTTTGTCTAATCCAGAGGCACTGGCTCGGAGTCTGGGTGTCATTTGTGCTCGTGAATTAAATGTTTGTAAACTGCCCCCGTAACACAGGTTATAACTAGAGGAGGGGTTTCGTTTTTTTATAAAAAAAAATTCATGACACTTCATGACACTTCATGACACTTCATGATACTTCATGACACTTCATGACACTGTATATTCTAAATTCGTCACACGGTGCTTTTATACGAACCAAAGAAGTAAAACCTAAATTAAGTAAATGATGGCTTCACGGTTATGACGTGAAGCCATCATTTCCTGCAATGTGTAAAGATCGTGAAAACCTAAGACATCATTACCTAAATTAAGCTTAAATGAGCCACAATTTAGAGCATAGTCCGTTGCAAAAACAAAGCAACGTAACTCTACCAAACAAATCACATTTAACACATAAAAACCGAGAGAGAAAACTCACATCCGATTTTCCATTACAGTTCGTCTGCTGAAACCACTAACGATTCGAGCATTCTATATTTTCTCTCTTTTCGTTGTACGTTAGAATTGAGTACTCTATCTCGCTCGCACTCTAGTGTGAAATCAGTCCGACAAATTAAATCCCGCCCGAGATTATTACATAGCTCAGTGACTGTTCATAAATAACCCGTAGGGAGGAACGCGGGAAGTTACATACCGATGCCCGTTTATTTGAATTTCGAATTGTTATCTTCTTCTTCTTAGGGTTTCAATGGCAAACAGTACAGTTATATTTTTCCCAGAGAATAGCTTAATTGCCTGCATTGGAAGCTGCTGTCCTCTTGAGTGTAAATGGAAGGAGACTGTAATGATGTAAGATGAGACATGATAATGTTGGGCTGCATAGCGCAGGCAACCCCAGATCACCGCCGTCTGCTCTGGAAATCTCCAAATATACTTCGAAGCCAAGTCGGTTGAAGTACCGAATGCTGCAACACCATGTTTCATCTTACTATCGGCTCTTATAAGACCCAGTGCTGAGTCGTGTCATTTATGGTCGTGTTATTTGGCTAACTACCAACGTTTTTAAGTTTTGGCTAACTACCAAATTACATGGAGGAAAACTAGCTTACCGTGGTACCAGACTGTTCTTAAAACTCATACGACACTATCATATATCGTTTTACTGCCCCAGTGTGTGTACTCACTAGTAGATGGCAGCACCTATTGCTATGAAACATTTTTTATCGAACAAAAGATTTAAAATAAAATTTGAATTATAAAAATGGAATTTGCACCAAATTATTATCATTGGGTACGGTGCCAAGAAGGCCAATAGCATTTCGCTGGGCGAAGTAATAACCAGCCTTCTGTTCTGGTCACCGGTTTAATAGACTAGGACTAGGTTTAATAGTTAATTTAAAGACACCTGGACAATTCCATGTAAAAACATTCGTATTAAAATTTTAATCTATGAAATTAGTCACCACAGTCTTCTCTGGATAGGTACAGTATCATGCTTGGTAGGGACAATGCAGTGCAATTTGTTAATTTTTAAATGAGGTACTCAATATTGCCTAAAGAATGCAAGTTCGGTGATTTGACAATTTGCTATTAGCAAATGACAGGGGCAAACGACATAATTGTATAGATAAACATCTTTAGTATCAACTTTAAGCTTTAACAGTAACTTTAGACTTGTGTAACTCACGAGTGATTCGTTCCACTGAACTGCTCATTGGCAGTGAACGAATTGAACTAAATCAACTCTGTGGAGTATTTTAGTTCTGCAGTTCACCGGCTCATCGCTCCCGCTCTGATTCGAAACCGGGTTGCCGTGATGGTATTGTTGTATTCACGCGAACTGTAGTTCTGCAGTTCACCGGCTCGTCGCTCCCGCTCTCTCTGATTCGAAACGGGGTTGCCGCGATGGTATTGTTGTATTCGCGCGAACTGTCTACTATAAAGCGCTTTCTTTTTCTATATGTATTCGTCTTTTTATGACGATTTTGTGCCCGTTATGTTGTTTGTTTGTGAACAGAACTTCAAAAGATTTCCGAAACTAAACTTTATTAGTATTATTGTTTATTACTAATTTACTAATAGGTAATAACGTTCATCGTAATTAGTATTTGTAATTATTATAAATTTTAAGTTTAAAAATTAAATTGTCATACAGCAGTGAAAGTTTATAGGAAATCAAAATGTCTAAATCGTTAAACTATAAAATAGACTCTCGTTCAAAGTTCATGTTCAAGACTCACAGAGTCACAGAGCGAAATGAACTGTAGTGTAGAGTGATTTAAATGAACTCGTACATTTTACTGAACGAGATTTGGTGAACGATATAGGTGAACTCGTTCATTTTACTGAACGAGATTTGGTGAACCGAGTCTTTAATAGGAACTGTGTTGCCCAAGTCTAAGTAACTTAATGTGACATCGCATACATAAATACATACAATCTAAGCCTGGCTGGATCGTTGCACATAATTTTGACAATCGAATTTAATGAAATTCAAAATTCGACCAGGGCCCGAAATGTCCGATGGCCGTTCCAAATTCAAATAGGGTCCAGTGCTGGATTTGGGGCGTGAATTCCGCTGCGACGCGACGCTCCCGCAGCTCTATATTATGTCTGTGATTTATGGCATCGAATTCCCGTCGGTAATTAGTGCGTGCCTTCAACGCGCAACCGGCTTCGGGAGGGTGGCACCGTTTCTGTGACTATAGTTAAATGTGCCTTCTGTTTACATCTATCGTGTGGTAACTGTTCTGACAAACATGGTTCAGTAGTCTTTAGGCGCAAATCCTGGCTTGATGATCACCCCGATCATCCTAATTACTCTCCATTTAACTGGAGGAGTCCCGTCCCGTCTCAGCAATGGGTCATCTATGGGCTTGGTAGTAGCCAAATTAGGTTGTTGCCGACCCCAATGAAATTAAACAATTTTACCGCAATTATTAAAAAAAAAATCTTTGCATCTTTTACAGTTATTAAATCTCATTTGTTAAGTCACCTCCTACAAGTATATAGAATAATAGTCAGTATAATAAAAATCATAAATGCAATTTAATTGACGTTTAACAAAGAATCAAACTTTAACCATGGTTAGTGTAACCGAGCCGTGCGCCGCGGATTACCGGAGATTGAGTATAATCGGACGCGCGGGAACGCGCCATTAATAACGGTGCTCCGTAATTGAACCGGTTGCCGCCGGTTATATTTCAAACATGGAACTCGATAAAATATTGTTCCGATAACGATTGTGCAGATTAAACGCGAATGAGTTGCGAATGAACGAGTGAATTGGGTGAATGTTTGCTCATAGATTCAACATAGACTCTCGAATGTGGCAGTTGGTCTAGAGGGGATAAAGTTGGCATTTGGCAGGTCCATGTTTTATGTGTGGTGACGGATGCAGAATACACCATGTCAGCAACCCAGGGTGGGCGTAAGAGGTGACTAAAGGAACGCACAATGCAGATAACGTAGCCTTAATAGAACTTATACTTGATACAAACCCGTCTTGCCAGGCACAGTATGTTTATATCACTATATTTTGGGTTCGTGAATTACATGTTTGCAAACAAAATGCCAAATTCTGACAGTGTTTAATTTTTTACACAGTATAAGTATGTACACATTGTAATGTATGAAAAGGTTTCTTTCATCAAAGTCTTTCCCGGTTGTTTTCTGCTGATCATAACGTCGTCGTCTGCATAAAAAAAATCCAGTTTGTATCTAAGGAAGGAAAGCTAATGTGATTGAACTCAGGTGTGTAGAAGCTGAGTAAATTGCTGGCTCAAGGGCGCCACTAAAATGTACGAAAAGCTTTACGAAATAATAATTTAATTTAACGATTTTTCAGGATCGGCGACTAGTTATATTAGTGGCCAACATCCAAACACTAGATAATGGTTGATGTTTCTGTACGAATTTTGCGCACAGTATCCATATCAGTAGCGATTCTGATCTGTATGCCCTACATACCCCTATTTCCTACTAAAGGTCGATTTAATCATCGTCGTCCGTCACCATTTCAGCCCATAAATTTCCCACTACCGAGTCAGGCCTCCTCCAAATTCATTGAGTAGGCTACAGTGCTACGCTGTCCAGAAAAAAAAAGATTTCTTTCTTCTCTTGCGGCTATCTTGTCATTTCCTTTTATTGGCCCTTACGACACCCTCAGGATGGAATGAGGTGGCGACACCGTGTATTCCATAGCCTTCACCACACGGAATGATACACCCGAAAGTAATTAAGGAGGAGGCCGGTCTGAGTAGTAGTAATATCTTTTATTTTTTCAGTAAATCCTTGAACTCTAACTCAAATCGCAAAAGTTAGGAAGCTAGTGGCTTGTTCCAAAACGTAGATCCTATGGAGCAAGAAGCAAGCAAGAAACTCCGTGGACACTTTTTTTATCAAATTTTCTGTTTCTGAGAAGCACTTGTATCTGTAAAGCACAATTTTAGCGCTCCTTATCTATCTGTTCCGTGTATAAATCATTCGGCTGTCGCTTGGTATTGGATTAAGATTTGCTGAGTGCCGATACTCCGATCCATCTAATATCAGATATTGTGAATATTCCCAGTATCTGGGATAGTCGGGAGTGGCGAGATGCAGATATTGGTCGCGGAATTTCCCCAGGGACATAGTGTTTTAAAGTTATTAAAGTGGGAGCTACGGTGAACGAGTATGGAATGAAAACTATTTTTCTCTCTTTCAGTTATCTCGTTCGTACGTAGTCTACCTATTACAACGTTAGATCAAAGAAATATCAAACGGACACTGTACAAAGGTTGAACTGAAAAAAGAAACTCATACTTCTAATTAAAAAAAAAAAAATTCTTTGAAAAAAGTAGAATTTTTTTAACAATCTCAATTTTTTTAAGCGTTACCCCTGCACTAGGTGTGTATAGTGTGTGTATAATGTATCGTGGGGCAGTTTACAAACATGAAATTCACGAACACAAATGGGTGTCATTTGTGTTCGGTGTTTAGGTGTTTAGACAAAGACCTTTGCCCGACCCCGAAATCGAACCGCGGACCCGTTATCCAAAGGTCTGTTAAACAGATATGATTAATGACACATTTTTTATTTACTACTCACTACTACTCAGCCCATCAATTACCTACTGCTGAGTCGGCGCTACTCCCATCACAGGGAGGGTAATTACCCTGGCTGGCCAGACGGGTTGGCACAGGGTTTCGTATCAAGTTTTTCTTCTCTTGCGGCTAGGTTGGCGGCCTTGTCGGCTCTTACGACACCCCCAGGATGTAATGGGGTGGTGACACTATGTATTCTACCTCCAGCAACGGACAAAAGGAAATGACAAGGACTAACTGCAAGAGAAGTTAAACTTGATAGAAACCCTGTGCCAACCCGTCTGGCCAGCGTGACACAGTAGGCTAATTTACCCTCTTAGTATTGGAGGAGTGCTGACTGGGCTAGGTTGTAGTAGTAATAGTTTAAGTGTCATAAAATTAAAATGAAAGTTATAAAATAAATTTATATATTACTTTAATTTATTTAATTACGGAATTACTTACTTACGAGGGACACGTACAAAAATGTTTCATATGACTGCAAAACGTTCACCCACATCAAATCAAGTTAAACTAATAGTGCGAGCAACAGTGTTTCAAATCGAAAAACTTGCACTACATTGTCCCGGGTCATCCTTCAGGGGCGGTAAATATTTTATTAAAAGAGAGGGTACACCGTTGGTGGCGCCATCTATCTTGTCGCGCAATATCGCGACGCGGACGGCGAACAAATCGTTTTGAGCGGTTGTCACTTGAGTTGAGTAGTTGGAGAGGGCACTTGTAACGGGTTCAATTAATAGGTTTATTAAAATTAAACACTTTTAACGGATTTATCAAGGCTTCGTCTTTGTAATCCCGGCGAACTTGTTTAAACTTAACGGAAACTGATCCAAACGGTTAATATTTATATATGTTTTACCTACTAAGGTCCCTGCAAAATCCAATAACATCTTGTTCATATTTTATTGGCTTGTTGGGCTAAAGGTTGGATGTCTCGCCTTTGGACCAGGCGTACCTAGTTCGAATCGCGGGTCGAGCAAGTGTCTGTGTAAACCTGAGGCACTTGCCCTTAGTCTAGGTGTCATTTGGGTGCATGTATTGTAAACTAATGATACAGATTACAACTAATGCAGAGATATTGTGTAAAAAAACCGACACTGCTAAAAAGTTGCCAAAAACCCTTTTGATAAATAAAATCTTAATATATTTAAATTACGCGTCACGGTGTTTGTCCGCGATTGACTGATTTTATCAAATTTGCACACCGTGTGCAGATGATATTTAAAAGATATCTTAATTGTTTGAATTATGCAGAAATTATTTGACTAATAATTTGACAGTCACAATTAAGTTAGCTCCAAACGATTCTAACAGATGGCGATATCTGTTGACCAGATTGAGTAAGTATTCCATAGATGGCACTATGTTAAAACTTAAATGTACTAACAAAAACGGCTAAGGTTTTGGTGACAGCCACGCGTGGCCGGGTCTATTAGTGTATATTAAACAAACTTTTGAGCTACTCCATAATTTTAAATCAATTCTTAAAAAAGCAAGTGAAGCTACCAGCAAAAAAGTATGAAACAAAATGAGGTGGAAACCTAGTCATGTCCGAACCTCATTTGTCGTTCGCGCCGTAGATTACGTTTCAAATGAAAAGTGGGTAGTTCCATTTTTTGTCTCCTCCGGCAGTAAATACCTGTCAGTTGTCGTCGTGACAACCCCTTGACTGATTTGTGTTAAGAAAAATGTATTTTTTTCGCCGGCAACACAAATGTTTGTCAGTGGTGGATTTTGAATATATAGTGTCACCAATCCATTACTTACTGCGGGTTGCAATACCCGTAGTAAGGAATGCAGGAATGTGGATGCTACACAAAGAACTAGCCAGGATAATCGGATGGCACAATTTGCATCAATAGGTTGATTTTCTTCTATATGTATATTTTTAAATGATATAATATCCTTGGACATTTCACACAACGCCATATCGTCCCAAGCTAAGCAACTTAATGCTTGTGTTATGGTAACGAGATGGATGATAAACTACTTATATACATTCTTTTTTGTAAATACATACCTACATATTATAGATAGATAACACCCAGACCCGGAACAAATACTTAAAGGTCGTACAAATATTTCTTCCGTGCGGGAATCGAACCCGCGACATGCTGCGCAGCAGTCGATCGCTCAACCACTGCGCCTACCGTGTCGTCGTGTCGTTTAAACTATCGATTTTGACGGTTTTGGTAAATCTCCGATTAAACGAGTAGCATTCCTCTGTTTAGGCGATTTTAAGCCTTTTTATGAAGCCCATAGTCCCCTTCCCCCCATATAATCAGTACCATCACTCATTGATGAAAGAGTTCTTCCACGTGATTAGCAACCGCTTCAAAATCGGACTGCTCACGTCGAAGCAACGATGCCAAAACACACGGACAGCCACGTGAACACTGTAGTACCTGTTTATTTGGTCGATATTTCATTAATTACATGTGATTATATTAATTACATGAATTGATTCCTCGAATTGTTTTCAACTGAATTGTGTACATTAACGACGAGCTGTTCTGTTAAAGCCGTTTTTAACACTTGATTATACATAAACACGTGTTATGTGACGTTTTAATTTTAACAGATAAACACACAAACTGAAAAGGAACTTTATTTAAGTACGTAGGTTTTATCACTAAACTCTTATAAATTTTCGTATTTATAATTACCAATTTCATCTTACGGCCCTTGACCGACGCTAGTGCACTGTCACTCAAGAGCTTTAAAAATACATCTTAGTTGTTTATAGCATATTTGTCCATGGGACAAGCAAACGCGTATGATATACCAAAGCTATGGCCGAATATTTAGCCCTTTGTACAAATTGTTGCTTATATGTAATGTGTTCAGTATCATTCTCTTGTGTACAATAAAGAGTTCATCTATCTAACTACATACTACGACTCAGCCTATATATGACCCACTGCTGAGTCGGGCCTCCTCCAGTTACATGGGGGGTAATTGGCCTACTGTGCCACGCTGGCCAGACGGGTTAGCACAGATTTTCGTATCAAGTTTTCCTTCCCTTGCGGCTAGGTTATCAGCAGTCATTTTCTTTTGTCGGCTTTTACGACACCCTCAGGATGGAATGGGATGGTGACACTTTGTGTTCTAAATCCGTCACCACACGGACAAACTTAAAACTATACTAATCTTAAATTACAACACGTGGTAATACGATGTAATTGATATTTGGAGTCCCAGATACAGCACGAAACAACACAAACAAACCTCATATAGCATTAATTGCTTCTGCAATCAAATAAATGCACAGTAACTAATGCTTAGTGCACTAATTATATACATATAGTATAGTCACCTTTATAAGCACCTTAAACACCTAAAGCCAGCAATATACGTTGGCCCAGCATTGCCGAGTGAACGCCAATACCAACTTAAAGACGGTATATTTGCATTGTCTGGCCATCGCTCGGTGTCGCTCGCCTAGTTGGTTTCGATACACTGGCCCAACGTGTAGGCAGTAGCACTTGCCTTGTATTAAATTGCCTACGCTCGCGTTGGCCTAAGCTCGGCCAACGTGTATTGCTGGCATAACGAATATTATTGCCAGCACAAACAGAAAAAGAACCCTCTTCGCGAATTTCTCACAAAAAGTTTATAATGTTAGTTTTTAAGTTTTTTTAAATATATTATACGTCTTTCAATATTTGACTGGACCGAAGACTTTGGGGATCGAGGGACTGAAGCTTGGTTTTCATATTTCATATTGCCACCTTACTCTGTTTATCTGCCTAGGCCGAGAGCCCGACTCAAATAAACTACTACTAATAAATAAATAAATAAATAAATATCCTTGGACATTTCACACAACGCCATCTCGTCCCAAGCTAAGCAACTTAATGCTTGTGTTATGGTAACGAGATGGATGATACACTACTTATATACATTTTTTTTGTAAATACATACATATTATAGGTAGAAATGACACCCAGACTCCGAGCCAGTGCCTCTGGTTTAGACAAAGACACTCGCCCGACCCCGGAATCGAACCCGGGACCCGTTGATACAAAGGCGGCACATCTAACCACTAGACCAACGAGGCAGTATACATCTCGTTGGTGACAGTACTTTTTATAATTTCGGACAACTAAAACAGCGTTATCTCATCATTTATTTTATCAGACAATTTACTTAATGTATACTACTACTCAGCTCATAAATTACCCATTGTTGAGTCGGGCTTCCTTCCATAAAAGAGAGGATAATTAGCCTACTGTGCCACACTGGCCAAACGGGTTGGCACAGGGTTTAGTTGCAAGTTTGTTTACCAACCCGTCTTTGGCTTGGCGGAGACCCGACTCCGCAGTGGGTAACTCCGCAGATGATAATGATGATGATGAATGTTATGTTTGTTTGCTCTTTGTCTAGAATCGTGTTTAAGTGTATCCTAGTTGAAACGGTCGACATATTGGCAAAAAAAAAACAATATTTTATGGCGATCGCTAAGCGGCCCCAAATATATTCTTGTGGACGCCCGAAGTTATGTAAAGGTGTATAAACTGGACTACGAGTCCACAGGCTCATCTTGAGATATTTTTTAAGTTTATTTATATAAAACAGGTAAAAACGAACAACAAAAGACATTTGTTGTTGGAAATCAGAAATGAAACACATGTCATAAGACTACAAATAATATAATAAATGCAACTCATATGGTCTAACAAGGTTGACAGTTGTGCTATTATTTATTTCTATTTATTTAACTCTTTATTGTACACTATAATACTCACAAACATAAAACATAGGATGCAGAAAATGTACGGAAAATGTAGGAGGGCCAACGCCATAGAGCCATACGATTTTAACATTTAATTTTAATTGTAAACACTGATTCTACCAATAAATGATAATTGGTCATACAGATTTAATTCAATAAAGTGACAATATAATAAAAACATATTATAACTAGCTGGGTCCCGCGATGTTACCCACGGTTAATGACGTACCGCGGGTAAAACCGCGGGGCGAAGCTAGTCTAAAAAAGCCACCTAAAAGAGCCTTAGTTACTCCTTATATAATCAGCTAGATATCAGTGAAAGTCCCGTTAAAATCGGTCTAGCCGTTCCAGAGATTAGCCGGAACAAACAGACAGACAGACAGACAAAAATTTAAAAATATATATTTTGGTATATGCACCGTGTATACTTACGCATTTAGTAAAGAGTGGTTAGGTATTTTATTACCGACACTCCAATTTTATTTATTTGTTTTAGATAAAACAGAAATGTATACCAATCACTTCACTATCACTACATAGTATAAAATAAAGTCGCTGTCGTCTGTCCGTCCCTATGTATGCTTAAATCTTTAAAACTACGCAACGGATTTTGAAGCGTTTTTTTTAATAGATAGAGTGATTCAAGAGGAAGTTTTTTATGTATAATACATACCGTGCGAAGCCGGAGCGGGTCGCTAGTAAATAATAAAAAGAAGCTGTCACGTCTTCGTTCCCAGAAATATTATTACACTTAACACTGTGATTTAACTCCCGATATTATTCCTAAATGACAGGAGCAAAGTTAGTTACCTCTAGATGTGGCGAATGGCCATACTTATTGCTAAACATGGTTTTCTTTTCATAGATGTTCTTGAACAATATTAGTGACTGCCTTGTTGGTCCAGGGGTTAGATGTGCCGTGCCGCGTTTGTATCAAGGGTTTCGTTGCCGGAGTAGGGCTAGTGTCTTTGTGTAAACCAAATACACTTGCTCTGAATCTGGGAGCCACTAGTGTTCGTGAAATTCATATTTGTAAAGTGGGGGCCTTAAAGTTTATAAGCAGTGAAGGGTTTTTTATAAAAATAATGATAGAAAGGCGTTTAAAAAAATATGTCGGTATTTACTAGTATTGTCTAATTAGATATGAATAGGTTTATTCGACCAATTTGCTCCCAGAATGCAATAATCTATTTTTGAAAGTAGCCGAAGAAGCAGCATAATAAAGCAAAAAAGTAATAAAAAATTTCGTCTCAAGATTGTACGTCAGAAAATCTTCAACCACGTGCACACCCCTTTGGCGGTGTCACATTAAATATGGACAGAATAAAAATGTAGAATGGCATCGAACGTGCGTCCGTTACGCGACGTCTTCCCGAGACCGTTCCATTTTCGAATGCTACCTGCCAATAAATATCTTACAGAGTTACAATGAGGGCGCCACTGGGAGTTGGCTCCCCGAAAACGGTTACGGTTTGACATATCTGTGTTCGTGGGCATTTGCTTATATTAGGGTTCCGCCGCTATTTAAGGCGATGCATTAAGAATACATTGATTCACCACTCCATTCCACTCTGAGGGCGTGGAAATTTTAAAATAAATCAGTAAAAAAAAACATTATTCACATAATCACAACCGCGGGCTGTTGTTAAATAAGTACTAAAAATATGTACTGAAAGGAAATATCAGAAAGGAAACATACACATGTAAATAGTTAATTCGCATTCACATATAAAAGCCAATTAGTTGGCAACATTGAACCAATCTCTATTTACCAATACAAAAAGTCTAAACGGGATCGTGCGTCGCTCCTCAATAAATCTAGGTCAGTCTACGTTGTTAAAATTAGCTAATAGCCACCAGTGAAAGGTTTGTCGCGTCTATAATCTGTCTTGTATTTTGTGATAATTGCAGCATCGGTTCCATGGTGTAACGGTTAGCACTCTGGACTCTGAATCCAGCGATCCGAGTTCAAATCTCGGTGGAACCTGACATTTTGTTACCACTGATGTTAAAAAGAAATACTTTAGTATTCGTTAGTGTGTTTGTACACTTTCGCAATATACTCACGACATAAATTTATCACTTCTTCACGACACTGTTACTTACCTTGCATTTTCCAAATGGCATTGAGGGCAAAGTTGTTTGATATCATTGAATAGGCTCTGAAACTACTGAAACATTTAAATATGGGAATGGTTTTTTTAACGTCGGAATTGCATCCGACCTACCCACTGAAACCGACGTCGATCCTCGACTGCCCCATTCCAGGGTCGCGAGGTTCACTCCTCCCGTTGGGGGAATATGCTCCGCGACATATGTCAGATTCGACCGAGATTTGAACTCGGATCGCTGGATTCAGAGTCCAGAATGCTAACCATTACACCATGGAAGCGATTACTATGGGAAAGCTACATCATCCCTCATTAACATATGCTATGAATATTAATAGAAAAACATTATCCCAAATAAAGTCTTATTAATATGATATTAACCTTACTATACACTAGCGTGACCATATTAATAATATGGTTATGTTTAATAAGTTGTACATGTACAATAACTTTTAAAATACCAAGTTGATTTTATAAAATGTAACAAATACTGAATGTCATAAATGTTGTATTTTTTTCTATTATTATAAAATCGAAAACATACCAAAAGTGTAATTAGAACCCCAAAATCTTATAGTTTCGTAATCAAAAATATGATGTCCCATTTCCGTATTTGGTCAACCCTATAAATATTAAGCCCGTGGTACACCACCGATAGGGGAATATTTAAGTATTCAGTATGAAGTCAGAGCCACTCCTATGAATTAACTGATTAAATTAATTAAATGGCGAACTCTTTCGCCGCGCTGGGATTGGCGTGTACAGGAATGTCAGTCTGTTAAAAATTGAAAAAATAATGAAACGAAATACGTTAACAAAGCGTGTATTGATAAAAAAAGAATTTAATGATAAGATTAGGCTTAGCGGCTTGCGTCACGAAATTCTGATCGGTGACTCAGCAAATGCATATCGCCACAATTAACTTATCGCAACACCAATATTAGTCCTTGTTCGGGGTTTCTCGGTCGCGCAGTTACAGCGATCCACCTTGCCCTCTCCTCTGCTCTAAATAAACTCTGTTCCGAAGAATAAAGACCTATCTGCAATACTGCTTTGAAACCAGTTTGAACTCCATATTATAGTATATGTATATATGAAGAATAGAGTTCAAAATGCAGATAGATCTCTAGATCTCTTCGGAACAGTCGCAATGTTTGACCATGTCTTTTTGTTGTAGGAACTTCGTCTATTCAAGTCAGATTTTTAACGTAGTTCAAAGCAGTTTTATAAAATATTAATTTCTAATTGATACTAAAGGACATCTCTAAATCAGTCCAATAAAATTAAAACCAACCAACCCTAAACTTAACCCTTCCGATTACGAGCGATCTGTATCGCGGACCACACGCGCCCATTACCTGTGAATTATTATTTCTGATTAATAAATTGTGTCTCCCTCAGGTATAGCATGGTATAGCATCGGTGTCACGCGGCAGTCACTTGCTATATTTGATGCTATTTCATTATAGCTGGATGATGCCCGAGAGGGTTCAGTGGGCGTGATCGACGGTTCGTATAATCTGGGGACTTGGTTTTTTTAATGGCGTAAAGCCTTGCCGAAAATGTTTATAAAAATGTTGTATTCAATGTTACAAAGTTTATTACAAAGAGTAAAATATTAAAGGTTTTATTATGACTCCTCGTGTTTCAATGGATTTCGTGCATATAATTTTAGGAATGTATTTAAGTTTTGACTGCCTCGTTGGTCTAGTGGTTAGATGTGCTGCCTTTGGATCAACGGGTCCCGGGTTCGAATCCGGGGTCGGGCAAGTGTCTTTGTCTAAACCAGAGGCACTGGCTCGGAGTCTGGGTGTCATTTCTATCTATAATATGTATGTATTTACAAAAAAAAATGTATATAAGTAGTTTATCATCCATCTCGTTACCATAACACAAGCATTAAGTTGCTTAACTTGGGACGAGATGGCGTTGTGTGAAATGTCCAAGGATATTTATATTATTTAAGTATAACAATTTAATTACTTTACTTGTGTTTGTTATAGTAACTGACACACTTTCTAGCACTGTTCATTGATGTGCACCGATCTGTGTGCGCGAAATCATTATTAACGAAATCTGATGCATTTTACTAGATTTTGTTTTGAAGTCAAATAAGCACATCCTATGTGTAAATTAAGTGTGATAGAAATTCTGATAAATAGAATAGAAATAGAAAGATGTGTATCTCTATTGATTTTTGTCCATCGATATTCTTTTAGTATAACCGCTTTAGTATAAATGACTGTTTATTATAAAGAACATCTCACAATGAGTAGTAATTAAACTTAACGAAACTATAAAATGCAACCTGTTTACCTGTGCACTTACTAAAAAATACCAACCTCTTTTTAAATTATGTAATGTACATAGTGTTATGATGTAACACACAATATTACATACTGCTCAAATAAAAAATGCAAAATAGAATTAAAACTATTTTTGCAAGCTACTAATAAAAAAGAACATAATTTTTTAAACTCACTGTCATGTTCACGCGTCACAGAGTTATGTAAGAACAGACCTTTCAATGAAAATATAGTGTTGGTAAAAGTAAAAAAACTTGTGATATGTTGCGTCACACGTTGATTTGACTGCAGATTAGCATCCGGGTGATTACGACTACTGGAGAAAAATCGCTGTTTTTTATTGGAAGTTCTACAAACGTCAAAACATATTTAGGGTTTTTGTAAGGTCACAAAAAGCGCGACAGGTGACGTTTGGATCTAGAGCCAATTTAGAAAAATATGACGTATTGTTTTCATCTTTTTTTTGTGGTTATTGATTTCCGTTTTTTTTTGTGGAATTAATTGTATCATTGCTTGTGCAAATACATTGTAATGGTTACGTTGTAGATTTTTATCGGCACTTTGTCAGTTAAAGAATGATATCTTAAAATAAAATGATATTATTTAATCTATTTCATTTTTTATAAACAAATCATGTATCAAATCCGATCAACAAACTGGTTACAAAATTCCGATTAAGGCGGGTCTAACAAAAAAAGACAGTAGGTTCCACCGAGATTTGAACTCGGATCGCTGGATTCAAAGTCCAGAGTGCTAACCATTACACCATGGAACCAATCGTGACAATCATTGCTACGCGAAATATCTTATCGTATCCACTATTTAGGTCCTACAAATCTTGTATTGAAATTACTTTTAAATTTATAGCCATAAATTAAAAATTATTACATGTAGGTAGGTTTTCGTCCACATTATTATCCAAACCTGAAATGACACGGAGATGTCGGGCATTTGGGCCTACTCTATTTCGATAGAGGCTAGTAAACTAGTTGACTTCAAAGCATCAAAAAGTGATTAAACATGCCCCATATTTAAAGTTTAACTTGCTGTAATGTAAAATGAATAATTAGTGAAATCTATGCAGAGTGGAACAGAATGCACAATATCTTACATAACTTTTTTTTTAATTTATTTTACAGGCTTTGTCGCTGAGCGATCAGTTATCACATCTTAATAGTAGGCATAGCTAGTGCATCTGTGTGCGTTACTGTTTGTGTGTTTTAAAGAAGCGTCACGATCAGTGTCACGGTATCATAAGTTAGGGAACTTTGCAGGAAATGATGGCTTCACGGTTATGATCGTTTTATTTTATTTTATTCCCAACGTTTCAGACACTTTGCAGTGTCCGTGGTTGCAAAGTGTCTGAAACGTTGGGAATAAAATAAAATAAAACGATCATAACCGTGAAGCCATCATTTCCTGCAATGTGTAAAGATCGTGAAAATCTAAGACATCAGGGAACTTTGTTTGAGGGTCGTTATGAGGTAAGCATTTCCCCAACGTCGCCAAAAAAAGGTAGTTAAGAGGTCGGACACTATTAAAGCTTTTAATTGATATTATTCTGAGACTTTCTTGTATGTGCTTGTGTGGGAATATGATGGACGTCGCCTGGGTAGTTCTGTGGTTGGGTATGTGCTGTCATAATTAGGGTTCATTCCCGGGAATTCTCGAGCCGAGAATTCCCGGGAAATCGTTGGGCTTTGTTCCCGGGAAATCAAGCTCGAGAAAAGTCGGGAACTCGAGAAATCATGTACGTTTGTAGAAAATAAACTTTTAGAGTTTTAATTTGTTTATATTCTATTAACATGCCATAAATGGTGCTATGATTGTAATGTAATTATAATTAACATTTACTTTCTACCAGAGTTTAAGATATTAAAGATTTCTTTCGCGTTTTTTATAGAAGCTATTTTGTTTACAAGATTTAAGTTGATTTCTTTTTCTAAATAACCAGCCCAAAATTGTGCTGTGATCCTAATGTAATGTAAGTTAAGATAATAGGTTGGGGAAAAAGTTTCGTCGCATTTTTTAAGAAATTTTAAAACATTTTTTAATTTCGTCTTTTTACATTTAACTACAGTATGTAGCTACCATTTTGTTCGATAACTTTTTGCCATCTTGTAGGTAGGGACATGATCCAATTGCTATAGAAATTTTGGGACTTCTGATCCGAAACATGTGGAAATCTGAAGGTGCAAGATCAGGACTGAAGATTTTATTACAAGTTCATACATACTTTAATGCGAAAAGACTTTTTCCCCAACCTTATGTTAACGTTTTCTTTCATGTTGATTTTTTGTTTAGTTTAAGTTCTAAATAACCAACTAAAAATGCTGCTGTCATTATGATTATGAGCCCGAATAATATTTTTTTCTGTAATATTTTATAAAACAATATTTATAAGATTAATGTTTTTGAATAACATCGATGAAAGTTTTATAATTAATTTGATACTTTTATTTGAGAGGAAAACCACTGACTTTTAGACGCAATTGGAACCAAATAATATGAGAAAACGTACGTAAATGTAAATTTTTCGACAACCCGAGAGTCCCGAGAAATTAGCCTCTAGAATTCTCGAGACCCGAGAAATTGAAAAGCTCGAGAAACCATGAACCCTAGTCATAATCCACATCCTATATTGTGCAAATACACACTACTTACAAAGTCTTTTTCTAATTCTATTGCCGATCTATAAGCTTTTCAACCGTGAATATAGAACTGTTCCTGATCTAAATTTTAAGAGCTCTGTCACCCATACTGTTGGCTATCCGGTTTTTTTACAAACTATACAGGTAGTTTGAATACAATATTATAAGAAAATGGCACGTATACCGTAACGCTACGTCACAATTATATCAATTGTTTTATGAATGCTAATTCATGATAACATTGCACAGGTGCTTCTGCTAAGTAGGTACCTACATACCTACCTACGTAGATATTTATGTGAATGTTCCTCACGTCTTCACTTTCCTGTAATACAAGCCTACATTTTTTGTGACGTACGTTATTATTTGAATATCATTAGAATGAAATATGGTGACATATGGAACAGAGACGTGGTCGCTCACTATGGGCTCCATCAGAAGGCTCAAAGTCACCCAAAGGGCAATGGAGAGGGCTATGCTCGGAGTTTCCCTGCGAGATCGAATCAGAAATGAGGAGATACGCAGGCAAACCAGGGTCACCGACATAGCCCACCGGATTGCCAAACTTAAGTGGCAGTGGGCAGGGCACATAGCTCGCAGGACCGACGCCCGATGGGGCAAAAAAAGTCCTCGAGTGGCGACCGCGTTCCGGAAGGCGCAGTGCTGGTAGGCCTCCCACACGGTGGACCGACGACCTGGTTAAGGTCGCCGGAAAGCAGTGGATGCGGGCGGCCCAGGACCGGCCTTTGTGGAGATCCTTGGGGGAGGCCTATGTCCAGCAGTGGACGTCTTTTGGCTGAAATGATGATGAGAATGAAATAATTGCATGAGTTTAGAATTTTTTCTATATACTATGTATTATGAAACCAGCCCGTCGATATTGAGTGTGTATGACGGGGAGTCAGAATGGCAATGAACCTATTAAACTATGTAACCTTAGCTTTTACATCAAGTTTGAGATTTACAGTAAGATCTTTTTAAAATAAATTTGGTGTCAGTCAATTTTTTTAAATGTAACCCCTGCACTATGTACAGCCTGTATAGCGGGGGCAGTTACAAACATGCAATTCAAGAACACCCAGACTTATAGCAAGTGCCTCTGGCTTACACAGAGTCACTAGCCCGACCCCGGGATCCAGGATCCAACCCCTAGAAAATACTAACAATAACTAGACCCAAATAAACGTTAGAATGGGGTGGTGACACTATGTATTCTAAATCCGTCACCACGCGGAACAATTGCTGCTTAAAAATATTGGTAGTCAGCCAAATAATGGTAGACTGGTCTCGACACTGTTCATTTTCGTTAAGATTTATTTTCAACTAGCGACCCGCCCCGGCTTCGCACGGCTGCAATGATGAACACCTATATTTACTATTGTTTCTCTACAATATTATGGATGTATAGGATTATACATATAAACCTTCCTCTTGAATCACACTATCCATTAAAAAAAAATGCTTCAAAATCCGTTGCGTAGTTTTAAAGATTTAAGCATACATAGGGACGGACAGACGACAGCGACTTTGTTTTTTTAATACTAGCGACCCGCCCCGGCTTCGCACGGGTACAATGGTGAACTTCTAAATTTATCTGTGTTACTCTACAATATTATCAAGAGGATGGTTTATATGTATTATACATATAAACCACCCTCTTGAATCACTCTATCTATTTAAAAAAATCCGCTTCAAAATCCGTTGCGTAGTTTTAAAGATTTACGCATACATAGGGACGAACAGACGAAAGGGACTTTGTTTTATACTATGTAGTGATTAGAATTTTATTTATCACCACCCCATTCCATCCTGACGTTGTCGTACCTAATAGTAGGCTAGTTACCCTCCTTGTAATGGGAGGCTGCGTAGTAATATCACGTTAATCAACTTTAATTTTGCAACTGTTGAAATATATGTATATCCTCTAAAAAATATCGAGTTACACAACATGGTGTTTAAAGATAACACTGGCAATACAGTCAAAGCATTATTATTAACAAAATTATTGTAACTAATACATAACAATAAATGAAACATAAAACTAGATGTTTTTTAAGATAAGCGTCAGTATGATGGCTAATTTCGCAAATCGTTTTCATTGGTTCCATGGTGTAATGGTTAGCACTCTGGACTCTGAATCCAGCGATCCGAGTTCAAATCTCGGTGGAACCTGTCATTTTGCTATTTTGACTGATCTGACATTTAGATAACTCTGTTCAAAAGTTATTTTGACACTTCAGAAGTCACACACAACTGGGCTAGAAGGCCGGGAATAAATGAGGATTCTGACAAGAAAAAATTGGTTTTATTATATTATTATCTGATTTTTTTGTAACCGCGCGGGGCGCTCGCGCCCCCTGCACAGCCGCCTTTGTTTTAGCGTCTGTCTGTCATTTAGTCGTATATCGTACATATTTACCTACAATTCATTCCTACTTTTCTCAATCATAGAGAATGAGAAAAGTATGAATTGTAGTAGGTAAAGTCAACTTGCCCCCCCCCTGCGCCATCGGCTGGCGACATAGGTTTAAGTGGGGTGGTGACACTGTGACCCCATCCTAACCCACAAAAACCAACTGGCCTAATAACCCACCTGGCCAGTTTGGCACAACAGCCGATTTTCTTGGAGGCACGTAAAATCGAAGAGCCCGTCATTAATTCACCTCGCTTACTAGCCGGAGTTACGAGCAGTTTGTAGATAATTATTATCCACTGGAAAATACTTGATGATACAATTTACCGCCTTTGGATCAACGGGTCCCGGGTTCGATTCCGGGGTCGGGCAAGTGTCTTTGTCTAAGCCAGAGGCACTGGCTCGGAGTCTGGGTGTCATTTCTATCTTTAATATGTATGTATTTACAAAAAAAAAATGTATATAAGTAGTTTATCATCCATCTCGTTACCATAACACAAGCATTAAGTTGCTTAGCTTGGGACGAGATGGCGTTGTGTGAAATGTCCAAGGATATTTATTATTACTTACTAGCGACCCGCCCCGGCTTCGCACGGGTGCAATGATGATATAGATAAAAACCTTCCTCTTGAATCACTCTATCTATTAAAGAAAACCGCTTCAAAATCCGTTGCGTAGTTTTAAAGATTTAAGCATACATAGGGACGGACAGACGACAGCGACTTTGTTTTATAATATGTAGTGATGAGCGATTAAGTATATTGTACATTGATAACAGTGTGTATCGTCTAGTAATGCTATTATTACTAAGCCCTAAAACTTATCTACAAACTAACTCCGGCTAGTAAGCGAGGTGATTTAAATTACAGGCTGAAATCTGACCACCAGGCATAGTTGGCTCATAATCTTCCATGTAGTTGGAGGAGGCCCAACCCAGCAGTGGGTCATCTATCGGCTGAATAGTAGTGTTGCTGATAACCCATGAAGACTTGCACACTTGCTCAAATTTGTTGATGTTTAAATTTTACACACTGTCTATCAGTAGTACCGTTGACTCTGTCTTCTAGCTGTCATGAAATAGGTCATAATGTTGATGGGCACATTTGTAAATAATTTAAATCTGTGGTTATACAAAGAAAAAAATCTATGTTTTCTTTTGTAACATACCTACATTAGTCCCAATACAGAGCTATTTTGAATTATACAAAGAATCAGTCTAGCTATTAAAAAGGGGGAAAATGCCAGTATCTTGGGAACCTTCCTTAAAGGGACTCCTTTTAATAATATATTTAAGTTATTATATTATATTATTGAAGGTTTTTTTTAGTTTTAGGTTATAATATAATTTTAGGTTTAGGTCTTATATTAAAATGCTCTACAGTAATCTAATCTAGTTCTTTCGAAAACTTCTAAAAACGCTTATCTATACATTACGGTAAATTATTATTGGACGGTTCAGGGATCGTGAAAAACTAAGACATCATTATACTTATATATTTTTTTAAACCAAGACGTTGCCGATTACACACATAGGTAATTTATCAATGGTTTTGGGCAAAGTCCGGGCCGAATGCCAGCTACTCGAATGATAACTCTAATTATCTTTAGGTACTGTGATAAGGCAAAAAAACATTTGCAATACATTAACTGCTAAAGCTAATGCTTGCTATTCACCGCTCTACCTTTAAAAGCAATGTATATATTGTTTTTGTATTTCACAAACCTCGTGATTGACGAATTCTGAGATCCTCTCACCATAGATAGCTTATCTTTTTTTCTGGGAACACGTGTTCTTTGTTTGAATTTAAATATCGTATCGTATGACAAAAAGGTGAGTAATACGTAAAACGGTTGCAGCAATTTCTTTATCGTAGGTAGCCTTTGTTAAAAAGAGTTACTAAAAAAACCTAGGCTTTGTAAATTTAACCTTTACTACGTAGAAGAGTAAGTCGGTTTTGAAAATTGACTGCTCTAATGTCTCGATATGGATAAATCATAAGTGCTGATAGGAACTGCGAAATTATTTTTGCTTAGTATAAACGTTTGTGTTCTAATTTATAAAGCGTAAACTCTGCAATACTACTTCCTACCATGTCATATGTATTCCTGGCGAGTGTCTTTGTGTAAACCAGAAGCTCTTGCTCTGAGCCTTGGTGTCATTTCTGTCATAAATTACAGGTGAGTGGTTTAGATTTAGAATACACAATGTCACCAGCCCGCACCATACTGAGGGTGTCGTAAGAAGCGACTAAAGGAACGCAAGAGGCAGATCACCTAGCCTGTAGACAAGGAAAACTTGATGACTGCGTGGAAATCCATAAGGGAAGCTTATGTACAGTATTAGACTTTATTTGTAAAATTAAACGAGGTTGCGATTATATTTGCCGCCCGTAAAAATTGCCACCTGTCCTTAAATTTGCCGCCCTATCAGCCTACCCAGCCTGCTAGTAATACCAGCACTGACCTATACTTAATTATCATAGTTAATCAGCCATTAAGCCAAATAACGTCAGCAGAAATGTATTCTCTAATCATGATTATCAACGTGACTATCAGTTCCTTGACTCACCAATGATGTAAGATTTTTTTTAATAATTGGTATCAAGTTAGCATGTCGCATGACTTTCGTTTCGTCGTTTCAACCCATAAATGACCCACTACTGAGTTGGGCCCAATTTGATGGAGGGTAATTGACCTACGCAGCCACGCTGGCCAGATGGGTTGGCAAAGGATTTCGTATCAAGTTTCACTTCTCTTGAGGGTAGATTTTCGGCCTATTATATCCTTCCGCCGTCTTTTCGACACCCTCAGGAGAGCAAGGGGTTGTGTACCTTATATTCTAAATCTGTCTCCATGTGGACAATAAACGGAACATTTTGTCTCCAGACTATGCGCTGAGTAGTAGTAGTATATAATTCCTTTAGGCGCCTTTTACGACACCCTCCGGAGAGACATGGTTGGAGACACTTTTCAAAAATTGTCGACACACAAACTTAATTAGCACATATACCATGACGACCACCAAGACACATTAGTGTTACGTGACGTGTCAATTGTCTGCGCGTTTACCTTTCACCTTCGCCTCTTGCGTGATCGTGGTAAATCCCCGTGGAGATCCGCATGAGCTTACCATGACCTCAATGAAAGACGTCTGCAGTTGCCTTGCGTATTTCTGTTCTAGACCGTCATTGATTTATTTATTTTGGACTGTACCTATAATATACGCTGTCTATACTTATTTAACTTTGCAGGAAAGATGATATATCCGATTGATACATCATCTTTCATCGATTGATTTATGTATCCGAAATTAAAAAATATGTGACATATTTTAAAAATTAGTGTGATGATAATTTCTTTTGATCTAACTCAATTTCACATGCCAAATGCAGGCTAAATGGAATGTGCCTAAAATTTGACATGATTACTGTAATTACTCTATTTATGTGTGAATATGGTATATTTCCGTTTTAAATGGTATTTTTTTAATAATTACATGTTAAAAACCAATAACATGCAAATAACTTAAAAACACTGAACTAAATGACTAAAATAAATTAAATAACTAAATGTGATTAAATTAGTTACGAATTATAAGATTTTTTTTGTGAAAATGAAACCCCTTCAGAGCATATTACACCTAGACTCAGAACAAGTGCTTCTGGTATATACCGAGAACCGGAAACCCATGATCCAAAGCCGGCACCATCTAACTCCTTTTTGACGTTGGAAATCCTCATGGATACCCGGCCGCTAAACGCCAGTCGGGTTATGTGGGACTCCGAGGCGCGAAGAGACCATCTAACTCCTTAAGGTGAATGTTCCAGGGTAGCCCGCGAAATTCAAATTTTCTTACGTTTTTTGCAATTTGCAGGCCAGTGCTAGGTTGTATGATGATGAACATTTGATTCGCGGCTGTAAGACGTATGTAGTTACAGAGTTATAATCATCAAACTCATCCATACAACCCTCCAAGCTCATAAAGGTGCAAGAATGACTTTGACGCTGAAAAAGTTTTTCTTGCACCTTTATCAGCTTGGATTGCTTGGGTTGTATTGATGAGTTTGATGAATATAATTCTATAACTGCATACGTCTTACAGTCGCGAATAGCATTTTAATCAACATAGAACCTAGCACTGACCTGCAAATTATAAAAAACCTAAAAAAACTTGAATTTCGCCGGCTACCCTGGAGCATCCACCTTAACCAACAACAAACAAGCAGTCTATGGGGGAGGCCAGTGTTCAGTAACGAAATTTTGCGGGTGATAGAAAGATATAAAAAAATAAGGAAAATGGCTTTTTTTAATGGAAGCCCTCTTATCAAAGATACTGTAAAATGTATGCCTATACCATTAGTCGTTGGGTTAGTGGCTTCAATTCACGGTAATTACAACAAATGTGTTAACTATGGCAGTCAAATTGCTTCCCGACACGCGACAATTTAATCCTGTAGAAGCCTCCGATAGAGAATTCTGAAATGATCAATTATCTATATTGATGTATGGACATTTCAGTGGTTTTTACTGATACGTTATGGTAATATCGTGAGAACCTGTAATTGGGTTTGTGTCTCCTACTTATTTGTTTTTCATTCATTTTAGCTGTGGGTTCTCCTCTCAATAAATAAATAAATAGCGAAAGGGATTCCCTGGATCATAATGATGGCCCCCTGTTGAGTCGGGCCTGAGTTCTACATCTATGGGCTGAATAGTAGTAGGTAGTAGATACATGTTGTAGCTTTAATAAAACCTAAATATACGCTGCTATGGAGCGCGCTATGCTTGGAGTTTCTCTGAAAGATAGGCTCCGTAACGAGATTATCCGACAGAGAACCAAAGTCACCGACATAGCTCAGAGAATTAGCAGACTGAAGTGGCAGTGGGCTGGTCACATCTGTAGAAGAAACGACAACCGCTGGGGTAGAGGAGTTCTTGAGTGGAGACCGCGAATCGGCAAGCGTAGTGTGGACGGCCCTCTGCTAGATGGAGCGACGATCTGCGAAAGGTTGCGGGCAGCAGCTGGATGCGTCAAGCTGAAGACAGGGCGCTATGGCGCTCTTTATGGGAGGCCTATGTCCAGCAGTGGACTAATGTGGGCTGATGATGATGAGGTTAAGAGTGCCATTGAGCTCTCTTGAGCTCATAAACAGCCGATTTACCGGCAAACTGAGTAGGCCAGAGCCTAGGGCGGTAAGTTGAAGAGTGAGCAAATTTGGAATATTATTGTTAACTAAGGGATTGTTAACTAAGGGATTGATTTATACGATAGCCAGTGGCCACCTCGGCCACTGGCTATCGTATAAATCTGGCACCTCATTCGTTTCCATACGAGAATTATTCAATAGACTTTATCTAACAATAACAACTTCTGTTTGTTGACACCGATTGACTTATCATGACGCCTTAGTTCAACGATTAGATTGTCACATTATTTTTATTCTAACTTGATCGAGACTGAGCAAAAAATTATGGACGGCTCAGGACCGGCCTTCGTGGAAATCCTTAGGGAAAGCCTATGCAGCGGACGTCTTTTGGCTGGAATGATTATGATGATGAAAACAGGTAACAACTAACAACGTAACAAGTAATTCTAATAAATGGATCTAGGCTAGGTTGGAACCCTTAATTAGGTTGCCACATCATCATTAACTCATACACATATAGAACATTATGAGAATACATGTAATATTCTCATAATGTTCCTTACTTTTCTGTCGAAAATCAGGAAAAAGTTGATCAATACGGCATATGTGGTATGAGATGGGTACTTATACTTATATTATAAGTAGGTACCTATATAATAACTACGCGTTTAATTTTATTACTACGTTGTTTTCTAAAACTTCAGTTTCCTGCCGCTACTTCCCTGCTGAGCAGCATTCCGAACCGGTGCTAGTAATTGGACGCAAGAGAGTAAGGCTAAGCGCGCACTACGATTAATATTCGGTGCGACAAAATATCGCAAATTTGTGAACAATAGAAAATCACTACAATCCGCGCACTACGTCAATAAATCGTCGCGTAGGAACTACTGTCGTTTGCGATATTACGTCGCACTTTAAAAATCGCAACGAATAAAAATCGTAGTGCGCGCTTAGCCTTAGATTGTGTGATTGAGGAAATATGTATGAAAGGTGTGAATGTAGATATGACGATAGAAGTGTATGGACTACCTACTGTGGGACTACTGTGGGCGAAAGATGATGAAAAACTACCATCAGTTTTAAACAAAAAGGTTTTATGTGTGAGAAACCTACGTAAATAAAGTTCATTTGAATATAGGTATCATACTTCAATTTTGTTTATACTAAATATACATTTTTTATCTCATCTACATATATTAGATAGAAAATGTGTATTATATAACTAAATACTGTGTTCAGTAAACCAAAGTTTATAAGTGATTTCGAGATGAATACCAAGCAAGCATTAAAATTCTAAAGATTTAGTAACATGTCTCATTAACATATCCATAATAACAAAACAAGATAATGTATGCAAATTAAATTGTTCTAATGCCTCAACTGATGGAAGACGTTATTCCATCTCATACAATATGAATGAAACAGAAAAGGGGAAGTACATTAATCGACCTCAATAATAAACAACCGTTAGATACTAAACCAAAGCATTTATTAACAACCTGTCGACGCCGCGCCGCCGCAGCCGTAGCTGTATCGACAAATCAATTATCGAATCGATATAAAACACCCGAATCGAAGCTATTCACAGCACAATAAGGTCCAAATTCGCACTTTAAATCTTTCACCGCATCACAAAAGTAAAGATGTTGTTGATAACGTCGTCCAGATCCTTGCTGAAGGGGGAGAGTTGGGCTTCATAGTTCCCAGTGGACTTCTCCTTCCCAGCAACGGTGAGGCGACAGCTGGTTCCAAGCAGGTGGACCTTGTCGCCTTCCCATCGCTTCTCAACGTTGACAGTCCCATTGCCACCAACTAAGCTGATCTTCCCGTAGTTGTTCGCCACCTCGATCCGACAGTCAGTTCCGATCACCTCGATTTCCCCTTGATTGACCGACACTCGAACGATGCAGTTATTTCCAACTACTTTTAATAACGTAGGGTTGTACTCCATCGTCACCTTCTTCTTGTTGCCAACAATCGAATACTTCTTCATTTTTAAATTTCGAACTTTAAATTCAGTTACAAATTATTTATTATTTCTCGACGTCTGCTCTTAGCTGCCAGTTCTGAGCGAATGTTTAAAACGCGCGCGGTTTGACATTTATATGCGCGTACGCACGCCTTTGCGCGTCCGCTGATAGGGAGTCCCCTATGCGTCATCCATTGAGCATGAAGTTGAATGGTCCGATGGCCGTTTTACCTGACTAACCGCGGACCGTGGCGGCTTAGCGGGCTATAGTTATTCCCCCCGAATTTGCCGCTAAATTAAGTGGAGTTCAAGGTTCGATTAATGTTTGTTTACGTTCATATTATAAAGTGAAAGTTTTTTTTATCATAAACACATAGTAGGTATTTTCCTCCATAAATTTGGAGGAGGCCCGACTCAGCAGTGGGTAATTTATTGGCAGAATTAAAGTAAAGAATTGATGTGTTTTTGGCAGAAGTATTATATAGAAAACGTTTGTCACAATTTTCTTGAGAGCTTCCCAGAAATCAATACATGAAAAACTGGCTGAATTCCAACAACTGGTATATCGTTTTTAGATTTTCGTGAAACACCTTAAGCCTATACGATTCGCGTAATATTAAGAAAAATAGAAATCGTGGAACTGTGTCTTTTTGCATTGCATGAATCTGATGATTAACTAATTTGAAAAATAATTACGTATCAATATATCAGTGTGGTGACGGATTTAGAATACATAGTGTCACCACCCCATTCCATCCTGAGGGTGTCGTAAGAATCGACTGGCCGCACGAGAAGGAAAACTTGATACAAAACCCTGTGCCATCCTGTCTGGCCAGCGTGGCATAGTGACTTTATTTGTATCCGAGACGGTTTCTTTGTATTGCTCGAATTAGTATGAAAGCCGACACACAATTCGAAGCTCAACACTGTTTCTTACCTTTTCAGTCAAGTAATTTCATTTACTGGGCTCAGCTACCAACTCAGCTGTGGGTCTATTAGGAACCGAGGTGATGGGATGACCATCATCATCATCATTTCAGCCAAAAGACATCCATAGCTGGACATGGCCTCTCCCAAGGATTTTCACAAATCCACGATCCAGAACCACCCGCATCCATCGCTTTCCGGTGACCTTGACCAGGTCGTCGGTCCACCGTGAGGGAGGCCTGCCAGCGATCTCGCAGGGAAACTCCGAGCATAGCCAGCTCCATTGCTCTTTGGGTAACTTTGAGCCTTCTGATGGAGCCCATAGTGAGTGACCACGTCTCTGTTCCATATGTCATCACTGGCAACACTCATCGATGATGGGATAATGCGTAGATTGAATACAATTCCCATCAGGCAAATTGAGGCTTTGATTGGCCGTACAGAAAAAATGCCATTAGGTTTAATATAAATAAAATTGCAGTCGTTAACGACATTAAAGTGTAATGACCATTAGTTTTTGCGCAAGATTGTTCGATACGGTTAAATCCCGCGAGTTCCAAATATAGATTTATAATCTGTTATAAATGATAAATGTATCAGTGTAGATTATGTATTTCCCAATTAGAAACTAAAGGCTTAGTTCTAAAAGATCTTAATATTTGCGATTTAGATAATGTATTTTAACTGAGTGTAATAAAGTCTAGTTTATATTCAAGACGCAACAAGAATATATTTACATAAATAATTTTACCTACAGAAAAACTTTAATTTTTATGAATATTTAATATATACATATTATTTATTTATTTATTTATTTGTAGTTCTATTATCTCTGGAGTGGCTGGACCTATTGTGAAGGGACTTTCGCTGATAGGTAGCTGATAAGGAGTCAATAAAAGGCTACTATTTTTTACTAGCTTCGCCCCGCGGCGTCACCCGCGTGTAACATCATAAATAATAATTCTATATCATCTAGGATATAGTTCCATTCTCAATTTAACCACCGACTTAACAAACAAAAGACGTTTGATATGTAATAATATGTGTATGTGCTCTCTCTTTATGTGTAAACCCAATTTTCTTAAAAAGCGACCAGCCCACGAGTTTGGATTCAAATAATCTTATTCTGTTCAGTGAAAGGGAAAGCATGTATTAAGGGGCGGCAGATTTAGGACGTCTAAAAATCAAAGCGGCATAAATTAACGTTTAGGTACATTGAATAGGTAGTACTAACTAAAAAAATAAATTTGGCTAGTGATTTTCATGCTTCTATTACTACTCAGCCCATAAATGACCCATGGAGGGTAACTAGCCTACAGTCAGGGGCGTAGCTACCGCCGTATCAATTATATGGGGCCCCCGGGCCACGGGGGCCCCGCCGTGGGTAGGCAAAAATTAATAAAAACTTCCCAAATTGTTTACTATTTCAGAGGCAGAAATTTTAGTCAAAGAGGCAAAAACTAAAGTCATCATTTATTCAATCAGTTTGCCGAAAAAAGGCAAGTAGAGTGTAGGTATATGTAATATAAATTGTTTGAAAAAATTTTGGAAGATTTTTTTTTCTTTTGTGATAATTGTTTACCCTTCATAAAGGCCCGCAAATATTTTTTTATACGGGGCCCCACCAAGGCACTCTACGCCCCTGCCTACAGTATCATTCTCTTGCGGCTAGCTTGTCAGCCTTGTCATGTCCATTTGTCGCCTTTAGGACACTCGGAATGGAATGGGGTGGTGACACTATATATTCTAAATCCGTCACCACACGGTCGTCAATAGAAATATAAGGTTTGAACACTGTCTTGGCATTTATGGTGTAGCGACCAACATGCTACATACTTTACACAATTTACCCGAAAAATCTGAACTAATTGCATCAAAAAATATCGCCTACAAATGCGATAATTATGAAAAAGTCCTACACCGCGATAGCGAAATTTCAAGAGCAATTAATAACACCTCGTCTGGCTGGGTGATCATCCCTTTGCGCCTAAAATGGCATGAAGATGTCCTATAAACCTGTCAACTGTCAATACACTTTCTATTTATTTTTTACGTCGGAGATCATGGATGCCCAGCCGTTGGGGACTGTCCGGGGTATTTGGTACTCCGGGCCGCGTAGAGATGGTAAATTGCGCCCCGACCTACCCACTAAAACCGACGGCGATCTTCACCTGCCGGGCCCTGGATTGCCCCGGGATTCACTCCCATTGCGGGAGCATGCTGACCTAACCTAGCCTATTTCTAGAAGGTCGTTTCCAGGTCAAAGGACTCGCGTGGCTTCATTCCAGTGTCATTTAGGTAAATCAGTTACGAAGAGGATGGATTAATTTATTCAACAAGCACTGTTAAGGTCAATTGAAGCGAACACCGTCTTTTTATTGGTACAATATGGGTTTGCGGAATTCCAGTAATTTTAGCTTATCGTCTGTGTCTGTGTGGTAAATCCGTCACGGATTTAGAATACATAATGTCACCACCCCATCCCGTCCTGAGGCTGTGGAAGAGTCGACTTAGTCGCAAGTGAATAAAGACTTGACAGGAAACCCTTTTTTTTTTTATCGCCCGGGTAAAATCCTTTACGGACTTCCTCGCCGGCCACGGGGATGGCCAGCGAGGGGAGTGTGGGACTCTCCCCCAGAGTGGGGGCCTACTCACTAAACATCCCCGGGGTGCTCCAACTCGCGTCCTGTTGCGGCATTGTGGGATCTGTACACAGTACTACGCCGCCGCAGACAAGGAGGCCCTCCTCCTCTCCTACGAGCACTCGACGTCCTGCGGTGAGCACCCGAACAGGACGTCGCATCTCCTCAGATACCACGTGGGGCGAGGGCATCCCCGTGCCCTGCCCCGGGATCTGCGGCCGAACTCGGCCTAAGACTCGGCGGGAGCGGCCCGGATAGTCGGGCCCGCGTCCACCGCCATGGGCGCCGCCGTGAAGACAGCGCCCTCCACCACCTCGCGGCGTCCTCGCGCTGTGCCAACCCGTGCGTGCGTGGCATAGTAGGCTATTCCATGTAACTGGAGGAGGCCCGACCCAGCAGTGGGTCATCTATAGGCTGAGTAGTAGTAGGATATTGCACTAGTTTACTGTGATAATTATAAACTATCTTTCAATCAATCAATTCAATCTTCAAATCTTCTTTTTTTTCCTTTCGTTTGTCGTACCCAGCGCCTTGGCACCTGGGACATTGGTGTTTCATTTAACCTACTCTCTGTAGGTGCTTCCTTAGTATGTCGGGATGTCGGGATTTAAACAATCTAATAAACACGCGATAAATCCGTTAAAAAGTGTATAACTTCAAAGTAAAGGAATCAGTTTAAAATTTAAAAGAAAAATATAAGGGGCCCATGTGTCCATGAACTGGGCTATGACTCATGGTGGAAGGCAAAACACGATCGCTGCCAGACAGGTTTCTGTTCCCATGGCGAGTAATCCCATGGTCCTTAAGGAATTTCTGGAATGCAAATAGAAGACTGAATTCTTGTCTCCGCATTGTTATGTATACTTCTGCTTAAAAATTAATACTTATTGCTTTTAAAAAAAACATGTACCATTGGGCGGGATAAAATAATATGTGACGTGTACCGATATAATAAAAAAATATGTTACTGAATTAAATACCAAAATATGACCTTTCCTCAATGTCCGTCCCGGAAAACAGAACATTTTATAATTATATGGATTAAGAATAAATGGTGTCACCATCTCATTCCATCCCGAGGGTGTCGTAAGAGTCGACAGAAGGAAATGAGGCCGATAACCTAGGTGTAAGATAAGGAAACCTGGAAACGAAACCCCGTGCCAACCCGTCTAGGCAGCATGGCACAGTAGGATAATTACCCTCCATGTAGTTGGAGGAAGCCCGACTCAGCAGTGGGTCATTTATGGGCTGAGAAGTACCTAGAAGTAGTAACGACGGATTTAGAATTAACAATGTTACCAACCCACGCCATCCTGAGGGTATCCTATGGACTCAAGGAACGCCTTGTTACTGAAGTTTTTTTGGAAACAGTCCCCGCGATACAATATATACCTAGTGCAAATATGAAAACTTAACACGAGCCCTGTGCCAACCCGCCTTGCCAGCGGGCCACAGTACGCCAATCGCCGTCCACGAATTTGGAGTTGACCCTAATCGGTAGTGGGTCATTAATTGGCTGAAATGAATTAAAAAATAAATGTAATGTGTCGCGGGTTCAATTCCCGCACGGAAGAAATATTTGTACGACCTACAAGTATTTGTTCCGGGTCTGGGTGTTTCCTACCTATAATACATATGTATTTACAAAAAAAAATATTTAAGTAGTTTATCATCCATCTCGTTACCATAACACAAGCATTAAGTTGCTTAGCTTGGGACGATATGGCTTAGTGTGTAATATCCAAGGATATTATTATTATCACTATCACTTCACTATCACTACATAGTATAAAACAAAGTCGCTGTCGTCTGTCCGTCCCTATGTATGCTTAAATCTTCAAAACTACGCAACGGATTTTGAAGTGGTTTTTTTTTATAGATAGAGTGATTCAAGAGGAAGGTTTATATGTCATAATTGCACCCGTGCGCAGCCGGGGCGGGTCGCTAGTTTCTAATAAAGCTTGTCTCTTAGAAATATATTCATCATCATCAACAACGCAGCCCACAAAATACTCAGTGTGGCGTTGAGTCTCCTCTAACTACATGGGTGGAAAATTTGTCTACTGTATAAATATGTATACTGACGGAAATTTATTATAAACTATCTGTATCCTGCACGCGCTCCTACGCCACTAACTAAAATAAATTTGAACATTTACATAAATATTCTTTTTTTTTCCTTGGCTCATGCACAACACTTTGCTGAAGATCATCACATGATCACATGATCACATGATCATCACATGCATAGTTTACGATTCTATATAGGGCATACAGACAAACATTCATTTTTATATTTATGAAAAAGACTAGCTGCGCCCCGCGGTTTCACCTGCGCTAACTTATTGTCGTACCGCGAGTGACGCCGTGGGGCGAAGCTAGTCTAAAAAAGTTGCCTAAGTTACTCCTTATATCATCAGCTTCCTAACAGTGAAACTCCGTCAAAATCGGTCCAGTCGTTCCAGAGATTAGCCGGAACAAACAAACAGACATACGGACAGACAGACAGACAGACAAAAATTAAAAAAAATGTTATTTTGGGTCTATGTACTGTATGTAACTTACGCATTTAGTAAAAAGTTGTTAATTTATTATTACAAACAGACAATCCAATTTTATTTATTTGTATAGATGTATAGATGTAGAATTATACCTAAAACCAACACCAAAAAGCACAGGTCAATTGAGTCATTGTATTAAAATTAACGAAAAAAAATTAAGCATGACGATTATTTATTATTGGATGATTTACCACAAACTGCAACTAAGTAGCAATAACTAGTATTGATAAAATAGCACATAAATAATACTAGCATTTTCCTTCCTACTTCCTTTAGATTAATCATCATTTCCTACAATTCAATTACAAATACACTGAAACTCAAATCGGTAATATAACATCATATTTAATCTATGATCGAATCGTATTCCAATTTCTTTAGCAACATTAAAAGGTGCAATATTTTCTATCTCTTTTATTGCCGATGTTAAGAAAAGGACAGAACACGTGCATATGATTCATTCAACGGTGTCTTACCAAATTGATGTAATCTATGTGAGAAAACTAAATGTTGTGGTATCGTATGACTCATCGTCATAATAAAATGAATCGACTCTACCGTGTGTCGTCTGTTTACACTAGAGGGCATAGATAAAGTAATTTATTACAGAACACATGTTTAGATTTCTACTCTCTCATGGAAATAGAGACTTAACGAAATAAGGCATGTTAATCACTACATAGTATAAAACAAAGTCACATTCTTCTGTCCGTCCCTATGTATGCATAAATCTTTAAAACTACGCAACGGATTTTAAAGCGGTTTTTTTAATAGATAGAGTAATTCAAGGGGAAGGTTTATATGTATAACCCAGCCGTGAAGCCGGGGTGGACCACTAGTTTAATATAAAACTCCCTCTGGATACCCGACCGCTAAACGCCAGCTGGGTTATGTGGGACTCCGGGGCGCGGAGAGATGGTAGTTGGGCCCCAACCTACCCACTAAAATCAACGGTGTCCCTCAACTGCCCGAAACAGGGCCACGGGTTTGACTCCTCTCATGGAGTGGAGCATACCGCGACCCTGATGGGACCTTGTAAAAGCGGGCCCCACGCTTTCATGGAGAGCTCTAGATGCTCCCCAAGCCACCGAGAGGCACGTGCGGGACTTTGCACGTGCCCCCGTCAGGTGCTGGATGAACTGGCGCCCGGCTCACGAGGTCCTGCCCTCCACTGTATTCACCACGCCGTGTGTCGCGGCAGGTTAAGGCTTCCGAGGCAACTCTGAGAACAGAGGAGTCCCCAGAGACAAAACATACCACGAATCCGTGTGCCGCTCTTCGCCTGGCCTCTCCCCGTGGGCCCGCCCGGCATGGGTGACCCTGAGCTGTTATGGCTCCAACGAATCCTAAAAAAAGCGTGGGTTGCTTTTCAGGTTATCAAAATAACCCTTCGGCATATCTGTTCACAAAATATTTTGAACTATTGATACCATGCACCCCACGCTTTTTTTACAATTAAAAAATTTTTTCTGTCACTATTTTTAATTAAAATTTATTAAAATGTATGATCTATTTTTAGTTGGATTTTCTATAAAAGTTTTTTAGTTTTTTTAAACTATTGTTTATTTTTTACTAGTGGCCCGCCCCGGCTTCGCCCGTGCAAAGCGGGGGTTGGTTATACATATAAACCTTGCCCTTGAATCACTCTAGCTATTAAAAAAAACCGCTTCAAAATCCGTTGCGTAGTTTTAAAGATTTATGCATACATAGGGACGGACAGAAGAATGCGACTTTGTTTTATACTATGTAGTGATAGTGATAGTGATTACCGTCATGGTAGGTTTCTTTCGATTGGTCATTCTATTTAATATTCTACAATGCACAATCACTACATAGTATAAAACAAAGTCGCATTCTTCTGTCCGTCCCTATGTATGCATAAATCTTTAAAACTACGCAACGGATTTTGAAGCGGTTTTTTTTAATAGATATAGTGATTCAAGGGGAAGGTTTTTAAGTATAACCCACCCCCGCTTTGCACGGGCGAAGCCGGGGCGGGCCACTAGTTTATAATAATGCGAATACAATCACGTTTTTCAACCGGAAAAGTCCCCGACCAAGTTTAATAACATATCCAACAAATAAACAACACTACTGAGAAAGGTCGGTCGACCATTTGATAACTTTTGAAACTTATGAACTCGGTACTTTTCTATTATCTACTACTACTACTAATCGGTCCACTGCTGAGTCGGGCCTCCTCGAGTTACATGATGGGTAATTAAATTAGCCTACTGTGCCACGTTGGCCAGACGGGTTGGCACAGGATTTCGTATCAAGTTTTTCTTCTATTGTGGCTGTTACAACACCTTCAGAACGGAATGGTGCGGTGACATTATGTTTTCTACATAGTGAAAACACACTGACATTTATAATCCTCCTAATTGTCACATAAAGATATGTTCTTGTGGTCACAGAGTTCAAGTGCACTGTGTTAACTACCAACGTCATCGGACGATATCACAAGAGCTGACTAAATGAAATGGCAAGGCGGAATACTTAGACACCAAGCTTCCAAATAAGTAAAGGTTGAATCGAAACTCGAAGGCTGAAAGCAAACTCGTCTGCGCCAGCGTAGAAGCTTAAAAGTCTTTGTGTAAACCAGAGCAGATGCACTTTCTCTGTGTCTGTGTGTCATTTGTGTTCGTGATTTACAAGTTTGTAAACAGCCCTCTTGATACCGGTTCTAAATGGTGCAAGATTTTACACGTAGGAAGACAACAAGATTCAAAGCTGTAGTTTCTTCTTAAGTCCCGCAGCTTCAGCAAGCGAGGGGTAATCCACTATTCCCTACCTCTTTTTAACCCCCGACGCAAAAAGCCCCTCTTTTTGCGTCGGGGGTTAAAAAGAGGTGTTATAAGTTTGACGTGTCTGTCTGTCTGTGGCACCGTAGCTCGCGAACGGATGAAGCGATTTCAATATAGTTTTTTTGTATGAAAGGTGAGTTACGGGCGAGTGTTCTTAGACATGTTTGATGAAAATCGGTTGAGCCGTTTAAAAGTTATGACGGGTGAAAGTGGGGAAGAATAACCGAATGTCTGCAAATATAATCGAGTGGGGTCTCAAATGAAAGCGCATTACGTGCAATTTAACAAAATCTACTTTATATTAAGTGTGTAGGTACCTATAAAAAATATAAAATAAAAATTAAATTAAAAATTAAAAAAACCTCCGACACAATAACCTTTAAAAAGTAAAAAATAAATACATCGCGTTGGGGGACCAGGGGTCAGGTAATAAATAAGTGGGAGTGGTGCCCCAACGCGATGTATTTATTTTTTACTTTTTATAGGTTGATATGGCGGGGGGTTTCTTAAGTTTTTAATTTAATTTTTATACCAATGTCACTTCAGAAACCCCTTTAGGAAGATAAAGTACCCAAGCCCAACTTTTCTACACCTCGTCGTATCTATATTTTAATCTACAGTCTAACCGCAACAAATTGACGATTGGCTCGGACCACTCCCGGGGCATGCCGTCTCCATGAAAAATGCCGTGACTCATGCGCAAGCGCATAGCACGCGCCAATTCTATATGCAGATTCCCGAGAAAAATACAAACACAATATGACTTCCTATCACCGATTCAGTTTCCTCGTACGATAGTAATTTTGTGTCACCAATTTTCGTTGAAAATGGAGCTTGCAATCATATAAATAAATATATTAATATATATTGATTATTAAACTTACGTCGAGTTATCAATGATAAGAGTCCAAATATTTACGCGCATATGACTCAACAATTTGGTGGGAGGAAATTGTCTATTACTTAGGCTATGATGACCAGGTTAGAAGGTAATTATAGAACACTCGAATCTGCGTATTACGGTATACTCAATCACAATGTTTGTGCTTGATTACGCGTATGAAGTATAGTTGTGAACGTTTTAATAACGTTTTGTGTTTCCTATTTCCAGCAGATTAAAGTAGTTTTTTACTGTGCGTGATGTTATGTTTATAATTACCATATAACTATTGTAGCGACCGCATGCTACATACTTTACACAGTTTACCGAAAAATCTGAACTAATTGCATCAAGAAATACCGCCTACAAATAAATGCGAGAATTACCAAAAAGTCCTACACCGCGATAGCGAAATTTCAAGAGCAATTCGCAAGTTAAGAACCCCTACTACAACTATAGGGGGATAGGCGCTGCGACCCCTAGCCAGACATACCAACTCGTCTGGCTGGATGATCATCCCTTTGCGCCTAAACTATCAATGTGTACAATCGACCTTCTACATGGTGTAACATCCCTATTGCCATCAGAAGTTAGGGCATAGAGCCTACCAAAAGGAGAACTTCTGTGTAGAATTAAATAGATTCTTTTGTGAACTATGAGAAACAGAAGATCCAATTTTCCATTATAAAACGTATGTTATAACGGAAGTGACTTCTCAATTTATACTTATTATGTTACTTTATGTGTAACTTAATAAGTACACATAAAGTAACCTAATAAGTACTTCTGTATTCCCCCTGTGGAAGGGTTCCCCAAGGAGCTTGGGGCATTAATAGAGGTGGGCCAAGGGCGCCATTTGGGAGTGCAACCCACGGGCAGTTGAAGAACGCCGTTTTATTTAGTGGGTAGGTCGGGGCGCTAATATCTATCATTCCGCGCCCGGAGTCACACATACCCTGGCTAGTCCATATAGGCTGGTTTTCCATAAGGATGTGGCGTGTCAACATGTACATATTTTAGGTTCAAAATAATTTGTGTAATTAATTATTTTAATGGACAGACAGACTTGACAGACACGTTTTATATATATATACCGCCGTAGAGTTCGCGCACGCGAGTCCTTTACAGATTCCGTGCGCGGGTTCTATGGCAACCAAATTTTATTGACTGTCACTTTTGGTTTTTCTCTTTACTGTTGTCTTGTATATTTTTCTTGCTTTTATTTTTCTGCCTCTTTCCTAACTCCTTCTGTAAATATATTTTAATTGTACATACTAAACGGAGTCGATATTATTTGGAGTCAGATTCCTCTTAGTCTCCACACATTACAAGGATTTCCGAAGAAAAATAAAACTGAATTTTGATTTTTATCTGGTTATGGCACTATAAAAACTTGCTTACCTGAAATTCCTGAACCTATCGATAGTTTTTATAACTTTCTTTAAAATTGGTATGCATAATAAAAAAACTTTTAAAAAGTGTCCAATTTATCAGATAACAATCCACAGATATCGAATCAACTGTCACACTGGTTGACATTTACCTTATGACTCAACATATAATGTGTTTTTATTAACTGTAGGCATGGACGTATAAAAAAAGGCGGACGGAACTCTGGCTAAGACAAAAGTGAGACGCCAAAATGGCGGCAGCTCTGTATGTGTGAGTTAATTTTGGGGTTGCCAAGATACACAAAATTTTGCAATAAAAACATGGTTAAAATATAAAAAAAAAATTGTTCGAAATTGTTATGTTTAACTTTAACATCCTAAATGCTGAGTATTTTTTTTATAATAATGTCTTTTACTTTGAGAGGTTTTTGAAATTTCCTCTAATTTCGAGATGTGTTGAAAACGATTCTAAATTAAAAGAAATGCTTTCATTACCAAAAATATTTTTGTGATAATATATTTATGTTGCCTAACTATAATTATAATTTATTGCGCACCTCTTGAGAAGCACTGGTATTAAATGGTACAGTAACAGTTTATTCCTCTGCCACGTGTCTTGACTCAAACAAATAATAAAACAAAATAAAGCACTGGGGATTAAAATAATGTATGAATATTTTTACGATTCGACGACACGGTTGGCGCAGTGGTTGAGCGATCGACTGCTGCGCAGCATGTCGCGGGTTCGATCCCCGCACGGAAGAAATATTTGTACGACCTACAAGTATTTGTCCCGGGTCTGGGTGTTTTTCTATCTATAATATGTATGTTTTTAAAAAAAAATGTATTTAAGTAGTTTATCATCCATCTCGTCACCATAAAACAAGCATTAAGTTGCTTAGCTTGGGACGAGATGGCCAAGGTGTGTGAAATGTCCAAGGATATTTATTATTATTATATACCGACACAATAGCTACAATGTACTTTTAAATTTTGAAAAAATAAGCGGCATAGTTTCATTTTTTTTTGTATTAACCATGTCTTGGTAGATTGCTAATTTACCTTTTAAGGTACTGCATAAGTAACAACACGCCGGAGTCCTCCTTTAATTGTTTATAAGTCATCCGCATCAAAATGTATACTGCAAATGACTGCATGCACTGTATTTGGAATCCAATCGTTTTCACCATTACAATTTCTACTAAGTAATTTTAATTCAATCATTTCTCCATACTTAATTTTCCTTAGAAAATCTAGCAAAAGGAATATAAAATAAAATACCCAGTAGTAACTATTAAATAATTAACCATATTAATATATTGATTTTTATAATAAACGAAAAATTGCCCACATTTCGGTTAATTTGCACACGTGAATATTGGCAACACTGAACTTAAAATTAATTGTTTTGTTCTAGCAAATACAAATTGATTTTAATGTATATAATCTGGAAATAAGTGATTGAATTATTCATTTACGTATGAAACGTGATTCCTGGATTGTTTTTCTTTCGGTCACTACGGTTTTTACACCATTTCACCACGCAAGACATGATTGATAGTTTTTATTTTTTCGCCGCATATTGCGTCTTTAAGCATCGATGTTCACGCGCGTAATGGCCGACTAATGTGTGAAAGTGTGCGTGCTGGCCTGTACATATAGCTGATCTGGCCGACTATGAAGTCACAGTTTTTAGTTAGCGAGACTCTGTCCGACTTTTTTTATACGTCCATGACTGTAGGTAATAAGGGAAAAAACATGGACACTTAAAAATAAGTCCCTATATCGATGTTTATTAGATAAAATGATAGATTGCTATCTGTCCTTCAGTAAAAATCGTAGAATAGAAAAATGCTTTAATGCTTATACCAATTATGGCTTTCACAATTGTCAACGCGCGGCACCCACGGAGATGACCTGGTGGAAGAAACTAAGATGGCTTGGCTTGTCTTTCTTTTAAACGCTTTAAATAACTAAGTAACTTTCTTTGGTTCGGAATGGCGCTCAACTGAAATATAAGTTAATAGAATTAAAAATGAATTGAATTTTAGACGCAAAGGGATGATCATCCAGCCAGACGCGGTGTTATGTCTGGCTAGGAGTCGCAGCGCCTATCCCCCCTGATAGTTGTAGTCGGGGATATCTTAACCTTGCGAATTGCTCTTGAAATTTCGCTATCGCGGTGTAGGGCTTTTTCGTAATTATTGCTTTTGTAGGTGATATTTCTTGATGCAATTAGTTCAAATTTTTCGGGTGAATTGTGTAAAGTATGTAGCATGCGGTCGCTACAGAATTGACCCGTCTGGCCAGCGTGGTCCAGTAGGCTAATTAGGTACCCTCCATGTGACTGGTGGAGGCCCGACTCAACAGTGGGTCATCTATGGGCTGAGGAGTAGTATGAATGAATTACCCTGTTGTTATAAACATACTGGGTCTAAGTATAGTTTTCAATAGTGTCCATGATATTGGATTTTTAGATGGATCAAAAGACAAGGAGTTCCCTCGAGATGAAATTGGGTGGTTAGGTACTCTTGTCGTTTTTATATGGACACCCAAGGAAATATAATCTGGATAAGTTATTGGGGATCATCATTATCAGTCCCCTTCAGTCCTGAAGAGGTCCTTTCAGAATACCTATTGAATTAGTATTCTGAGAGCAAGCGCAGTGTTGATAGACGTCTCGTAAGGTGGGCCGATATCTACCAGCCTAGGCTGCGCCCTGTTTTATACGGACCCCTAATACCCAATCTGATGATTACGCTACAGCGTCTGCTGCAGCATCAGCAATTCTCCAATACCTTTTGGAGCACTCATCCAACTAGCTCAGTCTCATTTCTACCTCGGTTCCAAATACTTGTTCTCAAATTTTCAATATTCAATTTAAGTCTCAATTTAATCATATACTTTCTTTAAAGCATTGAAAATAGTTTTTTTTTAAAGTGATCCGCAGAGACTTATAACAGCACGCCAACAACGTTGTTAGGTCGTTTTCTTGATTTTGTGACGGCAAAAGGCGACAAAACATACCCGTCCATATTACTGCTAGTTTAAGGTCGTTGGAATCCGGTTAACTCAGGCACCTGAAGAGCAGTGAGTGCAGAGCAGACCAGAGTTACCGACATAGGCCACAGGATTGCCAAACTTTAATGGCAGTGGGCAGGGCACATAGCTCGCAGGAACAACGCCCGATGGGGCATAAAAGTCCTCGAGTGGCCACGGCGTTCCGGAAAGCGCAGTGCTGGTAGGCCTCCCACAAGGTGAACCGATGACCTGGTCAAGGTCGCCGGAAAATGATGTATGCGGTCAGCCTTTGTGGAGATTCTTGGGGGAGGCCTACGTCCAGCAGTGGACGTCTTTTGGCTGAAATGATGATGAGGAGCAGTCTTTGTGGAATTTCTTGGGGAGACCCTGTGAGTTGCTCACATGTTTTGGCATATCTGACGATGATATGATTCCCAATTCATGTAAATTAAGACGGAACTAGATAAGAGATAAGCAGACGTATTCTTCAGCAATGAGTAACGCGTTGAGTAATGTTTACTAACAAGATACCAAAACACCGTAACGTTTGCATAATGCCCAAATAAGGAAATATTCTGAAAAAATTGTGTTACGTTTAGTTTATTCTGCTTACTTCACTGATAAACGAATTGATAGAAACAGTTTAGTGACGTCAACCACGAGTGTTGTTTTGACACCAGTATTGGAACTGCAGTCAAAACAACACTCGTGGTTCTATTCTATTCGATCATATGATCGACCACGACTACCAAGTTTACGCTCCATCAACCCCAACATTAGTTCATTATAACAGTACTCATGTTCCTTCCACTCCTGATGTTCTTATCGCTGTTAATGTAACTACGATATCTGAATTAAGATCCTTGCCAGCATTATCATCAAATCATATCCCAGTATTATTTTCAATCGGAGGAAATTTTTCGAGGGCTAGCCATATGCGATATTGTTATGCTGATGCAAAATGGTCCAATTACAGAGCCGACCTAGACAAAAATATTTCATTAACAACTAGCACATACAATTCTTCATCCAGTATTGATGCTGCTATCACTCAATTCCAAAACGCGATTCTTAAGAGTCGTGATAAAAATGTACCATCGGGTCCTACTACTACCAAACAATACTCGTTACCGAGACGCATTAAAAGCTTAATAACAAATAAAAATCGGTTAAGGAGACTACTCTTAAAAGAAATAAATCCTACTATTAAATGTGCCATTGCCATAGATATTAATCACCTAAAATCTCAAATCAAACAATTAATTATCTCACACAATGATAAAATATGGAACGCCAAATTAACCAAAATTGATAATCCTTCAAGTGACATCTGGAAAATCGTCAAATCCCTTAACTATAGGCCAACTACGATCCCACCCCTAAAAACTAAGGACAATAAACTAACGACATCCACCACTGAACAAAGTGAAATACTTTCCGACGCCTTTCACGATAATATGAAACTTACTATCAACTGGCAAAGTGACGATGCCACTGAAACGGCCGTTGCCACATCATTGGATAAACTCACCAATCTCAAAAATTTCAATTGTCCCAATCTAGTACGACCTAGGGAGGTGTCGGCTTTACTAAAAAAACTACAAAATCGCAAATCACCTGGTGTGGATGGTATTCACAATTGTCTAATCAAGAATCTTTCAAGTAAATGTGTGGTTCTTATTACTAAAATATTCAATGGATGCCTTAAGATTGGTTATTTTCCTCCTACCTGGAAAAGGGCCAAAATAATTACATTCAAAAAACCTGGTAAAGACGAAACTATTCCAACCAACTACCGACCTATTAGTCTCTTGCCCTCCCTTGGCAAACTGTTTGAAGCGATTATTTCTTCTCGCTTAAGTAAGGCTACTAACAATCTGCTACTACCCGAACAATTCGGCTTTCGCAGGGGACATTCCACTGTTCAGCAATTGGCTAGAGTATCAGAGCATATTACACACAATATAAATTTGGGTAAATCTACAGGTATGATACTACTTGATGTAGAAAAAGCTTTTGATACCGTATGGCATGCGGGCTTATTACACAAACTTATTATGTACGATGTTCCTATGGCACTCGTCAAAATTATCAAGTCATATTTGGAAAATCGCTCCTTCTGTGTACATATTGGTGACATTGTTTCTAAACCAAGATCTATACCTACCGGAGTGCCCCAAGGCTCCTTGCTTGGTCCTCAGTTATTTGTGTTATACATCAATGACATACCCAAGCAACCATATACTCATCTTGCCTGCTTTGCTGATGATACAGCATCCTTCACTACAAGCAATGATATTGATCTTGTAGTCGAGCGTTTGCAACTATCACTACATCTCCTTATTACCTATTTCACTCAATGGAAGCTTAAATTAAACACTATCAAAACTAAAGCTATATTGTTTACACGGAAGCGAGCCCTTCCAATTAAAAAATTGACGGTTGATGGCTGTGACCTACCATGGCGCACTTACACCAAATATCTTAGACTAACACTTGATAATAAATTAAATTGGACCAAAAATACTGAATTGTTTCGACTGAAAGGGATAAAGTCAATTAATGCCCTCCATCCTATATTTAATAGACGATCTAAAATTAGCCCTAGTACCAAATTAAAATTGTATACAACCCTAATAAGACCCTGTATCACGTATGCTGCACCTGCGTGGAGCAGCACTTGTATTAGTAATTACACCAAACTTCAAGTCATACAAAATAAAGCACTTAAAATCTCAATGAATACCCCTTTTCGGACCAATTTAAAAATACTGCACAGCAAATTAAAATTCCCAACATTAAAAGAACATGTTACCAAATTAACTAAAAAGTTCTATCTAAAAACGAATACAAATCATCATAATAAACTAATATCCTCAATAGGTCAAACTAGATGCAAAGATCTAAAATATATCGACACATACTGTCGATATCGACTTCCACATCACTTATTGCTTTACGAGTAACAAAGGTAATACGACTTGATGGCCGGACCGCTACCTGAGCGCGTTTGTTTTATTCAATATGTAGGTACATTTAAAACTCGCCGCTAGAAAACAATCAACGAAGTTCACCTGCATTCCTTCGTTATTGAATGATGTGTGAATCTGTATCTGTGATTTTACTATCATATTATAGTGAACTACTAGCAACCAAGTAGCTATTACTTTTTATGTTACCGTTTTTATAGTGTCGTTGTGACTAATCTACGCACTACTCATAAATCAGGTACGATTATTTGATTGTTTCAAACTGCTAATAATCATTCGTAGGACACATTTACATTATTTGTATATTTAAATGTTTTATAAAGGCGCCTAGTCTGTACAAAACAAGTGTACTTTAGTATTTAATGCTTTTAGAATAAGATCTAATTGTCATTAGTGTAATTATTTATATGAATAATAAAGACCTTTGAAAATCAATCAAATCAGTGACGTCATGAGTTGTATACACGGCGATATATGACGATTGCTGGCATGCAGTGGTTGAGCGATCGACTGCTGCGCAGCATGTCGCGGGTTCGATCCCCGCACGGAAGAAATATTTGTACGACCTACAAGTATTTGTTCCGGGTCTGGATGTTTTCTATCTTTAATATGTGTTTACAAAAAAAAAAATATTTATGTAGTTTATCATCCATCTCGTTACCATAACACAAGCATTAAGTTGCTTAGCTTGGGACGAGATGGCGTTATGTGAAATGTCCAAGGATATTTATTTATTTATTTAAAAGGAAAAATAATTCATAGTGAATTCAGAGTTTGAATACATAATGTCACCACCCCATTTAATTCTGAGGGTGTCGTAAGGTCTGGCATAATGAAATGGTGTCACTTCCTCTCCCTGATGTGATAAGCTCTCTTGGCGATATGGTGGGATCTACTTGGTTACATGGCACGAGACAGAACAATATGGAATTTTGTGAATAGGCTGGGAGAAAGGCCACGCGGCACCTCGAATCCACATATAATCCTAACTAGCCAGTTTTTTTACAAAATTAAATGATGTTTAAAATGTTACCTATCTTTTACACACTTCGCGTATCAAATTCAGTCTCGATATAAATAAATAAAAATAAATAAATATCCTTGGACATTTCACACAACGCCATCTCGTCCCAAGCTAAGCAACTTAATGCTTGTGTTATGGTAACGAGATGGATGATAAACTACTTATATAATTTTTTTTTGTAAATCCATTCATATTGTAGATAGAAATGACACCCAGACTCCGGAGCCAGTGCCTCTGGTTTAGACAAAGACACCTGCCCGACCCCGGAATCGAACCCGGGACCCGTTGATCCAAAGGCGGCACATCTAACCACTAGACCAACGAGGCAGTCGATATGGTAAACTAACAAATTGCTGGTTATCGACGAAACAAATAAAAGCAAAAATATACCCAAAAACTATATTTATTGCAAGCCTTAATTCAAAATGCCAATTCACAAAAACATGAGAAGCAATCCTTAACGTTTAGTATTCTATACAAACGTAAAATCATTGATACCTACGCAATATATTAATACAGATCACAAAAATGCTACATTATTTTGGCAGATTAATAATATTCTACTTACATACCACTTAATTATAAAAATATCACTTTCGTTTTGCACTGAGATATAATTGTTATGACTATATTTTGCACAAGCTCGATTTTTTTTAACGTTTTCGCAATTCATAATAATTATTATACATAATATTATGTCGTATTTCTTCTCCTTCACTCTATGACTACTATCAGATTTTCCCTTAAAATAAAAATAAAAAACCTATATATTTCGATGTTTTTATATGATCATGTAAAACTTATACTTAGGTATACGAAAGAGATAAAGTTTAGAAATAAGTAAATTTTATCAAATAGTTAGATTCCACAGACCATGCAATGTTGAAACATTTTCTTAAATATTTTAAAGCCCTTTTATTTCATAGCCCAAATTATAGCAGTGGGCGTCCATTCGCATATGCATTTCCCCAGAGAAACCAAGAAAAAGGCCTGCATTCCAATGAAAACAACGACACGTCCAATAGAGGTAATTCGTGTATATAAATTGACGTTCTGTTATCACGATAAAGTAGATGAGAAACCACTCGCACTCACTTAGTGTTACCACAAAATAAAACAGGTGCAGAAGTCAAGCCTCGCGTTTTATACTTGCGCTCGGTGGTCACGATATCAACTCTGGTATGCCATAAACTGCTATTACAATGTCAGGATAAAACCTTGTAACATTAGCAGTAAACGTAACTTAAATGCTGTATAATCATTACTTTAACAAAACCTATAGAACACAGGAAAGTATTTATTAGACCGAATGATAGATTACTTATTGAATAAGATATCGCTAAGGAACCCGGATGATTCCGAAACTATAGTCGGACTGAACCGGTTTTCTCGCAAGTAAACGATCGGTCATCATACAAAACGATTGCGTCCGTGAGCGATGTCTATGTGTGCGTTACTCGAGCGCGCATTGTATGTAGGTTGATTTCTGTACCCAAGTATTTTGTAGTCACCTTATTAGTTGACGGCCGTGTGGTGACGGATTAAGAATACATGGTGTCACCATCTCATTTCATCCTGAGGGTGTCGTAAGAGTCGACAGAAGGAAATGACAAGGCCGAAAACCTAGCCGCGGGGCAAGGAAAACTTTATACGAAACCTTGTGCCAATCCGTCTGGCCAGCGTGGCACAGTACGCTGAATACCCTCCATGCAGTTGGAGGAGGCCCAACTCGGCATTGAGTCATTTACGGGATGGGAAGTAGTAGAAGAGTTTTAAGTTGTCACATCGCACTGTCACACCAGGTAACTCAATCAACTTTGAGAAAGAGAAGACTGGACCAAACGGTCTGAGAACGGTTACCAGTGGCGGATTTACCAGTAGGCTGGAGCCTAGGGCGGCATCTTTTAAGGGGCGGCAGATTTAGGACGTCAAAAAAAAAAGGTCGTCAAAAAGAGTGGACGCCTAAAAATAGGTCCTCACAAAGAGTGGACGTCTAAAAAAGTGGTAGTCAAAAAGAGTGGACGTCTAAAAAAAGGTCGTCAAAAAAAAGAGTGGACGTCTGGACGTCTGAAAAAAGGCCGCAACATCAAAGCGCGTCTAAAAAAAGGTCGTCTTAAGAACTGTAGAGCCTACGGGCGGCAAATCTGTAAATCCGCCACTGACGGTTACTAATAATATTTAATTATTAAAAAAGTAAAAAAATTGTCTACTTAAAAATTAAACCGCAATAAATGAGCACAGCCCATTAAATTCATAAATAGAATTTTAGTTTCATACAATATTTGTACGTCTACGGTTTTCTTTGATTTATTTGTACAAACTATATCGACTTCGAAAAAACATATTTCGAGTTCCATATAACCATTGAAATGTATAAAAATATATATTATGGGGCACTAAAAAGCAATTTCAAAAAATTGAATCGCTCAAACCGATTCTTACAAAAATAAACGAATTAAATTGAAGAGAAATATTCGATTCACTAGATTGTTGTAGATATTGTCGATTAAAAAATTAATCGAGATATTGAAGTAAATAATCGTCTACGATGCTAACATTCATATGCCAGTTGAAATGGTTCACGCCTGGTACAGTTACCACGTGAAGGCGTCCGCTGCGGTCCAGTGTTCGAAGCCCGATCTTGTCCTCCTTGTATATGTCTTGCTCTTTCATTTCTATGACCGTCTCATTCGTGTCGTAGTAGCCGAATTGGCTGGAAAATAAAAATTCAAATTTTCATACTGCGAATATCTACGCAATATTCAATCAGATTGACATGTTCGTAATCTTCAACGACAAAGGGATGTTTCGACGTCTCTATGGAATCGATATTTTTTTTATTTTAAGTAAAATATATGTGTCTACCATGTAGCTTCCCCTTTGTTTGAAGAAGAAGATACAGTTGTTAGTATTCCTAGGAATCAGGTCTATGTTAAAGATTAATACTTACTACTAAGCCATATAAAATGGGGTGACGGATTTAGAATACAAAGTGTCACCACTTCATTTCGCCCTGAGGGTGTCGTAAGAGTCGACCGAAGGAAATGACAAGGCCGATAACCACGCCCACGAGAAGGAGAACTTGATCGTCTCGCCGGCGTGGCACAGTATACTAATTACCCTCCAGTAGGCCTGACTCAGCATTGGTTCATCTTTTCGCTAAATAGCAGTAGTAGTACAAATCGCGTGAGTTTAAAAAACATTTCCTGTCATCACATCCTTCTTTTTTTTTTATAAATTCTATGGCGTAGACACTAAGACTTTAAGCATAATTCTGATTGTATCAACTTTTTTATATTTATTGTATGTATGTATGTATGGATACCTAGCTGTCCGATGCCCGTGTAGTCGCTCAAGGGCCTAGCAGAATACCAGCGCTGCGTCATTTATTGTTATGATGTGGCATATGCTGAGCTATGGTCCTTTTTTGTTCTCACAAAACAGGATATTAAAAAATTGTTATTGTTACTTAAATATATTGTATTTTTACTTTTTTTTTATTTGTAACATGTCTTTTGTATCGCTCAGATGTGAGAACAAAATAAACACGTTTCTTTCTTTCTTGCTTTCTAATTAATATTTATATCTAACTAGCGGACCCGACAGATTTCGTCCTGTCAAAAAGATAGCGGTATTAAGGTTCAAGCACATTAGGCCACAGCGTGCTGGGACGGAGCACAAAAAACCGCTCAAATCGCTTCAATACAATTTGTAAGAATTTCCTGTGGTGTGCAGAAAAATGAATGAAGAACTCAAAATCCGTCAATGCACTGCGACCCGGCCTGTCACTAATGTGCTAAGTGCGCATTTTGCGCTGCGCTGCGGCCCGCTCCGCCCCGCTGCGGCCCGACATAATGTGCTTGAACCTTCAAAGTGCAAATTGACTCTTTGACATTAGGAAAAAACCTACATTGCTATGAACTTTATACAATAGCAATAAAGCTCAAATTGTCTCTACGTTTTAGTTAGAAAACGTTTGTATGGGAAAAAGAAAAAGGCTGTTTTTAGGGGTTTTCCGGCAATTATTCGAATTTTTCTCGCCGTAAAAACCATCCTTTACCTAACTTCAACGAACATTTTTTAAAAAGAATTGGCCAAATTGGTCCAGGCCTTGTCAAGTTATGCGCTTACCAAAACATTTCGCGATTCATTTTTATATTATAAGATTATTATTCGTAATATTAATAAGAAACTAATTAATTACCTGCTCTGCCATGGCGTTATCACATTGTCGTCTGGCCCGCCGATGAGCACTAATCTTTTTAGCCTCAACAGGTTATTTCTGAAGTCGTTTGATTTCGCCGAACTGTCAATAACATACGCATTTTAAGTAAAAAAAATATTAGAAATGGCAAATTGATACGAACAGACTCTCTCGGAACATCTCTCTGCATACTCTGCAATGACACAGGCGTGAACATAAAACGTTCGCGAAAAATCGCTGTTCAAACCAACGCAATGCAACTTAGTGATCAACTGTATAAATAGTTCGAACTAATTTTACTAGATGGCGCTGACTATACAATTACAATTTTTTTTATATTTATTTCTTTGCTATAGACAATAATGTTTCATTATTATAATTTTATTTTAACTTATAAATTATAGAACCGTATAAAAAGGAGCAAAATGTCAGGTTCCACCGAGATTTGAACTCGGATCGCTGGATTCAGAGTCCAGAGTGCTAACCATTACACCATGGAACCGATTGTTAAGCATATCGAAATTAGTAGCATGTTTATTCATGCTTAATCGGGAAACGTATTCTATTTTCGTAGTCCTAATTTGCTAAGGTGTAAACACATCTATACAAATAAATAAAATTGGATTGTCTGTTTGTAATAATAAATTAACAACTTTTTACTAAATGCGTAAGTATGTATACACAGTACATAGACCCAAAATAACGTTTTTTTAATTTTTGTCTGTCTGTCTGTCTATTTGTTCCGGATAATCTCTTGAACAACTGGACCGATTTTGACGGGAGTTTCACTGATAGGAAGCTGATGATATAAATAAATAAAATAATAATAAATAAATATCCTTGGACATTTCACACAACGCCATCTCGTCCCAAGTTAAGCAACTTAATGCTTGTGTTATGGTAACGAGATGGATGATAAACTACTTATATACATTTTTTTTTTTTTGTAAAACATACATATTATAGATAGAAATGACACCCAGACTCCGAGCCAGTGCCTCTGGTTTAGACAAAGACACTGGCCCGACCCCGGAATCAAACCCGGGACCCGTTGATCCAAAGGCGGCTCATCTGACCACTAGACCAACGAGGCAGCCAAATATAAGGAGTAACTTAAGCTACTTTTTTAGACTAGCTTCGCCCCACGGCGTCATTCGCGGTACGACAATAAGTTAGCGCGGGTGAAACCGCGGGGCGCAGCTAGTTATAAATAGAAAATCGTTCTCTTACAACAAAACCAACAAAAGCACCTTAAAAATATCAAGGTAATCAACATAAACAAGGAGTTCCTTCTTTTCTTATTTTTCTTCTTTCTTTTATTGAAAGCCAGGGCTGGGCAACCAAAAAAACGGGAAGGCTAATTGGCAATCACTCCATGTAAATGCCGGTAGCCCCGAGAAAATAGGAAAAAGGCGACATGGATGACTTAGGTCCTGCGTACCGTAACTTACTCGATATGGTTGTTGATGTACGGCAAAAAAACGCTGTAGGTCTCGTACAGCGACTGGTGGTATGGGTCGTTCCAGTAATTGCCAACAGAGGTGTGCTGTCCAACTCGCGAGTAGAACAACTCGTATGCCGTGTCTTTGAGCAGCCCGGGGAACACCAGATGCAAGAAACCCGCTGAGGAAATTTAACGTTTCCAATAATATAAATTTTGTCAAATGGAGCAAAGAACTTCTACTTCTCAACCCATTAACGGCCCACTGCTGAGTCGGACCTCCACTTATTACAGGAGGGAAGATTGGCACAAGTTTACCTTCTCATGTGGGTAGTTTATTGGCCTTGACATTTCCTTATGCCAGCTCTTACGACACCCTTAGGGCGGAATTGGGTAGTGACACTATATAAATAAATAAATATCCTTGGACATTTCACACAACGCCATCTCGTCCCAAGCTAAGCAACTTAATGCTTGTGTTATGGTAACGAGATGGATGATGAACTACTTAGATACTTTTTTTTTGTAAATACATACATATTATAGATAGAAATCGACACCCAGACTCCGAGCCAGTGCCTCTGGTTTAGACAAAGACACTTGCCCGACCACGGAATCGAACCCGGGACCCGTTGATCCAAAGGCGGCACATCTAACCACTAGACCAACGAGGCAGTTATAAATCCGTCAACCACACGACTGGTTGATTTTGAGTGGAACCATGTTTTATAGGAAAACGCTAGTTTAGAAAAACGTCGATATCTTCAGAATAGAAACAACACACACACACACACAACCACTACTCCTTTTGATCAGCTCCTGCCACCACTTCGGATGTCCATACGTGTATATTAGACCTGTATATGAGACACTAGCAGCCCGTCCCATCATTGCACGGGTGGATTTTAAAACACTTTTTTTCTCGTAATATTCATAGCCTATGAGGGATAATATAGCATTTAAATGGTCCCGCGTAATCGGAAGGGCCGGCCTTGGAGCTAAGGGCTCCACTAAAAGAGGGGGGACAGGGTCCCGGAACATGCTTTCCTATCGGGGAGAGAATCCCGTGGCCCTGGTTCGGATAGTCGAGGATGGCCGTCAGTTTTAATAAGTAGGTCGGAGCACAATTTGCCATGTCTACGCTCCCCGGAGTCTCGCCTCACCCATCCAATCCCAGCGGCCGTGAATCCAGGAGGATCTCCGATGTTAAAAAAACAACTTTCGAATGGTGAATGAAATTGTCAGATCGGTACCCGAGTTTCAGACACTATTCAATGCAAACAACTAATGAAATCTTTCCTCTGTATAATAGTTTACAGAGTGTTACAAACCTCCGTATTGTCCAGCTTGAGGAGAGCTGAGCGATATAAATGTATCAACAGTCACATTGGAGAATGTCTCGACGATGCCGCGTGCAATCAAACCTCCTTGGGAATATCCTGCAAATGCATTTGGAGTTGTTTTTATTATGGGTCTTAGAATGTTATACTAATTAATTATTTTTAAATGTTATTTTTACTGTGTACCAATGATTCAATTAAACTCGTTAGAATCCGATGGATGCCTTTGTGGCTTCTTCAGTGAACTTCACAAACAGTGAATTTCTTTTGGCTGAAATTATGATGATGATGATGAGTTTTAACATTATTTTACTCATGTTTTGCACTCTCAACTCCATCTTATTGACAATAAGAGGTAGGTTGCACATTTATCGTGAATATCCTACTGTGGCAACACAGTTCCTAAAGGAAATGTTTGATTATGATGCGGTAATTTTATTGGAAAGCAGGTTTTGTAGCTTAGAATATTTTTGACTAGTCATCACAAACAGTTCAGCTGTTGCAATTCATCATCTATTTTCTAGCTGCACCAGGGTTTCTTAAACTGTTAAATTTGTACTACAGTGCAACCTCAATATAACAAATCGGAGGGGAACAAGAAAATATTCGTAATATCAAGTAATTCGTTGAACTGAGGTTTGTTATGTTGAGGTTAGATTGGTCTAAAATTCGTTATAAAGAGGTAAAAGAATAGTTTTACGTTTCTGTTGGTGTGGTGTGGGTTAACCTTTTACGTTTAACTTAAATCTTTAACAATAGTGACGAGCAGAGGTGTTTACATTACTTTCCATCAAAACAACAATGATTACTGTACAAACAAAAGCGTGTCGAAACATGTCGAGACATGAATCACATTATAAGATTAAGAGTTATATTATTGGTGGAAACTTTATATAAAGGTTTTGGGTTGGCAAAATTCGTTAATTAGAGGTATGAATACTTTTTCTTGATAGTTGAAAATTCGTTTTAAAGAGGTTGTACGCAAAGAATGTTCGCAATGTAAAGGTATATTTTATATTGACTCTTATGGACAATTCAAGGGGATTACGAAGAAATTGTTAAATCGAGGAAGTCGTTACATTGAGGTACGTTATATTAAGGTTGCACTGTATTATTATTTTACTATATTATTGTCATCATCTTTATTTCAGCCAAAATTCTTCTGCTGGAAATAGGTCTCCAAAGGATTTATCCAAGATGTTGGTCCAATCTGTGTGACTGACTGACCTGGTGTTAAGGTCTCAACCAGCGCTGCATAATTTTTCTTTTATGTAAAATATGTATTGCATATCTCTTTCTAAAAATCAATTAACATTTATCATATCAAACTCATTTTTCATACACAATACTCCATGTGATGACGCATTTAGATTTACTGAGGGTCTTAAGAGCCAACAAAACGAATTGACAAAGGTGATTAGAACCAGTCTGGCCAGTGTGACAAAATAGGCTAATTACCCTCCATCTATAATGAGAAGGCCAGAGTCAGTAGTGTGTCATTTATGAGCTGGCTGATTAAAGTACAGTTAAAGCTAAACATGACACCAAGTCTCACTGGTGGAGAAGGGATGCGTAACCTAAGGATTGGTAGTTGATATGTACATGGCCATGAAACATTGTGCTCAAGTTTCTTAGCTATTATACAAAACTGAATCCTACTGCCATTCTGAGAAGATCTAATATCACAAAGTACTGTCCTAATTCATTTACCTATTAAGAAAAAAGGTACCAACCAATTAAATTTATTCCATCAGGATATTTTGCAGAAATATTGGCAATGTCCAGCCCAATTTCCAGTACTTGATGCCACATTGTCTCTAAGCTGGACCAGCTCTCAAACCTGTTTACATTGTACATAATTGTTCCAGGATGTTTCTGGAACAAAGGTTTTTGGTAATTTATTAATAGTAATTCTTAGTATTCCGTGTGGTGACAGACTTATAATACATAATGTCACCACCCCATTCCATACTGAGGGTGCTGTAAGCGACAAATGGACACAACAAGGCTGATAACCTAGCCTAGCCACAAGAGAAAGAAAACTAAAATACAAAACCTTTTTTTTTGTTGTCGCTGGGGAAATGCTTTACGCATACCACCGCCCCCCGGGGGTGAGGTCGGTGATTATGTGAGACTCCCGGGACAGAACCCGTATACCCACTAAAACCCCAGCGGTATACCCTCACATGGCACACTTGGGGCGCCAACGGTTAGCGTAAGCGCAGTCAACGTTGACGCCCCGAAAAATACGAAACCCTGTGCCAACCAGGCCAGTGTGGCACAGTAGGCTAATTACCCTCCATGAATTTAGAACATGCCCAACTCAGCTGTGGGTCATGTATAGGCTGAGTGGTATACTATGTAGGATTTTTACAGTCCTTAAAATGTAGCTTGATCTCTGTGTTATACGGCTACAAAAGAAGTATTCTTCATAATTTAAGTGTAAGTTTGTATTTAAAAAAAAATCTTGTCTGCTTTTTATGTAAATAAGGTTTTACAAACAGAAACTAATCAGAGGCCTTGGTATTATACACGATGCGCTGCCGAGAAGACAAAGAACATGTTTAAATAATTAAAACTTACCTCTTCAATACGTCTTCTTATAATCTCCATACTTCCACTCCCTGTCATGACCCCATGAATTAAAACTACAGGTTTATACTGTTTTTGCGATGCAGCAAGCGTACTAGTCAATAATATAGCAAACGCTAAAAGTCTCAATACCATTTTGGATTTCTGAACAATACAATACAGTAAATTAATGTGTGAAGTGGGTATCCTTGGTTCCCGTTAGATTTTATAACAGAAATGAGTTTGTTATTCTACGTCATTAAAGTTATTATCACTTCCTTAACAATATTTGCGCAATTTCAACGAACAATCCTTGAAACAATAACGTAAACAATGATTATGTATTGTATGAATGATAGATAATAGACTTGTGTAACTCACGAGTGATTCGTTCCACTGAACTGCTCATTGGCAGTGAACGAATTGAACTAAATCAACTCTGTGGAGTATTTTAGTTCTGCAGTTCACCGGCTCATCGCTCCCGCTCTGATTCGAAACCGGGTTGCCGTGATGGTATTGTTGTATTCACGCGAACTGTAGTTCTGCAGTTCACCGGCTCGTCGCTCCCGCTCTCTCTGATTCGAAACCGGGTTGCCGCGATGGTATTGTTGTATTCGCGCGAACTGTCTACTATAAAGCGCTTTCTTTTTCTATATGTATTCGTCTTTTTATGACGATTTTGTGCCCGTTATGTTGTTTGTTTGTGAACAGAACTTCAAAAGATTTCCGAAACTAAACTTTATTAGTATTATTGTTTTTTACTAATAGGTAATAACGTTCATCGTAATTAGTATTTGTAATTATTATAAATTTTAAGTTAAAAAATTAAATTGTCATACAGCAGTGAAAGTTTATAGGAAATCAAAATGTCTAAATCGTTAAACTATAAAATAGACTCTCGTTCAAAGTTCATGTTCAAGACTCACAGAGTCACAGAGCGAAATGAACTGTAGTGTAGAGTGATTTAAATGAACTCGTACATTTTACTGAACGAGATTTGGTGAACGATTTAGGTGAACTCGTTCATTTTACTGAACGAGATTTGGTGAACCGAGTCTTTAATAGGAACTGTGTTGCCCAAGTCTAATAGATAACATCTGTTCAAGTTCAAAATTCAAATCAAATTCAAAAGTCAGTCAAGTCAAAACTAGTGACGAGCGACTCGAGTCAAATAACCCGGGTAACTCGGGTCAGCCGTCTAACCCGTTTGCCCGAGTTCATGTTTTCATATGACGGGCTAACCCGCTGACTCGCCTCGGTAGGTAAATTTAAATTCGGGCAAGAATGAACGGGCGGCCGCGCTGGGTCGACGCTCTTCGCAACTCGGCAGTACTCGGCACCGGCACATGACGACAAACGGTTCGCTTTGTGTGATTCATAAAAATACCTGTGATTCATAAAAATACATGACATAAATTTAAGTACTAAACCTTTTAGTATATTTAATTAATACGAAAGTTCTAGAAGAGCGGGATCTTCTCTTACAAGTAATTTTTTGCTTAAAAGAAGACCCCACCATGTGTATACTTTCTTGTGTTACGTTAAATAAATATTTTCATGTTGTTGTTATTAGACTATTTTAAGAATTTCGAGGCTATGTTTCAAATCTTTTTAAACAAAACTAAGTATTACAAGACAGCCCAACCTAAGCCAATACGCGCGAGTCGAGCCCGTTGTATACTTATTGGGCAGATAACGGGCTAACCCTACACAAGTTCTCAATTTCATCCATAGTTCGGCCGGCCAACACCCGTTCTTTCTCAACTCGGGTCAAACCGAGTTGCAACCCGGGTTATACAAAATACGAACTCGGGTTGCCCGGGTTAATAAAAATGCGACCCGTCCCATCGCTAGTCAAAACCACCAAGCTCAGCTAGGTAGTCTTTTCTTTTTTTACTATGGCAATCTGCCGTCGTTCGGCAATTTTTGCCAGTAACGCTAAACTATCAGTCGTATTAAAAATCTACAATTTAAGGCTTAAAGTACTTTAGTTTCTTTTCCCCTTCTTAAGACAACTAACTCCTTAAAACTTTAAAGTCCAAGAGCCCGGAGCCGCCAGACATTGCTTATTTTCTGAGTATCATAATGTGTCGAACAGTAGTGTTAGTGTATACTCTGAACGTATACATACCTGCTAGCTTGGGCCGCCCCGGGGCGGCCAATTCACAGGTACCAGGTGCTAAAAGTACCTATATACTATCTATCTATCAGCCACAGAAGTCCACTGCTGAACATAGGCCTCCCCCATAGATTTCCACAATGTGCGATCTCGTGCAGATCGCATCCACCGACCTTTACAAGGTCGTCCGTCCACCTAGTTGCGGGTCTTCCCACGCTCCTCTTTCCCATACGTGGACGCCACTCCAAGACTTTTATGCCCCAGCGGCCATCTGTTCTTCGGGCCACGTGGCCTGCCCATTGCCACTTCAACTACCTTTAAACATCGCTCACTTTTCCTAAATATAGGTAATATATAGGTTGTGCCAAACATACAATTTTTTTATTTAATTAACTAAGTTATTCATATAGTAATAAAAAAACACTAACGTACGTATTTAGTCGCGTGGTAGTGCATTCATTCTCCATCTATTTTTCTGAGATCTATTGTCAGCTATGTTTTCTTTAAATTTTATTACAAGCTAGGGAATCATTTCAGTGAAATTTATACCTAAGTTTTAAAAATTCTATTGTTTGAATGGTAATTCCTTTTTACAATATTTTAAAGTAATTTCATTAAAATAAACAACGAAAGTTGCCGAACGAAAAATATACGTTGATCTGATATGTAGACTTTGGGTAACCATGCCAAATAACAAAATTTACTAATAAAAAAAATGCACACGTTATGTTTGACGTTCTGCTAAGTTAAGTTTCTAATTTCTCAAAAAAAATATTTAACTCGATATTATCTATGTACATACTACAAATTGTTTAAAGTTGTACACACTAAGGTTTAATTTTAAGCAGCGGCCTTTGTTGGCGCTTGGTAAGTGAAGTGCAAAAAATAACATCTGTTTAAGGTTAAGTTTCCAGCGGTTTCATTCTATAGCTTTTTAGAAATATTTCAGAAATCAAATCATGGCTTCTACGTCGCTCACTGAACAACTACACAGGCTGAAGGTGCCACAGTCAACTATATATAAAGATGATAAGACGAAAGTTTCTTTACTTTTTGACCCAAAGGAGGCAGCATTAAAAGACCGAGACACGTTCTATGAGATCGGTATTAGCGGCCTTAGAGAATTGATACCTTTATATGAAGGTTTCAGAGTTTTTGAGGATACTCTCTTCAGCATTTCATCAAAGGACTTTGAAAGAGCCATGCAATCAAAGGAGATAAATGAAAACCTGGATCAGACAATTGAAAAGTTTCTTCTTCAACTATCGCCGTATCTACTATTGCAATCGGCGCATAAAGCTCTAGAGTGGCTGGTCAACCGTTACGCAATACACGAATATAACCAAGACGAAGTAATGGCTCTTATTCTTCCATACCATGACACAAAAATATTTGTGCGGTTTGTGCAATTGATGAATATCAAGTCTACTAGTAATAGATGGAATTGGCTGGAACCAATCCAGAAAAACGGTATCTCATTGGCCAATCAAGTCTTGTATAACCAATGTGTATCTAACTCAGGAACATTGCAGTTCATAGCAAAGTCTGTTCTGAATTATGTAAAAGAATTTGGTGATAGAGCAACTCAGCTTAACACAATATATGTTTTCTTTTGTCAAACTGCAATTGGAGTAATTGATTCGAGTAAGAAAGTAACAGAGGCCAGTGTAACTGCTTTACTGCCAACTGTGATGACGGCAATTGAGTCACCAATAGAAGACTTCAGGGCATCTGCATATGTAGTTTTGGGTTACTTGTTCACTAAAACAAGCTTGAAAGAGAACACCCTGAATGATATTGTGAACAAATTACTGACTACAGAATTTGATTTGTCTTATGATGTGGCTATACTTATAACTATGTTGTACGAATACCAGGACCATGTGAAGAAAATGTCTGAAGAGATATTAAATAATCTCTCTGTGGATGTAATGAACACACTCTGTGGTTATATAAATAAGTTGGTTGAAAGAGGAAACAATGTTATGCATTTTGTAACAGCATTCTTGTCAAGTACTCTGGCTTTGATTCAGAGTGAGGAGTTTTGGAGGTACTACCAATTGCCAGAAATAATTGTTGATGAAGTGAACCTAAAGCAGCAAAAGCCTGACTTGATAATCAAGTGAGTATTCATTTTATTCATCATCATCATCATCATCATCATTTCAGCCAAAAGACGTCCACTGCTGGACATAGGCTCATTTTATTATTTTGTCTCAATTGAATCTTAAATTAAGTTAGGGGCTGTCCATTAATTACGTGAGGTTCGAAAGGGGGTGGGAGGGGTTCGGCAAAAATCACGAAACATCACAAAGGGGTAGTAGGGATATAGTAAGATATTATGTGTATTTAATTTTTCGTCAAACACGTCATTTCTGAACCGAAAAGCGGCGTGTTTAAGCTTCTTTGTAGGTACTAAAAAATACACGTCATTTTTATGGAGGGTGGGGGTGTATTCTTAAACCTCACTAAAGGGAGGGGAGGGAGGGGTTATAAAATGTTAAAAAAAATCACGTGATTAATGGACAGCCCCTTAACCCGTACCATGAATTAAAATTACATCAGTCTAATGACTTATTTATGTGATTTTAAGTAGATACATTTGTAGCTATGTATATTCAATCACAAACACCCGCTAAGTAAAGATAAAAAATTACAAACCCTTTGAATTTCTTGCTAGTTCTTCACAGCTGTCATAACAGTCCGAATACAAAGTGACCATTGCTACATACTTTAAATTTTGTTTTTAATTTCAGATGTGTAATTGATGCTTTCCAACCTCAAAACTTTAAAAAATCATTCAATGATGATGACGGAAACGAGAGTGATCTTGAAATAATAGATGCAGAAGATGACTCTGCTACAAAAATTCTAAATTGGTATGCTCAACTTTTAAAGAAACTTGAGCAGCAATACCCTGATGCATTTGATGAAGTAGTAAAGCAAGAAATGGGATCTGATAGTAAAAATCCACAGAAAAGGAAAGCACAGTTGTCAAAACTACTAGGATTCAAGCCTGCTATTGCTCATAAAGTAGGAGACACTTATCTATTTGAAAATTTAAATCATGTTAATTCAAAATTGCGGGTTGAAGCTGTCAAATATATTGCAAAGAACTTTGTGACACTAAAATCAGATAACATTGAGTTTGTTAAAGATTCTATTGTTAATAGGTTAAATGATGATACAGCTGAAGTGGTTGATGCAGCTTTAGATATCCCTTTCTCATACATGATGGAGGTTCTAAATGAGGCAGAGATCAGTAATACATTTGTTAATATTATGTCAAAGACTAGCAGTAAGTGGAAGAATACAGTGCGCAAAGCAATATTTAAACTCACCGATTTAGAAATTTTGTTGGTAAATCAAGAAACCGTTCTAGCTTTAGTTCCTCATTTATTTCCAAATGATGATGACAAACAGTCGGTGAAAGTCGCATCACGAATATTATCCTCCAATTGGGGCCGAAAGTTCGGCCTGCGAAATGTAATTGGCAACAAACCCAATGATTTTCAACAAGTTATATTCAATGCATTGTTTGTGGATAAAGTGGTAAATTTTGATAGTATTTTAGATGAACATCGTCTAAATAAAAATAACACACTGGACATATGTTTCTACATGCTGTTAAAATCTTCATCATTTAACAATGCAACTCTTGAAGAATCAACAGCCATATTGAATTTGCTTTTGGAATCTGTAGAAAATAGATCTATTGTCCATGCAGCAGATGGCCAGGGATTTTCCAGTAAAGTCATGGGTGCAATTATCCAACATGCTCAAAAGGATGAAATGCCTTTTCAAGTCATTGAGTACATTTTTTCAAAAGTTATAGAAGAGATGGATGTAAAGAATATTACCAAGCCTTGGTGCAATGTTTGTGCCACACCTGCTACCGTTCTTATTAGAAGGTTGTACGAAATTTGCATCATTGGCTGTGCCATTCCCACTTTTGGGGACAATTATGTTGCTCTTCTGCACAAATTGCTAAATAAGTTCTTTACTACACCAAAAGAGAAATTTGAATTCATAGCCAACTTTGCCTGTGGCCATATATTGTATGCTTCAGACCCTAAAGATGTGATTGGACCTGAACTTCAATTGAGAACTCTGAAACTGCTGTCAAATTTTCTGTCTTTGGAAAAACATTTTGATTGGCTGTTTCATTCAGATGTTCTTGTCCTTATGATAATTTTTTGCTTAAACAATCCCCTCACAGTAATTCGCCAATGTGCTGTAAATATTATTACGCAGTTAATTGATGAAGCATCTGATAGAACTTTGGTTTATGTGAGACTCTTGGAAGAATTACTAGCACACAAAGAAGAAATACTTCTAGATAATGAGCAAATTAAACATGTTCTTAAGACAGTGCTTACTCAAAAAGATCAACACAAGGCTTTCAGAAAGAACTGCCTTGTCAAACTTATGGCCATTTTAGATTCTACAACTCCATCTCATATTAAATCTGCTTTTCTAAAAATTTTAAGTGAGCTGAACAATGTCAATTCGTTCCCTGCCATTGTAAAATCGCTAAAACCGCTGGAGAAGAAGCTAAAAGAAAATCAGCTGGATACAAAACTTACGTTGGATATATATGAATCTAACATATTCCGAAGTGTTTCCCAACACATCACCGACGTAACAGTGTCAACTTTTTCTAAAGATGAAGTATGGGAATCCATGGCATTGGGTATGAAAGAATACAGAGAATGTATATTGCAAGAAGATCACAAATTCGTTAGTCCAGCTGTGCTTATAATGAAACAAATCGATGAAAACATTTTCAATAAAGTTCCTGATAATAGAATTAAAGAACTGGTATATTTGATTACTTGTGCAGGTGCAATTAGTAATAATCCGGCAATATCAAGTGCATCTGCTAAGATAATGAAGAAAATCCAGCTCGAATTCACTCATTTCAAACCAATATTGGAGAAAATGTTGAATGCTGAAGATCCGACTGCTAATGTGCCTAAAAAGAAGAAAAATACTACGGTCTCTATGATATCTTATCAACTGACTGAGACAGACGAATGGAAGTTAGGAATTAGTTGCTTGGAGTACATTCAGAGCAAAAAGAAAATGAAGTTAGATTACTCATTTGTTTCGACATTGTTCCAAATACTGAACAAATGCTTAAGATTTGAAGAACAGTCATATGTTGAGTACACGAAGCAGTTGATTTTGTCGGCTCTCTGGTATTATTGCAAGAAGTTCGTAGATGAGAAAGACAAAGAGCAAATGAAAGCACTTAAGCCTGTTTTCGATGTGGAATTGGTCGTACAATGCATCAGAGGCACACAGAACCCTCAAACACATCACCACGCTTTAATCCTCTTATCACATGTAGCCTACATGTTACCTGAACAAGTCCTTCATCACACAATGGAGATATTCACATTTATGGGTTCATCGGTACTTAGACATGACGATGCATACAGTTTCCAGATTATAACCAAAATCATAGAGACGTTGGTCCCGATCTTGGTGAAACTAAATAAAGATATCGATGAGTACACAGATAAAGAACTTCAGCAGTTACAGAACCGCGTAGTACCAGTTTTGCGCATATTTGCTGATGTAGTTTTACATGTTCCCGAACATAGACGGCTGCCTCTTTATAAGAAGCTGTTAGAAACTCTAGGGGCAAGTCAATTCCTTTGGGTATTCCTTGCCCTATTACTCGAAACGCATATTACTCATTTCGATGAGACTAAAAAGGAGAAAGAAAAGAAACAATCCAGAACTTTAGCTGATCGGGAGTCTCCTATGAATCGGATTGATTTCGGACAAAACATCTTACTGGAATTCCCACCAGAAGTAGCTTTAGAGAACTTTGTGAAATTAGTCACATACATGAAATCATTGCCATTGCAAAAGGATGAGAATTCTATGGATACTGACGTTGATCCCGGAGACATATTTAGTGTTAACGGGCACTCTGCTATCCAATTGCGCCATTACAAATACGTAATAATCACCTTTATGAACACGTGTTTGTCATCGTCAAGGTTGATTCAGCATTGCAGCCAAGCGGCTGATATTAAAACCATGGAAGGTCACTACAAAACATTCATCATCAATATCCTGACATTCATCCAGACGATATCAAAAGTTTCCGATGAAAAGACGGCCAAATACTGGCGTGTTATGTTGCATCATAGTTATGATTTATTGGACCACACAAACAATTTGTTATCTCCTCCCATGTTCTTGTCCGTGATCAGGGGTCTATTGAAACATACGTTACAAACAGTAAGGCGGAAATCCATGGAGCTATTGAACTCCAAAATACAATTCAGTCCGGAACTGTTTGAGGAAATCGACAAGGAACTTCTGTTTTCGATATTGCCTCCTCTATTAGACATTGTGAAGACTATAGCTGCAAAGGATGAGAATCTCAGCGATAGTGCAGCTCAAGAACTAGAGTTAAATCAACAGACAGCTCTTCTTTCGTTGAAGCTGCTGACTAGATTGCTAGCAGCAGAGAACCCTGAACCTTTCAAGCCGGTTCTGGAAATTGTGACGGACTATACATGCGATCTGGAAATCACGGGAAATGTCATGGCCTCCGTCGTGTTGTGTTTGGCTGAATTGTGCAGTAACTTGAAAGCACACGCCCTAGTTAGCTTAAGGAGATTCATGCCTGCGCTCATCAAGGTTTTGAAGAAACAACGCAAAGCTGAAACCCCGGAATTGGTTCTTTTAAGTACAGTGACCGCAATAGCGAAGATTGTGGAAAGCTTGCCTCTGTTCCTCAGTCCGTACTTACAAAAGATTCTATACGAGTACTCCATACTGTTAGCCAAATGGCAGAATACTGACCAGGAGTGCAGTAAGGTTACGGCAATTGTCAGTAAATTGGCAAATATTAAGAAAAAGATAGCTAGCTCTATTCCTCCCAGGGTTTTGATACCGGTTGTGAATGAGACACATAGATTGCTTCTAGAAAGAGAAAACTTCGATGCTATAGGACCCGTAATGTCCGTGTTAGCCGACAGTTTCGCCAATGTGACCACTGCGGACTTTACAGCTTTGCAACAAGATCTTACGACATTCTTCCTATCAGCATTGCAATTAAGATCTGATGCTGTTGATAGGAATATTGATCTTCATGTAATAGATGGAGCTGAAGATGAAGTGGTGAACGCTTTAGTGTCTTTGGTACTGAAACTATCGGAAACCAGCTTCCGGCCATTCTATTTCAAGATTTATGACTGGGCTATAAGGTCCAATGTTGATGGCCTCAAAGACAGAGCTATTACTTTCTACAGGTATGTATTTCTTTGCAGACATTGTATTAGTTCATCAAAAAACTTGTCACTTTTATTTCTGGTCTTTCCAATTTTAAGATTAATGACGTCGAAGTTGGAATTTACGACGCAGTTGAACAGTTAGCCCATGTACGCACTAGCGGTTGAACCGCATAGGCGGCTAGCCGCGCGGCCTGCCGCTTTTCTAATTTAATATGCAACCGCTTATGTCTGTACGCACTGGCGGTTTAGTAAGCCGCGCGGCTAGACCGGAATCGAACCCGGGACCCGTTGATCCATAGGCGGCATATTTAACCCCTAGACCAACGAGGAAGCCAATACGGGTTGGCACAAGGTTATTTAAGTTTTCCTTCTATTGCGGCTAGGCTATCGGCCTTGTCATTTCCTTCTGTCTGCTCTTACGACACACTCAGGTTGGAATGGGACGGTGACGCTATGTATTCTAAATTCTTCATCATGATTTAACCCAATTGCAGGCTTAGCTGTGCTATAGCGGACAAACTTAAAGGACTATTCGTGTTGTTCGCCGGCCACTTCATCAAGAACGCTGCCGATTTGCTCGACGCATGTAACAAAAGCAAGAACGAAGATCTCTATTTTGAGTGCGAAGACAAATGTTCGGCTTTAATCAAATATATATTAAAGACTTTGCACATAGTCTTCATGTATGATAGCCAGAGTTTCTTAAACAAAGACCGCTTTGAGACTCTCATGCAGCCTATAGTTGATCAGTTGGAAAACACGCTGGGAGGGATCGAGAACCTAAAAGCGAGGGCCACAGAGACTATTATCCCTTGTGTTTCTCAGTTCGCTGTAGCGACTGCGGACGATTCGCTGTGGAAGCTGTTGAACTATCAGATTTTGTTGAAAACTAGGCACAATGACGCGGAAATAAGGTTGGTATTATGTTGTTTCCTGTGATCAATATAGACAATGGTTTTTGATGATTAGACAGTCATAATCAAACCTAAAAAGAACTTTATTTACGTAGGTTTATGTTACAAAAACTCTTTTAAATCTTAATCTTAGGCCCTTGTCGCACGCTAGGTTGTAGTCTTCATAAACACCTATCGGTCGTCATATCTACATTCACACCTTTTATACATATTTCCTCACTCTCACAATCCATCCATCTCCATAACCCGCATTCTTATTGAAACTAATGTGGGGGACTCGACGATAATAACAAATAAAAGTTTTCACGGCCGCACTCACATTAGTTTATTCATCGGTCCACACACATTGAAATATTATTGAAAATCACATTCACAACTTAATACAACCAGATAAGATAAACTCCACATTAAAACGGGCATTAGAAAACAGCAACAGAAATAATAATTATAAGCATTAGGCAGAAAAACAAACCATGCAAATTCACAAGCTAGCAATAATGGCCGAATGTCAACGGACCATGCGCGCGCATCCACGGCGCTGTGAATGCGTTCACGCTAGTTATATTACTTGCTTGTTCGATGCGAGTGGCTAGTCCACACTAACACCGGTACGGAATGCTGCTCTATCGAGAAGAGCCGGCAAAAAACTCTGTCGTTGCTTTTTTCAAATTATTGCTCTTGTTGACAATCATATAGTCATGATTTGTAATTACAATAAGGTTACTAAAATATCTTCTTTTATTTTCACAGGCTCACAGCTTTAGACTGCCTGGTCGCCATGGCATCGCAGCTTGGCAGTAGCTGGTTACCACTCCTGGCAGAAAGTGTTCCATTCCTGGCAGAACTTTTGGAAGATGGCGACTCTAGAATTGAGGCCGCTACTAAAGACGCCATTAGGAAACTCGAGCAAATACTCGGAGAGCCTCTCGAGAAATACTTCTAATAACTTCTTGTTATAATAAATCAAAATGATTGCTTAATATTATTGTTGTTGTTATTGTTGCCTCATTGGTCTAGTGGTTAGATGTGCCGCCTTTGGATCAACGGGTCCCGGGTTCGATTCCGGGGTCGGGCAAGTGTCTTTGTCTAAACCAGAGGCACTGGCTCGGAGTCTGGGTGTCATTTCTATCTATAATATGTATGTATTTACAAAAAAAAAATGTATAAATGTAGTTTATCATCCATCTCGTTACCATAACACAAGCATTAAGTTGCTTAGCTTGGGACGAGATGGCGTTGTGTGAAATGTCCAAGGATATTATTTATTTATTGAGTATAACCTAACCGCAAGACAAGGAACGTAACCCGATGCCAACCCGTCTGGCCAGCGTGGCACAGTAGGCCCTCCATTTAGGGCTGAGTATTAGTAGGGTTTGTATCGAGAATTCCTTCTCTTGCGGCTATAATGATCTGCCTCTTGCATTGCTTTAGTTGCCTTTAAAGTTACCCCGAGCAAAGATATAATAACACTAAAGTACCCCGAGGATAGTTTGAGCTGTGGTTTGGACAAGTCTGCCGTGCCAATGATAAGAGCGGCAAGTGCATGACCGGAAGTTCCTAGAAAATGGCGTTTAAAGTTTTAAATTAATTAACTTTTTACAGTAACTGCGCTTATAAAAATAAAAAATGTAATCATACTAGCACTTTTTTTATAAACTGTCAAAGACAAAATAAATAATAGTGATGTCTTCAGAATATAATATTGAATGAAATAATATATATTATATACCCATAGTATAAAACAAAGTCGCTGTCGTCTGTCCGTCCCTATGTATGCTTAATCTTTAAAAGTACGCAACCGATTATAAAGCAGTTTTTTCTATAGATAGATTGATTCAAGAGGAAGGTATAAATGTATAACTAGCGACCCGCCCCGGCTTCGCACGGGTGCAATGATGAACATTTAAGTTTATCAGTGTTTCTCTACAATATTATGCATGTATTATACTTATATACGTTCCTCTTGAATCACTCTATCTTTTAAAGAAAACCGCTTCAAAATCTGTTGCGTAGTTTTAAAGATTTAAGCATACATAGGGATGGACAGACGACAGTGACTATGTTTTATAAATGTAGTGAAGTGATAGTGATACATGCATAATATTGTAGAGAGTCGCTAGTGTATTATAAATGCGTCACCACACGGATATAATATAGTAAAGATCACTTATTAATTTACTTTCACTATTTACATAATTATTTTATTGCTAAAGTTATAAAAATATGTGTGAAAATATTTGGATCTGCCGATTCTCAATATTCCATTTCCTTGCAGCATACAAATGCTCCACATTATTTTCTTTTATTCTATTTTAAATTAGCGACATCTTTGCTTTAACGCGTAAACTAGATCAAACAATGTTCTTTCAATAGTATTAAAGTTAACTTTGCGTATGGTCAGGTGGCAGCATTTATTAGTTCTCTATGAAATCTTCGGGAATTTGCTTTGCTTGAAAGTTTATATTTTTAAACAAGCCAATAAAACAAGTTTATTAGTTTTGAAAAGTGCTACAATACTTACGTATAAAATAAAATATACTCGCTACTAAATATTGGCACCGTCAAAGGCGAAGTAGGATTAATAATTTAGGGTTGACACGTTTTATATTTTTTCCCTTTTATTTTCACACGGTCATGTATCAACTGACATCGTTTTTGTTAACAGACGACTTCCCTGCATTATCTCATCACTTTGTATCATTAGGTACTTTACAAATATATAATTAATTTAGTTCAATAACATAAAGTCACCCGGACTCCGAGCAAGTGCAAGCAGAGCAATATTTGACGTACACACAGACATTAATCGCCCGACCCATGAATCGAACCAGCGAACTCTGATGCATAGGTTTACACCCCTTCTAAAGGACTGAGGTCTGGTGCTATAATAATGATGGGCATCGGTCCAAAATCTAGCGCTTCCCGACGTTGCTTTACTCTGTTTTTTTTCATAAACGATAACCCCTTTTTTCATAGTGGGGGAAAGCTTCAGTCGGCCGGGGTACGGGGCTGGGCTAGTTATAACCGCCCAGCGCAGCATATAATATTATCGCGGGGGCAGTTTATAAACATGTAATTCACGAACTCAAATGACACCCAGACTCGGAGCAAGTGCCTCTTGGGTTACACAAAGACTTGTCCGACCCCGGAATCGAACCGGGAACGCGTGATCCAAAGGTACATCCCTTTTTTTTTTTTTTTTTTTTGCCCTGGGTAAAATCCTTTATCGACTTCCTCGCCGGCCACGGGGATGGCCAGCGAGGGGAGTGTGGGACTCTCCCCCATATATATATGGGGGCCTACCCACTAAACCTCCCCGGGGTGCTCCAACTTGCGTCCTGTTGCGGCATTGTTGGATCTGATGCAGAACCACGCCGCCGCAGACGAGGAGGCCCTCCTCCTCTCCTCAGGGTCTTTACGAGCACTCGACGTCCTGCCGTGAGCACCCGGCAGGATGTCGCTTCCCCTCAGATCCCGTGTGTGGCGAGACATCCCCGTACCCCGCCCCGGGATCTCCTATGTTTCGCCGTGTGCGTGGACGGCGTCTCCTCGGGACCTGATCTCCATTGGGTGGGGGGCGATCCACTGTGCCCCCACCCGGAGGCCCCGGTTAGGGAGGCAGAAGGCGCACGTGCGCCAGTCTGCGGCGCCCCGTGCGAGCGCGCCGCATCGGGTGCGCTTCGGGCGCCCTCTCCCTATCCCTTTCCGCCTCTTCTTTCTTTCTCATTACTGTCTCTGCAAACGTCCGGACCGCGTCCCAGGCCGCCACAGATGCGGCCATTCTGCGCAGGACCGTTTGCAGAGATAGGTCTCGTCCGATTACAGCGACGAGAGTCGCGCGCTCCTCCTGCCACGCCGGGCAGGCCGCTAGTGTGTGCTCTGCACTGTCCACCGAGGAGGCACAGTGATGGCAGTTCGTGTTGGGCTCTCGCCCCGCCCTCTCACACAGATACCTTCCGAAGCATCCGTGCCCCGAGAGGATCTGCGTGAGGTGATAGGTTAGTTCACCGTGCCGCCTCGTGACCCAGCTGTCCAGCATGGGTCCAATTGCGCCTACCAGCTGATGCCCGGCTCTGGGATCCCGCAGCATCTCCATCCAGTCGATCAGCAGTGTGCTTATCTCCTCTACTCGCCAGCTTTGGACAACGTCCGCCGCGGGGGGTTCGCCGTTAGCCTGGGCCTCGGAGCCTTTGACGTACAGAGTGGTAAGGTAAGGTAACATCCCTAGACTAACAAGGCAGCCTAAAATAATTATGTTACTTTTATTACAGTCTTTGGGTGGGAACCCTAGCTTAAATCCAATTGAACTAATGCTCGTGTGGACGCCACCCTCCATACGGGAACTAATATTATAAATGTGAAAGTTAGGATATTGGTTATTCAAGAGTTGAATAGGGTTGTCCCCATCAGTCACAACTCTGAGTAGTTACCGCAATATTTTTTGGCCTTCACTGTGTAAAATCTTGGCAAAACATATTTTGGCAGTGGCACTTCATTTCGTAATTCATAACCGTGTATCTGTTATATTTGTTAAAAAGTCATACAATAAAACTGGCGCACAGAAATACCTAATACGGCAGACCATGTGAAATTTCCGGCTTAAAAAAAACATCCTGTATACACGGTGTAACTACTACTCAGCCTATAAATGACCCACTGCTGAGTCGGACCACCTCCAATTTCATGGAGGGTAAGCCTCCTGTCCCACGCTGACAAACGGGTTGGCATAGGGGTTCATGTCAAATTTTCACAAATAAAAGCTTGTTAAGGTGGAAGCTCCAGGGCAGCCCGCGAAATTCAAATTTTCTCACGTTTTTTGCAATTTGCAGGTCAGTGCTAGGTTGTATGTTGATTAAAATGTTATTCGCGGCTGTAAGACGTATGTAGTTATAGAATTTTAATCATCAAAATCATCAATACAACCCTCCAAGCTCTTATAGGTGCAAGAAAAACTTTTTCAACGTCAAAGTCAGTCTTGCACCTTTATGAGCTTGGAGCGTTGTATTGACGAGTTTGATGATTATAACTCTGTAACTACATACGTCTTACAGCCGCGAATCAAATGTTCATCATCATACAACCTAGCACTGCCCTGCAAATTGCAAAAAACGTAAGAAAATTTGAATTTCGCGGGCTACCCTGGAGCATCCACCTTAACAAAAAACACACCTCCACACCGCACGCTGCTTAGGACAAACGCGAGTTGTAAAAGTCAACAAACGCCTGTTGTAAATGTAATGGTCCGCCCGACTTGCTCTAACACTTGCCAAGCAGCTTTACTGTGTTTCGTTGTGTGTATGTGAGGGCCGGTGCCCGACAGGGCATTTCCTAGATTTGCCTGCCCCATCTTAGACCCTGGCGTTGCTGTCCATCATGTAAGCCAAGGGTCAAAGGCATTTAAGTAACTCATTAAAAAAAAGCTTTCTCAGTGTTTATGAATTCTAGGCAGATCGATTGTTCGACATGGTGTCTTTCATAATGTCCCTAACATTAAATTTATCAAATCGAAACGGTAGATACCAAATCGAAACGTAAAACATATTTTAATCTTCTAAAAGGTTCACTGTCAGTGTGTCTGTCAGATATACCTAACACTAACAGGAATGCTTTGCATGCCCCGTCGAGTAAGATTGGCTGGTTCCTCAGAAATTGGATGGATGCCAGCCGCAGATCTGATAACACTGACCAGGGCCGGTGCATTTTTTTAGAGTTTTAGGCGCAAAGGGATGATCATCCAGCCAGACGAGGTGTGATGTCTGGCTAGGGGTCGCAGCGCCTATTCCCCCTATAGTTGTAGTCGGGGATATCTTAACCTTGCGAATTGCTCTTGAAATTTCGCTATCGCGGTGTAGGACTTTTTCGTAATTATCGCATTTGTAGGCGATATTTCTTGATGCAATTAGTTCAGATTTTTCGGGTAAATTGTGTAAAGTATGTAGCATGCGGTCGCTACATGGCTCCCCCCCAAGACTGGAGGTCGATCCTCTTGAGTTGCTGCAGTGTGACGAGCTTGCAAGTGCCAGGAGTGCTCGGAGCCTACGGTGAGTCGAGACTGAGCACCTCAACTGTGTAGTGGAGTTCACTGGGCGGTTGAGTGTCGTGCCGCAGAACCAGGTAGCACGGTGAGTCGGCTGGGCGTGGTCCTGTTAAGGCTGACGTCTTGGCTTGCTATGTAACGGCTGCTGCAGCTGCTGAGGAGTGTTCGTCTTTACCAGGTTGACCAGGCAGGAGGATGTTTCAGACTCGTCGGAAGGTTGCTCTGGAGTCCAAGGTCGGGGGTTACCACTTTAAGGATCTTGCGTGTTCAGATCACGTCGGGGTCACCACTTTAGGCGCAAAGGGATGATCATCCAGCCAGACGAGGTGTGATGTCTGGCTAGGGGTCGCAGCGCCTATTTCCCCCTCTTGCGTGTTCAGATCACGTCGGGGTCACCACTTTAGGCGCAAAGGGATGATCATCCAGCCAGACGAGGTGTGATGTCTGGCTAGGGGTCGCAGCGCCTATTCCCCCTATAGTTGTAGTCGGGGATATCTTAACCTTGCGAATTGCTCTTGAAATTTCGCTATCGCGGTGTAGGACTTTTTCGTAATTATCGCATTTGTAGGCGATATTTCTTGATGCAATTAGTTCAGATTTTTCGGGTAAATTGTGTAAAGTATGTAGCATGCGGTCGCTACAGAGTGATTTAGGCGAAAAGGCTGTGGCGCCAATGTATTTTTTTTAAGTTTTATTTCGATCTGAATTTAAAACCTATTTACTTTCACATTTTTTAACGACGTTTTGAATGCTTTGCTGCAAAACTGGTCATGAGACAGACTAACTATAGTAGGTATGCTATACGCAACAGTAGTAAAAGATTTAGAATACAAAGTATCACCGCCCCATTCCATCCTGAGGGTGTCGTAAGAGCCGACAAAAGCAGATAATAAGGCCGATAACCCAGTCATAAGACAAGGAAAACTTGATAGGAAAGCTTGGTAACCGTCTGGCCAGTATGGCGCAGTAGGTTAATTACCCTTACCGTCATGAGAGGAGGCCCGACTCAGCGCTGGGTCATTTATGGGCTGTAATGGTAGTACCTATATATAGATCAGCAAATTCTATCCCTTTACCATTCAACTCTCTTGACAGTAATAGGCAAAGTTGTACTCCCCAGTGGGACTTTGCGACAGGTATACAATCAATATTTAGACTGCCTCGTTGGTCTAGTGGTTAGATGTGCCGCCTTTGGATCAACGGGTCCCGGGTTCGATTCCCGGGTCGGGCAAGTGTCTTTGTCTAAACCAGAGGCACTGGCTCGGAGTCTGGGTGTCATTTCTATCTATAATATGTATGTATTTACAAAAAAAAATATGTATATAAGTAGTTTATCATCCATCTCGTTACCATAACACAAGCATTAAGTTGCTTAGCTTGGGACGAGATGGCGTTGTGTGAAATGTCCAAGGATATTTATTTATTTATTATTTATTCGATTATGGGCGCCTCTAAAATTATCGCGTGGGGCGCCAAGTTGGTTCAGTTTGGCTCTAGTTCAAAATAACGTTTGAACCGTGTTTGCGCATCGTATAAACTGAGTGTCTGTGGAGAGTACCTAACGCGGTTATTTTTGAGTGTAAAACTTTAAAAATCTATTTCTTTAGTTTTCAAAGAAGCTTAAGATACTTCTCAGCCAATAAATAGGAGGAGGTAGAGGGTCTACCTCCTCCCACTACGTGGACAACTAGCCTGTGCCACGCTGGCCAGACGGGTTGGCTTAGGGATTTATATCAATTTGTCCTTCTCTTGCGGATAGGTGTTCAACTTTATCATTTCCTTTTGTCGGCCCTTACGACACCCTCAGGATGGAATGGGGTGGCGACACTTTGTATTCTATATCCGTCACCACACGGAATGCGTGAACAATAAGCATAATATATATCATTGGACATTTCACACAACGCCACCTCATCCCAAACTAAGCAATATAATGCGTGTGTTATGGTAACGAGATGGATGATAAACTACTTATATACATTTTTTTTAAATACATACATATTATAGGTAGAAATGACACCCAGACTCCGAGCCAGTGCCTCTGGTTTAGACAAAGACACTTGCCCGACCCCGGAATCGAACCCGGGACCCGTTGATCCAAAGGCGGCACATCTAACCACTAGACCAACGAGGCATATGTAACCTGTTAAATACTACTCGACTCATACATGACCCACTCCAGTTTCAAGGAGGGTAATTAATTAGTCCACTAAGTCACGCCGGCCAGGCGGTTTCTCATAGGGTTTCGTTTTAAATTTTCTTTCGCTTGCGGCCTTGTGATTTCCTTTTCTCCGCTCTTACGACACCCTCAGGATAAAATGGGATGGTGACTAATAAGCCAATTAAGCTTAGACTGCCGCTGAGCTATTGGAATTTGGAAAAGACGAGAAAAAGAGAAAAGTTTATTGAGAAGGTCTATAGTTATATTATGGTTTATTATAAAGGCGATTCCCCAGCATTCAATTGTAAGCTCGTGTTCAGGGGTATTTTATTTACAAACATACATTTATTTCGTAAACAAAACGCCGAAGCCCAGAGCATTTTTGGTTGAACTACACAAAAACATGCATGCAGTAATAAATACTGACAGAATACCTACAGTTATTGGCGCTTTGTGACTATTGCGTTGGCTTGCTCTAACAATTGTGTCTTATCAGTCTTTGTATACAAAAATTATAATGTAGATTTTGTTAAATTGCACGTGATGCGCTTTCATTTGAGACCCCACTCGATTATATTTGCAGGCATTCGGTTATTCTTCCCCACTTTCACCCCTCATAACTTTTAAACGGCTCACCCGATTTTCATCAAACATGTCTAAGAACACTCGCCCGTAACTCACCTTCCATACAAAAAAAACTTTATTGAAATCGCTTCATCCGTTCGCGAGCTACGGTGCCACAGACAGACAGACAGACCTCTTTTTGCGTCGGGGGATAAAAAGGCAACTACAGATTCTCTTGCCGGCTCTTCTCTGTGGAGCCTTCCGAACCGGTGGTCAATATAAAATGTGTATTCACGTGTCAAAAGAGGTCATATAATACAACTTGAATGAATCGATTTTTGATTTGTGAAGACACTTGCCTGTCTCCGGAATCGACCCAGGACCTGTATGCCAATGGCAGCGCATGCGACCCTTATCATCTTATGTTTTTGGTTTTGGTGGGCAATTGCATGCCGCTACCCGAACGTGTGTAGTGCAAAGATTAATGCAATGTAATTCAAATGCAAAGAATGACGAACAAAGATTTTGAGCATGAAGTGGGGGGAATTTTGCCTATCTCATGAACCAATGTGCCGACCACTTCCCTTTGTTAAGGTTGAGGAGAGCGATGGCTGCCACACGCGTTATGCTTGTGAACAGGTGCCGCTGTTTGGGGTTGGTTGGCTCACTGGATTCAAGACTTGTAATTTCAGTTTTTTAATATTCTATAAATTCTTTATATTTTTTTTCTTATTATAAAATTCATATTTCAGTTGAGCGCCTTTCGGAACCGAACGAAACTAGTTAGTTTTATATACAAGGTAATTGTAATATGGCGCTTAAAAAAAAAAGACAAGCCCTCCGAGTTTCTTCCGCCAGGTCTTCTCAGTTGGTGCCGCGTTCCGACCTGGTAGTAGTGTTCTAAAACTGATGTATCAGTTGACGATTTTGAACGCCATAATTGGTTTATACAATAAAGCATTTTTCTATTCTATTCTATTCAATCGCGTGATTTCAAGACACGCGTCAGTCTGTATTACATTTTGTTTGGCGGCCGCTTATTTGTAGAGGTTAAAAATGAAACACATAAGCAGGTACTTTCTTGTTGCTTTCCATTTACTTGAATCCTTTAATTACTAAACTTTACTGAATGGGGAATTGCGGATAAAATAGAACTCTGGAGGTATCTATTCGTTCATCAAACTGAAAGAGTTAGTTTGCAAGTTAAACGGTGGATATTTAACTTGCTAAAGGCTTTCGCAATTTAGAATATCCCCAGAGAACTTAAACATTAGCCTTTGGGAGGTAATATCTCTTTTGATGTCCATCTTTGCTCCGAGTTCTTAAACTATGCATGACGTCATTACTACTACTACTAATCAGCCAATATATGACCCACTGCTGAGTCGGGCGTCTTCCATTAACATGGAGAGTAATTAGTCTACTGTGCCACGGTGGTCAGACGGGTTGGCACTGGGTTTCGTTTTAAGTTTTCCTTCTCTATGGTCGATTCTTACGACACCTTTAGGGCCAAGTCGCTGCGGCCAACTAATTCTTCTACGATGTATGTAGATGCGCGCATTAGGCGGCCAGGCCGCGCGACTGGCCGCGTGGCCTGGCCGCCATGCGCGGGGGCTCTTAGGATGAACTGGGGTGGTGACGCAAGGTATTCTAAATCCGTCACCACACGGTCAGTGCTACATATAACTCTGACCAACAACTAGCAGGTATGTCGTTCTGAACAACCTTTTAACAAAAATCTCTTTTTCACATAATTAAAGTTTTGTACTACTAAACCGATTTCGTTAAAAGGCAAGGCAAAATCTGAAGACAAAATTAATCGATTAAAAAAGGATTTCGCAAATCGGTTTACTACTGACGGAATTATTTTCGAAATTTGATTGCTGCGTACTGGTTATTAATAAATAAATATCCTTGGGCATTTCACACAACGCCATCTCGTCCCAAGCCAAGCAACTTAATGCTTGTGTTATGGTAACGAGATGGATGATAGACTACTTATATACATTTTTTTTTGTAAATACATACATATTATAGATAGAAATGACACCCAGACTCCGAGCCAGTGGCTCTGGTTTAGACAAAGACACTTGCCCGACCCCGGAATCGAACCCGGGACCCGTTGTTCCAAAGGTGGCACATCTAACCACTAGACCAACGAGGCAGTCCTTTGCGTGTTGTGAGTTGGGTTGGCACTGGGTTTCGTCTCAAGTTTTCCTTCTCTATTGTCGATTCTTACGACACCCTTAAGATGAACTGGGGTGGTGACACAAGGTATTCTAAATCCGTCACCACACGGTCAGTGCTACATATAGCTCTGACCAACAACTAGTAAGTCGTTCTGAACAACCTTTTAACAAAAATCTCTGTTTCACTTATTTAAAGTTTCGTACTACTAATCCGATTCCGATAAAAAGCAAGGCAAAATCTGAAGACAAAATTAATCGATTAAAAAAGGATTTCGCAAATCGGCTTATTACTGACGGCTTTATTTTCGAAATTTGTTTGCTGCGTATTGGTTATTTATCCGGTTTTTTTTCCCTTACTGAAAGCTTATCAAGCTCCGCTCATCAGACAATGTAAATGAACTCTGAAAAGCTGTGGCTGACAGGTTGATGTATTCAGCGCGTGTAATTTGGGGTCAACACGTTCAGGCGCATTTCATCCGTGAATTAATTAATGGCCAGCATAACATGACCTTGTATCCTTGTCAAAATTCAAGAAAGCAACACATTATGAGTTACAGGGAAATGACCAGATCGTATGTGGGGTGACGGATATAGAATATATAGTGTCACTACCCCATTCCCTCCTAAGGGTGTCGTGAGATTTGGCAAAAGATAAGATAATACTAAATAGAACATCTTAGAATTTAGCAGAGACTGGAGCCTAAACTAGTCTCCGCTATTACAGACTGCAGTGATAAATTTATTTCATTAACTGTGTGTGTGTGAGAGAGAAGGACGTGTAGGTACATGGAAAAGATTGAGTATTTAATTTGTAGTATGAAAAGCGCATTGCTGGTAGGCCTCCCACCGAAATGATGATGATGATGATGACGTATATGATATGCCATTTAATAGAATTTTTTTTACATGTAACCTCATTTTTAATACTTTCAATCATGTAAAAAACACATTTTAACCTAAACTAATAAAAATACCTGAAACATCTTAAAATTAAAACATACATTATTAAATTTTCCTAATTCGTTTGCGTCATTATTTCATTGATCTTTTTCAGCACAAAATTGGAAGTTAATAGACTCGAATAAATGAAGGCAAATTTGGACTTTATCCGTTTTTTTAGATCCCAAAGTCAATACGGAAGCTCGACAATAAGCGGACTGTAATAATATTTGAGAAGCAAATCAAACAACTTGATGTTGGGGAAATATTAATTTGATTCATTCCCTGGACTTTTTTGAAGTGGCTTCTTGCAAAGGGTATGGAATTCTAAGGTCGAGAATAACGTTGACTAAGGACTGTGTGTGCCCAAAATCAAAAGGTTTGAAATATCTTATGAAATAGTACCTGTATCGTGGAACATTTAATGCACTAACACAAATGATACCCAGACAGAGCAAGGGCCTCTGGTTTACACAAAGACACTTGCCCGACCCCGGAATAGAACCGAGGACACGTAATCCAAAGGCCGGGCCCTTGCAACCCCTAGACAAAAAGGCAGTATGCATTTTTTTAATCGTTTTGAAAAGTGCAAGATAACATATGTTTTGGGGAACGATATTTTCAATAAATACTTGAAGATGTGTTAAAATAACAGTATGAAAATTCGATTCGATAATTCGATTAGGCGAGTCGATATCAAAGTCGATGAAATTGAATATTTTAAGATTCCGTTTCGATGATTATTTTACCTTTGAAGGCAATAGCCTAATTTAAATCACGCACATTTAATTTCCTGAGAAATTAATAAGATGAAAGGAATCTACAGGGCCTGCTCACAAAAATTATTCCACAAATCAGATGTAACCTCCAAGTAATATTTATTAGGTAATTCAGTATTTTTTTCTCGTTGGGGAAACTCTTGATAGATATAGCCAGCTAGTGGGACATTGGCTGGGGTTTGTGGGACTCCAGGGGCGTGGAAAGCTAGTACCCACTAAAACATCATCATCATCATCAGCCCATATTAGTCCACTGCTGGACATAGGCCTCTCTTAAAGAGCGCTTATTAATCTCAATCTTATTAATCTGAGAAGAAGAAGAAAAGAGCGCCATAGCGCCCTGTCTTCAGCTTGACGCATCCAGCTTCTGCCCGCAACATTTCGCAGTTCGTCGCCCCCTCTAGCAGAGGACCGTTTTACATTACGCTTGCCTATTCGCGGTCTCCACTCAAGAACTGAAATATACCACGGAATATTCTACAGAGCGAACTGCCTTGCGTGTAACTTCTATGACCTTCTCGCTTACCTGTGATCCTAAACTTTAATATATGTCATCATCATTATCATCTCGGCGTATACATAACCTTTGCCCTAAATTGGGCCCCGTGGGAGTTCATGGAGGGAAAGAAGCCTACTGTGCCACGCTGGCGAGACGGATTGGTGCTTTTGAGGTTAGGTGTGACTTGTTGCGTTCCTAAAGTCGCAATCTACGGCACCCTCATGATAGAATGGTTTGTTGACAATCATCTTAATTTCAGTCAAAAGACGTCCACTGCTGACATAGGCCTCCATCAAGTATTTCAGTAAGCCGCCCGCATCCATCGCTTTCCGACGACCTTAACCAGGTCGGTCCACCCTGTGGGAGCACTACTAGCACTGCCCAGCACAGCAGCAGGAATTTTGTGCCACATCAGGCATTAGCCCTACGTGCTATGTGCCCTGCCCACTGCCACTTATGTTTGGCAATTAATTGTTGACAATGCGACGTCTAAATCATTCACAATCACGACACGGGCGGTAATAGACATCTTATAATTGTTGGTTAACTGGATCCAAATTGCCTCCTGGATACCGAGAAGTAATTTCCCTCAATTAAATCGACTTTATGGCAGCCAGAGAGAGTCGTGATGCTGGCTGAAAACTGAAAACTGGCAAGGCTGAAACCTAGCCGCAAGAGAAGGAAAACTTAACACGAAACCTTGCGCCAACCCGTCTGGTCAGCGTGGCACAGTAGGCTAATTGTGATGAGAGGAGGCCCGACTCATCAGTGGGTCATTTATGGGCTGAGTAGCCACAGGTTTTTTGTGGTAGAGCCACGCTGTTAGCAGCATGAATGGGCCGGCTCGACCGGGTAAGTACCACACTCTCGCACAAGACCGACTTTTGAGTAGTAGCTTTTAGCCACTGCGCTTCGTTCGGTGAGCGAGAGGGCCGGAGGCCCAACCCCCCCCCACCCCTGGGGAGGGCAAAATAAAGGACGGCAACGCACTTGCAACCCCTCTGGTGTTGTGGGTGTCCATGGGCGGCGGTGATCACTTACCATCAGGTGACCCGCTTGCTCGTTTGCCTCCCTATTCCATAAAAAAAAAGGGTCGGGGATTGTATTGTATATTACACAGGGTTTCGTATCAAGTTTTCCTTCTCTTGCGGCAAGGTAAAAGGAAATGACAAGGCCGAATACCTAGCCGTTTCCGGCATTGTCATTTCCTTTTGTCGACTCATACGACACCCTTAGGATATTAAATAAATAATAATAAATTAAATAAATATCCTTGGACATTTCACACAACGCCATCTCGTCCCAAGCTAAGCAACTTAATGCTTGTATTATGGTAACGAGATCGATGATAAACTACTTAGATACATTTTTTTTTGGAAATACATACATATTATAGATAGAAAACACCCAGACCCGGAACAAATACTTGTAGGTCGTACAAATATTTCTTCCGTGCGGGAATCGAACCCGCGACATGCTGCGCAGCAGTCGATCGCTCAACCACTGCGCCAACCGTGTCGTCATGGATGGTAATTAGCCTACTGTGCCGTGCTGGCCAGACGGGTCGGCACAGGGTTTTGTATCGAGTCTTCCTTCTCTTACGGCTAGGTTATTAGCCTTATTATTATGTTGGCTCTTACGACACCCTCATAATGGAATGGGGTAATGACATGTTGTATTCTAAATCCATCCACTGGAATTAAGTTTAAGTTGCTTAGCTTGGGACGAGATGGCGTTGTGTGAAATGTCCAAGGATATTTATTTATTTATATTTTATGTAACTAGGAGGGCCGACCCAGTGCTGGGATCATATATGGTCTGAGTAACAGTAGTAGTGATGGGAGAAGGCCCGACTCAACAGTGATTTATGAGCTGAGTAGTAACTAGTATTAGTTTTGTAGATTATGGCGCACAAGCGTACCTTTATTCCCGTGTACTGTGTCTTCAAAACTGATTGAACTTAGATCTGCAAAAAAATTGACATATTTATTACTAGCGACCCGCCCCGGCTTCGCACGCGTGAAATTATGCATGTATTATACATATAAACCTTCCTCTTGAATCACTCTATCTATTAAAAAAAACCGCTTCAAAATCAGTTGCGTAGTTTTAAAGATTTAAGCATACATAGGGACGGACAGACGACATCGACTTTGTTTTATAATTATGTAGTGATGTAGTGATGTAGTGATTATCTAATATAGTATAGTGAATGATAAATAAATAAATATCCTTGGACATTTCACACAACGCCATCTCGTCCCAAGCTAAGCAACTTAATGTTTGTGTTATGGTAATGAGATGGATGATAAACTACTTATCTGGTTTAGACAAAGACACTTGCCCGACCCCGGAATAGAACCGGGGACCCGTTGATCCAAGGCGGCACATCTAACCACTAGACCAACGAGGCAGTATTATCATTACATAGTACAAAACAAAGTCACTGTCATCTGTCCGTCCCTATGTATGCTTAAATCTATGCAACGGATTTTGAAGCGGTTTTTTAATGTAAAGAGTGATTCAAGAGGAAGATTTATAAGTATAATACATGCATAACTTTAGATGTTCGTTGCACCCGTGCGAAGTCGGAGCGGGTCGCTAGTATATCTTTAATAACTTTTAATGCAATACAGCGTTTCAGTTCTGATTAACTTGCCATTGAAAGTCAAATGAGCAACAGACATGCTACCAGTGTACTAAACTCGACCAAAAGCGATGAATTTACAATAGGTGCTGAACTATTAATGAACTCGGTCTAGATCGCAACGTTGCTGGAATTTACATAGCTTTGCATTCGGTATGCACATAGAAAATACAGCTGAGCAACTCTATTAGTGATGGCGTTAGGCATTTTTTGAACAAATGTTTACCAGAACAATTTCATCATCATCATCATCATTATCATTTCAGCCAAAAGACGCCTCGTCAATTTCTTTTTTTTTATTTATAAAAACGTAGCAGTTTAAAAACATGAAATTCACGAACACAAATTACACCCAGACTCACAGAAGTGCCTCTGGTTAACACAAATACACTTGCTCGGCCCCGGTATCTAACCCATGACCCCGTGATCCAAAGGCGGCACATCCAACCTATAGGCCAACGAGGCAGTCCTTCTGTCGGCTCTTACATCACCCTTATGATGGAATGGGATGGTGATACTAACCGTAATCTCAGTAATATCTGGAAACGTATCGGTAGAAGCATTTGTGCAATCTATACACCGCGCTCGCTCTTTTGGGGTGACTTATAGCTTTTGCAAAAAGCTTTATTTCAAATCCACGACTTTGTGAAATATAGCACTTGAGAAGTACTAATGGAAACGTGGCTTGGGTACGTTTCCAAAGATTTCTATGTAAATAACGATCTGACCGTGTGGTGACGGATTTAGAATATATTATAGTGTCACCAACCCATCGTAAGAGCGGGCAAAAGGAAACGTCAAGGCCAATAACCTAGTCACAAGACTCAGTCACTAAAATGACAGCTAGATTTTTTAGGGCTAACATAACATTGCCTTGTCATTTCCTTTCATCGGCTCTTACGACACTCTCAGCGTGAAATTGTGTGGTGGGTGACACTTCTAAATCCACCACAAGGACTATTAATATAATTAATTTTTAAACCCCGACGCAAAAAGAGGGGTGTTATAAGTTTCACGTGTCTGTCTGTCTGTCGGTCTGTCTGTCTGTCAGTGGCACCGTAGCTCGCGAACGGATGAAGCGATTTCAATAAAGTTTTGTTTTTTGTCAAGTTTTTTTGTATGAAAGGTGAGTTACGGGCGAGTGTTCTTAGACATGTTTGATGAAAATCGGATGAGCCGTTTAAAAGTTATGAGGGGTGAAAGTGGGGAAGAATAACCGAATGTCTGCAAATATAATCGAGTGGGGTCTCAAATCAAAGCGCATCACGTGCAATTTAACAAAATCTACATTATAATAAGTATGTACCTATAAAAAGTATAAAATAAAAATTTTAATAAACCCCCGACACAATAACCTTTAAAATGTAAAAAATAAATACTTCGCGTTGGGGGACCAGGGGTCAGGTAATAAATAAGTGGGAGTGGTCCCCCAACGCGAAGTATTTATTTTTATTTTTTACTTTTTAAAGGTTATTGTGTCGGGGGTTTATTTAAATTTTTAATTTAATTTTTTCTATCTTTTCATTAATCTCTATGGACATAAAATTACTGTCAATTTCTGTTCAATTCGTGTTGCAGAACAGCATAGTAACTACTACTTATATTCAGCCCATAAATGACCCACTGCTGAGTCGGGCCTCCTCCCATGACAGGGAGGGTAATTAGCCCACTGTGCCAATCTGGCCAGACGGGTCGCCACAGGCTTTCGTTTCAAGTAGTTTTCCTTTTCTTATGGCTAGGTTATAGGCCTTGTCATTTTTTTTTTGTCAGCGCTTACGCTACCCTCAGGGTGGAATATGCGTGACTTGTTGTATTCTAAATCCGTCATCACATGGTCGTGGTGACTGATGGATGCCTATAGCCGCTTGAACCGGAGCTGCCAGATTGGGAAACCTTACAGAAAATCGTCTTGACGGTGGCGTAAGAGGCGAGTAAAAGAAGCAGAAGCAAGAGGCAGATCACCTAGCCGAAAGAGAAGGAAAACTTGATACAAACCCTGTGCCAACCCGTCTTGCCAGCGTGGCACAGTAGGCTAATTTCCCACCACGAATTTGGAGGAGGCCCAACTCAATAGTGGGTCATTTCAGGGCTGACACGACGACGACGACAGAAAATCCCAAATAACTCGATCCTTGGCAGCTATGTTTTTGTAACGAGCAAGGATTGGTTTAAAAAATAATCCTTTTCATACTGATTTTTGTCCGTGTGGTGACGGATTAAGAATACACAATGTCACCAACCCACACTATCCTGCGGGTGACGTAAGAAGCGACTAAAGGAGCGCAAGAGGCAGATCACCTAGTCGTAGGAGAAGGAAAACTTGATACAAACCCTGTGCCAACCCGTCTTGCCAGCGTGGCACAGTAAGCTAATTTCCCTCCATGAATTTGGAGGAGTCCCGACTCAGTAGTGGGTCATTTATGGGCTGAAACGACGACGACACTGACTTTGTTCCCACGTTAGGATTTATGATCCATTCATTAACATAATTCCATTTTCAAACATGGCTACACCCAGGTTACTATTGAGCTCCTAAGCACATCACTCAATAACTGTTCACTGATGCACTCTAGTTCGCCATTTTAGCCAGTAATTACCGGAATTTAGTGTCCATTCATTACCGCTGATGCCTCATGTGCAGCTTTAATGAGCGATTCCGACTAATTGCCCAGCCGGCCGAATGATGGCGCTAACACGAGTGACCAGTAAATAATCTGTGCGAGCGCGGACATTGTGTGGCTAACTGCGGTTGTGGCTATATAAATTACAAAGCAGGACTGTGGCTTAAATTTCAAGCGAATTTCAGGGAGATTTTACAAACGAAATGGTCGTTATTTAAATAGCATATCACAAAGCTTTCCAAAAAGATATGTGCTGCCTGTGGCTTGGCTTGTGTGAAACCCGGGCTGGATGTTAAATAAATAAATAATAAATAAATATCCTTGGACATTTCACACAACGCCATCTCGTCCCAAGCTAAGCAACTTAATGCGTGTGTTATGGTAACGAGATGGATGATAAACTACTTATATATATATATATATTTGTAAATACATACATATTATAGATAGAAATGACACCCAGACTCCGAACCAGTGCCTCTGGTTTAGACAAAGACACTGGCCCGACCCCGGAATCGAACCCGGGACCCGTTGATCCAAAGGCGGCATATCTGACCACTAGACCAACGAGGCAGTCAAATATAAAAGTTGAATAACAAAAATTGGCACTTTCTAACTTACCACTTAGCTCATAAATGACCCACTGCTGAATCAAGCCTCCCCGTTATATGGAGGGTGTAATTAGCCTAATGTGCCACGCTGGCCAGACGGGTTAGCACAGAGTATTGTAACACAATACAGTTCCCCCTCATAATCGGAGGGGCCCGCCTCGATGCATAGGGCTCTCCTAGATTTATAAGAGGCGGGCCAAGGCCCCCAGGGTCACGGAGTATGCTCCCGCAATGGGAGTGAATCCTGTGGCCCGCCGTCGGTTTTAGTGGGTAGGATCTCTACGCCATCCCAGAGTCCCACATACCCCGGCCAGTCTCCAAGTTTAAGTCGGAGATCCTCATGGATACTCGGCCGGTATCCATCAGGGTCTCCGACTTAAAAAAAGAGTATTGTAACAACTTCTTTTGCGGCATTGACATTTCCTTTTGTCGATTCTTACGACACCCTCACGATCGAAGCGGGTGGTGACACTATATATTCTAGATCCGTCCCCACACGGATTAAAGCATGGTAACCGACATCAATTTAAAGAAGGTTTTGTTTTGTTTGTAGTTTTTTGTAAAGAAACACTTGCATTGGGTATAGCGCGGGCAGTTTACAAACAAGTAATTCACGATCGCAAATGATACCCAGACTCTAGCTAGTGCACCTAGTCTTTATAAAAGCACTTGCCCGACCCCAGAATCGAACCGGGAACCCGTGATCCAAAGGTAGAACTCGTAGACCGACAAGGCAGACTACAAAAGTGCCTTTTTTTTAAATTTATTTTGTGACTGCGCCACAGACTTATGTAGTCCGTGTCCTTTTTAGCAATGAATGGTAATTATTTGCTCTTCTTTTTTTTCCTTTCGTCTGTCGTACCCAGCGCCTACAAAAGTGCCTTAGGTATACCTCTCATAATTAACGTCAGTATCAATTTAAGTTGGCGCCGACTTTAAATGGTTGTTTTTCGTCTTATCGTCACTTTACATTCATTTTATCTTTTCGCGCCATGGAGTCCCATTTAGCCAGTCCCCAACGGAAGGGCATCCAGGAGTACATTCAAAGTATAAAACAGCTTACATATTGTTTTGGATAACCACGTGTAACTTAATCATTTTTGCGGTTAGTTTTAGAAACTATTTAGTTCTTCATTTCTCAGCCCATAACATACGCACAGCTGAGACGGGCTGCCCCCAAGTACATGAATAAAATAGAATAGAAAAATGCTTTATTGTATAACCCAATTATGACGTCTACAATAGTCATCGGATACATCTTCTACAATATAAAAATGAATCGCAAAATGTGTTGGTAACCGCATAACTCAACAACGCCTGGACCAATTTAGCCAATTTTTTTTGTTAAATGTGCGTTGAAGTTCAAGGATGGTTTTTACGGCGAGAAAAAATTGAATAATTGCCGGAAATCCCCTTAAAACAGCGTTTTTCTTTTTCCCATACTAACGTTTCCTAACTAAAACGTAGAGACAAATTGAGCTTTATTGCTATTTTATAAAGATCATATTAAATTACAACAACTCACTGTTGTCTAAGCAATGTAGGTGTGTTCCTAACGTCAAAGAGTCAATTTTTTTTGACAGGCCGAAGTCTGTCGGTTTCGCTAGTCAGTTATAAAATACTACTACCAGGTCGGAACGCGGCACCAACCGAGAAGACCTGGCGGAAGAAACTCGGTGGGCTTGTCTCTTTTATAAACGCCATATTACAATAACCGTTCTCTTATAACTAATTTCGTTTGGTTGCGAAAGGCGCTCAACTGAAATATGAATTTTATAATTAAAAACAAGATAGAATAATTAAAAATGAAATTATAGGTCTTGAATCCAGTGAGCCGACCAACCCCAAACAGCAGCACCTATTCACAAGCATAACGCATGTGGCAGCCATCGATCTCCTCAACCATATCAAAGGGAAGTGTTCGACACACCCTACTGTGCTGGTCGCTGGCCAGACAGGATGGCATTGGGTGTCGTATCAAGTTTTCCTTCTCTTGCGGCTAGGCTTTCGGCCTCGTCATTTCCTTTTGTCGGCTGTTACGAAACTCTCGGGTTGAAATAGAGTGGCAACACCATGTATTTTAAGTCCGACACCACACGGAAATCTTCATTCGTATAATGACCGGCAAGTAACTTGACTGTGCAGTCGTTATTTTTATATCTCAATCTCGGCGAAGGGAGGCAAAACCCATGCAATTGGTTGAAGATATAAGAAAAATTTTCCCCACTACTTTTTGATCATAAATTGTTCACCAGCTCTAAGGGCCAAAGCACACTAGCTACTTTTAGCATCGACGATCAGCGACTACTCGGTTTTTAGAAGCTAAATACGGCGACCGAACACTCCACATTGCACACTTAAAAACGCCAAACGCGGAGATTGAGTCGCTTTTTGTAGCGCGACACAGCAGCTGAACGCTACTCTCCGCACACATTCGGATGCCGGTAGCATCGATTTGGCGTCTGCCGAACACGACTTGACTATAGACAACACTAAAACATATGTTCCCGATACCGCGTTCAAATGCAGAAAGTCGCGAATGGTGCATCATGACGCGCGTTTCCGATACCTCGACCGAACGCATAAAGTCACTAAAACGCGATGCAGTCGCAAAATCTAGTAGTAGCTAGTGTGCAGTGGCCCTACGAGACTTTCTGGATTGAATTTGTTGGTCACACCAAGCAAGTATACAAAATAAATGCGAGCTCTGCAATAATTCGATAGAAACCATTTCCAAACGCGTTCCTATGAAAATGTGTAGCAATAATGAGCGGTGTAATGGGTGTGGCGTTTCTACAATAATGACGTCATTATTTTGTGCAACGAACAGATCTCTTGTTTCTCCGTTTCTCTTTTTATGTAGTTTGCCTTTCCCCGGCGGATTGCATCTGAAATGGGGGCATTCAATATCCTTTCTTTAGATATATTATTTAGATACAGGCTTTTCTGTGATGATTTAGAATAATTGGTGTCACCACCACATTCCATCATGAAGGTGTCGTATGAGTCGACAAATGGAAATGACAGGGCCGAAAACCTAGCCGGGAGAGAAAAAAACTTGATACGAAACGGTGGGCTTCGTGGAAATCCTTGGGGGACGAGCAGTGGACGTGTTTTGGCTGAAACGATGATGATGAAATAGTGACCGCCTTGATAGTGGTATATTATAATAAAAGATGAACAGCCATAAAAGACAAGGAAAAGTTTGACATTCTCGATGCGAAACGACGACCATTTACGCCAGTCAAACGACAGAAAGGAAAATATTCAACATGTAATGGGGACAAAAATATAATTTGGGTCTCCCACTCATTACATTATCATATAACGAGTGTCATTATACAGATCCGACGACAACATGTTTCGTTCACACTTTTGGTTAAGGGCGCTCCACACTGGACTGACGCATTTTTTTCAGTTATAAATTATAGCATTTATTTGATCATATACAAACAGAGTTTTTTTTATCACCGATTTGAATGCCTTTGACCCTGCAAGCTTGCGTGATGGAAAGCAACGCCAGGGTCTAAGATGTAGCAGGCAATTCAAGGAAATGCCGTGTCGGGCACCGGCTCAAAGGCCGCCTAGGGCCAAAGGCATTCAAATCACTGATAAAAAAAAATGTCCAGCAATGGACGTCTATTGGCTGAAATGACGATATGTCAGCTAACTTAATTTTCAAAATAAAAACAGCAAATCGATAGAAAAATAACTACAATATCCCATTTGAATGTCTTAGCATCATTCACAGTCATTTCTATTGAAACATCGACTGATTTTTCTCGAAACATTCCATCTTATTCTACAACAGGCTTTACGCAGTAATATTTATACCGATTCATAAATCATTTAGGTAAACGCTTTTTAAGCACAATTTCTTTTACCGAATACAAGAATTATCATGGAAATAAACGACACTCGAGTCAAAGTCGTTAGCAAATAAAAGATCTCTGGAGATTGTATGAAAGGAAATGTTAGAGGGATGCCAGGGATGAATGCCTTGGCAATTAGGGGTTGTTTTCGCCTCCATGCGTAGCTTTTAAATATCCTCAGCTTTAGAGTAATAACACGAAGACTACTACTTATACTTATTAATTAGCCTACGGTACCACGCTGGCCAGACGGGCTGGCACAGGGTTTAGCATCAAGTTTTCCTCCTCTTGCGGCCAGGTTTTCGGCCTTGTCATTCCATATTGTCGACTCTTACGATACCCTTAGGATGTAACATGACACAATGTGGCACTTTTTAACCCCCGACGCAAAAAGAGGGGTGTTATAAGTTTCACGTGTCTGTCTGTCTGTGTGTCTGTCTGTCGGTCTGTCTGTCTGTCTGTCTGTCTGTGGCACCGTAGCTCGCGAACGGATGAAGCGATTTCAATAAAGTTTTTTTTTGTATGAAAGGTGAGTTACGGGCGAGTGTTCTTAGACATGTTTGATGAAAATCGGGTGAGCCGTTTAAAAGTTATGAGGGGTGAAAGTGGGGAAGAATAACCGAATGTCTGCAAATATAATCGAGTGGGGTCTCAAATGAAAGCGCATCACGTGCAATTTAACAAAATCTACATTATAATAAGTATGTACCTATAAAAAGTATAAAATAAAAATTAAATTAAAAATTTAAATAAACCCCCGACACAATAACCTTTAAAAAGTAAAAAATAAAAATAAATACTTCGCGTTGGGGGACCAGGGGTCAGGTAATAAATAAGTGGGAGTGGTCCCCCAACGCGAAGTATTTATTTTTTACTTTTTAAAGGTTATTGTGTCGGGGGTTTATTTAAATTTTTAATTTAATTTTTTTTAATGTAAAGTTTTAAGTATCTTTCATTGTGCGAGTAGTCTTACTTTAGTTTACACACACTCCAGAATTAAGTCAAGTAGTTGCTAGACATTTAGTCTTTATTTAATTATTTAGCTAATAATAATTTACTTAGAAAACTTCCAGAATAAACCGTCAGGCTTACCTAAAATGGCTTCACATTGGTAGCTCGGCTGAGCTTCTTACTCTAGTACTTCTGTGTCCCAAACCAATTTCGAGGCTTTTATTTATTGAAAAATTCGTGGCATTATGACAATGCCAACAAAGGTTCTTATCTGGCAGCGTTTTAGACAAAGATTTCTTATTAGAGGGAGATTTAGAAAAATATTTGCCTAACAATGCCTTTTTAGTGTGGCTCCAGTTTTGTTATGAATAATATAAAGCTATGTTCACAGTGACGGGCGATATTGTATTCGAAATTGTTTCCAGCGAATAGGTACTAACTAAAATGTAGTTTTGGTATACTATATCTTGTCATTTACAAGGTAAACATTTACTTAGTGAAAAGCGGTTATTTCAATATTACAAACAGACAATAAATTGTATTTATTTGTAGGTATACAGATAGGATGCATTATATTAGATTGCAGTCTTAAAAATAGTTTATTTTTTAATAATCACATACTAACATTCATTTTAACGTTTAGGGTTCCTAAATTATCCATATTTTTTTGGTAGTAAAAAAGCGGCTCTTATTGATTATTCTACTGTTTCATGGTTACAAACGCATTGTTTTTATTTATTATTTTTTTATGCAACATTAAGTTGAAAATAGGCGGACTTTAATGCCTTAGGCCAGCTATACTCGAAGTGCGTTCCGCGGAACCCTAGGGTTCCGCGATACCTCTGTAGGGGTTCCTCAAAAATTTAGAAAAAAAATCAAAACATCGTTCTCAGGTCGAACGTTTTGACTCCGCGGCCGCGCGTAGGTATACTTAATTTATTTATTTATTTGTATTTGTTTAAACATGTGTTACAATAGCTGGTATAATATCTCATAACCTTGGTATCAACATGAATACTTGTGAGCGCAAATACTATTGTCTTATTGTAGGGTTCCATCAAGTATTTTGCTTCCCAAAAGGGTTCCGTCACCAAAAAAGTTTGAGAACCACTGCCTTAGGCAGTCTTTCTAGTCAACCTTTGGGCGATGCAGAGAACAACATGGTAGGCGCAAATAAAAGAGACACAGGGAAAAATACATATGACCACCAAAATAAATGTTATTAATTTATCTAATTATAAATATACCCATATAACAATATAATTTATTATAACATATAACAATACAAAATTTTAAGAAATAGAAGTGCTATGTTCTTGAATTTTCGTACACAGCTTTAATAGTTCTACCGACTACTATGGCTATAGGGTTTTTTGTTGCGCCCTGGGATTGAAGCTGAACGATCCTAGTTGGAACATCACTGTGGCAAATTTTGCATAACTTTTTCCTTAGAATTAGGATTAGCCAGAATCGGATAGGTGAATTGGTAGGTTATAGTCGTCGGTCCACCGTGTGGGAGGCCTACCAGCACTGCGCCTTCCGGAACGCGGTCGCCACTCGAGGACTTTTCTGCCCCATCGGACGTCGGTCCTGCGAGCTATGTGCCCTGCCCACTGCCACTTAAGTTTGACAATCTGGTGGGCTATGTCGGTGACCCTGGTTTTCCTGCGTATCTCCTCATTTCTGATTCGATCTCGCAGGGAAACTCCGAGCAGTCCAGTTCTCGTAGTCCACGAACGCCAGACAAAGGGGCAGGTTATACTCCTCGGTCTTCTGTATAACCTGCCGTAGCGTTAAAATATGGTCTACGGTACTGAAGCCTTTTCGGAAACCGGCTTGTTCGGGAGGCTGGGAATCGTCAAGCCTGCACGCGAGTCGATTCGTGATGACCCTCGAGAACAACTTGTAGACATGGCTCAGAAGTGAGATGGGTCTGTAGTTCTTCAATAAGGTGTTATCTCCCTTCTTGAAGAACAGCACCACCACACTTCTGTTCCATGCCTTTGGCGTTCGTCCTTCGAGTATGACGGAATTGAATAACTTCTGAAGGGCCCTAAGGATCGGTTCTCCACCCGCCTTCAGAAGTTCTGCGGTAATTCCGTCATCACCCGCCGCCTTGTTGTTTTTAAGTTGCTCGAGAGCCATCCCGATCTCACACAGGCTGACGTCCGGGAGGTCTTCTGTGTAGTGCCGGGTTAATCTAGCTCGTGGGTCGTCTGCTAGATTTATGACGGGTTCCTGTGTAGACGTGTACAGTTGTCCATAGAAACTCTCGACCTCACCCAAAATCTCGGACTTCGACGTGACGATCCTGCCGTCATCAGTCTTCAGCCTGACGAGCTGGCTTTGCCCAATAGACAGATCCCTGGCAAAAACCTTGGAGCCCCTGTTGCGTTCAATAGCCTCTTCAACACGATTCGTGTTGAATCGGCGTATATCACGCTTCAGGGACTTTGATATCTGTCTATTGAGCATCCGAAGCTGCGTCACATCATCTGTAGACTGCAGAACCATTTTCCGTCGCTCGTCCATGAGATTTAGGGTGAGGTCCGAGAGCTTTTTGGCCGTTTTCAGGCGTTGGGTCTCACAGAACTTCGACCCAACTTTGCGGACAGTCTCCAAGATGTAGTCGCGGGTATCTGCTAGTATTATATGTTCGTATTCCTCCATATAACTTTTTTCAACTACTGTTTCACGCTCTGGCCAAACAGGGTTTCGAATCAAGTTTTTCTTCTCTTGTGTTAACGGCCTTGTCGGCTGTAACGACAGCCTCAGGATGGAATGGGGTGATGAGACTATGTTTTTTATATCCGCCACCCCTCAGATACCACAAACCCGCTTCAGATAATCTCACAGAAAATCTATCCGTGTATGATGGCTCATGTGCGTACACCTGTCTGTACTAAACCAGGCAAGGGTTACTACGAGTACTTACTACTTACATGGGCCTTACCCTTCCCAAACCTAGAGGAGCTCTAACACACCAATGGTTCATTTACAGTCTTAAAAGAAGATGAATAAAGTCCAATATTTATTGTAGTAAAAAGTAGGTAGAGCACACGTGTAAACATGCATTGGGAAATGTACTAAACGATTTTTTGTTGACTGTTCTCGTGTCCCGTGCCCAAAAGTTGCTTTTCCCCTTCGTGGCCCTAAATTATGTAATCTTATCACAATAATGTCATTTCCCTGTTTGTTTTAAAGTGATAGAACGTTTTTGGTTTCACTGACGATAAGAACTAGAAACAACCATACTACGAGTAAACAAGGGTGCGTTATGATTACCGGACGAAAAAGAAAGTTGATGTAGCGGCCTGAAAATGATGGTTCATGTGTCCACACTACTTACTACTTAACTTACTTAACAAGTAGGTATGTGTATGTGTTTCTGTGTCGGAACAGAAGAACTAATTTTCATTTCTCTTTTGAAAGTTATTAAACAATATAATATTTTTATAACCATATTATGGTTATAGAAATATTGAAATTAAACACTTTAACCGATTTATCGCTTGTATATTACATTATTTAATTCCCGATGTTTTGAATGCTTTGCAGCAGTCGCGGTCACGGGGGAGACCAGATGACAGGCGTCTTTAAAAGAAACTGAAAAATCTACCGCCTATTGTTGTTGTTTTATTGAAAACGTTCCCTGTGCGCGCAGAAATCGCTCACGGTGTCCAGAGGTTTCCAGATGGGTGTTGAGCTTGAGATTTGATAAATTTAATGAGTGGATGCCAAGCAGTTGGCACATGCCAACCATCCTCTTTATTGAAATTTGTATGATTTTTAACCTCAAGGGCCTCGCGGGTCAGGCTTGGAATGTAATGATTTCAGTAACTAATGATTCCAAGAATGATCCGCGAGGCGAGTTATGAAATAAAAGAAAATAGTGTACTTATACAGGGTTGATACGACATAGGAGTATTTTTTTTAACTACGTATACTAGGTATCATTTCGAGGCTCTGTACCAAAAATCAATTAAATTGGAGCAATAGTCTAGCCGCAAATGATTTTTTAAATTTTTGCCTCATTTGAACATGATGTATCTTTCCTAACAGATGTTTATGTCTAACGCATCGTTTAGTAACCTTAGGGGCTGTCCATTAATCACGTGATGTTTTTTTAACATTTTTTAACCCCTCCCTCCCACTTGGTGATACCTGGTGAGGTTTAAGACTACGCCTTCACCCCCCATGAAAAATCACGTGTATTTTTTTTGTACCGTTTCGAATTCATACTAATCACATATACTCGTAGTATACGTAGTGTAATTTAATGCCCCTCTGTCATATCAACTCTGTATAACACAAGAAATAAATCGTTAAAAGTTTTTTATCCCTTATTATGCGCCATTGTTGCACGGCCATCATAGCCAACAGCTAGTATAAAAGCAAGGCTCGTCTATTTTTTGTTCCGAAATAGAGTGGGGCTACTACAAAAACTCATATAGTTCTCGCTCGAAAGGTTTTCACGATTCATTGGGCAATGACTGTTATGTATGTGGGGAAGTTTGGACAGTTTGAGCAAGTGTTGTTGTACAAATTGGATTTACTGCTTCTCTGTGGCCCGAAACTTGTTAATTAGATTAAGATTCTGTCTGTTTATGAATTTATTTGCTAGGCATATTCCGTTTCATATATGCCGGACGTACGGAGTCGAGAAGTTTTACTTTGTATGCGCCTCAATGCGCGTTTTTTTAGCTCTTCATGTCATCTTCAGCGTTATCTTGCTTCGAGACGGTAATGCTTTTGGAATTCCCGAACGTACGGATGGTTAATGAGCCTGTAATCACTGGCGTGGTACCCCATGCCGACATGTTAGGCAAAAAAGCACCTACAGTATACGCCAAATAACTTGACCAATGAATTAAGGGCTTAGAATATAGTAAGAGCCAAAAAAAGGAAATATCAAGGCCGAAACACTAGCCGCAAGAGAAGGAAATCTTGAATCGAATCCCTACGCTAACCCAGCTGACCTGCATAGCTTACTAGGCCAATTACCCTTCATGTGGTAGGAGGTTACCTGACTCAGCAGTGGGTCATTTATGGGCTGAGTAGTATTAGAAACTTGGGCAACAATGGCAACACATAAAAAAAAGACAAGCGAAAAGAAGACCTGGCGGAAGAAACTCTGAGGGTTTCTTCCGCCAGGTCTTCTCGGTTGGTGCCGCGTTCCGACCTGGTAGTAGTGTTCTAAAACTTATGTATCCGTTGACGATTGTGAACGCCATAATTGGTTTATACAATAAAGCATTTTTTTATTCTATTCTAACTATAAAAATTGAGCATTATTTTAATATAGATTTTTCTTTCTTGTTTTTTAGCAATAAAACGCCCTAATTCCTCAAATAAAAAATAAATAAAAGTCTTAAAATAAAAAATGCACATATTATTAATTAATAACAAACTGTAATTAAACTAGCCGACCCGGCAAACTTCGTACCGCCTCAGAATCAATGAATAAAAAAAACTAAATGTTTTTTTCTTATTTTCTCACCTTTTAAACCTTCCCTGGACTCGCACAAATATTTCAAGACCAAAAACAGCCAATTATCTCCAGCTGTTCTCAAGTTTTAGCGAGACTAACGAACAGCAATTCATTTTTATATATAAGAACTAGCGACCCACCCTGGCTTTGCACGGGTGCAACGATGAACCTCTAAATTTATCAGTCTTTCTCTACAATATTATGCATGTATTATCCATAAAAAACCTTCCTCTTTAATCACTATCTATTAAAAAAAACCGCTTGAAAATCCGTTGCGTAATTTTAAAGATTTAAGGCTTAAGCATACATAGGGACGGACAGAGGACAGCGACTTTGTTTTATACTATGTAGTGAAGATAACTACAATAGAATTAAATTTTACGATTGTGTTTCAACATGGTTATTTAATGTGATGTTATTCAAATTGATAATACATCTACAAACAAACGTACCTACGTGTAAGTTACACAGAGTAATGGAAAATTCGCTAACGAAAACTTGGATGGGACCATAATCCTTTAGGCTTGTGTGTAGCCAAAAGGTAAACACAAACTTAAAGGGTAACTAGAATTTAGTTTTGGTTAGTGTCAGTTACATTGATTAATTATTCTTCGAGCATGTGGAGGTAATATCTGATGGTGGCTACTACTTCTCAACCCAAAAATGACATTTTGTGTCAAGTTTATGCGGCTAGGGTTTCGGCCTTATCATTTCCTTGTGTCGGCTCTTATGATAACCTCAGGATGAAATGGGGTGGCGGCATGCATTCTAAATCTGTCACAACACGGATAGGGGCTAATTACTGAATTTAAAATAATAACAAAAATATATTTTCTTTCATGTTTCGCATTCTGTTGTCTTTTTTTTCATCCTAAGGCCCGGGGCCTGTTTATACGCCCAAATATTTGCCGCCAATTAGAGCGTTATGTTAATAGTACCGTCCGTGTGGTCCGAGTCACCCCCATTCCATCCTGAGGGTGTCGGAAGAGCCGAGAGAAGATAATGAAAAGGCTGATAACTTAACAGCAAGAGAAGGAAAACTTGATACGCGACACTTTTTTTTTTTGGTTTGGCGGGAAAAAATGCCTGACCGCACATCCCGCGTCCGGGGAGACTACAGGGTAGTGTCGGGCCCTCACCCACTACAATAACCCGCCGTGCGCCGACACCGACCTCACGGCGGACCACGGGTACCGCGTACGTTTCTACCGTGTTCCGCAGGCGGCAGCCCCATCGGGCACCCTCTCCCATGCGACGCCCCGCGCAGTTGGGCGTCACACCTTCGCGGTAGGCTATGCGGGCGGACGGTGGGCTATCACGTGACCCTTTTTTTTTTTTTTTTTTTTTTGGTTTCGCTGGGGAAATGCATTACGCATACCACCGCCCCCCGGGGGAGAGGTCGGTGATTATGTGGGACTCCCGGGACAGAACCCGTATACCCACTAAAACCCCAGCGGTATACCCTCACACGGCACGCTTGGGGCGCCAACGGTTCGCGCGAGCGCAGTCAACGTTGACGCCCCGACGAGGTGCCCGCTACGCGGGCAAGCGACTATCAGAGAGGGCGCCCCGGTACACTGGGACGCCCTCAGTCATCGAGGCTTTCGTCGGTGGCGGGTCCCCCGACCCACCACCGGCCTCTATGGCGGGGGAAGGAGGTGAGCGTACAGTCGCCTCCTTCTCCCCGGCCTCCGTCTGCGGCGCGGATCGGCCAGGACGTCTTCCTCCCTGACCCGCTCCGCGGCCTCCTTCTGCGACATGACGTCCTCGCAGAAGGAGGCCATTGCTTCCCACCCCTCCACCGTCGCCAGCCCGGCGGCTGGGGACCCCAAATCCTCCTCCCAGTGGCGGATCAGGGCCTCTCGCGCTCTGTCCCTGACCCGCCTTGCACCACCACCGTCGAGGAGGGGCAGCGCTCCCTCCTCCGCTATCACGTGACCCTGAGCTAACCCGTCTGGCCAGCATGGCACAGTAGGCTAATCACCCTCCATGTAACTGGAGGATGCCCGACTCAGCAGTGGGTTGTCTATCGTTCGTTTCAGCCCATTAATTACCCACTACTGAGACGGGCCTCCTCCAAATTCATGGAGGGAAATGAATCATGGCACAGGGTCTGTATCAAGTTCTCCATCTCTTGCGGCTACGTGATTTGCCTCCTGCGTCCCTTTAATCGGCTCTTACGACACCCTCGGGATGATATGGGTTGGTGACACTGCGTATTCTAAATCCGTCACCACACGGAGTTGGCTGAATAGTAATTACAACATTAAAGCCCAAAGCGTATGCAAAGAGGTTCGTTAAATGTTATTAATTTGTGGAATGTAACCCTAATTGGTCTTCGCCATCGCTTTGACCAGAGGCCCGTGTAATACACCCAAATATTCGCCGCCAATTAGAGCGTTTTGTTAATAGCACGACGCGCGGAAGGTATATTCTCGAGACGGAACGGTTTTTCTCATTGCAGTCTATTAATTACGTCACATGCGGGGATAAGAGCAGGAAATGGTATACAATCATCATATGTAAGAGGGGGATAAAAAATTTATGCGTTCCAAACTGGTGGTAGGCGGTAGATTTTTTTAGATTTTGTAACCCAATATGTAAAGTTTTATTTACTTTCAAAATCCATTCACAATTTAAATATTATATTATCTTTATGTAACACTAGCTGACCCGGCGAACTTTGTTCCGCATTATAAATATTTAAAACAAAAAGAAAGTTGGACATAGGATACCTGAGATTTTTATCCCGTCCGTATAAAACCTACTTTAACAAAACGCAACTGACAGCGAAACGTTATGTTGTCTATAGTTTAATATGGCCGAAAATTTGACAATTAGAAATTTTGAATTCGACTTGTATAAATTGTTGTAATTCACATAGTATCTTTATAACTTGTAGCCTATGTGTTATTCTGATGTATAAGCTATATTATTGTAAAGTTTCATTAAAATCCATTCAGTACTTTTTACGTGAAAGAGTAACAAACATCCATCCATCCATCCATCCATCCATCCATCCATCCATACTTACAAACTTTCACGTTTATAATATTAGTAAGATAGTAAGATATGCGAAGCGGAGATGCACGAGTTCGAAGCCCACGCTGGCGTCACGGCAATAGCTAGTAATATTGTATGAATAACTAGCTGTCCCGGCAAACGTTGTTTTGACAAATAATTAACCATCCCCCGCGCAACCCCCTTCACCGCGCAACCCCCACCCCGTGCAACCTCCACCCCGCGCAAACCCCACCCCGCGCAACCCCTGCGCAACCCTCTAGGTCTTATGGATCCAGAGATATCGTGATGACTCAATCTATCTCTACAACATCTCCTATCGCAAACGTTGTTTTGCCATGTAATGAAATAGGGGTTGATCGTAGAGGGGTGAAAATTTAGGATTGTTAGTATTTTTTTATGCTGAATCTTAAAAAATAAAAGCAAACAATTTTCTCTAAAAAATAAACATTTTTTTTTGACCCCCCCCTTAAAATTTAGGGGGATGAAAAATAGATGTTGTCCTATTCTCATACCTACCCAATATGCTCACAAAATTTCATCAAAATCGGTCAAGCCGTTTCGGAGGAGTTTGGCATCTAAAACTGTGACACGAGAATTTTATATATTAGATGTGTTGACTATTTGTAAGTGTCCATCGTGACCCAAACAAAATAAAAGATTTGAATTTGACTATATATGTGCAGTTGTATTTATATGTGTAGTGTCAGTGTGGTGACGGATTTAGAAGACATAGTGTTACCGTTCCGCCCCATTCCATCCTGAGGGTGTCGTAAGAGGCGAATAAAGGAACGCTATCTATAGGCAGGTCACCGTACCGCAAGAGAAGGAAAACTTGTTACGAAATCCTGTGCAAACCCGTCTGGCCAGCATAGTTGGGTAATTTTACTGCAACGAGGCCTATGAGTAAATTAATTACTCATACTGTCAACTATCCAAGTAACTTATAAGGGTGGAGTGAGTCAATGACCGCATGGTGACCGATTTATCATACAGTGTCACCACCCCCTTCCATCCTGAGGGTGGCGTAAGGGACGACTATTGGAACGCAAAAGGCAGAACAACTAGCCGCAAGAGAAAGAAAATTTGACACAAAAGCTGTGTTACGATAATAAAATACCTTATCCCGAAAATAGTTGAACCCTATCAAATGAAAAATGTGCTCTTGTTCATCGCATATTGTAAGGTTACCAAACCAGTCATGTGATATTTTCATTTCGGATCATATGTAATAAGGAAAATTCCTCGATACTAACAGATAGGTTTACCCCTAATACCACCGTTATGAAATGGCGAATGCTTTACCGTAACAATATCGAATGGGCTGGATAAGTCACGTAGTCTTTTGTAGACGGATTTAGGGATAAATTACCTTATTTTTATTTACTGTTGGTTTTATTTGTGGACTATCGATGATTGGAAATGGAAGAAAGAAAATAATTATTTATTTTTTATAACCAACAACATACATATTATTTCGTCATAATATTTGATTTCGGGCCATCCAACTCGGCTCGGCAGTGTTCGGGTAGCTGCGAAAGACTTGGGAGCGAGAGAGTGGCTCGCTGCTTTAAGTGCAGCGAGCCCGGCCATACGGCACGCGAGTTCCAGGCCGAGCAACGACGCTGTCCGCTGTGTGCGGACATGGGCTTGTCCCATGAGCACCGGCTGGGCGGCGGGTCGTGCGCCCAGTCTAGGGGTGACCGGAAACGGCCCCCGAGGCGTGGCGGGGTGGACAGGGGTGCTGCCTCGGTGGCGCCCATGGACACCGACGCTGCGCGGACTGGGCAGGCGGTTGACGCGGGCCCGAGTATCCGGGCCGGTCCCCCCAGGCAGAGGGCCGAATAGGCCGCGGATCCCGGGGCAGGGCGCGGGGATGCCCTGCCCCACGGGGGATCAGACGTTGGACGACGTCCTGTTCGTTGTGCTCACGGCAGGACGTCGGGGCTCGTTGGAGCGTGGGTTTCAGGAGGCGATGAGCCTCCAGTCTGTGGCATAGCGGACGGGGCCCCAGTAGGCTAAGTTCCCGCAATGCCACCGACATGGACGCGAGAGAGAGAGCACCCCGGGGATGTTTTAGTGGGTAGGCCCCCACTCTGGGGGAGATTCCCACACACCCCCCCTCGGCCATCCCCGTGGCCGACGGGGATAGTCCATAAAGGATTTTTACCCCGGGCACCAAAAAAAAAAAGCAGGACAATAAGAGTTACTCACATAACTCGCAGGACTGACGCCCGATAGGGCAGAAAAAAAATAAGTTTAACGAATTTGTCGGGTGTATTTTACGCATTACTTAACTCCCGGAGTGTCAAAGGCTTTTTTTGTCTAAGTCTTGAATGCTTTTGACCCTGGTGATGGAAAGCAACGCCAGGGTCTAAGATGAAGCAGGCAATTCAAGGAAATGCCCTGTCGGGCACCGGCTCTCACATACACACGACGGAACACAGTAAAACTGCCTGACGCCGGACTTAGATGTTATGGTCCGCCCGGCTAGCTACTAGCCGGGCGGACCATTAGATCCTACCACCAAGCAAGCTTGCTTTGCAGCGTCGTGGTCATGGGTATTACAAAATGTTGCTTGTCAGTGTTTCTGTGTCAGTCGAAGGCTTCTGCTAAACTTAGAAAGGAGTTTTATCCGAGAGTGTTTTGCTTATGTCCAAAGCAACTCTGCTCGTTTGTTTGAAGGTTATAAGTGCCTTTTACCGCTTTTAAAGACTCAAGACGGTGTAACCGGTATTGAGAGGCCTTTAAAACGCATAATTCACGAACAGAAATGACCCAGAGCAAATGCCTGTTCCGGTTCCGTGTGGTGACTCATTTAAAATACACAGTGTCACCCCATTCTATCCTGAGGGCCGACAAAAGTCGGCTGTCGTAAGAGCCGAAAAAGGGATATGACAAGGCCGAAAACCTAGCCGTGAGAGAAGGAAAACTTGTTGAAATTGTAGGGTTTCGGCAGAGACGCAGCCCTGAATATATTAGTTTTGACGATAAATACCTAAATATCACTTGAGATATCAGACATATTTATTTAGACAGACATAGTAATAGAACGCTAGTTTGAATCACACACATCTTATGTGACAGATTATTATACGTAGCCAGCAGTACATGGCTATATCTTGAACAAAACTTGATAGGCCCTGACCCTGTGCCAACCCGTCTGGCCAGCGTGGCGTAGTAGCATCTAAACGCTTAAACTGCAACTTTTTTAAAACGAAAACCCTGCACTAGTTATAGCCTGTAACGCAAGGGTAGTTTACAAACATGTAATTCACGAACACAAATGAGATATACTTGGACATTCCTTGGACATTTCACACAACGCCATCTCGTCCCAAGTTAAGCAACTTAATGCTTGTGTTATGGTAACGAGATGGATGATAAACTACTTATATACTTTTTTTTTTTGTAAATACATACATATTATAGATAGAAATGACACCCAGACTCCGAGCCAGTGCCTCTGGTTTAGACAAAGACACTGGCCCGACCCCGGAATCGAACCCGGGACCCGTTGATCCAAAGGCGGCACATCTGACCACTAGACCAACGAGGCAGTCTTTATTGCGCTAAGAACACGGCGCTCTTCAGAGAAATATATGGTACATACATTGTTAAATATTGTGTTACAATAATAAATAGGTGATTAAAACTTTAAAGGTAATAATTACGTGTGCACGCCGTATTGAGCGACAAAAAGGTCCACACTCAGCATATTGTGCTGTGTTGCGACAAAGATCACAACAGGGCACACTGATTTTCAGCGTCAACCTAACCTACGTGAGGCGAACACGAAGCAACATTCATAGCTTAAAATAAAACGAAGAGCAAAACATACTCTAATACATACGGATTAGAGCATATTCCGCTCCTAGAGCAATATTTTCTTTACATGAAATTTAAATGTATGATGTAATGAAACCCAATCTCAGAGCAAGTGAACCGACGAACCCTGATCCAGAGGCGGCACTTTCAAAGACCAACAAGGCATAGTACTAAGTAAATACTCTCTAGACACATGTGCATCTCAGATCACAATGAAAAGTCATCGAAGTATGAAGCCTTTGTCTTGCATCTCCTTTGTACAGTACTCGTCTCTCTGTCTACAGGCACTAATGAGAAGGCTTAATATTCACTCGTAGCAGTACGTCTACTAAGAAAACTGAAATGAACATTTTCCTCAGCATATTGTCTTGCTGTATAGTTATCTGTGTGGCACGTTTTCTATTCGAAGACGTCAAACATACAAGGGGCATTAAAGGTTGCCTGTTCTTCACGGAAATGTAAGCCAAGTAAATTATGCATCCACTGCATCTACAGATAATGCATCATTTGTAGAGATGTCCGACACGTATCGATGTTTTGGGGTATCGATACACTAATATCTTATATTGATATATGACAATGCGATATCGTTTCGCATGGCCGGTATATCGACACAACAATATCGTATTGTACTAAAGGTAAAAAATGTATACCTACTAAGAAATATGTATAAACTCAAGTCAAATCTATATTATACGAAAAATACACTCATTAAAATAAAAACTATATGAGTTTTACTTTATAAAGCCAATATGATATCTTCGATTCGATATATTATATATCATGTCGACATAGAGGTAGTTAATTTAGAATCTTTATCGATACAATTAGTTACAATATAATTTATTACGGTTATTGACATCGTTAGTTGACGGGCCTCGTGGCGTAGCCGTTATGCAACTGACTTACGATCACGAAGTCGCGGGTTCGATCTCCGCACAGGACAATAATTTGTGTTTTAAATACATTATTCTATGTATTTACAAAAGTAAAAGTTGTATAAGTATTGCATCTGTAATCTAGTATCGTTATCACAAGCATTAAGCTTAGTTTGGAACCAGAGGACGTTGTGTGAATATTTATTTACTACTATACAAAATATCGATACCAAGCGGCATAAAGGACTTCCCTAATCATTTGTGTGATGCAGATGTCAGTTGTTCAAAAGTCAGTGATTCATAAATTCGCCATGGTCCTTTTGAGAATTAAAAATATTTATCTAAGTAGTTTATAAAATAAATTTTAAATTATTTAATAAAATTCTTTCATGAGAACAAACAAGACCCATTTCTGACTTACCATCCTCGATTTCGACGGAGGATAATTCTTCGATACATATACGATATACGCTTGATAATTACGCGTGGGTTTCCAAATATACCAAATATTAATTTAAAATGTCCTTGTCACATCTGATCAACCTGACCGTACCCGCCATTAAATAAATAAAATAAATATCCTTGGACATTTCACACAACGCCATCTCGTCCCAAGCTAAGCAACTTAATGCTTGTGTTATGGTAACGAGATGGATGATAAACTACTTATATACATTTTTTTTGTAAATATGTACATACATATTATAGATAGAAATGACACCCAGACTACGAGCCAGCGCCTCTGGTTTAGACAAAGACACTTGCCCGACCCCGGAATCGAACCTGGGACCCGTTGATCCAAAGGCGGCACATCTAACCACTAGACCAACGAGGCATTCCATCGCGAACGAAGAAATTTGGCAACTCGTTCCTTTGTCGCACCCTAAAAGCATGGAACCTCCCTGCGCACGTATTTCCACCTACCTACAATATTGGGTCTTTCAAACAAAGCGTGAAGAGGCATCTTGCGGGCTGGCAGGGTGGTGATGGCTAATGCTATACTTACAGTTTAGCACTAGGTATCCCCACTTCTGGACGGCATTTCCACTTAACAGCAGGCGGAATTCTCTTACATAAAAAAGAAACTCTCATTATGACCCCTCCCCCGCTTGTAATAATTTCCTGGGTGGTGACACCTGAGGTTGTAGTAACAGGAACGCACAAGGCAGATAACATCAGGACATCGTATTAAGTCCACATGGTGACGGGTTTATAAAACATGGTGTGTTGAGGATATCGTAAGAGCCGACAAAAGAAAATGCCGCTAACCTAGCCGCAAGAGAAGGACAACTTGATATTCTACTTGTCATCATTAGCCTTCATTCGGACATGCCATTGTTTTTAATATTCGTAGTTTGTTCCACTTTTGCGTGTCCGTTTGCCATGTGGCAAAGGCCTCCTCCAATCTTTCCCATTCTGGCCTTTCTATGGCCACTCAACCCCAAATGGTTCCCGCGATTTATTTGATGTCATCTACTTATATCGTTGGTATATTAAATTTTCATATAAACATTCAGAACTCAGGTGCCACTTGACAAGTCTTTGACTGGTGCATTTGCATCTCAAGGGAGGCGGGATCGATTCCCGGCTGAATGCGAAGTGGTATGCATTTGAATGCACCTGGGTTTCAAGCTTTGTCGTACCGGTCTGAGAATTGGTTATTTGATGTCGGGTTCCTTTTCAAATGACTGTTTGTAGGTTGAAAACATGGGTGCTTTTGTAGAAAATAGAAAGATTGAGCCCTGATAGATTTCTTTAAGTAATATTGTTGCGATAACAGTTGTTTCAGTGTTCTAATCTTAAGGTGAATGTTCCAGGGTAGCCCGCGAAATTCAAATTTTCTTACGTTTTTTGCAATTTGCAGGTGCTAGTGCTAGGTTGTATGTTGATTAAAATGTTATTCGCGGCTGTAAGACGTATGTGGTTATAGAATTATAATCAACAAAATCATCAATACAACCATCCAAGCTCATAAAGGTGCAAGAAAAACTTTTTCAAAAAACTCAAAACTCAAATCATTTATTTCAATTGAAGCTATTTACTGGTGTTTTTGAAAAGTCAAAAGTGAAGTTAGGAATCTAGTTGCATGTTCCAAAAAGTAGATCCTATGGAGAAGAACAGGCAAGAAACTCCATGGACACTCTTTTTATCATATTTTCTGTTACAAGCATCTGATTGGGTTACATTGATTTCGTGTTTATTTATGGTAAGCTAAGATGTGAGGACAATGTAACATATTGCACAACAGAAGTGTCCAGGAGATCAATATAAAGCTATGTAGGTATGTCAATAGCAGTTAAGGGATGACCGGCCCCAACTGGCGGCACCCGATCACGAGCATGACGCATGTGCCAGCCATCCCCCAGCTCAACCATATTTTAGGGAACCGAAGGACCCGACACACACGACACCACCAGCATGACCTTTAAGCGAGCATGACATACTCTCAACTGCTTGTTTATATGATAAGTTATATAAATACGGTGACTACATAGTGCTCACATTTACAATTCCAAACTTCTAAACAATTATACAAAATAAAATGATAAAGGTCCTGTATACTCGATATAAAAAAAAAACAAAGACAAATTAGTCCTACTCAGTGGTAAAAAAAACAAGGAACATGAATATTTAATAAATCCATGATGTCAAAAATAATATTATGAGATAGGTACATGTCAATAAAAGAACTAGTGAAAGGCCGGAATTAAATAATTATTACAAAAAAAGGAGTAGCAAAATATGAAGACCACATAAGACTATTTCAGTGTGGCTGCGGAGCTGGACCAGCATTTCGCCAAGCATTTTTATCATCTACATATTCATCTAATTTATAATAAGCCTGCCTACATAGTGTGCGTTTTACACATATTTTAAACTTCTTCTCGTTTAATTGAAGGATGTTGGAAGGTATTTTATTGTAAAATTTAATGCAGTTCCCCATAAATGAAGTTTGCACTTTTGATAATCTAAATTTTGGTTGAACTAGTTTATTTCCATCTCTAGTAGTATAATGATGACGTTCGCACTGTTTAATAAATAAATGCAAATTTTTCCTAACATACATGATGTTTTCATATATGTACTGACAAGGCACTGTTAGGATGCTAATTTCTTTGAACATATCCCTAAGGGAATCGCGACTGCGTAGATTGTAAATAGCTCTAATAGCTCTTTTCTGCAGAATGAAGATTGATTCAATGTCTGCAGCACGTCCCCATAGCAGAATACCATAAGACATGATACTGTGGAAGTAACTAAAGTACACCAGTCGTGCAGTGTCTATGTCTGTTAATTGGCGGACTTTCCGAACAGCATACGCTGCGGAACTTAGCCGCTTAGAAAGAGATGTTATTTGGGGACCCCATTGTAATCTAGAATCAAGCGTTATCCCTAAGAAAACAGTGTCCTCTACTAAATCCAATTTATCATTATTCAATACCACATCACACTCACTATGTTTAACATTAGGTAAAGAAAATCTTATACATTTTGTTTTATTCCCTTTTAATACTAAATTATTCGCAGTGAACCAACCATGTACTTGATTAATAATTTTATTTATATCGTCATAGTTTTTAGCACGTCTATCTACTTTAAAAATAAGTGAGGTGTCGTCAGCAAACAAGACTATCTTGGGTTGATTATGCAATGAATGGGGAAGGTCATTAATGTAAACTAGAAAGAGAAACGGGCCTAATATAGAACCCTGTGGCACGCCCATTATTACGTTTGAGCTCCTTGAATTGACACCGTTTATCTGAACCTGCTGCTGTCTATCACTCAGATATGATTTAACTATACAAATGGCCTGCTTACAAAAGCCGTAATGTTCAAGTTTGAGGAGCAGCGTTTCATGATTTACACAATCAAATGCTTTCGAGAGGTCGCAAAAGATCCCAAGAGCATCATGTGCTTCCTCCCAGGCTGTAAAAATATGCTTTAGCAAGGACACGCCGGCGTCAGTAGTGCAACGCCCTTTGGTGAAGCCGTATTGCTCATCATGCAGGATATTGTTTATGTTGAAGTGCAATAGCATTTGATTAAGCATGATCTTTTCGAAAATTTTACTGAATACTGGCAAGACCGATACCGGCCTATAATTGTTAGAATCTCTACTGTCCCCAGATTTAAAAAGTGGTATAACTTTACTATGTTTCATAAGATCAGGAAATACTCCTTGATCTACACATAAGTTAAACGTTAAAGCTAAGTAGGGAGCTAAAGTTTCAATAACAGATTGACAGGTTTTGATAGACATTCCCCACAGATCCTCAGTCAGTTTGATCTTAATATCCTTGAAAGCTTTTTTAACAGTTACATTATTTATATGTTTAAAACTAAATGCTATGGGACAGGTAGTAACATTTTCTCTGAGAAGGGCGATAGAAAGGGCAGGTGAGGAATCTAAAGTTTCTGTCGTTTTAATCGGTATATTTGTGAAGAAATCGACAAATTCCTGAGCTACGGCCTTGTCAGTATTTACAGTACCGTGACTAGTTTCTAGTGTGTAATTATTAGATGGTGTATTTTTCCTGCCAGTTTCATTATTAATAATTTTCCAAGTTGTTTTAATCTTATTATCCGATGCTTTAATTTTACTACTTATATATTTAGATTTAGCTAACCTACACACGCTTCTAAAAGTTTTTGAATAGACGGCAACATAATTACTAAAAGACTCCGTCCTAACATAAGGCTTGAGTCCATATAACTCGTACAGTTTATTTCTACTTTTCCTAATACCTGTGGTTGCCCAATCACTGAAAACAAATTTAGGGTAAGTATTTTTACTTTTTATCTTAAATATATTGCTAAACTCAGTCTGCACTACAGAAAACACATCCGAGTATAGTTTATTAGCATCGTTTATGTTTAAGTCCTGAACTTGTAATACACTACCTATAACCCTATCAAATTTCTTTAAATTACCAGGTGTTATTGGCCTATACTTTATCTGAATCTTCTGCAATGGTATCTTGGACCTAAAGGTGACAGTGAGTCCGCTATGATCAGAGGGCAGATAATTAACGACGCCTTTATGTATGAAATCACAATTACAAAAAACATTATCAATACAGGTAGCAGAGGTTGTTGTTATTCGAGTCGGCTCTAAAAATATATTGGACAGATTGAATGACTTTCAAGGTCAAAGTCATTCTTTTACCTTTATGAGCTTGGAGGGTTGTATTGATGAGTTTGATGATTATAACTCTGTAACTACATACGTCTTACAGCCGCGAATCAAATGTTCATCATCATACAACTTAGCACTGGCCTGCAAATTGCAAAAAACGTAAGAAAATTTGAATTTCGCGGGCTACCCTGGAACATTCACCTTAAAATTACAATAGCCGCGTCTTCATCTGCGTTGACTTTAAATTGAGTTAATTAATTCTCACTGTGCAGATAGATTTTTTAAAATAAAAGGCAACTGCTGCGCTGGGTATAAACCTGTATCGCGGAGGCACTATACGAACACATACCTCACGACCACAAATGTCACCCGGAGCAGCTATCTCTGACTTTAGATATACACAAATGCCTGCTTATGACGAAAAAAATCAGGAATCAGGCAGGATGAACCCAAAATTACTCAGCCCATTATATTTTGTGTCTATATATATCTTTATATCATGACCGTGTGGTGACGGATTTAGAATACGTAGTGTCACTACCCCAATCCATGCTGAGGGTGTCTTAGGAGGTGGCAAAAGAAAATAACAAGGTCAATAACCTAGCCACAAGTGAAGGAAAACTTGATAGGATACCCTTCTGGCCGGCGTGGCACAGTAGGCTTATTCCCTTCCCTGTGATGGCAGGAGGTCCGACTCAGCTGTGGGTCATTTATGGGCTGAGTAGTCTAATACCATCTTAGCATTATTTGTATCGAGTGTTCCTCATAATCTTCCAAGGACTGTTATTGTGTAGTGTCACACACACATACCTAAAAACGTGAACACAAATACACACGCGCATGTCTTTGAACTTACAACATTATGTGCCCTAGAGGGCCGAAGTACAAAATAAGTTCAATAACACATAAAGGTTCGCAATAAATCACTATGTGCCATAGTTCTCTTGTTAGCCGACAGTTTGTCCAAATAAATTATGTTATTGCTTCAATGCCAGGAAACTTGGTGGCTGGCTTGCAAACTTAATATTGTGGAACAGAACGGGAGAAATTGAATTTGGTTCAAAAGTTTAATTCCTTACCTGTAGGTTGTTGAATTTAGGTTGAAACTTGATGTTGAAACTTCGTTTATATTATGTTAATGGAAAAGAGGTTACACACAGAACTAAATTAAAATAGGAATCTTACCAGGCAGGTAATGAATGACTTTGTATTTTTTATTTTTGTTACAGTGCACTCATATTAAGTCTGCACCATTTTTATCACAATCTAGCCTTGGCTACTAAGTAATTTGTATCTGTCCTCAATTGCTACGGAAATAAATAAACTAAGGGAGAGTCCACTAGCACCTTGTCTTATTATCTCTAGAAATAATACATCACTTTGTTCATGTGTTCTTCAAAATATTGCACTTATTGTATCATTTATTGACAATGCGATATCATTTTTTGACTGCAACAAATTTATATCTAGATTTAAGTTGACAAAGGATACTATGTACCTGCCCCCTAGAGATAAGAGACAAATGGCTACGTTGATAGCTTATAATTTACACCCTGTTGACTATGTCACAGGAATTTTTTTACATACTTCTAGTAATAGGACACTGACAGACTGTGCTATTCGCAGTTCATCGGACACATCTGGTTGTTTAAACAACTAGATAAGACAACAGTCATGCCCTCTCACTTACGCATTGTACACCAAAATATACAGGGCATGACTAGCAAACAGTTAGAGGTTGATCTTTTTCTGGACTATCACAAAGTTCAGGTATTTTGTGTTACAGAACACTGGTTGAGAGATCATGAGCTTGGGCGCAATAACATGAGCCACAAAGTAGTTAGTGCTTTTTGTAGATCATCTGCCATCCGTGGTGGGTCTCTTATATTAGTGTCAAGTTATTTAAAATGTAAAGAACGCAAGGATATTGTGCAGCTCTCAATAGAGCGCACGATCGAATTGTCTTGTGTAGAACTTGACATGTATATAATTATTTGCGTTTACCGCCCTCCATCAGGTATATACAGTCAGTTTGAAATAGTAATGGAGGAAGTTTTAGGAAGAATTACAGTAAATAGCGGTAAAGATATAATAATATGTGGTGATTTCAATATAGATTTGCTTGTTGAATCAGCGTCAACTTCTCGCTTTATTAGCCTGTTTAAGTCATTCGGATTGACTCACGCTTTTTGTGAGCCAACTAGAATTACTAAAACTACATTTACTTGCCTGGATAATATTTTCTGCAGCTGTGATATGGTCGATAAATCAATTCTAAACGACCTATCATCAGATCATAGCGGGCAACTTATTGTTCTACCCTTTCTAAAAACAGCCGAATGCCCTAAGTTTACTACTAGACCAGTCACATGTAGCAGATTAGAATTATTCAAACATAATATATCCAAGATGACTGGTGGCATGACTCTTGCACGTGGCGATCCAGATACTTTATATAGGAACTTATTTGATATTATTAAAAGGCAATACGATGATGTATTTCAATTAAAAACTTTTACTATGAGAAATAAAATTAAATTTTGTGATTGGGCTACACCAGGCATTTACAAAAGTAGGAATACTTTATATAATCTTTATTCCATGAAACAGATGAATTTTGATTCAGTGTTCCACGATTATGTAAGGTCTTACTCAAAAGTTTTTAGGAAAGTTTGCAACACAGCAAAGTCCCTACACATAAGCCGTAAGATTAAAAAATCCGAGGACAAAATAAAAACAACTTGGAAAATTATTAATGCTGAAACTGGAAAATCAAAGCCACAAGAATCCATGTTCCAATTAACTGTAAACAACAAATTAATAATTGATAAGTATGAAGTGGCTCAAACCTTTAATAACTTTTTTGCATCTATACCGTGTCAAATCACTGCTTCGTTGAATTCTTCTCCTGTCGATGCCGAAGATCTACTCAGAAATAATGTTAAGGAGTGTTCAGCCCTGTTCAGTTTCACTCACGTTACAGCAATTGATATTATAAATACTTTTAAAACCATTAATTCTAAGAAAACCGAAGATTTGTGGGGTATGTCTACACTAGCCATTAATAGCATCATTTACGAGATTGCCCCATACCTTGCAGATATTTTTAATGAATGTATAGACGTGGGTACTTTTCCTAATTTAATGAAACATAGTAAAATCACACCATTGTTCAAAGCTGGTAACAAAAAAGAGCCTGGCAATTACCGTCCTATCTCTATTCTGCCAGCTCTAAGTAAAATTTTTGAAAAACTAATCTTAAAACAATTACTTCGTCATTTCGATTTACATAAATTATTGCATAGTGAACAATATGGTTTTACCAAAGGTCGTTCTACGACGAATGCAGGTGCTGCGCTCTTAAAACATATTTATGATGCCTGGGAGAACTCGCAAGATGCCATAGGTATTTTCTGTGATCTATCGAAAGCTTTCGACTGTGTGCATCACGAAACCTTGTTAAGAAAGCTTCAACACTATGGCGTTAAATACAATGCGATCAATTTATTAGCGTCGTATCTGCGTGATAGAATTCAGTTCGTTGACATTAATGGAGTTAAGTCTGATGGATCGCCTGTGTCTATGGGCGTGCCACAAGGGTCCATCCTTGGTCCTTTCCTATTTCTGGTATATATTAATGACCTTGCATTTTTTATTAATGACATTTGCGATATCGTGCTTTTCGCTGATGATACATCTCTTGTATTTAAAGTTGACCGGAAAAACGTTAATTATGACGACGTGAATAGCGCGCTTAGTCAGGTATCTTACTGGTTCACAACAAACAATTTGCTACTGAATTCTGTAAAAACTAAATGTATTCGATTTGTAACACCGAATACTAAGATAATAGATACCAAACTAGATTTGGATGATAAGGAAGTAGACATAGTAGATTCGACCAAGTTTCTAGGCATCACTCTAGATCGTAAATTGCAGTGGAAGCCTCACATTGCAACTCTTACGGGGAAGCTTAGTTCAGCCGCCTACGCTGTTAGACAGGTTAGGAGACTCACTGACGAAGACACGGCAAAACTCGTTTACTTTGGTTACTTCCATAGCGTTATGTCGTATGGGATCCTACTCTGGGGTAATGCTGCTGATATACAAAACATATTTATTGTACAGAAGCGCGCGCTACGTGCAATTTATAATTTAGGACCTAGAGAATCACTGAGAGAACGCTTTAAAGATATAGGGATTTTAACTGTAGCGTCACAGTACATTTTTTCTAATATAATTTTTGTTAAACAAAATTATAGTAGCTTTAAAAAAAATTGTGACGTCTCGTCCTCCAATATCCAGACAAGAAATAGGCATAAGTTAGTTACACCATTCCACCGGCTACAAAAAGCACATGGTTCTTTTGTAGGTCTCGGAATTCGCCTGTTCAACAAATTACCGGAAGCAGTTTTGGATTGGTCGTTCGAGAAATTTAAATGTTACGTTAAGTCCGGTTTAATTAAAAAAGCGTACTATCAAGTCAATGACTATCTATCAGATAGTGACGCATGGGAGTAACGTCGGCTATGTTATGGTCTAGCTCTGATCTTTCAGCCATTACATTAGTGAAGTTTTGTAAACAGTATGTGAGTGCAGTTTCAGCACGCACCATGTAATTTGGGTAATTTCACTAATTTTTATGTTCTTATTTTTTAATGTGCTACATGTTTATGCGTGTTATTGCTTTCACTAATCTGTCAGACTTGTTTGTACCACCATCATTGTAACCCTCTTATTTAAAAGAGCAACCATGGAGTTTCTTGCCGGCTCTTCTCTATGGAATGGCATTCCGAACCGGTGGTAAAAACTAAATTATTAATTTTATTTTATGATTTTTATTTTTAATTTTTTTTTTCTCTTTAATCTTTGACTATTTGAAAGCATTCGCAAGAATTTATTCGAATAAAAAACATTTTGATTTTGATTTTGATTTTGATTTTGATTTAAATCACTATTATTCACTACACTAGTTCGAAAGGTTAAGTCCTTGTTAACCGTCTTATAATGTCTGTGGTGTCGAGGAGCTGGATAGCCTCGACGTTCACATGGTGACGAAGCCTATGGTCATGCGCTTCAGCCTGTTTCTTAATTACGCTGGCAACTAAGTTCACTTTCAGGTCGATTAATGAAATGATGACAAAACTGTCCAGCCTATGGGAGCAGAAAGGTCCTTGAGCGGATCCCACTGCCACTTAAGTTTGGCATGTCTATGTCAGTGACCCTAGTTTGCATGCGTATTTCCTCATTTCTGATTCGATCTCGCACGGAAACTCCGAGCATAGCCCTCTCCAATGCCCTTTGGGTGACTTAGCCTGCCCATAGTGAGCGACCACGTCTCTGTTCCATAACACACATTGGTCGAAGACTTTCGTTTTCAGATACTCGACGACCTGGTTCAGGTTGCCGGAATCTGATGAATACGGCATAAGATCGTTTTTGGTGGAGGCCTATGTCCAACAGTAGGCTTTTTGCCTTAAAGATGATGATGGAATTGGTACTTCAATCAATGTTTTCTGAGTCTGAGTCCAGTTTTCAATACTGCTTGCTTGAGTACGCTCGAGCGTCGTACGGTGAAGTAGTCACCGCCGCCTATGGATGCAACACAAGAGATTTCACTGGTCGTTGCCAACCCTCTAAATAACCCTGCTGCTGGCAGCAAAAAACTGCTACTGGTTTAAAAACATGCCACTCCAGATAGAGCGATAAATTTAGCGTACACAATGTCAGCAACCAATACATCCTGAGGGTGTCAGAAGGGGCAGATTACTACTACTACATAAATTACCCACTGCTAAGTCGGGCCTCCTCTCATCACAGGGAGGGTAATAAAACCGCAATAGAAGGAAAACTTGAGACAAACACTGTGCCAACCTATCAGTCAGTTGGTAAATTACCCTCCATGAATTTTGAGAAGGCCCGACAGTAGTGGTTAATTTGTGGGCTGGAATGATGATGATGATCATACTCACGCGCAGAAACACAACTCCACCCAAGGATATTGTATTCTTGAATGTCCCTTCTCGGGTGATCAGTACTGGTTTGAATCGTGATTAACCAACCTGTATGATGATGATATCTGTTCTGTACTAGATACACGGTAAAGTATGATGGATGTGTTTTTCAATATCGTTGAGCGGCCATGACGCCCATCTGTCACTCTGAACAATAAAGGCGGGTTTTGTTCTCAGCCATATTGGATTGGGCTTATTGGATTTACATTGATCGACATTACATTATGGCTTTTTGACGCGATGGCGTCCGCAAAATGATATTAGAAGTGCCTGAGGATTATTATAAACAAAATATCAAATTATAAGAAATCAAGGACACAATCACTTCACTATCACTACATAGTATAAAACAAAGTCGCATTCTTCTGTCCGTCCCTATGTATGCATAAATCTTTAAAACTACGCAACGGATTTTGAAGCGGTTTGTTTTAATAGATAGAGTGATTCAAGGGGAAGGTTTATATGTATAACCCACCCCCGCTTTGCACGGGCGAAGCCGGGGCGGGCCACTAGTAGTTTAATAAAAAAGAAATGCAATTCATGTGTTTGGGTGCATACAACGCCGCACACATACGTTTTAAACGAAAAGAAAACACAGCTGATCAGACGTTCAAAATATCGATAGTGCTAGCTAGAGTACATGTGGTAACGGATTTAGAATACACGGTGTCCGTACCCCATTAAATCCTGAGGGTGTCGTAAGACATTACCGGGATCCTAGCCGGAGGAGAAGTAAAACTTGATACGTAACCCTGTGCCAACCAGTCTGGCTAGCGTGGCATAGTTGGCTAATTAGCCTCCCCTTAACGCCAGTTAGGGGGCGCAAAGGCCGTTGCAGTTCAGGAGGGCAGAGGCTGTAGGGGAGGTACTACTGAGCTCATATGGGGAGTCCTGAAGTCAGGGTGGGGAGGCCTCAGATCTGGATGAGGGGGGCAAAGATCTGTAACAAGAGAGAACATATTTATTTATGGTGAAAGATATTTTGAACGCTAGATATATTAAGTTAGGTAAGAGTATTATGTTGATAAGATTTAACGATTACTGAAACATTATTATTATTATTGAAAAGATAATTAAAGTATAACACTACAATAAGAGATCTTCTCGTCCACAATACCGCAGTGTCTGAAGACAAAAGTCTTCAACCAATGTGTGTTGCCAGTGATGACATATGGAACAGAGACGTGGTCGCTCACTTTGGGCTACATCAGACGGCTCAAAGTCACCCAGAGGGCAATGGAGAGGGCTCGGAGTTTCCCTGCGAGATCGAATCAGAAATGAGGAGATACGCAGGAAAACCAGGGTCACCGACATAGCCCACCGGATTGCCAAACTTAAGTGGCAGTGGGCAGGGCACATAGCTCGCAGGACCGACGCCCGATGGGGCAGAAAAGTCCTCGAGTGGGGACCGCGTACCGGAAGGCGCAGTGCTGGTAGGCCTCCCACACGGTGGCCGACGATCTGGTTAAGGTCGCCGGAAAGCAGTGGATGCGGGCGGCCCAGGACCGGCCTTTGTGGAGATCCTTGGGGGAGGCATATGTCCAGCAGTGGACGTCTTTTGGCTGAAATGATGATGATGATGATACTTCAAGTAAATAAGTATCTTATCAAATTAAATGGATGAGCGTTTGATAGATTATAGAAGTAGTGAAGAAGAAGAATAAAAAAATGGGGACCGACTCCTGGCAACGTTCCGAACCACGCAGTGTCCAATCTTCGAGATTCGAAATTCGAATTCCTAAGGACGCGGTATTCGCGGTTCAATTTTCGGTTGGAAATTGTTGATGGGATATACCACCATAAAATCCGTCGTTGCGGCTTAAATCACAGAATTTGAAAAGTACGACTTTTGACACCTTACAAAAATCTCAATACGAGTCTAAACCCGTTGGGATAAAATCTAAATTCGAATAGCATGTTACACTTTGACCCGTGGAATGTCTATCATTTTGTAAAATGACCCGACGTTCCAACCTTCTATGTGACATTTCTATTTTCCGCTCAAATCCTTCGTCCCGCGATAAATAAGAATGATGGTCAGCGTCTGCCGTTTGTCCGGACAATTTCCGCAGTTTTCGTTCACCCTTTCACTTGGGCTATTTGATGGTTTCAAATTTTTGAAGTGAAAACGTCTCTTAGCGCGGAAGGCATATTTTTAGATGAGATAATATCTCTGGACTCGCGACACCGTTACGAGACGCAGCTATAGTGTTTGCATAATGCATGTTTATTATATAATTTTAGGTACATCAGACCGCGCACGCGTTTAATAAAAAATGATATTATTAATTATATATTAAATTTATATTTGATAGACTGGCGCAATTGTGAAAATTTATTGTCACTGTTTTATGTGGGATTGTTAAAGTTGTTGATTTATTTATAATTTTGTATGACGTTATTGGCTTCTATTTTTATTGTTTCAGGAGTTAATGCACTATCACTTTCAGAACTCGACGTAGAACTCATTTTTTTTTGCAGAATTATATAAATTCCCTACCGATTACAAGACAGGAACAAGGAAGTAAATCGCGCGCTTTTTTTTTAGTTGCCGTTTTTTAGGTTTAACTTCTGTTTGCACTCCCGGATTTAGAATAAATAGTTTCACCATAATTACTGCTACTACTCAGCCTAAATACCGCTGAGTCGGACCTCCTCCATCTTTAAGGAGGGTATGTCTTTGTGGAATCCAGAGATACTTGTGTAACAGGAGTAGATAAAGGACGGAGTGAAACCTTCTAAGAACAGCGCCACATTAGGTACACCACTACAAGTATGATGCGCGTGTGTGCGGGAGCACTGGCGGCTCGTCACGTACGGAATGAAACCGGTTTATACTAGTTCGGCCAGTGCTTTAACAAAATGGCTATCTCACCGCTCGCTGCGTGCCGCGTCGTGCGTGTTTTTTTTTAAATTGAAATTTGAATAAATTAGAGAGTGTAAATATGGTTTATTGTACTGTGTGTTGTATGGTATATGGACAGCAATCAAAAAAATGTATTTTTTTAACTATCCCAAAGACCAATGAAGACTTTTTGAAACGATGTGATAAGTGTATGACTAAAAGTATGTCTCAAATTATTGAATGACAAATAGATGTAAACAAACTTTTGTGTATTTATTTTAATCCTCCTGTGCGAACCCTATAAGAATAGGTTACAATTTTGCTCACTCTTTAAAAGGTTTCACTCTGTATAACTCTGTGTGTTCGTAATTTTTATACTTATAAAGTGCCCCGTGATGTAGTTGCTCCCGCCAAAAATCCTAATATATGGAACATCGTGGCAAGAGCGTCAGGGTGATTTGAGTTTTATCGATTAACATTTCATTTTCCTTTATAAGCAGTAAAAGGTTGAGAGACAGAAAAACGTTGCCAATATTAAACCTCTATAAATTGACTATTAAGTCCAACAAATTCCTCAGAGAATATTTAACATTACCACAGATTCTCTTTTCTAGATGGCAATAAAGATATTGATACCTATGGGCTGACGATGAAGATCTCTACTTCTAGGCGGATAATGAAGTGTCCACCGATTTCAAACTCAAACTCACTCAAACTCACATCATTAATTTCAATTGAATCTAATTCCAGGTGAATTTTAAATGCCGAATGTGAACTTAGGAAGCTACTTGCTTGTTCATGGACACTCTTTTTATCGTATTTTCTGTTACACATATTTGATTGGGTTACATTAATTTCGTGTTTATTATAGTAAGCTAAGATGTGAGGACAATGAAACATATTGCACAACAAATTGTCCTGGGGATACAAAGCTATGTTTGGCAATAGCAGTTAAGAGATGACCGGCCCTAACTGGCGGCACCCTATCACGAGCATGACACATGTGTCAGCCATCTCCCAGCTCAATTATATTTTAGGGAACCGAACGACCCGACACACACGACGCCATCAGTAGGACTTTCAAGCGAGCATGACATACTCTCATTTCGAATACATCAGACAAATTGTACAATGTTGAATACATTGTTTATATAACATTGCATAATATGATTGCAACATCTACTACTTCTCAGCCCATAAATGACCCAATGCTGGGTTGGATCTTCTCCAACTACATGGACGGTAATTAGCTAACTGTGCCACGCTGGCCGTACGGGTTTTGTATCGAGGTATTCTTCTCTGTCACCCCTTACGACACCCTCATGATGGAAAGGGGTGGTGACACCAAGTATTCAAAATCTGTCACAATACGAAAAAGCTGACGAAAGAGCATTGGGTCCTGTATTGGCTGATATTAGACTAGCATAGTGACGGGGGCTAAATTAAAATGCTTGCGACGAGTGCTATAGTTAGTTTAGTTAGTTACGAGTATATTGTAGAAAGGTGTTTTTTTAAACGCGAACTCTGCAATAGTTATTGCCTGTATCGCGCAGGCTGTATTGTGTCTCAGTGGCCTTTCTCAATTAACAAACATTAATGTAACTTACCGCCATCTGTTGAATACTTACTAAATCCAGTCAACAGATATCGCCATCTGTTAGAATCGTTTGGAGATAACATAATAATTGTGAATGTCAAATAATAGACAAATAATATCGGGGTTTTATGGATTAAAATTGGTTAAGTAGTTAAGGAGTCCATCGCTGACAAACAATGGGACGCATAATTTATATATATTAAGATTAGTACAGAAGTTCAGGTTTTTGTATTGGCCCGTCAAAACGTTGCCAAGGAAATAGTTAAGAGGTTCATGGTAGGGGTATGAGGTCTATAAATATCGGTTACGAGTCAGACCCCGCTTAGCAAAGGGTCTCCAGACATTCTGACTCTCGTTACTTGGGCAATAAACTTTTCCACTTTTACAAGTTCCCAAACCTTTTTATTTACTACGGGTTAACAACAGTAATAACAAATTGAACAAACATGAGGTGCTGTCATGGCCGCCCCCGTATTCAGAAGTGCCCGCTTCGGAGATTGGGGCTCCACTAATCGAGGCGGGTCAAGGTCACCAGGATCCCGCGGCCCTGGTTCGGGAAGTCGAGAATCGCACTGCTTTTTGTGGGTAGGTCGGGGAAATCACCAACTCTACGCGGCCCGGAGTTCCACACAACCCGGCCAGCCCCCAACGGCCGAGTTATATGGAACACCCATCCAACTACTGACCCAATTTCCGACGAAAAAAAAAGTACAAACATACCGCTAAGGAAATAAAAGTAATTAGTATTTCGCTTACAATTATTAGGTTTTTTTTTCTAAACACATAAGACCCACTGCTGAGCCGGGCCTCCTCCAATTACATAGAGCCTGCGGTTGGCACAGGGTTTCGTTTCAAGTTTTCCTTCTCTTGGCAGCCGCCTCTTCGGCCTTGTAATTTCCCTTTGTCGGTCCTACGACACCCTCAGGCTGGAATGGGGTGGTGACAATGTGTATTCTAAATCCGTCACCACACGGAATATATATTATTAAAAACAACACAGTAGCGTAAAAGAAACTCGCACAAGTCCCCAGTAATGTATTAAATCGTCTAGCTCACGTCACGTACAGAACGGTACAATAAAGTTTTTTCATAACGCTTTCGTGACAACATGTGACCTCATCACACGTACGCTACCCGACGAGTTCATTACGCTGAGACGCGACGGGATGATTGAATGCAATGAAACTGTGTTTTCATAGATATTTCATTAGTACTAGTGGTCGCTCAACGCTCGAAATTCGACCATAATTAATTTAAATTATCTAATACTAGCGACTCGCCCCGGCTTCGCACGAGTGCAATGATAAACCTCAACATTTATCAGTATTTCTCTACAATGTTTCTCTAAAATTTAGGGTTGCATGTATTTTGGACCACCCTTAACATTTAGGGGGATGAAACATAGATGTTGTTCGATTCGCAGACCTACCAAATGTGAATATAAAATTTCATAAAAATCGGTCGAGCCACTTCGGAGGAGTATAATAACAAAACACCGTGATACGAGAATTTTATTTTTAAGACTTAAAAAAATAACTATTGTATGAATATATGAAAATAATGCATTTTATACCCAACCTATTTTTGCCTGCGTAAAAATGACATAACTGTTCTTGTTAATGACTTCTGGTTTGTCAATGTAGCGGCAATAAAGCCTTGATTATAGTAATTTCAAACAAATTGGGAGTTTCACTGCCTAAACTTTTTATGGGACAATAAACAGTACCTATGGAACAGTCACATAATTATGTACTTAATTAATACCTAATGTAGTTGGTACGTGTGGATTTCACCACCCCATTCCATCCTGAGGGTGTCGTAAAAAAGGACAAGGCCAATAACCTAGCCGCAAGAGAAGTAAAACGGGATACGAAATCCCGTGCCAACCCTTGTGGCCAATGTGGCACAGTAGGGTAATTTTAACCCTCCATGTACCGGGAGTAGTAGTCGTATTAATTGGTAATTAATATCGAATCTATACTATTTAATACTTATTAGTTATTCTTATTTTCATGTCTCTTTATTTCTTATTTTTACATATATTTAAAAAAAAAATGTTTAAAAAAAATATACATAAAAATAGAGAAAAACCGTCGAAAACGAGGTCGATGACCTAAGCTACCGACGGTTCAGGGCTCCAGAGAGAGGAACCTCCTCACGATCCTTGCCGAGTCCAGTATGACAGCCTTTTGAATCAGCCTTTTGAATGAGCCCTTAATCCAGCAACCCAGCGAGAGTTTCTTGAGGTGTTGGTCGAAATTCTTCGCAATAAGACCGTTTACTGAAACAACTATCGGCACAATGATTGTTGAATCAACATGCCATATTGCGGTAACCTCGTGAGCCAAATCGAGATACTTGGTGAGTTAGTTATTATTATATTCTTATTATTACGAGTATAATACACGCAATAGGGACGTAACGAAAGTTCATTACAAAATATAACTACAGCACTATTATAAAAAGAATAGGTATATAGTATCCTATTACCAATTCTGATCACATTAAAACTCACATAACAAGTAGGTTATAGGAAATATTGAGGCCATGATTTTGTGTCAAACTTTCCCTTGTTCACATTGTTGACTAAAGAAAAGTTTCGCCTAAATATTTACGATCTAATAAGCCTAATATATAGCCTGATTTTATTTCTGGTTATAAAAAATATATAGTAGTGTATAAATAATGTAAGTATCCACGTAATTGCTTGCTGATCAACTTTTTATGTTGGGGAAAATAATTCTGTTTCAATTGTATTTGCGTTATTCAGTTACAAATACAAGCGGCACAGGGAGTCATGCTGGGTTTTCGCTCTGGGGACTCCTCTGTCCTTGGAGCTGCCTCGGGAGCTTTAAACTGCGCGGTGATAGGAGAGGCCAGGCGTTGAGGCCAGGGCTGCCGCCACTAGCAGTGGAAGGGCGGCAAGGCGTAGCGGCCAAGGCTGCCGCTAAAACTGGTCGGCGCGTGGATCGGGTGCCACATCAACCGGTGCCTGACGTTCAATGCCCCGTGCGTGCCTATCGAGCTCCCCATCAAAGCTCTCGATGGGCGCTAACAGGCGGGCCAAGGCCCTTTAGAGTCGCGGAGCATGCTCCCCCTATGGGGAGTGAAACCCGAGGGCCTGTTTCGGCCAGTTGAGGGATACCGTTGGTTTTAGTGCGTAGGTTGGAGCCCAATTACCATATTTCCGTGCACCGGAGTCTCAGATAACCTGGCAGATAACCTGGCGTTTAGCGGTAGGATATCCATGAGGATTTCCAACGTGAAAAATAGCATAATCAAGCTTTCAACCGTTTGACCAAATCCCTGTTATCAATTTGACGTTTTGTTTGTTCATCAGACCTGATGAACAGATTTTGATCATGTTTGGCATAATTGAATGATTTTAGTAGATCTGGTCAGTCGTTTGAAGATTCTATTTTTGTTTTGGGTCTACTAAAAGGCAAATACTTTATTAAAATACAAACTTGCCCATGTATTTTGTAAACGATTCAAAAACACAAGTTTCCTGAGAAAATCTTGAAAATACTTTGAATTCATAACGAGGCAGCAAAATAACAAAGGAATATAAAGGAACCCGTTTGAAATATCTGAGATAATAGGTTCCTATTTGCTATTAGGAATTCTTAGGAATAACAAATATTGCTAGGGCTTTAGAAATGCTGAGAGTATATCATTATAATAAAAGAGTTTTACTACAAATGTTTTACAAGTACTTCCTTCTTTCCTTTGAACTTGACTTATAAATACATCCGACTTTAGGATGGAATGGGGTGTTGCCCTATGTATTCTACCACCACATTTTTATTTATAGATACTTGAGAGTTTAGTAAAGTTTAGGTGTCGTAAGATGCGACTAAAAGAAAGCAAGAAACAGATCCCCTAGCCGAAATAGAAGGATACTTGATACAAACCCTTTTTTTTTTTTCGCGCCTGGGTACAATCCTTTATGGACTTCCTCGCCGGGGAGTGTGGGTCTTTCCCCCATAGTGGGGGCCTACCCACTAAACCTCCCCGGGGTGCTCCAACTCGCGTCCTGTTGCGGCATTGTGGGATCTGATGCAGAATGAGAACCCTGTGCCAACCCGTTTTGCCAGCGTGGCACAGTAGGCTAATTCCCTCCATGAATTTGGAGGAGGCCCGACTCAGTAGTGGGTTATTTATGGGCTGAAACGACGACGAGAGTTTAGTACATGAGTGCCATAGTTGGCACAAAGCGTCATTAAACTATAAGTGCCATCTGTCTAGACAAATCACAACTTTGCTCATTAAAAACTAATTAATCGGCCTATTGGAGCATTGTTCCATGTCTGTTCGATATTAATTAATCTATTGCGTGTATTTAAACTATGCGAGACGATTTGCCGTGTGGTGACGCATTTATAATACATGGTGTCACCTCTTCATTCTATCCTGAGGGTGTCGTATCGTAATCGATAACCTAGCCGCAAGAGAACAAAAACTTGATAAAAAACCTTGTGCCAACCCGTCTGGCCAGCGTGGCACAGCAGGCTAACTGACTAAGTGACTGGAGAAGGCCGGACTCAACAGTGGGTCATTTATGGGCTGAGTAGTAGTCGTATAGACGACTAGCTTTTGCGCGCGGCTTCGCCCGCGTGGGCTTCGAACCCGTGCATATTTCTTATGAACATAAAATCGGTTATTGTGACTAAACTATGATAGTTAGATATGTGTTCTCGCGATTTTACACCTTGGTTTACAAAATCGCAATTTTCATACGGATCCCAAATTTTTTTGAAAATTAAATATTCTATTAATTATTACCTTTCTAGATAAATTGACTATCTAACACTGAAAGATTTTTTGAAATCGGACCAGTAGTTCCTGAGATTAGCGCGTTCAAACAAACAAACTCTGCAGCTTTATATATAAGTATAGATTTATTCCTTGAAAATTGTGTTTTTTTAAGAAAACCCCGAGTCGCAACTACGTCTAATATTCTTTCTTCACGTGGATAATGTGCTATTATTTGTACGAGTATGGTTTGTTGGAAACATTTTTAATCCAGGCTTATTGTCAAATAAGCATATCGCTGTTCATCGAAGTGAAATGTATCTTTAAACTGATCGGATATTTTGGGAACAAAGCTAAGAACTAACGATCAAAACATTTTTCGAGCATTCCTCAACTGCACTAAACTATGCTGTATAGTGCTTTTTGTAAAGTTGATCAATATTTAAAAAAAAAAAAGCAACTACAGAGTTTCTTGCTGGCTCTTCTCTGTAGAGCAGCCTTTCGAACCGGTGGTAGTTTCGGCATGAATGTGAGTGAACGCAGGGATTGTGAGCGATCAGGGGAGATGGAGGGACTGTAGGAGTGAGGAGTTGTGTGTGAAAGCTGTGAATGTAGGTATGACGACTGATAGGTGTGTGTGGAGACTACCACCTAGTGTGGGACAGGGGCCGTAGGATGATAATGGTATTTATAAATATGACGATTTAAAAGAGTTTTGTAATGAAACCTTAAAAAATAAAAAAAATAAAGTTCCTTTTGAGTTTGAGTTTGCATATTATATGTATTAGGCATTATAGCTTTTAAGATATACACCATAAGCAGTATAATTCCGCAGATAGATACCGCAGTGTTGTACTAGGTTCTAGAATAGAATAGAAAAATGCTTTATTGTATAAACCAATTATGGGGTTCACAGTCGTCTTAAGATACATCATTTTTATTTAATTAAAAATTTAATTATAAGTCTTGAATCCAGTGAGCCGACCAACCCCAAACAGCGGCACCTGTTCAAACATATCAAAGGGAAGTGGTAGACCAGCCACACGTCGCTATCACTGTTCAAAGTATTTTAGTTCGCGGCCCTGAAGCGGTCAGTCTAGAAACGCCGTTGGTTTTAGTGGGTAGGTCGGGCCGCTAATTACCATTTTTCCGCGCCCCGGAGTCCCATATACTCTACTTCCCCAAAGGAAAAAAAAAGGTTATTGTCGTAGTTTAGAAAGGGGGCTATTTTGGCCGATGACTGTAAATAGCATCAATGTCAGTAAAATTGTAGCTGAAACGTGACTTACAACAGCCGACGTTTCAGCTCATAAATAACCCACTACTGCGTCAAGCCCCCTCCAAATTCTTAGAGGGAAATTAGCCTAGTGTGCCTGTGTGTGTGCACTGAAGTGTCACACTGAGAAGACAGGTGATCTGCTTCTTGGGTTCCTGTAATTGACTCTAACGACAAGACAACCCCAGGATGCGGGCGGCCCAGGACCGGCCTCTGTGGAAATCCTCGGGGGAGGCCCATGTCCAGCAGTGGACGTCTTTTGGCTGAAATGATGATGATGATGACAACCCCAGGATGGTATGATAGATAGATAGATATTATTTATTGTACATGTACACAAAAGTAAGAAAAAAAGAAACAAAGTATGTGGTGGGTTTTTTTAATATTGTAGACACAGACATATTAGACATATTCTTTATTGAGGCACAAGACAAACACATGACATAGATTTTGAAATTAGATTATACAGCAATTGTATTTAATTAATTGTAATACGACACGACGGTCGTAGACGATACGATCGTCGTGTCGTATTACGTAAGAAGCATCAATTATTCGATATTCGATTGGCTTTAATTAATTTTCTAAAACATCCAAACGTGTGGAGACATCAACTTCAAACTTTTAGAGGAGTTTCAGAACTTTCGATTAAAAAGTTACTCAAATTGTTCAGTTTGTAATGTCCATAATTTCTCTTGCCATAGACTCTATACTACTACTACTTTTCCCCCGTAACACATCCACAGCTGAGTCGGGCCTCCTCCATTTCCAGGGAAAGTAGCCAAATAGTGCCACGCTAGCTGGACGGGTTGACACAGGTTTTTGTTCTAAAAAAAAAAAAACCTGGTTTTTTTTTTTTTTTGTTATATCCCACACGCCCCCCCTCGGCCATCCGACGGGGATAGTCCATAAAGGATTTGACCACGGGCGAACAAAAAAAAAAAAGGTTTTTGTTCTAAGTGTTTCTTTTCTTACGGCAAAGTTTTCTGCCTTGTGATTACCCTTCCTAACAGCACGCTCAGGGTGGAATAGGGTGAAGAAGCTATATTTTATAAATACACGGGACAGCTGGTAAATAATAAATATAAATCTAATGACGTGTCCAAAGAAATCTGTGAATCCTACTAATATTATAAACACGAAAGTTTGTAAGTATGGATGGATGGATGGATAGATGTTTGTTACTCTTTCACGTAAAAACTATTGAATGGATTTTAATGAAAATTTACGTTAACTTATACATCAGAATAAGACATAGGGTACAATTTAAAAAGATATTGTGTGAATTGTCCAAAATATAAAAATAAGTGTCAAGTAAGTAGAAAAAAAAATCTGACGAAAAAATGTATTCCATCATCACGCGGTTAAAACCGCGGGGCGCAGCTAATCTTGAATAGATAGTTTTTTGTTGTTAAATTAGAAACACTTGATAAGAAGCGTTCTCTATTTAGCGTGTACTAGTTGGCCAATTCCTCTTTATGACGATGAACGCCCTTAGGGTCTGATAAGGTGATGGTGATGATGAGGCATTCCATTACTGAGAAACAGTAAGTAAAAGGTCAGTCCGCTCTAACGCTTGTTGTAACTCCATATAATGGGTGCCTATTAGTAAGTAAGCTTAAGGATAACTACCTTTTTTCCTCAATACAATATTCCTTTATAGGTGGGGTACGCCGTATACTGGGCGAGTTACAAACTGGTAGTTAAGAAGTACTAAGAGTTTCGAAGTAGGAGTGAAGGCGGGAATAATAAAATGATTAAGAGAAAGTTCAGACGAGTTTCTGTTGTATAAGAATCGGAGGAAAACATTTAACGACACTAAGACTTAGCACGTTCAGTGAACACATCTCCAGGTACACGGAACCGGTTGTAAACACCGGTTCGAAATGCCGTTCCACAGAGAAGAGGTAGATGCAATTAATTGTACATTTGAAAGATCAAGGAAGAAACTCGACCAAGAAATTCCAGTAAGAAACTCCATCGTTGCTCTTTTAAATTAAAGGGTTACAACGATAGTAGTACAAACAAGTCTAGCATAATAATTAAAGCAATTATAAAGTCAAATCATTTATAATACACAATGGACACTTAAAAATTGTCAATATATTAATAAAATCTTTAAAAAGCAACGTAATATTTTAGTTTACCACCAGTTCGGAACGCGACCACTGCAAAGAAGAACTGGCAAGAAACTCAGAGGGCTTGTCATTCTTTTAAATTTTTTTGGCATAAAAATTTCTCTGTGGTGACGGAGTTAGACGACACAATGTCACCAAGCTATACCATCTTGAGGGTGTCGTAAGAGGCGACTAAAAGAACGCAAGAGGCAGATTACCTAGCCGAAAGAGAAGGAAAACTTGATACAAACCCCGTGCCAACCGTCTTGCCAGGGTGGCACAGTAGGCTAATTTCCCTTTATAAATCTGGTGGAGGCCCGACTCAGTATTGGCCTATTTATGGGCTGAAACGACGATGGACAAAAAGGATCTTTTAATAATAAAACATAGACAAAAAGGATCTTTTAATAATAAAACATAGACATAAAAGATCTTTTAATAATAAAACAATAATTGAGATTAAAAAAATTACTAGGTGCCTGCTAAACTCTTTGTAAAATCAATGGGACATGTTGGTTGATCATAAAGCATTATGTAGAATATTCCGGGTTCTCCAGTTGTTAAGACTGAATCACCGTCATCTCTTTTCACTCGTACAATACCGTTCATTAGGATCACCAAAAACATTTCCGGCCGACATATTAGAACACAGGAAAAGCAAAGCACACATGACTACAAATGGGGAGGAAATAACCTCGTAAAATCATAAAAGTGACTTTCACAAGCCGGAAAATTTGCTAATAATTTTCCTTACTTTATTCATAAATATGTTTTAGTATTTACCAAATTCTGTATTAGGAAACGAATATTATTATTTATACTACTACTGTTATTATACTACTACTCATCCGATTTATGACCTACTGCTGAGTCGGGCCTCCTCCAGTTACATGGAGGGTAATTGATATACTGTGCCACGTTGGCCAGACGGGTTGGCACCGGCTTTCGTATCAAGTTTTTCTTCTCTTGTTCATTTCCTTTTGTCGGCTCTTACGATATCCTCAGGAAAGAATGGGAATTATATAGCGTGACATTTTGGTACTACATCACATTTTTTATTGATTAACTATTGAGGGCGAAGACAAATCTAACATTATGTAAAAATATTTGCAACGTTCTTCACTATCACTACAATGTATAAAACAAAGTCGCTATCGTCTGTTCGTCCCTATGTACGCTTAAATCTTTAAAACTACGCAACGGATTTCGAAGAGGTTTTTTAGCAGATACAGTGATTCAGGAGGAATTCGTCATGTCATCAAATCCGACATGAGAGCCAATGGCCTAACTGAAAGGGACGTTGAAGATCGGGCAAAGTGGAGGAAGCTCAGTCGGAAGGCGGACCCTGGCAATAGCCGGGACTAACGCCAGGCAGAAGAAGTGATTCAGTCGGAAGTTTTATAAGTATAATATATAATTGCACCCGTGCGTAGCCGGGCCGGGTCGCTAGTGAATTATAAAATAAACTATAGATAAACATTGTTTTTTTTTGTACACACTTGCATGGTGTACCTAAATATGTTTATCATTTTTATTGACTGCCTCGTTGGTCTAGTCGTTAGATGTGCCGCCTTTGGATCAACGGGTCCCGGGTTCGATTCCGGGGTCGGGCAAGTGTCTTTGTCTAAACCAGAGGCACTGGCTCGGAGTCTGGGTGTCATTTCTATCTATAATATGTGTGTATTTACAAAAAAAAAAGTATATAAGTAGTTTATCATCCATCTCGTTACCATAACACAAGCATTAAGTTGCTTAGCTTGGGACGAGATGGCGTTGTGTGAAATGTCCAAGGATATTTATGTCCAAGGATATTTACAAAACATTATCATCATCAACGTTGCTCATAAGTGATTCACCGCTGAGTCATGGGTCCTCTAGTATAATTAGTCTACTGTGCTACGCCTTGTGGTGACGGATTTAGAATACACAATGTCACCAACCTCTTTAGGGTTTCGTAAGAGGCGACTAAAAGAACGCAAGAGGCAGATGACCTAGCCCCAAGTGAAGACAACTTGATACACCTTTTTTTTTTTTTTTTTTTGTCGCCCGAGGTAAAATCCTTTATGGACTTCCTCGCCGGCCACGGGGATGGCCAGCGAGGGGAGTGTGGGACTCTCCCCCATAGTGAGGGCCTACCCACTAAACCTCCCCGGGGTGCTCCAACTCGCGTCCTGTTGCGGCATTGTGGGACCTGGTGCAGAACCACGCCGCCGCAGACAAGGAGGCCCACCTCCACACCTCAGGCTCGCTGAACGAGCACTCGACGTCCTGTCGGGAGCACCCAACAGGACGTCGCATCTCCACAGATCCCATGTGGGGCGAGGGCATCCCCGTGCCCTGCCCCGGGTTGATACAAACCCTGTGCCAACCCGTCTTGCCAGCGTGGCCCAGTAGTCTAATTTCCCTCCATAAATTTGGAGGAGGCCGGACCCAGTAGTGGGTCATTCATGGGCTGAAACGACTGCTACGCTGGCTAGACGGGTTGCTGTCACAGCTGTAATTACCCCTGTGGGGTTTAGTAACAAGTTTTCCTACTCTCGAGGCTAGGTTTTCGGCCTTATCATTTCCTTTTGTCGGCTCGTACGACACCCTCAGGATGGAATGGGGTGGTAACACTATGTATTCTATATCCGTCACCACACGGACCAAAACAAATAGCATTCACCCTAATACGTAGTTATGCACCCTATGCAACCTAGAGTTCTTATTTCGAGGATGTAGACTGCAACGTTGCAGTACGGGGTGGCCTGACTTCTCCGAATCGTCGCGGTGGGCGACGGATAGCTGTAGTTAGGAATAAGTCGTATTTTTATTTCATTATTAAAGAGCATGTCTTTCTGCACGGACGTTATTTTTATTTTTTATTTTTAAAAAAGGAATTGGGGCTCCCAAATTCCTGACTGGCGCAGCCGGTAGGATATCGTTTGGCCGCGCCGTCTTTCGCGTGTATTCTAGGTATCAGCATTTACCCGAGCGCGTGATCCTGCGGCGGTGCGAGAGAGCCTGGGCGATATCCTGCGAACCAACAAAATCTGTCGGGACGGAGCTATGACGTCGGCTTGTTGGTGAGTAAGCCTTTTCACCATCCTGCCAGTGTTTTCCCTTTCCAATTTCGTTATTCTGAGATTGGACATCTCTCGTTATAACTGTGATCTGGTTTCTTTATAAAAATCTACGGAAACTGTATTAATTTGTGTTACGTCAAAATACGAAATTTAAAGTTAAGTGTGTTACTGTGACTATTTTACATTTATTTTAGCGGTTAAATTAAGAAATTTAATTTTTATTTTTACATATTTCATACTTTATTGAATTTAATAAAATGGAGAGGTCAAATGCAAATGTGGAGCAAATTTTGCTCATTCCTAGAGAAATGGTACAGCTTATCCCAATGTACGGTGGAGATAAGCGTCAGTTAAACTTATTTATAAGAAAGTGTGAATATGTAATTAATAAATACCAGGGCAGTTCAGCGCAAGACCTATATGTAATGCACACTATTACTAGTAGGCTTACGGGCGACGCCGCCGCCCTTATCAGTGAGCGCGAGGATATTAGTACGTGGGACGAGTTCAAGGAATTACTCATACAACATTTTGGGGATCCGCGTAGTGAGGAGACCATTTTAATTGAGTTAGAAAGTATGAAAATTAAATCCGGAGAAAATTATCTAGAATTTTGTAATAGAATTCAGTCTGTGCGTTCGGTACTCATATCGAAGGTAAATCAATTGGTTAATCCCAGTTTAAAGGAAAGTAAAATAATTATTTATAACCACACCTCACTCAATGTGTTTTTATATAATTTGCCTGAACACATGGTTAGAATAGTCAGGTTAAAATCACCAAGCACCCTTGAAGAGGCCTTGAGCGTTGTAATGGAAGAGGTTAATTTTAATGAACAATATAATATGCGAAATAAGATGGTTAACCATCCATCAAATAAACCGTCATTTTTGCAAATGCCGAATCCTAATAACGCATTCAAATTCGGTATTTCTCATAACCAACCAATGCAACCAATAGGATTTAGACAAAATAGTATTCCCCCCAAAATAAATTTTGGCATCCCTCAAAACCCACCAGGTAATTTTAAATTTGGGCTCCACCCTCAGTTACCTAGCGCCTACAACCAGCAACCATCTGGGTATAGACCACAGTTTGGTCACCAGCCCCAGCAACCATCCGGGTATAGACCACAGTTTGGTTACCAGCCTCAGTTTGGTACACGGCCTCAGAATTTTAATAATAGATTACCGTTTGGCCTTCAGCCACGTAACCAAAATTTTGAGAAACCACAATTTGGGTACAAACCTTTCCAGGTGCCACAAAACTACAAACCGAACCCTCCTAATGATGTATCCATGCGTACGGCAGCACCGGCTAAGAACCAACATGGGTTCAATTTAAACGAAATGGAACTTAACCAATATGAACCCATGTACTACCCAGAGTTTTCACCCTATTGCCACGATAACCTCGAGTACTTTGACGACAACCAGGTAGATAGCACGAACGAAGATTATGTAGAAACCGATCAAGGTTATGACGATAACGGCTGTCATGAAAATGCGTCAAATTTTTCGGTACCAGCCTTAGAAGAAACCCCGAAATAATACAAGTTAATTATTGTGACCCTAACCTTAAATTACCATACATATACATACCAGAAATAGATTCAAAATTTATGATTGATACTGGCAGTATGAGATCGTTCATTAATCCTAATAAGGCTTATCATTATTTTCCACATGTTATACGTCAAGAACCCTTTCAGGTAGTAAGTACACACGGCTCCAGTTCACACAATGAGGTCATTGAAATCCCTTCATTGCCTACTTTCAATACACCAGATATTCAAAAATTTTACCTATACCAAGTGGACCCGCGTTACGATGGCTTACTAGGAGATGATATTCTTTGTCAAATGGGAGCAGTCATTGATCTTAAAAATAATATATTGCGTACAAATTATACATCCATACCAATTATACATAATAGTACTAGTTATGAGATTCACCTGGCACCTAGAACAGAACAGCGCGTAAAATTACCTACCAATCTTTACAAAGGTGAAGGAATATTAGAATATACTGAGTTTTGCGACGGAGTAAGAATGCCATGTGCGGTAATTAATTGTGAGAATGGGTACGCTACAACTATACTACAAAATACTTTAGATACGGATATGGTTATAGCTATACATAGACCATTTAATGTAACAGAGTATGACCCTGAAGAGTGTAAGGCGTATTGTATGACTGATGCGAAAGAAGTGGAAATAGATAAAGTGTTAACAGAAAATTTAAATAAATTAAGACTGGATCACATGAATGAGGAAGAACGAAAAGTGATTTACGAATTATGTGTAGAATACAAGGACATATTTTACAGTGAAAACCTCCCATTATCATTTTCAAACCAGGTTAAACATTTTATAAGAACCTCCAACGAAGACCCTATTTATGTAAAGCCATATAGGCAAGCCCCTGCACAAGCTGCGGAAATTAAGGAACAGGTTCAAAAGCTACTTGACGACAACGTCATACAAGAGTCTCATTCCCCTTGGAGCGCCCCTGTACACCTAGTCCCAAAAAAAATGGACGCTTCTGGTACAGTAAAATATAGGATGGTAATTGACTACAGACGTCTTAACGACATTACGACTGATGACAAATACCCCTTACCTAACATGTCTGACCTTTTTGACAAATTAGGCAAGAGCAATTACTTCACAACCCTCGACCTAGCATCTGGTTTTCACCAGATTGAAGTTAACGAAGCAGACCGACAGAAAACTGCCTTCAGCACACAGTTTGGCCATTTTGAGTTCTTGAGAATGCCCTTTGGCTTGAAAACAGCTCCAGCTACTTTCCAACGGGCTATGGATAACGTATTGAGAGGGCTGCAGGGTATCCATTGCCTGGTATATCTGGACGATATTATTATATTTTCATCTAGTTTACCTGACCACATACAAAAGTTACGATCAGTTTTTGACAGACTACGTGAGACAAATTTGAAAATTCAACTCGACAAGTCAGAATTTTTACGCAAGGAAGTTCTCTACCTTGGACACACGATCACTAAAGACGGACTAAAACCAAATGACGACAAAATTATGACTATACTTAACTATCCTATACCTAAGAATACGACTGAGATAAAAAGTTTCCTGGGACTTATTGGTTATTACAGACGATTTATTAAGGACTTCGCTAAAATTACTCAACCATTAACATCCTGTCTCAAAAAGCGTAATAAAATAGTTATAGATCAGAAATACATAGATGCGTTTGAGAAATGCAAAGAACTATTAACTAATGCCCCGTTATTGCAATATCCCGATTACGACAAAGACTTCATCTTAACCACAGATGCATCCGCAGTAGCTCTGGGAGCAGTATTGTCTCAAGGCCCCGTGGGTAGCGATAAACCGGTCGCGTATGCCAGCAGAACACTTAGCGACACCGAGGCCAGATATAGCACTATAGAGCGCGAGTTACTAGCCATCATCTGGGCCGTGAAGCATTTTCGTCCATACTTGTACGGCCGAAAATTCCTTATTTACACCGACCATCGCCCTCTGGCCTGGCTTTACTCCCTTAAGGAACCAAATAGCAAACTCACCCGATGGCGATTACGCCTACAGGAGTACAATTTTGAGATAATTTATAAGAATGGTAAGCAGAACACTAATGCCGATGCCCTCTCCAGAATTAAAGTAAACGCTTTAGGTTCTGATGATGACGCGGAATCTATGAAGGTTAACATCGATTCTAAAGAGGCTAAGTTACAGAAACATTTGAAACAGGTGACTGAAGACATAACTAGACTTTCGACTGAGGACAAAAGATTTAATTCCGACACTATTACTATCTCTGACTCGTCTGCCACTATATCCATAGACTCTGTAGACAATGTAGAACAAGATTACCCACTTAGATCGGACACTAGTAGTACGGAAACAGCCCATTCTGCGTTAGATTTGGAATCACATGGTATCCCTATTCTTCATGAGGCTATCGACACAAAACCAAATCAGATCTTGGTTTTTGAGTGGTTTAGAAATCGATTACAAGTTACCGATCGTTCTCGCGATAAGCAAAAAGTTTTGGAGGTTTTTCTACCCATAAATAATGCAGAGCTAGTAAAACAACTTCTTAAAGAATACATTAAGCCCAAAATTAAATATTTCATCTATTTTGAGAAGGAAGAGCATAGAAAATTATTTTCCAATATAATTATTAGTTTATTTAAAGAAGGAACGGTAGAGTTTTATGAGTGTACGCAGCGAGTAGTTTACGTAGAAGATGAGAATGAACAAAAAGCAGTTGTGTTAAAGCATCACCAGGGAAAGACATGTCACAGAGGTATAAAAGAGACTGTTTTACGAATTAGGCGGAATTATTATTGGCAGAATATGCAAGAATTAGTATCAGCTGTAATAAACTCATGCGAAGCTTGTCAGAAAATGAAGTATGACCGAAAACCAGTAAAACCCCTTTTACAATTAACTCAAACCCAAGATGCCCCGTTTCAAGAAGTATTCATTGATTTATTTTCCATTGAAGGGAAGTACTACTTAACCATCATAGATGCGTTTAGTAAACTTGCACAAGCAATAGAAATAGGAAATAGATCCACTGCAGAAGTAGTTAGAGCCTTAATAAAATATTTCTCATTTTATGGTATCCCCAGAAAAATTAGTAGTGATCCCGGCACAGAGTTTAATAACGAATTGTTAAAAGAACTCGCCTCCATGTATAAAATTGAATTACACATTTGTACCCCGAACAACCCAAACTCTACCGGTCTCATTGAAAGATTTCATTCCACTATTATAGAGATATATAGATTAGCCAAATATGACCAAAAATGTACCGATGCAGCATCCATCATGACATACTCTATAATGGCCTATAATAACACAATTCACACGGCTACAGGATTGACACCTTTCGAGGTCGTCTTCGGCCATACCGATTCTAATACTATGTTTAATGCAGATTTTGAGAAAGCATATATACAACAAATTCTTAAAGATCACGTTAAAAGAACAAAATTTTTATATTGGCATATTAGTGATAAAATGCAGAAAAATAAAGAAAGTTTTAGGGAAAAGAAAGGAGGTGAAAGCGGAATTAGGTTAGAAGAAGGAAAAATAGTATATACAAAAGCTGTTAATAAACGAAAAAGCAAAGACAAGCCCCTGTATCAAAAAGCTGTAGTTAAAGGAAAAATAAAACGTAACATAGTACCCGTAGAAATAGGAGTTAGGAAAACTAAGGCGCCACTTAAAAACGTCAAACGCCCTCCACAGGTGGTGTTTGATGATAGCGACAGCAACGCTGATCGCCCAGAACCGGGCCCTTCAACTAGCAAAGGTTGAGGGAAACCCAGGAGTTTTACCAGTTAAATTAGGACAGGCTTTCAAACAAGAAGACTGGTGGACTGTTATAAAGGTATTAGATTTAAGCAGATTAAATAGCAATTTAGATTTTAATATACGTAAATATTCTGAATTACTACAACTAATAGCGCCAAGTAAGCAATACTCTGAGGAATTCTTACCTATGATTAAACAAATAGAATATATGCGTGGCATAACTATAAATAAATTTGAGCAACTTATGCCTAATATCAGAGTTAAAAGAGGTCTGTTAAATCCTCTTGGTTCCCTAGTGAAAATGATAACTGGTAATTTGGACCAGGAAGATGCCAATCGATATGATAACCTAATAACGCAATTAACAGAAAAAGAAGTATTAACAGAAAATAAAGTAACTATAATATCTGAAATGTTCGATAAATTTGTTAACAGCACAGAAACTTTACAAGAAAATACAGTAATGTTAGATAATAGATTAAAAGCAATCGAAGATATCGTTAAAAGACTTATTACTAAAGAAGTTCATTCAATATATTCTACTTATGTCCTTATGATGTTTAATATTTTCAACAGTAATTTTCGTCTGATTTATCTATCTATAAGCGAAATAGAAACGGCACTAGCCTTGAGTAAAATTTCTGTACTGCACCAATCTATAATAAACTCTACTGAATTATTATATACACTTAAAAATATAGAGCAAACGGATAATTTGTTGTACCCTGCGACTTTAGATAATTTAGTTAAAATAGAAAGAACCATGGTTGTTAAAGCGTATATTAAAGGAAACCAGATAACATATATATTAGAGATTCCACTTACCGACAATATATCATACAATTACTACAAACTTTATTCCTTTCCCGTATTCCATGCACCTGTAAATAAAACCGTTATAATAGTTCCAAAATTCCCATACCTATTGGTGAAAGGGCTGAAGTACCTACCGGCCTCTCACCCCTGCGACGTCATCGAAGATGACCGATACCTGTGTCCCGAGGACAGTGTTCTTATGCAGACGGAAGACACTTGCGTCGAGCAATTGATGCGGATGGATACCCAGGCTGACTGTACCGCTGTTCCAGTCGATGTGGAAGACGTCAAGGTTCAGCGTGTCAAATTCAACAGCTGGATAATTTACACCCGGAAAATCACCGTGCTGTCCGAAAGATGTGGTGACGACATTTCCCATGTCTCCATTCAAGGATCATATGTAGTGAACATCGAAGAGAAATGTGAAATTATCGTTGAAAGGTTTCGTTTACGATATCGCCGAACGTATGGCGAAAACGTAAACCTACAGCTGGCAATGATTCCTAATTTGCCAAAACTACAGTTTCTAAATTCAAATTTAATTTTTAATAGAACAGTGGACCTTAAAGAAATACACTTGGATGACTTAAAACACTTATCATACATGTTGAAATCGGGAAAAAATATAAACAGTGTTAGTGCGGACAAATTCAGTGTAGAAATTAAAAGCGTCAGTCTGGCTACAGTAATGCTGTATGTAGTCATAAGTATAGTTTTAATCATAATTATAGTTTACCGGTATTACGCCACAATTTTGTTTTATATTAAGCGGAATGATCCGAATCCAGAATCTTCGGATAATTCCGCACTTGGTGAGGGAGGAGTTATGCACCCTATGCAACCTAGAGTTCTTATTTCGAGGATGTAGACTGCAACGTTGCAGTACGGGGTGGCCTGACTTCTCCGAATCGTCGCGGTGGGCGACGGATAGCTGTAGTTAGGAATAAGTCGTATTTTTATTTCATTATTAAAGAGCATGTCTTTCTGCACGGACGTTATTTTTATTTTTTATTTTTAAAAAAGGAATTGGGGCTCCCAAATTCCTGACTACGTTCAATTGAGTCGACGAATCTTCAGAAGAGTGTTAAGAAAGTCGAATACAAATTTATTCAGCTGCCTTTTGTGGCAGATCGCATTGAATGCCTCCGCATAATGAACAAATAAACAGTGAACAAAGTGCTTATGGTTGAATATTGCTTTGAATTCACGATAACGCTTTGTTTACATATTATTTCCCTCCTGTCAGCGCCCTGCACTCTCTTTTACAGCGTCGGTTAAACGCGAGGCAGGTATTTCAGTCGTCCACGTCGATTGTGCTGCTGCCTTGCCGTGGTAAGGGGTCTTGTGTGCCGTGATCCGTTGGGGTCATAGCGGCTCAGCCCCGTCAGTTCTGCCACTAAGGTGCTGCTCAGCAGTGTTCGACCAAGGTAGAAGTGTCGCTCTGTTCGTGGTCAACATTCACGTAGGTGCTCTTGCTGCGGCGGCAGACGCGTCACTGTTGGTCTGACGCGCAGTAGTGCTGCCGCTACATCGCTGCCGCGACATTGCTCGTTGGTCTAGTGGTTAGATGTGCCGCCTTTGGATCAACGGGTCCCGGGTTCGATTCCGGGGTCGGGCAAGTGTCTTTGTCTAAACCAGAGGCACTGGCTCGGAGTCTGGGTGTCATTTCTATCTATAATATGTATGTATTTACAAAAAAAATGTATATAAGTAGTTTATCATCCATCTCGTTACCATAACACAAGCATTAAGTTGCTTAGCTTGGGACGAGATGGCGTTGTGTGAAATGTCCAAGGATATTTATTATTTATTTATTACTGCCTAGCTCGGAATGTAATCTCATATAAGCATATAGAGATTGTATGAGGACCAGTAGTGCCACGACAGCAATGCTGCGTGCAGCGTAATTCGGAATCATACCTTAATGCAGCTAGGTTCGGAACGGCCATCAAGTTTGGCGAGGACTGTACAAAGCAATTCAAATAACAAAAATATAATACCCAAAAACACCCACAGTAAACATTTGACGTCAATGAAATGTCCACAAATTAATGGACTCCGAAGTAAACAACTGTTACGTTATTTATTACGTCACTGTTTGTGTAGACGCGAGAAAAGTTCCTTTTGTGTTTTAAAAAGGACATTTTCTTGTGAGAACCATTCCCTTTGTTGATATTCAATTGGGAATGCGATAGGTGAATGTGGAACAGGGAATTCGCTCGAATTGAATTGAGTGAGAATCAATTATGGGAATGTTATTTTAGCTCGTCTACCGTACTCTACCAATAGGAAGCAACTGCCATTGATTCCGGTCCGTGTGGTGACAAATTCAAGATATATCCTCGTAGAGTGAGAATTAAGTAAGTCTTCATAATGATGTAATTCATTTTCGACCTTTAGATATCAGCAACTTAAGTTGAAAATGGCCAAACATTTTTTTAAGACTTAGGGCCCCCGCGCATTTAGTCGGCGAGGCCGCGCGGCCAGTCGCGCGGCCTGGCCGCATAATGCGCGGATTGGTCGCGGCGGCCAATAGGCCGCGTATGTGACGCGATGTTTTTCGTTGGCCGCGCGACCAAAACTTGGCCTGGCCGCGTAATGCGCGCAGCTATATACATCGTAGAAGAATTAGTTGGCCGCAGCGACTTGGCCGCGCGGCCTGGCCGCATAATGCGCGGAGGCCCTTAGTTACTTCTTCCTCTACCGAGACGATATATAGTGTCACCACCCCATTTCATCCTAGGGGTGTAGTAAGACAAGGCCGATATCCTAGCCATACTGAGGGTGTCGTAAGAGCCGACAATCGGAAACGACAAGGCCGAAATCCTAGCCGCAACAGAAGGACAGCTTGAAACGAAACCCTGTACCAACCCGTCTTGCCTGCGTGGCACAGTAGGCTAATTACCCTTCACATATTAGGCTTCTTTGGACTCTTACGAAATCCTCAGGACGGAATGGGGTGGTGACGCTACGTACCTTAAATCCGTCACCACGTGGAAAAACTTATAACACCCACGTTTTTGTCATGGAAAAAATTACAAACAGTGTTTGCAAAAATGTTTATTTATCAGCCAAGACAGCGAGGGAGGTATCAAGATTACAATGTTTACCACATCAGGGGGTAGGCGTGAAGATTAAAAAAGGTCCTGAAAATGTTTTCTGACGTGCGGAAAACATGTATGACGGATGTCCTTAATTTGGTGAGATGAAATTAACTCCCACATGAGTGATAATTTATACCAGAACCAGTTTGTGAGCATAGTTTTATACTTAGAATGTAATAAAACTATAAATATCTTTTTTTTTAGAAATCGTGTTTTTTGGAAATTATATTTACTTAAGTACGAATTACGCAAACACTCATTGACTTCGTGTTACTTAACAACGCCATCTGCTGTTGTGCTCACAATAAAGTAGTATTATTATTCGCCAATAGATGTCAGGAATTAAGTCTAACCTCAAAGCAAACACTCATTGATATACCTTTATTTGCCTGACGTCCACACAGGACGTATATAAACATCTTGGAACTCAGATTACTAAGACTGTAGTCTATGAACGATAGTTAAAATACAAGACACATTTTACAAATTATGCACATTTTGTGACTGAACTGTGCTATTCCAGTTTAACTCTTCGGCATTGTTAACGGATATCACACTTATTTTTAGATAAGCATTCAATCTCTTTTCCATAAAAAAAAAATCGAACTTTGAGAAAAATGGAAAGAATTTTTTTATCTATCTTCTATACTTATAACATGGACGTATAAAAAAAGTCGGACAGTGTCTCGCTAACTAAAAACTGTGACATCATAGTCGGCCAGATCAGCTATATGTACAGGCCAGCACGCACACTTTCACACATTAGTCGGCCATTACACGCGTGAACATCGATGCTTAAAGACGCAATATGCGGCGAAAAAATAAACTATAAATCATGTCTTGCGTGGTAAAATGGTGTAAAAACCGTAGTGACCGAAAGAAAAACAATCCAGGAATCACGTTTCATACGTAAATGAATAATTCAATCACTTATTTCCAGATAATATACATTAAAATCAATTTGTATTTGCTAGAACAAAACAATTAATTTTAAGTTCAGTGTTGCCAATATTCACGTGTGCAAATTAACCGAAAATTGGGCAATTTTCGTTTATTATAAAAATCAATATATTATTATGGTTAATTATTTAATAGTTACTACTGGGTATTTTATGTTCCTTTTGCTAGATTTTCTAAGGAAAATTAAGTATGGAGAAATGATTGAATTAAAATTACTTAGTAGAAATTGTAATGGTGAATGAAAACGATTGGATTCCAAACAAATACAGTGTCATTTGCAGTCAATATTTTGATGCGGATGACTTATAAACAACTAAAGGAGGACTCCGGCGTGTTGTTACTTATGCAGTACCTTAAAAGGTAAATTAGCAATCTACCAAGACATGGATAATACAAAAAAAAATGAAACTATGCCGCTTATTTTTTCAAAATTTAAATGTACATTGTAGCTATTGTGTCGGTATATAATAATAATAAATATCCTTGGACATTTCACACAACGCCATCTCGTCCCAAGCTAAGCAACTTAATGCTTGTTTTATGGTAACGATGGATGATAAACTACCTAAATACATTTTTTTTTGTAAATACATACATATTATAGATAGAAAAACACCCAGACCCGGGACAAATACTTGTAGGTCGTACAAATATTTCTTCCGTGCGGGGATCGAACCCGCGACATGCTGCCCAGCAGTCGATCGCTCAACCACTGCGCCAACCGTGTCGTCGAATCGTAAACTTAATCATACATTATTTTAATCCCCAGTGCTTTATTTTGTTTTAATATTTGTTTGAGTCAAGACACGTGGCAGAGGTATTCCTCTGCCACCATGTCTACCATTTAATACCAGTGCTTCTCAAGAGGTTCGCAATAAATTATAGTTAGGCAACAATTATATTATCACAAAAAAATTTTTGGTAATGAAAGCATTTCTTTTAATTTAGAATCGTTTTCAACACATATCGTTATTATAAAAAAGTAAAAGAATAGTAGTAATATAAAAATGTAAAAGAAGTTATTATAAAAAAAAATACTCAGCATTTAGGATGTTAAAGTTAAAATTAACAATTTCGAACAATTTTTTTTAATATTTTAACCATGTTTTTATTGCAAAATTTTGTGTATATTGGCAACCCCAAAATTAACTCACACATACAGAGCTGCCGCCATTTTGGCGTCTCACTTTTGTCTTAACCAGAGTTCCGTCCGCCTTTTTTTATACGTCCATGACTTATAATAAATCTGTAGAGACGTCAATTCTGTACATGAAATATATTTCCAAAATAACTATCAGCGGGTGATTAGTGATCGATACTGACGCCAAAAATGCAATCAGTAAAATTTTTGTCTGTCTGTCTTTCTGTCTGTCTGTCTGTCTGTCTGTCTGTCTGTCTGTATGTTCGTTATAGAAACAAAAACCACTCGACGGATTTCAACAAAACTTGGTACAATTGTTCTTCATACTTCTGGGCAGGTTATAGTACACTTTTCATCACGCTACGATCAATAGGAGCAGAGCAGTGAAGGGAAATGTTGGGAAACAGGAGAACTTACTCTATTTTTTAAGCTTCCGTCGCGTGTGCATCCTTAATAGTTAAAGCTACACAGAAATCATGTATGACGGAAATGTTCTTCTTAAAATTATATAAAAAATATTCCACGACAGAGAATGTCTATCTTTTATGGTTGACTCACAATAACACGTGTAACTCCCGATAGCTTAGCAGTTCAGAGCTTTCTGATTATATTTGTCTACTCTTACGTTTATAACACTCTCAATCATCCCTAAGTAATAAATGTTAACATTATTACTTATTTAATAAAAAAATAATCATAGAAATCGGTACAGAAACACCAAAGTTATACATGTAATACGCTAATAAGCCATCGCGCGTGAATACTGAATTGTTGTAGCTGTCAACCACAACAAGAAGGAGTTCACGGCGGCCGTACTCCTCGATATGGAGAAAGCATTCGACAGGGTATGGCATGAGGGACTACTGTTCAAGCTGTCGACGTCTACCGCCCCACGACGTGTCATCAAAGTTGTCGCCTCTTTCCTCACGAACCGATCCTTCGTAGTGAAAGTTGAAGACGCCCTGTCCTCCGTGCGTTCGATCCGCGCGGGGGTACCTATCGCCTGCCTGTTATGCAACGTACACAGATGACATTCCATGTACCAGTCAGGTACAGCTCGCGCTATACGCCGACGACGCGGCGTATTACGCCTCATCGTACAAGCCAACCTTCGCCGCTAAAAGACTGCAGCCAACCCTCGACGCCTTACCTGTCTGGTTAGCAAAATGGAGGTTGTCAGTGAATGTCGCAAAAACACAGGCCTTAATTACTGGATATACCAATTTACCCCCTGCGCTTCGCCTCAACGGTCAAGACCTCGCCTGGATACCCCAAGTCCTCTACCTAGGAGTCACCATCGACAGGGGCCACACCCTGAAGCACCATGTGGACACAGTGATTTCGAGAGTTAGAGTGGCTAGAAGACTTCTTCGGCCAGTGCTCTCCTCGAAGCTCCCTCACAAGACGAAGATCGGCATCTATAAAACATATATCAGATCCCGACTCACGTACGCCGCCCCAGCCTGGATCGCCTTCGTTTCGAACAAGAAGCGCCTCCGATCCCAACAAGCTTTATGTCTCCGAACGATCGTCGCCGCCCCGCGTTATGTGAGTAACGCGACCATTTCGAGGGACTTACGAGTTGAGAGCCTGGACGAGTTCATCACCCGTCTCACCACCAAGATTTTCGAGCGTGCGGACGCGTCGCGCCTCTCCCACATCAGGGACTTGGCGCTGCTTCACGCGCGACCGACGGACCGCCGCAGCAAACCACTGCAGCGTGAGTTGACCGCCGACTAACTAGCCGGCGACCCAACATATCTAAACATATACCCATAGACCTGTCCATGGCCATGGACAGCGTCGAAACCGCTGTAGAGGGCCTCAGCCCTGAAACAGCCACCCCGCACATATATTTGTGTGCGAGATGACCACGGATAGCGGCGAACTTCATACACTATTTGGCTGTTGATGCGAGTAGACGTTCCGAGCATTCGACCTTATTGATAGGCAATATTGTTTATCAGCGCGACTTTATAGTCTTTAAATTAATTTAGTTTATTTAGTTTTCTTTTGTTGTGTTTACCCGAAAGCTTTGCGCTGGTCCATTGAAAAGTTACATTTGGGGTTGCGTTTCTTAGAGGACGCAATTTTATTTTTTTGATGTGTAGGGGGGGTAAGTGTAAAGCTAAAATCAAGTTTGTGGGGTCGCCACCCTTGTCCCACGGCCGCCATCTTGAAAATAGGGGTTGAAACGGTTTTTACGATATATCTATTGAACTATTTATCTGATAAAAAAATTTTTTAACGTTTTTTGTTGCAAATTAAATTCTCTATAGCTTTGGTCCAGTAACTTTTTGTCGTAAAACTATAAATAAAAAAGTTATAAGTGAAAATGTTTAGAAAGTCGAGAAAAAAAAAAATATATTTTTCGATATAACTTTTTTTTATCATTTTACGAAAAAACGATATCAGACCATTTTTGTAGATCGTTTTTTAAGGAACAACTTTTATATGCAACATTTTTTTCATTAAGTCAATAGCTAAGGTTTTACAGCGCTCCGAAGTGAGTACTATTTTTCAGTACTCTCAGTTATTTTTTTTATTTTGTTATTATAATTCTTTTAATTAGTAATTTTGCAATGTTATTAATAATTAATTATTGACTCTTTTCCTCACCACCCACGAGGTAGAGTGTGGAGGCGCGTTTTTTTTTAAGTGGTATCCCCAATAGGCCTAATCCACGGTGATTTTATAAATTTGAACTACTCCGTCCTCGGTCTTTTCGATGGACCAGGCTGCGGCTCAGCATCTGATCGGTTTTCTGAATCAAATAGAATCGAAGGGGTGTCAATGTCGGCGGTTCATCATCAAAGTCATTTTCATTTATTAATTCTGAGAGTTCCATTACGTTGCTGCAAGTCTCTCCAGAACAATGGAAGCACACTGCGGAACATTTTAGCCCTGCTTTTCGACATCCACACATCGCTCCACAGTTTCCTTTGCATTTGCAAAAGATCAATTTTAGAAGCTCAGGGGGTGCTGGAGGTTTAGAGCTCTGCACTGGCATCAATAATTTTCCACATTTTTTCCAGCCCCAGTCTTCAGGATCATTATTATTACCAAGCCACGACTGGACCTGATGGTAGACTCGGAAAGTATGAAAGCGAGCTGTGTCTTGTGTTGGAGGATTTGATGATTATTTTAAAAATCAATAATCGTAAAATTCTGTAATGGAGTGGAAAAGAGTCAATAATTAATTATTAATAACATTGCAAAATTACTAATTAAAAGAATTATAATAACAAAATAAAAAAATAACTGATGACACATTATTAGTACCCACGTATAAAATATGTATAGTTAAGAGTACTGAAAAATAGTACTCACTTCGGAGCGCTGTAAAACCTTAGCTATTGACTTAATGAAAAAATGTTGCATATAAAAGTTGTTCCTTAAAAAACGATCTACAAAAATGGTCTGATATCGTTTTTTCGTAAAATGATAAAAAAAAAAGTTATATCGAAAAATATAAATTTTTTTCTCGACTTTCTGAACATTTTCACTTATAACTTTTTTATTTATAGTTTTACGACAAAAAGTTAACTGGACCAAAGTTATAGAGAATTTAATTTGCGACAAAAAACGTTAAAAAATTTTTTTATCAGATAAATAGTTCAAGAGATATATCGTAAAAACCGTTTCAACCCCTATTTTCAAGATGGCGGCCGTGGGACAAGGGTGGCGACCCCACAAACTTGATTTTAGCTTTACACTTACCCCCCCTACACATCAAAAAAATAAAATTGCGTCCTCTAAGAAACGCAAGGTAAGGCCTAAAAAATGTAACATTTCAATGGACTAAGGTACTTAAGCCTCATGTGAACGTGATCTAAACAATATTACAGTGATATAACACAGCTATCTATATATATATAAAACTCTTCCGTTACTGAGTGACTGACAGACAAGGCACAGCCGAAACTACTGGCAGTAGAGAGCTGAAATTTGGCCTGTGTGTTTGTTGGGAGAAGTAGGCTACCACTAAGAGAGGATTATTGGAAATTCCCTCCCATCGGGGAGAAAAGGGGGACAAATTGTTTTTTTCCGGAAGTCATTATTCCACGCGGACGAAGTCGCGGGCAAAAGCTAGTTAATTTATACTTTACTAGCGACCCGCTCATCGACATAGCCCATAGGGTTAGCAAGCTGAAGTGGCAATGGGCTGGCCACATCTGTCGTAGAACTGACGGCCGCTGGGGCAAACAGGTGCTACAGTGGAGACCACGTACTGACAAACGTAGGGTGGGACGCCCCCCTGCTAGATGGAGCGACGATCTGCGACGGGCAGCCGGCAGCAACTGGATGCATAGAACCGAAGACCGGGTTCAGTGGCGAGCCTTGGGGGAGGCCTACGTCCAGCAGTGGACTGAAATAGGCTGATGATGATAGCGACCCGCCCCGGCTTCGCACGTGTGCAATTATGCATGTATTTATACATATAAACCTTCCTCTAGAATCACTCTATATATTAAAAAAACCGCTTCAAAATCCGTTGCGTAGTTTTAAAGATTTAAGCATACATAGGGTCCGACGGACGACAGCGACTTTGTTTTATACTATGTAGTGATTGCACGCTTTGAGATATATCAATTACATACATTTGAAACTCTGTATAAAAAGCTCAATTCATTTATAATTTACTAGCGACCCGCCCCGGCTTCGCACGGCAATAAAGATTTAAAAGATTTAGTTAAAGATTCCAAAAGCATTTGTTAAGTTTAGAATCCAGGATACTATAAAAAACATTTCCATCAAAATTTAAAATAAGGTTTAGGCACAACCAAACTTCTTTGGAATTCTAAAACAGGAAAAAAATAGGCGACTTACGTGGTTCCCGCGTTTTTCTAGAGAGCGAGCGCTTGACTGCGTTCTTAAAAAAAATATACACATAATTTATAACATACAATAGAGAACAATGCAATTATACATACGAAACCCAACAAAATTATTACCATTATGTAGCAAACGCACGCCGCTACAAATAACAAAAGGTTGTTTGAGTTTTTGAGTAAGTGTTTATTAAGATAGAGATGTAAGGAATTCATTTAGTAACGCTGTTGAATTTCAGCGGGTCCTCCCTTGGGCTTCTTCGTCTTCCAAGCGCCGCAGCGTTTATATGGCAGGGCTCCAAGCCCTGACTACATACGCTGAGACGAGCTGTGAAAGCCGCCACAGGTCGCTCGTCAACCGCCAATCAGAGGCTGACCAAGAAACGCCACGGATGCCAAACTATCCCAGGGAGTTGTGTAAATTTATATTGTTTTCATTTAATAGTATTGCCAGACATGAACTGTCTGGCACGGCATCCGTGGCCAACGAGGTTGCAACCTCACACATGCCAGCCGCGACCAGGGCGTCGGTTGAAGAAGAATCCCAAGGAAGGATCAATAAGATAGACTCGTGTGTCGCACTTAAGTAAACTGTTGTGTAAATTTCACTAGTGCGATGTAGCGTTATGCCTTCGCACACTTATGTTTCTTAATAATTTTATGAAATATTTATGCATGTTTTTGTAAAATGTATAGCAGAATTACTTTCAGTACATTTAGATATTGCTAAATATGTTATTATGCGAGAAAAAGTAAGATTTTTCTTTCTCAATGTATATTTGTAGCATAGTGGATTTTAAGTTGTCCACAGTTAGTGAAAATTACTTTCTGCGAGGCGGCGTAATGCTAATGGCACGAGAGTTGTTTACGAGTTTTGCTTTGTTATGCTAATTAGTTGAGACGAGAAGCGGCGTACGGTGGCAACGAGGTGACGAGTCAGAGCAAAATAGTCGTTCAGGCGAGAGGCCGTGTTCACTTGCATCCGTAATTGTTATTTTTTTTATTCGTTTCGTGAGTTTTTTTCTTTGTTTCTGGTCTTAAATATTAATGTCGTCGGGTAGAAGGTTTTCATTAATGTTGTGTAATATTTTCAGGACGATGTGAGATGAAGATTTTGTTTTTTTTACGAAGATAAAAGGGAGGTGGGTTTGTTCTGAACAAACTTTAGGACAAAGAAGGTCAGTATTGCGTTGCAAATTGTTTTAAGTCTGGATCTATAAATCGGGTTATTAGAGGGCTAATTATGTTTTATTTCTTTTCAGGGTTGTTTTTCCAGTTTTCATTTCCATTTTTTTATCATTGTCCTCAATTTTATCATCTTCATCGGGTATTTCCGTATAGTTTAAATATCTCGATTTAAACACACTGGAATGTCGTGTTGAGCAATGGAGTTGGTCTCTGGAGCCAGTTCCCGAGGGTGGAATACCGATGAACAACGCACTTAATCGATTCGTGGGTGGTGAAGTTCCTGAACATGATTTCGGAGTGGGTAGCCGACGCTCATCCAGGTCAGAAAGTCAGTACTTATTTACCGTGCCAGCCAGGAATTAATATGGACGGATACGCCCCGTCACCGGTTTCTTTTATTTCTAAATATTGAGTCATAATAATTGTTGGTGTAATTTTGTTATTTAGTATAATGCATTGTTTCCAGTAGATGTAACCTTTTTTTACTTCGCATTAGCGTTGAACCCACCTGGTTAGATTATTATTATTTTTTGTAATGTGGGTAATTGTGTATACTGGTTCCGAATAGAATCTGCGCGGCTTTACCGCAACTGTTAATTTTATAGTTTATTTGTGTTGGAGGATACTGTAATTATGGAGGACGATAGGGTTAGTTATTCCAAATTGCATGTCAGAACCTAGAACATTCAAGTTATAACGCAATTTGTCCAGCGCATTACGAATGTGGAACACAATGTGATCGGCTATAATTAGGTTCGTCCGACCCCAGCTGTATCCTGATGTTTTATGTAAATAAATATTTACTTGTAGAAGAAGCGTTGCATCTTATTTTTTTGACCTACTTTGTCACCTATTGGTCTTATACAGGGTGGTTCAAATTTTCTCTTCCATTCTTTTCACGCTTCACTTCACTAAATATATATATTTATATTATATATTTTTTTTTTGTAAACGGTCTAATGTAGGTGGGGATAGCCGGGAAATCATCCCCGCACATATTAGTCATGTTACAATGGCGCCCAACTTTTGTGATCGGAACTAGTATAGTTTGTTACACCAACAATTATATTTTTTTCTTGGTTGTTTTGTTTGTTTTTTGTGTTTTTTTCTCGTGTAGCTACCGTATTTAAGATTAATATTGTGTGAAATGGTGTGAGTATTTTTTTTGTGTAATATGTTTTGTCACACGCCGTTGACCATTGCTTAAAATTATAATGTTACACGTTGTAATACACCAATAATTATTATTCTTTCTTCCGTTGGTATATATATATAAATATATATATTTTAAATTTAATTAAAAATGGAACAAAGAGACGTTCTATTCCACAACCTCTTAAAGGATGAATTAATTTATGAGGTTGCAATTCGTTCAGATACACCAGCAAGCACTGTAGTTGCGTTGCGTAAACAGTTGCGAAAACTAATCGCTGAGTGTCCGGCTGAGTCGATCGTCGATACCGATTTGGTTCCTGATGCTGAACTTGTAGCGGTTGGAAATGGCATTAAGGCCTTATCAGAGGTTTTGGATAAACTTGAGGAGAAGAAGGAGCGATACCTCCTGGATCGTTTTAGGGCCTTATATCGTCACTTGTCATCAAGGGTTTGGCGTATTAGAGCTACAGGTTTCGACGTACAAAAGGACAAATGTGTTTCGCAGTTGACCAAGCTGGAAAATAGGTTTAGGAGTTTTCTAGCTACGGTTGAGGGTTCGTTCCAGGAACAGCTGCCAAAACAGAGCACCGTGATTTCGGATCAGCTGGAGTTGCCTGTTGAGTGTTCTGGAGATAAGAACGTGGCAAAATGGAACGTAAAGTTTAATGGTTCGAGTGACCCGCGCTCATTTTTAGAACGTGTTGAGGAGTTGAAACTGTCGTATGGAGTTTCAGACGTGAGGTTATTTAACAGCGCGGCTCAGATTTTTTCGGATCAGGGTTTATTATGGTTCAGGGGTATAAAGAACCGGGTTACGTCATGGTCGGAATTAAAAAACTTGATTCTGAAAGAGTTTGACCCGGTAGATTTTGACTATCGCCTTTTGGGTGAGATCCGTTCTAGGACTCAGGGTATTGATGAACCAGTACATATTTACTTTTCTATTATGTACTGTTTATTTTCAAGATTAAGATCACCTTTGAATGACAAGGAGAAGTTGGATATTTTATTGCATAATATTCGACCTTATTTTTCTCAGCAGTTGGCTTTAATGGAGGTGTCTTCCTTGTCCGATTTAAAGGACAAATGCAAGAAGTTGGAGGCAGCAAAGCAGCGCACGGACTTGTTTACAGAACCAAGCAGGTCAAACCTGCTTAGTGCCGATTTTGCGTACAAAGGAAGAGGTAAGCCGGTTGCTTCGGTCTCCAACAGCATTGTTCAGACAAAGGAGACATGCAGACACTGCAATGGTCGTTCTTCACAGCCGTCTCATCGGGTAAACATTCCGACCCCCATTTGTTTTAAATGTGGCAAAGGCAATCACAATTTTAAATCTTGTAAGGGGTCGAAGGTTATGAGGTGTTACAGGTGTGGCGAGGAGGGCTTCACAAAGACTAATTGCCCAAAATGCAACAGTAAGTCCAAGGGTTCTGGTTCAAAAAACCAGATACCCAGAACCGAAGCAATGTAATTTCGCAGAACATGTGTCTGGGAAATATGAAGAAGTATGTAAATTTTGATTCTATTGCTTCGGTTCTGTTTTCTCCTGATTATAGTGATGTTCGTCCACACATTAAGTTCAACGTTAACAATTTTGAGATTTGGAGTTTGGTCGATTCAGGCGCTTGCTTATCAATTTTAGGTAACAACTCACACTTGCGTTTTATTGAGTTTGGGTTTAAGTTTCAAGAGTCTGGTGTTTCGTCTTGCAGTGTTGCAAATGGGGTAGTCATTGAGTCTATAGGTAATATTTTTATCCCGGTTACTTTTAAAGGGGTTACTCAAATAATTAAATTTGCTGTAATTCCTAGTATTGTCGTTAATGTTATTTTGGGATGTGATTTTTTTAAGGCGTTCAATTTAGCGCCAGAAATTTTTGAAAACCTGGTCTATATCCATACTCCTGAAAATTTTTTCAAGTGCAACACTGTTAGTACTGACACCGACCAAATTCACACAATTAAGGATTATGACAATTTAACTACATCACAGAGGGAACTTGCTGATAGTATGATTGGCAGGTTCGAAGAAATTTCTTCTGAATCTAAGGGTTTAGGCAGAACAACGTTGATAGAACACGTGATAGATACCGGAGATGCATCGCCAGTTAGGACTAAGCAATATCCACTCTCACCTGAGAAACGTCAAGCTTTAAGTGAGGAATTAGATAGAATGTTGGCTTTAGACGTAGTAGTTCCTAGTGAAAGTCCGTGGAATAATCCAGCCTTACTGGTGAAGAAGTCAAACGGTGATTGGAGGTTCTGTCTCGACTGTAGGAAGGTAAATGCCATCACAAAGGGGGATTCTTATGCAATTCCATATATGCCCCAGATTCTTGACAGTTTAAAGGACGCTAGATTTCTTTCTTCAATTGATTTGAGCTCTTCTTTCTGGCAGATCTTATTAAATGAGGATTCGCAAGAGAAGACTAGTTTCACGGTTCCTGGTCGAGGTCTTTATAAATTTAAGGTTATGCCTTTTGGTCTTTGTGGCGCTCCTTCTAGACAACAAAGACTCATGGATTTACTTTTTGGTCATGGTTTTGGTAGTGATATTGAGAAGGGTATGGTTTTTTGTTATATCGACGACATTATTATTTGTAGCTCTGATTTTGATACCCACCTATTGCTGCTAAACCGTGTCTTGGAGAAATTAAAATTTGCTAATTTAACGATTAATAAAGCTAAATCCAAATTTTTTAGAAAATCATTAAAATATTTGGGTTATATTGTGGATGAATATGGATTGAGAACAGACCCGGAAAAGGTCGCAGCTATTTTAGATTTTCCTACCCCTACTACTAGTAAGGAGTTAAAAATATTTTTGGGTACTTGTTCTTGGTACCGTAGATTTATCAGGAATTTTTCAACCATTGCTGCTCCTTTAAATAAACTGACGAGCAAGGGTAAGAATGTCCCTGCTTTTGCTTGGAGTGAGGAAGCCGAAGTAGCTTTTAGTAAATTAAAAAACGCGTTAGTTTCGGCCCCAGTTTTGGCGGTGCCTGATTTTAGTAAGCCTTTCGAGGTTCATGCTGACGCTTCAGCTTATGGAATAGGAGGGATGATCTCACAAAATGTCGACGGACATGATCATCCGATAGCGTACGTCAGTCGTTCCTTAACTAAGAACGAAAGGAATTACAGTGCCACTGAGCGGGAGGCCTTAGCCGTTTTATTTTCGGTCGAAAAATTTCAAGCGTATTTGGGTTCTCGTCGATTTAAAATCATCACTGACCACTCGTCACTTAAGTGGTTCATGAACTTAGAAAATCCCTCCGGTAGATTGGCTCGTTGGGGTTGTAGACTGTCTCAATTTGATTTCGAAATCGAGCACAGAAAGGGCACCGACAATGTCGTTCCGGACGCTCTGTCTAGGTTAATGATAGTTGATGCAATAGATCAGGTTGATTCGGGAGTGAGAGATGATTGGTATGAAAGAATTTTTAAAGGTTGTAGAATTTTTCCAACCAATTTTCCAAATTTTTGTGTCAAAGATGGCAAATTGTTTAGATTTTGTAAAAGCAAATACAATTTAACTAGCGAGTATGACTGGAAGGAGGTAATTAAGAAGGGTTTTAGGCAGTATGTAATTAAACAAAACCATTGTGAGGCTACAGCTGCTCATTTAGGAGTATTTAAGACACACAGACGATTGTGTTTGACTTACTTTTGGCCTGGTATGTACAAAGACGTGGTTGATTTTGTTAAAAATTGCGATACCTGTGCAGCTTACAAACATTCCAACAAGAGTACGCCTGGTTTAATGGGTCAGCCTAAAGTATGTCAAAGACCCTTTCAATTAGTTTCTACCGACCTAGTAGGACCCCTACCGCGTTCTCGGTCAGGTTACACCTTTTTGCTAGTGGTGACTTGTTGCTTTTCAAAATATACGTTACTATTTCCCTTGCGTAGGGCAACTGGTGCATTAGTTGCAAAACATTTTGAAAAAGTTATTTTGTTGCATGGAGTTCCGGAAACCGTAATTGCTGATAATGGTGCACAATTCACGGGATCTGAATTTCAGAGTGTTTTGAAACGTTATAACGTCCCTAACATGCACTTTACTCCGCGTTATACACCTCAAGTAAACCTCGTCGAGAGGTACAACAAGACAATTATGACCGCGGTAGCGTCGTACGTAAAAGACAATCATAGGACGTGGGATGAGCAGCTGCCTAAGATTCAGTTCGCAATGAACAGTGCAGTTAACGAGTCCACGGGGTTTTCTCCTTTCTTTTTAGTACATGCGCGCGAGCCGCTCATAGATGGCTCGTTTTACAAGGATTCCGATAAAGAGTATGCGGTTGGTGTGCCAAGAGAGGAATATGCAGGAAATTTTGGTTGTTTGGGGGAAATATTTGATCAGGTGAGGGAACACTTGTTGAAGGCACATGCTGCGAATAGTACGCCTTATAATTTGAGGCGAAGAGCAGCCAAATTAAATGTGGGAGACATTGTTTGGAAGCGAACATTCATCCAAAGTGATGCAGATAGCTTTAAAATGAAAAAATTGGCTCCTAAATTTGAAAAGTGCAGAGTGAAGCGTGTGTTGTCCCCGCTTGTTTATGAGTTAGAGAGGCTTGATGGTCATCCCTTGGGGTCGTGGCACATCAAGGATTTTAAGCTGTAAATTTTGATTCGGACCGCAATTTTTTTAGTGTACTAACATGGTTATTGGTTTTACACAAGAGTTTGTTTGAGTACTGACGAACAGATTGCTGTTTCGTTAAGAGATTGTTAGTGGAAGTATGTAAGGTATTTTTTTAGGAATTTGAATGGAGAATGAAAGAAATAAAAATATAGGCCGACTTTTTTTTCGAGATCAAATGCGAGACAGTTGCATACCATAGCCATAATGATTATTTTTTTTTTGGGTTTATTAGTTATTAATATAGTTTCTATGCCCAAGTATTATAGGGTTCATTTTTTTTATTGAACCCATTTGTTTTCTCTTGCCAGGTTTAGTAGGGATTGGGGCAAGGGCCGTGTTATCAAGGCAGGTATATCTTTTCTTTTTGGACGTTTATTTTTTCCTTTTGGTGTGTTCTGACGTTGATTCAATTACGGCTGAGGGGGTTACTGGACAGGTTCCTCGCTGTTTGTTTCTTTTAGGTTCTGCTCGCGATTCTTCGGAGCTGAAGTCAGTTAGGGGGGAAGTTGTTGAGTGCATCGCTCGGGGTTATTGGACGAATGAAGGACTTTGAAGTCGACTCATTTTATAAATGAGCTCGCAGTTAAAACTGGTGAACCATCCTCGTAGTAACAAGGCTATTAGCTTTCTGTTGGGGAGGGTTTCCAGTTAAATTTTGGATATTAATTTATAGAGCCACGGACAGAAGGGAGGATTGTGTTGTGTGTCCTTGGTGTCGGTTTAGGTTTGTTCAAGTTTTTCTCAGGGTCAACCGATAACGGACGTTTGGTGATCCGTGGAAAATTTGGACGTCATGTTATAAATGTAAATAGTGTGATCGGGTTAAGTCTTAGAGTTAAATTATTGCGAGTTTTTTTATTTTTTTTTGGGTTAATTTGGTTTTACGTTGGTATTAGGAGATATACTTTTTTGTTTTTTTACATTGGATGTGTTTTTTTTCGTGTTTGGTGATGGTTTCATTGGGGTACGCTGGGGGCAGCGAGCGGTTCGTTTCTCTAGCTCACCTTTTCTTCTTCGTAGGGGGGTATTGTAGCATAGTGGATTTTAAGTTGTCCACAGTTAGTGAAAATTACTTTCTGCGAGGCGGCGTAATGCTAATGGCACGAGAGTTGTTTACGAGTTTTGCTTTGTTATGCTAATTAGTTGAGACGAGAAGCGGCGTACGGTGGCAACGAGGTGACGAGTCAGAGCAAAATAGTCGTTCAGGCGAGAGGCCGTGTTCACTTGCATCCGTAATTGTTATTTTTTTTATTCGTTTCGTGAGTTTTTTTCTTTGTTTCTGGTCTTAAATATTAATGTCGTCGGGTAGAAGGTTTTCATTAATGTTGTGTAATATTTTCAGGACGATGTGAGATGAAGATTTTGTTTTTTTTACGAAGATAAAAGGGAGGTGGGTTTGTTCTGAACAAACTTTAGGACAAAGAAGGTCAGTATTGCGTTGCAAATTGTTTTAAGTCTGGATCTATAAATCGGGTTATTAGAGGGCTAATTATGTTTTATTTCTTTTCAGGGTTGTTTTTCCAGTTTTCATTTCCATTTTTTTATCATTGTCCTCAATTTTATCATCTTCATCGGGTATTTCCGTATAGTTTAAATATCTCGATTTAAACACACTGGAATGTCGTGTTGAGCAATGGAGTTGGTCTCTGGAGCCAGTTCCCGAGGGTGGAATACCGATGAACAACGCACTTAATCGATTCGTGGGTGGTGAAGTTCCTGAACATGATTTCGGAGTGGGTAGCCGACGCTCATCCAGGTCAGAAAGTCAGTACTTATTTACCGTGCCAGCCAGGAATTAATATGGACGGATACGCCCCGTCACCGGTTTCTTTTATTTCTAAATATTGAGTCATAATAATTGTTGGTGTAATTTTGTTATTTAGTATAATGCATTGTTTCCAGTAGATGTAACCTTTTTTTACTTCGCATTAGCGTTGAACCCACCTGGTTAGATTATTATTATTTTTTGTAATGTGGGTAATTGTGTATACTGGTTCCGAATAGAATCTGCGCGGCTTTACCGCAACTGTTAATTTTATAGTTTATTTGTGTTGGAGGATACTGTAATTATGGAGGACGATAGGGTTAGTTATTCCAAATTGCATGTCAGAACCTAGAACATTCAAGTTATAACGCAATTTGTCCAGCGCATTACGAATGTGGAACACAATGTGATCGGCTATAATTAGGTTCGTCCGACCCCAGCTGTATCCTGATGTTTTATGTAAATAAATATTTACTTGTAGAAGAAGCGTTGCATCTTATTTTTTTGACCTACTTTGTCACCTATTGGTCTTATACAGGGTGGTTCAAATTTTCTCTTCCATTCTTTTCACGCTTCACTTCACTAAATATATATATTTATATTATATATTTTTTTTTTGTAAACGGTCTAATGTAGGTGGGGATAGCCGGGAAATCATCCCCGCACATATTAGTCATGTTACATATTGTCTGCCGTTTGAACACACAGTCGCGTTCGGGCCATGGCGTATGAATCATGGTTGCTATAACGGAAATGGAAGTGGCCATTACAAATTCGACCGTAAATGTACGATCCCACCGTATTGATCGTACATTTACGGTCGAAATTCATTCGTTAGCTTTATCGCATATACAATATTGTTAATGAGTACAGTATTATGACATGACACGGAGTAGAAGTAGTTTATAACTTGGACTTGTACTAAATCAGAAAAATATGAAAAACAAAATCACTAATGAGCATTTATTAGAAGATAAAGAATATACTAAAATCAGTAAATAATAAACAGTAGTAAATTAGTGGACAAACATATTTTTTATACACAACGCTAATAAATTATTAGTCCATATTTCGGTTAAAAAATGAATGTAAACAATTGAAGAAGATACAATGCGAATATTAGTAATGTAGTAATGGTAAACCCGTCAACACGCTGCTTATGTGCATGTTGCTTTAATTAAACGATGAGGCGTTCCATAGACAACACCCTAAAAACTTAATCTGGCATAAAAATTATATAATAGCAAGCAATAAGGTCACCTCCTTTTTTATGTTTGAAAAGAGTACAGTCCTCCAAAAAAAGGTCGGCTAATACAGCCCCTCCTCTGTACCAGGGTTAAAAAAGAGTGGCCCTCTAAAAAAAAAGCAGCCATCGTCCTTCTCAACCTTATTGCAGGGAAGATAACAAACCGCCACACCACGCAATGTGGGTAAGGGTTGCGTAAGCGTAAGGGTTGTGGTAGATCAAGAGAGATGGATGGATTGTAAGCATGCGAAATTGTGTATGAAAGGTGTGACTGTAGATATAACGACTGATAGATGTGTATGGAGACTACCACCTAGCGTGGGACAGGGGTCGTAAGATGATAATAATTGTAACTGTAAATATGACGATTTATAAGAGTTTTGGGATAAAACCAACGTAAATTAAGGTAAAAAAAACCATTCCTTAACTATTCATACATCAAACAGTAGATATCCACTCCAAACAACCTACAGGTTTTTAAAGAACTTAACGATAAAGGTGTCCCTAATGATCCGGCTAATTTCCGATATTATAACCAAATTTCCTTTTAACGCAAATCAATCAAACTTGTAAGAAAAACTTTTCGAATTTATCACGTTTAAGTACTTTAACTTGTTCTACATTGTTTGTAGGTTTTTTGGCAGAATTAGAACACCTAGTCTCAGCAATCCATTTCAAAATTTATTTTTTATGGAGTCCTACATAACCTGACCAGCTCATAATGGCTGGGTATCCGTGAGCATTTCCAAGCAATACCAAAAAGTCTCTAACTAATAGTATACCTGTACAGTATGTGTCGTTGCGATTGGGATCAGTGCTTACAGGTAACTAGTGCTTACAGGACACCAAAAGCGGTTGATCATGGCGCTATTCTACCGTTTATAGCAATCATTACATGGAGGGTACCGTTGCTACGCTGGCCAGATGGGCTGGCACAGGGTTTCGCCTCGCTCTCAGCGCTCAAAACACCCAGTGGAGCAATCGTACCACAGGGAGATAGCGCGGAAACGGGACATAGCGGGGGTTTAGTGGGTAACCGAGGTGCAAGTCATCATCTTAACGCGCCTCGGAGTCCCACATAACACATACACACATAAAGTACACATAAAGGGTTACCCGTCTACATATAAAAAAGGGTTTCGTGTCAAATTTTGCTTCTCTTGTGGCTAAGTTATCAGTTGTCATTTCCTTTTGTCGGCTCTTACGACACCCTCAGGATGGAATGAGATGGTGACACTATGTAATCATGTTTAGTTATACATTAATCAAATTTAATTTAGTTTTTTTAACAATTACCTGAATGCCTTTGACCCTAGGCTTGTGTGATTGAAAGCAACGCCAGGGTCTAAAATGGGGCAGGCAATTTATGGAAATGCCCTGTCGGGCACCGGCTCTCACGGCGCTTTTGGATCGATGGGGTCACGGGTGCGATTCCGGGTCCGGGCAAAGTGTATTTGTGTAAACCAGATGCACTTGCTCTGAGTCTGGGTATTATTTGTATTCGTGAATTTCTTGTTTGTAAACTGTCCCAACGATACAGATTATACCTAGCGCAGTCGAATAACCAATGGCTTTCTGCAGCCGAGAAGATATGTGTCCCACCTAAGAATATAGGGACTCAGCAGGACAAGAATACGAGTAGGGACACTCTGTTCTACATCAAAAGTCCTAGAGCGAAGCACACAGCGATTTGAAAACATCTGACGGTAGAGCTCAGCTCCCCTGTCTTAGCCACTGTCGAATGGAGTCCACAGAGTTTCCCGAATGACAGACTGCACGCGCAGACACACAGTGGTAGGTTTTAGTGGGTAAACCAGTTCGCATCTCACCATCTTCAGGCGACCGGGACTAGATTTTGCTTGGTGGTAGGATCGAATGGTTAACCCGGCTAGCTACCACCCTCACATCTAAGTCCGGCGCCAAGCAGTTTTAATGTGTTCCGTCGTATGTATGTCAGAGCCGGTGCCCGACAGGGCAATTCCTTGAATTGCCTGCTCCATCTTAGACCCTGGCGTTGCTTTCCAACACGCAAGCCTAGGATCAAAGGCATTCAAACCACTGACAAAAAAATCAAAATAAAGACTTCCACATGCCCCAGCCCCGTCTCTGCGGCTGGGGACCTATAAAAGGTTTCCCCCATTATAAAAAAAGGGATTTCGTTTTAAAAAAAAACAATTCCGCGACAAACTTGGCGGTGATTGAGCCAATATACACAGTAGTTAGGGAACATGAACATTGTGAGCGTGGTATGAAGTGTCGCTTGGGTTGAACAAGAGTTTCCGAATTTATTGCGCAAAAGGGACCCGAAATATTTTGCTATTTCGCTGGACCCGGGAGTGTGTCGAAAGAGACAAAAATATTGTAAGTATAGTCCGTGTAGCGATGGACTTAGAATACATATTGTCACCACCCCATTCAGCACTAAGGGTGTCGCAAGAGCCGACAAAAGAAAATGATAAGGGCGAAAACCTAGCCGCAAGAGAAGATTTTTTTTTTGAGACGGGTAACCCTTTTTGGGTACTCAGCCGCATTGAGGTCACGGCTGGATTATGTGGGACTCCAAGGCGCGTTGAGTTTCCCACTAAACCCCCGTCTATGTCCCGACCCGCGCTATATCCCTGTGGGTCCTTTTTCTCCACTGGGTGAATTTGAGCGCCAGGGGGAGATGCTGCTCGATCCTATCTATCAGGCTCCATTCTGGAGCGTCCCTCGCGTGGAGCTCTGAGGCTCCGTTGGTGTCACACCCAAGGCATGTGGAATGACACCGTCCCTCCCAGGGTCTCCTCTCCTATGGGTGAGCAATTTCCCCTAATCACTCACCCGGAGGCCCCGGGTGCCAACCCGTGTCCGCACGTGGCACGGTAGGCCGATTACGCGCCATGTAATGGGAGAAGGCCCGACTCAGCAGCAGTGGGTCATGTATGGCATGAGTAGTAATAGTATAGTACCTGGATATGATCACCAGAACGCGGTCGCTACTCGAGAACTTGTCTGCCCCATCGGGCGTCACTCCTGCGAGCTCCCTACCTACTGCCACTTAAAGTTTGGCAATCTTGTGGGGTATGTCGGTGACTCTAATTCAACTGCGTATCTCCTCATTTCGATCTCACAGGGAAAAATAAATGAATACCCTTGGACATTTCACACAACGCCATCTCGCCCCAAGCTAAGCAACTTAATGCTTGTGTTATGGTCACGAGATGGATGGTAAACTACTTAAATACATATTTTTTTTGTAAATACATACATATTATAGATAGAAAACACCAAGACCCGGAACAAATACTTGTAGGTCGTACAAATATTTCTTTCGTGCGGGAATCGAACCCGCGACATGCTGCGCAGCAGTCGACCGCTCAACCACTGCGCCAACCGTGTCATAATAGCATTGCTCTTTTGACTTTGAGCCTTTTGATGGAGCCCATAGTGAGCGACTACGTCTTCTAGTGGTTAGATGTCTAGTGGTTAGATGTGCCGCCTTTGGATCAACGGGTCCCGGGTTCGATTCCGGGGTCGGGCAAGTGTCTTTGTCTAAACCAGAGGCACTGGCTCGGAGTCTGGGTGTCATTTCTATCTATTATATGTATGTATTTACAAAAAAAAAAATGTATGTAAGTAGTTTATCATCCATCTCGTTACCATAACACAAGCATTAAGTTGCTTAGCTTGGGACGAGATGGCGTTGTGTGAAATGTCCAAGGATATTTTATTATTTATTTATTAAAATCATGCACTGCTAATAGTCCGACAGATAGACTTTGATCCTTTTTTGTATGGACAATTTTCGTGCTTGGCATACAGCAGATGCTTGGCGTACTTGGATAAACAAGCGCTTAAAATCCCCATTGAAGTCGGGTAACATTCCCAGCGCAGCATTGTCATGTTCCAGATAATTCTAAAATGGTGCTGATTTAAGGTTTGGGCACACTTGAAGATAGTAAATATTTCAAGCGACTGTCATGTAACCAACTGACATTCACTTGTAATATTCTATTTGTATTTATGCAAACAGTTTTATCTGGCCACTAAGAAAGTGTGCTACAGGCTTCTTACAGCGCTTCTTTCAATCAATAAACTTGTTATCATACTAAAATTGGATCTTTTATATAACTAAATCTATTTAAAAACACTGCGTAGAGTCATTCCTTATTTTCAAAAGCTCCGACAATTTGTATTCGGGAAAATCACTACATAGTACAAAAAAAAGTACTAACTATGTACTGTCGGCTGTCCGTCCCTATCTATGTATGCTTAACTCTTTAAAACTACGCAACGGATTTTTTTATAGATATATTGATTCAAGAGGAAAGTTTATTGTACATGCGTAATATTGTAGACTAACACTAATAAATTTAGATGTTCATCATTTCACTCGTGCGAAGCCGGGTGGGTCGCTAGTAATAGATAAATTGGGGTAATATCTCCGCCATACTTTCTTACCAGTCCAGTCCAACCTGACTATAGGTGGATTAATTTATAGTGACCAAGTGAAGCATCGACCATAGCTGTAAGCATTTATCAGTTTTCTTTTGAAACATATTTCAAGTTGTTTCTGATATAACCTGAAATATGATCCTATATCCATTGAAATTAAAATAACCGTTTACGTTTCCCTATAGGGAGCGATGCGATAGGTTTTTTAAATTATTGATTTGGCAATAATTTAAAAAACCTATCGCATCGCTCCCACTGTTTTCAAGCCTTACAAGTGACTTTCATTTTATGCAATGAGTGTGCACTTATTCGTAGACTGCACAAAGGGACTTTTGGCCATATAATGGTTTTTAATGTAGTTTGGTTCCGAAAGTCCCCATTGTGAACCTAACGAATGGATGCAATGTTTTCACAAATGTTTTTGTTCAGCGTTTTAGTGTAGAATAGGGAGGCTTTCCGGGTGCCGCGTTGCCAAATAGGAAAAAAACGGCTAATGGACTCTGAACTAAGGGTTCCGTAGCTCAGTTAGTAGTGGTGACAGATTTAGAATAATAGTGTAACCGAGCTAATCTGATCTGAAAGTGACAAATAATGCACTACTACAAATAATCAGCCCTCACAAATACTCAAATACGGGTCAAAATATTACACTTCCCCACCGCACTCTGGGAAAAAACGCGTGTTGTAAAAGTCAACAAAACCCAGCTCGCTTGATGATAGGATCTAATGGTCCGGTTAGCCACCACCCTCACATCTAAGTCCGACGCCGAAGCAGTTTTACTGTGTTTCGTCGTGTGTATGCGAGAGCCGGTGCCCGACAGAGCATTTCTTGAATTGCCTGCTCCGTCTTAGACCCGGGCGTAGCTTTCCATCACGCAAGCCAAGGGTCAAAGGCATATAAGTAACTGACTGAAAAAAAGCCTTGGTTCCATGGTTCCTGAGCCGGTATAGCCCCACAGGATCTTGAAGCCACGCAGGCCCCGCAGATCAGTCTTCCTTCATTCACATAACGGAGCCAACCATAGAAGGTGTACTTGATTAACCTTCCCTTTTCACCGACAGTGTCTTAAAAACTCGTGTTACTAAAGGCAAATGTAGACGGAGTGAGACTCTTTGGTTTAAACCAATTAGTGTTTTAATTATTAAAACACTAATTGGCGCTGCATACGTCTGGCTGCTGATATAATTCCTTTGAGCGTCTAAGCAAATGTTAACTGGAACTTTCAAATAGTACGAGTACAAAATACGTTTGCATCTTAGCAAGAAAACGTACACAAAATTGTAAATAAAAAAAAATGTGTAGTTGATTGCACCTCGTTAATCAGCAGTTTGGTGGTATCGTGTGGTGACGGATTTCAAATACATAGTGTCACCACCCCATTCCATTCTGAGGCTGTCGTAAGAGCTGACAAAAGGAAATGACAAGACTGAAAAAGAAAGAGAAGGAAATCTTGTTACGAAACCCTGTGCCAACCCGTCTGGCCAGGGTGGCACAGTAGGCTAATGATCCTCCTTGTGATGGGGAGGAATATACAGAGGCAGCAGTTGGACTGTTTGAACGTACTCATCTTAGGAACTACGAATCAATACAAATCAAATCAAAATGTTTTTTATTCGAATAAATTCTTGCGAATGCTTTCAAATAGTAAAAAAAATAACTTATCATTTAGTTATTACCACCGGTTCGGAATGCCATTCCATAGAGAAGAGCCGGCAAGAAACTCCATGGTTGCTCTTTTATATAAAAGGGTTACGATTATGGTGGTACAAACAAGTCTGACAGATTAGTGAAAGCAATAACACGCATAAACATGTAGCATATTAAAAAATTAGAAAATAAAAGTCAGTGAAATTACACATATTACATACTTGGTGCGTACGGAACTAGTTAGAACCAAAAGAGATTTTTTACAATATTATGTTGCCGGTTTATCTCTTACTTTTTTAAAATTAATTGAGGCAGTTCTAACTGGCTATTTCAGTTACATCCCAGGACACTCACAAGGGACCTGTAATCATTAAAATCTGTTACAATGATTCGCGGAGAATCCAAAGGACAAAGAAGACTTGATACGAAACCCTATGCCAAACATGGCTTGCGTGGCATAGTAAGCTAATTCTTCATGGAGGAGGCCCGCTTCAGCAGTGGGTCCTTTATGAGCTGAAAAGTAGAAGTAGTAGTATACATTCAAATGTAGAAGATCATGTCCAATTTAACCAATGAACATTGAACACTTAAGTGGTGACGTCACAACTTAAATTCAAACACAAAAACGCTTTTTTTAATTGAGACTGGCAGGCCAGAATTGTATTTTATTTATGCGTTTGCATTTACGTTCTTACGCTTCGTGTAGATTGTTATTTTCCTAATTAAAGAAAGAAAGTTTTTACATTTATTTTATCATGAAGTAAATAAATACCATTTCACACGCAATTTGCGTTAGAACACACATTTTTGTGATCCTACTTAAATTATTTATATCACTACTCAATTACACTTTTGACGAAGCAAAAGCCATTTACTTCGATACATGAAATTATTTGAACTAGTGGTCACCCAATTAATTTAAACTGTAGTTCTTCAAATGAACGTCTAGTCTTAATTTGAACACAGACTTTAAGATGCTTGTGTTATAGTAACGAGATGGATGATAAACTACTTAAATACATTTTTTTTGTAAATACATACATATTATAGATAGAAAACACCCAGACCCGGAACAAATACTTGTAGGTCGTACAAATATTTCTTCCGTGCGGGGACCGAACCTGCGACATGCTGCGCAGCAGTCGATAGCTCAACCGTGTCGTCAAATGCAGTGGTAATGGTGTTAAAATGGTAAGTGTATATTGGTGTTTTACTTAAAGTATTTTTATGAGTATTAAAAAAAAGCATTGTGCACTCCTTCTCTATATAAACTAAATATAAGTGTGGGAAATGTCATAATCCTCCGTTTGTGCAATTTTCGTAAAAAGTTGTACAACGTTGTTACTCACGTATTAATATACAGATAGAAAAACAATAAGTAAACGATTGCTATCAAAAGTATAAATAACAAATTCCTGCCTTTTTTCAAAAAGGCAACCCTTGTCAATCAAAAAAGAAAACACGTTTAGTAAAAAAAAAACATAATCGCGGCTCGGAATTGGCGTTACAGGATACATTACGTCATGAAATATGTATGAGAATGGGAAATTAGCCGGGGGACGGCCATTTTGCATTTTTATTGCCATGACACTTTTCTTTCACCCCAGATTAACCTTGTTTCGGTGACTTTGGATGCATCATTTGATTCTGCTAAATGTGTTTAGCTTAGGTAAAATAACACATCATTTTTGGTACAATCTTGCTAAGCTAATGGGTTGAAATGATGTTTGAATATTAGCAAAATGATCATGAGTCGTTTTTGCATATAATAGATTGTTTTTTTTAAGATAAGTGTCCCCAGCACCTTTATCCGTGTGGTGACGGATTTAGAATACATAGTGTCGCAATCCCATTCCATACTGAGGGTGCCGTAAGAGCCGACAAAAGGAAATAACAATGCCGATAACCTAGCCGCAAGAGAAGGAAAATTGGATACGAAACCCTGTGCCAACCCGTCTGGCCAGCATGGCACAGTAGGCCAATTTACTCTTTATCTAACTGGAGGAGGCCCGACTCGGCAGTGGGTCATATATGTGGGCTGATGATGATGAATTCACGGCCGTAATCTCTCTGGGAGAACTCTCTCTCTCTATCTCAGCGACTTCATCAGCACAATATTAGTAATTCGCAATATGTTTATAAAATACTCTTTTTTTATTTGCAGCAGGCAGATGACTGAATTCCACCTGATGTCAAGTGGAAATGCAGTCCAGAAGTGGGGATACCTAGTGCTAAACTATACGTATAGCACTAGCCATGCCTCACCCTGCCGGCCCGCAAGATGCCTCTTCACGCTTCGTTTGAAAGACCCCATATTCTCGGTGGGTGTAAATACATGTGCAGGGAGGGATTTCAGGCTTGTGAGGTGCGACAAAGAAGCGAGTTGCCAAATTTCTTCGTTTGCAATGAAATGGCGGCTACATTAAATCGATGGCACCGAAGCCTCGTATTAATTGTAGTATATTTTACTTTAGTAGAATTGAGTGAAACAGTAATAAAGGAGCATTCACACAGTGTAATGGATGATACTTTCATTTTTCACGTTTACAAACTCGTTATAATAGAGGGATATTTATATCGTGGCGTCATTTGTTCACATTGAAAAACCAACACGAGCTAAATTGCATTAAACACGAATTTTAAGGCATGTTATTTATTCCCATTCACCTTTTATTTGATATAATGTAGGTAATGTTAAGTCTGCATCTTCTATCTACAAAAAATGAGACACGAATTTTTTTCTGGGAAATAAATTGGTCCACATCTAAATTGTTTTCTCCGCGTAACGTTATGAACATCGCAATCTAATATACTTACAAAAAGCGACGACATACCGCCCGTCCAAGATATATACAAGTGAATCAATTTTTCATCTGTTTCTTTAGCCGTGACATGTTGGCACGCCTGGTAACAGACGTGCCAACTGAGGCCACAAAAATAGCGACATAGCAAAGAAAATACACTTAATCGACTAAGCAAACAAAACAGTGCCTCCTCCAAATTAATGTCGGGAAGATAGCCTACTGTGCCACACTGGCAAGACAACCGTCTTGGCATTCTTTTTAAATTTTCTTGGGCCTAGGTAATCTGCCTGTTGCTTTCCTGGTTGGTGGGATTGCGTATTCTTAAGCTATACCCACAAGAACTGCACAATAAAAATACATTTTCATCCCCCCATCTCGGAAAGAGTATTTTTGCTCTTCGATATCTGAGTGCAAAAGCCGTTTTTATTCGCTAGAGAATAAAGTATTTTTGCTCTTCGATATCTGAGTACTAAAGCCGTTTTTATTCGCTAGAGAATAAAGTAAAGATTATTCTGTAATACTTACCTGTCATAATGTAGTAATTAATACCTAAACTGAAATAAAAGTGTACCTATCTTGTGATTGTAAACGTTTTTTTTTTGCATTTAGTCATTTCCTCGCTGAGGTGGAATGAAAAGTTACGTGTTGCACTCGAGTGCAAAGATTTTTCACCTCGTGCTCTTTTGATTCCCTCGCTAACGTTCAGGATTCTAATTTTGAATCACTCGCTGCGCTCGTGATTCAATTTTAGAATCCTTCGCTTGCTCGGTTAAAAAGCAACTTTGCACTCTTGTATAACAAATAACTATTGTCTTGTTTTTCCAAATTAAGGGACTAGCAAAAATAAAATAAAACTTGATTAATTAAATAAACTTGAATGTCTACGTAGTGACGGATTTCGAATACGTGTGGTTTCAATATCACTACTCGATTCCACCTTAAGGATGCCGTTAGAGCTGACAAAAGTAAATTACAAAGCCGATAACCTACCCGCAAGAGAAGGAGCACTTGATATTACTCTGTGCCTATCTGTCTGGGCAACGTTGCACAGTAGGCTAATTACCCTCCATGTAGTTGGAGGAGGCCCAACTCAGCCGCTGTTCATCTATTGGCTGACATATGACACCCCTTAGGATGAAATGGGGTGGCGACACTATTTTCTAATTATTTATTTATTTTTATTTATTTAGATTACTTTCCGCTGTAGCCGTGGCCTCTCTATTTCATGTAATATTCACAACGCTGTCAGCACACGTTGTGACGATACTCATTGACATTAATTTAATATTCATAATCTTCTATAAATATAATATAATTCTAATGTAAGTGTGTATGTCACTGAACTCCTCCTAAACGGCGGGACCGATTTGAATGTTTATTTTTGTATGCGTTTGGGTGGCACCGAGGATGGTTTAGCCCGACAGATCAAAATCAAAAATCAAAACCAAAATGTTTTTTATCCGAATAAAATATTTTTTTCTTCTTCTTTTCTTTTCTAATTCTTGTGAATGCTTTCTAATAATAAAAAAATAACACAAAACTTAAAATTTATAAGAAATATATATATGTCGGAGATAGCGACGGTCTGAGCGATAGAGTCGTCATCATCTTGACTTGGTACGAGGTTTATTACTTGTAACTTTATAATTCACAATATTAACCACGGTATCAATAACAATGTTCAGTTAACACACTTAGATAGACAAACCGACAGGTTCGCAACGGAGAAGTGTCTCGGTCCGTGTCCCAACGTCGACTGACTGATCGAGCCAACCTCACTTTCCATTACGACTCTGTCCACGTGCCGCCATTGCAAAACAACTGACGTCACCGCGTTTGCCGCACTACTGTGTCAACAATCAATTGAGAAACTTAATAAAACGATATCGTTATCCACGACACGGCCATTCTGACGAAGCACACGTCCTCGTGTGTACTTGTAACAAAATAACCAACTGAGGCACATTTTCACGTTCGGCCAACCTGATGGTAATGGTCCGTAATCGTATCTTACGAATAAAGTTAACAGAGATCACGTTAGCATACAAATAATTTCAACAACTTTAACACGAAAGGTTCCTCTAAGCCCATAATCTTTAAATCTCAATACTGATACTTTAAAACAGTAAGTTTAAGACAATAAGTACACAACACATGGCCCAGCTGTCCCAGCAGCTAGTGACAATTCACGTGTCACCCATATCGACATCGCTCCAAGCGATACGACCAACACTTTAACTGGAGTCCACGACTCCCAGGCCACACAGGACCATACAAATAGTCTCTCTCGAAACCCGGGTCCCCGCCACACCACTAGCTGCCCATCGCGCTCTGTACAACTCTGAGAGTTGCAGTTACGACTACAGACTAGTGCGTGTAGTGCGACCTAGCCAAGGTATGTGTTCTTATTTACTGTTGGAGGCATCCTCCTCACCATCTTCATCAGACAAATTTAACTCAACGGACACACTGCTTAGAGGAATCCTCCTTATACAGTCGTGAGCGTATTTTTATGTTCTATTACCGGTCAAAGATTTCAGCAAATAACGATCACCATCAAGTAACTCCACATTTTTTTTTTAAAGGTCCCTTGTATTTCGTGTCTAATTTAGTTGGGTTTCTCTTCGTTCTGAATTTAAACTAAATTACCAACATCAAACTTTACCACTTTAACTTGTAGTTTTATCAAATTTTACTTTTTCGTAACTGGCACTCTTTTCTATGTACGTGGCCGCTTGCTCTCTTGTCTTACTAATGTCTACTGCCGGTCCGGAATCATTCAAAGTTAATAGGTTAAATGGTCTAGCTAAACGTCCTATCAGAAACTCGAGTGGACTCGCTTGTATTACACGGTGGACAGAGGAATTCAAAACTAATTGCACGTCTTCTAACGCTTCATGCCGGGACCTATCAGACGCTTCTACCGCGGTCAGCATACTTTTTAACGCGCTCATTGTTCTTTCTACTTGGCAATTAGCGCGACTTGACTAGCTATCAAACGTAAAGAAACACCGTGAAACTGACAAAAAAACTTTGAATTCTTTGTTGGCAAAGCATCGTCCCAGATCTGCAATAACTAACTGGAGCTCCAACTAAAGACGCTTGATTTAAGGGATTTAATTGTTCTAGCCAAATCTATTCTCAGGGTATGATATAAGGGAACAAATTTTGTGACCGCATCAATTAAAACTATGACGTACTCCTTGCAATCGCTTTTTCCACTTAATTTGCCAGTTAAGTCAACGTGCACAGTATGCCACGGGATACTTATGTTAGGAATTGGATGAAGTCCCGAACGCACTTAGCCATGTGCTCGAACCAATAGTGATCAACCCTTTCAAGAGTCTTCTTAAATTCAAGGTGCATACGTGATTCGTGCACGTGGTTAATTACTGACCAGCGGAAGGCCCGGGGAACAATTGGAAGACACCGGGTCCGATTATTTCTCTGTACCTTGCGATGTAGGACACCTGAGCGCATGTTGGAAATGTCGAGTGGTAACAGATGATCTTACGAGCTCGAGCCATACGACGTCCCTCACGATAACTGATTTGAAAATCAAAGGCCTGCACCAAGGCCCACCTAAGATGCACACGTGCGGTGCTGTCGGTGTTCCAGGGCAGAATGAATAGAACATTCATCCACTCCTGCGATGACCGAACCACTGACTCACTTCATTCGCGAGCGAAACCATCCATTTACTCGTTCCTTCGTTCGATATGTCACAGCTCTTCAGAATCTATGCGCAGCGCCATCCGCGAGTAATGCCACGGAGGCGGCATAGATGGCGCTAGTAGTACTAAAACGTTAACTCAATACGCCACACGACCATCCTGACAGTCAGCGCGTTCTCGCGCGTCTTTCATTGTCGTTGCGTGTGAAACGTAATAAAAGGAAAAACTCGTACGGTTATCGGGGTGCCCCGAGTCACAAAGCGCCAAGCTTTCAATGGTCAACTGTACGCGAAGCGCGTAGCTCCCGACGTAACAGTACGGGCTACACAAAACACGGAGTTCCGACGTACAGCACCGGAGCTACGTGAAGCGCGGAGCTTCCAATACACTATAGCAGTGTTACACGAAGCGCGGAGCTTCCAATGCACTATAACAGTGTGGCGTCACTTATTCACGTGACACAGAATTACACACAATATGTACATTATTATTCACAAATATCTATTTACATTACATTGTATATATTCACAATATTTATATTTATTTGTATTTAAATATATATTCACTTATTACATTTATCAACAATACATAACACGTAACATAATTATGTTTCATCAGTTGGTCGGCCGTGTTATCTATCGATAAGATTTATTGCCCGATTATCGACACTGTCTCAGCGCCAGGACCGTCGCCGGCGCAGCTGCAAGTCATTGAGTCGACCTCTACGCGGCCGACCCAGTCCTGACCATACCACGACGCGAAGCGCATGTCTCTCGTCTGCGCAATCCTTTTGTATACGCTTGCTCGCTACCTGCGCGATCATATATTTATATTTTATAGTTCATAGCTTATCGTGTGCCTAAACAGCCGACTGTTCTTTGTGTACATAGTGCTTGTGCTGTCCTATAATTCAACTGTGCCTTCTTTACATGGTGTTTTGTGTGGACGAGTTTGCCTCACCAATATATGACGTTACAACTGTGAGTGGACCTTTTCTTTACTTGGAGTTATCCAGTGTACACACCACCTACTCACCATTGCCCACACGTACCACCATATTGGTGACCCACTAAGGAACATGGATAAGGAATTTAGAGACGCAAGAGGCCCCGCTGAGCCCGGCACTAGTGATGGGCAAATGTCGATAAATCGTGACGATGTTTTTAAAGTCGGCGTGAGAGTTCCACCATTTTGGCCAGAGGAGCCGGAAATTTGGTTCGCACAGGTTGAAGGTCAATTCGCTATTTCTGGCATTTCCAGCGATTGTACCAAGTACAATTATGTGATTGGGCACCTCGACAATATATACTCGAGGGAAGTCAAGGACCTCATTATTAACCCGCCAGCCACGAATAAGTACGAAAAGCTGAAAACGGAGCTGATAAAACGTCTGAGCGCTTCCAACGAAAAGAAGATCAAGCAATTACTCATGCACGAGGAACTTGGAGACCGCAAACCGTCTCAGTTTCTCCGTCACCTCCAGAGTCTCGCAGGGGTTCACGTTCCGGATGATTTTTTGAAGACCATCTGGACAAGTCGTCTTCCACACGGCATTCAGACAGTGCTTGCCGGTCAGCCAACCACAACTTCACTTGAAGATTTGGCCGACCTAGCCGATCGAGTGAATGACCTCGCTTCAACGGCACCCAGAATCGCCGCAGTGAGCCAAGCAGTCCCCAGCAGCCTTTTGAGTGAGCTCACTAGAGAAGTTGCTGAACTCAGGAAACAGATCCAGGACATGAAGATGGAGAGGAATAGCAGACCACGCTCTCGTTCTTCCAGAGGCAGTCGGAATACATCAAGGCAGCGATCGCAGTCCAATTATCGGAAATATCCGATATGCTGGTACCACAGCAAGTTTGGCGAGAAGGCTAACCGTTGCATTCGTCCGTGTGACTATTCGTCGGAAAACTCAAAAGGCGGTCGGTAATGGCGACGGACGATTGCCTTTCTTCAACTTCTGGTCGCCTGTTCGTCACCGATCGTGCATCCAAAACGCAGTTCCTGGTCGACACTGGGAGCGACCTCTGTGTTTTCCCACGATCGGCGCTACGAGATCGTCGTGCTCGGACGGAATACAACTTGTGTGCTGCAAACGGGTCTAGTATAGCTACCTATGGTTATGTAAATTTAGATTTAGATTTTGGCTTACGTAGGCAATTTATGTGGCGCTTTGTAGTAGCTGACGTCACCAAACCAATAATTGGTGTAGATTTTTTAAATTATTATAATCTTGTTGTAGATTGTCGCAACAAGCGCTTATTAGATAGTCTTACCTCAATTACAGCTATTGCTTCGTCAGCTGCCAATTGTGAAAATATTTTTTCAGTCAAGGTCATCACTGGCGAGACTCGCTATCATAAAATACTCGAAGAGTTCCCGGAAATATTACGACCAGCTGGTAGACTGCACTCCACGCCACACAACACCGTACATCATATCCGTACGACACCAGGACCTCCAGTTTGTTCTCCTCCTCGTCGTTTAGCTCCTGACAAACTTAAAATCGCAAGGGAAGAGTTCCAGCAAATGCTGTCTGATGGCATAGCCAGACCCTCGCAAAGTCCCTGGGCTTCACCACTTCATCTGGCACCGAAGAAAAATGCTGGTTGGCGTCCTTGTGGAGATTATCGTAAGCTCAACGCTCGAACCGTGCCTGACAGGTATCCGATCAGGCATATTCAAGACTTTACGCACAGCATTGCTGGCTGTACAGTCTTCAGTACGGTAGACCTTGAAAAAGCCTACAATCAGATACCTGTCAGCCCTGATGACATACCGAAGACAGCCATCACAACACCGTTTGGATTGTTTGAATTCCCCTATATGACCTTTGGTCTTCGTAATGCGAGTCAAACTTTCCAACGGTTTGTTGATGAAGTCACTAGAGGGCTTGACTTCGTGTATGTGTATCTGGATGACTTCTTAATCTTCTCCAGAAGCAGGGAGGAGCACGAGCAACACCTGCGTGAGGTCTTCACAAGGCTCCAAACATATGGCATGCTTATAAACACGTCCAAGTGTGCTTTCGGCCAGTCTGAGGTAACATTCTTAGGTTACTCCATTTCAGAAGCTGGTTCAAAGCCTTTTGACTCCAAGGTGCAGGCAGTGAAAGACTTCCCGCCTCCCACGAACGTGCGTCAACTGAGAGGATTCTTGGGTATGCTAAACTTCTACAGAAGATTTCTGCCACAAGCTGCCCAAATCCAGGCTCCGCTGCATGCACTATTGACTGGATCAGTCAAAGGCTCGCAGCCGATCCTCCTCGCAGGAGACACCTTAACTGCATTCCAGGCCTGCAAGTACCACCATAACAGCGTTACACGAAGCGCGGAGCTTCCAATGCACTATAACAGCGTTACACGAAGCGCGGAGCTTCCAATGCACTATAACAGCGTTACACGAAGCGCGGAGCTTCCAATGCATTATAACAGCGTTACACGAAGCGCGGAGCTTCCAATGCATTGCAACGGTGAACTTAGCAAACTTCCACATGCCTCTCGTTACTCGCCGCTGCTGCAGGCGCTGCTCCGAACTGCTTGCGCCTACTGCCGCGCCAGCTCCTCCGCTGTTGCCACGTGGACACTTCGTTGCCAAATGTCCGGCGGTGCCGCACCTGAAACAGATTAAGTCCGACCGCGGCCTCGGTCCCGCAGAGCTTGACGCCGAAGTGACAGCACTGGCTGCCTTGCCTTTCACCTCGCCTTTGGAACGGCAATCGGACGGTCGGTGACCTATTTTACCGCAGTTGTGAAATTTCACCGTTGCCGACTGAAACTTCGATCGCCTGAAGTCTGGATCTGCTGTCCTATCGCCTTATGTTTATGCTCTCAATCTACCTCACCGATGCAAATCAAGGCATATAATGGTGCCATAATCTTGGAAAACTGATATAACCTGCCGAAAATATGACGCTAGACCGATGAACTGTCAAGCTAAACAAGCACAGCAATCTAAACTTCGTATCGCAAGTAATTAACAGGTAAACATGTAAAAGAATTTCAAATAATATTTTCTTACACCGGTCAAAGCCACACTATCGTAAAGTCGTATACCATACAATATACCCGAGTAATAAAATGGAAACTGCTCACCGGAGTGACGTAAAATTGCAGCTGGTGCGCTTACTACAGATCCACTCACTATTCTTTGACCTGGCTGACCGCAGTACTGTTGCTCGCCTTCCTGCTGCTCCGCTCAGGGCAGTTAGACCCATAGTGTCCTTGTCCATCACAATGAAAGCAAGTGATCCCCACTTGGTTAATCGCCGCACTATGACTGCAGCTTGTGATCTTCAGTTTAGAACAATCTTCATGTAGCTTAATGTCTCCTTTATAGTGACAATGAATCGCCATTATCGGTTATTTCCATCGCGTACAGAAGCACACACATTATCACTACACTGTTTTCTCCACGTGGGCTGAATGAGTTACATCCCACTTCTGATGTCGGAGATAGCGACGGTCTGAGCGATAGAGTCGTCATCATCTTGACTTGGTACGAGGTTTATTACTTGTAACTTTATAATTCACAATATTAACCACGGTATCAATAACAATGTTCAGTTAACACACTTAGATAGACAAACCGACAGGTTCGCAACGGAGAAGTGTCTCGGTCCGTGTCCCAACGTCGACTGACTGATCGAGCCAACCTCACTTTCCATTACGACTCTGTCCACGTGCCGCCATTGCAAAACAACTGACGTCACCTACTGTGTCAACAATCAATTGAGAAACTTAATAAAACGATATCGTTATCCACGACACGGCCATTCTGACGAAGCACACGTCCTCGTGTGTACTTGTAACAAAATAACCAACTGAGGCACATTTTCACGTTCGGCCAACCTGATGGTAATGGTCCGTAATCGTATCTTACGAATAAAGTTAACAGAGATCACGTTAGCATACAAATAATTTCAACAACTTTAACACGAAAGGTTCCTCTAAGCCCATAATCTTTAAATCTCAATACTGATACTTTAAAACAGTAAGTTTAAGACAATAAGTACACAACACATGGCCCAGCTGTCCCAGCAGCTAGTGACAATTCACGTGTCACCCATATCGACATCGCTCCAAGCGATACGACCAACACTTTAACTGGAGTCCACGACTCCCAGGCCACACAGGACCATACAAATAGTCTCTCTCGAAACCCGGGTCCCCGCCACACCACTAGCTGCCCATCGCGCTCTGTACAACTCTGAGAGTTGCAGTTACGACTACAGACTAGTGCGTGTAGTGCGACCTAGCCAAGGTATGTGTTCTTATTTACTGTTGGAGGCATCCTCCTCACCATCTTCATCAGACAAATTTAACTCAACGGACACACTGCTTAGAGGAATCCTCCTTATACAGTCGTGAGCGTATTTTTATGTTCTATTACCGGTCAAAGATTTCAGCAAATAACGATCACCATCAAGTAACTCCACATTTTTTTTTTAAAGGTCCCTTGTATTTCGTGTCTAATTTAGTTGGGTTTCTCTTCGTTCTGAATTTAAACTAAATTACCAACATCAAACTTTACCACTTTAACTTGTAGTTTTATCAAATTTTACTTTTTCGTAACTGGCACTCTTTTCTATGTACGTGGCCGCTTGCTCTCTTGTCTTACTAATGTCTACTGCCGGTCCGGAATCATTCAAAGTTAATAGGTTAAATGGTCTAGCTAAACGTCCTATCAGAAACTCGAGTGGACTCGCTTGTATTACACGGTGGACAGAGGAATTCAAAACTAATTGCACGTCTTCTAACGCTTCATGCCGGGACCTATCAGACGCTTCTACCGCGGTCAGCATACTTTTTAACGCGCTCATTGTTCTTTCTACTTGGCAATTAGCGCGACTTGACTAGCTATCAAACGTAAAGAAACACCGTGAAACTGACAAAAAAACTTTGAATTCTTTGTTGGCAAAGCATCGTCCCAGATCTGCAATAACTAACTGGAGCTCCAACTAAAGACGCTTGATTTAAGGGATTTAATTGTTCTAGCCAAATCTATTCTCAGGGTATGATATAAGGGAACAAATTTTGTGACCGCATCAATTAAAACTATGACGTACTCCTTGCAATCGCTTTTTCCACTTAATTTGCCAGTTAAGTCAACGTGCACAGTATGCCACGGGATACTTATGTTAGGAATTGGATGAAGTCCCGAACGCACTTAGCCATGTGCTCGAACCAATAGTGATCAACCCTTTCAAGAGTCTTCTTAAATTCAAGGTGCATACGTGATTCGTGCACGTGGTTAATTACTGACCAGCGGAAGGCCCGGGGAACAATTGGAAGACACCGGGTCCGATTATTTCTCTGTACCTTGCGATGTAGGACACCTGAGCGCATGTTGGAAATGTCGAGTGGTAACAGATGATCTTACGAGCTCGAGCCATACGACGTCCCTCACGATAACTGATTTGAAAATCAAAGGCCTGCACCAAGGCCCACCTAAGATGCACACGTGCGGTGCTGTCGGTGTTCCAGGGCAGAATGAATAGAACATTCATCCACTCCTGCGATGACCGAACCACTGACTCACTTCATTCGCGAGCGAAACCATCCATTTACTCGTTCCTTCGTTCGATATGTCACAGCTCTTCAGAATCTATGCGCAGCGCCATCCGCGAGTAATGCCACGGAGGCGGCATAGATGGCGCTAGTAGTACTAAAACGTTAACTCAATACGCCACACGACCATCCTGACAGTCAGCGCGTTCTCGCGCGTCTTTCATTGTCGTTGCGTGTGAAACGTAATAAAAGGAAAAACTCGTACGGTTATCGGGGTGCCCCGAGTCACAAAGCGCCAAGCTTTCAATGGTCAACTGTACGCGAAGCGCGTAGCTCCCGACGTAACAGTACGGGCTACACAAAACACGGAGTTCCGACGTACAGCACCGGAGCTACGTGAAGCGCGGAGCTTCCAATACACTATAGCAGTGTTACACGAAGCGCGGAGCTTCCAATGCACTATAACAGCGTTACACGAAGCGCGGAGCTTCCAATGCACTATAACAGCGTTACACGAAGCGCGGAGCTTCCAATGCACTATAACAGCGTTACACGAAGCGCGGAGCTTCCAATGCATTATAACAGCGTTACACGAAGCGCGGAGCTTCCAATGCATTGCAACGGTGAACTTAGCAAACTTCCACATGCCTCTCGTTACTCGCCGCTGCTGCAGGCGCTGCTCCGAACTGCTTGCGCCTACTGCCGCGCCAGCTCCTCCGCTGTTGCCACGTGGACACTTCGTTGCCAAATGTCCGGCGGTGCCGCACCTGAAACAGATTAAGTCCGACCGCGGCCTCGGTCCCGCAGAGCTTGACGCCGAAGTGACAGCACTGGCTGCCTTGCCTTTCACCTCGCCTTTGGAACGGCAATCGGACGGTCGGTGACCTATTTTACCGCAGTTGTGAAATTTCACCGTTGCCGACTGAAACTTCGATCGCCTGAAGTCTGGATCTGCTGTCCTATCGCCTTATGTTTATGCTCTCAATCTACCTCACCGATGCAAATCAAGGCATATAATGGTGCCATAATCTTGGAAAACTGATATAACCTGCCGAAAATATGACGCTAGACCGATGAACTGTCAAGCTAAACAAGCACAGCAATCTAAACTTCGTATCGCAAGTAATTAACAGGTAAACATGTAAAAGAATTTCAAATAATATTTTCTTACACCGGTCAAAGCCACACTATCGTAAAGTCGTATACCATACAATATACCCGAGTAATAAAATGGAAACTGCTCACCGGAGTGACGTAAAATTGCAGCTGGTGCGCTTACTACAGATCCACTCACTATTCTTTGACCTGGCTGACCGCAGTACTGTTGCTCGCCTTCCTGCTGCTCCGCTCAGGGCAGTTAGACCCATAGTGTCCTTGTCCATCACAATGAAAGCAAGTGATCCCCACTTGGTTAATCGCCGCACTATGACTGCAGCTTGTGATCTTCAGTTTAGAACAATCTTCATGTAGCTTAATGTCTCCTTTATAGTGACAATGAATCGCCATTATCGGTTATTTCCATCGCGTACAGAAGCACACACATTATCACTACACTGTTTTCTCCACGTGGGCTGAATGAGTTACATCCCACTTCTGATGTCGGAGATAGCGACGGTCTGAGCGATAGAGTCGTCATCATCTTGACTTGGTACGAGGTTTATTACTTGTAACTTTATAATTCACAATATTAACCACGGTATCAATAACAATGTTCAGTTAACACACTTAGATAGACAAACCGACAGGTTCGCAACGGAGAAGTGTCTCGGTCCGTGTCCCAACGTCGACTGACTGATCGAGCCAACCTCACTTTCCATTACGACTCTGTCCACGTGCCGCCATTGCAAAACAACTGACGTCACCGCGTTTGCCGCACTACTGTGTCAACAATCAATTGAGAAACTTAATAAAACGATATCGTTATCCACGACATATACATATATTAACCATTTAGTTTTTACCACCGGTTCGGAATGCCATTCCACAGAGAAGAGCCGGCAAGAAACTCCATGGCTGCTCTTTTAAATAAAAGGATTACAATGTTGGTGGTACAAACAAGTCTGACAGATTAGTGAAAGCAATAAATAAATAAATATCCTTGGACATTTCACACAACGCCATCTCGTCCCAAGCTAAGCAAATTAATGCTTGTGTTATGGTAACGAGATGGATGATAAACTACTTATACGAGGGTGAATCAAAAAATTCTTGGAATCAATCATGGACGTATAAAAAAAGGCGGACGGAACTCTGGCTAAGACAAAAGTGAGACGCCAAAATGGCGGCAGCTCTGTATGTGTGAGTTAATTTTGGGGTTGCCAAGATACACAAAATTTTGCAATAATAACATGGTTAAAATATAAAAAAAAATTGTTCGAAATTGTTATGTTTAACTTTAACATCCTAAATGCTGAGTATTTTTTTTATAATAATGTCTTTTACTTTGAGAGGTTTTTGAAATTTCCTTTAATTTCGAGATGTGTTGAAAACGATTCTAAATTAAAAGAAATGCTTTCATTAGCAAAAAATTTTTTGTGATAATATATTTATGTTGCCTAACTATAATTTATTGCGCACCTCTTGAGAAGCACTGGTATTAAATGGTACAGTAACAGTTTATTCCTCTGCCACCTCTGTGTCTTGACTCAAACAAATATTAAAACAAAATAAAGCACTGGGGATTAAAATAATGTATGAATATTTTTACGATTCGACGACACGGTTGGCGCAGTGGTTGAGCCATCGACTGCTGCGCAGCATGTCGCGGGTTCGATCCCCGCACGGAAGAAATATTTGTACGACCTACAAGTATTTGTCCCGGGTCTGGGTGTTTTTCTATCTGTAATATGTATGTATTTACAAAAAAAAAATGTATTTAAGTAGTTTATCATCCATCTCGTTACCCTAAAACAAGCATTAAGTTGCTTAGCTTGGGACGAGATGGCGTTGTGTGAAATGTCCAAGGATATTTATTATTATTATATACCGACATAATAGCTAAAATGTACATTTAAATTTTGATAAAATAAGCGGCATAGTTTCATTTTTTTTGTATTATCCATGTCTTGGTAGACTGCTAATTTACCTTTTAAGGTACTGCATAAGTAACAACACGCCGGAGTCCTCCTTTAGTTGTTTATAAGTCATCCACATCAAAATGTATACTGCAAATGACGCTGTATTTGTTTGGAATCCAATCGTTTTCACCATTACAATTTCTACTAAGTAATTTTAATTCAATCATTTCTCCATACTTAATTTTCCTTAGAAAATCTAGCAAAAGGAATATAAAATAAAATACCCAGTAGTAACTATTAAATAATTAACCATAATAATATATTGATTTTTATAATAAACGAAAAATTGCCCACATTTCGGTTAATTTGCACACGTGAATATTGGCAACACTGAACTTAAAATTAATTGTTTTGTTCTAGCAAATACAAATTGATTTTAATGTATATAATCTGAAAATAAGTGATTGAATTATTCATTTAAGTATGAAACGTGATTCCTGGATTGTTTTTCTTTCGGTCACTACGGTTTTTACACCATTTTACCACGCAAGACATGATTTATAGTTTTTATTTTTTCGCCGCATATTGCGTCTTTAAGCATCGATGTTCACGCGCGTAATGGCCGACTAATGTGTGAAAGTGTGCGTGCTGGCCTGTACATATAGCTGATCTGGCCGACTATGATGTCACAGTTTTTAGTTAGCGAGACTCTGTCCGACTTTTTTTATACGTCCATGGAATCAATATTAAAAAATGCAACGATTTAAATAATAATATTTTATTTTATCTCCCTCCAATGCAATGCATTTAGAATAACGCGTTTCTAACTTCCTTATTCCTTGTGAAAAAAAATTATTTTCTTGACTCTCGAAAAAGTCCTCTACGGCAGCTATAACCGCGTCATTATCGTGAAATTTTGTTCCACGAATTTCCTCTTTTAATTTTGGAAATAAGTGAAAATCACTTGGGGCTAAGTCCGGAGAATATGGTGGGTGGTCAAGGAGATTGAAGCCAGCACAGCGGATTGCGTTGAGCGCAACTTCCGATCGATGGGCAGGAGCGTTATCTTGAAGGAACAACACGCCCAACGACAGTTTTCCACGACGTTTTTCTTTAATCGCTTCACGCACTTTCGGGATTAAATTTGCATAATAGGGTCCAGTTATCGTCTGGCCTTTTGGCATGTAATCAATAAAAAGGATTCCTTCACTATCCCAGAACACAGAGGCCATAACTTTGCCAGCGGAAGGAGCAACTCGAAATTTCTTAATGGATGGAGAGGATGGTCGTTTCCAAGACATGCTTTGTCTTTTAGTTTCAGGATCAAAATGGTGGACCCACGTTTCATCCATGGTGACAAGACGACGGCAAAAATTATCCGAATCACGCTGGAACATTTCGAGATTACGCTTGGAAATTTCCAAACGTCGCTTTTTGTTTTCGTCGGTTAACATTCGTGGCACCCATCTTGCAGACACTTTTTTGAACCCCAGTGAATCAATTAAAATGGATTGAACGCTACCAAAAGATATCTTTAGGATCTCAGCTATATGTTTTATAGTCATTCTTCTGTCTTCCAAAACCAGATTCTCAACCTTTTTGACATTTTCTTCTGTAACGGAGGTTGAAGGCCGCCCAGAACGCGGGTCATCTTTACAGCTTGATCTACCTCTTTTAAATTCAGCCACCCAGTACGCAACCGTAGAATAGGGTACAGCATCACCCCCTAATGTCTGCTGAATGTCCAAAAAAATTTCCTTCGTAGACATTTTTTTCAAACTGAGATATTTTATCACCGCACGTAACTCACTTTTATCCATAATTTTGACTTTTTAGCAACTCGTTGCACAAAAAAATTTATTACATGCGAACGAACTGACAAAAACAAGTGACAGTCTGCATAAATATAGTGTGATAGACTCTCTTTAATTTGAATATCGAACTTGATCCAAAAAGGTTTCATATATATGCACTTCTAAGAACTTTTTGATTCACCCTGGTACTTATACATTAATTTCTTTTGTAAATACATACATATTATAGATAGAAATGACACCCAGACTCCGAGCCAGTGCCTCTGGTTTAGACAAAGACACTTGCCCGACCCCGGAATCGAACGCATAAACTTATAAATAGATGGCGCTGCAGTCAGTAAACGAATATCATGCAGGACAACGTCTGCCCAGTCAGCAAGTAATCTTATAATATTCCAGAACCGAGTAGCCTAGTGATGCGGTTTGCTAGAGTAGCCCCCTTTTAGCCTTGTATGAGTGAATCCCAAAAGTATTTTTAACCCCGGGGTGTTATAAGTTTGACGTGTCTGTCTGTCTGTCTGTCTGTGGCACCGTAGCTCGCGAACGGATGAAGCGATTTCAATATAGTTTTTTTTTTGTAAGGTGAGTTACGGGCGAGTGTTCTTAGACATGTTTGATGAAAATCGGTTGAGCCGTTTAAAAGTTATGAGGGGTGAAAGTGGGGAAGAATAACCGAATGTCTGCAAATATAATCGAGTGGGGTCTCAAATGAAAGCGCATCACGTCCAATTTAACAAAATCTACATTATAATAAGTGTGTACCTATAAAAAGTATAAAATAAACATTAAAAAATAACCCCGACACAATAGGTAACCTTTAAAAAGTAAAAAATAAATACATCTCGTTGGGGGACCACGGGTCAGGTAATAAATAAGTGGGAGCGGCCCCCCAACGCGATGTATTAAATTTTTACTTTTAAAAAGTTTTTTTTTTTTTTTTATATCGTAGATTTTACACATTGTAATTAAAGAAGAAAGTTTTAACGGATTTATCGCGTGTTTATTACATTATTTATTCTCGACAAACAAAATTATAGATGGTTGTTGAATTCCTCAGTGCTGAGTACCCAAATCCGGATGGTGACGGATTTAGAAAACATAGTGTCACCACCCCATTTCACCCTGAGGGTGTCGTAAGAGCCGACAACAGGTAGTTACAAGGCAGATCACCTAGCCGCTAGAGAAGGAAAACTTGATACAAACCCTGTGCCAACCCGACTGGCCAGCGTGGCACAGAAGGCTAGTTACCCTCCATGTAACTGGAGGAGGCCAGCCTCTTGCGTTCCCTTAGTCGCGTCTTACGACACCCTCGGGATGGTATGGGTTGGTGACACTACGTATTCTAAATCCGTCACCACCATGAAAGATGACATATATAATAACTCATAATTATTGTACTTATTTTTGGAATAGGCATGTTAGTACAATCATCATCATAATCAGCCCACATTAGTCCACTGCTGGACATAGGCCTCCCCTAAAGAGCGCCATAGCGCCCTGTCTTCAGCTTGACGCAACCAACTGCTGCCCGCTACCTTTCGCAGATGGTCGCGCGTCATTAGTACAATATGCCTTGGAATTAACAATGGAATATTCTATGTATGAGAGTAGCCATTTTAATTAAATCCATACAACGTGCCCCGAGCAATATTGGTTTAGGTTACGAATACGAGCATTGTGAATAGTAAGTGTACATTGTTCTATCATTTTAATACGGGTGCATATTACATTACAATGACATTTTGATATATTATGTTTGGACTTTAAAGCTCTCATGGGTAAAATTTCAAGGGAGCTTATAATTTCTATCCTATCTCAATTCTCCGTGTGGTGACGGATTTAGAATACAATGCGTCACCACCCCATTTCATCTTGAGGTTATCGTAAGAGCCGACAAAAGGAAATGACAAGACCGATAACTGGCTAGGTTATGGGCCTCTTAGCCCATAAATGACCCAATGATGAGTCGGACCTCCTCCAACTATATGAAGGGTTGGCATAGGGTATTGTATCAAGTTTTCCTTCTCTCGCGACTATGTTTTAGGCCTTATCATTTGCTTTTGTCGACTCCTACGACACGCTCAGGATGAAATGGGGTGGTGATACTATGTATTATAAATCCGTCACCATTGTTCATAAATAGCAAACAGATACATCGAAAGACATCTGAACCCTCTTGTAAATAACATTAAACTAAATAAATAAATAAATATCCTAGGACATTTCACACAACGCGCCATCTCATCCCAAGCTAAGCAACTTAATGCTTGTGTTATGGTAACGAGATCGATGATAAACTACATATATACATTTTTTTTTTAAATACGTACATATTATAGATAGAAAACACCCAGACCCGGAACAAATACTTTTAGGTCGTACAAATATCTCTTCCGTGCGGGAACCAAACCCGCGACATGCTGCGCAGCAGTCGATCGCTCAACCACTGCGCCAACTGTGTCGTCATTCTCATTCATTCAGTTCGATAGAATACGATAGATTCTTTAAAAATATTGTTACTTCTGAAGCAGGTACGATTAACAAACAAAATAATTCCATAATTTATTACATAATTTATTTAATGTGCTCGTGTGGAGGCATAACCTTGGGATAGATAAAATGTAATTATCGACAAATCACAAATTTAGGTCATTACGTCAACACAATTCCTAGGAACTCGCGGGCGGACTGTAATGATATAAATTTGCTGTATATCGATTTTTAATTGAATGAAAATGTCCCTTATTTCACAGTTCCATTCGGTTTATTAAATGTAATCAGATATTCTCATTCATTTTGAACTGCCAGCGATTTCATGTAAACCTATTTAAGCTCCAACATAGTTAATGAATAGAATTTTCCGATGTTTATGAGTATAATATAATAAAGACCACGCTTTTGTGACTGAATGGACATTAAGTGCACAATTAATTGAAATTAATGCTAATAGGAAATTATGAATGCCGTAGGTAGATGTGGTGTTAAGTGTAAAAAGATGTTTAGTGAAATAATTTGTGAAATAATCTCATTCTTCTTCTTGGCAGCCTGTAAAAGACCCACAACTGAGTAGGAAGTCTTAGTATGACTATGCCACGTTGGCCAGACGGGTTGGCACAGCGTTTTCAGCTTTCCTTCTCTTACGAATAGGTTTCTGCCGTGTATTTTTCTCTTATGACAAATTTCAGATTGGAATGGGGTCCCTCCTCGCGTAGTTTTCCTCATTACCGAGGGTCGTGACTCCCCCGCTGCATCAGTTTCCCTTTTACGATTTCCCTCCATCTGCTGCGATCCTTAGCTTCATGAAGGGCATTGTGGAAGTTGATGTTCAGAGCAGATCGTATTTGGTCGGACTATCTCGTGGGACTTCGTCCTCTGGGACGTTTGCCATCTACCTTGACTAGGATGGGGTAGCTAATCAAAATTATAGAAAAAGAAGAAAATAAAAGATATTTATTTTTTAATTTAACGAAACCTTGCAGGTATCGAACTGGTGAACGGACCTTTGATCCAAAGACGTTACATCCAACCCCTATTTTTTCTTTTTTGTTCTAACACGGCAGTAAACAAATAACTAAGTCTGTCAATTCGAAATTCGAAATGCGTTTTTTTTTATAAATCCAAACTGATAATGGCACTCCGGACTTTCCGCGCGAAACTTCGAACTAAGCGACATAATGGATTAATCCCTGTTCAATCTGGAAGTATAGCTATAGAGGGCCAAAACAAAGTTTGTACGAAATTAATTTAGTACAAAAACAAGCTCGGATCAGCCGCCTCGTCCGCGCCTGAGCCCGCCTTAGGGATTTAATACCGCCGCTTTAATTTTGGGGCCATTTTTACCCTAATTGCTATAGCCGACGTCATAAAGGGAGATTCAGGTGAAACTAGCCTTGTAACGAGTTTTCAAGCGAAATCATCGTGTAAATAATGATAAAAAGAATTTTTATCATCATATACGAGTGTGTCTTGAAATGTCTTTGTGTTGTTGTATGGTGACAGATTTAGAATAAATAGTGTCACCACCCCATTTCATCCTGAGGGTGTCGTAAGAGCCGACATAAGGAAATGACAAGGCTGACAACCTAGCCACACGACCAGGAAAACTTTATATGAAACCCTGTGCCAACCCGTCTGGCCAGCGTAGCACAGTAGGCTAATTTAGATGACCCACTGCTGAGTCGGGTCTCCTCTAAGTTCATGGAGGGAAATTAGCCTACTGTGCCATGCTGGCAAGACGGGCCGCACAGAATTTGTATCAATATTTTCACCCTCAGGATGGTATGGGTTGGTGACATTTTGTATTCTAATTCCGTCACCACATGGACACGTTCTTTGTGATGGACATAGGTTGTTTGATCCTTTAGAAGAAAGTTCCCGTATTGCTTACTAGCTTCTGCCGGCGACTTGCAAGCATGAGCTATATTTTTGTCAAGGTTTTTAAGCGCAAAGGGATGATCATCCAGCCATACGAGGATTTTGTAACCGTTTATTGCTCTGTAAACTTCGCTATCGCGGTGTAGGACTTTTTTGTAATTCTCGCATTTGTAGGCGATATTTATTGATGTTGATAGTTCAGATATTTCGGGTAAATTGTGTAAATTATATTGTGTAAATTCAAAGAATAACACACAGTTTGTATGTTTGTATCCACACACCCATACAAACTTTCACGTTAATAGTAAATAAATAAATATATAAATATCCTTGGACATTTCACACAACGCCATCTCGTCCCAAGCTAAGCAACTTAATGCTTGTGTTATGGTAACGAGATGGATGATAAACTACTTAAATACATTTTTTTTTTTTTGTAAATACATACTTAATATAGATAGAAATGACACCCAGACTCCGAGCCAGTGCCTCTGGTTTAGACAAAGACACTTGCCCGACCCCGGAATCGAACCCGGGACCCGTTGATCCAAAGGCGGCACATCTAACCACTAGACCAACGAGGCAGTCAATAGTATTATTAGGCTGTTTATTTTTGCGCTGGGATCAAATGAATAGGTTAATTTCCCCAGGTAGATTACAGATTAGGTAGACCTAATTATGTTCTGCTTATCACAGTCGCTCATACGGTTGTGAATTAACATTTTGTGCCAGACACTCGGCGCATTTGAATAATAGTAATGGCTGCTATAATTCCTGCTAATGCAATTTGCAGGAGACATGTTCAAAATTAATGCACATGACATTAATTTTAAGTGTCAACGACAACGTTAACTAGAAATAAGCGGGATTTTTGGTAGATTTAAGTCAACGGCTTATATAAGCTTAAATCCTTCGACAAACTTACTAAACCCACTTTTATTATTATCTATAATAATTATAATAAACCTAGATTTGTAAACACAAAGTAGGGTGAATATTAAGGTTTAAAAAGAAATTTATTCCTCATTAAGAATACAGTCAAATCACTTAAAAAACTTTTGAATAGATTGGGCAGAAAATCGTCCAGATTTTAAATGATCTTATCTTGATTGATTTATTATATACTAGCTGACCAGGCAGATGTTGTCCTGCATGATATTCGTTTACTGACTGCAGCGCCATCTGTCGGGCTGATTTGTGAATCTAAACCATCTTCGGTGCCACCCAAACGCATACAAAAAAAAAACATTCAAATCGGTCCAGCCGTTTAGGCGGAGTTCAGTGACATACACACCTACAGTACCTACAGTAGAATCACTTCAGTATCACTATCATCATCAATACTCACTATCGCTTCATATTATAAAACAAAGTCGTTGTCGCCGTCGTCTGTTCGTCCCTATGAATGCTTAAATCTTTAAAACTACACAACGTATTTTGAAGCAGTTTTTTTATTACATAGAGTGATTCAAGAGGAAGGTTTTTATGTATGCATAAATTTATATGTTCATTATTGCACTCGTGCGAAGCCGGGGCGGGGCGCTAGTTATATATATTAAAGACTAGCTGAGCCACTGGGAAGAAGAAGGAAATACACGCGATGAATCCGTCAAAAAGTCTTTAGTTTTAATTTGTAGTAATCTCACCAATAATCTATGTCCACAGAAAAACGTATTATGGCTAATATCAATCTCGTTAGTACTAAGGGCAGCGCCTTGAATGTGGTTTATAGGATTCCGAATGACATTTATAAGATAAACGATTTGCTGAGCTCAAGGATTTGGATTGGAGATATGTCTTAGATTGGTTGAAATACGAGTATATTAGTTAAATCGCATTTACTTATTAAGACAATTCGAGCTGCCTAAAACAGTTCATTCTTTCCTTTTTTTTTGCAAAAAAATATCGAAATACCCTGCACTACGGTATGTTGTTTATTCGCAAACATAAATGACAGCACACGCCCTTGCCCAACCCCAGAATAAAACCGCGTACTCGTGATCAAAAGGCGGCACATCGAACCCCTATGCACACAAGGCAGCTTACATCACAAAACATTCACTCACGTAGTGTTTTGAAAATAAGGGTGCCCGTAGATAACCATAGTGATGACTTAACTAGACCCTGTCTTCTGCTTGCCGCATCCAGCAGCTGCCCGCAACCTTTCGTAGATCGTCGCTCCATCTAGCAGAGGGCCGTTCTACACTACGCTTGCCGATGCGCGGTCTCCACTCAAGAACTCGTCTACCCTAGCGGTTGTCAGTTCTTTTACATATATGACCAGCCCACTGCCACTTCAGTCTGCTAATTCTATCTTATACTAACTCTATGCTAATTCAGTTATTTATAATGTGTGTACATTTTTCACCGTTACATTGTCCGTTTTTCATTTGTTATGGCGGCGGTTCACTTCGCTTTGCGTATTTCATAGAAAAAAAGGCCATACTTGTACATAACGCACTAATGAGTCGGGCCTCTTGCAATTAAATGGTGGGAAATTACGTTACTCTGCCAGGCTGGAAAGACAGGCACAGGTTAATACTTCTCTTCGTTAAGTTTTCCTTCTCTTGTGGCTAAGTATTCTGCCTCTACTCTTGCGTTCCTTTAGTCGCCTCTTATGATATTCTCGGGTGGGTTGGAGAAACTCTTATAAATCGTCATATTTATAAATACCATTATCATCTTACGGCCCCTGTACCACACTAGGTGGTATTCTCCACACACATCTATCAGTCGTCATACCTACATTCACACCTTTCATAGACAATTCCTCATTCCTACAATCCCTCCATTGTAATAATAAAACGCCACACGGGATTGTGTTTTCAATTAGGCTTACATACTGTATCTATATATATTTACTGCGAGTATATTATACGTGGAGTAAAAACGCACCGAGTTCATGTTGGCGGACGCTTTGATAAAAGGACTATCTCTTAGCTCTGTCATCTAATATTTCTAATGGGTTTGCGTTCAGAAGAAGCTATGAATGTAGTATGAACGCAGAATAACGTACGCCAACGTCTGATATAGCTCTTACAATCAATCGAACTTAATCAATAGTCCTTGTAATAGTTGAAAATATTTTGTGCGCATGCCCGAACTTCCGTCATGATTTTCGGGCACTTTATTTAAAAATGCACAGTTATGAAAAGTGCCCGAAACTGTCATACTGCTGCGTTTTTAGATGGCGGACGCGCCTGCGCTATGCGAACTATAAAAAGGCCTATTATTTAATAATATAGACTCTCTCTGTCAACGGTGACGCGTGTCAGTCACGATCCCATTCCATCCTGAGAGTCGTAAGAACCGACAAAAGGAAATGACAAGTCCAAAAACCTAGCCGCAAGAAAAGGAAAACTTGATACGAACACCTGTGCCAACCTGGCCATCGTAACATAGTAGGCTAATTACCCTGCATGTAGGTAATTGGAGATCAGCTGTGTGTGTGACATTTATGGGCTGAGTAGTAGCTTATAAGGGCCCCCGCGCATTTAGGCGGCCAGGCCGCGCGGCCAGTCGCGCGGCCTGGCCGCATAATGCGCGGATTGGTCGCGGCGGCCAATAGGCCGCGTATGTGACGCGATGTTTTTCGTTGGCCGCGCGACCAAAACTTGGCCGCGCGGCCTGGCCGCGTAATGCGCGCAGCTAATACATCGTAGAAGAATTAGTTGGCCGCAGCGACTTGGCCGCGTGGCCTGGCCGCATAATGCGCGGCGGCCCTTACACTTTATGATATCTAAGTTTGCTGTCCATAAAAGAAGTACCTGTATTCTCGTGTAGATGCATGGAGATTTTGAAAATATTTTGGCCAATACAATGAAATTCCTCTGCGCCTCCGACGGCCTCTACCTTAAGCACAATTCCGGTATTCGGTCTTTGTTAAGCCTGGCTTACACTTTTTCCTCTTATTTAAAGATTAGGATTACTGGTATGGGGCGCCGCCGGGAGAAAATTTAATTTAAAATGGCTTTAATATTCCTTTAGTTATGCTGAGAAACTTTTCATTGTGCGGATTTTGCCAGTCCATTATTTATAGACTTTATGGTGACGGATTTTTAATGAAGTGTCACCAACTGTATATTGTTACGCTAAAGAGATAGTGTATTGATCTCACCGCGCTGTTACATTTAATGTTGTACTGACGTACGGTACGGGAATACGTTGTATTGAATTGATGTAGGTATTTTATTCTTAAAGTTATGATTCCGAACTACGTTGCACGCAGTAGTGCTGCCGCAGCAGTGCTGTCGTGGCACTACTTGTACCTATACAATATCTATAAGCTTATATGAAATTGCATTCCGAGCTAGGCAGCAATGTCGCGGCAGCACTGCTGCGCGTCAGTGTCGCTCTACCGCCGCGACAGACCAACAATGACGCGTCTGCCGCCGCAGCAAGAGTACACTTGCTCGAGCACCGCTGGGCAGCATTTTAGTGGCAGCACAGCACTGTGGCAACAGCACTGCTGCTTGTTGCCGAGTTCGGAATCACACCTTAAGCAGCAACTTCAACACATAGTGGCGAACTTTCTTTATGCCTCGCCAGTTCTTTCCAGCCATTTGTTTTACAGCAGTCTTACTACTAGTTGTCTGCTGAAGCCTTATTACTACTCAGTGTAATCAAACCAGCCCGCCATCCAAAGGGTTGGATATGACCCAACCCCTAGACCAGCGAGGCAGTCTTCAGATATAACCCACTGCCACTTCAGTTTGCTAATTCTCTGAGCTATGTCTAGTGTTGGCCAATTGCAATGTATGCTTATGTTATATCCCTATGTATGCTTAAATCTTCAAAACTACGCAACGGATTTCGAAGCGGTTTTTTTAATAGATTTAGTGATTCAAGACGAATGCGGGTCGCTAGTTTTACTATAAAATTCTCTCTTGACAGTCAGAATAATTATAGAATAATAATTATAGAATAATAATTATTCTGTATTTCAATAATTGTAATTGTATTGTATATTCAATAATTAGTAGTTTTGAAAAATCCTCTTAGTACAAGGATTCTTTTGGGACGTGATAAAATAATAAAAGCAATATTGTTGGCGAATAATAATTATATTTTGATAATCCCATCAAATTCTATGAAAGACGGGGGTGGGGTAGTCTTAAACCTCACCAGGTATCACCAAGGGGGGAGAGAGTGGTTAAAAAATGTTAAAAAAACATCACGTGATTAATGAACAGCCCATAAGGTTAATAAATGATGCGTTAGGCATAAACATCTGTTAGGAAAGATACATCATGTTCAACAAGGCAAAAAATTTAAAAATCATTTGCGGCCAACCTATTTCTCCATAATAGAATGGCTAATATAGACAGTTAAAAAAAATGCCCCTATGTCGTATCAACCCTGTATAATGAACATATTTAAAAAACGTTTGAAGAGATTGCAAGTCAAGCCACTTTTTTTTAAACACACTGATATATGGTTGTTTAATACTAATAAATTTGGATGTCTGCACGAAATCGCATTTAGCGATAAGACCACCCCTTGTATAAATGGTTTGTGTACTCGTACAAGCTATCCATTTAAAAGTATATCTGTCTATGTATCTTGCCTCGGTTATATTTTTTTATTTTATGTATAACTAGCTACCCGCCCCGGCTTCGCACGGGTACAATTATATTATACCTATAAACCTTCCTCTTGAATTACTCTATCTATTAAAAAAAACCGCTTCAAAATCCGTTGCGTAGTTTTAAAGATGTATGCATACATAGGGACGGACAGAAGAAAGCGACTTTGTTTTATACTATGTAGTGATAGTGATGACGGTAGCTTTTATTTGTCCGATGTTTCAACATGGGTGATTCTATACTCGTATCATGTATCACTTGCTTTCATGAGGCTAAGGTCTCCTTACGTCACCAATAGCGGTAACTATTTAAAAGTGTTAAGAAGATGTCCCAGATATTTTTATGATTAAAGATTACATGACAAAAGTTTTGAGTTTCGAAATAGCCATTATTTTTCACATAAAATACTCTTAAATCGCATAAAACTTTTAAAATTCATAAAGTTCGAATCGCACTGTGTTTGAAACTATTCAGTATTCTGAGCTGCGACCAATTCCACGGCCCTTGAGATGCAAATGCGAAGGCAATATCAAAACTTGCCGACTGGCGAACCAATCCAACTTCGCCTCATACAATCGCAAGATGGAACAATTACTGACAACGCACACTAACAGCTTTAATACTGTATAGGAGATATTATTTAGTTACTGAACTGAATATACATAGTAGTACATAGTGTAACCACCCCATTCTATCCTGAGGGTGTCGTAAGAGCCGACAAAAGGAAATGAACAGATTATATCAGCCTGCTCAATTCCGGGTCTCAGGATAGTCTGCCAACCAGTCTGTGATGGCAGTCGTTCCGAGTCAGAGTGTGTCATTTATGGACACTGGCAAAATGGGATGAGCCAACTGGAATAAATAGATAAATGCCTCGTTGGTCTAGTGGTCAGATGTGCCGCCTTTGGATCAACGGGTCCCGGGTTCGATTCCGGGGTCGGGCCCGTGTCTTTGTCTAAACCAGAGGCACTGGCTCGGAGTCTGGGTGTCATTTCTATCTATAATATGTATGTATTTACAAAAAAAATATGTATATAAGTAGTTTATCATCCATCTCGTTACCTTAACACAAGCATTAAGTTGCTTAACTTGGGACGAGATGGCGTTGTGTGAAATGTCCAAGGATATTTATATGATTTGGACACGAAACAATTTTCGATAAGGTTCTAAAAAAGAATAGGTGGGTTTTAAAAAATAATATATAAGTAAAAAAAAATGTATGGACGCGATAGATTTTTTTAAGCGTGCTTTAAGTAACGCTGTGTTTACGCTACACACGCGCGTAAAAAACGCTTTTAGGACCATCATCATTAACATTTCATCGCATAAATGACCCCCTACTGAGACGGGTGTTCTCCAAACCCATAGAGAGATGAGCCTACACTGGATAGATGGATTAGCACAGGATTAGTATCGAGATTTCCTTCTCTTGAGGCTAGGTGATCTGCTTATTGGATATGCTCAGGGCAGAGTGGGTTGCTAAACCTGTCATCACACGTTCCTCAACTGAGTCCGGAGTTTCCTGCGAGATCGAATCAGACATGAGGAGATACGCAGGCGAAACAGAGTTACCGACATAGCCCACAGGATTGCCAAGCTCGCAGGACTGACGTCCGATGGGGTGACCCGTTCCAGAAAGCGTAGTGCTGGTATGCGTCCCACATGGGGGACCGACGAGCACCGGGAAGTAATGTCGCGAGCCGGACTGGTTTTCGTGGAAATTCTTTTTTGTTTTATATTATTCTTTAGGACGTTACAGCGTTACCGAACATAGCTTAGCTTCCGTATGTGTGCTCCGACCGGCTTTGTGGTTATTGCTCCATTGGTTGGCAGATTATTTCGGCTTTATTGCTTTGTTCGGCTCAAGTTATTAATTGCTCTTTGAAAAAAGATGGAGAATTTCTTTCATCCCATTTTATATCGATTCTTTGAATTTTAGCGCATTACTTCTGTAGACCCGAACGAAGGGTGTACCTACAGCAGATGTCATAAATATAAATTGGTATGATTTTTTTTTCTATTTTACGCAAATCCTGAAAATGTTTTGGAGAGGTGCGAAAAAAATAAAACCTATATTAAAAATATATCAACTCTTTTTCCAAGTGGCCAAGGCACATCAGGGGTGCAATAGTCGAAGAACGTCCGAAACTGGACCACAGGTTGGTGTAGTGGGAAGGTCAGGGAGCAAATTACCATTTTTCCGCAATCCATGAAAATATTCAAGGTAAAAATAAATGGATTAGGATAAATAGATGGCTCATATTCGATGAAACACGTGTAATTATAAAAAAAGGAAGAGTAGAAATTCACGAATACAAATGACACCCAGACTCAGAGCAAGTGCCTCTGGTTGACACAAAGACACTTGCCCGGCCCCAGAATCGAACCGCATACAACACCTAGACCAACAGAAAATAATTCCTATACAGAACTGTTTATACCCTCAGTGCTATGAATGTAGGGTTTTATTACACTCTGCACGCAATATAAAATACTGCAAACATCGTTCCATATCAGGCGCAGTGTTTTCATTATTGCCACAGATAAATATTGGCATATGGCAACATTTCTCATTAGAAGGGCTGTGTTTGTCTTGGGCTCACAAAGGTGGATGAGACGCGGGATGTCAAGTTTCATACTCTGACGGCTACTAATCTAGTGGTGATCAGTGCTATTGCATTTTCTGTGATTCTGGCTCTATATCACGTAATGTTTCTTCTTCTTCACTTCATTGAAAACCAATATTAACAATTTAGGAAAGTGTTTTACGCCTTCTCAGCTCTTAAATGTACCACTACTTAGTCCTTCTGCAACTACATGGAGGGTTATTAACTAAATGCAAGATCGAAAAGCTGGCCAGAAGCAAAACTTGATACGAACCAGCCTAGCCCATCTGGCCAGGTTGGCACAGCAGTAGTAGTATTAAAAAATATAGAATAAATGTGTTAAAGGAAAGTGACATTAAAGATCGAAGAGAAAAGATCAAAAAGTAATCTACTCAGTCTCTAGATTGCGTCGTAAAATTTCAATCAATCACTCTTTTAATGTTCGCGATACGGTAATACGTCTCGAATCGGTTTCCAATATTGTTTTATTGCTTCGGCAATAATATTCTACATTTCTCTTTATAATAAACGCTTAATTTCTTTGTAGGAAAAATCCGTGAAGTATTTTTAATTGTCCTTTCATAGGCGGTAGCGGTATTGACTTATTAAAATGTAAATCAAATCAAAATTCACTCTGATGGAATGAAATACAAACATATTTGAATCGTTGAGTCAGAAGTTACCTTGACATCTTAGCTCATAAAAAGCCGTCGGCTGGGTCAGGCCTACTCAAGTTACAAGAAGGGAAATTACCAGTGGATAATTGATACAATAGCACCACGTTGGCCAGGCGGGTAGGGACAGGGTTTCGTATCAATATTCACACCCGCAGGATGGAGTGGGGCGGTGACGGTATGTATTTGAAATCCGTCACTACACGGACTCCGCCGGCTCGGAATACTGCTCTACAAAGAAGAAACAGCAAGTGATTCTGTAGTTTCGAAATTTCGACGTTTACCGAATTTTAATTGATGCCTTTGGTGTATGTTAGTCACCCGTGTGATTATGAATTTAGAATACAAAATGACATGAACCGAGAACGCTGTGGTAGATCACGTCCCTTCACATTTGGAGCCTGAAAGATGTTACGTGGTTTTCTGTGGGGTTGTGAAGCGTTTATAGCTCTGCAATTTGCATCAAAAGGTTTTGTTCAAAAGGTAAAACATTGCAGGTTTTTAGTAGGTAGGGGGAGTGCCCCGTGTGGTCCCTACATAATCGACCGGCCCGACACGTTACGGCCGGGGTAACCGGTAGACATTAGATTCCCTGTAAAACAAAGGTTCACCCATATAAAGGAGATAAGGATGACCCATAACCTCAATAGGTCAAATAGTACAACGTTAATCAAACGCGCATTAAGCGATAAAAGGAAATTCCTTTGTGACGCTGAGTTTCTTTAATCTACGCCATCAAGCATACAAATTTGATTAATAGCCATCGTGTTTGGCCACTGGGAATAAGGGCGAAATTTCACGACAATTTTTGTGGCCACAGGTACTCTGTAGTACAGTAATGGTAGGATGGAAGGACGGCGGACTTATTAACCAGTTCGGAAAACGAAATAATTTCTGACATTTATTATTTTTAAGACATAATTTTAAAGCATTTTAAAACATCAATATTTGGAAATGAACATATTCTTTTCTCTTCTTTTCTTAAAAAAGAACTAAAATGCTGCGCTAGTTATAACAAGTATCTTGGCGGCAGTTTACAAACATGTTATTCACGAATACAAATGACATCCAGACTCAGAGTTATAGTTGAGGGTGATGGCTGACACATGCGTCATGCTTGTGAACAGGACCAGGTACTATTGCTATGGGTCGGAGGCCTCAGGCATTAGAAGGTTACTATTGTTGACTAGATGTTGCGGATGTTTGGCTCTTTGCGACTATTATGCGAGTTTGCTCTCACAAATCTGTCTTATCCCGGCCTTGTACCTGAAAATGGCGATCTAAAAAGAGCAATTACAGAGTTTCTTGCCAGCTCTTCACTGAGAGTTGCATTCCGAACCGGTGGTCGATGGTCAAGTTTGGCACATCCAACCGCTTGATTAACAAGGCATTAAGCACCTGAAACATTTCCTATTAACTAGTTGAATAAGTTCAGATTTTTATCACCTGAAGGCCGGAGGAGAAAAATGTACGTGCATCTTTACATTTGTTTCTTTCAATGACAAACATAATAATGACGGTTGTATAAACACGTCTAATAGATTTGCGAGAGGCGGACAAATAAAATTAAATTACAGAATTGTACGCGTTAAGAATGCTCTGTAGAATATTGAAAAAGAAATCATCATCATCATCGTCATCAGCCCACATTAGTCCACTGCTGTACATAGGCCTCCCCTAAAGAGCGCCATAACACCCTGTCTTCAGCTTGACGCATCCAGCTGCTGCCCGCTACCTTTCGCAGATCGTCGCTCCATCTAGCAGAGGGCCGTCCCACGCTACGCTTGCCGTGTCGCGGCCTCCACTCAAGAACTCGTCTATATGACCAGAAAAAGAAATACTAATATTTATTTGTTTACCACAGAGGCAAAGTAGCTTACTTTTTAGCAGCAGTGTGGTGTATTTCCCCATATATTTTTAATCAAACATTTCTGAAATTTCTACGCCATTGTATTCCCAAGTTTGCAACTTCACAAAGTACGGTTCCTTTCCCATATTTCGTGTTAATCGATTGTTGAACGGGATAATATCGGGAGTTTGGCATGTTAGCGGCTTCTCGGTCATAACACAACTTGTTCCTTACAACACGCGTCAAAGAATATGTTGCCTAGCAGAGGAATTACGCATTTTTGCACTACTAGGTACTCAGCCCATAAATAACCCACTACTGAGTCAAGACTCTTCCCATTACATGCAAGCTAGTGGTAAGATGTGCCGCCTTTGGATCAACGGGTCCCGGGTTCGATTCCGGGGTCGGGCCAGTGTCTTTGTCTAAACCAGAGGCACTGGCTCGGAGTCTGGGTGTCATTTCTATCTATGTATGTATTTACAAAAAAAAAATGTATATAAGTAGTTTATCATCCATCTCGTTACCATAACACAAGCATTAAGTTGCTTAGCTTGGGACGAGATGGCGTTGTGTGAAATGTCCTAGGATGTCCAAGGATATTTAATTACTATGCCAGGCTCGCCAGACTCTAAATCCATCACCACACGGAACATTCGTATTTAGAATACATAGTTGCCATTCTATCCTTAGGGTGTTGGCGTTGTGTGAAATGTCCAAGGATATTTAATTACTATGCCAGGCTCGCCAGACTCTAAATCCATCACCACACGGAACATTCGTATTTAGAATACATAGTTGCCATTCTATCCTTAGGGTGTTGGCGTTGTGTGAAATGTCCAAGGATATTTAATTACTATGCCAGGCTCGCCAGACTCTAAATCCATCACCACACGGAACATTCGTATTTAGAATACATAGTTGCCATTCTATCCTTAGGGTGTTGGCGTTGTGTGAAATGTCCAAGGATATTTAATTACTATGCCAGGCTCGCCAGACTCTAAATCCATCACCACACGGAACATTCGTATTAAGAATACATAGTTGCCATTCTATCCTTAGGGTGTTAGAGCCGGCAAAAGAAAATGACAAGGCTTATAAGCTGCTAGAGAAGGAAAACTTGATACAAACCCTGTGCGAACCCGTCTGGCCAGATTGGCACAGTAGGCTAATAACCCTACCTACATATAGTTGGAGGAGGCCCTACTCAACAGTGGGTCATCCCCATGGCCTGAGTAGTCGTATTCTAAATCCCACACGGATGTATATTTTGACATCATTTCAGCCAAAAGATGTCCACAGCTGGACATAGGCCTCCCCAAACCGCACCGACCTTAACCAGGTCATCGAGCCACCGTGTGGGAGGCCTACCAGCACGCGCTTTTCGGAACGCGGTCGCCACTCGAGGACTTTTCTGCTTCATCGGGCGTAAGTCCTGCGCGCTTTGCTATGTGCTCTACCCACTGCCACTTAAGTTTGGCTCTGTCGGTTTGCGTGCGGATCTCCTCATTTCTGCAAGGAAACTCCGAGCATATCCGTCTGTATTGCCTTTTGGCACTTTATACTATTCTGACTAATTCTTTCAGTCCAATGAATGTCCATTGCTGGACCTCCGCCGGCCTCCTCCAATTGTATTTTATGTAGGCAAAATTGCCTACGGTGCTTCGCTAAGCCAACGGCTTCGTATCAAGATTCCCTTCTTCTGCAGCTGGGTTTTCTGTTTTGTTGTTCTCTTACGAAGGCTCTAACTACTGCCTCGGGATTAAATGGGTTGGTAACACAATTTATTATGAACGCATCGCGACGCGGACTAAATATGACTTAGTATTACAAGCTTCTAGAATATTCTACCTATTAAATCATATATCACCACACTACCCAGCTACGTTGTTAATTACTTTAATGTATGTTTTGCCGATTAAATTTATTTTCTTTCTTTTTACTCAGCGGAGCGCAGCAGTAATCCTAAATGTCAGGACAGTCGTGACGAGCAACGGGAATCCATATAGACAAAGCCGCGGGCAGATGTTTGTGTAACATATTAATTCAATTTAGGAATAAGTTTGCGTAAGGCATTAAAGCATAATATTATTTGGGAGTTTGACAATGTATCGTAAAGAATTCGTGTAAGGGTTAAAACATGTTGAGTTGTTACATACGCCCGCCTCGGAGCTTGAGGTTCCAATAAACCAGGCAGGCCAAGGCCCACCAGGGCTGTGGAGCATATCCTCCGATCGGGAGGAGTTCCCGTGGCCCTGGAATCGGGGAGTCGAGGATCGCCGTCGGTTTTAGTGGGTAGATCGGGGTGCAATTTAACATCTCTCCATGCACTGAGTCGTCCATGCACATAACCCGGCCTGTCCCCAACAGACGGGTAGCCATGAGTCGTTATTTTTAATTTTTTTATAAATGTTCTACACCTTATTTACTCGTACAACAGAGTTTTCGTAGTAGAATTTCGTTAGATATTCACACTTTAAACTTAAGGATGCTCCAGGGTAGCCAGCGAAATTCAAATTTTCTTACTTTTTTTGCAATTTGCAGGGCAGTGCTAGGTTGTATGATGATGAACATTTGATTCGCGGCTGTAAGACGTATGTAGTTACAGAGTTATAATCATCAAACTCATCAATACAACCCTCCAAGCTCATAAAGGTGCAAGAATGACTTTGACGTTGAAAAAGTTTTTCTTGCACCTTTATGAGCTTGGAGGGTTGTATTGATGATTTTGATGATTATAATTCTGTAACTACATACGTCTTACAGCCTCGAATAACATTTTAATCTGTATACAACCTAGCACTGACCTGCAAATTGCCAAAAACGTAAGAAAATTTGAATTTCGCGGGCTACCCTGGAGCATCCACCTTAAGAATAAGACAATTTGCTACATGAATATAACTCATGCAACTAGTTTATTCAAAATTATAATATCTGCAGAAGCGTCTGGTTTAAAAAATAATATGCTGAGATAAGAAAAATACTTCGTAAGAATTAATGATGTGCAGTATTTCTCTACAATCTAACTGAAATTATGTCATATGTATGACGAATATTTTATTAGAATATTTGTTTTTGTAAATTCGTCGGTCGGTAGGTGCAGCCCATAAATGATCCACTACTGGGTCGGTCCTCCTCCAAATTCTGGAGGGAAATTAGCCTACTGTGCCACGCTGGCAAGACGGGTTGGCACAGGGTTTGTTTCAAGTTTTCCTTCTCTTGGGGCTAGGTGATATGCCTCTCGCGTTCTTTTAGTCGCTTCTTACGACACACCAAAGTCGGTATGGGTTGGTGACATCGTGTATTCTAAATCCGTCACCATACGGACTTTTGTGTGTTGGAACTGGTAATACAACCTTACACAAATATTGTGCATGCCTCGGAAGTTAGGCGGAAATCTGTGTAAATACCGACGAAGTTGTGAGTAATTATTACCAAACATCGTAGAAGATAATTCGATTTTTTGAGTTGTCTTTTTTCGACGAGGGACGATATTTCTTTTTCGTTTTATGTTTTATATTGTTAGGCTATACAACCACGATAACAGTGACAACATGTGATAAAACAGTGAATTATTAATAAAGGACGCCTTTTGGCAGACGCGCAACCCTTACTAATAAACTTATGAACCGAATAATAATGCGTCTAAGTCGCAAAAATGATCAAATGTATAAAAAAACTGATTAAATATTAAAACTGAGATTATATTATAATTTAGATATTTATTTTTTATTATCATACTAGTGACCTGCCCCGGCTTCGCACGGGTGCAATTATGCATGTATTATACTTAAAAACCTTCCTCTTGAATCACTCTACCTATTGAAAAAACCACTTCAAAATCCATTGCGTAGTTTTAAAGATTTAAGCATACATAAGGACGGACAGACGACAGCGACTTTGTTTTATAATAAGTAGTGATAGTGATACTTCTACAGTAATATAAATAAATATTATAGTCTAAAAAGGACAAAGAAATTAAAACGGACAAAGTGTCTAATTTGTTAACCTGGTAGTTTATTTCTTAATTTATCGTGCAATTAATCCAATAATGTTGTAATGGTATCATCATCGAGTCGCCCAATTACTACTACTACTCAGCTCATAAATGACCCACTACTGAGTCAGGCCTCCTCTCATCATAGGGTAATCCTACTATGCCACGCTGGCCAGACGGGTTGGCACAAGTTTTCGTATCAAGTTTTCCTTCTCTTGCGGCTAGGTTTTCAGCCTTGTCATTTCCTTATATCGGGTCTTACGACACTCTCAGGTTGGAACGGGGTGTAGACACTATGTATTCTAAATATGTATTCAGTGTGGGCAAGGGCACTGAAATTACATGGAGGGAAATTTTCCTGGAATGGTGGGTGAAATGGGAATGGAATGGTGGTCACATTGTGTATTCTAAATACGTTGCCATACGATCATGATAATATTATAGAGCGTTCAAAAAAAAGATGGCGGACGAAGAAAAAGATAATACATTGAAGTTTATTGAAAATTTTAGAAGTTTCCCACAACTTTGGGATCCTAATAATAGACTCTACACAAATAAAGTAAAGAGAAACGATGCTTTGGCTATCCTAGCTAGTAAATATTACATGGATATCGATTTAGTAAAAAGAAATGTTTTTAAGAACATGTTTCGTAAAGCTGACATAAACTACAACTGAACTAAATGACTATGTCGGCGTTACGACTACGCGCTACGTTACGACTAAGCGCCAAAAGAAAGTTGAATAGAAATCGTCGTCGTTCCAGCCCATAAATTACCCACTACTGAGTGGGGCCTCCTCCAAATTTATGGAGGGAATTAGCCTACTGTGCCACGCTGGCAAGACGGGTTGAAACAAGCTTTGTATTTTCTATCAAGTTTTCCTTCTCTTTTGGCTAGACGATCTGCCGATTGCGTTCTTTTAGTCGCCTCTTACGACACTCTCAAGACGGATTTAGAATACACAATGTCACCAACCCGGTATGGGTTGATTCTAAATCAGTCAGCACACGGACCAAAATCGGAATAGAAATACGAAAATGAAAATGCACAATGTGGACATAGCTTATAGACGATATGATGATTGATCCGCATTGGACTTATGTCGTAACATGAACAGCATGTGGTATGAGAAATGAAACACGATCAATTATTCAGACAAATGCTGCCATAAAAGGTAATGGTTTCGCGTTTCTGCATACTTTATAAGTATTACGTTACAGTTGGCAATTTTTATGCTCTCTCGGCTTGGCGGCTACATTGGTGCATTTTTAATTAGATTTCGTTTGTTTGAAAGAGTGGTCACGGATTTAGAATACAGAGTGTTACCACCCCATTTCGTCCTGAGGGTGTCGTAAGATTGGACAAAAGGAAACGATAGGGCCGTAAACCTGGCCGCAAGAGAATTTACGGCCTTATCGTTTCCTTCCTTCCTTCCAAAGAGAAGGAACACTTGACAAGAAACTCTATGCCAACCCGTCTGGACAGCGTGGCATAGTAGGCTAATCACCCTCCACGTAGTTGGAGGAGGCCCGACTCAACAGTGGGTCAGTTATGGGCTAAAAAGTTAGTAGGCTATCGCCTAAGTCCTGTGGTGATACATTCAGGACCGGAGCAGTGAGTGTGGGACAGCGGAGGATGTGGGTTGGGGGGCGCGCCATTTACCAATTACCCATTTCTTGCGAAAGAAAGACGACAGGCGAATGTCTCTACCAAACTAAAATATCCAGATTTAAAGTTATAATATTTTCATTTACTACTACTATCTACTCAGTCCATAAATGACACAACGCTGAGTCGGGCCTCCTCGCACAATAGGGAGAGTAATAATTAGCCTGCTATGCCACGTTGCCCAGATAGATTGGCACAGGGTTTCGTATCAAGTTTTCCGTCTCTTACAGCTAGGATTTCGGCCTTGTCATTTCCTTATAACGGCTCAGACTGTATTTTAAAACTGTCACCACTGGAACTAACCAATATTTTCATTTGCGCTACTGTAATCTACTCAGTTTTAATTAAATTAATTACGTAGCATGACACCGACAGGTCTGTCGTTTCAATATTAATGTGATTAATATCTCCGGGATACTTAATAAATAAATATCTGGATCACACTCAGCTTTGCTCGGTATTTTTATTTTTTTTATAACTAAATGTGTTTTTTGGAAATTATATTTAAGTACGAATTACGCAAACACTCATTCACTTCGTGTTACTTAACAACGCCATCTGCTGTTGTGCTCACAAAAAAGTAGGATTATTATTCTCCAATAGATGTCAGGATTCCTAGCTAGATCGATTTATCGCCCCCGAAACCCCCTATATACTAAATTTCATGAAAATCGTTGTAGCCGATTCCGAGATTCCAATTATTTAAATACAAGAATTGCTCATTTAAATATATAAGATATAATGTAACTAATAATATTTAATTTTATAAATTCGTTCGAGAACCACATCATTCGTTGAAGTTGGTGGTACCAAGAAATGTTAAAAAGAACTCCAATGGATTTATAATAATATAGACTTTAAACTACATGGTTACGAAATTTGGCCGTCTTATACTGCGATTGTCAATCGGTATAATTATTATTCAAAATCACCGAGCGAATATTCTAGAACACACCCAAGGTATTGAATGTCATAATATAATGTATCGTCGTCATATTTGAGTTACTAATTTGTTAAGTTGTGAATCTGATTCTTGAAGATAAATTAAAAAAATCTGGCTGGCAAGCAATTTAGTATGAAGTATAAAGTTTAGGAATACATAAACTTTGAAATTCAAATAGTTCTTATATACTTTTTACCTTTTCCGTCTGTAAAAAGCATATTTTACTACATTTATAATAAAAACTTTAAAGATTTTGCATTCGTCTCCATAATCAAGTTTCGAGTAAGAATACAAATGAGTTACACAGTTCCGAGAAAGAAAAGAGCAGTGATATATTTTGTATTGTACATAAACTTTATGGCGATATGGTGACTGATATATAGTATAGGTTCATCTGGCCATTCTATTCTGAGGGTGTCTTAGGAACTGAATAAAGAATCGAGATTAGTAAAAAAATCTAGTCCCAACAGAAGAAAGACATGCATGCCACCGGCGCGACAATTTAACTATCACGTCCCGGTCATGGCACTTGTCAGTCAGAGCTTTCTTCCTTTCCCACAAATCCGACAATTTTATAGCTTTCACCCATTGTTTAACAGTATAGTCACTTTTACGGCACCCTCAGGGTGGCATAGCATAGCACACACAAATTTTAGCTAATCTACCTTTTACTTAATAACCAATTTTCAACGCTCTTGATTTTCGTTAAGCATATGACGGTAGAGTATAATACTCGTAGAAATCTCGCCAGCTCACTCGTCAAAGATCATCACGTCAAAGATATTATCTATTTTGTAACAGATCTCACCGTGAAATAGTCCGGTAGTAAAATTGTTTACGTGTTAGTAAGCGGGGTCGGATTCCGGATGCATTCAGGGAACAATTCTCAGCCCCGTTTGCGCTATTTTTTATTAATATTGGCAATCTCTGATTATATGAGCTTTTCAATTCATGTGTTTGTTAAAAGAGGTCTGTGTTTCTATGGTTATTGAATGGATACCGTTTTAAATTTGAGTAGTTATGATTAGTTTGAAATGTTTTAGCTATGTTTAAATAAAATTTGCCGTTTGAAGATCATCTGTTTTCATAGATATGTCGGAAGATTACTTTTTATGCAGAATACGAGCGAACTCGAATCATACTGGTGGCAAGCGGATTATGCAACCCATTCATATCTGCAGCCTACTCTTTGCCGTAATTAGCCCACTCCTAAATTAGGCCTCTTCAACGTGTTGGCCGGAACGTAGAGAAGATATTGCGCAACCTGGTTCGTTACAGTTTATTACGAAATTCACATTGATTTTAGCCGTCTTCAAAAATGGAGGAGGTTTTCAGTCATTTGTATGTAATACAACAATTTAAGGGTCACATATTTTTTTTCTCAAATCAGGTCCAGGTGTTTGCGATAAAACTAAAACAATACCATTTGTTGGAAGGCAAATTTTAGTGCTTTGGCCGGCTTACTTACTACAAATCACTCAAACATGTTGGTTTCGAGTAAAAATAAAAACATATTATTAGCAAAAAGTGTAAGCCAACTTAAAAACGAAGCAAAAAATAATAACATAATGTTAGTTTAAGTTTACTTATTTACTACTCATAAATAACCTATTGCTGAGTCTACTGTGCCACACTGGCCAGACGGGTTGGCATAGGGTTTCGTATCAAGATTTCCTTCTCCTGGTTAGCTTGGTTTTCAGCCTTGTCATTTCCTTCAGTCGGTTCTTTCGACACCCTCAGGATGGAATTGAGTTGTACAGTGATTACTCTTATTAGAAACTAAATTTTACCTAAAAAAATCCGTCCTATTAAATTATATTTAATAAAAAACCAATTAAAAACCATTTGATGTCGGTGCCAACTGAAACTGACACCGAGGTTAATTAGGATGTAAAGTAAGTATACCCAAGGCACTTCAATTGATTATTTAATGGTTATTTTCCGTGGTTTTTTTTTTAATCTTACCTAAATACAAACTCCCGTCGCCAGGAAATTTATACCGCTAACAAGATCATCGTTAGAGCAGATTTGCGTTCGTCAGATTTCCAAATTATCGTCCCTTTGATAAATTGATTACTGGATATCCGTAACCATTATAAAGATACTTTAAAAGTATAACAAAATGTTGAGACTTATTTGGTTCTACGTAGTCAGCAGCGTGAACCTGGTCTAACCACATATTTACCCGTCGTCCCACTAAATGGGCCAAGGGCACATGGAAATTTTTCCATGTTGTGGTAATCCACGCCCTCCGATAGTCGCAATATACATGTAAGGTTTAGTGGCGCTGGCGTTTTAGTGCGTAGTCGATTGTTCCTAATGCCTACTAACCGCTGACTCCAACGGGCAGCGCTATGTGTTATATATTTTCCCAGAGAAAGGGGGACTAGTGCGACGGGCAACAAACATGTATGTTGAAAAGTAAAATATGATCGTGCTACACAAATATTAAATATGTAAGTAGAAAAATAAACGGCAAAATTGTTTTTGTAATTATACAAACACTAAGCGATTCAAACACTAATCACTTGTTACATAAATCACCGGGGAAGAAATGAGTCTGAACTAGACGCACACGCCCTTTTGATACTCTCCTCTCCTCAACTCACCATCACAACACAAACATAAACCGTTAACTTTTATTTGTAAATAGCTGACCAGGCAAACATCGTACCGCCTCAGAATCAATAAATAAAAAATCTGAATGTTAATTGCAGAATGTCTTAACTTTATTAAAATATGTGCAAACCTTAACTGGAACAAAAATAATGCGTATTAAAAAAATGATATTTCATATTTTCTTTAAAACTTTTTAAACCTTCCCTGGACTTCCACGAATATTTCAAGACCAAAATTAGCCAAAACGGTCCAGTCGTTCTCGAGTTTTAGTGAGACTAACGAACAGCAATTCATTTTTATTTATATCAATCAATCAATCAATCAATCTCTTTATTTGCTGAATATGGGTACATTACATCGTGGTTAAAAAAAAAATATATTAAGTCCAATTCCATATTTTACCCTTGTGGGGTGTGCAAAAATTATATAGGAATTATTAAAACTATGTTAAATATAGATACAAACCAGTCTTGTGAATGTTACTTAATGACTATTAAACATTGTAATACAATATAATGCCAGCCCCATACAAGAGTGGGCAATGTCCTGAATCAACCACGCTCATAAAAGTAGATAATAAAGTCAAACGTAAACATTCCGTAACTTGTCATGCAGAAGCTTAATCTTATAACGATACCCACATCTAGGTTTGTTAATACTGCTAGCGAATAAATAATAAATTGCCAGCGCTAGCGAATAAATATAGATTATACAAACACAAAGCAACTCAAACACTAATCACTAGTTACAGAACGCCCTTTTAACAACTCTCCTCTCTTTGCCACCACTCGCCCCTCTGCTGCACTGCCACACTCCATCACGTTATCCTGTATTTCCGTTACAGTCGGTCACCCTGAAACAATTGCACCGCAATTGGTGCACACAACGATTGAGCTTTCCAGTAAATCAACTAGGTAGTCTCTAGTAACTATGCATACAGTCAGAAAATAAACTCAAAATATGAAACCTATAAATCTCACCTACAATTCTTATATTAGAAATGCAATATGCATTGTTTGAATTTTAAACTGGTGAGAACCCCGCGCTTATTTTACGTTAGCTGTCAAATTGTCAATGTCTTATTTTAGTAATTAGTATCATAAGTTTGTCAGCATTCTTCTTTCTGTTTTTTTTTTAATTCTTATGGCGTAGACGCCAAGACTTTTAACATAATTCTGTGTTGTATCTACTTTTTTTTTTATTTATATTTACTGTATTTATTGTATGTATTTAATATAATATAATAAGAATCTAGTAATGATATTGTTTGTTTATAGTCTTGTAGTGATACCCAGCTGTCCGATACCCGTGTAGTCGCTCAAGGGCCTAGCAGAATACCAGCGCTGCGTCATCTACTGCTATGATGTGGCATATGCTGAGCTATGGCCCATTTTTGTTCTCACAAAACAGTATATTTAAAAATTTGTTATTGTTATTTAATTTGTAATATTCCTTTTTTTTATTATTTTATTTTAATTGTAATTCTTTGTGTCTTTTGTATTTAAGATGTGAGAACAAAATAAAAAACGTTTCTTTCTTTCTTTCTTTCATTGTCGCTTCTAGTGCGCTTCGATATGCACGAAGAGAGTCCGCCGATACCAGGCGTGTAAATTTCCTGTAGCCGCACATACCCTTTACGCTTTTTATTTTGTATCGATCATTGAATAAAGAACTTGCAACTTCGTATTAACGTTCTTAACTTCGCCACCCGTTGGAGGTTTGTTCCAAAGGACCAAATCGCCCTTTTGGATTTTGACTGCTGCTCTAACTATGACGTTTATCCTAATTACGATTCATAATTTCTGCCCAGTTCTCTAACCGCTTAGACTCACCTTTTTGTTTTTTATCAACAATTATAGATTGTTCATTTCCACCTTGATTCGGCATTAATCTGCCTATATGACAAAACATGATTTCGTATGGGCGATAAATGAATAGGTACCCCAAATTGTGTCAGGTATACGCTCGGCCCACATGTTGGGATCTATATTGCGGGTAGGCATAGCGTCTAATAGTGTGCGGTTATAACGCTCAACTTGCCCATTATCCTGAGGGCATGCTGTAGAACTCAGCGTATTCCACCATATTGACGATCTATCGAAAATGCCGTATGCACTACTTGTAAACACTAGATGTTGTCCATTACTTCCTTTCGTATTCGCGCACTCTAAATAATTGCGCACATATATTTTAATAAACCTCTTCATTTTAGAAAACCAATAATCGATTTTAATTAATTGTTAACACCTTCTAATCCCTACATAACCTATCAGATCATGAAATTTTTGCACAAATTCCTATCTCGCAAATGAGGGTACCACCAATTTATCGCCACTGTATGTTTTTCTATAATTATCCTTTAGTTTTTAAGTATATTTATTTTTGTTTATAATTTTCTGGTAAAAAATCGGGTACTAATTATTCACTATTATTCAGAATAGTAAATTTCAATTACATAGAATTACCTTATTGATGTGCCTCCGGAAAACATACAGCATTGTCTATGAAGAAGCATTGTATACTTAGCCTTTTGAGCCATCCATTGTACGGTAATAATAGAGGGCGCCACGATCGCCGATGTTGTATTTAATCTGTACCAGCTAGGACGCGGCAACCGCTGTCACTTTTCGAATTCATAGCGTTGTGTACTTTCGCCGCGAGCGGTCGAAATCCAAAAATATTCGGTTAATCGTTTAACCTTTTATAATAATGATTTAACATTGTGTTAGACATTTTCGTAGTGCATTTATTGTTGATTGTATTTTCAATCTCAACATTAAAATAACGGTCTTATCGTAATGAATCCCGGGCCGAGTGACGAACCCGATTAGGCCACCGCCGGGGCCATTCGGTCAATCGTTTCGAACTCGCCGACTTCCGAGAGGGATCAAGAAAAGGAGGACTCCTCGTGCGCTAACAGTTCATCGGACAGCGATGCTGAAGCAGAGCAACCTCCACGCCAGCAAAAGCGGGATTACGGGTAACGTCGATCCGAGGATCGACACGTTATGCGACCAGGTCAGTTTTCTTACAAGCTTTATAATGCACCAAAACTAATCCATCTACAGAAACGCGTAGGTCGTTGGATTTGGGAGCCCGTAAAATTAGTTTTGATTTAAATCAGCTGAGGAAAAACGTTTACGTCAGTTAATAAGTTTGCAGTTTCTTTTTACACCCCACGTGGCAACATATCCGTTATATGAAGGCATTGGTAGAAATGTCAGAGTATCTACCCGCGCTTTTGCAATTTAAAAATTAACGACGAACTGTGTTGTTTGAACAAGGGAAAAGATTCCCTGGCTGCAACTAATAACGCCTTGTTACATCAAGGGGACCTTTTATAATCCGGTTTACAGGGTATTGTCGATCGGGCTCACAATAACCCTGCCGATTTATAATCTAATAACCTTTTAAATATATTTTTTTTAATTGGGAATGAGTGCTTGTCATATAAATATGTACAACTTGTCTGAACAAACCGTACAAATAACATGCGGTGAAAGAGCCGAATGTATATAAACTAGACGTACAAAATTTAAATTTCCGTAATTCCGGATAAAAATGTGCAAGCTGCGCTTAATAACATACCTAGTGGAGAGTTTTGAATTGAAAAGTCAAAACTTATGGCTCGTAACCAGTCCCGCGGAGGGCCTCACTTCTGGTTATCACCACCACAGGTTCACAAAACTAAAAATTATTCATTTCGAAACAAAAAGGGTAAAAAGTGACTACCTGACACTTTTCAGGGCAGGTCATATAACTATGTTCAAGAACCGTTGGCAAGCACCGGTGCAAACAAATTCATAATTTCAGCAGTTTCGGGGTTCCGCATACCCCTTTATAAAAAACCTCCTCGGTTAATGCCAGTTTTGTTTTGCGCTTTTTCTGCGGAAGAAAAGCGAAGGATCGATACGCCTAATTTTCGATCTTCAAGAATTTAACAAGTTCATCAGACCGAAACGTTTTCGTCTGATTTTTCCTCCGTAGCTCGCTGGGTCGCGGATACCTTGTGAGTGAAGGGAGGTCGAATGCTAGTGTACCTAGACGACTTCCTTTTGGTCAACCAAGACCAATCCAAGTTATGTCTTCAGGCTGCGGAAGCCGTGAGGCACTTGGAACACCTGGGCTGGCACATCAACTACCAACAATCTGTTCTAGCGCCAGCTCAAGATTTGGAACCAAAACAAATTCGTCAAAACGAGCGTTTTCGTCAAATTTTTTTCTCCGTAGCTTGCTGGGTCGCGGAGACCTTGCGAGTGAAGGGTGGTCGGGTGCTAGTCTACCTAGACGACTTCCTTTTGGTCAACCAAGACCAATCCAAGTTATGTCTTCAGGCTGCGGAAGCCGTGAGGCACTTGGAACACCTGGGCTGGTAAATCCACTACCAAAAAGTCTATTTTGGCGCCAACTCAAGACTTGGAACCAAAACAAATTCGTTAGAACGAAACGTTTTCGTCTGATTTTTCCACCGTAACTTGCGGGGTCGCGGAGACCTCGCGAGTGAAGGGATGTCGAGTGCTAGTTTCCCTAGACTACTTCCTTTCAACCAAGACCAATCCAAGTAATGTATTCAGGCTTCGGTAGCCGTGAGGCAATTGGTACGCCTGGGCTGGCAAATCAACTACCAAAAATCTGTTTTGGTGCCAACTCAAGATTTGGAGTACTTTAGCATACGTCGGCAAACAGCCGTAAATACAATGTCCCTGCCAATAAAAAGGGTGGAAAGCATAAACCTGACATTAGATCGGTCGTTGCTGAAAAGTCGCATCAATCCGGGAGCTGCAAAGTCAGCTGGATCCGGTAAACCTCGCCAACTTTGTTGTCCACCGTGGAAGACTGCACTGTCGAAAAATACAGATCTTCTTACGACACGACCCCGTTAAAATCAGCTACTGTCTCAAGTTGGGTGTCAAGAAATAATGTGGTGGCGCGGAGCCATAATCCACACATTGCTTATTCACCTGCTACCCATTTCCATGCGACGGACGCTTCGGATTGGGGTCCGGGTGCCCTCATGAACGGAAATCTAATATCAGGTGCATGGCAACAACAAAAAGGAGTTATATGCAGTAATAGCGACAATTAGTATGAATGCGTAGACGTTGCAGAACTCCCACGTGCTAATCCAATCAGACAACTGGACCTTGATTGTATATATCTGAAAGGAGGGCGGCAGCAGATCGTTAGGGATACTAGCCCTAACCTTCAAACTGTTACATCTCACTGACAAGTTCAACATAAACCTATCAGCCCGTTATTTGGCGGGGAGGTACAATATAATAGCGGACAGACTGTCACGGGGAAAACAACCCGCATAATGACATCTTCTGTCTCGAGCAACTGTGGTTGTCTTTCGGAAGTAGGGGGCTTCCAGAAATCGACTTACTTGCCATACAAGCTACCGCGGTAGTAACAAACTACGTACCTCTTCAGGTGGTTCAGCAGATCATGGAACCATGGACTAGGGTGGGTGTTTCCAACTTCCAGCTTGCTGCCCAGTTCTGACAAAAATGAACAACGCCACAGGGGTAACTTGGTAGTGGCTCCAGAGTGGCCGCGAGCTTTCTGGCTTCGGGACCTGAAAGAGCTTCAGAGCTCTAGACCCCCACATGTACTTCTGAACCGTCTGAGACCATGATAGATGTTATAAGATCACAACCTCTCCCATAGGAACAGGCATTGACCCTGAAAGTTTAAAAAATTGGGGGTGGGGTGCAAAAATACAATCTTTTATTTTTGCTGTCCACACAGGAAAAAGATCTTCTAAAGAAGAGCTGGCGAGGTTCAACTTTGTCAATCTATTTCCCGCCACTTAGGCGGGGGTTTCTGCTTGAACTCTCAATCAAACCCAAAATGTCTAAAACCTGCTGACACCGCTAAATTATCAATTTTTCTCTTTCTCAAAGGATATTTGTCCCACAGTTCTATCCTTGTCTACAAATATACAGGTTTAACTTTTGCGGCCCTCATGTTGAGCAGCAAACATTTTCTAATTTCATTATTAGACTAGCGGCCCGGCCGGCTTTGCACGCCTGGACGGGTTTGGGTGGATCCTTATTATTATTATTTTTTCTTGACATTTAAACTGTCTTTATTGATCGGTGAAGGTGTGGCGTTCAAATGGTGAAGGATGTTTTGAAATCGTTCCTATACTGTTTGAGCCAGTCCGTTGCAAACATACTTACATACATGCCTTTCCCGTTTATAATATTAGTAGATATAAACCTTTATGGCAATGACTGACTTAACCAAAAGAAATAGGCCTCCGTCCACGTGAATTCTACGTATCGTACTTAATTGGCTCTCGTCATCTCTACCTGAAGACAGTTTAATTTAGCACGTCGAACAGCCAAAGTTTTATTTTTATTGCTGGCCTCAGGCCGTGGGGTTCATGACCAAACTTTGCTGAAAATTTCAAATGACAGTTTTTGGGATGAAGGTGGCAATATATCGCAATTATGTCAAAAACCGATACACTATTATCGTCAGTCTGCGTGGAAACTTTAACAACCTAATGTTAAAAACATATGTCCTGTAACCTATGTTGGTCTTCTAAAAGAAAAAACTAGAACAAAGAGTTCTGAAGTTACTAATTTAGATAGTCTTATTATCACTATATTTAGTAACAAAAAAGCTGCCTCACGCACTGTAATTGAGAACTGGTTACGTACAGTTCTCAAAGATATTGGCATTAATTTATCCCTTGAAAGCTGTAGGTCAGCAGTAGCGCCGGAAATTTGTTAGATAATCAACCAATTGATGATATTTTATCAAGGGGTAATACCAATACTTTCCATACTTTTAAATACTTTCTTCAATAATTACTGTTGCCAAATAGAACTCCCTAGAAACTGCCGTAATTTATTTTTCAATACATTTACTTCTACATAAATAATTAGAATTTGATTTATTCATAGAACATCTAAACCGTGACTATTGTTACCTTTGTCTGTAAATGTTTTTTTTTTTTTTTTTTTTTTTTTTTTTTTTTTTTAAATAAATTATGATTACTGTAACTATCTAATTCTCAGATGTAAACATTTGATTATCATCATAGCGTTGTGTTTTACCAATAATATTTCACCAGCAGATAACAAACACGTCTTCATAGACAATGCTGTATGTTTTCCGGAGGCACATCAATATAGCGGTTTTACATAAAAATAAAACCGATATTATGTGCCGAGAGGGAAAACATACAGCATTGCAGGAAGTTCTTCCTGGTGAAGACTATGAATTCGAAAAGTGACAGCGGTTGCCGCGTCCTAGCTGGTACAGATTAAATACAACATCGGCGATCGTGGCGCCCTCTATTATTACCGTACAATGGATGGCTCAAAAGGCTAAGTATACAATGCTTCTTCATAGACAATGCTGTATGTTTTCCCTCTCGGCACATAATATCGGTTTTATTTTTATGTAAAACCGCTATATTTTGTCAAAATGTTGTTCACAGATTCATCTACCTACCCTTCTTTTGATAACTTCCTTCACCGAAATTGAACACCCGCAGCTTCTAGATTCACTTGATATTCCCGGCGCTTCTTGGATGTGGTCAATCCCTCTGCATTTTCTAAGTGTCGTTTAATCATGGATTTTATACCACTTCAAACACTAATCACTCGTTACAGAAATAACTGGGGAAAAAATGAGCACGAATGAGACGCACACGCCCTTTTAACAAATCTCTCCACATCTCGCCCCTTCACTCCACTCACATCTCCAGACGTCAAGGCAGATTTACACAGGGTCAGTAGCTTGCGCCAGTGGTGGCGCCGAAAACTGACTCATACGATTTACACGCAGTCAGTATTTCGTAAGTAGTCGAGGATATTTCTAAAAATCAATTTACACGATGGCAGTGCCAGGTCAGCACTAACTCGGCAGTGCACTATCGTTAGTTACTGACTCAATGTAAATCTGCCTCAATACATCTGCATTTCCGTTATAAAATGTTTATTTCCTAAATGCCACCCTGTCATTCGTCATTTGTAACAGTGTTGTGACAAAATGTTTATATCGAGCTTAAAAGCGGTTTACGAGTGGAATAGCGAGATGGGTGGAACATTGGGGTAATAGAAAACGAGATTCTGCAATAATCACGGCGACAAGCGAGGAAATGTGGAAGGAATTTTACGGTTCGACTAACTACCGCCCGCGGGTTCAAATCAAATCAACAATGTCTTTCTTTAGACATAAACCAAAACTCGTGTGAGTTCTTTTGAAGCGTATAAGGTAATATATTGAATATTATCATCCTTTTTGATGTAATCATTATAACATTTTACGGAGATTTTACGAATACCTTTATCTAACACGTCCTGAATCAGAAACACGATTTGAAGATCCTGATTTATCTCTTTTATTTTTGAAAATACACCTCAGAAATGAAAATTACTGAGATTACTAGCAAACGTTGATAGTAATTTCAGCCAATAAATGACCCATTTCTAAATCGGACCTATCCAAGTTCATGGTACTGCTAATGTAAGCTAATGTGCCACGGTAGCCAGACGGATTGGCACAAGTCAAAGTCACCACACAGATCATAAATATGTATTAGGAATTAATTACCCATAAATTAACTTCCAATTACATTTTGTTACTCTGACATGCTCTGGCCTGCGAATGTTACCGAACTTATGACTGGCGGGTAGATTGGCACAATTTATTTTAATTAAACCCAAAGGTTAACAACGGGTGTAGTTGTATAAATTACAGTTTGACATCGCGTCAGTGCAGAAAACGATATCTTTTCTGTTTAACCGAGAATATTTTTTATTATACAAACAGAAAAACACAAATGAATAACATTAAAATAACTACTTACAAACCCTAAAGACTAAGAACAAACTACACCTAAAACTTAAAAATAGAATTACCGAGAATGGACATTTTCTGTTTGCTTAATTTCGGTAGTTAAATGGCACTATTGTAGTTCTAGGTTAGTATCACTTTTCTTGCGTTTTGTTTAGTGACATGGCGAACTGATGGTTATGTGGAAGCTGGTACCGTGGCGACGGTTTTGCAGTTGATGTCCTGGAAGATTACCTATCTATACCCTGATCAAGATACCGTGATCTATTTGACAGATGGGCTAGTGATGGGAAACAGAAAATATCTAGAAGTCCAAAAAATTACGTTTTAAAATACTTGTAACAGTGACAAGTTGGCGTGGGTGTATTGTGTGTGAAATTATTTATTGCACTAGACATATAAAACATTGGGTAGATAAGCGATGGTGGGTCAATATTCATAATTAGTTCCTATTTTTTTTATATTATATGACGACACACGAACAGGCGGTCCACCTGATGGAAAGTGGTCACCGTCGCCCAGGACATCTGCAACCTAACGGGAGAAGATGCGTTGCCGGCCTTTAAGATGCCTGTAAACACCTCTTTTGAAAAGCCCCCTATTTAATATTACAGGGTTATTTTTGGACCTTCCGCCAAATTTAAATAGGTGGTTCAGACCATGAAAGTAAACAAAACAGAAAAGAATATAATAATTGCAAAAGTGTTAAATTTCAATGTGCGAAAGCCAACGAATTTTATTTCAAAATGAAAATGTGTTTTATTCGAAGTGATAGAGATTTTACACTTATTACACCCACAACATCTTGTCACAGTTACAAGTATTTTAAAACGTTATTTTTTGGAGTACTAGATATTATCTGTTTCCTATCATTGTTCGTCATTGAAAAGTAAAGGTATGATTCCGAACTACTGGTCCCCATTACCGCGACGTAGTTCGGAATCATACCTATAAGTCGATCAGAAAAATCGAAATCTGTCAAATCGATCATGCTATCTTGTACAGGGTATAAACTCTGAGTTATTTTACCTACATTATTTTACAAAGTTGCTATAGTTACGTAAATTGCGAGTTTATCCATAATATTATATTATGTGCTGTATAACCCGTGAATTATAGTTAGCATGAAGATATCTTATGAAAATAACTACAAAAACAATCCTAACAAATATAGGTTCCACCGAGATTTGAACTCGGATCGCTGGATTCAAAGTCCAGAGTGCTAACCATTACACCATGGAACCTGTACAGTTTTGGATGGAAATTGAGTTCCTACATTTGTTTGAATGTTTATTTTATTACATGGTCACGAATTACTTGGGCATTAATTTGTTTAGGGAAATTACTATGCTTTGTCAGTACTATAGGGTAGTTCTTCACTGCCGAGCTCCGTTTTGCATCCGCCGTCATGCCGTTCATTTGGATGAATAAACAAATGTTGTAATACCTCCATGAGTCCCATGGAGGTATTAAATGTAAGAAAACGAACAATTCGGAATGTTAACATGGTATAGTTCAGAAAATATAAATTGGTCACTTCTTATCTACTTTGCGATCTTTACAAACGTTCAATTCATATTACCTATAATAAAAAATATATAAAAATAAAGCAATAGTTAATCAAACAAACGAAAATTCATATACATGTATAGATAGCATAGCAACATAGTGTCACTTACAATACATAGTGTCACCACTCAATTCCATCCATAGGGTGTCGTAAAAGTCGACAAAAGGAAATGAGAAGGCCGAAAACCTAGCCACAAGAGAAGGAAAACTGACTGTGCCAACCCGTTTGGTCAGCGTGGCACAGTAAGCTAATTACCCTCCCCGTGGAGACTTGTGGGGGCCCACAAGGCAGGCTGTGGGCCGGTGCACCGTGGGACGCCGGTCATATTATTGATTGGCGGACCGGACCTAACCGCAAGTCCCACACAACCCACACTGGCCAGCCCCAGGTCAGTATCACCATCATCAGCCCACATTAGTCCACTGCTGCACATAGGCCTCCCCTAAAGAGCGCCATAGCGCCCTGTCTTCAGCTTGACGCATCCAGCTGCTGCCCGCAACCTTTCGCAGATCGTCGCTCCATCTAGCAGAGGGCCGTCCCACACTACGCTTGCCGATTCGCGGTCTCCACTCAAGAACTCAATTAATTTTAATTATTAATATAGATTCAAGGTCAGTATGAATCTATACTAACAATTAAAAGAGAAAAGATTTTTATGTATGTATGTTTGTAACGAATTGGCTCAAAAAGTACAGGACCGATTTTAAAAATTCTTTCACCATTTGAATGCTACATTAGCTAACATAATTGCAAGAAAAAAATATAAAAATTGTCCACCCGTGTGAAGCAGGGGACGGGCCTCTAGTAGTCCATAGAGGATTTTACGCCTGAAAAAAGGCTAATTACCCTCCGTGTAACTAGGCAGTGAGTGATTTATGGGCTAAGAATTAGTATTTAAAATTCAATAAGTTTAATGATCTATGATGATAATAATACTCGTACATATTCGAATAAACCGGTTTCTGACTGAAATCGAATATTGATGAAGGAAATATGTACAAATACTGTGATTGGACCGACGCCATCCAAGCGTGGAGGCATCTTGTCATATCAGATTCAACGCTGAATGGCGCATAGTAACTGAAGTTTCTAGACCTTGTAGCCATTACTACAGTTACCCTCTCTAGACACTTCCAAAACTATATTTTACTAGCTGGCCCGGCGAACTTTGTTCCGCATTATATATATTTAAAACAAAAAGAAAGTTGGACATAGGATACCTGAGATTTTTAATCCCGTCCATATATTTCAAACAAAAAGAAAGTTGGACATAGGATACCTGAGATTTTTATCCCGTCCGTATAAAACATACTTTAACAAAACGCAACTGACAGCGAAACTGTCAACAGATATCGCCATTGTTAGAGCTAACATATGATTATGAATGTCAAATAAAAGCCAAATAATTTGCAGTAAATTAATATTGAAAATTTTTTTTTTTGCTCGTGATAAAAAGTATCCTGTGTCCTTTTCCTTTTCCAATTTTCAGCCAAATCGGTTCAGCTGTTCTCGAGTTATAAATAGTGTAACTAACACGACTTTCTTTTATATATATAGAATATTTTAAATCAGTACCTTGTTCTGGTTCAAGAATATTTATTCCTCATTAGATTTTTTTTTCACTTGCAGCACAAACTTACGCAGCAAACGCCGTGTGGTGATGGACTTAGGATACTAGTAACCACCACCCCATTCCATCCTTATCGTAAGAACCGACCAAAGGAAATGACAAGATCGATACCTAGCTGTTAGAGAAGGAAAACTTCATACGAAGTGTGACACAGTAGGCTGATTATCCTCCATGTAACTGGAGGAGGCCCCACTCAGCAGTGGGTCATAGGGTAAGGAGTAGTAGCTGAGGAGTAGTAGTAAAATCGTCTCTGTAGAGGAAGAAGTAACTAAGTCTTAAAAAATTGTTTGGCCATTTTCAATTTAAGGTGCTGATATCTTAGGTTGAAAATTAATTACATAATTATGAAGACTTACTTAATTCTCGCTCTACGGGGACGAAATATGCTCTACTGTTAAATTTTCTTAATCTTGCTCTATCGTTTAAATGACTAAATATAGTATATTTCATTACAAGTGCGGAAAGGCTGTCATTACAACGAGTTCCGACAAATGTCTAGCCGAGCCGAGGTGCAGCCGAAGGCGAGGGTTGACAGTCGGAACAAGTTGCAATGACGGTTCTGCACGTGTACTGAACGACAATTTTTAATATAGTTGCGAAAAAATTAAGCAATTTATTAAAATAATAAAAACACAATAAACTCAACCAACTAATCATTTCTGAAAAATGGCGCCGACCGTAGAATATAAGCAGAGATTTTTTTTCTTCACCCATTCTGGTAGGCAAAAGGAACAATGCCCATACAGCCAAGTCTTCAGTAGAATTTTTTTATTGATATGAAATGAAATTTAATTAGATGAAATGAAACTCATTTAATCAAATCATTAAATCTGATATTGAAACAAATTAGTACGTAGTTTTTTTTAGAAATATACGTATTTGCATGAATCATAAAAACTTCTATGATTTTTTTAGTAAAAACTTCATTGTTGGTTTTTCCTTATAATAGACATTATTTTGACGGTTGGGAAAGAAAACGCACTAGTGCGGGAATGGTAAAAAAAAAGCACGCGTGTGTAATAGCCCACTTCCCGAACGCTATACGGCCCTGCAATATGCCACTTTTTGAGCAACTGTATTAAAAAATAACTTTTGAGTTTGGACGTACATACCCTGCCATGACTAAAGGAGGATACAAGAAGCAGATCACTTAGCCGCAAGTAAAGGAAAAAGTAATACCTTGCCAAACCGTCTTGCCAGCGTGTCTTCTTCTGCCTGGCGTTAGTCCCGGCAATTGCCAGGGTCCGCCTTCCAACTGAGCTTCCTCCACTTTGCCCGATCTTCAACGTCCTTTTCAGTTAGGCCATTGGCTCTCATGTCGGATTTGACGACGTCCAGCCAGCGCTTGAGGGCGACCGCGGGACCTAGCCCCAGGGACAGCCATATTCATGCATCTCCGACCAACGTACTCCATAGGGCGGCGCATGATGTGGCCATACCATCGCAGACGACATTCTTGCAGTTTTTCCCCGTCTTTCCATCGTGTATACCAGGCTAATCAACCTCCATGGATTCGGAGCAGGCCCGCCTCAGTAGAGGGTCATTTATCGGCTGAAATGATAATAATGGTTTATAGTAATGATTTGGTTCAGACTAATGCGAATTGGTCTGTAAATTTCGCTATCCGGGTGTGGGACTTTTTGGTAATTCTCGCATTTGTAGACGATATTTCTTGATGTTGATAGTTCAGATTTTTCGGGATAATTGCGTAATGTATGTAGCGTTGCCACAGGTCTAAATCATGGTGAACAGTGTTATGGGGAACTTAAACTTAACACTATGCCCCAAAACTGTGTTGTTAATTAATAATCATCATCAGACTACTACACTGCTAGGCAAATGCCTTCCCTAATGAGCGCTAAAGTGCCGTGTCCTCGGTTTGAATAGCTTGAAACAGCTTGCCCCACCTTCATGAGCATGACCATGAGCAGGCTAGTAAACCTCTTTTCAAATAAATAACTGCATCATAATCGATCCATTACGATGCCACAGGCAGACACACAGACCCGAAAAATCTGAACAGTGAGAATTACCAAATAGTCCTGAACCGCGTTAGTGAAGTTCAAAGCAATTTTCAAAGTTCAAAGTTTCAAAGCCATTTATATGGTGAAAAGGTGTATAATTGCGACCCCTCATTCCACGAATATGTTAAAAAATATTCCAAAGTATTTAAGAGAACTTGTTCGACTGCAAAAGCATTGTACTTAAAAAATAAGATAATTCATGCAGATAACAAAATTAAAACAACGTGGAAAATTATAAATAGTGAAAGCGGTAAAAATACGGATAATCATATGGATTATCACCTAAAAGTTAATAATCGGGACATTAAAGCGGATATAGAAGTTGCGACTGAATTTGAAAAATTCTTCACAAATATTCCCATTAAAACTACAGAATCGCTACAGTCCTCTCCTTCATCCGCTGAGTTACTATTGAAAAACAGTCTCGATAAGTGTAACACAATCTTTGAATTTACTCGGATTAACAACAAAGATATTATTAGCGCTTTTAATTCTCTTAACATGAAAAGTACTGCAGACCTGTGGGGAATGTCTGTTAAAACCATTTCGCCTATAATTAAGGTAATCGCACCGGTCTTAGCAGGTATTTTCAATGATTGTGTTGCACATGGTGAATTTCCTGATCTCATGAAGCACAGTAAAATAGTAGCCTTAATTAAATCGGGTAGTACTTCAGATCCTTCTAATTTTCGACCAATCTCAGTACTACCAAAGCTTAGCAAGATTTTTGAAAAACTAGTTTTATTGCAACTACTGACGCACTTCAATAGTTGCAAATTGCTACATTCAAACCAGTTCAGATTTACGAGAAATTGTTCTACTACTGATGCTGGAACTCAACTATTGAAGTACGTATTTGAGGCTTGGGAGGATTCACATGATGCACTCGCCGTATTTTGTGATTTGTCAAAAGCTTTCGATTGTGTTCATCATGATATCCTCATCAGGAAGTTACACCATTACGGTATCCGCAAACAGGACCTCAGCCTTCTGAAATCTTACCTTAGTAATAGAATTCAGAAGGTTGATGTCAATGGCATAAAATCACATGGATCCATGGTCACTATTGGTGTGCCCCAAGGTTCGATTCTTGGTCCATTTTTGTTCCTCGTTTACATTAATGACCTACCTTATTATGTAAGAAATAACCACGGTATTGTATTGTTCGCGGATGATACTTCTTTGTTGTTTAAAATTAAACGACAGCTACAAAATTTCGACGAATTGAACAATGCACTTTCTACAGTTGTACATTGGTTTAATATGAATATCTTTCTTTTAAATAAAAAGAAAACTAAATGCATTAAATTTTCACTACCCAATGTTGTTCAGAATCAAACCAATGTACAACTGAATGGAACAATATTGGAACCGATTGAGTCAACCGTATTTTTAGGCATAACCATTGATAATTACAATGGGGCTCACATATAGAAAAGATATCTAATAGACTAAGTTCGGCGGCGTTTGCTGTTAAAAAATTAGACTTTTCACAGATGTCGATACGGCTAGAATAGTTTATTTCAGTTACTTCCACAGTATCATGACTTACGGGATACTTCTCTGGGGATGCTGTGCAGACCTTAATAGCATATATTACAGAAAAGGGCTGTAAGAGCTTTATATAATCTTGCTCCTAGAACTTCTCTACGAGATACATTCAAAGAAATAAATATTCTAACCGTGCCATCTCAATATATTTTTGAAAATTTGTTGTATGTATATAAAATATTCATAACTTTGGTAAGAACTGTGATATACATAATATGAATACACGAAATAAGAATAATCTTGCCGTCCATTGTACTCGTCTCCACAGAATAAGTAACTCATTCATGGGTCAATGTATATGCTTTTATAACAAACTGCCCATGCAACTTAGAGACTTGCCTCGCAATGCCTTTAAAAAGACGGTCAAGACAATACTTTACAAAAAAGCGTATTATTGCATTGCTGATTATGTGAACGACACAGCTGCTTGGGACTAAGCTGTTCAGTGCCAGTATTTTTACGTTATTCAATTATGTTATTGTATATATGTATACTTATGAAATAGGACCGCAATGCAAAAAAAAATGACAAGCCCTCTGAGTTTCTTGCCAGTTCTTCTCAAGAGTGGTCGCGTTCCGAACTGGTGGTAGACGGTAGACCATTTGTATTATATAGAATCTTTATGAATATTGTGTTGACTTTTTGTAAGTGTCCATCGTGACCCAAGCAAAATAAATGATTTGAATTTGAATTTGGACGGTTAAGAAATCCCCGACTATGGCTATTGGGCGATAGGCGCCGTTGCCTGTAGCCAGACATACTCCTCTGTCTGGATGATCATCGCTTCGCTTTTAGCAGTACGACATTTAGAATAAAAATAGCGAATATTCATGACCAAAATATGTGTGTTCGGATTTGTGAAAACAAATAGTTATTCCCATTAAACATTGCATCGCATACGCGCTGGAGTCACGTTCTCATGCAATCGAAAATGTAATATCATTTCTCGCATATGAAATTTAACCGAATTCAGATCATGCACACGCTAAATTGAAATTAGTGGTTTATCAGAATATAACAATATATTTAATGGTGGCATGACACTAAGCTATTCATTTTGATATGGTTTGATATTTTTGACATTAATTGGATGGGATATCAATAAAAAATCAAATATGAATAAACGCAAACTCAAAAGGAACCTTACTTTACAATATGTTCATTTCATCACAAAAATCTTATAAATCTTTATACTTAAAATTACCCACGCCAGAAAGTAGTCTCCATACACACCTATCAGTCGTCATATCTACATTCACACCTAGCATACATAATTCCTCATTCTTAAAATCCATCCATCTCTCCTTCTTGCGTCCACCCACATTCATGCTGAAACTACCACCAGTTCGGAATGCTGCTCTACAGAGAAGAGCCTGCAAGAAACTCTGTAGTTGTGCCACGCTGGTCAGACGGGTTGCACAGGGTTTCTTATCAAGTCTTCTCACTCTTGAGGCTAGATTATCGGCCTTACCATTTTCTTTTGTCGGCTCTTACGACATACTCAGGGTGGAACTCAGGCCTCGTTGGTCTAGGGGTCAGATGTGCCGCCTTTGGATCAACGGGTCCAGGGTTCGATTCCGGCGTTGGGCAAGTGTCTTTGTCTAAACCAGAGGCCCTTGTTCGGAGTCTGGGTATAATGTGTGTTCGTGTATTACATTTTTGTAAACTGCCTCCGCGATACCATGTTATGGTTATTACATAAAATATATATAAATAAATAAATATCCTTGGACATTGCACACAACGCCATCTCGTCCCAAGCTAAGCCACTTAATGCTTGTGTTATGGTAACGAGATGGGTGATAAACTACTTACATTTTTTTTTTGTAATTACAGATACATATTACAGATAGAAAACACCCAGACCCGGAACAAATACTTGTAGGTCGTACAAATATTTCTTCCGTGCCGGGATCGAACCCGCGACGTGCTGCGCAGTAGTCGATCGCTCAACCACTGCGCCAACCAAGAACTGGGGTTTCGTTTTAAAAAAAATAACAAGAGAAAGAAGGAATGGTGTGGTAACATTATATGTATTCTAAATACGTCACTACAGGGAGGATCTAATTGTAAGTAATGTGTGATTACTTATAAGCAGACCCGGGAGGTCTGCTTATAAGTTTTATAATCCTTCCTAATATAAGTAAGAATTAATCAACATTGCACACTGCCGTCCGTGTCATCCTACATCTAAAGCGTTGTGGGAAACCCAAATGAGGCCAATCAGGACGAAAGTGCGGGCCGAGATGGGGTGAAAGATATCTTTCGTCCCTTGGATGACGGACCTTTGCTGACTACGTGATTCCACAGAATTTTGCTAACATTCAGTTATCTGGAGTCATTCCTGAGCTTCATTTAGATTTGAGGTTCGGCGGCGTTCAGAGAATAGTAAGGTAGGACACAGTAGAGAGAAGGGAATACAGCTTTAGTAACGTCTCTACTTCATTATAGAAAATAAAATAAAAAAATTGGACTGGTTCATTTCATTAGCTCTTTGCTCTATATAAGCACTCTGTATTAAGGTTAAAGTTTATAGAAAACAATCTATTGTATTCGAAGATCAACGTAATCGCAAATTGTTGGCTGTTCCTTTCAGTAGAAATTAGGAGGACTCAGATAAAGCCAAAGGTCTATTGAACGGTTCCATTACGCGTAACCTTGCCTGCGCTGACATTACAATGACTGTATTACACACTTGACCCCATTAAGCCAGATTGAAAACCTGCCTTTGTTACCGATTTAGACGTTCAAAGTCAATACACTTTAAACTTTATACCGATTGTAGCATAAAAATAGCGTTGTGGTCTGAAAGAAGATGTAGTGACAAAAATTGAGAAAGGTATGCTGAGATGGTTTGGCCATGTCGAGAGAATGACTGAAGAACGATTGACGAAAAAAGTGTATATGGCGAGTGTGAATGAAAGTGTTGGAAGGGGAAGGCCTAGGCGGACGTTTCAAGACCAAATCAGGGACGTCTTGAAAAAAGGCCAGGTCAAGAGTACCCTAAACAGAAGAGCATGTATGAAGGGAATAATGAAAGTGGACGAAGCGAAAGAAGTATGTAAGGATCGTAGCAAGTGGAAAGAAGTGGTCTCTGCCTACCCCTACGGGAAAGAGGCGTGATTATATGTATGTATGTACATATATACAGAAGATTTAGAATACATAGTCGTCGTTTCAGCCCATAAATGACCCACTACTGGGTTGGGCCTCCTCCAAATTCATGGAGGGAAATTAGCCTAGTGTGCCACGATGGCAAGACGGGTTGGCACATGGTTTGTTTGTATCAAGTTTCCCTTCTCTTGTGGCTATATGATCTGCCTCCTGCGTTCTTTTAGTCGTCTTTTACGACACCCTCAAGATGGTATGGGTTGGTGACATTGTGATCACATAGTGTGGTGGTGCCCATTTTATCCTAAGGGTGTCATAAGAGCCGACAAAAGGAAATGACATGCCGGAAAACCTAGCTGTAAGAGAAGGAAAACTTGATACGAAACCCTGTGCCAACCCGTCTGGCCAGCGTGGCACAGTAGGCTAATTACTCTCTACGTAACTAGAGGAGGCCCGACTCAACAGTGGGTCATCTATGGGCTGATTAGTTAGTAGTAACTTAAAGGGTGTTGTACCGACCGCCATCCGTTTGCGATATTGACCTCGCGCGTAAATGTGTTTGTCCCATCTACTAGAAGAAGAAGAAGAAAACACATTTATGGATTAACAGTTTACAGTTTACAATTTACAGTTCTTACTACTTCTCAGCCACCCATCATCGGAGTTGTCCCATCTGCCTTCTACCATAAAAGGCAGTTGTAACACGTAGATAGGAGCGTGAATAACTGGCAGCTGGTCTAACCATATTACCCGTTGTCCCACTAGATCGGGCTCCTTGTAAATACAGGTAGTTAGCCAAATGACTGCCTTGTTGAGACTTATGGAGAGACTCATGGCAGTGGTGGCGTCGTGCGGCGGGTCGTCCTCGTCCCTGCATTATGGTTGAGGAGGGCGATGGCCGCCGCATGCGTCATGCTTGTGAACAGGTGCCGTTGCTGGGGGTCAGTTGGCTCGGGTACTATTGTTGGCTGGATCTGGCTGATGTTTGGCCCTTTGCAACACAAAACTGTCTTATCACAGACTTGTACCTAAAAATGGAGATCTAAAAAGAGCAACTACAGAATTTCTTGCCGGCTTCCGAACCGGTGGTATATGGTAAATTTTATTTTGTTGTTTGACTTGTCAAAAGTGCTCTAATGAGCCAACTTTATTAAATGAGTTTTGAATTTGAGTTGATCAAGGAGTTGGATGTGCCGCTTTTGGATAACGATTCGCGGTTCCAATTCGGGTTCAGGCAAAAGTGTCTTTGTGTAAGTTTGAGTCCGAGTTAGGGTTCATTCCCGGGAATTCTCGAGCCGAGAATTCCCGGGAAATCGTTGGGCTTTGTTCCCGGGAAATCAAGCTCGAGAAAAGTCGAGAACTCGAGAAATCATGTACGTTTGTAGAAAATAAACTTGCAGAGTTTTAATTTGTTTACATTCCATTAACATGCCATAAATGGTGCTATGATTGTAATGTAATTATAATAATTTACATTTACTTTCTACCTGAGTTAAAGATGATTTCTTTCGTGTTTTATAGAAGCTATTTTGTTTACAAGATTAAAGTATATATTTTTTTCTAAATAACCAGCCCAAAATTGTGCTGTGATCCTAATGTAATGTAAGTTAAGATAATAGGTTGGGGAAAAAGTTTCGTCGCATTTTATAAGAAATTTCAAAACATTTTTTAATATCGTTTATTTTTTTTTTTTTTTTTTTTTTAAGTTAAAATAGGCTTACGTTTGACCTCAATCTCGCTTGGTGGAAGGCGAAGATGAGGCCTAAGATGGTACACGTTTGCCTAGAAGGTGTCTGTTCACTTTGGCCTTAAAGAGGTCCAGATTATAACTATCCGGAAAGACAGACTTCGGCAGAGAGTATTTATTTACATTTAACCTACCATTTAACTAAAGTATGTAGCTACCATTTTGTTCGATAACTTTTTGCCATCTTGTAGGTAGGGACATGATCCCGTTGCTATACAAATTTTGGGACTACTGATCAAAATACCGCGACAAGTGGTTTTGGCAGTCCTCTCGTGATGTTAACCTGACAAGTTTAGGACTGAAAATTTTATTACAAGTTCATACATACTATAATGCGAAAAGACTTTTTCCCCAACCTAAAATTTACGTTTTCTTTCATGTTGATTTTTTGTTTAGTTTAAGCTCTAAATAACCAACTAAAAATGGTGCTGTCTTTATGATTATGAGCCTGAATAATATTTTTTTCTCTAATATTTTATAAAACAATATTTATATGATTAATGTTTTTGAATAACATCGATGTAAGTTTTATAATTAATTTGATACTATTATTTGAGAGGAAAACCACTGATTTTTAGACGCAATTGGAACCAAATAATATGCGAAAACGTACGTCAATGTAAATTTCTCGACAACCCGAGAGTCCCGAGAAATGAGCCTCGAGAATTCTCGAGACCCGAGAAATTGAAAAGCTCGAGAAATCATGAACCCTAGTCCGAGTATCATTTGTGTTCGCGAGTTTCATGTTGTAAACTGCCTCCGCCATACAGGTTATAACTAGAGCAGCGGTTTCATTATCTTAAAATAAAAAAAACTGGTTAGACCAGTGATGATCCCAATAATATTGGAAATAGGGGTGGGAGATATAAAGTTAGAATTAATGGGACCGTTTCAACTTTAGCATATAATATACTTCTTCTATAATTATAAACAAAAATGAATTGCTGTTCGCTAGTCTCGCCTCGCTAAAACTCGAGAACGGCTGGACCGAATTGGCTAATTTTGGTCTTGAAATATTTGTGGAAGTCCAGGCAAGGTTGAAAACACATGAAAAAACATGTGTTTTAATACGCACTATTTTTGTTCCAGTTAAGGTTTGCACATCACTATCACTACATATTATAAAACAAAGTCCCTGTCGTATGTCCGTCCATATGTATGCTTAAATCTTTAAAACTACGAAACGGATTTTGAAGAAGTTTTTTAATAGATAGAGTGATTCAAGAGGAAGGTTTATATGTATAATACATGCAAAATATTTTAGAGAAACACTGATAAATTTAGATGTACATCATTGCACCCGTGCGAAGCCGGGGCGGGTCGCCAGTATCTTAATAAAGTGGAAACTGGAATTATCATTCTGGTTTTCTATTTATTGATTCTGAGGCGGTAGGAAGTTTGCCGGGTCAGCTAGTTGAAAATTATTTAACCCGCTATAATATCTTCCTCCTATTACCTCCAAGATTGTTGATATTATAATTAAAGTTGGTCTTAAATTAAATTTTATTTAAGATACGAGCAAGCTGTGCCTTTTAAATTATGAAACGTATTTTTTATTACCCCTCGTGTAAAACGCCAGCTAATCTTGTTGAGTCGTGTAATTTTTACTAAAATATGGCCGCCATCTTGTCACGAGAAGCATTCATTTTGTTGACTTATGGGTGGCAGCCATTTTATATTGAGCTACTCTGTAATATATTTTTAAACTAGCTGAGTCCCGCGATGTTACTCACGGGTAGGGAAGCTAGTCTAAAAAAAAGTTGCCTAAGTTACTCTTTATATCATCAGCTACCTATCAGTGAAGTCCTGTCAAAATCAGTCCAGCCGTTCCAGAGATTAGCCGGAACAAACAGACAGACGGACAAAAAATATAATTTGATCTATTTACTGTGTATACATACTTACGCATTTAGTAAAAAGTGGTTATTATATTATTACAAATAGATATTCCAATTTTATTTATTTGTACTTATAGATTACTAGCGACCCGCCCCGGCTTCGCACGGGTGCAATCATACATGTATTATACTTAAAAACCTTCCTCTCTAATCACTCTATCTACTAAAAAAACCCGCTTCAAAATCCGATGTGTAGTTTTAAAGATTTAAGCATACATAGGGACGGACAGCCGACAGCGACTTTATTTTATACTATGTACTAGCGACCCGCCCCGGCTTCGCACGGGTGCTATGCTGAAACTTTAAATTTATCAGTGTTTACCTACAATATAATGCACGTATTATATCTACATATAAACCTTCGTCTGGAATCACTCTATCTTAAAAAAAAACCGCTTCCAATCCATATCGTAGTTTTAAAGATTTACACATACATAGGGACGGACAGACGACAGCGACTTTGTTTTATATAGTGAATTGATAGTGATTTTAGCGTCTTTAGAAAGTAGCGCAGCAATACTATTAATACTCAGCCCATAGAGACCCACTATTGAGTTGAGCCTCCTCCAGTTACATGTAGGGTAATTAGCCAGCTTACGGTGCCACGCTGGCCAGAATGGTTGGCTCTGGGTTCCGTTTCAAGTATTCCTTCTCTTGCGGCTATCAAAATTAAAATCAAAACTCATTTAATCAAGTTGGCTCATTAGAGCTCTTTTGACAAGTCAAACAATGAAATAAAATTTAAAATTTGCCATTTAAAATTTATATTTACCATCTAGCTGCATTCCGAACCTCACCGGTTCGGAATGCAGCTCTACAGAGAAGAGCCGGCAAGAAATTCTGTAGTTGCCCTTTTTAGATCGCTATTTTTAGGTACAAGACTGGATCTAAGACAGATTTGTGAGAGCAAACTCGGGCAATAGCCGTAAAGAGCCAAACATCAGCCAGATCTAGTCAACAATAATAACCTTCTAACGCCCGAGCCAACCGACCCCCAGCAAGGGACCTGTTCACAAGCATGACGCATGCGGCAGCCATCGTTTTCCTCAACGATATTGCAGGGAAGAGAACGACCCGCCGCACGACGCCACCACTGCCATGAGTCTTATAGTATGCTGTAAGGTAAAGTGGTAATCCTCTCTTAAGATCGATATTCCAAGGCATCAGGTGAAAAGCATCAGATAAAACCTTGGATCATACTACATTGTACAAACACAAAAGGTTGAAAACAAAATAACTCTGATTAAACCATTTTGTTTAGAGCTCTCATTTCGTCGGTATTGTGTTAAATTTGTTAAATTGCCATTGTTTGTCGCAGCTGATGAGTCAATTACGGGGAGGGCTGTGGTTTTAATTACTTTATTATTTATAATACGCTTTTTGCACGAACTTGATAGCCTGACACGTAAATATTTAATAACAAATAAGTTAGACAAAAGTCTTCAACCAATGTGTGTTGCCAGTGATGACATATGGAACAGAGACGTGGTCGCTCACTATGGGCTCCATCAGAAGGCTCAAAGTCACCCTAAGGGCAATGGAGAGGGCTATGCTCGGAGTTTCCCTGCGAGATCGAATCAGAAATGAGGAGATACGCAGGAAAACCAGGGTCATTGACATAGCCCACCGGATTGCCAAACTTAAGTGGCAGTGGGCAGGGCACATAGCTCGCAGGACCGACGCGCGATGGGGCAGAAAAGTCCTCGAGTGGCGACCGCGTTCCGGAGGGCGCAGTGCTGGTAGGCCTCCCACACGGTGGACCGACGACCTGGTTAAGGTCGCCGGAAAGCAGTGGATACGGGTGGCCCAGGACCGGCCTTTGTGGAGATCCTTGGGGGAGGCCTATGTCCAGCAGTGGACGTCTTTTGGCTGAAATGAAGTGTATCTATGGTATAACTCGTCTATATATAAAACTAGCGGCCCGTTTCGCACGAGTGCGATGTTACCCGCGGGGCGAAACTAGTCATATTAAAATTTAAATAAACCCCCGACACAATAACCTTTAAAAAGTAAAAAGTAAAAATAAATACTTCGCGTTGGGGGACCACTCCCACTTATTTATTACCTGACCCCTGGTCCCCCAACGCGAAGTATTTATTTTTATTTTTTACTTTTTAAAGGTACATACTTATTATAATGTAGATTTTGTTAAAATGCACGTGATGCGCTTTCATTTGAGACCCCACTCGATTATATTTGCAGACATTCGGTTATTCTCCCCCACTTTCACCCCTCATAACTTTTAAACGGCTCACCCGATTTTCATCAAACATGTCTAAGAACACTCGCCCGTAACTCACCTTTCATACAAAAAAAACTTTATTGAAATTGCTTCATCCGTTCGCGAGCTACGGTGCCACAGACAGACAGACAGACAGACATACCGACAGACAGACACACAGACAGACAGACACGTGAAACTTATAACACCCCTCTTTTTGCGTCGGGGGTTAAAAAGGTAGCCTACATTACTCCTTATGTCATCAGCTACCTATCAGTGAAAGTCCCGTCAAAATCGGTCCAGCCTTTCCAGAGATTAGCCGGGACAAACAGACAGATAGACAGACAAAATTAAACGAAATGTTATTTTGGTCTATGTACTGTGTATACATACTTACGCATCTAGTAAAAAGTGGTTATTTTATTATTACAAACAGACACTCAAATTTTATTTATTTGTATGGATAAGTGGGTATGGTGACAGATTTGAATACATAGTGTCACCACCCCATTTCATTCTGAGAGTGTCAATAGGCAACAAATGGAAATGACAAGGCCGAAATCCTAGCCGCAAGAGAAGGAAATCTTGTGCCAACCCGCCTGGCCAGCGTGGCCACAGTAGAGGCCCGACTCAGCAGTGGGTCATTTATGGTTTGACATGTAGTAGTAGTAGAACTTGCTGCAGACTGACTTGCTTGCCGACAGCAGGCGCTGACGGTAAAACGATCGACGACAGTCTGAGAGAGCTTTGCAGCAGAACGGTCAGAATACGACTAGGTTCTGTGGGACTCGAAGAAAGATTTTAGTGGACAGACGTTTCTCTTCTACTCTTCTTTAAATCCTTCTACAGCGTCTGACTGTCTGTCTCCAAGCGAAGGTACGCGAAATGATCACGTGATACTAACCGCCAGAATTGAATAAAATACAATTGCTGTATAATCTAATTTTAAAATCGATTTCATGTGTTTGTCATTGTATTTTTTTTTGTCTTGTGCCACAATAAAGTATATGTCTATGTCTAATTAATTATGTAAACCCGCTTTGTATCGATGATCACTACATAGTATAAAATAAAGTCGCATTCTTCTGTCCGTCCCTATGTATGCATAAATCTTTAAAACTACGCAACGAATTTTGAAGCGGTTTTTTTTAATAGATAGCGTGATTCAAGGGGAAGGTTCTTAAGTATAACCCACCCCCGCTTTGCACGGGCGAAGCCGGGGCGGGCCACTAGTTATTTATAAATCCCTATTATTTAGTCACAGGAAATAATTATTATTATTATCTATACAATGTCCGTGTGGTAACGGATTTAGAATACATAGTGTCACCACCCTATTCCATCCCGAGGGTGTCGTAAGAGTCGACAAAATGAAATGACAAGACCGCATACCTAGCCGCAAGAGAAGGGAAACTTGAAACAAAACCCCGTTTCAACCCGTTTGGCATGCACAGTAGCCTAATTCCCCCTCCTGTAATCGGAAGAGGCCTTGTACGGGCTGAGAACAATGTTTGAAATGCAAACATTTCGATTCACGATTACGCATAACTAAGAAACCGTAATGAAACATCAACAGAGTTAGGTGAATTATGTTTTCGCTGGAAGTTAGGCGTGAAATTGATAACGTATTAAACAAGCAGTTGAGGCGCTATGTTTTGATTTAATTACTTGCTGTAATTAAACACTTTTAAAAGGATTTATTGCCTCTATTATTTATTGCAGCCTTCCAAACCGGTGGTAGTTTCGGCATGAATGTGAGTGAACGCAGGGATTGTGAGCGATCAGGGGAGATGGAGGGATTGTGGGAGTGAGGAGTTGTGTGTGAAAGGTGTGAATGTATGTATGACGACTGATAGGTGTGTGTGGAGACTACCACCTAGTGTGGGACAGGGGCCGTAAGATGATAATGGTATTTATAAATATGACGATTTATAAGAGTTTTGTGATGAAACCTGCGTAAATAAAGTTCCTTTGGAGTTTGAGTTTGAATAGTTTAATTCTCGACGTTTCGAATGCTTTACAGCAGTCGTGGTCACGGAAGAGACGAGTTGATAGTTAGATATATGATAGACTAGCGACCCGCCCCGGCTTCGCACGGGTGCAATGATGAACCTCTAAATTTATCAGTGTTTCTCTACAATATTATGGATGTATTATACTTAAAAACCTTCCTCTTGAATCACTTTAACTATTAAAAAACTGCTTCGAAATCCGATGCGTAGTTTTAAAGATTTAAGCATACATAGGGACGGACATACGACAAACTCAAACTCAAACTCAAAAGGAACTTTATTTACGTAGGTTTCATCACAAAACTCTTATAAATCGTCATATTTATAAACACCATTATCATCTTACGGCCCCTGTCCCACACCAGGTGGCAGTCTCCACACACACCTCTCAGTCGTCATACCTACATTCACACCTTTCACACACAACTCTGCACTCCTACAATCCCTCCATCTCCCCTGATCGCTCACAATCTCTGCGTTCACTCACATTCATGCCGAAACTACCACCGGTTCGGAAGGCTGCTCTACAGAGAAGAGCCGGCAAGAAACTCTGTAGTTGCTTTTTTTAAAATTATTGGTCTTGTTTACAAAAAGCACTAAACAGCATAGTGAGAGCAAGTTCGCAAGATGAGAGAAATGTACATTTTTGCATAAAAAATTAAATAAATAAATAAACACGCTACACGTTTCCGCAATGAATGACGGATAGACCTTGACAGGGCCAATCAAGAAACAAATCCGCGAATAAAGGTCTCCATTGCGTCATTGCTCACACATACAGTGTACAATATATGACATTTTCTAAAATGCTACGTACAAATTATTTCGCCAATGAGATATATTATTGAAGGGGCCAAAGGAACAGAGCACAGGCACAAAATGACAGTTACTTCCAGGCATCATTATCACACATATAGTCGTTGACGCGGTAGTACCCTTTACTAATTAATGTAGTTTTAACAAAATTTTTGAACTTTATGAAGGGTAAATCTACAATAGCGTCAGGATTTTTATTGTACAGGCGAACACCGAGGCCTGCAAAAGATCCATGGGCTTTTTGCAGTCTGTGGTGAGGTATCACTAGTTTATGCCCATTTCTTGTACGGATAGTGGACGTAGTGACATCACAGTTGGTCTTATACTGACTGATATTCTGTCTCACAAATAAGATATTAGCAAGGATAAACTGCGATGCCACAGTCAAAATTCCTATATCACAAAACTTATTTCTAAGTGATTCCTTGGGTCCTAGATTGTAAATGGAACGCACAGCACGCTTTTGTAATACAAATACAGTTTCAATGTCTGCGGCGTTGCCCCAAAGCAAAATACCATATGACATGACGCTATGGAAGTAACCAAAGTAGACAAGTCTCGCGGTATCCACGACTTTGTTTCATACTATGTAGGTATAGTGATAGTGATGACAATTGCCTATAAAAGTACAAAGAATCTGTTAAATCTACCGCCTATAGTTTTGTTTTATTTATAACTACTACTACTCAGTTATATTCCAATTACATGGAGGTTAGCCTGTTGTGCCACGCTGGCCAGACGGGTTGGCACAGGATTTCGTATCAAGTAATCCTTCTTCTACGGCTAGGTTGTCGCCCTTGTTATTTCCTTTTGTCGGCTCTTAAAACACTCTCAGGATGGAATGGGGCCAACAACAGGAAATGACAATGCCAAACACCTAGCGGTAAGAGAAGGACCATTTTATACGAAACCTTGTGCCAACCCGTCTGGCCAGCGTGGCTAATAACTTTGAATCAGCTGTGGGTCATATACAGCAGATACGTTTCAAAAATATTATGGTTAATTTTTGGGAAGCTATTTTCTCAAAACAATTTTCTTTTATCATAAAAGTTTTCAAATACGTAGCGATTCATGAAAAAGCCTTAAACTATTCTAATTATTTCTTAACTCCACGAAGGTTTACCGTGAAACTTTGACAAAACGTTGGGTTTCGACAAAAACAATTCCTTTGTCAGATTGAGAAAAATAAAATTGTTAAACAACACTGTTATTGTTGTGAAAAACAAAAGCGTTAACTTTGATTTTTTTATCCTGTTGTGATGGGTGTTGATGCAAATTATACTGTTCTAGAATAGTATACTCAGAGAGTATCTTGAGAGGTGAATATTGACTAAACTGACTTAATTATTATTACTTAAGTTCAATATTATACAATAAAATATAACTATATAAGTCTGTAATCATCATCATTTCAGCCAAAAGACGTCCACTGCTGGACATAGGCCAAGGATTCCCAAGGATTTCCGCAAAGACCGGTCCTGGCTGGCCTCATCCGTCGCTTTCCAGCGACGGATGAGGCTCCCGGCTTCGCACGGGTGCGATGTCACACGCGAGGGACGCCGCGGGGCGAAGCTAGTCAAAAAAAGTAAGATACTCCTTATATCATCAGCTACCTATCAGTGAAAGCCCCGTCAAAATCGGTCCAGCAGTTCCAGAGATTAGCCGGAACAAACTGTTAAGCTGCCGACAAACTGTTAAGCAGTTTGGCAGAAGGATGCATTGTGGTACATATGTAAAATTTATTGAATAAATCATTAAAAAAAAAACAAAAACAGACAGGCAGGCAGACAGACTGACGGACAGACAAAAAACATTAAAAAAAAATGTAATTTAATCAAAAGTGGTTATTTTACTATTACAAACAGACACTCCAATTTTATTTATTTGTTTAAGTAAGTAGATGTATAGATTATAGAAGGTAAACTTGAGACGAAACCCTGCATGGTACAGTAGGCTAATTCGCTATATAGATTCAGCAGTGGGTTATATATGGACTGAGTAGTAGTTAGTATGTACATACAACTATTTAATATTGCCAACATACGCCTTCAAGAAGCTGAGCATCCCATAATGCGTGTCTATGAAAAATGGATACCGCTATCACTACACCCAACCCACGAAACTTCCTGTTGGCATCACTTACTTCCGTCAAAGAGTTCCTGATTGATGGTGACGTCACTGACTTGGGAAAAAGTATATTTCCCCCACACGGAGATAAGTTGATGATATAACCCCGAGCGAATTTAATGAACATGACATCAAAAGAAGGCCCGATATATACGGAACAACTTAAATGTCGGGTGTTAGATTTTGTCTATGCTCCGTGACGGATTTAGGATACATAGTGTCACCACCCCCATTCCAGAGGGTGTCTTAAGAGACGTTTAGCCAGTTTTCAGGACAACGTTATTAGCTCTTCTACAGTAACGTGTAACAAAAATCCTGTAGCCATTTCAAGTTAGGTAATAGAACTAATCGAATGAAGCAATTCTCTGTGCTTAAAATGTTGTTCCACCTGGAAGTAGGAGACGAGATAACTAGTTTTTTTAAACCAGATTACATGCAAAAGCCTGTGATATCAAGATATCAAGAAACGTGAGTAACATAAAACTTCTAATATTGGATTAATTCATTTATGATTTCACTTATTTTTATAAAAAAATACTCAATGTCATACCTAATTATATTATCTTTAATATATAAATATCTGGATGACCGAGCATTGCTCGGTTATTTTTTTTTATAAATTGTGTTTTTTGGAAATTATATTTAAATACGAATTACGCAAACACTCATTGACTTCGCGTTACATAACAACGCCATCTGCTGTTGTGCTCACAAAAAAGTAGTATTATTATTCGCCAATAGATGTCAGGATTCCTAGCTAGATCGATTTATCGCCCCCGAAACGCGAATAAAATGACATTTTCTAAAAAATGATTCCTAGCTAGATCGATTTATCGCCCCCGAAACCCCCTATATACTAAATTTCATGAAAATCGTTGGAGCCGATTCCGAGATTCCAATTATACATATATTATATATATATATACTAGTGGCCCGCCCCGGCTTCGCCCGTGCAAAGCGGGGGTGGGTTATACATATAAACCTTCCCATTGAATCACTCTATCTATTAAAAAAAACCGCTTCAAAATCCGTTGCGTAGTTTTAAAGATTTATGCATACATAGGGACGGACAGAAGAATGCGACTTTGTTTTATACTATGTAGTGATACAAGAATTACTCATTTAAAGATATAAGATATAATATTATTCACAAGTATATCTAGTACCTTTTCTACTAATAATAATACAGGGTTTCGTAGTATAAGGTTTTCCTGCTCTTACAGCTAGATTATCGGCTATGATATTATCTCCTTTGCAGGCGTCTAGGTGACATCCTTAAGGTGGGTACTGACCAACGTTACGAGGTGTAATGTAACATTCGCATCGAGCGTCGAGCATTTAAAATATGCGTAACATGCTCGGCAAAACTCTGTGCTCCGTATTCGCCGCCAGTTCACTCAAGATGGCCAACAGCGAAGACGTGTTGGTATCTTTATTACTACTTAATTATTGTTTCATCCAAATTAAGAAGTACAGAGTTTTTTCTTTGTTCCACCCCAAGTTAAATTAAATAATTACGAAAGGAACGACGTGTGATCACTCGCGACGTGCAAGGACCCGCGTGCGATCGTGACTACTTGCAACAGCGTACTGACTGAACCGCGTAACAGTCAAAGGATTCGCCAAAAAACCGACAGCTGGGTGGAGCACTCAAAGCGAGCATCGAGCGGCTCGTGGCTCGCTGGTTTCCCCGTAACACGACGTACTGACTGCACGAATGCTTGCTGTGTAACACGTTACATTACGCCCCGTAACGCCGGTCAGTACCGAAGTTTAGGGTTCAATGAGGTGGTGACGCTATGTTTTCTAAATGCGTCACCACACGGTCTACAATACCTATTAACGAGATTATGTTATTATCGGTGGCATGCCATAAAACTGTTTTATGGAATATGGTAATATAATAATATGTACCCGACTAACTTTAACCTACCCGTCTTGCCAGCGTGGCACAGTAGGCTAATTTCCCTTCATGAATTTGGAGGAGGCTCGACTAAGTAGTGGGTCATTACTTATACTGAAACGACGACAACAAAACCTAGTTTACCCCTAACCCTAACTCCGGAAGGCCATTTTTGGTCCCCTAGGGCCTCTAGGCGTTGGATGTGCCATCTTTGGATCAGGGGTCTCCGGTTCGATTCCGAGTTGGGCAAATGTCTTTGGTAAACAAAGACATTTGTACAAACCTTTTTCTAAACTTGCTGAGACTGAGTGTCATTTGTGTTCGTGAATTACATGTTTGAAAAGGATTCGTTTAAAAACAAGCAAAAAGAAACATTGGTGGCATCTATCATTAGATGCCTGATTGATGGTAAACGAGCTGGCGCGACCAGCCGTAATGGGGTAGAAAAAAGTATTTTTAAGTTAGGCAACATAAAGATAACTCCAATGGCATACGGAACTGGGAGCAGGTTACTGTGCATAGAAAGTAGGGGAGCGTTGATGGTCCATAATGTAGAAATATGGCGTGACGTTATAATAAAAGTAAAGGGCTTGCCAGTTTCGCGGCTGTGTAACCAATTTTAGTAATGTTCGTAATTGAAGAATTACGATCTGGCTGTATGGCATACGCCTTTGCCTGTATAATGGACGAGTTAATAACAATAATTGGGGCAGAAAAGACCTCCAGTGGCGCCAGCATTCAGGAAAGCGCAGTGCTGGTAATGAAAGGCTAACACGTTCGATGCGGGCAGCTCAGGACCGGCCTTCGTGGAAATCCTTGGTTGAGGCTTCTGTCCAGCAGTGGACGTCTTTTGGCTGAAATGAGGATGAATTACCGGTTGAGTGCCGTTGGCTGAAGTTTTCTGCCGTCGACTGCCGTTGGCTGCGTTCATGTGTATGAGCGCTTAGGTTTTTACTATCCTTGCATATTGCAGGAAATTATTTCTTGACGGTTCTGATCGTGTATATTTCGATCAATGTCACCAAAAGTCACCCAAAGGGCAATGGAGAGGGATAAGCTTGGAGTTTCCCTGCGAGATCGAATCAGAAATGAGGAGATACGCAGGCAAACCAGGGTCACCGACATAGCCCACAAGATTGCCAAACTTAAGTGGCAGTGGGCAGAAAAGTCCTCTAGTGGGGACCGCGTTCCGGAAAGCGCAGTGCTGGTAGGCCTCCCACACGGTGGACCGATGACCTGGTTAAGGTCGCCGGAAAACGATGGATGCGGGCGGCCCAGGACTGGCCTTTGTGGAGGTCCTTGGCCTCTGTCCAGCAGTGGACGTGTTTTAGCTGAAATGATGATGATGATGATGAACCGTCAAGAAATCATCACATAATCAAATGCATAGTTTACGATTCTCTATAGGACATACAAACAAACATTTAAAAGATGAAATGAGTTTTGAATATAATATATCCGCGATCCATCCAGTGGTATCACAGGTATGGTTGTCAGTTGCAATTTTCATCCTACTACGTGTAACAACTGTCATAGTCACGGTGGAGGTATTGTACACGAAATATTGTACACAAGTTATGTACATGACAACCATCCAACATCTGGCACAGCCAGGCGGTGCTTCATCTTTAGATCGATTGCGTTACGCACAACCCGCCGTCAATCTTGAGATTAAAAATTAAGTCAACGTCCTATCACAACAGAGCAACAAAGCTTATGAAATTTACGATAATTAATTCCCATAAAACAGGGGGAAATTGAGGGTATTTGTTAATTCTGGACCTGTGGCTTGGTAATGACACTCGTTTCGCTGTAATGAGATAAGTCAGGCTTCGGGATTAAAAGTGAGACGCGTTTTGAGTAGCGGCGGTTGGGACGAAATACGGGGCGTTTTGCTCTAAGCTTTTAAAAACTTTACTTAAAAAAATTGAAATTTAATTAATAACAATTAATAAAAAAAAAATTAATATTAAATTGTAAACTTATCAACTAAATAAGTTTAAATATTAAAAAAAAATGCAAAAAAGCAACCACAGTTTTTTTTTCCAAAACAACTCCTCTTGGCTAATATAACCTGTATCTATGGGGCGCCTTAAAAACACATAATTACCGACCATGTGCCAACCTGTCTGGCCAGCATGGCACAGTAGGCTAATTACCCTCCATGTAATGGGAGGAGGCCCGTCTCATCAGTGGGTCATTTATGGGCAGAGTAGTAATAGTAATAATAGAAGTATAACGTATTCATTGATGAATGTGATATGTACAAATAACTGAACTGACTATCTTTTTGGACCGAAACCAAGATCAGATTAGATAAGCAACTACAGTGGTTCTTACCGGCTCTTCTCTGCAGAGCACCATACTGAACCAGTGGAAGCTTGGAGGTATAAATACGAGTAAATAGGGGGGGGGGTGGTTGTTCCATACGTAGTGTGAAATACGTTCCGGATTGTGTATGTCGTCTTTTGTACTAGTCCAAACAATACAAAGTGTTTTTGTATTTTCGCCTTCAGTCCAGACGATTTGTAAGAGCTTTGTGGAAATCCTATACAAATAAACTTACTTTTGAGTTTATTGTTGAAGAAGATAGTTGTTGTAGTTTTGGTTTCAGGTCGTCGCTATCAATTTAGGGGGTACATGGTTAGTATTAGGCTTTTTTTACGATGAAGAAATGGGTCCACACGAGTGATGTTGCGGACACCAGCTAGTCATCTATTAAATCGTCAAATTTCATTAAAAAATCTTCTTTATGACAGACACAACATTTTACATAGACAGAGAATGTTAAACTTTATATGGCCATTCGTGTTCGTTATTCGTATGCGGTACTTCTGTGCGTCAGATGAGTCAAATGCCGCTAAACGCCTGACGCCAGACGCCCGTCAAAGGGCCCCATGCTTTGATGGGGACATTGCACGTACATCCGTCAGGTGCCGGACGTAGTGGCACCCGATCCATGCAGCGTTCAATTGCAGCATCAGCCGTGGACTCCACGCCTGGTTGCTCCTCCGTTCCCATCGCCGCGTTTTGTGTCACGGTCGTTTAAGGCTTCCGAGGGATTTCAGAGGAGACCCGGGAGCCGAGAACGCTAGAGAGCACGCCCAGCATGTGTGACCCTGAGCCCCGCCATAACATTACACTTATTATGTATACACAAAAATATTATATATAAATAGCCCACGATATTTGGATCAATATCCATTAGTCTGTAATTAGAGTCGGAACCATAATTACATCAGATTATTGACAGTTCACGTAAATATTTCCGTCACTTTACTTAATATCCTCAAAGTTAGAAGCTCGTCTAAAGCAAAATATCATTTTCGTTCGTTTCGAGCTATCACAACATCGCGTGCGAATACACGGATTTAGGGTGGGGACAAATGATCGAATGAATGATAATAAAAGCCCTCATTTTCATATACTGAAGTTTGTATAATGATTGAAATGAAGGGACTGAGTTAAATTGTTGTTGGTCTGGTGGTTGCAAGCGCGGTATTTAGGCCATGTTTCACGAAGCTACGGTTTGATTCTGAGACTGGGCAATTACCTTTTATTTATGTGTATAGAAAGACCGATGAACGGGCTAACGACCAACGAGCTGGTTACGGTCTTCTGGAAATTAAAAACTAATTAATTTTAAATATGACGAAATAAAATAGTAAAATAAAAATTGAAGTAAAAATGATGATAATATAGAATGACCCATACCGGCTTAAGGGTCATAAGAACTGACTAACTCAAGAGACATCACCTAGCCGCAAGAGAAGGATAAATTGATACAATCCTTACGAAATCACCTACAGTCAACCAGTGTTGCTAGTATGGCATATTAGTTTAATATCCCGCCATGAAATTAGTGGAGGCAGTGGTGGGTCATTTAAGGGTATAGACGATACTGACAAATGACGATGGAGTTTATCATTAAAAAGAAACTTGTCATTACCAAAATCATTCGTCAACGAAGGAAGAAGAAATAAACGAATTGTTCAAATTATTTCAAATACTACTACTTACTACTCAACCCATAAAAACCCACCGATGAGTCGAGGCTCCTCCCATCACAGGGAGGGTGTTACTGTGCCACGCTGGCCAGACGGGTTGGCACAAGGTTTCGTGTCAAGTTTTCCTCGCGGCTAGGTTTTCGACCTTGTCATTTCCTTTTGTCGGCTCTTACGACACCCTTATGATGGAACGGGGAGGTGACTATATGTATTCTAAATCCGTCACTACACGAATTCACCATACGCACGTTATGAAATCCACAAATTTTACTCAATTTCGTCCACACAGTTAACCTCACTAGAAGCATTATTAAATGCGGATAACAATCGTAATTGAAGGCTTAATAAACAGGTCTGGAATGTAAAAAAATATTGCTTTACCCTTGGGGCAGATCGCTTCATTAAATTATAATAGCGTAACAAGCGCAAACATTACTGGTTCCAAAGTTCAGTAATCCGGTAATGGGCCTACAAAAGTAAGTTTGTTAAAGCAACCGCTTATGATTGTACGCACTAAACCGGTACAAAATTTCAACCGCCAGTGCGTACAATCATAGGCAGTTGCATTTTAAACTGGAAAAGCGCGGTCCACTAGCGGTCCGCGGTTCAACCGCTAGTGCGTAAGGGGGCTCAAGTTTTCACGATCTTTGCACATTGCACGTAATAATTTAGTTTCTATAAATCCCAACGTTTCAGACACTGCAGAAAAGAACAAGATCAGAACCGTCATTAACTCATTTCCTGAAAAGTACTAACCTATAGCTATATTTGTATACAAAGACTGATAAGACAGATTTATGAGTCACAAAGGGCCAAAACTAAGGAGTTTTTGTCAGTATTTAGAACTGCATGCCTCTGATGATCGAACCAGCACAATATTGACGCATTTGACGTGACAGCCATCGCCCTCCTCAATCCACGAGGATCTACCACAAAAAAAAACAGAAAACTGTAAGTAAGTACCTACGGTTTGCATTTAAGCCAGTGAAACAGGGTTGAAAGCTAGCATTGCACCTACATAATAAATGTAAAGCATTATCTCACGAAACACTCAGTCTATTTCATAAAGCTCAATGTAAATACCTTTCCAATACAATTCGTTTACAATAAAGCTCGCTCCACATTTGCATTTCCATGAACTTTCCGCATGTTCACGCAAACATAATGGATATTGTGTAGAACCTGCAGACTGTTTGTGTAGAACCTGTCGATAGCTGTGTGCAGTGGCGCGTTACTCAAAAACTTTCAAGGCATACAACACGAAAGAATCCCGATGTCTGTTACAACATGTATTCTTATTTTAAACTGTTCTATGTCAAAGTTCGTGTGGTGACGCATTTAGAATACATCGTGTCACCGCCCCATTGCATCCTGCGAGATTCGTAAGAGCTGATAAACAAAATGATAAGGTATATAACCTAACCTCAAGAGAAGTACAACTTGGTACATAACCCTGTGTCAATCCGTCTGGCCAGCGTGGCACAGTAGGCTAATTACCCTCCATGTAACTGGAGGAGGCCCGACTCACCTGTGGGTCACCTGTGGGCTGAGTAGTAGTGGATAGAAAAATACGTACAAAAATTGCAAACCCGAACAGCTCTGTAGAGTGCCAACATAAATTGGATACATACCAAGCTCATGTTCCACACATATCGAGGCACATTATTCGAATAAATAGGAATATCGATTCAATACTGACCATAACAACACTCGATTTAAATCGTATTCAAATATCGATATTTTTATACATTCCTCCCCTCACTGTCCCCGACATCTGAGGGATTTATTCATGAGCCTCTTTGACTAACGTTCTTTCCGTCGAATAACATTAATATTTTCTATTTTATTGAGGTCCGTCACATCCGTGTGATGACAGATACAGAATACATATTGTCGCCACCTAGTTCCATCCTGAGGGTGTCGTAAGAGCTGAGAAAGGAAAATTACAAGGCCAAAAAAGAAGCCAATGCCCAGCTAATGGTTATTTGATATTTGTACAAATGGCGTCTAATGTCAAATATGACATAAACGCGAAACCGAATAGCGAACTAAAGTATCATCATACATATTTAAACGTGCACATTTTCGCATAGTATTATGACCCTGCTATGCTTATCATGCCTATTTTAATAATGGTAGATTGGGTGTGCCAGATAAGTAATAAGACAGATTTAGAACGTTAACGTGTTGCGTGTTTCTCATCTGGCGAACTTGCTCTCACTACGCTGTTTAGTGATTTTTGTAAATAAGACCAACGATTTGAAAAAACAAAACAACTACAGAGTTTCTTGCCGGCTCTTCTCTGTAGAGTAGCATTCCGTAACGGTGGTAGTTTCAGCATGCATGTGGGTGGACGCAAGGGTTGTGGGAGATCTAAAGAGATGGATGGATTGTAAGAATGAGGTGTGAGGAATGATTGTGTATGAAAGGTGTGACTGTAGATATGACGACTGATGGGTGTGTATGGAGACTACCACCTAGCGTGGGACAGGGGTCGACGATTTATATTATAAGAGATTTGTGATAAAACCCACGTAAATAAAGTTCCTTTTGAGTTTGAGTTTGAGAAAGAAATGTCTGGCTATATTTCTTTTAACACTCTTTACAACGTCCTCAGGATGTAATGGGTTGGTCAAACTGAGTTATGTAGCTGTCTTTCAGCTTCATGTCATAAATCTGCGTTTGCTTCGAAATTTTACAAGGTTACTCCATCATGTTTCATAGGGATAGTCCGCTGAACAAATACAAAAGCCCCGGAGCGTTAGCTTTTGATCAATAGCCCTCTCTATTATCTGCACTTTCGTTAAGCCCACTATAGGGCTTGCCCTGATAACTGCGTGGAACTTATCTGGGTCAGCTTCCGAGGTTTAAGCGAAAAGTTTATGAAGAAATAAATCTTTTTTTAAGCAAAACATCTTGTATTATTTATTTACATATTGATTGTATACTTGTATCGAAGAAACAGTTTACAAACATGAAATTCATGAACACAAATGACACCCAGACTCGAGGTAAGTGCCCCTGGTTTACACAAATACACTTGCCCGCCCCCAGAATCAAACCGGACACCCATGATCCTAATGCGGCACATCCAACCCCTAGACCAACATGGCAGTCAACATTGGCGGCTCTTCTCTATGGAATGGCATTCCGAACCGGTGGTAAAAACTAAATGAGTAATTAATTTAATTTTTCTTTTTAAAATTTTCTATCGTAATCTTTGACTATTTGAAAGCATTCGCAAGAATTTATCGAATAAAAAACTTTCTGATTTTTATTTTGATAATGACAATAGAGCAACGCAAAAACTTCTATGTCTCAAACGCAGTTTTCCAAGCTGTGTGACGTGACTGATCGTCAAGAACATATCTTGAAGATCATGTAATGTAATGTATTCAGTCCGTGTTTGTGGTGACGGATTTATAATACATTGTATCACTACCCAATTCCATTCTAAGTGTGCCGCAAGAGTCAGCAAAAGAAAATGACAAGGCCACAAAAGAAGGAAAACTTGATGCGAAACACTTTATTTTTTTAATTTATTTTTTACCTTTGTAATCCTCATGGATACACATAATCCGGCCGCTAAACGCCAGCCGGGTTATGTGGGACTCCGGGGCGCGGAAAGTTGGTATTTGCGCCCCAACCTACCCACTTAAACCAACGGTGTCCCTTAACTGCCCGACACAGGGCCATGGGTTTCACTCCTCCCGATGGGGGAGCATGCTCCGTGACCCTGATTGGCCTTGACCAGCTTGTAAAAACGGGCCTCACGCTTTGATGGGGAGCTCTGGACGCTCCCCAACCCACCGAGAGGCACGTGCGGGACATTACACGTGCCCCCGTCTAGTCGCCGGATGAGCTGGCGCCCGACCCACGCGGCTGCGGCGGCGGCCGTGGCTCGCCTGCCTGGCCGCGCCTCCGCTGCTAGTGGTGGCAGCCCTGGCCTCAACGCCTGGGGACCCTCCACTGCAATGACCACGCCGTGTGTCGCGGCAGGTTAAGGCTTCCAAGGCAACTCTGAGGACAGGGGAGTCCCCAGAGCCAAAACCCACCACGTCTCCCCTTGTGCCGCTCTTAGTCTGGCCTCTCCCCGTGGGCCCGCCTGGCATGGGTGACCCTGAGCCGGTTTGGCCCCAACGGATCCTAAAGGCACGCAAGCCCCCTCACCACAACAAGGTGGCAGCACGGTCGAGGGGGTGACGCGAAACCCTGTGTTAACCCGCCTGACCAGCTTCGCACAGTAAGCTGCATGTAACTGGAGGAGGCCTGACTCGGGAGTGAGTCATCCATGGGCTGAATAGTAGTAATAGTTGTATGACTCATTATTGGGTCATACGACAATAAACATAAAAATAATTTCTCCCTCTTTGTCTCTTACTAAAAATATGCAGATGGGATAATTTTGGCGGGTACAATTATCAAATTCTCCTTACATAATAGATACAAAGATACACGGGTACTTAGTACAGGATAATACGTTGCAAAAAGGTTGATAATATGGGTTTTGAGTTAGTATAAAAATAATTTATTATGTATTAAAGACTGGGTTCCGAGTGATCTTCAAAGTGACCCCTCTCAATAGCATATTGTAGCTTTTTGTAGAAAAAATACCATTGTCAATCACATAGCAAAGCTTTACAAAAACACTTTGAGTAACACTGCCTTAGTTCAATAATACACCTCTGCCATTGCTATCTGAGCAAAATAAATATTTTCCAACCTTTCCTCTCGGCAAACATCAATTGACCCACCTCCGGGGCTTATTTAAATAAAAACACCAATTTCTGGGATACATTGTTTGGATGAATAGAGGTCAGGTTACGGTGGTTGTCTGTTAATTTCGATAGACGGAAAGAGTGTTGTTTTATCGTTGGTCTCGGCCCGTAGTTACCTGAGTGCTAACACTAATTTTTCAGAGTTGGGTAAATTTATTACGTATTAGGTACATTGTGATAAGACAGGTATATAGGGCCCATTCCACCTTGAGGGTGTCGTAAGAGACTACAAAAGGCCGTTAATCTAGCCGCAAGAGAAGGAAATCTCGAAACGACACCATGTGCCAACCTGTCTGGCCAGCGAAGGTGGACACTCCATTTAATAGGAGGTGGCCCGACTCTGTAGTGGGTCATTTATGGGCTTAGTAGTAGTAAACCTGGCCATTAGAAAAAGAGTTTATTATTTTGTGAGTTTGTTTTTCAAAACGAAACCCCTGCACTAGCTATAACCTGTGTCGCGGGGGCAGTTTACAAACATGTAATTCACAAGCACAAATGACACCCAGACTCTGAGCCAGTGCCTCTGGTTTAGAATAAGACACTTGCCGGACCCCGGAATCGAACCCGGGACCCGTTGATCCAAAGGCGGCACTCGCTGCACTCGGTTTTATACAAAAGTCCAGTTAGTGCCACACGGCGACGTAAAATGAGTTGTGAGCCGACTCACACGCATTATCCGACTGAACTGAGTTCGCAGGGTGCGAGGAGACCGAGAAAAGCGTTAGTCAGGTAAAGATTGCGTGAAAGTCGACAACTAATAATAATATATAAATATAATATCCTTGGACATTTCACACAACTCCATCTCGTCCCAAGCTAAGCAACTTAATGCTTGTGTTATGGTAACGAGATGGATGATAAACTACTTATATACATTTTTTTTTTGTAAATACATACATATTATAGATAGAAATGACACCCAGACTCCGAGCCAGTGCCTCTGGTTTTTTTCTGCGACCGAAATTACACTACTCACAACTCACAAAATTACGCTCGTTTCGACTCACCCAAACTGACAAAACCATTATTGTCGGTAATAGTCATTATCATCATAATTTCAGGCCAATTACTGAGTCAGGCCTCCCCCAAATATATGGAGGGAAATTAACCCGCTATGCCATCGCTGGCAATACGGGTTAGCACATGATTTGTATCGAGGTTTCTTTATCTTGCGCCTAATTCCTTTGCCTCTTGCGATCCTTTAGTCGCTTCTGACGACACCTTCAGAATGGTCTGGAATGGATTGGTCACATTTTTAACCCCCGACGCAAAAAGAGGGGTGTTATAAGTTTGTCTGTCTGTGGCACCGTAGCTCGCGAACGGATGAAGCGATTTCAATACAGTTTTTTTTGTATGACAGGTGAGTTACGGGCAAGTGTTCTTAGACATGTTTGATGAAAATCGGTTGAGTCGTATTATGTATTAACAACTTAACAACATCTACATCATAATAAGCGTGTACCTATAAAAACAGAAAATAAAAATTAAATTAAAAATTTAAATAAACCCCCGACACAATGACCTAATTACCCTTTAAAAAGTAAAAAATAAAAAAATACATCGCGTTGGAGGACCAGGGTTCAGCTAATAAATAATTAGGAGCGATCCCCCAACGCGATGTATTTTTTTATTTTTTACTTTTTAAAGGGTACTTAGGTCATTGTGTCGGGGGTTTATTTTATTTTTTTATTTTTTTTTATTTTAAATCAGTCACCACACGTCATCTAGATGAAACGTCAACGAAAAACGCTGATCTTGCGGCTTAATTTCCCTCCATAAATTTGGAGGATTTATTTATGCGGAAATGACTGTTAAAACACATTAATGTGACATACAAGAAAATATAACCTTAAATAATATAATAAATAAATAAATATCCTTGGACATTTCACACAACGCCATCTCGTCCCAAGCTAAGCAACTTAATGCTTGTGTTATGGTAACGAGATGGATGATATAAACTACTTATATACATTTTTTTTTGTAAATACATACATATTATAGATAGAAAACACCCAGACCTGGAACAAATACTTGTAGGTCGTACAAATATTTCTTCCGTGCGGGGATCGAACCCGCGACATGCTGCGCAGCAGTCTATCGCTCAATTATTAAAAGTATATTATTATAGTAATATTATTAAAAGGAGTCCCATTAGGCAAGGTTCCAAAGATACTGGCAGCCTTAAGATAGCTAGACTGATTCTTTAAATACAAGTGATACCGAACAACGTTATATTCTCGAAAAAAAAATTCAGGCAGGAAGCAATTACCAATCAATTTATGTTTCGAATTTATGTTCTCGTGGCTATCTGGTCATTTGAACGTGACAATGGAGAGGGGAGTTGGGGACGTTGTTTGCTGTAAATTGAAATATCTCCCCACCCTGTCCCACCTTGTTACTGGCAGACACATCGTTGTGAAGCTGTTAAAACACAGTGTTGTCACCATATGTGAAACATGTATTTTAAGAATAAATCATGATTATATTATCCCATATTAAAGGTCGTATAACTAAATATTGCTGAGTAGCTAGTTAGTAAATTAGCTCATTAATAATCTGCCACATAAACAATTCAAAATGCATTCTATCTTAGACGATCAAATAAATATGTCTGATGTTTGTGAAGTGATTTCAGTATTAAACTAATTAATCCAGGACTGCATGTCTGCGGGGTTATTGCAATTTCAACACACCTTAAAATGTACCCTGTAAAAATCAGCCTGTCAAATACATAGTGGAAAACTAACTTACGCCACCAACCTAACCATTTGGCAGTGGGTTGCGTTGTGAGATTATCGCGAACTTACATAATTATATACAGAAATGCAGAATATTGTCACCTAGGATTGTAGTGACCAAAATATTACTCGCATGTTGATATTTGAACTATCAATATCGATAAAAGTCGTCCGACTTGGGCGTCATTTGCATTTAACGAGTAATCACACTTCTTGTCTTATAATAACTTTAATTCCTAATTTCCTTATTAGTGTTAAATTAAAGACTGTTCGTTACTTCATCATCAACATAATTTCAGCCACAAGACGTCCGCTATGGGATACAGTCCCTCCCCCAAGCATTTCCGCGAAGGCCGGTCCTGAGTCACCCGTATCCGTCGTTCTCCGGCGACCTCTACCAGGTTGCCACTCGCGGGCTACTCTGCCCCATTGGCCGTCAGTCCTGCTATGTGCCCTGCCCACTGCCACTTAAGTTTGGCAATACTGTGGGTTATGTCGATATCTCTGGTTCACCCTCGTATCTCCTCATGTCTGCATTAGATCTTTGAGCCTTTTCATGGAGCCCATAGTGAGTGTCGAAGTTTCTGTACCATATGTCATCAGTGACAACTCACATTGAATATTGTGCGATACAAAGTCTCACATTCCCTTGAAACTTGTTAGTTTGTGTGTGTATAACCAGATAGCCCGTACCTATTTACAGGAGTATGAAAATCTTCTTCTTATTTTAGCTATCAAGGTTCGGATAGTGTGGAACGCAATTAATCTGCAGGTTGAGCACCATCCTTTGTCTGTGTGATATGAATGTACCCCAACCGGTGGACAGCAACGCCCGGTATGAGGTATGAGGGTCGCGAAACGGTGTACCCACTAATAAAACCAACGGCGTCCTTTGACTGGCCGCAACAGGGCCACGGGTTTTGCTCCCGAATGGGGTGACGTTCTCCACGACTCTGGAGGCCTTGAGTAATCTCGTTTAGCCCCAAGCCCCGTGGCAGACGATGGGGCGTATAGCAGTCCTAATTAAAAAGAGAAAGAGAGCAAAGTTTCGTCTGATCATCAATCATACATACGTACGTATTTTGTGTTTGTGCGGAACTCATTTGCACAGCTGGTAGATACGTGAGCCGATTACTCAAATAAGTCCTTCCGTGCGTGTGATGAAGTCGAATCAGAATGTATCCAGCGTAGATATACCTATTAAATTTCATCATTTCTATTCATCTTTACATAGCGACAATTCTAAGAAACCCATAAACTTAAGTTTAAGAAATTATATATCATTTAATATCATAACTTTGATTTATATTAAGATAATCCGATAACATATTGCTGGCGTGGCGACGGGCCGGTATATGGGCTTTTTGATATTTAAAATTGTTGAGATCTGTGATCGGTGTGGGTTAGGTCTAGTTTGAAAACCAGCGCTGGCTGAAACTGCGTCAAACGTCAGCTTCCTCAGCAATAGCTGAAAGAGTAATAGAAGAGTGTATTTTCTTTAATATTTAAGTTAAATGTCAAATAATGTACCAATAGTCATCACTATAAGAGATATGTAATTGGGAATTTTGTACTGTTTTGGGTGTTCTGTTTAAAGTCAAAGTCAAATCATTTATTTTGCATAGGACACAATGGACACTTACAAATGGTCAACATATTAATAAAATGTATACAAAGCAAAGTAATAAAGTCTACCACCAGTTCGGAACGCGACCACTGCTGAGAAAAACTGGCAAGAAACTCGGAGGGCTTGTCAGTCTTTTCTTTTTTATTACTTTGCGGTCCTATTTAGAATTTAATATATATATATATATATATTACCCAACAAATTCCATGTACAAACTATTCTATTGGATCTGAAAAGCGTCAACTGGAACGTGAATATTAAAACAATACAACATTATTAAAATAAACTAAAACTTCCTCGGTCTAGTGAGCCGACCAACCCCAAACAGCAGCACCTGTTTACAAGTATAACGCATGTGACAGCCATCGATCTCCTCAACCATATTAAAGGGAAGTAACCGACCCGTCACATGTCGCTACCGCTGCTCAGAGTATTTTAGTGAGCATGACAACTCACCAACCAAAGCCTGATCAGCGGTATTACCTCATATAACCCAATAAACTACCTATAAAAAGAACTAAATGTGGAAACTTGTAATTGGCCATCCCTAACTATGTAATTTACTGTTGTTGTACTAGCCGTAAATTTCCGAAAGTATGAAATATTTTAAAATAAAATAATAACAGCCCATGAATACCCACTACTAAGTCGGGCTACTTCCAAATTCAGGGAGGGAAATTTGCCTACTATGCCACGCTGGCAAGGCAGGTTGGCAGTTTGGCACAGGGTTTGTCTCAAGTTTTCCTGGGTAGGTGACCTGACTCTTGACTTCGTTTAGTCGCCTCTTACAATACCCTCAGGATGAATGGTGACAATTTGTGTTCTAAAACCGTCACCACACGTTACCACCGTAATGTAGTGAAGAATAAAAGTCTTATATTTTAAGTAAACATAGAATATTAAAAAAAAATCTATCGACCAATACAACCACTATGTATATAATTATTCGAATAAATTCTTGCGAATGCTTTCAAATAGTCAAAACATTATAACACAATAATTAAAATTTAAAAGAAAAATAATTAATTATTTAGTTTCTACCACCGGTTCGGAATGCCATTCCATAGAGAAGAGCGGGCAAGAAACTCCATGTTGCTTTTTTAAATACAAGGTTTAAAATGATGGTGGCACAAACAAGTCTGACAGATTAGTGAAAACAATGACACACATACACATGTATTTCTAAATATGTAAATAAAGCCCAGATCTATTTTGGGAAGGGTTACACATTTTAACACCAAAATTACAACTCACAATTCAAGAGAACTACAGACGTGTTTAGGGGTTTCTATATCACTACACTCCGGTACAAAGACATTTTGTCGGCGGAATTTCAATTTGGATCCAACTTGCCCGTCGATGGCGGGCTATGCTCGATCGCCCATCACTAGGGTGACTGTGTATTTTGACTAGACCTAGACTGGATATTTTCTTTGCAGATTTACAAATTACTACTTTAAACCTTCGACAAAAAACACCGGTTTTTGTTTCATCATCATCATTTCAGCCAAAGGACGTCCACTGCTGGACATAGGCCTCCCCCAAGGATTTCCACAAAGGCCGGTCCTGGGCCGCCCGCATCCACTGCTTTCCGGCGATCTTAACCAGGTCGTCGGTCCACCGTGTGGGAGGCCTACCAGCACTGCGCCTTCCGGAACGCGGTCGCCACTCGAGGACTTTTCTGCCCCATCGGGCGTCGGTCCTGCGAGCTATGTGCCCTGCCCACTGCCACTTAAGTTTGGCAATCCGGTGGGCTATGTCGGTGACCCTGGTTTTCCTGCGTATCTCCTCATTTCTGATTCGATCTCGCAGGGAAACTCCGAGCATAGCCCTCTCCATTGCCCTTTGGGTGACTTTGAGCCTTCTGATGGAGCCCATAGTGAGCGACCACGTCTCTGTTCCATATGTCATCACTGGCAACACACATTGGTTGAAGACTTTTGTCTTCAGACACTGCGGTATTGTGGACGAGAAGATCTTTCGCAGCTTCCCGAACGCTGCCCAGCCGAGTTGGATCCGACGATTGACCTCTTTCTCGAAGTTGGACTTACCTAACTGGACAGTGTGTCCCAGGTAAATGTAATGGTCAACAACTTCGAGGGTAGAACCTCCGATGTTAACAGGAGTGGCTTGAACATGGATATTAGACATGATCTTCGTCTTCTCCATGTTCATCTTAAGGCCGACTCGTTCGGAGGCTCCACAGAGGCCATCGAGCATCGTAGTGAGGCCCTCCATGGTCTCAGCCATTACGACTATGTCGTCAGCGAATCGAAGGTGAGTGATGTACTCGCCGTTCACGTTAATGCCCAGCCCTTTCCAGTCCAGAACCTTGAAAACATCTTCCAGTGCAGCGGAGAACAGTTTCGGAGAGATAACGTCTCCCTGTCTAACAGCTCGCTGCAACTGGATCGGTTTCGAGGTCTGGTCCTGGAGTCGGACTGACATGGTGGCGTTTTCATACAAGCACTTCAACACTTCGATGTACCGATAGTCGACTTGGCACCTCTGGAGAGCCTGCAATACTGCCCACGTCTCGATCGAATCGAAGGCTTTCTCGTAGTCCACGAACGCCAGACAAAGTGGCAGGTTATACTCCTCGGTTTTTGTTTAAACCATTTAAACCAATTATTTTCCACATATTTTTTTGATCGTATTGTACAAATTACAGTGAAGTTTAAGTTATCATGCGCGGCAGGATATTAGCTCAGTTTACATTAGACCCCTGTTACAGCTGAGCACATGATACGTATTTTTGGGCTAATACATAAAATACATTATTCATTATATCACTATCACTACATATTATAAAACAAAGTCGCTGTCGTCTGTCCGTCCCTATGTATGCTTAAATCTTTAAAACTACGCAACAGATTTCGAAGCGGGTTTTCTAAATCCCTAACTTCACTAAATCCGATGTATTGTACAGTGATTTACGTCGAACCTTCGAAGAGCACATACTCTTAATTAAGAAGTTTCTTTTTGATACATTTTCCGGTGTTTTAAATATGTTATTATTTCTTTAAGTCTTTCCAAGGTCATATTTATTATTTTTATTTCCTCAACTTTATTTAATTTTGGTCCAAATATCTAATAATTTCGCTCCAATTAATGTCGATACCCACTCCGATGAATCGATATTAATTTGTTTACTCTTTACTTTACGAACAATTTTTATATAATGTTTGGCTTTTTAAAGAAATATTCGGTGACTTAGATGTAAATTATGGACACCCTCACATCTTTGTCGACGCGTCCAAGAGATTTGTCTCAAATTGCGTATAGCTCCCAAATATCCCGGTTAGTATATATATGTCGTGGATAACGATATCGTTTTATTAAGTTTCTCAATTGATTGTTAACACAGTAGTGCGGCAAACGCGGTGACGTCAGTTGTTTTGCAATGGCGGCACGTGGACAGAGTCGTAATGGAAAGTGAGGTTGGCTCGATCAGTCAGTCGACGTTGGGACACGGACCGAGACACTTCTCCGTTGCGAACCTGTCGGTTTGTCTATCTAAGTGTGTTAACTGAACATTGTTATTTATACTGTGGTTAATATTGTGAATTATAAAGTTACAAGTAATAAACCTCGTACCAAGTCAAGATGATGACGACTCTATCGCTCAGCCGTCGCTATCTCCGACATCAGAAGTGGTATGTAACTCAGTCAGCCCACGTGGAGAAAACAGTGTAGTGATAATGTGTGTGCTTCTGTACGCGATGGAAATAACCGATAATGGCGATTCATTGTCACTATAAAGGAGACATTAAGCTACATGAAGATTGTTCTAAACTGAAGATCACAAGCTGCAGTCATAGTGCGGCGATTAACCAAGTGGGGATCACTTGCTTTCATTGTGATGGACAAGGACACTATGCGTCTAACTGCCCTGAGCGGAGCAGCAGGAAGGCGAGCAACAGTACTGCGGTCAGCCAGGTCAAAGAATAGTGAGTGGATCTGTAGTAAGCGCACCAGCTGCAATTTTACGTCACTCCGGTGAGCAGTTTCCATTTTATTACTCGGGTATATTGTATGGTATACGACTTTACGATAGTGTGGCTTTGACCGGTGTAAGAAAATATTATTTGAAATTCTTTTACATGTTTACCTGTTAATTACTTGCGATACGATGTTTAGATTGCTGTGCTTGTTTAGCTTGACAGTTCATCTGTCTAGCGTCATATTTTCGGCAGGTTATATCAGTTTTCCAAGATTATGGCACCATTATATGCCTTGATTTGCATCGGTGAGGTAGATTGAGAGCATAAACATTAGGCGATAGGACAGCAGATCCAGACTTCAGGCGATCGAAGTTTCAGTCGGCAACGGTGAAATTTCACAACTGCGGTAAAATAGGTCACCGACCGTCCGATTGCCGTTCCAAAGGCGAGGTGAAAGGCAAGGCAGCCAGTGCTGTCACTTCAGCGTCAAGCTCTGCGGGACCGAGGCCGCGGTCGGACTTAATCTGTTTCAGGTGCGGCACCGCCGGACATTTGGCAACGAAGTGTCCACGTGGCAACAGCGGAGGAGCTGGCGCGGCAGTAGGCGCAAGCAGTTCGGAGCAGCGCCTGCAGCAGCGGCGAGTAACGAGAGGCATGTGGAAGTTTGCTATGTTAGCAATCCCAGCAGTACGCTGATGAACACTTGTGAGTCGTATCCATTTTATTCTGATTCTGGTGCAGAGTGCTCTCTCATCAAACATTGTGTTGCGCCGAAGCCAAGTGGAAAGAGTTATGAGCACCCTCAAAAATATGTTGACTGTTGTAGAAGTTAGTCCAAATAGGTCATGGCAAGATGCGTTAGATGATGTCCAACTTGCTATAAATAGCACGATTCATAGGGTAACTAAGGCAAGTCCATTAGAATTGTTAATAGGTAGAGTAGCTAGGCCACTAAATTTATTAACTATTGACGATCATGAGGTTGAGATAAATTTGATAGATTAGGGAACAAGCTGACAAATTAATGGAAAATAATGCACAGCTTGATAAATTAAGATTCTATAAAAATAAGGCAAATGTGACTAGATTTTCGGTGGGAGATTATGTTTTAGTCGAAAATCATGAACGGAATCAAACCAAATTGGATCCTAAATATAACGGACCTTTTGAAGTCATTGAGGTACTTGACGGTGACAGATATCATAAGAGTTTGAACGCACTTACAAATACTCGAGAGAACGCCAACGTCCACTCCCCCAATCATATGTCCCTACTGGGCTGGATCCATGCTTATTAGATAATAATGACGGTAAGATATTGGGACTAGTTTAATAGTTTCTTTAATTAAAACATCATATGGCTATGTGCTTATGTAACTTCACGCCTTTAATACCTGAGGGTGTGGTCAGCAGCAATTATGCCTCGACACGCTGGATTAATTTTCGAGTCCCAATTGTAATAGGTGGCTCTATGAACTATAAAGGGCGAGGTGGCCAAATATACAGTCAAGGGCGAGGTGGCTCTATGAACTATAAAGGGCGAGGTGGCCAAATATACAGTCAAGGGCGAGGTGGCTCTGTGAACTATAAAGGGCGAGGTGGCCAAATATACAGGGTTGATCACTATTGGTTCGAGCACATGGCTAAGTGCGTTCGTAAGTTTGTCTATGGTTGTATTACTTGTAAACTATCTCAATCGCAATCAGGTCGCCCACAAGCGGGACTTCATCTAATTCCTAAGATTAGTATCCCGTGGCATACTGTGCACGTTGACTTAACTGGCAAATTAAGTGGAAAAGCGATTGCAAGGAGTACGTCATAGTTTTAATTGATGCGGTCACAAAATTTGTTCCCTTGTATCATACCCTGAGAATAGATTTGGCTAGAACAATTAAATCCCTTAAATCAAGCGTCTTTAGTTGGAGCTCCAGTAAGTAATTGCAGATCTGGGACGATGCTTTGCCAACAAAGAATTCAAAGTTTTTTTGTCAGTTTCATTACGTTTGATAGCTACGGGTTCAAGTCGCGCTAATTGCCAAGTAGAAAGAACAATGAGCGCGTTAAAAAGTATGCTGACCGCGATAGAAGCGTCTGATAGGTCCCGGCATGAAGCGTTAGAAGACGTGCAATTAGTTTTGAATTCCTCTGTCCACCGTGTAATACAAGCGAGTCCACTCGAGTTTCTGATAGGACCTTTAGCTAGACCATTTAACCTATTAACTTTGAATGATTCCGGACCGGCAGTTGACATTAGTAAGAGAGCAAGCGGCCACATACATAGAAAATAGTGCCAGTTACGAAAAAGTAAAATTTGATAAAACTACAAGTTAAAGTGGTAAAGTTTGATGTTGGTAATTTAGTTTAAATTCAGAACGAAGAGAAACCAAACTAAATTAGACGCGAAATACAAGGGACCGTTAAAAATTGTGGAGTTACTTGATGGTGATCGTTATTTGCTGAAATCTTTGACCGGTAATAGAACATAAAAATACGCTCACGACTGTATAAGGAGATTCCACTAAGCAGTGTGCCCGTTGAGTTAAATTTGTCTGATGAAGATGGTGAGGAGGTTGCCTCCAACAGTAAATAAGAACATATACCTTGGCTAGGTCGCACTACACGCACTAGTCTGTAGTCGTAACTGCAACTCTGGGAGTTGTACAGAGCGCGATGGGCAGCTAGTGGTGTGGCGGGGACCCGGGTCTCGAGAGAGACTATTTGTATGGTCCTGTGTACTGGGAGTCGTGAACTCTAGTTAAAGTGTTGGTCGTATCGCTTGGAGCGATGACGATATGGGTGACATGTGAATTGTCACTAGCTGCTGGGACAGCTGGGCCATGTGTTGTGTAATTATTACTTTAAACCTACTGTTTTAAAGTATCAGTATTGAGATTTAAAGATTATGGGCTTAGAGGAATCTTTCGTGTTAAAGTTGTTAAAATTATTTGTATGCTAACGTGATCTCTGTTAACTTGATTCTTAAGATACGATTACGGAACATTACCGTCAGGTTGGCCGAACGTGAAAATGTGCCTCAGTTGGTTATTTTGTTACAAGTACACACGAGGACGTGTGCTTCGTCAGGCTGGCCGTGTCGTGGATAACGATATCGTTTTATTAAGTTTCTCAATTGATTGTTAACACAGTAGTGCGGCAAACGCGGTGACGTCAGTTGTTTTGCAATGGCGGCACGTGGACAGAGTCGTAATGGAAAGTGAGGTTGGCTCGATCAGTCAGTCGACGTTGGGACACGGACCGAGACACTTCTCCGTTGCGAACCTGTCGGTTTGTCTATCTAAGTGTGTTAACTGAACATTGTTATTTATACTGTGGTTAATATTGTGAATTATAAAGTTACAAGTAATAAACCTCGTACCAAGTCAAGATGATGACGACTCTATCGCTCAGCCGTCGCTATCTCCGACATATATATAGAGCATAAAGTGAATGGGCTTGGAACGATCGTGCTTGTCTCATTCTGTTAGTGTTGTTCTGAATTTGAATAACTTGTATTATGTACATATTATTTATAGCTCTGTTATCGCTTTCAACATCCGAACTTGGATATAATTGGGAGTGACATATTTGTACGAATGAACTTGGTATTAAGAGCATCTGACGTTATCAATTATTTTTATCTAATATGGTAGCACAGCTTATTGCCCGGCGGTACCTGTCGGTCATCGGCCTGCCATGTGCCAGCACTATCTAGAAGGTAGTCCCCACTCGAGGACCTTTCAGCAGAAGACTTTATTTGGCTGATATAATGTATTCGGCTAGGGAATAAGTTTCTTCGCATTTTATATGGAAGATCCATTTTATATGGAAGAAGAAAACATGATTTTTTTGTTAATTACATTATTTTTATTTTAAGAAATATATTACGCACCGTCTGAGCCATTGTTATTTTCCCTCCGCGACTGCTGTTTCGAATTTCTTCGGCAGTTTCGTAACTACTGACTTGCCAAGCTTGCTCTACTAGCTTGCTCTACTTTTTCAAAAATACCGTCCGGTTTACACATTGCAGGGAAGTGACGGTGACGTGCATCTTCAATATGAAATCGCCGCTAGGCCTACACGTGTAATTTTTTTTAATAATACAAAGAACATCTTCTCAGAATTGAATTCATGTTCTGTAATAAAATAATACAATGAATGTCTTCGTTACTTTCTAAAATTTACATAAAGAAATCAAATAATAATATCTTTTAGAAAGAAAGTAGTAGTAATGTTTTTAAAAAAAAAACTAAATCCCTGCACGTAACTATAACGTGTATCGCAGGGGCTGTTTAATGTACCCTCGAACGTAAACGGCACCCAGACTCACAACGAGTGCCTCTGATTTACACAAAGACACTTTCCGACCAGTATCAAACCAAAGAGTTGTGATCCTTAGCCCCTTTGCCAACAAGGCAGTTAAAAATTTACCATTTCTGGATTAGTGGCACAAAATTAATCTCTTCCGTGACCTGTAGTAATTCAAACACAAAAATGTAATAAAACAAAATTTATTTCATATTATATTTTAAAAGTTCCTAATTCGAAAACTTTCTTTAATCCCTAATCTTTTCAGCAACAAATCAAAAACTATAAATTGTGAACGCTCGATAGGGTAAAGTTAAATTGAAAGGCTCGAAATGTGAAATTCGAAAAGAGTTTTTTTTTAATTTTCTAAAGACTAGAAACTTCAATTGATGTTGCGAACTTTCATCTTTGTTTCGTGTGGAACTTTTCGCTCGGCCATTATTATTTTAGCAGACATCTTTTATTTATTTGTGCCCTTCCATTCCTTAATTGAGTTTGTACAGAGCTTTGGAAGCGCTTTCAAACTAATTTTATTTACGATTTGTTTAAGTTGTAAAAAGCCTGGCACCAACCTTAATCGTAGTGACAACAAAGATAATAAAAACAATAGATTATGGGTGATAGATTACAGGGATATTTTTCACCTATCTATAGTTATACCGAATCATAAATATACTATTTAAATCACTATAAATCATAAGTGCATGTACATCATACACTACCTAAGAAGATTCTAGTGTATATAGATACACTTGAAAATTGGTAAGAATATTTCTTTCATCGATTATAGATCAGCTAAGTACAAATTTTATTATTTTCACCCGCAAGGGTGGTCGCGGGTTTAAATATTCATATGCAAAACAATCGTTTGTTAATATTATAATATTAGGTATACCGAAAAACACTGAAAAGCGTATCGCCCCCGATATTTATAAAAACTACTACTACTACTACTAAAACTATGTAATATGTACTACTAATCAATTCATAAATGACCCACTGCTGAGGCGGGCCTCCTCCAATTACTTGGAGGGTAATTAGCCTACTGTGCCACGCTGGCCAGACGGGTTGGCAAAACAGAAACGGCTACTAGAAAAACAAAAACAGAGTAATTTGTGAAAAAAATGAAGAGATTCCATAAAAAAATCCAGGTCTAAAGCCCCATGTGTCAACTCAGGAAAACATTCTGGCAAGTAATGCAATATGCCAAATTAATAACAAAGTATTACATATTTGCGGTTGTCATGAAAAAAAAAAACGTTTTGTATTAAAAATCCGGTTGAGAAATACGTCGGTCTATTTCTTCCTCATACTTCAGCATAGAAAACCAAATTAAACATAGGCCTCACTTCAGATGGCGGGTTTCTGTTACATCTTGTTTACCCAAGTAAATTGTCAATTTATCCGTTGTGTGACAGATTTATAATACACTAGTGGCCCGCCCCGGCTTCGCCCGTGCAAAGCGGGGGTGGGTTATACTTAAAATCCTTCCCCTTGAATCACTCTATCTATTAAAAAAAACCGCTTCAAAATCCGTTGCGTAGTTTTAAAGATTTATGCATACATAGGGACGGACAGAAGAATGCGACTTTGTTTTATACTATGTAGTGATGATTTCACCACCCCTTTCCACACTGAGGATGTCGACTCAAATAAATTAGATGGCAGAAAACGAAGCCGGTGCCAACCCATCTGGCCGTACAGTAGGCTAATTTCCCTCTCGTATTTGGAGGACGCTCAACTCAGCAGCCTTTTACGGGCGGAGATGTAAGTAAGTAAAGTGTCAATACCATTAATACCGAAATATGAAATCATTTATACTACATGTACTGGGTATTGTTAGTCTAGATTGGATGTGCCACCTTTGGGTCTCGAGACCCCGGTTCTATTCTGGGGTCGAGCTGGTCTATTTATACCAGGTGCCGCTGTTTGGGGTTGGTCGGCTCACTGGATTCAAGACTTGTAATATCAGTTTTTAATTATTCTATAAATTCTTTAACTATATTGTTTTTCTTATTATAAAATTCATATTTCAGTTGAGCGCCTTTCGGAACCGAACGAAACTAGTTAGTTTTATGTATAAGGTTATTGTAATATGGCGTTTAAAAAAAAGACAAGCCCTCCGAGTTTCTTCCGCTAGGTCTTCTCGGTTGGTACCGCGTTCCGCCCTGGAGCGCGGTAAAACTGATGTAACCGTTGACGATTGTGAACGCCATAATGTGTCTAAACAATAAATCATTTTTCTATTCTATTCTATTCTACCAGAGGCATTTGCAAGAGTGTGGCCGTGTCATTAATCACATGTTAAAACAGCTCCCGCGATACAGGGTTGAACACAAAACTTCAATAGGTTTCACTTTGATAGTTTATTTTGGTCACTTTAATAGTTTTCAAGATTTTCCTCGGGCTACCAAACCTCGGCAAACTACTAATTGCTGGATAAACTTTAGTTTACTAGAAACTTGGCTAAGTGCGCTTTGATTGTGGTATAAGTTTGTGCACACCAAATTTTCTGTATAGTATATACCTTGTTGAATCTTATAAAGTTTGTGATCCACAAAATGCTTAATTGGAATTGAATTTTAAACCTGTACTAAGTCAACTTCTAAAAAATACCTATAAGTATTATATATGTAGTATAAATAAATATAAATTTCCCAAGTGTCTTAAAGAAAGGTCAGGCCAGAAGCACCCTAAACCGACGAGCATGCATGAAGAGCTTGATGAAAGTGGAAGAAGCGAAAGTCGTGAGCCAGGATCGTAGCAATTGGAAGGATGTGGTAGAGCTATCCGTGCGGGAAAAAGTTTAACATAAGGTTGCGGGCTGCAGCTGGATGCGTCAAGCTTAACACAGTGCAGCACTCTTTAGGAGAGGCCTATGTCCAGTAGTGGACAAGTGTGAGCTGATGAGTATGTATTTTACATGTCATGTATATCTGTCCTATGTACATAGAATTAATGTACACCGATATTAACACGTTAAGTGCGAAACGAGGCCTAAACAACCCCTCATGCAACTTCCTTGCGGTGCGGCAAGGAAAAAGGTGAACATCTCTGTCGTGCGAAGGGCATAGCTTTGGTTTGGCCCAGTATAGAAAAGAGATAAATGTATATTTGAGACGCGCTAATGGTCCCGGACTCGGTGGTATACCTACCTTGGTACCGGATGTCTTAGGCCTCGTACCGCACTGAATTAATATAATTTTATTGCAGAGCGGAACGAGGCTAAAACGTCACATATCCCCCCGGACCTCGTACCGCACCCAACGCGAGCATCCCGCGACTAGTGTTGTGCATCACGTCGATTGGAAAGCACGTCCTTTTATATCGCCGAACATGTCTAAATGATGTCGGAAGAAGTTAGACATTCAGTTTGGAGCAGAAGAAAATTGTATCGAAACGAATTTATTTCTTCAGTAATGACTAAATACAGATTTTTACTGCTACTTATATGCAGGCATGTCAGTGATGTAAGTAATGAAGACAAAACTGACAAACTATATAAAATTAGAGATTTGTTCACAAAAAATCTTATTGTTTACCCTGTTTCAATGAAAAACACTCATAAATAAGTACAAAATAAATATTGCGATTTTTATATAAAGTATATTGTTACTGATTTTTTTATGTTATTTCAAGTTCTAATAAGTGTATTTTTCAAGCCCGAGGCAGAATACATAGGATAGTTTCTTTTGTACTTCTGTTTTTTTTTTTTTTCTATTCTGTGAACCGCAGTAAGATTTTCACACAAAAATAGATAAACGTCGTTGCGTCGATATTATTTTTCCCATCACTAATCTTAGCGAAAATTTACCCTATTTCAGTGCGTTACGGGGTGTATAAGATCCTTTATTTTGTTTTGCCTATAATTCCTAAACTAGCTATCAGATCCCGGGGCGACGGTAGATTAGGGTTCATCAATTCACTGTATATATCGATAAGGACCAAAATTTAAATTTATCTTTGATTTCGCGCCAGAAAATGGATTTTAGTCTGTTAAAGGAGGTGGGGTCTAATAGACCGCGTGTCGCCCTAACGTCTGGTCACGGTGCGGGCCGATAATACCTCGTGCCGCAGGAACGGAAAGTTTGCAAAAATTGGTGCCGCAGCTAACGTGTTAAAAGACGTTAACATGGCATCAGACCAATACAAAAAAGAAATATACATGGGTGGTCTTAGCGCACCAGGCGATTTTTTCCAGACAACCTTTGAATGTCATGTAATATGTATATTTGTAACGAAGACACTGAAGAACTACTAAAATCTTTTCACCATTAAAGTTCTATTTTTTTTTCGTAGGCTGTATGCGAACCACGGGTTTGCGGAAATCTCGTATTCGATCGACGCGAATCTAGTATTCGATTCGCGGGCGATCTCGTATTAAATACTATCTGTACATTATAGAATAAAGGGGTATATATCCGTCTATATGTTGATGGCTACTTCTAATGAAAATGAGTAATAAATTACTTTTAAACAATGTTATTGGTATAATTTCTCTTACGAGCTTATTGATCTGAGTTCTACCACATTTTTATATGTCTAGTGTTGAACAATATATAGGAGTCGCTGTGCCTACCTGACTGGCCAACGTGGCAAAGTAGCCTAACTCCCTCACAACTCACAACTCACTGAGTGTTTGATGTATTGGGCAAAATAGATCCTCAACCCATTTTGGGAAATAAGCAATCAGTTAAAACTTCACCCTTATTGAGTATTGTTTTCCTTGTGTATCTAATTCAATGTGGGTCAGTGGAAAAACAAGTCATTCTAAACGAATAAATCACCCCATTAGGATTACGAGAAGATCAAGTGAGTCCGTGGTTTTCCTCGTTTTCGGAGTAAATATTTAATGGCATGGTTGCACAGAAAGTTATCAGTTGGCGACAGGCCCGTAAAATGCTTTTCGGTATTTAAATATAAATTTATATGTATAAATATCATGACTGTGATTGTTAATGAACTCCTACGAAACGGATTGACCGATATTTATGATGATTTTGTGTGTATTTGGCACGTCAGCGAATCGGTCGTAGGCTATTTAGAATACATAGTGTAAGCACCCTATTGCATCCTGAGGGTGTCGTACGAGTTACCAAAAGGGAATGAGAAGGCCGAAAAGCTAGCCACAAGAGAAGGAACAGTTGAAACGAAACCCTGGCCAAGCGTCTGGCTGGCGTGGCACTGTAGGCTAATTACCCTCCATGTATTTGAATGAGGCCCGACTCAGCAGTGGGTCATTTACGTATCAGCCATCCGCTGCTGGACATAGGGCTCCCCCAAGGATCCGCCCGCCTCCATCGTTTTCCGGCGACTTTAACCAGGTCATCGGTCCAGCGTGTGGGAGGCCTACCAGCACTGGGTTTTCCGGAACGGGCAACTCCGGGACTATTCTGCCCAATCGGGTGTCGGCAATTGTGCTGTTAGGACAGTGCCGAAATAGAGAAAAAAGCGAGATGTATATATTTTAAAGCTTTTGATACGCTTCGGGTTTTATGTGTAACATTCATAATATCTTGGTGTGGCCGTTCCGTAAACAACCAAAAATAAATTTTGACATCCATAGTCTATACTCAGTCTTACTAAAGGTTCCGTGTAGTGACGGATTAAGAATATATAGTGTCGCCACCCCATTCCATCCTGAGGGTATCGTAAGAGCCAAGAAAAGGAAAAAATCATGGCCGAAAGCCTAGCCGCAATAGGCGAAAATCATCATCATCATTTAAGCCAAAAGACGTCCACTGCTGGACATAGGCCTCCCCCAAGGATCTCCACAATGGCCAGTCCTGGGCCGCCCGCATCCATTGCTTTCCGACGACCTTAACCAGATCGTCAGTCCGCTGTGTGAGAGGAAATATTAAATATACTGTTAAGAAACCCTTTGCGCACCCGTCTGGACAGCGTGGCACAGTGGGCTATTTACCCTCCATGTAACTGGAGGAGGATCGACTCAGCAGTGGACGAACGAACATTGTAACTACATATATTCTCAAGCAATTAGATTACTAAATAAAATGTTGAAATATGCGTATTCAGATTTCTTATGCGTGCGTGTTTCGTAAATTTCACTAGCGCGTTTTAGTTTGTGTTCAAGCGAGTCAATGCATAACTCCTTGATGATATAACTTTTTCTTATCCACCTGACGCCATAACAAACAAGACCTGCGATTATTTCTATCAGCATATAACTTTTTAATGTTGGAATGCCAACTTTATTGAACGACAAACATTGTGACGTTTATTACACATCCAATTATTCTTGCATTTAATTTAGAGAAGCTCCTGGCGCAATTCCGTGTTGCTAGTGATGGAACTGTTCTAGAATTAACAGAAGTTCATAATTCAAATATCGATAAAATATATTTTTCCTATTCGTCGATTAAAAAACTAATTTCGAATGTTAGGTTTATTTAGGACCGTTATTAACAATTTGTTGATTTTGGTATTACTGTTACTTCAGAGGCTTTGTATCTAATTGCGGAATCTATAAACATTGGTAAAGCCCACATGGTTAGCATATATATAATAAAATTTGTTATATAATAACGGGGGATAAAACGATAACGGGATAAAATTCCCCCTCGATCGTGTTATGTTTGCTGTGATGAGGGGGCTTGCGTGCCTTTAGGATCCGTTGAGGCCATACCGGCTCGAGGTCACATATGCAGGGCATGGGCGGGCTGATGGCTGATGGATGCTGTCCTAAGCCACCAAATCCATCGTTTTCTGGCGACCTTAACCAAGTTGATGATCCACCGTGTGATAGACCTGCCAACACTGCGCTTTCCGAAACTTCTGGTGGCGTTAATTCAATGATGTAGTTTATTAGGTAAATTCTATAGCAAAATTCGGTAATTAAGGATTTAGCATACCACTCCATTCCATCCTGAGGGTGTCGTAAGAGTCGACAACAGATAAGGCGAAAACCTAGCTGCATGAAAAGGAAAATTTGATACGAAAACCTTTTTTTTTTTGGACTATCCCCGTCGGCCACGGGGATGGCCGAGGGGGGGGCTCCCCCAGAGTGGGGCCTACCCACTAAACATCCCCGGAGTGCTCCAACTCGCGTCCTGTTGCGGCATTGTGGGATCTGGTGCAGAACCACGCCGCCGCAGACTAATACGAAACCCTGCGCCAACCCGTTTGGCTATCGTGGGACAGTAGACTAATTACCCTCCATGTAGATGGAGGAAACCCGACCCAGCAGTGGGTGGTTTATGGGCTTAGTAGTATTAGTGATGTTAGTGTAAACATGGTGTTGATAAGTTAACAAATCTCGATCTCAACTTTCTCCTGGCTCTGATCATCCCTATCTCAGTGTTCGTGGCATAATGTTGTCAGGCTGACTCGCGAACCCCGCCAACAGGGAAGACCCATGCCTTGTTAATTGTTTTCTTGAACTCTATCGGACATAATAACGATATTAAAAAACCTGTTTACTTATATCCTTACACACTCTCTCACGCAAATACTTCACTCTTATTGTTTTTATAATATACGTATATACTGGAATAATACTGTATATATGTATATCTTATTTCTCCGGTATTATTTGACGGATTTAGAATACACAGTGTCACCACCCCATTCCATCCTGATGGTGTCGTAAGAGCCGACAACCAAGCCGCAAGAGAAGGATAACTTGAAACGAAACCCTGTGCCAACCCGTCTGGCCAGCGTGGCACAGTAGGCTATTCACCCTCCCTGCGATGCGAGGAGGCCTGACTTAGTGGTGGGTTATTTATGGGCTGAAACGAAGGAACGATATCTCATTAGCTCCACGTAAGTAGTTAATAACTTGAAGCACGAGGCATTGCAGCTTAATATTAGCGCAAGTCGGGCTTCGTAGTTATTGAGGTTAATCTTCGGCAGACGATGAGATATGGTATTAAATATGAGCTAAGGGTTCATAAGTAGGTATAGTCGGAGGATCATGCGTGACGTCACAAGATGGTGAAATGCGTAAGACCAGCTTTATGGCCAGTATGAGTGTTGAAACTAGGTAATAAATTACGCCTTTGGATCAACGTGTCTCGGGTTCGATTCCGGGGTCGGGCAAGTGTTTTTGTCTAAACCCAGACTCACTCTGTCATTCTTTTTATGTGATTTTTAATCCCTTTTAGGTGATTTTTAATGCGCATATTTACTTTTAAATCATCATCATCATTTCAGCCAAAATACGTCCACTGCTAAACATAGGCCGCCCCCAAGGATTTCCACAAATGCCGGTCTATTATAAACGTGAAAGTTTGTAAGAATTATTTTATTGTGGTCGGTTTTTATTGCTTTTGTACAATTACGAGTTTATATATCTATATATCTCCTGAATGGATGTTGATGAAAATTAACAATAAATATAGTTTATACGTCAGAATAACACATTTACAGAATAACACATTTATAAAAATATATGTTTAACTAACAGATTTTTGTATTCTTTGTACCAGCGCAGCGAAGGCGGGGTGGGCCGCTTGTGATATCTAAATTCGAGCTGCATTTTTGGTCGTTACAGATATACATATTTCAATATTGGCATGCTACGGTTGTTAGGTAATCGTTCAAATGTGCGTGAATAACTCAAGGCGATGAAATTATACAAACTATCTCGTCAGAGGAGCTTTGAAGATAGTAAAAAATCCATCACAATAATTTTGGAAACTACACAAAAATGTGTTGGTAAAAATAACACCCTGTACTAATAATACTCCATATGGATAGATGGTTCTATAAAGTTCTTATTAAGGATCAAATTCTAGGAAGTATTGCCACGTGCTATGCTGGCCAGAGCCCCAACTTGCTAAATCAATTGAGCCACAATCGAGAAACAACCTGTTAATGATTGTTGTTTGACAGTTTTGGCAACTTACTAATGTCATTGTGTCAGTTCCGGGCGTATGCTACATGCTTCTGACACTAGCAGTTTTTTATATAGAAAAACGAATCCCCCTGCACTAGGTATATCCTGTATTAGAAACTTGAAATTCACGACCACAAATGACACCCAGACTCATCGCAATTGTGTCTGGTTTACACAAAGACACATGCCCGGCCCCGGAATCGAACCCGGGACCCTGTGGCGTGACATCCAATGGCGGCGCATCCAACCCCTTTTTTTTTTTTTTTTGATGCCCGGGGTAAAATCCTTTATGGACTATCCCCGCCGGCCTGGGGATGGCCAACGGGGGGCGTGTGGGACTCTCCTCCGAAGAGGCGTACCCACTAAACATCCCCGGGGTGTACCGTCCCGCGCTTGCTGCCCCGTGGGCCCTGACTGTACTCCACGGGGACAGCGTGCGCTGAGGGGAGTGGCCTTGCGACCGCTCGACTCCCATCCAATATGGGCTCCTATCAGGAGCAACCTCCTCTGGAGCAATTACTGCTCCGGCGCCATGCCCGGTACACGTGGCATGGCACCCTTCGCCCCGGGGTGTATTCTCCTATCGGGGAGGGATTTCCCCTAATCCCTCGCCCGGAGACCCCAGTTAGGGCGGTAGGTGGTGCACATGGGCCATCCGCCTTCGCCCTCTGCGCGCCCGGCGTAGTGGGTGCGCATCGGGAGCTCTCTCGCGCTCTCGTTCTGCCTCCTCTTTGGCTCGCATGACGACACTGGCGAAGTCGTCTACGGCCTTCCATGCCATCTCACTTCCGACCATCTTCTCGACCAGGATCGGAAGTGAGAGGTCAGGTCCCACCACGGCAACCAGTGTCGCACGCTCCACGCGCCAGGCCGGGCACTCCGATACGGTGTGGTGGCTGTCGTCTTCCAAGGCGGCACAGTGGTGGCAGTTTGGGGTAGGTTCCCTCACCGCCACCCGGTGCAGGTACCTCCCGAAGCAGCCATGCCTCGAGAGGACCTGCGTGAGATGGTAGCTTAGTACCCCGTGCCGCCTGGTGACCCATTCCTCCAACAACGGCCTGATGGCCGCTATGGTGGCAATTCCCGCAGTTGGCCCCTGCAACGCCCCGCTCCACGCTGTCATCAGCAGCCCGCGCTCGTGCGCTCGCCAACCCTGGATCGTATCCACCATGGGTGTTTCGCCCCGGCCACGAGCCTCTGCGACGCGGTCAAAGACCGCTGAGAGCACTCGGGCTTCAAGCTCCCATGGTGGTGTGCCGGCTAACACGCACGCCGCCTCAAACGAGACGCTGCAGTAGCCACGTACCAGCCTTATGGCCATCAGCCGCTGTGGGCGCCTTAGTAGCGACCTCGTCTTGTTCCGAAGCCTATCAGCCCATACGGGCGCCCCGTAGAGGGCCATGGACCTAATAACAGTGGCATACAGTCGCCTGCATGCCACGTCAGGGCCCCCTACGTTTTTTAGTAGGCCACTCAGGGGCGCATCCAACCCCTAGACCAACCAGGCAGGCGACGAGTTGGCAAGAACTTTTGAATTTAGCAGATTGCAGAGTGCAGAGTGATGCAACTGCATTACGTCCGTGTGGTGACGGATTTGGAATACATTGTGTCACCACCCCATTCCATCCTGAGGGTATCGTAAGAGCCGACAAAAGGAAATGACAAGGCCGATAACCTAGCCACAAGAGAAGGAAAACTTGATACGAAAGGTTTTGTTTTTTTTTTTTCCGCCCTGGGTGAAATCCTTTATGGACTTCCTCGCCGGCCACGGGGATGGCCAGCGAGGGGAGTGTGGGACTCTCCCCCATAGTGGGGGCCTACCCACTAAACCTCCCCGGGGTGCTCCAACTCGCGTCCTGTTGCGGCATTGTGGGATCTGATGCAGAACCACGATACGAAAGCCTGTGCCAACCCGTCTGGTCAGCGTGGCAGTAGGCTAGTTACCCTCCATGTAATAAGAGGCGGCAGTAGTAGTAACCTGAGGTACTATACGGATCATTTTTAAAAGCTTCTAAATATTATTTTTTACAGAAAACTTTGTCTCTGATCATTTTTATTCTATATATTATTATATATATAAAATATATATATATATAAATCTAGATATAAATAATAATATTTATATTATAATAAATATTATTATTTATATCTTTATTCGTCTTATTTGACATATATTTAATTTTTAAGTTTATTATTTTAAATAGCTAGATAATAAATCTGTTAGTATTTATTAACGAGCTTCGTATTATGTTTTTGAAACTTCGTGTTTCTGTCACATAAGTCAAAGCAATTCATTAATTTGTGCCTCGTTTTGCTACATGACTTATTTGCTTAATTGGTATTTCAGTCTAGGTCACACGAATTGTACACACCAAAGAAAATGCCAGACTTACAAACAATGGCATTAATGATATTTACTAGCAGTAGTTGTGCACTACCTACAGTACAATGTTCTTTGTGTAGTTGATCAATTTTATCATACGAATATTGGACAAACACAAAATAAGAATTTAGAAAATTTCTTCTAATTACAACTCTCTGAATATATGTCACTCAGATGACTCTCGGAATCGGAAACCTATAGGTATCTTGGAATGGCAGAAGGTTTTTGGCCTTGTAATTTCCTTTTGTCAGCTCTTACGACACGCTCAGGAAGTTATGGGATGGTGACACGGTATATTCTAAATCCGTCACCACACCGTCAGAAATGATGGATTTATAAAATGATAATATTCAAAAGTGAAGTGAATCTTTAATCCATATTCCATTCTAAGGTTCATAATTATGCATGGGAGGCCTATGTCCAGCAGTGGACGTCTTTTGGCTGAAATGATGATGATGATGATGATGATATCATAATAATATGTGGTGACGAATTTAGAAATCATTCTGTCACCACCCCATTTTATACTGAGCGTGTCGTACGAGCTGACAAAAGTAATTGATAATGCCGCAGGAGAAAGTAAACTTGAAACGAAACCCTGTGAAAAACTTCATGGTTACTTCCTCTCCACGTTTAATACTAGGTTAATAAAAGATCACGCCAATGACATTCGTTTTGTGTTCGAAAAACAATGGAGCGTTAAAATTTGCAGATTTTGCATATTCATCGGTAACTCGTTTACAGTCGCTTCGCATTTTTTTTTCATCGATACTTCGCCTACAATCAATGTTACGCGCTCTATTCTATCGTGCGCCCCATAGATGTAATATGCTCAGATGGCGAGTCGGTGACGCAAAGTGAAGCCGTTTCGTGTAAGCCTCTATTATCTAACTTTTCAATTGCCTATTATTTATTTATTTACACTTGATGTAAACACGGTACCTACACAAGGCGGTACTTAATGCCATGCGGCATTCTCTACCAGTTAACCTTCGGGTTAAAAGGAGTGAGCATATGGGGTACAAAAAGGAAAATTTTAATATACTTATTGATTTTATTTTATTTGGGAAAACAGACAGCTACCACATTAAATACTACAGTAAACAATACCACAACTTAATTAAACAAATGACGACATTTTCCACATATAGTTAATTCAGTATAACAGTTTATTAATTTTAAAGAAGAAATCTATCGTGGACGATCGCCTATGGTCCGAACGATAAAAAACTGTGTAATAAAAATCTATGATTGCTAACAAGTCCATTAGTGCTGAACACAGTGTGACAAAGAAACGAAAAAACATTTAGCACAAAGCTCACGCGTACGAAGAAGATAAAAAAACATGAAAAATAAACTTAGACATACAATTTAATCACTTTAGACACGTAAGTACACGTGTGCAAAGTGAAAAAGGACTTTTCTGCCCCATCGGGCGTCGGTGCTGCGAACTATGTATCCTGCCCACTGCCACCTAAGTTGTGCTGGTAGGTCTACCACACGGTGGACCCACAACCTGGTTAAGGTTGCCGGAAAACAATGGATGCGGGCGGTGCAGGGCCGGCCTTGGTGGAGTCCAGCATTGGACGTGTTTTGGCTGATATGATGATGAGATGGTTCGTGGAAGAAAATTAACAATTAAATAGACAATCAATGTTATTACTACTACTGAACCTATAAATTACCCACTGCTGCGTCGGGCCTCCTCCACTACATGGAGGGAAATTAACTTACTGTGTTACGCCGGCCAGACGGGTTTGTCATAAGGTTTCGTTTCAAGTTTTCGGGATTGTAATTTCTTTTTGTCCGCTCTGGGTTCTAAGGGCTGATAAGAGGAAATAACTTAAGGTGAAATGGGGTGGTGATATGTAATCTATATCGGTCACCACAAGGTATTATAACTATATTTTTTTTTTTATTCGAGTACTGACCAAGGTTTTTCGTACCGACTGTACCTACTCGTACATCTGTAAAACGTACGTGAACGTGACCCGTTTAGAGGAGCATTTAACCTGCTATTGCTTAAAGGGTGAACGAAGGGAAGAAACAAATTGTTTCCTTGACTTTCACCCAAACCGTGGTTTCTAAATTACAAAACTTCCCCTTTGATCCGTAACTTGAATTATGTTTACTTACTTTGAGGAAAAATATGCGTCCGGTATACAATAATAGTGCGTCGGATTTAAAATTTACACCGTCCAACTCGTACCATCTTGGGAGTGTTCTGAGGGACGACTAAACGAAAAAGTGAGTGGTAAAAGCTGGCCCATTCTGTCTTTGTTTTGTTTCTGACAAAATGTTGTTTATTTCGTGTGTGCTACAAAGTGTGCTATGTTGACAATACAATATAGAGTACAGTACCTTATATACTCTATAAAGATCTATATTCTATACTCTACTATTTAGCCCATAAATGAACCACTGCTTAATCAGGCGTCCTGCACAAAAATAAAAAAACTTAATACGAAACTTTGTGCCAACCCATCTGGCCAGCGCGTCACAGTAGGCTTATCCCTTCATGTAACGAGAGGACCCAGGAGTGGGTCATGTATAGATAAAGATAAGTTTTTTTTTAACGGAGCCCTGCACTACGAATACCTAGTCAATATCGCGGGGCAGTTCCAACAGATCCAGAAAGCAACCAAGTAGTGTAATTTGCCATTGACAATACATTAGGTGAACACCAGCTCCCGTACACTCAACCTCTAAGCCGTGGTAAGTTAATTACGTTTGACTAGCACACTCCTGGCTCAACGTCGCCTAAAACTTTTAACGAGCAAATAAAATCCCACTTAGGAGTTAGTCCCCAATCAAACTAGTTTTACAGTGAAACTAGTGTAATGAAACTAGTTAGCGTCGCTCAAATAAGAGAGGCACGGTTTGGAGTGAGCCACGTAGCCATGGAGACGGGCAGTCGAGGGTCGCCGATGGTTTTAGTGGGTAGGTTGGGGAGCAACATCACCCGGTCGGTCCCCAACAGCCGGGTATCCGGGGACGAGGATTTGCGACGAAAAAAATAATTAAAAAGCGTCTTTACGGTGTCGTAAAAGGAGACTAAAAGAATGCAAGAGGCAGATCACCTAGCCTTAAGAGAAGGACAACTTGATACAACCCTTTGTTTTGTTTTTGTTCGCCCGGGGTAAAATCCTTTATGGACTTCCTCGCCGGCCACGGGGATGGCCAGCGAGGGGAGTGTGGGACTCTCCCCCATAGTGGGGGCCTACCCACTAAACCTCCCCGGGGTGCTCCAACTCGCATCCTGTTGCGGCATTGTGGAACTTGATACAACCCTGTGCCAACCCGACTTACCAGCATTTCACAGTAGGCTAATTTCCCTCCATGAATTTGGAGGAGGCCCGACCCAGTAGTGGGTCATTTATGGGCTCTAACGACGTTACTTATGCTACATTGGTAGCCGGAAATTAACATTAGTATTACATACTTATTTCATGTTTGTAAAACTAGTGCAGGGGTTAAGATTGAAAAAAAAACACACTTGGCACCAGTATATTTTCAACTTTGGTCAGAGACATAATCAGAGCAGCCACCATACAAGTGTAACCGATTAAAGTTAGATCGTTACAACTGTACCTATTGCTTCTGCGAAGTACTTAATACTTAGTACATTTAACTTGAGAGACACGGAAAGTAGCGAACCGGCAACGTGGCTACGGGACCAACATCATTACTTACGTGCGCTAAATGCGCCCACCAATGGAGCTCATTAGTGTGTCGTTGCTCAATAAAGGCTCGCAGCGACCACCTTCATCCAGTCTCATCTGGTGACACTGATGATAGCCATCTGCGGCTATCAGCATTGTTCCAGACAAAAGAAAAGGCATCTAGTCGTTTAGCGACCACGGACACTAAAGCCGAACGTCCACCGATAGCTTAAATCTATACTCTATACTAATATATAAAGCTGCAGAGTTTGTTTGTTTGTTTGAACGCGCTAATCTCAGGAACTACAGGTCCGATTTCAAAAAATCTTTCAGTGTTAGATAGTCCATTTATCGAGGAAGGTTATATTAGTTAAGGAAGGAAGGCTATATTTTATTTTCAAAAGAATTAGGGATCCGTATGAAAATTGCGATTTTGTAAACCAAGGTGTAAAATCGAAAACCTATTTATGCGTGCGCTGCAAAAACTATTGACAATAGAACAAAATGATGTACTACGGGTTTGTAGGTCTAAAGGTCTGGGCAAACAGCGGACGGGGCGGGACGGCGACGCGACGCGACCGCTACTCTCGCGCCGAGCGCAACGGTTCTATGTGACCTATTCTACATTAACTAATACAGTACAACTCTTCACGTCCCGCCAGCGTCGCGTCGCCGTCCCGCCCCGTCCGCTGTTTGCCCAGACCTTTAAAAAGATCTACAAAAAAGTCAGCACATATCTATCATAGTTTAGTCACAATAACCGATTTTATGTTCATAAAAAATATGCACGGGTTCGAAGCCCACGCGGGCGAAGCCGCGCGCAAAAGCTAGTCAGTTAATATAGTTGAGCCAGATTTTCATACATGTTAGTTAGCCGTTGGTGGACGCACATGTATGAAAAAATGGCCCAACTAAACCAACTTATTTTAGCTGGCGGTGAACGTTGGGCTTTAAATAAAATAACACGATGATTTAATTTATTTTATTTTTTTAAGTAATAAAAAGTCGTAGTAGGTAGTACAGTCAAATTTTTGTTTAAATTCATCAATGGACATCAAAGTCTACTTACTACTTCTACGACTACACAGCCCATAGATGACCCAGTGTTGAGTCGGGCCTCCTCCAGTTACATAGAGGGTAATTGGCCTGCTGTGCCACGCTGGCCAGACGGGTTGGCAAAGGGTTTCGTATTAAGTCTTCCTTCTCTTGCGGCTAGGTTATCGGCCTCGTCATTTCCTCTTGACGGCCCTTAGGATACCCTTAGGATGGAATGGCGAGGTGATTTTGTATTCTAAGTCCTCTTACTATCATGTAAATAAATAAAATAATAAATAAATATTCTTGGACATTTCACACAACGCCATCTCGTCCCAAGTTAAGCAACTTAATGCTTGTGTTATGGTAACGAGATGGATGATAAACTACTTATATATTTTTTTTTTTTGTAAATACATACATATTATAGATAGAAATGACACCCAGACTCCGAGCCAGTGCCTCTGGTTTAGACAAAGACACTGGCCCGACCCCGGAATCGAACCCGGGACCCGTTGATCCAAAGGTGGCACATCTGACCACTAGACCAACGAGGCAGTCATTGTCAATTGCGGTAAAAATTGTGAACGATGAGGAAATATGCCACAAATATAATTCAGCTTTAATGATTTCTGTCCCAACAAGTATAATAACGTCATGCGAGACAATAAGTTCCTGTTATTATGTTGATAATTCTAACCCCAGACGGTTATAGCATCTGAATGTATTTATTAAAAACAGTATGTCAAATTCATACGGACTCGATAAATGGAACACTCACACATGCAAGCCTACCACAGATACAACATATAGTTTAATTCCGGCTGTGCAGTCCCATCAAGTGATCCATTTATTTTATGTATAAGATAAACTTCAGACCTCTTTTGAGTGCAATAAGTTTCATTTCAGAGTATCTTCTCACTACTGAACTCTACGAAATTGTAATGAGATTTTTGCACATTTTTATGAGACGGATCTGAATCTCGGTAACAGTTCTGAAGTGATCTGGTTAAGGTGGACTGTCCATCACGCACATATCGTGCTGTATGTGCAATCCATGCTAGTAAGTTTGTCCATGTGGTGATGGATTTAAAGCACATATTGTCAGCATTCCATTCCATTCTGAGGGTGTCGTAAGAGCTGACTAAAGGAAATTACATGGCAGAAAATCTAACTTGGAACAAAACCTGATGCCAACCCGTCTGGTAAGCATGGCACTATAAACTAGATTCCCTCCTGTTTTCTTGGATTAGACGTGGCCCTACTGAGCAGTCGGTCATTTATTGGCTGAAATGATGATGATGAAGTTATAGTGCATTCAACTTCCTACTGCGGACTAAGTAGATAGTATTATTAAAATGCCTAGTGTTGATACTGTTTATCCTTTAAATGCACTGTATTACAGTGTACACAGATATTCATTGTTCCAAAGATATAACACATTCATAACTGTTTCGTCGCTTGTACATTATTAATTGCGCGTTCAAACTCCCGGGCCTGCGGGTTATGAAAAATAAATTTGGGTGTACAACCGAGGGTATAATTATAGCACCTGAAATTAGCGTTTTGTATTCTTCGTTTGATTTGCTTTATTAGTCTGCCTCGTATACATGTCGTATTTTAAATGTTTTTATGCATTTTCATGAATTTCCTTAAGCATGATTAAAAATAAATTGCGTTTTCCAATTTCTTATACAGAGTTGATATGACAGAGGGGCATTAAATTACACTACGTATACTATATGTGATTAGTATGAATTCGAAACGGTACAAAAAAAATACACGTGATTTTTCATGGGGGCGGTGGAGGGGTAGTCTTAAACCTCACCAGGTATCACAAAGGGGGAGGGAGGTGTTAAAAAATGTTAAAAAAACATCACGTGAGTAATTGACAGCCCCTAAGGTTATAATAAACGATGCGTTAGGCATAAACATCTGTTATGTATGAAAGATACAACATGTTCAACTGAGGCAAAAATTTAAAAAATCATTTGCGGCTATGTTATTGCTCCAATTTAATTTATTTTTGGTACAGAGCCTGGTAATGATACCTAGTATAGGCAGTTAAAAAAATGCCCCTATGTCGTATCAACCGTGTATGTCTTTGTAAGCGTATTAAACTTTGTTTTAATTAACATGAGCCAGAGAAAATATATCATGCCAGAAAAAAATATTACCTCTTGCCGATATGTCTTCGAAAAAGCCTGACATAGGCATCGATTTACATTATTTTACAGAATGTCCAAGAAAATAATATTTATAGACTCCATTCCATATAGTTTAATTGTATCACTTAAGGATTCGATGCCTGCGAACAGTTTCATCTATAAGGTAAACTAGTAACAAATATATATTGAGACTAGCGGCCCGTCCCGGCTTCGCACGGGTGCGATGTTACCCGCGGGTAACGCCGCGGGGCGAAGCTAGTAAAAAAAAGTTGCCTAAGTTACTCCTTATATCATCAGCTACCTATCAGTGAAAGTCCCGTCGAGATTAGCCGGAACAAACAGACAGACAGACAGACAGACAAAAAATAAAAATATTTTGGTCTATGTACTGTGTATACATACTAACGTATTTTTATTGGCCAAAGTACCATAATTTATATTGATTGGTCATTAAAAATGAATGTTCGCTGTAATAATTCTTATGTCGTCTATAATGACCCGAAACCTACATGTAAAAAAGCAACTACAGTAAATAAAATAAAAATAAATAAATAAAATAAATATCCTTGGACATTTCACACAACGCCATCTCGTCCCAAGCTAAGCAACTTAATGCTTGTGTTATGGTAACGAGATGGATGATAAACTACTTATATACATTTTTTTTTAAAATACATACATATTATAGATAGAAATGACACCCAGACTCCGAGCCAGTGCCTCTGGTTGTAGACAAAGACACTTGCCCGACCCCGGAATCGAACCCGGGACCCGTTGATCCAAAGGCGGCACATCTAACCACTAGACCAACGAGGCAATATAATATACCGCCTGACTAGAGTGGCACAGTAGGCTAATTTGCCGCCATGTCACTTCCCCTTAATATGGTTGAGGAGACCGATGGCTGTCACATGCGTTATACTTGTGAACAGGTGCTGCTGTTTGGGGTTGGTCGGCTCACTGGACCAAGGAAGATTTTATTTTATTTCATTAAAGTTTGTTTTGTTTTGTTTTAATATTCACATTTCAGCTGACGCCTTCCAGATCCGATAGAACAGTTTGTTTTAAGGAATTTGTTGGGTAAATATATACATATTACATTATGAATAGGACCGCAAAGTAATAAAAAAGAAAAAATTACAAGCCCTCTGAGTTTCTTGCCAGTTCTTCTCAGCAGTGGTCGCGTTCCGAACTGGTGGTAAAGTATATTACTTTGCATTGTATAAATTTTATTAATATGTTGACAATTTGTAAGTGTCCATTGTGTCCTATCTTACTAATATTATAAACGTGAAAGTTTGTAAGTATGGATGGATGGATGGATGTTTGTTACTCTTTCACGTAAAAACTACTGAATGGATTTTAATGAAACTTTACAATAATATAGCTTATACATCAGAATAACACATAGGCTACACGTTATAAAGATACTAGCGACCCGCCCCGGCTTCGCACGGGTGCAATGATGCATTTATTGTTCTTAAAAACCTTCCTCTTGAATCACTCTATCTATTAAAACAAACCGCATCAAAATCTGTTGCGTAGTTTTAAAAATTTAAGCATACATAGGGATGGACAGATGACATCGACTTTGTTTTATACTATGTAGTGATTATGTGAATTACAACAATATACTTCTTCTTCTTCTTAGATTAATGGCTTGTCATGTAACAACAATATAAACAAGTCGAATTCAAAATTTCTAATTGTCAAATTTTCGACCATATTAAACTATAGACAACATAACGTTTCGCTGTCAGTTGCGTTTTGTTAAAGTAGGTTTTATACGGACCCCCCTCGACTGTGCTGCCACCTTGCTGTGGTGAGGGGGTTGAGTGCCTCAATGATCCGTGGGGTCATACCGGCCAGGGCCTCCCATGCCGGGCGGGCCCACGGGGAGAGGTGAGACGAAGAGCGGCACCCAGCGTCGTGGCGGGTTGCGGCTCCGGGGACTCCTCTGTCCTCAGAGCCACCACCGACGAAAGCCTCGATGACTGAGGGCGTCCCAGTATACCGGGACGCCATCTCTGATAGTCGCTTGCCCGCGTTGCGGGCACCACGCCGGGGCGTCACAGTAGAATGCGTTTACGCGAACTTGTGGCGCCCCAAGCGCGTCGTGTGAGGGTATGCCGCTGGGGTTTTAGTGGGTAAACGACTCTTGGGTAGACGACCCTTGTCGGAGTCCCACATAATCACCGACCTTTCCCCCGGGGTGCGGTGGTATGCATAAAGCATTTCCCCAGCGAAACCAAAAAAAAAAAGGTTTTATACGGACGGGATAAAAATCTCAGGTATCCTATGTCCAACTTTCTTTTTGTTTTAAATATTTATAATGCGGAACAAAGTTCGCCGGGTCAGCTAGTGCAAAATAAATGATTTGACTTTGACTTTTGACCTTCGAGGTGTTGCTAAGCAGTAGGTTTCTGTGCTGAAATGATAATGGTTTCGATGGGATAAATGTTTATTAAGTACCGCAGGAGAAGTCTCCGTTCAGAAAACACTCTGAGAATCACCCCAGTGGACCCGGATCGTATTTCTCAGGCAATCGATAAGTGGCGAAACGTGTCTAACGCGGGCTGTAATGTCTGCTGCTAATAGTGTGTGAAATAGGGGCGAGACCTTTCGTGGCTACGTTAATAGTCCGTTTCAGCTCATAAATTACCCACTACTAATTCAGGCCTCCACCAAAATCATGGAGGGAAATTAGCCTACTTTACCACGCTGGAAGGAAATGATAAAGCCGAAAACTTTTTTTTTTACATAATAATAGGCTTACGTTTGCCCACGATCTCGCTTGATGGAAGGCGAAGATGAGGCCTAAGATGATACACGTTTGCCTAGAAGGTGTCTCTTCACTTTGGCCTAGACGTAAGAGAAGGAAAACTTGATCTGAAACCTTTTTTTATGCCAACCCTCACGTGCATGACACAGTAGGCTAATTACCCTCCATGTAGTTGGAGGAGGCCCGACTCAGCGATGTCATCTACTCAGACCATAGTAGTAGTAGTAATGTGAGGAAGGAGAATTTTAAAAATTGTTTCAAGTCAGACTTTATAATTGGAACATTACCAGAAAAACATCTATTGACTCGCCATCAGTTGTATAAACAGACTGTATTCACATTTAACACATTATCTGGTATTTCCGTGTAACCGAAAAAAATGCAAATGGTTTGCAGTAGTTGTACCTATTTTCTATTGAAAAATACTTTCAGTCATATACAAAGTAAATAAACGCAAAAGAAGCATTTCTGTGTTTAAAATAGTTTTCTATGTTTACGACTTTCGTCGTTTCAGCCCATAAATGACCCACTTCTGAGTCGGGCCTCCTCCAAATTCATGGAGGGAAATTAGCCCACTGTGTCACGCTGGCAAGACGGGTTAGGCATAGGGTTTGTATCAAGTTTTCCTTCTCATACGTCTAGGTAATCTGCCTCTTACGATCTTTTATAGTCGCCTCTTACGACACCCTCAGGATAGTGTGGGTTGGTTACATTGTGTATTCTAAATCCGTCACCACGCCATTACGTCTGTCGAAATATTTCGATTACTCTCTCATATTTGAACATTTTCAAATATGAGAGAGTAATCGACATATTTGTGAACCTAAAATTTTACTACAAATTGGTAGTTGCAGTGAAAACCAAGTATCGTAGAAACTTAGTATTATCTGTTCTGTTATGTTACTTCAGTTCTTTGCGCTTATTTCTGTAATTTCGTCACGATTTGGACCTTAATGTTAAGAGTAACAGTCTCGCTTATTTTTGCCTGAAATTTGCAAACAGTATCTTTATCATTCATCACCATCACCAGCCCACTATAGTGCACTGCTGGACATTGACAGGACCGCCATGAGAGTGGCATGTCTTCAGCTTGACTCACTCGCTTGTCTTTATCATTACTTATCAGCCCATACACGACCCACTGCTGAGTCGGGCCTCCTCCAACTACACGAAGGGTAATAAGTCTACTGTGCCACGCTCGCCAGACGGGTTGGCACAGGGTTCCGTATCAAGTTTTCCTTCTCTTGCGGCTAGGTTATCGGCCTTATCATTTCCTTTTGCAGGCTCCTACAACACCCTTGGGATGAAATGGGGTGGTGATACAATGTATTCTTAATTTATTGTTTCGTAATTTTGAACCGCATTCCGAACCAGTGGTAGATGGTAAATGTTGAAGTATCACCTTCATGGATTCAACACAGCACAGGCTGTTTGTAAATATATTGTTTGAATATTTGTCAAGTTTATTCTATTGTCTTGTGTACTCCATTATCTTGTTATGTCGTGTTGTTTTACCATTTTATATATTTTATTTATTATACTTACTACGAAGCTTCCACCGTGTTTTGCATACTCTGCCATGACCCCCTAACAAGATATGGCCCAGAAGACACTCTTTGAAAACTGGTAGTGTATTGTATAATAAATAAAAGTACAATCGGCGAAAAAATGTCTAATCTACGTATAGAACTATTGTTGGGAGATAACTACGATAGTTGGAAAATACAGGTAGAGGCATTGTTAACAAGATACGATTACTTGGAGTATGTAAGTGGAGAAAAGCCAAAGCCGAAGGATGATGATGCTGCAAAATTATCATGGGATATTGCGGATAGAAAAGCAAAATCTGAATTGATATTGGCATTGGATCCGAGCGTAGTTCGTCATGTTAAAAAGGTGACAACGGCACGAGATGTTTGGCTGAAGTTAGAGAGTTTGTTCGCATCACGAGGCCCTGCGAAGAAAGCAACCTTGATGAAAAGGCTCATGTTGCAGAAAATGAGCGAAAATCAAAAGGTGGGCGAACATCTCGATTATTTTTTCGAAGCTGTCGAGAAACTCGAGGACATGGGCATTGTAATTCATGACGATTTACTAGCGATAATGCTATTATATAGTCTGCCGGCTAGTTATGAAAATTTTAGATGCGCCATTGAGTCTAGGGACGAGCTTCCGAAGCCTGAACAACTGAGGGTAAAAATCTTGGAAGAGTACAATTCAAGAGGAAATACCGATGTTGAAAGTAAAGAAGGCGTTATGTATATAAATAAACATCAGAAGAAGGGGCATAAAGCTGGAAATGGCAAAAATGTTAAATATAAATGTTTTAAATGCCATACATATGGACATAAGGCTTCAGAATGTAAGAAGAAGAAGGGAAGTACTGTCGAAACCGGGTGTGTAGAGTCATACGATCGTGAAAAGTGTGAATATTCTGAAACTTTAACCAGTGTTGAAATTTCAGATAGCCGTGCTGTTGATATCAAAAGTCGACATGAGTGGATTTTTGATAGCGGCTGCACTTCTCATATGTGCAATGACGAGGCAAGGTTTGATGAGGTACTACCATCGAGTCAAAAGTTAAAATTAGCCACCGATTCTATGACGACCGTGCAAGGTAAGGGTACAGTTAAGATATTAGCATGCAATGATGAGGGTACGCGTAAAATTCAATTTGCAGATACGTTATTAGTTCCCGATTTACGTAATAGTCTCATTTCGATCGCCAAACTCACTGAACGAGGCTGTAAGGTCAATTTTGAACGTGACGTTGCGTATGCCATCAAAAATGGTGAGGTAAAGCTAACCGCTGATCGGCGAGGAGATTTATATTATTTGAGGGAGGCCGATGTTTCAGCATCAGCAGTAACTGCGAATAATGTGGATCTGTATGGATGGCACGAGCGTATGGGTCATTTGAATGCGAGGGATCTTATGAAAGTACTGAAGAAATCGGGCATAGGCCCATCTAAGGCCAATATTGACTTGCGTGATTGTGACGTGTGTGCTAAGGGAAAAATGATTTCGTTGCCTTTTGTGAAGTCCAGAAAACCCTGTAATGATAAACTAGAAATAGTGTATTCCGATGTTGTTGGGCCAATGAGAGCTAAATCGAACGGAGGCAACAAATATTTTGTCACTTTTATAGACGACTGTACTCGTTGGTGTGAAGTATTTATGATACGAAATAAAAGTGACGTACTGTCAAAATTCAAAATTTATAAATGTCATGTCGAAAACTTGACAGGCAGGAAAATAAAAACATTTCAAACGGATAACGGTACGGAATACAAAAATAAAATTTTTGATGAATTTTTACTAACCAATGGAATTCAAAGGCGTTTTACAACTCCGTACACGCCGCAAAGTAATGGTGTTGCGGAGCGGATGAACCGTACTTTACTCGAAACAGCAAGATGCATGATTTTATCGTCAGGAATGCCAGCAAGCTTTTGGGCAGAAGCAGTAGCCACTGCATGTTATTTACGTAACAGATGTCCAACAAGCAGTTTAAATGGGGGGATTCCTTATGAGAAATGGTTCGAAAAACCTATGAACGTAAGTTACTTGAAAGTTTTTGGTACCAAAGTTCATGTTTTAAATAAAGAACCAGGAAAAGATAAATTTGCTTCACGAAGTGTTGTTGGTTATTTTGTAGGATATCCAGCCGAATCTAACGGTTACAAGATATGGATACCAGAGAGTAAAAAGTTCATCGTGTCAAGGGATGTCAGATTTCAAGAAGGCAAGAAATATCTTGACAGTGAAAGCAAGACATCGTATCAGCCGCTTCTTGAATCACAGTGTGATAAGGATACTGTGAGGAAGACTGTTGAATTTCCATTGGAGGTAAAGTCAGATGTACCATTAAATCCAACTGAACTAATTCAAAGAGATGTGTCATTGAGTCAAGAACAGAGTCAAGAACCGTCGACTACACCAATTGTAGAGCCGTGGACATTGCGTGAGGTGCCAAGTACACCAGTGACATCAAATGAGCTACCGTCGACACCAAGTACAGAAGGTATGGAAGATACAGAGATTTGTGAAAGGAGGGTAACTCTGAAACGAGGACCTGGAAGACCTAAAATTGAGAGAGGACACGTAGGACGACCTCGAAAAATCTACAATATGGTCGAAGTATCAGAAAATAGCGAGGGTGAATCTTCAGTGGACGAATTCGTGGATACTGATGATTTTGCTGGGGCTATTGAGACCTCATTGAAGGATGCTTTATCAAGTGACGAGAAGAGTCAGTGGGAGGAAGCAATTCTGAGCGAAATACGGAGATTGGTGAAAAATGACACATGGAAAATCGTTAAGAAACCGTTTGACCGCAATGTTGTAGGATGTCGGTATGTACTGACGACGAAGCTTAATGTCGACAAAACTGAGAAAAAGAAGGCGAGACTTGTCGCAAAAGGATATAGTCAACAACCTGGCCTTGATTATCACAGGACATTCGCACCAGTGGCAAGGATACGTTTGTTGGTCGCATTAGCTGTTGAAATGGACATGGACATCGATCAATTAGACATTAGTACGGCATATTTGAATGGTGATCTGAACGAAGATATTTATATGAAAGTCCCAGAGCTGCTAAAGGAAAGTTTAGAAAAACTTGTAAAAGTTGACGGTCGTAACAGTACGACCGGTAAGAGAGCAGCGAAGATGCTTGAAGAAATGAGAGAAGGTGGAAACACCTGTCTTTTAAAAAAATCTCTGTACGGCCTAAAGCAAGCCGGACGACAGTGGAATGTGAAACTAGACTCGAAACTGAAAGAGTTAGGTTTAAAACCAACTGTAAATGAGCCCTGCTTATACCACAGGCGAAATAAGGATGGATCTGATATTTTTGTAGTCATTTACGTAGATGATATATTAATAGCTTCACAAAAGAGATTTTATATTGATAATTTCAAGCATGAACTAGCAAAAAGGTTTGAGTTGAAAGATTTTGGCCATGCAACTTTTTGCCTTGGGATTGATATTAAGAAAAATAATGGGCGTTATTATCTGTCACAAGAGAAATATATCAATGATATATTGAAGAAATTTGGCATGGAGAATTGTAAATGTGTCAAGACTCCTATGGAAACAGGAAAACCAGTTCTGAGCGAGAATAAAAAGGAGGAGGGGAAGATATTTCCCTATAGAGAGCTTATAGGATCGCTCATGTACTTAAGCGTGGCAACAAGGCCAGACATAGCAAACGCTACGGCTAAACTGGCACAGTTTGCCGAGAATCCTAACGAAACGCATTGGAGAGCCGCTAAGAGGATTCTACGCTATTTAAAAGGTACTATAAGTTATAGTTTGGTATATAAACAAACTGGGTTATGCATTCATGGCTATGCGGATGCGGACTGGGGAAGTTGTACATATGATCGTCGATCATTTACGGGATATGTATTCGTTTTAGGGGGTGCGGGTATCTCGTGGGCTTCACAAAAGCAACGCATCGTAGCAACATCGACTTGTGAGGCTGAGTTCGTGAGTTTGGCTGAGGCCATGAAAGAGGCTATGTACCTAAATAGTCTGTTGAACGAATTAGGTCTACAGAATTTTTCTAAGGTAAGAATGCATGCTGATAACTTAAGTGCCATTTGCCTAGCCGAAGATAACGGTGTTTATCATGCGAAGAGCAAGCACATTGATATACGTCACTTCTTCGTTAGAGATGTGCTGCGAGAAAATAAAGCGATAACTTTGGAACATTTGGCAACTGATAAGATGCAGATATTCTCACCAAGCCTTTGCCCCGCGTGAGACACGAATCTTTGTCGTATGAATTAGGTTTGTGTGTGCGGACTTAATTAGTTTTTAAGGCGTTGAGTCCATGAGTTGAAGGGGGTGTGTTGAAGTATCACCTTCATGGATTCAACACAGCACAGGCTGTTTGTAAATATATTGTTTGAATATTTGTCAAGTTTATTCTATTGTCTTGTGTACTCCATTATCTTGTTATGTCGTGTTGTTTTACCATTTTATATATTTTATTTATTATACTCCTACGAAGCTTCCACAGTGTTTTGCATACTCTGCCATGACCCCCTAACAGTAAATAATTAATTTTCAATGGTAAATTTTATTATATTTTATTGTTTGACTTGTCAAAAGAGCTCTAATGAGCCAACTTGATTAAATGAGTTTTGATTTGATTTAATCCGTCACCGTACGGTCTATAACATTGAACTCAAACTCAAAAGGAACTTTATTAACGTAGGTTTTATCACAAAACTCTTATCAATCGTCATATTTAAAGACTAGCTTTTGGGCGCGGCTTCGCTCGCGTGGACTTCGAACCCGTGCTTATCTCTATGCATTTTTTTTTTATGAATATAAAAGTGGTTATTGTGACTAAACTATGATAGTTAGATATGTGCTCTCGCGGACTTTTTTGTAGATTTTAATAAGACCTACAAACTCGTAGTACTTCATTTTGTTCTATTGTCAATCGTTTTTGCAGCGCACGCATAAATAGGTTTTCGATTTTACACCTTGGGTTACAAAATCGCAATTTTCATACGGATCCCTAATTCTTTTGAAAATAAAATATAGCCTATAACCTTCCTCGATAAATGGACTATCTAACACTGAAAGAATTTTTGAAATCGGACCAGTAGTTCCTGAGATTAGCGCGTTCAAACAAACAAACAAACAAACAAACTCTGCAGCTTTATATATTAGTATAGATAACATCATCATCCTACGACGCTCGTACCACGCTAGGTGGTAGTCTCCATACAAACCTATCAGTCGTCATATCTACAGCCACACCTTTCCTAAACAATTCCTCACTCTTACAATTCATTATCTCTTTTGATCTCCCACAACCCTTGCGTCCACCCACATTCATGCTGAAACTACCACCGGATCGGAATGCTGCTGAGAAGAGCCGGGAAGAAACTCTGTAGTTGTTTTTTTCAAATCATTGGTCTTGTTTATTCATTAGCGAATCTTTCGTTATGGCTACGGGTTTTTTTACACCTAGTATATATTTTTTTATTTTTTTTAATATCCTTGGACATTTCACACAAAGCCATCTTGTCCCAAGCTAAGCAACTTAATGCTTGTGTTATGGTAACGAGATGGATGATAAACTACTTATATACATTTTTTTTTTGTAAATACATACATATTATAGATAGAAATGACACCCAGACTCCGAGCCAGTGCCTCTGGTTTAGACAAAGACACTTGCCCGACCCCGGAATCGAACCCGGGACCCGTTGATCCAAAGGCGGCACATCTAACCACTAGACCAACGAGGCAGTCATGAAAAAAACATACTTTGTACATAAGTACTTTGTACAATGTACATAAGAATTTATTAGGGTAAATAATTCAGCAGTACAATATCTCGCCGGTCAGCTCCATTTCCCTGATCGAATAACATTTTAATTAACCGCAGAAAAAGCCCAAAATTAATTACAGCCACAGCCCGACTACACTCAATTTTCTGATATAATCCAATACATCAACGTAGGGCTACGCCTATACATATATATAAATAAAATCGAAACGTCTGTTTGTTGAATCAAAATAATAGAATTATTTCTAAGTGTACGTAACATATTTTTTTTTTTTTTTTTTTACGTCGGAGTTCCTCATGGATTCCCGGCCGTTGGGAACTGGCCGGGGTATGTGGGACTCCGGGGCCGGGGTATGTGGGACACCGGGAAGGGTACGTAACCTATAACAACATGACAATTTATCACAGGTATGCCTGTCCGCTTGCTTTGTTTGTGAAACAGTTGAACCGATTGGATTTAGAGCACATCTTCACAACACCCTATTCTATTTTGCGGGCGTCGTAAGGGCAAGCGTTGCACTTTAGGCTTTCTAATTTTTTTTTAAACGAAACCTCTGCACTTGTTATAACCTGTATCGTGGGGGAAGTTTACAAACATGTAATTCACGAGCACAAGTTACACCCAGACTCCGAGCCAGTGCCTCTGGTTTAGACAAAGACACTTGCCCGACTCCGGAATCGAACCCGGGACCCGTTGATCCAAAGGCGGCACATCTAACCACTAGACCAACGAGGCACTCAATCAAATCAAAGTCTTCAATGTTTCTTTCTTCAATATTGAAACGTTAGGACAGCCCTATTCCACGCTGGGGGCTATTACACTCTGATGGTTGATATCTCCAAATTAAAAACGCTTGGCGTCGACTTTTTTAATCGAAGCCGTTCACCGGGCCGCGATTACTTTTGCTTCGACAAACTGACAGGTATATTTAAAAGGGCTTTCCCTTTTAAATATACCTTGTAATATACCCGGCGCGTTTTATTCAATTTTACGCGCTACGTCGAAATGAGAATTGACAGATCAGCTACAGATCAGTTCGTTCCGCTGTCGGCTCTTACAACACCTTCAGGATGAAATGGGGTGTATTTAAATTACTTTTTTGGCATAATCAGAATACCCACCCACATTATACCCGACCCCACGATGTCGTGCGAGGCCACTAAATAAGATCGTCAGTGTTAGGCGTCGCCTATTGACCTGCCCGTATGGTGATGGATTCAGAATACATAGTGTCACCACCCCATTAGATCCTGAGGGTGTCGTAAGAGTCGACACCAGGCCGAAAGCCTAGCCGCAGGAGAAGGAAAACTCGATACGAAACCCTATGCCAACCCGTCTGGTGGCGTGGCACAGTAGGCTAAACCCTCCCTGTTATGGGAGGAGGCCCGACTCAATAGTAGGGCATTTATGGGCAGAATAGTAGTAGTAGTATCTACTTTTGCAGCGACAAGTGAAAGCATGATTCTATATCTCCTGTATGAGCGTAATTCCGCCCTACCTTCTCTTGTAGTACCCAGAATCTCTAGCCACAACTGAAATAATGTTTTTTAAAAACCACTGCCTTTGTTAGCCTGGCACGATGAGCTATCTGCCTTCCATTAAATGCGAAGCCTTAGCAATGGACCGTGATGTCCCCCTTTCCTGACCAGCCCTTTCTACCCTCCTTCAAAATAGCTACTTACTACTATTTCTCAGCCAATAAGTGACTCACTTCTTCCAACTACATGGAGGGCAATTACCCTTCTGTGCCACGCTGGCCATACGGGGTTTCGTAACAAGATTTCCTTCTCTTGCGGCTAGATTTTCGATCTTACCATTTTTCTTTTGTCGGTTCATACGACACGCTCAGAATGAAACTGGGTAGCGGCACTAAGTATTCTAAATCCGTCACTACACAGAAAGAGCGAGAGAAAAGTAGCTATTTAAAGAAAATGCAGGGTAAGATAAAGTGCTTTTATTCAATACAGAATTTTCACATACTTCGTCAATTACAAAAACATCAACAATTACCAGAAACTAAATCACATGCACCTATGACAGACAGCCTACAGCGCAAAGCTAACAGGGTGCTTAGAGGCAGTTCACATAGCACAACAAACGCGCGTTTTTATTACGGAACAGAATACACAAATCTATTGCCACTAGTATAACGAACGGATTTTTTTTTATATTATCCCAGCAATACACGTTGGCCGAGCTTAGGCCAACGAGAGCGTAGGCAATTTAATACAAGGCAAGTGCTACTGCCTACACGTTGGGCAAGTGTATCGAAACCAATTAGGCGACCGAAACCGAGCGATGGCCAGACAATGCAAATATACCGTCTATACGTTGGTATTGGCGTTCACTCAGCAATGCTAGGCCAACGTATATTGCTGGCTTTAACTGTAACTAATATAGACATGTATAATTCTTAACATGGTTATTTTGTGAATTGGTTATTTTACTTTGAAAAGGTAACCTAAGCACCCATTAGTACATAATTGACGAGTGACAACGTAGGCAATTAATGTGCGGATAAAAATTAAAAATATTCTAATAGAGTATTTTTAACAATATCAGTCCTTACTTAATACCTATAAGGGTCATCTATTTAACTTTAAGACCTGGACTATACTTCGATTTCTATCTGAGTTATCTAACAAATAAATAAGGTAACTTATCTAAGGACGTAAATGGACTGGAGAAGCGACTTTGAGACGTGTCTACAGTCCGTTTGACGCCTGTACATCTTTGAAGTTGGAACCAATTAAAGGCATTCCACCCCGACGAGCAACACCTTTTCAGTGACTATGACGAGTCCTTATCTCACTTCTTGCTTTATTTGAGCTTCTTACAAGCGTGTCAAACTCGTTACTCAGTAAAAAAGTAATTAATTTTGATCTTTTTATGTATTGTTACATGTGAGCGTTGTCACGCGATTGTTATAAACTGGATACTCGTTCAGTAAATTAAAATAAATATTATGGCAATAATTACGTCCCAACAGGCTCTGTAGCCAAATGGCTTTCGAAACGCTTTGCTAGAATAGAAAATTAAACGTATGAGATTGACAGAATCTGTCAATGTTAATCCCATACATTGATGAGTTCGTCCCTTGGATAGGCCACCAGTCATACAATCAAGTATCAAACGCCATCGCTTCATAGCACGTCTTACATAATCAAAATCACATTTTTGCTTTCTCACATTACCAGAAACTATAGAATAAATAATATACACTGTGTCACTTACAAGTTAACTATAAAGAAGTAGGATATTCATGTTCCAATTAACACTTCGTTGACGTGTATTCGTCGCGCGTTTGGTCGTCGGTGTGTAAGGCCCTTTACAAGTTGAGTCTAGACTGCGTTGCCTGCACTGTGCACGTTGCCGTTCAGAGGAATAGTGTTGAACTCGTCGTCGAGGTCGTCAGTTTTCCTGCACCAAAAGAAACACAGAAACGTTTATAAAAGATATTTCTTATTTTGTGTTTACATTTTTAAACGGCTGATGCGATTCGAAATAAAAGGTGACATTAAAACCTTTACCACACCCAAAAAAGAAAACTAAGGAGTAGCTTAGGAGCCTTGACCGGTCTTAAAAGACATAGTGTCACCACCCTATTCCATCCTCAGTGTGTCGTAAGGGCCAACAAAGGGAAATATCAAGACCGAAAGCTTAAGAAAAGACAAGGAAAACTTGAAAGGTAACCCTGTACTAACCCGTCTGGCCAGCGTGGCTTAGTAGGCTAATTGCGCTCCATGTAGTTGAAGGAGGCCTGACTCAGCAGTGGGTCATTTATGGGCTGAATACTAGTAGTAGTAGTAATGTCGCGGGTTCGATTCCCGCACGGAATAAATATTTGTACGACCTACAAGTATTTGTTCCGGGTCTGGGTGTTTTCTATCTCTAATATGTATGTATTTACAAAAAAAAATTATATATGTAGTTTATCATCCATCTCGTTATCATAACACAAGCATTAAGTTGCTTAGCTTGGGACGAGATGGCGTGGTGTGAAATGTCCAAGGAAAGAAAAAACAACATTTATTTTACCTGAAATTTCGCATACAGTATCTATATCAGCAGTACCATCGAGCCTTTCGTTATGGTTAAAGGGTTTTTATTACAACGTATATAGTTTTTTAATACACAATGTCACCAACCCATACCTTCCTGAGGGTGTCGTAGGACGCGACTAAAGGAACGCAAGAGGCATATCACCTAGCCGCAAAAGAAGGAAAACTTGAAACAAACCCTGTGCCAACCCGTCTTGCCAGCGTGGCACTGTAGGCTTTCCGCTCTTTCCCTCCGTGAACTTGGAGGAGGCCCGACTCAGTAGTGGGTCATTTATGGGCTGTAATGATGATGATGATGATGTACATAGTCGAAGTTATGCATATCCCGCTATCAGATGAGATCAAATCTCGCATGTTTTTGCAGCGAAAACATCTGAATTATTCGCAGAGGCTTTCAAGTCAACAGCGAGTCTCATAAATAAAGGCGGGTCTGACATCGTTCAATAGTTTAATGCATGCCTTGTTTAACGTTGAGCTTTTTATGTGTACGCTAGGATATTCCGACGGCATTTCACGTATTTTGTGCTACGTTTATTTTCGACAAAATCCAAGAGATATTGGAATTCAAAACAGCTGTAAAATACGACAAGGTATTTCGAGCAGGGCATCGTTAAAATTCAGTATCGGGGTTTGTTTTTCGACGTAGAATTTAAATGTTATTTGAAATGGGTTTAAACAAACTATAAACAGATTCTGTTTAAAACGAAATTAATTAAGGTTTAAAATAGTCTTGCCCAATATTAAATCTGAATGGCTACATTTGAATTTAAATACAAGAATGTAAAACAGATGCGTGATTTATGTACTAAAACGTATAAGTGTAAAATTTTAAAATATTTAATAGCCAGAAACACCTTTAGACGTTTTATTTATATATTCTTAATATTATCATCATTTAATTTTTAGCCTAAAGACGCCCATTACTAGACATAGGCCTTCCCCAAGGGCTTGTCCTGTGCCGCCCGCACCCATCATTTAATAAATAATAAATATCCTTGGACATTTCACACAACGCCATCTCGTCCCAAGCTAAGCAAACTTAATGCTTGTGTTATGGTAACGAGATGGATGATAAACTACTTACATACATTTTTTTTTTTGTAAATACATACATATAATAGATAGAAATGACACCCAGACTCCGAGCCAGTGCCTGTGGTTTAGACAAAGACACTTGCCCGACCCCGGAATCGAACCCGGGACCCGTTGATCCAAAGGCGGCACATCTAACCACTAGACCAACGAGGCAGTCGGCAACATTAACCAGGTCATCGGTCCACTGTACGGGAGGCCCATCAACACTGCCCTTTTCGGAACGCGGTCGCGACTCGAGGACTTTTCTGTCCCATCGGGCATCGGTCCTGCGAACTATTTCATCCTGAGGGTGTCGTAAGAGTCGACAATAGGACATGACATGGTCGATAACCTAGCTGCAAGTGAAGAAAACCTTATTAGGAAACCGCTGGCCAGCGTGGCACAGTAGGCTAATTTCCCTTTATGTCAATGGAGGAGGCCTGACTCAGTAGTGGGTCAGGTCTAGTAGTAGTCCCATGGCGATACAGTCAGGGCCCACGGGGCAGCAAGCGCGGGACGGTACACCCCGGGGACGTTTAGTGGGTATGCCTACGTCTCCTGACAGAGGCGGGGGGGACTCCCACACACCCCCTGTTGGCCATCTCCAGGCTGGCAGGGATAGTCCATAAAGGATTTTACCCCGTGCAAAAAAAAAAAAAGGTCTAGTAGTAGTAGTAAGTATACAGTTGATTAGTATATCCAACCTTCATTTCAATTAGGGACGAGCCTAGCCATTAATCTAATTAGCATCAAATATAGTACCTTAATAGTTAATAACACAAAGTTTTGTCATCCTTAATATCGGGGCAACATCTACAATGAGACAAAACTCGACGAAATCCGGATCCATTGGATAATTACTTCACGCTGAAACGTAAATTACTTCGGGATCTTTTCAATTGAAGACTCCTATTAAATATAAGATTTAAGGAGATTCTGTTGTACGACAGCGTTTCACTTCACTTATTTCTTAGTGGCTTGCCATGTTAGAGATTTAGAGATTGTTTCGGATTTAAATTATTTCCGTCTTATTAATATTCTAGCTTCCGAATGTGGATTACTACCATTTTGTCGACTTTGTTGCCACTATCATAATTATTGAAGGCCTCACTCACCAGTCTCGTAGGTATAATAGGCTGCGATACAATGTAAGTAACTAATCTAAGGTGACGGATTTAGAACACATAGTGTGACTAACCTATTCCATGTCGTAAGAGCCGAAAGGAAAACACAAACTCGTTAACCTCGCCACAAGAGAAGGAAATCTTGAAACGATACCCTATATCAAACCCTCTGGCGTGAAATACAGGATATTTACCCTTCATGTGATTGGAGGAGGCCCGACTCAGCAGTGGGTAGGTAGGTAGGCCAGCGCGCAAGTATATTTTTGCGCCTAGGAGTCGCACTTATCCCCGTTAATCCCAAAGGGCCAGGTCTCCATGAGAACTTTCGACGAAAGAAAAAACCTCTGTCCTCTTACAGCGAGCGCGACGCCTTATCAGGAGTGTTTTATAAAGGGATTAAACCGGGCATTATCCGGAAGATAAACAAAAGTTTACGCATTTATTAGATTGGTTTACAATTACGTTACAGTAACTTGAAAAGTTTACGCTTTCTGATTAACAAGTTTTAGGCGGAAATCAGTTCGGTAATGGAGTCTTTTTCTTGGAAAATATTTAAACATAGCAATAGGACCATTGTCCATTCAGCCATTAATGAAATTTAAGCTCTTGAAGAAAAATTATAGCCCATAAGGGTCCCTGAGCATGCTCTCCTATCTAAAATTAATATTTAAATTTAATATTTAAAGGTTTACTGCTTATCCTTGGTGGTAGGGTAATGGCCCGGCTAGCTATCACTCTCACATCTACTCGTAAGTATTAAGCAGTTTTACTGTGTTTCGTCATGTGTATGTGAGAGCCGGTGCCCGTCAGAGCATTTCTTTGAATTGCCTGCTCCATCTTAGACCCTGTCGTTGCTTTCATTGCGAGCCTAGGATCAAAGGCATTACAGTAACGAATAAAAAACTTTACTTAGAACTTTGTCGTATTTCTTTCCTTTCAACTGTTCACAAAACACGGCGACCATTCATATACTCGTACAGAGTTGATATGACAGAGGGGCATTCAATTACACTACGTATACTATATGTGATTAGTATGAATTCGAAACGGTACAAAAAATACACGTGATTTTTCATGGGGGTGGAGGGGTAGTCTTAAACCTCACCAGGTATCACCAAGGGGGAGGGAGGGGTTAACAATGTTAAAAAAACATCACGTGATTAATGGACAGCCCCTAAGGAAATGATCCTGTTAGGAAAGATACATCATGTTCAAATGAGGCAAAAATTTAAAAATCATTTGCGGCTAAACTATAATTAATTGATTTTTGGTACAGAGCCTGGAAATGAAACCTAGTATAGGCAGTTAAAAAAAATGCCCCTATGTCGTATCAAACCTGTATAAGTAACATGAAAAAAGGACAGATAACATTAATTTTGTATCCTATACGCCACAAAAACCAGTTTTCTGTGAGGTTTTCCTTCGCTAATTAGCTAACATGTCTAGCTTGATAAATGAGAACAAATCAAAATAATTTACCACGTACATTAGCATTTAAATTTTGTTATAAACTATGTAGTGATACGCACATAATATGTATGCTCCGTGTAGTGACGTGTTTTGATGAATTGAGAATACATTGTGCCACCACCCCATTCCATCCTGAGGGTGTCGTAAGAGCCGACAATAGGAAATAACAAGGCCGAAACCGTAGCCGCAAGGGAAGGTAAACTTAATACGATACCCTGTGCCAGCACGTCTGATTACGGTAGGCTAATTAGCCTCCATGTGATTCACGTAATTTCCATTAGAAGGTTACTATTGTTGACTAGACCTGGCTGATGTTTGGCCCTTTGCAACTATTGCGCGAGTTTGCTCTCACAAATCTGTCTAAATTCCAGTCTTGTACCCAAAAATGGCGAACTAAAAAGAGCAACTACAGAGTTTCTTGCCGGCTCTTCTATGTAGAGGTGCATTCCGCACCGGTGGTAATTAATTTTAAATGGTCAATTTAAAATTTTATTTTATTGTTTGACTTGTAAAAAGAGCTCATAAGACCAAACTTGATTACTTAAATGAGTTTTGATTATTGAAATTTGAAATGAGTAGCAGTACATGAGTATGGATATATCGCACGCTTAGTATTAAAGTGACGAATTAAAAAAAAACATTTTTTTGGCAAATCGATAAAAACACTTTAAAAAACAATAGTTAAATTATTTTTATCGATTCGCCAAAAAAATATTTTTTTGAATTTGGTCACTTTAATACTAAGCGTGCGATATGTACATAAAAGTTCATTACAACTTTTGTACGATAGTATCTTTATTAACTACTTCGGTTTTACTTGTTCTATTTAACTTTTGCACTGCTATGAATACCATATGACGACTGCTCGCGTCCGTAGGCTTTACTCTAGTTACCCTACACGTGCCCCCTGGGTAGTGCTAAATGAGCAGCCAATCCTGGTGGTAGGTTTCGGCCGCAGCTAGTCACCACCCTCCTGCCTAAGCCATACCGCCAAACGATTTTGGTCGTGTTCCGGTATGAAGACAGGAGAAGCTATTTGAGAGGACGGGTCTAAACAAATACGCCGAGTTGGGAACCGGTCTCAGTGCCATTGGTTTGCCACGCCGGGTGCCTGGTCGGGAGGGTAGCGGGATCCGAAGCACGGTGCTCCGCTGGCCGACCGCAGGTAGTTGGGGGCCCAAGTAATGGTCTCGCCAATCGTGAAAGGCTGCCCCGCCAACTCGCGAAAAATCCCGAAGATGCGCTATCGTGCCGGTTGGCGACCGGATGAGAGGACCCGATAGACATCTTTGGGGGGGTTCGGGCGTCCCCGCAGTCTCCAGCCCAGGCTCCCACACGTGTGGTTGACCTCTGTGCATTGCTGGGTGACCAACTCGGCGCTTGTTTAACTTCCGTCTTCTCCGCCTATTCACACTCACAAAATTTAATGGTTAGACAAAGGATAAAGAGCAAGTGTTTACAGCGGAAGCACGTCCTCTCACTTAAAGTGCACCTCTCAAACATCCGAGGTTTGCACTCAAATCTCGTAGCAGTCCATCACCACCTTGAGACTGAGAAGCCACACTTGCTCTGCCTCACTGAGACGCAAATCAGATGTCCATTAGACGCGTCATACTTGCAATACCCAGGGTATACCCTGGAGCACTCTTTTATACCACACGCTGGTGTTTGCTTGTATGTTCGCGATGACATCTGTTGTAAGCGTCTCCGTAACTTTGAGGATCCTAGTTTTTCTAACTTATGGTTACTGGTGGACACAGGCGTTGAACAGATTGTTTACGCCTTGGTCTACCGGTCGCACAGCGGTGATCAGGAGACAACGAGACTCTTCGAACGGCTCAGTGATATGACTGGTGAGGCTCAGCAGCGGTACCCGCGTGCGCAGTTGGTCTTTCTGGGGGACTTTAACGCTCATCATAAAGAGTGGTTGTGCCCATACCAGTTTACGGACCATGCTGGGAGGGAGGCGCGCAAGTTTGCACTATCGCTAGATCTCACTCAGCTGGTCGTCGAACCGACACGCATTCCGGATGTTGCTGGCCACACACCTAATTGCTTGGACCTTCTGCTGACAACCGACCCGGACAGGTATAATGTGTCAGTGTCAGCCCCTTTGGGAACCTCTGACCACTGTCTGGTGAAATCTGTATCGCACTACTCACCGCCCGATCCCAGCCCAAGAGGCTTACGGCGGGTGTGGCGATACAAGTCAGCAGATTGGGACGAGATGCGGCATTTCCTTGCGTCTTATCCCTGGCAACAAGCCTGCTTTTCCTGTGATGATCCGTCGAGCTGCGCGGAAGCCATTACCGATGTCTTGCGTCAGAGTATGGAATATTTTATTCCTTACTCTGATATCGCACTCGGTGGCAAAGCACGCCCTTGGTTTAATGCTGAGTGTGCCAGTGCTGAGGCACATAAACATTCGGCATACCTATCTTGGGCGGATGCTCGTAGCCGCAAAGCTCCGGATGTACACCTTAAAAAGCAGGCTTTTAACAAAATTGCCAAGTCCTGCAAGAAGGTTTTACGGAAAGCTCGTTTCCTCCATGTTGGTCGCATCGGGACTAAGCTTGCTTCGTACCCAGTTGGGAGTAAAGCATTCTGGTCCCTCGCCAAATCGGTGGAGACGAACTTCTGTCAGTCATCACTACCACCATTGCTGAAACCTGATGGGTCGCTAGCTCACACTGCGAAGGAGAAGGCAAATCTATTTGTCTCCCTCTTTGCTGAAAATTCGCGTCTAGATGCTGGTGACGCTGCACCTCCTTCAATGCCTCGCTGCGACACGTCGATGCCAGAGATACGCATCCGTCAGAAAGAGGTGCTTAAAACACTACGTTGTCTGGATGTGAATAAATCTAGCGGCCCCGATGGTATACCAGCAATTGTGTTAAAGACCTGTGCCCCGGAGTTGTCTCCTATTCTTACACGCCTGTTCCGCCTCTCCATGCAGACGGGGCATGTTCCCAAGTCCTGGAAGGTTGCCAACGTCCAACCAATCCCAAAAAAAGGCAATCGTGCCGACCCGTCTAATTTTAGACCCATTTCGATCACCTCCATACTTTGTAAAACTATGGAACGTGTATTGAACACCAAACTCCTTGCATACCTTGAAGGTAACGATCTCCTCAGCGACCGACAGTACGGTTTCCGCCGAAACCGGTCCACTGGGGACCTTCTTGTGTATGCAACACACTTTTGGGGTGAAGCCATCGAGAGACACGGTGAAGCTCTTGCTGTGTCTCTTGATATTACAAAGGCTTTCGACAGGGTCTGGCATGAAAGTCTTTTGGGCAAACTTCCAGCTTACGGAATCCCCGCTAGTCTGTGCTTCTGGATCTCTGACTTCCTGAGGAACCGTTACATCCGAGTAGTCATTGATGGCTACTCATCGGATCAAGTGGCAATTAATGCCGGTGTACCTCAAGGGTCCGTTCTCTCCGCGACTCTCTTTTTGCTGCATATTAACGACCTGCTTAAACCCGGTATTTTTGGGTATGCAGATGACAGCACGGTCACGGAGAGATACGTATCTGATGCCCGGACCACCAGTAATGAGATTCAGTCGCTTAGGGAGGCCATGGTGGAACGTCTGAACCTGACTTTAAAGTCAGTGTCCAACTGGGGCGATGACAATCTAGTCGGGTTCAATGCGACCAAAACACAGGCGTGTCTATTCACCGCAAAGCGGAGTCCGTTCAACTTGACTCCCACTTTCCGAAATGTGTCCGTGCCAATTGCGGGTCGACTCGAGCTTTTGGGCATGAGGTTATGTTCAGACCTTAACTTCGGGAGTTCCATAGAGTCCAAAGCGAAAACTGCAGCAAAGAAACTTGGTATCCTATTTAAGGTGCGTCGGTACTTCACACCTGGACAGCTTCTCACTCTTTACCAAGCTCAGGTCCGCTCAGGTATGGAGTACTGTTCCCACCTTTGGGATGGCTCAGCCAAGTATCAGTTAGCCGCCTTGGATTCTGTGGAGCGCCGGGCCTACAAGCTCATTGGTGATACGCGGTTGGTGCAGGCAAAATTGCAGAGCCTCGAGCACCGACGACGAGTTGCTTGCCTCTGCGTGTTTTATAGGATACATTTCGGTGAGTGTGCGCAGGAATTGCACGAATTAATTCCACCATCCCCTTTCCATCATCGGACATCCAGGCGTGGGGAGCGACTTCATCCTTATGTGGTTGAAATTCCACATATTCGCACTAAGCGTTTCGCTTCCTCTTTCTTGATGCGGACCGCTAAGGAGTGGAACTCGCTTCCTACGTCTGTATTTCCAAGTAAATATGACTTGGATGCCTTCAAGTCTGGAGTGAATAGGCTTTTACTGTCCCAGCGGGTTACACCGTCGGCCTCATCGTCACTTACCATCAGGTGAGATAGAGGTCAACCGCCGGACAGTTGTTAATAATAAAAAAAAAAAAAAAAAAAAAAAGTATGGGGACTACCACCTAGCGTGGAGATGATAATGGTAATTTTAAATATGACGATTTATAAGAGTTTCGTGATAAAACCTACGTAAATAAAGTTTCTTTTGAGTTCGATTTGAGAATTATAAGTGTTTTTTTTGTGTAACAAATATTTACTTGCATACATTCATCGTATATGTTTACTATTTACTACTTAAAAGACTATATATACCTAGGACGTAGGTGTACTCTTTGAAAACATATAGATATATTAGTATATGATCATGAATCTATTTGTCAAAACTAATTAAAAAACCATTCAATGAATAAAAATTACACTAATGTTTAGCTACCTATATTAGTGACATCTACATTTTGTGTTTAGTCATCGATTTATTATACATAGCGACCCGCCCCGGCTTCGCACGGCTAAATTATATATGTATTATACTTAAAAACCTTCCTCTTGAATCACTCTATCTATTAAAAAAACCGCGTCAAAATCCGTTGCGTAGTTTTCAAGATTTAAGCATACATAGGGACGGACAGACGACAGCGACTTTGTTTTATACTATACTAGCGACTCGCCCCGGCTTCGCACGGATGCAATGATGAACATCTAAATTTATCAGTGTTTCTCTACAGTATTATGCATGTATTATACACTAGCGACCCGCCGCGGCTTCGCACGGGTGCAATTATATTATACCTATAAACATTCCTCTTGATTTACCCTATCTATTAAAAAAACCGCTTCAAAATCCGTTGCGTAGTTTTAAAGATTTATGCATACATAGGGACGGACAGAATAATGCGACTTTGTTTTATACTATGTAGTGACTAGTGGCCCGGCTTCGCCCGAGCATAGCGGGGGTGGGTTATACATATAAAATTTCCCCTTGAATCACTCTATCTATTAAAAAAACCGCGTCAAAATCCGTTGCGTAGTTTTAAAGATTTAAGCATACATAGGGACGGACAGACGACAGTGACTTTGTTTTATATTATGTGTAGTGATAGTGAAGCTGACTGCATACATACTGTACACATTGTAGGAGGGTATTCAATACTCCATTATGACTCGACCGAAAATGTAAAATAGGGTACCTTTTAATTTACTTATTTAGAACAACCCACGTGGTGACCAGTATTTAAAAAAAAAATACCAATTTCCTTGAAGTTTTAAAAAGTTCTTTTTTTTATAATATTTCATGAATTACATAATCCTTGAATATGTAGTCTTTTACCAGGGCACATAGCTCGCTGAACCGACGCCCGATGGGGCAAAAAAGTCCTCGAGTGGCGACCGCGTTCCGGAAGGCGCAGTGCTGGTAGGCCTCCCACACGGTGGACCGACGACCTGGTTAAGGTCGCCGGAAAGCAGTGGATGCGGGCGGCCCAGGACCGGCCTTTGTGGAGATCCTTGGGGGAGGCCTATGTCCAGCAGTGGACGTCTTTTGGCTGAAATGATGATGATGATGATTTACCAGTCAGGTTTACGTTTCAGCTTCGTATACAAATGAACAAAATAATGACGACTACTATTCAACCCATAAATGTCCCACTGTTGAGGCGGGCCTCCTCCAGTTACATGGAGGGTAACTAGCCTTCTGCGCCACGCTGGCCAAACGGGTTGGCACAGTGTTTTGAATAGAGTTTTGCTTCTCTGGCCGCTAATTTATCGGCATTGTCATTTAATTTGCCGGCTCTTACAACACCCTGATGTGTATGATTTCTAAACTACACGGAAAGTCTGTATACGTTACTTAAACTTTACTTACCAGCTAAGTTATTCTTATAGCAAATTCTAATTGTATACTTTACTAAGAAATAAAGTTTCCAATTCGAAAATTGGGCTAATATATAATTATACTAGTCCGTGTTGTAACGGATTTAGAATACATAGTGTCACCACCCCATTCCATTCTGAGGGTGTCATAAGAACCGATAAAAGGAAATGAGAACGAGAAGAACCTACACGCAAGAGAATGAAAACTTGATATGATACCTTTTTTTTTTGTTTGCCCTGGGTAAAATCCTTTATGGACTTCCTCGCCAGCCAGCGAGGGGAGTGTGGGACTCTCCCCCACAGTGGGGGCCTACCCACTAAACCTCCCCGGGGTGCTCCAACTCGCGTCTGGCCAGCTAGGCACAGTAGGCTAATTGCCCTCCCTGTGATGAGAGGAGGTCCGACTGAGTAGTAGCAGTATAATTACACTTACATACGCTTTAGACACTTGATTGTGGAACTTGAGCATTACGTAGATTCTCATCAGAGCTATGTGAAACAAATCAAAGCGATAAAATCTCTGGTAAAAAATTCCGATGGGTGCTGGCTGCTCAGGATCGGTCTGTGTGGAAATCCTTTTAGGATTTATTTCCCCGTGTTGGGACGGGGCAGCATATTACACATCCTTAACGTACCCTGTTAAAAAGCGAGTGTTGTAAACATCAACAAAACACAGCACGCTCGGTGGTAGGATTAATGGTCCGCCCGGCTAGCTACCACTCTCACATCTAAGTCCGGCGTCAAGCAGTTTTAATGTGTTTTGTCGAGTGTATGTGAGAGCCGGTGTCCGACAGGGCATTTCCTTGAATTGCGTGCTCCATCTTAGACCCTGGCGTTGCTTTGCATCACGCAAGCCTAGGGTCAAAGGCATTAAAGTCGGTAATAAAAAAAAATTACTGACTTTATGATCGACGTTTCAGGCCATAATTGACCCACAACTGAGGCGACACTCTTCCGAATTCATGCACTGAAATTAGCGGACCGACAAGATGGTTAGCACAGGGTTTGAATCAAATTTTCCTTATCATCCGGATAGCTGACCATTCTCATCACTTCCGTTCCATGTGATGACGGATTTAGAATACACAATGTCACGAACCCATACCATTCGACAATTCAGCCCATAAATGACCCATTGCTGAGTCAAGCCTTTTCCAAATACATGGAGGGTAATTAGCCTACTGTGCCACACTGGTCAGATGGGTTGGCATAGGGCTTCCTATCAACTTTTCCTTCTCTTGCTGCTAGACTATCGGTCTTGTTATTTTCCTCTGTCGGCTTTTACGTCAGGATCCCTCAAATTGGAATGGGGTGGTGACACTATGTATTCTAAATCCGTCACCGCACGGACAATACCATTCTGAGGGTGTCGTAAGAGGCGACTAAAGCAACCCAAGAAGCAGATCACCCAGCCGCAAGAGAGAATATACTTGATACAAACCCTTTGCCCACCCTTCTTGCCAGCGCGGCACAGTAGGCTTATTTCCCTCCATGAATTTGGAGGATTCCTGACTCCGTAGTGGGCTATAACAAACAGTAGACAAGCGACCATATTTATAAGTAGTCAGTTCCTCTGACGTTCGCCGCAACGTGTCAATTGCTTGCTATCAAATGGCCAATGATAGTCCTCTTCCTGTTCGACAATCCTATTCTTGGCCATACGACAATAGGTTATGTAAGTAAGATTCATATTCTTTATTATGAACCAGCTGTAACCCGCGGCTCTGTCTGCGTTGACTTTAAATAGGGTTAGTTCCTTTTTTCCAAATATACTAAACTATTATGGAAATTAATCATCATCATCATTTCCGCCAAAAGACGTCCACTGCTGGACATAGGCCTCCCCAAGGATTGCCACGAAGGCCGGTACTGAGCCACCCGTATCCATCGCTTGAAAGAATGAAACAAATAAAAAAAAATATCAAAAGAAAAAAAAGAACTAAAAAAAAATCATCTTCATCATCCAAATAAATCAATAATATGTCATAAATTACTATTAAATTAAATACACTATTAAATTCGATTTAACTATTAACAAATTGCTGCAGAAGACGGCATGAGTTGTTCACTCACTTCCAGAACTATACTTTAGCTAGGATTGCTCATGTATTCTAAAATAAAAAGAGAAAGAACATGCTTGTTTGCATCGCACAGCTTGTTTGTATCATTCAGAGATACGTTTTTTTTTCTAATAGCCACTAAAATTTGTCCCGCCGACAAACTTAGATTTTTTTATACATTTTAAGAACCACTTTAAGCCATTAGCCACACATTAAAACATACTCCCAAATGATTACATTGTATCGCTTTATTTTACATGGCTAGAGTGCTTTCCGCAATAACCATAAAGACGAATTTGTTAACTTTCCCAGTACATGCCTGTTATAACACAGAATATAAACGACATCTATACAACCCTGTTTTCTCATATACCATAAGTCAAGGGTATGAATGAGACCATATCAAATAATCAACTGGCATATGAATTATTTGGCTTTTTACAAATAAAACAATAGGTATATGCTGTCACGGTTTTTTTGCAGGACTATTTAAGATAAACATTTCAATTATAAGGTGGTCCCATGTGGTAAAGACTAAATGATAAAATAAGTTTTAATTTTCGTTGACTATTTGATGGAATTCGCATGAATTTAATCAAATAAAAAAAATTTAAAACATTTTTATACATGACTACCTGTGCCCTGCGTGCGTTGCTACGCCACTAACTAAAATAAATTTGAAGGAAAGACATTACACAAAAAATTTCATTTTCTTTTTGTTCAGAAACCTTCCCTTTATACTCAACACTTTGCTGAAGATCATCACATGATCAAATAAATGCATAGTTTACGATTCTATAGTATTTTACATTAATTTTTATTTTTATGAAGGTACACGTTTTGTCTCCAACGGTTAGCGGTTAGCGGTTAGCGGCGCATACCAGAATAGATCAAAGATGACAGCTTTTTTTTCCTACTTACATGACACTTATCGTTATATTTTAGCCAAAATACTCACGTTATCTTATAAACACTATATTGATTACGTGTCACGTTGTTTGTCCGCGATGGACTCCTAAACTACTTAACCGATTTTAATCAAATTTGCACACCATTTGCAGTTTGATTCAACTTAAAATATATGATAGCATATATATCAATTTATAGTCGCAATATAATTTTATTGCAAATTATTTGTCTATTATTTGACAGTCACAATTATAGCTCCAAACGATTCTAACAGATGGCGATATCTATTGACTGGATTGAGTAAGTATTCAATAGACGGCTCAATATTAAAAGTTAAATTAATTAATGTTATTATGTTAAATGTAATATAACAAAAAGCTCAGCCACAGCAACGCGTGGCCGGGTTTGCTAGTATGTTTATAAATTATAGCCTATGTGTTGTTCTGATTTGTAAGCTATATTATTGTAAAGTTTCATCAAAAGCTAACCAGTCGTTTTTGCGTGACAGAGTTACAAACATACATTCTCACAAATTTTCACACAAATTCGCCTTTATGATATTAGTAGGAAAACGTTAAAAGTAACAGCGTCCATTTTCTCACCATAATTATGAGTGATTGGTTTGAATTACTGCTATATCAATGAAACTTTCCCTTCATGACCTGCTAAAACGTTTGACCTATATTCATTATGATTTATGATAATATTCGAAACTATGCTTTTATTAGCCTAGAGTTACGGAATATCAAAAACACCGTTTTGTGTATGTGACACCATAAAACTTTATTAAACTAAAAATATACATTATATATTTTTTTTATAAACTATGCCTTTTATTTAAAAATGTATTAATTGAAATTTAAAAATTTTAAAAGTTACGTCTTGTAAACCTATCTGGAAAATACTCCCGGAGTTTTGATAAATATGTTATAGAGTGCGATGGGCCCTAACCAATTATTTTTTAAATTTTCCGTTTCTTAATTTGCCATATTGAAAACACGGTGTTTTTGACAAAATTTCTTTTCCGATACATTTAACGATAGACAATAAAATACAACATTTGAGTAGTATTTCATGTTTGCGCCATAAACACTCTTTTCTTTTCCTTCGTCACTGGCCGGCGAAGGTATAGACAACACCGAACTGACGGTGTATGTCACAATCGCATATTCGTCAAAACCATACATATAACACGCTATATTTAACCTCAAGAATAAATGATATTATGCACAACTATTTACCTATACAAATATAGAAGATATCTACCCGCATATAAACATTGGAAGGGCGTTCAGATAGCCGAATCCTGTAATAGACATACACCGAAGAGAGGAGTGAGGTGAGTCTTCTTACTTTTTGCTGGCCAAACACCCATCCAATTTCATGAACATTACAAGCTACTGTACGTTACTGTCTAGACTCCTGAGCCTGGGCCTTTCGTGTATACCATCAAGAAAACACAACTGATTTCTATTAAAAAATAAATTTACTCACCGTTTTCTGTATTTGTATATGATAAGCACGATAAACGCGTTGCCGATGAATAGCGCCACTATTAGAAGCGACGGGATCACGATATCTGAAAACAAAAATCTCATCAGTATAAGAGTAGCAGGTTCTGCGAAATAAACTTTCAAGTAGCGATGAGTCTAGATTGTATCCTTTTTGCAAGTAGTGCTGCTCAAATCTCTTGTCCTTGGTCTCAATGTTAATCAAATTAATTGACGTTTTAATCAAAGATAACGTATATGGAGAATTAAATGATAAACACGATTAAATCGGAATTAAAAGAACTTAGTAATAGAATCATAGTGATAGGTATCGCCGCTGTCTGTACGACCGCCCCATTCCGTCCTGAGGATGTCGTAAGAGCTGACAAAGTAGTCGCAAGGGAGGTAATACTCGATACATTACCCTGTGTCACCCCGTCTGGCCGTGGCACAGTAGGTTAAATATGGTATGGAAGGTTCCATGTAATGCTCCTCCCATTAATGCCTGTATGAGTGAGTAGTAGGTATCGTCTACTACTGTTTAATTGTAAAAAATTTTGTTAAAAATGTACATATGTAGTTTATCATCCATCTCGTTACCATAACACAAGCATTCAGTTGCTTAGCTTGGGACGAGATGGCGTTGTGTGAAATGTCCAAGGATATTTATTTAGGATTTCCAACAGAGAATGCAATACACATTCACATACAAGAGATGATATAGTTATTATATAATTTGTCTATGTCTATGATTCAATACAAATTATTTTGCTTCACTAAATATAGGAAACCACATCACTGACATATAATACTAGCTGATCCCGCAAACGTTGTTTTGCCAAATAATTAACCAAAAAATTTAGGGTTGTTTGTATTTTTGTACGCTCCATCTTAAAAAAATAAAAGCAAAAAATTTTGTCTAAAAAATAAACAATTATTTTTGGTGTGGACCCTCCCCCCCCCTTAAAATTTAGGGGGATGAAAAATAGACAGTAGCCGATTCTCAGACCTATCCCATATGCTCACAAAATTTCATGAGAATCGGTCAAGCCGTTTCGGAGGAGTATGGGAACGAACATTGTGACACGAGAATTTTATATATACGATAACAGAAATGAAATAAATAAAGTTATCGGTGTTCGAATGACAGCTGGCATCGACGCCTTGCGTGCCCTCTATAGATATGATGTGATTCATTAATACATAATATGATGAGGACATATCTAACCTATAAAAAAACATATAAATATATTTAAAAACAATAGCATTCAAGGCTACCACAATGTAAAAAAATTAAACCTTACCGAAGTTCAATCAAGAACTTCATTTGCATGAACGATATCATTTATCATAATTTTATTTTACAGCATAAAACTTCTCACATAAAACATTTACTGAACTAAAAACAGGGTAAGATAAAAAAGGTTACACATGAAAATTATTCGCTGTCTTTTAGAAAGCCCGCAAAATGTGACTAAGTAATCATTCATGAAAAATAACGAGGTATCATTTCTTACTAGGTACATCATTAATTCAACTTCTTTATTCTTAGTGACATAAAACGAGAGTAACGCGAGATTAACGCGACATATATAACGCGAGTCAATTCTTTATGTATTATTTGATAAAATTTATTCAAAAAATGAATTGCGAACAAAATAACACACAGACTATGCTACTAATATCTATTATTATAAACGTGAATGTTTGTAAGAATCTATGTTTGTTACTCTTTCAAGCAAAACACTACTAATTGAATTTTGATGAAACTTAATATAGCTTATTATAGACGACACGGTTGGCGCAGTGGTTGAGCGATCGACTGCTGCGCAGCATGTCGCGGGTTCGATTCCCGCACGGAAGAAATATTTGTACGACCTACAAGTATTTGTTCCGGATCTGGGTGTTTTCTATCTATAATATGTATGTATTTACAAAAAAAAACCATGTATTTAAGTAGTTTAACATCCATCTCGTTACCATAACACAAGAATTAAGTTGCTTAGCTTGGGACGAGATGGCGTTGTGTGAAATGTCCAAGGATATTTATTTATTTTATTTATTTATACATCAGAATAACACATAGGCTATAATTTATCTAATTTTAAAAATTCTCGTGTCACGGTATTTGTAATTAAACTCCTCCGAAATGACTCCGACCGAATTTTATGTGCATATCGGTTAGGTCTGCGAATCGGATAACATCTAGTTTTGATGCCCCTAAATGTTGGTATGAGGCGACTAATCCAATAGAAAAAGAGTGAAAGAGACAGAAAATCAAGCTGCCTTCAACCCCATATCCATCTACTCGATCCATCAAATATCTTGGGCTCTGTGGGCTAAAATAGATACAGTCACCTGCGACCTTTTGGAATATAAGACCAATACCAAAACTCTTCGTCATTACTTTTCCAATAAATGTTTTGAGCAAAAAAGTTTGCTAGAGTCATTATAAATCATTCAAGTGGGTGCTAAATTTCATACCGGCCCTATTATCGTTCTACGTGATTAAGTTAAATAAATGCTGAATAAGTAATTATCGAGGTCTACCTTCGTCTCAAAGCGACCTCAATAATTGCGCTTGAAAGTTTTCGAAGGCGCGATTATCCACTTCTCGAGTTTCGATGAGATACAATTATGAAGTTTCTGGCGCTATTTCCATTTGCGTAAGAACTCGTAACACTTCGCCTATAACTGGCACTAGGTAATCATACTTTAGTGTTACATCGGGACGCGGATTGAGCTTACAAGCAAGATCGGACGTACAGTCTGCGTTGCAGGACAAGAACGTTCCTAGAACCTTACGATGTATAGCTAAATTACGGCCTTTTCTATTGGGTTACGGATAAAATACATAGTGTCGCCACCCTAATTCTTCCTGAGGGTGTCGTAAGACCCGACAAAAGGAAATTATAAGGCTGAAAACCTAGCAGCAAGAGAAGGAAGATTTGAAACGAAACCCTGTGCTAAGCCGTCTGGCCAGCGTGGCTAATCACCCTCCATTTGTTTGGAGGAAGCCCGACTCAACAGTGGTTCATTTATATGGATTGAAAGTAGTAGTATTCGTAAAGTGAGAAGTATAATATATAACTACTTCTTCTACTTACTTTACAGCTCATAAATTACCCACTGATGGGTCGAGCCTCCTCCAACTACATGGAGGGTAATTAACCTACTGTGTCACGCTGGCCAGACGTGTTGGCACAGGGATTAGTATCAAGTTTTTCTTCTCTTGCGGCTAGTTTCTATCTGCCAAACGCTAATTCCAAACAAGTACATTCTGTTACTTATGAGCCAAAAATGTGACCTAGTGCCATCAAGAAATCCTCGGGAAATGCTTAATGTACCTATTCAGAATAATTAATATTCATTTGCTGTTAACAGGTACCGTTGATGTCAGTTATCATCAGAAATGCTTAGCCGTCGTCGAGGCGCCCTGAGGGAATAAGATAGTAGGTATCCCGCTATACGACCTTGAAAAAAAAAGAAAAAAAAAAGAAAATTTAAATGTTAAAAATAATAAAAAAAATTGGTTGCCTGAAAAATCCTTACAAGGCTATGAAAAAGAAAAAAAAAACAATATCATTTTAACATTAATTTTTTCATAGCCTGGCCAGGACATTTCAGGTAATCCATTTTTTTTATAATTTTTAACATACAACATTTCTAATAAAATACATTTTCATCCATTAAACATATCGGTGAAGGTCGCCAAATATGCAAATAACATATACAACAGGAAACTAGTGTGCGAATTCACGATGCCAAAAGTTCTGGGTCTGCAAATGATAGAAGTTAAACTCAACTTATGCATTTGCGCCCCAAGCTAGTTTACAGGGGAGGCCTTTGTGCGAACGCCTTTTGAAGTTGAAGGATGTGAGATGCAAATTACGCGGCACCCATTTCTTTTCTGAAACGTCGTATTTCGTTGCTGGATGTTCAGAATTACGAGCGTTTTAAGGGTGGGTTCACATGTGATGGAAAATGCGTCGCGTTTTATCGGTCGCGTAATGCCAAACAAACCAACCGATGATGCGTTGGTGCGTCGGGCGTACAGCGTCTGTTCCGTTTCGAGCGAGTTTAAGAGCGGCAAATTTCGTTTTATTTTTACCTAGGTAACATTTCATAATCGTAAGGAAATCATCAAAAGATTATACGGACCTACGGTAAAACTGAATAAATTTTGTTGGATACTCTCTTTTGTTGGATACTCTCATAAAGTTGCATATAGACAATGAAATTGGCCACCTGATATTTTTTTTAGTATGTTTAAGATGCACCCAATGTCGACGTTTCCTTTTTCGATCTTGTTCAAAAGCCTCCCAAATAGCTATTACTTCGATGAGCTTCATTTTAAAATTAAATGTCACACAATACAACCGATCTGTAGATGCTGAACGCAACTGACTAGACGCGTATTGTGAAAGGTATAATTTGACCTAATAGACGCGACCGATGATCCACTCGACGCATTTTCCGTCAGATGTAAAGCGACCCTTAATAGGCAACAGCGCATTTGGCATAGCCGTATTTGCAGGGGAGCGATATGTATTCAGTTCTGCACAGCGAGTACTTTATAATGTTGATTAATTACAGACACGGAAAGATATACTTTTGTTAGTATTTCTCAGCCCATAAATGACCCACTGTTGAGTCGGACCCGTCCAGCTACATGGAGGGTAATTAGCCTTTTTTTACGTTTGAAATCCTCATGGACCCGACTGCTTTACGCCAGCTGGGTTATGTGGGTTTCCGGGGCGCGGAAATATGGTAGTAGCGCCCCAACCTACCCGCCGCTCCGCTGCTAGTGGTGGCAGCCCTGGCCTCAACGGCTGGCCGCCCAGTGGAGGGCCACGCCGTGTGTCGCGGCTGGTTAAGGCTTCCAAAGCAACTCTGAGGGCAGAGGAGTCCCCAGAGCCATAACCCACCACGCCTCCATGTGCCGCTCTTCGTCTGGCCTCTCCCCGTGGGCTCGCCCGGCATGGGTGACCCTGAGCTGGTATGGCCCCAACGGATCCTAAAGGCACGCAAGCCCCCTCACCACAACAAGGACAGGCAGCAAGGTCGAGGGGGAGGGTAATTAGTCTACTATGCCACTCTGGCCAGAATATCACCATGTTCGTCTATAATATCTGTATATACGAATACATTTCGCACGCATTGAGCTCTAAGCTCAAATTACGACTAATAACTACCTTATTAAAGTTAGTTTTCGCTCAAAATTAACCGAGATAGTTTATTAGACATAACTCCCAATTTCGCAGAACCAAGTGTCTAGAGAAGATTAAGCCATAAAGCGGGTCATAAGGCCGTAAAACAAGTCGTAAAGTGAACAAATACGGCTAATACTGGCGATACATCTGTCGAATTAAATAACTCTCCCTAAGCTACTGAAGAATTTCTGACACTACATTACTGTCACATAGAAGGCATCATACGATGTGTATTTTGGGATCTTACCGTAGTATATTTTGAGAAAATATTTAATTCAGTATGGTGACGGATTAATGATACACAACGTCGCCATACTATCTTGAGTGTGTCGTAAGAGGCGAGTAAAGGAACGCAAAATGCAGATCTCCTAGCGGCAAAAGAAGAATAACTTGATGAATCGCTTTTTTTTAATTGGAAATCCTCATAATCATTATTTGGGACTCCAAGGCGCGTAGAAACGGTATATTGCGCCCCGACCTACCCTCTAAACCCGACGGCGATCCTCGACTGCCCGAATCAGGGCCACGGGATTCAATCCCATTGCGGGAGCATACTTCGTGACCTTGGGGGCCTTGGCCCGCCTCTTATATATAACTTGATACATCCATATCTCTATGCCAACCCGTCTGGCCAGCGTGGCATAGTAGGCTAATTGCCCTCCATGTAGTTGGAGGAGGCCCGACTCAGCAGTGGGTCATATATGGGCTGAAAAGTACATCCATATGCCAACCCGTTTTGCCAGCGCGGCATTCCCTCCATGAATATAGGCTGCAAGTCCCAATTTCAAGGAGATACGGAAATCGCTGTGGAAATCCGTTATGCCTTGTCGGTCAAGAGGTTTGGAGGTGCCTTTGGATCTAAGTTCGATGGCGGGATCTCATGTTGGCTAGACTTGCTCGCGTTTACACGAACCTGTGTGCCTCAAGCTTGTCGTGTGAGGTATACCGCTGGGCTTTTAGTGGGTAGAAGAGTAATTTCCGGAGTGCCGAAGGGTGGCGTTAGGCATAAAGCATTTCCCCAAAAAAGAAGAAAAAAAAAAGATCTGTTCTGGGTTATTAGATTAGGCTTGTACCCCGTTACTTACCAACTATCATATTGGGTTCCTTGTTTGGCGGCAGCTTTATGTCTTCCTCGGTACTGTTGCGTGACTCGTTCGCGGCGCCCTGAGGAGCCGTGTCCTCTGTCAAACAAAAATAGACTTTAAATGTATGATCGAAGATATTGTTTCCTGTGAAGCTTTGTTTACAAAATTTATTGCTCACGCCAAATTTATACTATAATTAGGTAGTAGGTACCAACTTTAATTCGGATTTGTAACACTTCTACTAGTCCAGTTACATAGTGTTTCGTATCAAGTTTTCCTTCACTTGCGGGTACGTTTTCGGCCTTGTCCATTTGTGGGCCCTTATGATACCATCAAGATAGAATGGGATGGTGACACGATGGATTCTAAATCCGTCACCACACGACATGAACCGATATGCAAAAACATTGACATTTTATATTAGTTTGATGACATTCGTTGTACTCCGTCTGAATATTATATTTCGAAGTCCAAAAATAAGTGATTGATTAATCCACACGCCGCTCTCAGCTTGTTCAGAATTTTCTCAAAAATACAAAAGGATTCGTAAGTTACGTGCTTCACGACGACAGTCTATCAATCAATTACTGTAGACACAGACTGTTAGTCAAGGCACAATTCAATTGTATTTCAGCAGAGTCCAATTAATTATTTAAGAAATGACATTTCGAAAATGTCGTTTTCAGTCAATACTACTCCACTCACACATGATCCACTGCTGAGTCGAGCCTCCCCTCGTTACATGGAGGGTAATTAGCCTACTTTGCCACGCTGGCCAGATGGGATTTAGGCCGAATAGTAGTAAATAGAGAATATTTTAAACTAAAATAGACTGTAAATATATGTTCTTAGGTTTGTAACTGCGAGTAGTTTTCTATTTGATTCGTAAGTTATATTTTTATCTACTACTATTTCGCAGCGCATAATTGACCCACTGCTAAGTCGGGCTTCCCCTGTTACATGGAGCGTAATTACTTCTGTGCCACGCTGGCCAGTCGTGTTGGCAAGTTTCCCTTCTCTAGGGGCTAGGTTTTCGGCTATATCATTTCCTTTTGCCGGCTTTTATGACACCCTTAGGATGAAATAAGTTGGTGACACTCTGTATTCCGTCATCGATTTAAATTATCTTAATTGTTATATATTTACTATTGGATTACCACCAGCTTGCTGGAGAAAGGGGATGAGAGATTGGGGTAAGGTACCTCCACCTTGAGTGGATACGGCAGTCAAGTGTGTTGTGCTTCTGTGCGTAAGCAAGTACACCAGAGAAGTGAACCTTTTGGGCCTCGACACCAGGTAAAGAGGCTGATGTGTGTCTTCTCTGGTCAATATACCACGGAGAACATCTACATAGGATGGGCCGCCCAAACAACAACACGTGCATAGCATGGAACACATACTATGTGCATGCAATGCATTGTCAGGAAAGCGAATGAGGATTCTGGCTACGTCATATCCGAGACAAGACGAGTATAGTAAAAACAGACGCTACCAATCCATCGTATAAGTAGGAGCTATATGGAAGGGGAAACAATAGATCCCACAGGCTCGAAGACCAAAGAAACCAGACCGAGGAAAAGGTCAGCATGGTGTTAGCAGCATCTTCCCTCTGCAACGTCAAGGCTTCGTTTTCTGCAGGGTTGACGTCATGGCAGTGACACCTCCGGTGTGACAAGCTTCCGACAGTGGCCGTTTACGATCACACCGGAAGTAAGCTTGAGCGCCATCCTGATCATAACCTACAGGGCCGAGTCACACCGGAATGGCAGCGGCCGGTAGCGTCGCGGCGAGCACTTTCAGTGTGAAATAATTTTAAACTTTATCTACATATTTAAAGGTCAGTATTGCTTGAAAAGCTTGAAAATGCAGCCGCCGCCCGTCCACGGCGAAGCGAACAGCCACGCGCCACATGCGTATTGTCGGTAGTGATAGTGATCTTTTATGTATGTAGATAAAGTCTAAATTTATTTCACACTGAAAGTGCTCACCGCGACGCTGCCTGCCGCTGCCATTCCGCTGTCACTCGGCCCTAGCGGCATCACCCTGCACCCAGAACATTCCCAGAACTAGATTCTGGTTATTCGTTAGTAAATGGCCCAGAGAACTTCGTATAACTTACACATAATGTATATATTTTTACATATATTTTTTGGAACACACGGTCAAAAGTTAATACAAAATAAAGTGCTAATGCACAACTGATGATAGATTTTAATAATCGTCTTGAACTTTATCTATTTATTTTCTTTCTTCGACAACCAACTGACAGATTTACACTTTTTATTTCTGAAACAGAACTGTTTTGTATCCCAAGCAAACAACAGACCAAAGAGATCGGACCTCATACTACACCTTTAAAACATACTAATTTCTAGACGCACCTATAAATGTCAACCAATATACGATGTTTTATTTAAAAAAGACAAAATTCATCAAATTATGCTTAATGTTTTATGCATAGCCTTTATGTAAAAATAGGTAATATGATCTTATGTAAATACCGCAATGCAAAGACCGTGTGGTGACGGATTTAGAATACACTATGTCACCAACCGACACTATCCAGAGGGTGTCGTAAGAGGCGACTAAAGGATCGTAAGAGGCAGATCACAGGTATGAGAAGGAAAACTTGATACAAATCCTATGCCAACTCCTCTTGCCACCGTGGCACAGTAGGCTTATTTCCCTCCATGAATTTGGAAGAGGCCCGACTCAGTAGTGGGTCATTTATGAAACTGCAAACGACTGCGGCTGAAACGACGATATGCATAGCTTATGATTTGGACAATTAAATTGTCGTTTTAAGTATTTTTCTTTACTTATTATTTATGTTTCTCACAGTTTAAACCTTGTGAACTTCCACAAATATATCAAGATCAAAATTAGCCAAATTCTCGAGTTTAGCGAGACACGCGAATAGCAATTCATTTTACATACATAAAGATACTAAATTCTATTTATACAACACAGAAAAAAAGTAATGTGACAATTTTTTTAGGTGCACAAAGGAGGAAAGTACATATCATTACCTAACCTGTACTGTAAATTCAAATAAATTCAATTCTTAGTGCCTTGCAGAGAGGCAATCTTGTGGCGTCCCGGGAGGCCGAGGCACGCGGAAAAATGTTCGATAAATAGCCTACTTAATATAAGTCGCGTTCTCTTCAGCTAACAATACATAAAATAACTTGCTCCCTTGTGGAATTAAAAAGAAATAGAACAGATGGTTACGCATATGAAAAGATGAAAGGATCATACATTCAAATTTAACTTGGATGCCTGAAGGCTTTACGCGCCGATTTTGGATTATGGGTTAGATTTATTTATCTTGTCACGTGTGTTTGTAGGAACACCCAAAGATACGGGCCTAGTTGCTTCTGGATTTATATACCCAACACTGTAAAACCTGGGGTTTTTTAATATTGCATAACTCTAGGGTGTAAATTAGACCTTAACAAAGAATCAACTGGCATCTTTGCATCCCTTTTTACGAAAATTGCGCGGACAGAGGAGTAGTGCAGACTGCAATTGTTTTTTTAATTATTAGAAAAAATTACGTTAAGTCAATAAAAGAAACATTACACACATTATCTTTTGTTTGTTGTTCTTAGATCAAATTCAGAAAATAGATACACATTTAAGAACTTTCATTTAAATTAATTATAGTCGAATTTCGATCGCTGCGATTCGATACGAATTATATTATTTATCGATTACTAGCTGACCCGGGAAAGGTAGTTTTGCCATATAAATATCGCTATTAAAAAATAGGGGTTGATGGTAGAGGGGTGAAAATTTAGGGTCATATGTATTTTTTTATGCCGTATCATACAAACTAGGGGTGGACCACCATTAATTACCATTTAGGGGATGTAAAATAGATTTTCTCCGTTTCGCAGACCTAACCAATATGTACACAGAATTTCACAAAAATCGGTCGAGCCATTTCGGAGGAGTTCAATAACAAACACCGTGACATGAAAATTTGATATATTAGAAGATAATTGATTGATGTTTTACTTTTTAATATAAAATAATTTGATAACGTCATGATTATAAATGTAAAACGCTCTTAATTAAAAAAAATAAAACGTAGCTTAGTAAGATTTGTTTGAACGTCACGTATTTATAAATTAAACTTTCCCTAACTAGCTGCTACAATTTAGATCTACGAAACTATGCATTTTTGGAACACATAATTATAGCACTTTTATGTACACTAGATATCGTTTATTTACACATGTACTTTTTGTACTAGTTTTACTCATAAAACCCATGCAGACGGATAATTTTAACGAGGTTATTAGAACGGCAATCTGAAAGTTGCAGGACATAAGAGACAAGTATCTTATGTACTCCAAGGAGTGTACCCATGGAACCCTAATAGTCCATGGTGACTACAAATACGGTAGAAACCCGTTTTTAAAGCAACTGCACACCTACAAAGGGACGATCATCAGTCAGGATTGATGACACGCCTGACGAGGATCGTGGCGTCTATGGTCAAATGATTATTGTGAGTGAATCCTTATCTATGCGACACCCCAATTTAGGGTATCACTTTTCAATATGCAAATCTTAATTTTGTTACTTCTCATGGGGGTGATCCATATATTACACGTTAATGCTGAGTGACAATGTCAAAAGTTTTGTGACGTCACATGTTAAAATTTAAAACACTAAAACGCGAAATTTTTATTTGAATAAAAGCTATAAAATCTACGAACTTGATCTATATTAATTAATTATATTATTTAATTTAATAAAAACAAGTACAAAATGAAAATGTCTGTTTTCTCTCGATTATTTTTAAATATGCATAAATTTAAAAAATGTGACGTCATATCAGAAATGGGGTTTCTAAATATGTGTAAACTGAAAATATAATTTATGGATGGCCCCTGAGGAGATTTTTGTCTCTTGAGACTTGTAAAATCTACTCATCATCTCTCTTCTGACTCTCTTCTCTAGGTACATGTTGATTTCAGAATATCTAATGCTGACACTTCGTCAATCACCTACGTACAGGTAAGCCTAACATGCCACGCTAACGCTGGCAAAACAGGTTGGCACAGGGTTTGTATCAACGTGGTACTGTGTACAGATCCCACAATGCCGCAACAGGACGCGAGTTGGAGCAACCCGGGGATGTTTAGTGGGTAGGCCCCCACTCTGGAGGAGAGTCCCACACGCCCCCCCTCAGCCATCCCCGTGGCCGACGGGGATAGTCCATAAAGGATATTACCCAGGGCGAAAAAAAAAAAAAAGGGTTTTTATCAAGTTTTCCTTCTCCAGCGGCTAGGTAATTTGTCTGTTGCTTTCCTTTCCTTTAGTCGTTAGGCGCTAGTATATAGAAATAGATATCTAGAATAAATTTCGTTGGTGACATTATGTATTCTAAATCCGTCACCACACGGACTCGGTAGTACGGAAGTAGACACGAACTATCTATCTATCAGCCACAGAAGTCCACTGCTGAACATAGGCCTCCCCCATAGATTTCCACAATGCACGATCTCGTGCAGACCGCATCCACCGACTCCCAACGACCTTCACAAGGTCGTCCGTCCACCTAGTCGGGGGTCTTCCCACGCTTCTCTTTCCCGTACGTGGACGCCACTTCAAGACTTTTATGCCCCAGCGGCCATCCGTTCTTCGGACCACGTGGCCTGCCCATTGCCACTTCAACTGTGCAATCCTTTTAGCTATGTCCATATTTTAACCAAAGTGACCGACATAGCTAAAAGGATTGCACACGAACTATCACTAACTTATTATAAACATTGTATACTATTAAATTGTTTTAATAAACTACTACTACTATTCAGCCCATAGACGACCCACTGTTGAGTCAGGCCTCCTCCAGTTACATGGAGGGTAATTAGCCTACTGTGCCACGCTGGCCAGACGGTTTGGCTTAGGGTATAGTGGGTATGTCTTCGCCTCACAAGGGTGGAGGAGATCCACACACCCTCCGCCGGCCATCCCTAAGCAGGTATAGCCCATAAAGTATTTTACCGCGGGTAAAAAAAGGGTTTCGTATTAAGTTTTCCTTCTCTTGCAGCTATGTTTTCCGCCTATGGACGGCTCTTATGGATATCACTATCACTACATAGTATAAAACAAAGTCGATGTTTTCTGTCCGTCCCTATGTATGCTTAAATCTTTAAAACTACGCAACGGATTTTGAAGCGGTTTTTTTATTAGATAGATTGGTTAACGAGGAAGGTTTATATGTATAACACACCCCCGCTTTGCACGGGCGAAACCGGGGCGGGCCACTAGTTACTTATAAGTTTGGTTTAACATACTCTCGTGTAACATAAAGGCTGGTACGAAATTATCTCATAAAAAATATTCCTCTATAAACTATTCACGAATCGAAGTGACTATGGATGGGGTAAACTTCGAAACTCCATTATAACCATAAAATGTAAAGCCGTCACGCCCACCTACCGTCATGATCCAACTGCTATAAGTCACAGAATTTACGTTGTAATGACAGTTACAATGGCACACAAGGGGCTAATAATGACAGACGAACTTACAATGACAATTGCTTTGAAAAGCGTTTCAAGTTTATGCATAGTAATTAAGAAATCCCAAGTCCGTGTGATGACGGATTTAGAATACACAATGTCAGCAACGGATACCATCCTGAGGGTGTCGTAAGAGGCGCCTAGAGGAACGCAAGAGGCACATAACTAAGCCACAACACAAGGATAACTTTTTTTGACTGCCTTGTTGGTCTAGGGGTTGGATGCGCCGCCTTTGGATCACTGGGTCTCGGGTACGATTCCGGGGCCGGGCAAGTGTCTTTGTGTAAACCAGAGGCACTTGCTCTGAGTCTGAGCGTCATTTGTGTTCGTGAACTCATATTAATCCGTCTTGCCAGCGAGGCATAGTTATTTAAGAAACCCGCGCGCCAAGCAGCTTTACTATGTTTTGTCGTATGTGAGAGCCGGTGCTCGATAGGGCATTTCCTTAAATTGCCAGCTCCATCTTAGAACCTATCGTTGCTTTCCATCATGCAAGCCTAGGGCTAAAGGCATTCAAGACACTGATGACGTCGAAAAAAAATCGACTAACAAGTCAGAACGAACAACACAGACTAAGTTACCGTCCACACCAAATAATTAAAAACTTATCGGGACTTATCGCGCACAGAATTAAACCTGTTTTTGTGGGCGATAAGTCCCGATAAGTTTTTAATTATGTGCTCAAATCGCGAAAGTTTAAAAATAACAAACACACCAAATAAATTGAAAAGAAAGTGCCCTAGTGGGGAATATTTGTGCATGTCGTCAACACAGACTAAGTTACCGTCCACACCAAATAATTAAAAACTTATCGGGACTTATCGCGCACAGAATTAATACCTGTTTCTGTGCGCGATAAGTCCCGATAAGTTTTTAATTATGTGTTCAAATCGCGAAAGTTTAAAAATAACAAACACACCAAATAACTTGAAAAGAAAGTGCCCTAGTGGGGAATATTTGTGCATGTCGTCAACACAGACTAAGTTACCGTCCACACCAAATAATTAAAAACTTATCGGGACTTATCGCGCACAGAATTAATACCTGTTTCTGTGCGCGATAAGTCCCGATAAGTTTTTAATTATGTGCTTAAATCGCAGTTTAAAAATAACAAACACACCAAAAAACTTGAAAAGAAAGTGCCCTAGTGGGGAATATTTGTGCATGTCGTCAACACAGACTAAGTTACCGTCCACACCAAATAATTAAAAACTTATCGGGACTTATCGCGCACAGAATTAATACCTGTTTCTGTGCGCGATAAGTCCCGATAAGTTTTTAATTATGTGTTCAAATCGCGAAAGTTTAAAAATAACAAACACACCAAATAACTTGAAAAGAAAGTGCCCTAGTGGGGAATATTTGAGCAGTGTCGTCAACCAATAGCGTGCTTTACACGCTCTTTCACCGCCATTGCGACACGCACATCGATATTTGCTCATTCAATGATGTTACAAGTAAAAAGGTGTAGATGGGTTATAAGCGGTCAGCAAGCGGCACGTTGTAAAAGTAGGCTAATTAGCAAACCCGACCTCAGTGTTGCATCGCTGGCGTCAACAGATGCACGTCAAGAGCGTGTGTAAAAAGTGCTATAAAACAATTGAAAATGCCGTCGTGTGTTATGAGATATTGCACAAACTACTCTAACAAAACTTCTAAAAGTCAAGGAATCACTTATCATTCGTAACTATCACTATTTCTGTAATATAATTAATATTTTTTACAAATTAAAATGTTATTCGTAAAATATGGCGGTAAAAATCAATGAGTGGAACAAAAGTATCCTCATTACCAAGTGCAAAAGAGATAAATGTCATTACGCGTCACAGACTTGTCAAAATGTTATGTCTGATTTAATTAATCTATATTGTTTCTAGTGCATGTGACGACGCATCACAACAAATTATATTTGTCTCTATTTAGCCCGTGATTATTAAATCATACCATCCTACTTTCACGACTCATCTAAAGCAGTGTGCATATTGCATATTAAGTTAACTATGTGTGCGTTGGCTTGCCATTTTTATACATCGAATGTTGTACAGGTAACGTATCTACACCTTTTATTTGTAACATCATTGTGCTCATTGGTCAAGTTATTTCACGTAGAATGTACTCTTATCCACAGCGCATCGAAAATTAGAGTCCCAAAATCAATGTCCGACTACCCACATACCCACCAAAATTACTGAATTATTAAGCGATCCCGCGAAAGATAATTCTATACACGCAGCCGTGGCGCATAGGCCCTTATGTAGGGATGGCACGCGTGTTGAATACTTTATGATACATCAAAGAGGAGCTCCTCTGCGTCGATCCATCATTATAAACACGTAATGCGGATTGATGGCAGGCTTAAGGCTTTGTTTACTCAAAAAGATATCCGTACACCTGGGACGCTTAAAAAAATTATACCCTGAAAGATCTTGCACCTCTTACTTTTTAACTAAGAATTTATATATACGTACTGGAGCGACCACCATGCTACATACTTTACACAATTTACCCGAAAAATCTGAACTATCAACATCAAGAAATATCTCCAACAATTGCTAGAATTACCAAAAAGTCCTACACCGCGATGGAGAAGTTTACAGATAAATCCGCACGGTTAAGAAATCCTCGACTACAGTTATCAGGGGATAGGCGCCGCGGCTCCCTGCCAGACATACCATTTCGTCTGGATGATGATCCCTTGGCGCCTAAAGTAATATTACCACCCAATTCCATCCTGAGGGTGTCAGTAAGAGTCGACAAAATGAACTGAGAAGGCCGAAAACATAGCCATACCAACATAGCAAACAAGAAAACGAATGAGAAGGAAAACAAAATTACAATACTCGATACCGTCAGGATATAATGTCTTCGCGACATTATGAATAAATTAGCATTTTAAGATTCAAATTTTTTCACGTAAATAAAAACAACTAGAATCTACCTAGGTAAATAACATAACGTTATCAAATAACTATATTGCTAACGCAGTAAGTTAAGTCGCTTCAACAATCTAATGAACGGTACTTAGGAAGTTTGCTATTTGCATTATAAAATGAATCCTCTATTACAGGAAATTAAGACGCTCGAAGAATATTAATATGATCACGTAAAATCCAGCCATTTTAGTATTATATTATACCGGCTGCTTCGCTTTCAAATTTAATGACCGCATTGGGGTCGTTATTTTGGAACAAATCTATACTAAGATTGTAATCAAAGCTTACGTGGAAGTTATTTTGAAATAATCTTTAAATATACTTTAATGAATTTGCCTTCTTCCAATTATCTTCGGGATTTTTCATATATCTGTGGAGGAACACCAAATTGGGCAATGCTTGTTTTTTGTGTTCGTTATTTTCAATCCTAAGTTTATCAAAGAATTTTTAATAAACGAATAGTTCTTTTTTAATTGCTGTACGAAATTCACCGGGTCAGCTGGTATTATTATACAGTTCATCGTTTAAGCCCAGATTTCTGCATTTCTGTTCTATAGAATGCCAGGGTTGCTGGCACTATTATATTTAAGAGGAGTCGATGGAGCAATTTCTAACCCTCTATTAATATTGCTTTTTAGACTTCTTGATATCCTATAACAAAGTCTCCACAGATTCTGTTTAAATGTTAACATTTCGAAGAAAGTATAACAGAGAAGTTTATTTCACCTCTCCCTTTGATAAAGTTCTTATTTTGAATGATCCTTATCCATTATTTGTTTTACATACGCCACCACGTGGACAGTGTTTCGTTTCTGTATAGCAGGACCCCGAACCTGCTAATCAATACAGAGTCAATCACCGTGCTTTGATTTTCAATTTTTGCAGTTATAGTTTCAGTTCGGGATGTATGCTATACGCAATTGCATCGTATTGGATAGGCACATCAATAATAAGAACACTCGCCTGAAACTCAACATTCATACAAAATAAACTATAAATAAATAAATTAAAACAAACTATAAAAATATAAATTAAAATCGCTTCATCCGTTCGCGAGCTACGGAACCACAGACAGACAGACCGACCGACAAACAGTCCGACACACAGACAGACAGACACGTCAAACTTATAACACCCATCTTTTTGCGTCGGGGGTTAAAAAAGCTGCAGCCAAGTGGCTTGCGAATCACACTCATTAATAGAATCATCCCACTCTAGCCATAGCGTCTTCAGCTTGACGCATCCTTTCGCAGATCGTCGCTCTATCTAGCAGAGGGCCATCCTACACTACGCTTGCCGATTAACGGTCTCCACTCACGAACTCTACCCCAGCGGTTATCGGTTCTTCTACAAATATGGCCAGCCCACTGCTACTTCAGTTTGCTAATTCTCTGAGCTATGTCGGTGACATTGGTCATCTGTCGAATAGTTTCGTTGCGAATCCTATATTTCAGAGACACCAAACATATCTCGCTACGCTGATCGATTTTAGTAACACAAATTACAAAAACAAATTAATAGGATTGACATTTGCAGGCGTGTACATTTATCTGCGATTCGAATGTCACGGTGGGTTTGGGGACCAGGTACGATCGAGTCAATGTTCCACAATCGTCGGTAGTAATCGAATATTTACTCAAAAGTAATCATTTACTAATTGTCGTTCCAGTCCCGAGGAACACCTCAATAATTCAGTCCTCCCCCTCAGTAAGAGCATCGGCGACATTGTAACAAACAGAGATCGTCTTTAATTATTCCTGACTCTGACGAAGGCTACTTGTCACTGAGGAATTTCGTTATTAAAGTTGCTATGGCTTGTCTAATGAAATTTCCACGGAAGATCTTCCTTTCGCGTTATGATGGCTATCGACCCGTTCTGCCTTGGCGTTTTGTTTCTACTTTACTTTTGTCTTAGTTCGTGTTTAAACCGACGCGGGTTGCTAATAAAATTATAGTCCCATCTTAACCAAGCTTACGTGAAGAAACATTTTCTGTTCTAAAATCCTTCGCTACGTAAACATGTGATTTTTCAATAGCATATTAGTATTTATTTTACATACTAGCAAAGTGCAAGTAGATGTCTCGCTAAAACGGTCCAACCTTTTTGAGGATTAACTGGAAGAACATCCAAGAGATCCAGTAATCCAATTTTCAAGTCGAAATACAGAATTTTGAAGAGACTCCCGTATTGTATTTTAACTACCCAATTGTTTGAATAAACACATGTCTTATTAGCGCTACTTATGATAAATAACTGTGACGTCACCTATCTGTACTGCGCTTGATAACCCGTATCAGCGGTCGCTGTAATAATATTTTATGTATTGTGTATGTTTTTTATCGATTTCTATCATCGATTTTTTTATCGTAATAATCGAGCAATATTTTGCAGCCCAATAATGGTATAGTTACCTGGTTCTTAGTAAGTTATTTTATAGATGACCAGGATATATAGTCAGAAGATTTAGTAACGGGTTTTTTAATATGTTAACATTTCGTGTACATAATACACATATGTACACATATGTATTTTGGATACATAGTGTCACCACCGATTCAGCAGTTGGTCTTCTATGGGCAGTGTAGTAATAGTAGTATTGTCACCTCCACATTCCGTCCCGAGGTCGTAAGATCCGACAAAAGTAATTGGCCAACAACCTAGCCACGAGAGAAGGAAAATTTGACACGAAACCCTGCGCCAACCCGCGTAGCCAGCGTGGCACAGTATGTTAATTACCCTCCCTCCATATAATTGGAGGACACCCGACTAAGCAGTGGGTCATGTATGGGCTGAGTAGTAGATGTTATTGTTATGTTATGCGCAGCGTGTCGCGGGTTCGATCCCCGCACGGAAGAAATATTTGTACGACCTACAAGTATTTGTTCCGGGTCTGGGTGTTTTCTATCTATAATATGTATGTATTTACAAAAAAAAATGTATATATGTAGTTTATCATCCATCTCGTTACCATAACACGGCGTTGTGTGAAATTTCCAAGGATATTTATTTATAATATAGTGTGCAAATCATAATTTAGTGTACACATCAAAATTAGCTAGCATAAAAAAACTATATTTATAAAAAGAAATTGACGGCTTCGTTTTTCGTTTTGGATAAATTCCAAGAGTTTTAAATCTCGACGATTGCGTGGCGGAACGCAAGCGTGACGGGTGCGTAACTTAGGGTTGTCAGCCCACAAATATAATAAAACAAGGTTCTGTTGACCATTTCGTCTGTAGTTACTTAACATTTGTAAACGCTATTCGAAAATCAAACATTAACATTCTGTTTTCAAAAAAGCACTAATTATTACAACTAACATTCTTTTTTATCTATGTATTAATATGTGAAGCAAAATCTTTGTACCAATTGTACGAAAATTGCGCGTACGGAGAAGTATGAAATTACCCACACTTAAGCCGAACGTCTACCGCCAGGTAAAATACGTTAGTTTAGTTTAGTTGCGCCCACCGACGGTGTACTAACATGTATGAAAAGCTGGCTCAACTATGCAATCTAAACTAAACTAACTTATTTTAGCTGGCGGTGGACGTTTGGCTTTGTAGTTCGACTTCGCTCGAACTTTTGCAACGTTGTAATATTTCTCGGTAAATTTATTCTATATGTCCGTGTCACCACCTCTACCCATCCTGAGGGTGTCATAAGAGTCGACAAAAGGAAACAATAAGGCCGAAAACCTAGCCGCAAGATAAGGAAAACTTGTAACGAAACTCTGTGCCAACCCGTTTGGCTAGCGTGGTACAGTAGGCTATAAACTCTCCATGTAATGGGAGCAGGCCCAACTCAATGGTGGGTTGAGATAAGAAGAAGAAGTCAGTCCGTGTGGTGTCGTATACATGGTGTTACTACCCCATCCCATCCTAAGGGTGTCGTAAGAGCCGAGAAATAAAATGTCAAAGCCGATAACCTAGCCGCAAGAGAAGGAAAACTTGATACAAAACCGTGTGCAAACAACCCGTCCGGCCATCGTGGCACAGTATGCTAATTCATTAATATAATAATAAGCATTAATATAATAATAATCATTAATATAATAATAATTAATAATAAAAGCCTGACTTCCAGTTACATGGGGTTACACAGTAAGTCATTTCTGTTGGTTGGCTCAGGCATTAAACGGTTTCAGATCCCACAATGCCGCAACAGGACGCGAGTTGGAGCACCCCGGGGAGGTTTAGTGGGTAGGCCCCCACTATGGGGGAGAGTCCCACACTCCCCTCGCTGGCCATCCCCGTGGCCGGCGAGGAAGTCCATAAAAAATTATACCCCGGGCGAACAAAAAAAAAGGCTTTAGACGGTTACTAATATTTCTGATGTTTGGTCCTTTCCGACTATTGCTTGAGTTTGCTGTCACAAATCTGTCTTAAAAATGCGATCACTATAGTTGTTTTTTTACAACTACAGTGTTTTTTGCCGGTTCTTCTCTGTAGAGCTGCATTCGGAACCGCTGGTAAATTTTCAATTTCATTTTATTGTTTGCCTCGTGAAAAGTGCTTGAATCAAAGGGTTTTTATTTTTATTTTATGGGCTGAGAAGTAGTAATAGTTATTCTATGCTTTATTTCATAGGCTATAAGACTCATAGACATCCAAAGGCTGCGTATTTCCCTAACTCCCTGATGATTAGAAGTATTTCATGTTACAATGCCAACCCTAATTATGTTCCACATCACGCCATAGCATAAAAGTATAATTGTTATTTACAGCGTAGATAACATTATGTGGAATGAAATGTGGTGGTGACACAGTGTATTCTAAATCCGTCACCATAAGAAATGAAATATTATTTATTCTGACTAACATAATTTAAAGGCAATTCGCACAATTACGAGTTAATTACTTTAATAATTGGACCATATCGCAATAAATTTGAAATGTTGCAATTGAAATGCAATTAATTATCAGTAAGGGATAAAAACCACTAATTTAAAAGAAAAGAACAAAAATTTCGTTCTTTTATATGCCCTCCATTGAATTCGGGTGTGCAACAATAGGATTCTTGGTACCTACCCCTCCATAACGCACGAAGTCTCCCCATAACATATACATCAAAAGCCTAAAGATTATAACTAAAACATTTTGTTACAGCCACAAATAATAATGAAGAAATTTTCATGATTATTTCCCGGTAAAATATAATTTATTTTCGAAATACTACGGTGAACCGTATTGTAGACACTTACGGAAACAATCAAATAAACGAGATAACTTACAACTTATAAAAGAAAAAGAGAAAAGATATCGGAGATTCAACGTAAACAAACTCCACATTTTCGCCTAACCAAACAAACCCACGCGGCTTTACCACCAGAAGAGCTCTACACAATAAACACTGAATAAAATTCATAATCAATACCACATAGAATTACCACCTCTCAAATATCATGTAAAAATATTAAAACACCAAAAATATTTTGTCTTAACTCACTTTGTCAAAAACACGTGTTCCAACAAACGCGATCAAATATGGAATCCGAATTTTTCGAATTTCAAACACGCACGCGAACTCTATGGCGACTGGAAGCCGAATAATCTATTTACGGCGACACACTGATCACAGTAAAGTGATGTGGGAAGCCCTTTACTTAGGGAAGAAAATAAAGGCAACGTGTCAATCGAATTTCAACTCTACACTTAGAGAATTAAAGATCAAGTTTTAGTGCATGAATAAAAGTGTAAATAATCAGAACGTAGCTCACACGATATGTGCTGTCTCGTTCTTTTGTAAGACTTGTTGAGCGCCTGAAAGGAAAGGAGATGGAAAAGCGCGCATGTGCAGTTGTGCACGACATCCCTATCTATGAGTAACCGTAATACAAAATACTTCAAAGAAGTTTTTATGGGCAACGTTTATTGTTATCGACAAGTTTTGCGTAGAGCTATGGTTATTGTATTATGGAAACTGCCTTAGATACGATATTACGAAGGTCGTAGGAAGTTCTTTTCAGTTGATTTACGACGACATAAAACTTTTTATTTCTGATGCGTAAATACGAGGTGAGTTCTGTTTTTGAACCTTAAAAAAATATTAAACGTCCATAGACAATCGAAAATGGAGAGTAGAGCCACAATAGCTTTTATAATTAATGTAATAACAACTTTTTACATGCAAAATCCACAGCTGTTCAATTGTATCAAATGAATTTCAAGAACCGCGGTATAATTAAAAGTAAATAATGGAGAACAAACTGTGAGGAAGTAGTCGCAGACAAGGCTTACGCCATAGTTTATTTTTAATATTAAATTATTATTTTCATTAAAGTTTAAATATGTCTGGGATTGATAACTTACGGGTAATAGAAGAAGCGTCATTGATAATAACAAAAGATAGGATTCAGTTTTGTAATGAGAAACGGGAAAACAGGAGGAAGACAGTACAAAGGCACTTTTGATGTGCACTTCTTCGAAGGCCCAAAAGTCTTTTTGGTACATACAGGTTGCAACAAAAATGCTATAGCGCAGAAAAATTATCAAAATTAAAAAAATAACGATACCCTGTGCCAACCCTTCTGACCAGCCGTGTGGGGACGGGTCAGAATATAAAACTTCCCCACCGCACGCTGGGAAATAACGCGTGTTGTAAAAGCCAACAAAACCCAGCACGCTTGGTGGTAGGATCGAACGGTCCGCCCGACTGGCTACCACCCTCACATTTAAGTCCGACGCCAAGCAGTTTTACTGTGTTCCGTCGTGTGTATGTGAGAGCCGGTGCCCGACAGGGCAATTCCTTGAATTGCCTGCTCCATCATAGACCCTGGCGTAGCTTTCCATCACGCAAGCCTAGGGTCAAAGGCATTCAAGTCACTGATAAAAAAAAACAGTAGGCTAATTACCCTCCCTGTGATGAGTGACTCAGCAGTGGGTCATATATAGGCAATTAAATACATAATGTCACCACCCCACTCCATCCTGAGGTTTTCGTAAGAGCCGACTAAAGGCAATAACACGCAATAAATCTAGCCGTAAAAGGCATTAGTGTGATTCGAAGCTTAATATCATCAATGACCTTAATCGACCAAACAATGAAATGACTGTTTTAGTAGAGTTGTACGAAATTGAATACTCGTGACGGTTTTACGTAAAAGCTTCACTCTATTCACCGTCAAAGTAGGTTCACTCCGAACATAATATAATTTGTCAAAAAACAACAGCTGATTTAAAAAAAACTATCTACTTAGCTTTCAATAAAATGAAATGATGAAGTCTATAGCAAGATAAAATGATATATGGTTATTTTAAAATGGAAAAGGGGTTAACATAAATGACACAGGCGTTATGACCCCATAAAATATCCTAAAGTAAAAACTTACTCTACAATATATGTATCTGCTGCTATGCCTATGAGTAATGATGTTTCTACAGTCCAGACATTACTGTAGAATGAATCAATTTTAGCTAAAATAAAGATATTTTTTAGTTAAGGTGAATGTTCCAGGGTAGCCCGCGAAATTCAACTTTTCGTACGATTTTTGCAATCTGCAGGTCAATGCTAGGTTGTATGTTGATTAAAATGTTATTCGCGGCTGTAAGACGTATGTAGTTATAGAATTATAATCATCAAACTCATCAATACAACCGTGCAAGCTCATAAAGGTGCAAGAATGACTTTGAGCTTGAAAAAGTAAAAAAAACGTACGAAAATTTGAATTTCGCGGGCTATCCTGGAACATTCACCTTAAGTAGATAGTTCAGTTAAGTTTAACTTACCAACACACATCGGTACCGTGTCGTTCCATCTGTTGTCATCATAGCACCATATTAGTCGCGTCCTCTCTCGCGTGTCTTCGAAAACGAAGTTCACGTTGCACACATAGTGAGCTATGTCGTCGTTGCGGTACACCAAGTAGCCATTAGATGGCGCTGTTAGTGTCACACAGCCTATGCCTGAAAATATTTTACGGGTGAGCCACTAGATGGTAGTAGTATTTGTATAAAAGCACAGACATCACAATACTATAAATCATAACATGTAACCACGTTCGAAATCATTGGTAGTAAAAATTAATTCAGTAGTAGTAACTTAATTTAGTTGCTTCATACAGTTACTAGATGGCGGTTTTCACAAAAGCTTGGCTATAACTTCGGATAGATGGCGAAATTTGTAACATTATAATTTTAACAAACATTTTATCTTAATGTATTAGATTATACACCGTTAACTGCAGCTCTAGCTTATTTTTGATGACTATTTCCTGCACTAGGTAACCCAGTATCCCAGTCAGGTAGTACTGCACCCAGTATCCCAGTCGGTGGACATCCAAAACAATGAGTTTCAATCAAGGCTATACTAGACATCCGATTAGACTTGGAAAAGGTTAAATGTTTGTATGCGTGAAGTCGGTTATGCATCCGGCTTCAACATGGTTTGACTCCCGCAAAACCAATGTCTCGGGCATCAATACCAATGTCTCGGGCATCATAACACTTTAACCAAAGACAGATTACAACGGGTTTTTTTTTATATTCTAGCGGTGATGTTTAGACATTTCTCATCAAAATCTGTGCTGCGACTTCGAAGGTCATCATGCAGCTCTTGTCTAGCTGCACATTATGGAAACTCGAGTTTTTTTTTTAATTGGTGATAAGTTGTGATCTTTTCCTACGCGTTCTTGATCGAAGTAACAAACCGTCAAAAACATAGTTGAAACACAACTAACTACTAACTTTTATAATGCAATAGCAGTCCTCTCTTTGGATACGCGCCCTTGGAACGCGCTTCTATCGCCACCTCCACGATGCTGGTGACCGAAGTCAACCGCAGTGGCAGCTCTACCTGCTCGCAGGAAGACAGCAGAAGATCTCCGTTGTCATCTTGCACGGACACGTGATCCGTGCAGTGGTCCTCAAAGGGCCCGATACCTAAGCAGAAAACGACGTAATAACAAATAAATATCCTTGGACATTTCACACAACGCCATCTCGTCCCAAGCAAAGCAAGTTAATGCTTGTGTTATGGTTACGAGATGGATGAAAAACTACTTTTATACATTTTTTTTTGTAAATACATACATAATATAGATAGGAAAGTAAAAAAAGAATGACAAGCCCCTGAGCGTCTTGTCAGTTCTTTACCAGCAATTACCAAACTGGTGGTAATTAATTAACTATTACTTTGTATATATTTTACGTTATATATTTTTTATCTATGTCTTGACAACGAGTTGAGTAGGTAATAAGCCTACTGTACCACGCTGGCCAGGCCAGGCAGGTTGTCACAGGATTTCGCATCAAGTTTCCCTTCTCTTGCGGCTAGTTTGTCAGTTCCCTTTGTCGGCTCTTAAGACACCCTCAGGGTGGAATGGGGTGGTGTCACTATGTATTCTAAATCCGTAGTTTTTTTTTAAATTGTGATAATTATATAGATGGAAAACTTGAAACGAAATGAAAAATCGTAAATTTTTTTTTCAATCCAAACCCCTTTTGCTCCTGGAAGAAATCCTCGATGGCTGCCCAGCTGGCGGGATTACTTACTTCTTAAACTGACGTCAAGTAAACTGACTCTTATCCTTTGCTCAGGGTGAGCTCTCAGTCGCCATCGGCACCCGGCTTCGTCACCCACGTAGAAGTGTGGATACCCTGGGGTCCTGATATAGCCCTCGCTGTCAGGCCCTTGCTCCCCTATCCGCACTTCTCGGTTACAGTAGTGAACTGCGAGAGAGTCTGTAACAAAATTGTAAGAAATATGTATTTAAAAATCGAATGCATCTGTATGTTAGACAGTTGGGAATACAAATATTTAAACTTCGAATGTGGCTATAAAAATGTGGGTGCGATATAAAATATGTAGGTTCTTTTCCTACAAATAAAAAAATGATTTTTTTAAGCTTACAGCTTTCGCACTGTACTGGCGGCTTTAGAATACCTAATGTCACAAACTCACACCATCCTGAGGGTGTCGTAAGAGCCGACAAGCGCCGATAACCTGGCCACAAGAGTAGGAAAACTTGATACAAACCCTATTACAACCTGCCTTGCCACACAGCACAGTAGATTAATTCCCCACCATGAATTCGGCAGAGGCCCGAGTCAGTAGTGGGCCAAATTATGATTGATGATTTGAGTCCTCGCACCATTTTATGGATGAGCTTAGAGAACAGCCATTATTTTTTTTAATTGTTTTATTGTAACCAGTGAAGTGCTGTCTGTGACACCTCAGATCCTAAAAGGATAAGCTGATTTTTAACGCGAATGTTCTTTTCAGTCTCTTTTAAATACATTTTAAGAAAGAATGTGTGTTTATCCGTTTAATGCCTATGAGTGAGTTTTTAAATTCTGATGATTTATAATCATTTTCTTCCATGAAATGAAAGTTGACCGATTCAGTGGGTCTTTTACGGGCGGAGAGAAGAAAAAACAATGAAAGAAATATAACTGCTTGTTTGTTTTCTTGCACCCTATTTCATCAAAAACGTTGTTTACAAGCCGTAAACATGAAGATTGGCGAGGAAAATTGTTACGATGTAAGATAACTTTTCACATTCCTATGGAGAATGATCAAAAGTCGTTTACTGTTATCGTCGAATGTACGAATTGGTCGTAACCCGAACATTTTATATTTGGCCGTGTGGTGACGGATTAAGAATACACAATGTCTCCAACCCACACTATCCTGAGGGTGTCGTAAGAGGCGACAAATGATCGTAAGAGGCAGGTCATCTAGCCGTATGAGAAGGAAAACTTGACACAAATGCTGTGCCAACCCGTCTTACCAGCGTGGCACAGTAGGCTAATTTCCCTCCATGAATTTGGAGGAGGCCCGACTCAGTAGTGGATCATATATGGGCTGAAACGACGGCGACACACATTATTATTTGGCTGAAACCATACCGACGATATGGCTTAATTCTAAGATTGATTTTAGATCTAAATTGATTTTAAATAAGTTGATCAACTTGTCCATATGGTGATGGATTCAGAATACTACACTATTCCAACCTGAGGGTGTCGTAGAGCCGACGAAAGGAAATGACAAGGCCGATAACCAAGCCACAATTAACCCTTATCGTGGCAAGTTTTTTTTTTTTAAAAAAAGCAAAAAAAAAATATTTAGGTAGCTTCTTAGGGCTATAAAAAAGCCCAAAAAAATAATTAAAAAAATCTGGATATGAAAATTTTGGAAAAACAATATGTATACTATTCTATACATTGCTACACATACAGGGATTATCGCATTTTTAGGAATGTATATTATGCTATACATTGCTATTTTTAGGGAGAATTGGAATGTTACTGGTAGTTTTTAACATATACCAAAAGATTATTGTATTTTAAATAAAAATAACTGGAAAAACAATATTTAATGAAATTAATAATTTTTGAACATTTTTTTAGAGAATAATTCAGAAGTCCTATTGCTTGTGGTGGTCCTAAACTAAACATACCATAATTTTCCCTCAATATATGTACCAGCTCCAAGGAGGTAAAATAATTGTCAAAATATACCACACTTGCTTTATTTTTAATAGCTAAAACTATTTTACTTCCAACACCCATAGTCTCTTCCTCTTCAGTAAATGTAATTCCTCTAAAAGTGTCATCTCCCGCGTAGAGCAAGAAGTCATAAATGATGCCAGACACACCGGCCCTAACTAAGTTCTTGAAACCCCATTTACAAGGCTTATTTGGGCTGTATTGACGACGACTTCCTGCGTTCTTCCCTTTGTACGGAATAACCATTTCGTCGATACTAAAAGCATTCTCTTCTTCTACTGATAAACACTGTGTTCTAATGCGATCAATTACGGGACGTAGTTTATAGTATCTATCAGATGTATCGGCTTCAGAATTATTGGTAAAATGTAAAAATCGTCTGATTTGTTCAAATCTTTTTAGGGCCATTACATCTGCCACCTTTGCATAGCGAAAGGACTTTCTCCAATAATCTTTATACGATGGCAAAACTACTATACCCATGATGACATTTATTGCTAAAAAATCTAGTATTTCTTCCCTTGAAACTATTATGGACCTTCCTGTCCTTTGTACGCTATATAAATTTGTGTGAGTAGTAATTATATCTACCAAGTCTTCACTAAAAAATCTGTAAAAGTAATCTAATGGTGAACAGGAGGAATCAGATGGTACTTTTTCCAAGAATGTAGGCCCTGCTATTTCAGCCTTGTGTTTAAATTGTGCTTTTTGCCAACGGAAAGATAAATTAATTCTTCTGCTACACTGTCTTTTTATTCTTCGTGCGACGATGGCAGGCTCTTTGCGTTTTATTTTTTGAGAGCGCGTCAAAGGTTTGCCAACAGGCGTGGATGTAAGTGATTGATTTGAAGGCAAAGATGAAATTGAGGGTAGATCGTCATAATTACTTTCTGATGGATTAGGAAACATCTGAGTAAGAATAGGTGTTAGACGCACTTCGGTTGTATCGGCATAAATATCATCTGCATGTGTTTCAATCTCATCATCGGAAGATTGTAGGAGGTTTAACCTTTCGAGACTGGAATTTATCGATGGCGCTGGAGAACTTTCTGCTGATCCAATCATTCCAGCTTCATCGCCGCTACTAGCTCCGTCACTTGTATCAGAGTCTGCATTCTTTTCAGGCACAAGGGATAAAATGCGCCTAGCTCTTTCACTCATAGCAGTCTAAAACGAAAGCAAAAGAAACATGCAAAAAAACCTTCACCATAGTAAAGCCAAACCATATTGTATTATATATAGGTAAATAATGATGTTTGTAATCTTATTTGTCCCTTTATATAGGTATTAGTCATGCAGTAATAATAATAGAAGTATTTTTTGTGGGAATCGAACCCACAACTTTGTGTATCGCTTTCTACAACCACTAAATCAAAGAGGCAGTTAAACATCAGTACAACTGTCTTTTAAATTGTAATAAAATTGGTTTAATATATAAAACAGCCATAGTTGCAATTTAAATTTTATACAAAATTCCAAAAAAAATATGTGTCCGTGAAATTAGCAATGTATATTATTCTATACACCACCAATGAAAGGTAATTTGCTGCAACTGCGGCATTGTATAGTATAATATACGTTAGTAAAAAGCATGACAAAAACATGCTAATTCTCGTAGCGACAACAGCATAATATCTAAGAACAAACATTTAGGCACATGTATTTTATAATTAACATACATATTTCGTGGTACAAACATATAAATAAAATAAAACTTACCCTAGAAAAACCTGAGCGGCGCATCTTGACGGTTACTTTTCACAACTGATTTAAAATTATGTCGTTTAGCTGTCACAATTTACTGATTTTATTTTTGACGTTTAAAGAAACTTCTAGAAATGTCATGTGTTTAAATAAACTAAGTAAAAATTATTTTATAGTGATTGTATATTTTTATAAAGTTGTATGTATGGTATACTATACAAAATGAACATAAGGGTTAAGAGAAGGAAATCTGATGCAAATCCCTGTGCCAACTCGTCTGGGGGAGGGAGGGGTTAAAAAATGTTAAAAAAACATGACGTGATTAATGGACAGCCCCTAAGGTTAATAAACGATGCGTTAGGCATAAACATCTGTTAGGAAAGATACATCATGTTCAAATGAGGCAAAAATTTAAAAATCACTTGCGGCAAAACTATTGCTCCAATTTAATTGATTTTTGGTACAGAGACTAGAAATGATACCTAGTATAGGCAGTTAAAAATGCCCCTATGTCGTATCAACCCTGTATATTGTAGAGACGAACGACGCGCACGACGGCACCACTGCCATGGGTCTTAAATTGAGCATAGCATATCTATTGCAGGCATTATTTGACTGCCTCGTTGCTCTAGGGGTTACGTGTGCCGCCTTTGGATCTCGGGTCCCGGGTGCGATTCCGGGGTCAGGCAAATGTCTTTGTCTAAAACCAGAGACACTTGCTCTGAGTCTGGGTGTCATTTGTGTTCGTGACTTACATGTTTGTAGTATTGGCCTTCGATACAGGTTATACATAGTGCAAGGGATTCGTTTAAAAAAATGTTCCTTTAGTCGCCTTTTCCAACACCCTCAAGATAGCATAAATTGTTGACACTACGTGTCCACACAGACACAAACCTCTTGCGGTAAATAGATAAACATAGGTAGCAAATTATCTCGTTATATCGAACAGACAAACACTATATATCACGGTGAATTATATTGGAAGCCACCACGTGCTATTCTATCGGGCCTCCCTCTACCCACTGGGGTGGGGTGGGGGCTCCCTGGCGACAGAACGACCTTGAACCTGTAACCTGTGTCGCGACCTAGGTATTTGGAATGAAAACAAGTAGAATTTATGGTTGGACTGTGTAACCTTTTATAAAAGTAACCTTTTTATCATTCGAGTTTCGAATTCCTTTAAAATGTTGCGAATAGCATGCTAAATACTTTACCTGATTCTACTTTGTTAATGTGTGCGGTGTAGAAAGGTGACCATATGCTGCTGCAATATTCAAGCGAGCTTCTTACTAAAGCATTGTACAGCGCTATCAAACTGTCGTTGTTATGAAAAGCCTTGGTAGAACGTATAAGGAAACCTAGTATTCTGGTCCCTTTGCTTTTAATATATGATGATGATGATGAAAGCTGGCCTGCGTGGCTTATCTTAACATTTCGGTATAACGTGCCTGAACCTCGTTAAGCAAGAAATTGGCGGCCTTACCTATCGATAAATACGTTCCGTTGCCCGAATTAGTGAAAGCTTTTACAAGTAGGAACTCGTATTTATAAATTACATTGCTTTTTCCTTTAGGCTTTAGAATACATACTGTCAACACCCCAATTCTCCCTGAGAGTGTCGTAAGGCCGACAAAGCGGTAATCTAGCTGTAAGAAAAAAAACGTTTGGCCTGTTTGGTCAGCGGGACCCAGTAAGCTACCACTACTCAGCCTATAGATGACCCACTACTGAGTCGGCCCTCCTCCAGTTACATGGAGGGTAATTAGTCTACTGTGCCACGCTCGGGTTGTTGGCGTGGTTCTGCATCAGATCCCACAATGCCGCAACAGGACGCGAGTTGGAGCACCCCGGGGAGGCTTAGTGGGTAGGCCCCCACTATGGGGGAGAGTCCCACACTCCCCTCCTATTGTATTGTATTGTGAATATTGTGCCCAGAGCGAGGACACAATCTATGACAACTATAGTGTTCATTGATATCTTTGGTCTATATTTCTTTATGAAATACAGAACCTCTTGACATATATGAAGAGTACAAAGAATATAGATATTACTTCCGTATAAGAAGGACATTCTTATTTGGGAGTTAAGTCAGTATAATGAAGGTTTTTTTTATCAATTACTTGAATGCCTTTGACCCTGGCGTTGCTTGATGGAAAGCTCTAAGGTCTAAGATGGGCCAGGCAATTGAAAGAAATGCCCTGTCGGGCACCCGCTCTCACATACACACGACGGAACACAGTAAAACTGCTTGGCGCCGGATATATGTGAGGTAGCTATCCGGGCGGACCATTCGATCCTACGACCAAGCGTGCTGGGTTTTGTTTTTGTGGAAGTTTTATATTCTGACTCGTCACAACGTCGTCTACTGTCATGTTGGTCATGGCAGCCTTTGGATCACTAGTCCCCGGTTCAATTCCGGGGTCGGGCAAGTGTCTTTGTGTAAACCAGAGGCACTTGCTCTGAGTCTGCGTGTCATTTGTGTTCGTGAATTTCATGTCTGTAAACTGCCCCACGATACAGGTTACACCCAGGGGTTCCATTCTGAGGGTGTCTGAAAGTTTAAAGGAAACCACAAGACATAAAACCCAGGCTGCTACAGAAGGAACATCCGATACGTAATCTGGAACAGTTGATTAATACCTCTTTCTGAAATTGGCCGAGGCCAGACTCTGGGTGTTTATGGACTGAGAAAATGATCGCTGCTAACAAAAAAAAGCTTTTTTAATAAGACTGCAATTGACTTCCTTTAAAGTCTAAATGAAGGTAATTCTGCAATATCAACTTTGGATGGTGACTGTAGGCGTTTTAAATCCGTCACCACACGACCAAGTTAGAAAGCACACTTCATTTATGTTGTACAATGTTACATACAGACAGATTTTCTTAACCGCGTTTTTTCCCTCTGAAACTGGGTCAAACATATGCACACTTGCCCGAAACTTGTCCCTTCCTTTAAGACACCCTATGGATTACGTCAAGATACAAAAATACATGTTGTCATAGAACTATAAATCAATCTAGAACTGGCCACGCAAAGCGAAGCATAGAATGTAACTGTATCACGATATCTTAAGGAAGGGGATTTGTCCTATCGTTAATATTCCAAAGATAAAAAAGTGTGTTTTCGTTTACTTTATGTAATTCATTTTTTCTTGTTTAATAATTGTAGTGTCATTTTTCTCGCATCTGTTTTTATAAAGAGAAGGAAAACTTATAAAACTTGGTTTAAGTTTTATCAATTGTTTTGATTATTAAAAAATCATCATCATCAGCCTATTTCAGTCCACTGCTGGACGTAGGCCTCCCCTATGGCTCGCCACTGAACCCGGTCTTCGGTTCTATGCATCCAGTTGCTGCCGGCTGCCCGTCGCAGATCGTCGCTGCATCTAGCAGGGGGGCGTCCCACCTTACGTTTGCCGGTACGTGGTCTCCACTGTAGCACCTGTTTGCCCCAGCGGCCGTCAGTTCTACGACAGATGTGGCCAGCCCATTGCCACTTCAGCTTGCTAATCCTATGGGCTATGTCGATGACACGCGTTCTCGCTCGGATGACTTCATTACGAATTTTATCTCGTAGCGAGACACCGAGCATAGCCCGCTCCATAGCTCGCTGAGCGACTTTTAGCTGATGGACTAGCCGCACCGTCAGTGTCCACGTTTCAGCACCGTAGGTTAGTACGGGTAGGACGCACTGGTTGAAGACTTTCGTCTTCAGACTCTGCCTGACCTCAGACCTGACGACTCCAAAAAAGCCGTATTTTGTATATCTACTTCGATAACAGAGAGTAGGCTAATTTATCTGCATTATATTGTACGACGGAGACTCGATTCAGCGTTTGGTCTTTTAAGGTGGATGCTCCAGGGTAGCCCGGGAAATTCAAATTTTCTTACGTTTTTTGCAATTTGCAGGTCAGTGCTAGGTTGTATGTTGATTAAACTGTTATTCGCGGCTGTAAGACTTATGTAGTTATAGAATTATAATCATCAAAATCATCAATACAACCCTCCAAGCTCATAAAGGTGCAAGAAAACCTTTTTCAACGTCAAAGTCATTCTTGCACCTTTATGAGCTTGGAGGGTTGTATTGATGAGTTTGATGATGATAACTCTGTAACTACATACTTCTTACAGCCGCTAATCAAATGTTCATCATCATACAACCTAGCACTACCCTGCAAATTGCAAAAAACGTAAGAAAATTTGAATTTCGCGGGCTACCCTGGAGCATCCACCTTAAAAGACCAAACGCTGAATCGAGTCTCCGTCGTACAATAAAGTTATTTCGGTCTATGTACTGTGTATACATACTTACAGATTTAGTAAAAAGTGGTAATTTTATTATGACAAACAGACTCTCTAATTTTATTTATTTGTGTGTAGTATGTATAGTATTAGTAAAAAGTGGTAATTTATTATTACAAACAGACACTCTAAATTTATTTATTTGTGTAGTATGTAGTATGTATAGATAAGTTTTAGAAAAAAATCTAAGTAACAATTTTTAGGTTAGATCTAGTGTTTGCTTCAAACGAATGTAACTAGGTCAGCTAACTACACGAAGTCTAGATTGTCATGAATAACGGAACAATGTCGTGGCAAATCCATTGCAATGTAGCGTTTAAAAACTGAAACAAGAAACTGGCAAAGTTTAAACATAAAAGCAATTTCGTTGGCAGTCTTGGCACCAGATTACACGCGATAATGACTCTTTGGGGCAATTTGTGTCAGACTTAATGCTAACTTTGAGACAATTTGGGTAATTCGCAGGTTATTTAAGCAAATTTCGTTATATACAGGGTCTAACAAAAACTCTATAACCATCCGAAGTGAGCGTATAGAAATCATCGAGAAGAGGATCTGTATATAAATTATTTTTCTTTGCTGAAGTATGCGTGAGACTTTTAACACAAATCATGAATGCCATTGAAAACCAATCAAAGTCAAATACTTTTTGTTTAATTAAGAGACTTACAAATTGTCAATACATTGATAAAAAATATATAATGGAAACTAATGCCTCGTTGGTCTAAGGGTTGGATGAGCCGCCTGTTGGTCAACGAGTCCACGGTTCGATTCCGGGATCGGGCAAGTATCTTTGTCTAAGCCAGGCGCACTTGCTCCGAGACTAGGTGTCAATTTTGTTCGTGAATTACATGTTTGTAAACTGCCTCAGCGATGCAAGAACTGGCAAGAAACTCAGAGTGCCTGTCATTTCTTTATTATTACTTTGTGGTCCTTTGTCCGCTCTTACGATACCCCCAGGATGGAAGAAGGTGGTGATATTGAGTATTCTAAATCCATCACTACACGGACAATATGTATTATAAATAAATAGCTTACACTATAAGTTTAATGCGATCTACCCCATAAATCTTAGCCATATCGATAGTTGAACAATACAATGCTTGAAACGGATCAATAAATTTATCAATGGAATTAATCTAAACAATAAATATTGTATCGGCCCCATCTATTGCAGATTTTGGGAGTAAACTGATAAATTGCTCGATAAATTGATACCAATTTTTAGAACCGTGTGCGCAGATTTAAATAGATTTCTTTATTGCCCCGCTACAATATTCATATCAAGTTTTTCTTTCATTTGCGTCGAGTTTATCTTGCATTCATTTAGTCAGCTCTTAGCACCCCACGATGGAATTGATTGGTGACATTGTTTATCCTAAATATACGCTTTCCGATCTGGTAGTAGTGTTATAAAAATTATGTATGCGTTGATGATTGTGAACGCCAATTTTTTTTATGTAGAACGTAAATAAACTGCTCGCGTGTTTACAAATGAAATTCACGAACACAAATAACACCCAGACTCGGAGCAAGTGCCTCTGGTTTACACCAAGACACTTGCCCAAACCCCGTTTTATTCGAATATATATATTATATTCTTATGTCTCTATTTTTGTCTTATTGATACCATATCAACAAAAGTTCTTTACCAGCTGTAATAGAAAATATTTGGCAGTAAATCTTGTCAATCATCTGCCACTACGACCAATTTCATTATTATCAAAAGGTATTGTTTCTTTTTTTAATATTACACTAGCTTTTGCGCGCGGCTTCGCCCGCGTGGGCTTCGAACACGTGCTTATCTCTATGCATATTTTTTATGAACATAAAATCGGTTATTGTGACTAAACTCCCGGACTTTTTTGTAGATCTTTATAAGACCTACAAACCCGTAGTATATCATTTTGTTCTATTGGCAATGGTTTTTGCAGCGCACGCATAAATAGGTTTTCGATTTTACACCTTGGTTTACAAAATCTCAATTTTCATACGGATCCCTAATTCTTTTGAAAATAAAATATAGCCTATAACCTTCCCCGATAAATGGACTATCTAACACTGAAAGATATTTTTATAATCGGTTCAGTAGTTCTTGAGATTAGCGCGTTCAAACAAACAAACTCTGCAGCTTTATATATTAGTATAGATATAGATTTGTCACATCCTACCATTACCACTCCAACTCGGCTGGGCAGCGTTCGGGAAGCTGCGAAAGATCTTCTCGTCCACAATACCGCAGTGTCTGAAGACAAAAGTCTTCAACCAATGTGTGTTGCCAGTGATGACATATGGAACTGAGACGTGGTCGCTCACTATGGGCTCCATCAGAAGGCTCAAAGTCACCCAAAGGGCAATGGAGAGGGCTATGCTCGGAGTTTCCCTGCGAGATCGAATCAGAAATGAGGAGATACGCAGGAAAACCAGGGTCACCGACATAGCCCACCGGATTGTCAAACTTAAGTGGCAGTGGGCAGGGCACATCGCAGGACCGACGCCCGATGGGGCAGAAAAGTCCTCGAGTGGCGACCGCGTTCCGGAAGGCGCAGTGCTGGTAGGCCTCCCACACGGTGGACCGACGACCTGGTTAAGATTGCCGGAAAGCAGTGGATGCGGGCGGCCCAGGACCGGCCTTTGTGGAAATCCTTGGGGAGGCCTATGTCCAGCAGTGGACGTCTTTTGGCTGAAATGATGATGATGACCATTACCACAGTACCATTCAGCCAATAGATGACTCACTGCTGAGTCGGGCCTCCTCCATTTACATGGAGGGTAATTAGCCTACTGTGCCACGCTGGCCAGACGAGCTGGTATGCCCGGCACAGGGTTTGTATCAGTTTTCCTTCTCTTGTGGCTTGGTTATCGGCCCTGTCATTTCCTTTCGTCGGCTCTTACGAAACCCTCGGGAAGGAATGGGGTGGTGAGACTATATATTGGAATTCCGTCACCACATGAACCGGGGGAGACCCGTGATCTAAAGGCAGCACCAACACCAGGCATAGACCATATAGTAAAAGCACGCATCTGCGAGATGATGTTATGTCATAAATTTATGAATTTGATTCGCCAATAAACCGATAAATTGAACTTACCCTGGCATTTCATTCGTTCTTACGTTCAATACAGAAAAAAAATAGGGTGGATTATTGGATGTATTGTGCTGCCAATCAAAGGGAGCATGTGCTTCACGCACGTGGGCAGAATGCCAGTAGTTTTTTTATTGTAATGTGTAGCATTAAGTATATTTATTCGACAAATGGAAATGACAAGGCCGAAAAGCTGGCCGAAAGAAAATGAAAAATTGAGACGAAACGCACGAAATTATCCTACTATGCTGGCAAAACGGATTGGCAAAGGATTTATATTAAGCCTTGGTTCGCTTACGGATGATGGTCTGGCTCTTGCGTTCCTTTAGTCGGCCTTACAACACTCTCAGGATAGTGCAGGTTAATGAAATTTTGTATTCTAAATCCATCATCACACGGACTACAACTTTACCCTAGGTAAAAAATATTTATAAAGTGTTGTGTTGCCTATTTAAAATGCCTATTTAAAAAGGTTACTACAGTATTTCGTATACAATGTTGACAATACACATACTTAAGCTTTTAAAATCACAAAAAAAAATATATAGCTTATCCCCAAAACAATTTTTCCAAAACCATATCTTTGGTTTATGAATATTGCAACATTATACATTACACATTACACGCAGCCAGTCTGCCTTTTTGCAGAAACAATTTATTTTATGAACCATGTCCCATCAATTTATGTATGAAACTGATTGACCGCAATAATATTGGCAATAATGGAAATGGGTCGCTTATGGGAATGGAATTATTGTGCGCCCTAATTTATGGGTATATTATACACTGGCAACCCCAAACGATAACACGTCAAACGTAAGCAAAAATGGATGTAAAATTTATGGTAGAATTGACCTACTGATCTGAATTCATCTTCTTTTTTATAGTCCAAATGCTTACAATGTGACCGATATTATAATGAACTAGCAACCCACCCCAGTAGTAGAGAATATTTATAAAATTTGTTGTCTCTTTCATAGACCTAACTACTACTCAGGCCTTAAATGACACACTGGAGTTTCGGACGTCCACAAGTTACCGGGTTACGTATCAAGTTTTCCATCTCTTTTGTCGGCTCATATGAAACTCTCACGTTACAATACGTTGGTGACACTATGTATTCTAAGTCCGTATAATAAGTAACAATCCAAGCTACTGTTTTTTTATAACGCTAAATTCCAGAATGCAGGTTGTGCAGACTGCAGTCGATCTACAGGTTACGCAATGTTTAGCTCCGTCAATTGTTGGCTAGTTGATCAGCATAAATATCTGATATGCCTTGTACATCGGACGGCACGGAAAGTCCCGGCTGTCATTCTGACATCTGTGAGCTTTGTGGCAATCAGCACCATTTCTGCCCAAAGAAGTCCACTGCAAGACATACGCCACCTAAGGATTTCCACAAAGGCTAGTCCTAAGCGACCCATTTCCATCGGTTACCGGCGAACTTACTTAAGTGGTCTATCGTGTGGAAGGGCTACCAGCACTGCACTTTACGGTCGCCAATCGAGGACCTCTCTGTCTCATCTGCGAGCTACCCACTCACCACTTCAGTTTGGTATTCTTTTCACATCTTTTGAGCTATGTACCCATAGTTCGCCGGCGTTTCTCTTCATCTCTAATTCGATCTTGCAGGACAACTCCGAGCATAGCCCTCTCCATTGCACTTCGGATAATTTTCAGTCTTTTAATTGATCCTTAAATGTCATCACTGGCAGCACACATCGATCGAAGACTTTTGTCTTAAAACACAGCAGTATTGTTGACGAGATCTTTCGCTACATCGCGAACGCTGGTCAAGTTGGAGCCGACAATTGACCCCTCTAACTGGACGGTGTGTCCCAGGTGAATATAATGGTCAACAACTGCAAGTGTAGAGCCGGTGCTAACAGGAGTGGCTTGGACTTAGGCGGTAGACAGAACCTTCGATAACAATAAATTAACTTCAAAGCTTTAAAAAAAATTGCTTAAAATTTCGATTGGTATACTTTTAACCTATATGACACCTTCCAAAATAAAATACGTGACAAGATGACATTGACACTACTTTAGTAGCCATTGTCACTTCCATAACTCCCCTGCACTCTCACGTGTTCAAAACCCATTGTCTTCAGTATCCAATATAGTTTGAACTCCAAATTCTATCCGTTGTTTACGTACATCCCAGAGTTTAATAGAGCGCGGGGGCCAATTTTGTTAAGTCGATGTGTTTGCTATGGCATCGTCACATTTTACCCCAAAATGTGAAATATCTGGGGGAGTAGTTAATGGAGTATAGCAACACACCGTTTATTCGTCACGTGGATGCCATTCGGAATGTACGATTTATAGTCCTTTGTGTGAAAGGGAGATTGTGTATTTTATTGTCGACGCGTTACGTACATTATTTGTATTATAAGCTATTGGTATGAAAGTGTTTGGCAAATAGGTCCTACTACTACTGTCGCGTCGCGTACATTATAGGGTCGTTACTCAATTGCAAGTGTCTTAAGAGCCGACACAAGAACATGATAAGGCCGAGAACCTAGCCGCACGAGGAGGAAAGCTTGCTCCGTAACCCTTTTTTTTTTTTTTTTGATGCCTGGGGTTAAATCCTTTATGGACTATCCCCGCCGGCCTGGGGATGGCTAACGGGGGGCGTGTGGGACTCTCCTCCGAAGAGGCGTACCCAAACATCCCCGGGGTGTACCGTCCCGTGCTTGCTGCCCCGTGGGCCCTGACTGTACTCCACGGGGACAGCGTGCGCTGAGGGGAGTGGCCTTGCGACCGCCCGACTCCCATCCAATATGGGCTCCTATCAGGAGCAACCTGCTCTGGAGCAATTACTTCTCCAGCGCCATGCCCGGTACACGTGGCATGGCACCCTTCGCCCCGGGGTGTTGATCCGTAACCCTGTGCCAACCCTACTGACCAGCGTGGTACATAAGGCTAATTACCCTATATGCAGTGGGAGGCCAAACTCAGCAGGGTCATCTATTTATCCAATCAGTTTTTACTGATATATTTCGCTTTTAGACCCGTTTGAAGTCTTATTGCTATTAAAAATGAATTCATATGCTCCTTTTCACAGAGGCAGATCGCCCAGCCGCAAGAGAAGGAATTCTTGATACAAACCTTGTGCCAACCGATCTTGCCAGCGTGGCACAGTAGGTTCATTTCCCTACATGAATTTAGTTGAGAATCCTTTTGAAGTCTATAGAAATCATAAATAAAATAAAATATATAATTGTTTAAGTGAAAAAACAAATAACTAAATGTGAATATAATAAATGTTTAAGTTTGTTTTTAAAATCCTTGCAAGTGAAGCCCACAGATGCACATCACTACAATGCATATGGCCCACGCAGTTTGATAGGCGTGACGTCACTCCATCTGGCGTTATTGATAAATCAATTTCACACACTACTGTGGTGACATTTGCTCGAAATGTACCTATTACTTAGGGTGTCCGAACGCAAGTATTCCGTAGCTAATTATCATGGTATGTATGTACAACGAAATCACACTTACGTGCAGAAAAAGACTAACTTGTTAAAATGGTTTAAATAATGCGGGGTTTAAAAATATTGTACAATAGCTTCTGCATGTCGCTTTTTCGAATTTCAAACGTACTCATTTCCATACAAATGGAGGATTTCACCTTTCATAAAAACCAATCTATTGTCATGGTACAGCATTTTAATTCCCACCAATAATTTTGGGGGAGACCTGAACTCAGTAGGTACTACGAAGCAATAGAGAAACAAAGAACACGTAACTATCAGAAAAAAAACTCCCGACTAGGTGTGCGGCCACCCTTAATTTAACGCCCGACATTAATTAAAAAGAAATCGTTACTTAATCTAAATAAGCAATCTAATCACGTGTCAGAAAAGAGGGGTAGTGTTTTAATAAATGTTTCACTACAAAATGGTTGACGTAATTGAATTAAGGTATGAAAGCCTTGGTAAAGTAAAAATAAATTGCGAACTTTATTAAAAAAATATTCTGTTCTCGTCTGTAGGATGGGGAGCTGAAAACATACTAGCACTATAGTTCGTTCGCGTTAAGGATGCAGGAAGTAAAGGTGTATTTTATAACATACTAGCGACCCGCCTCGGCTTCGCAAGGGTGCAATTATGCATGGATTATACATATAAACCTTCCTCTTAAAACACTCTATTTAAAACTCTATTAAAAAAACTGCTTCAAAATCCGTCGCGTAATTATAAAGATTTAAGCATACATAAGGACGGACAGACGACAACGACTTTGTTTTATACTATGTAGTGATAAAGGATATTTATTGCCTTCAACTTTTCGTTTCCAGTGAACGTGACGGTCTAATTTGGAAATATTTGACTGGTTACAGGGTTGGCTAAGCCGGCGGTCCATGGTATCCATCATTACGCTTAGCTCGAACGAAGTATATAGTCGTTCCATGCAGGGGATGTTTAAGGTTCTGTATTAAAGAATAACTCTGAAAATTCTGTTTCAATATTCTCTGTCATTAACTAAACCACCGCCTTACTATTAAGTAAGTCATAACAACAGCGATTTCTGCCATCTCTTCTGGGTTAAATCTTAACCTCCGATTTGGAGGTTAAGAGGTTTTCAAAAAAAATTAAAAAAAAAAATACAAATTTGTATATTGTTTATAGTTTACGAGAGCGACATAAATGGTTTCTTCAGTGCTTGTAGCGAAAGAGCAAGAGAAAAAAAAATCTATACCACTCTGTCTAGCCCACGTAGTACATGAGGTAAATTTCCCGGCATCAAATTGATGATATTATTTTATCATCAAGTTACTGATAAATCGGACAAGGGTAACACTTACCGTCAAAGCAAGCATATTTTATATAGACAGCACCAGGAGACCAGGTCTTCGAAGGTGGATAGTCTTCAGCCAACACGAAGTTACAGTGGTTCACGCCAGTACATCTGTAATAGGACAAAATAATTCTTAGTCAGTAGAAAGTAAGGGAGGTAATAGATGAGTCAGTTTAGCAAATCTGGATATCCAGTCCAAGGTCAAAGGCCCACAAATGACCCACTACTGAATCAGACCGCCTCCAAATTCATGGAGGGAAGTTAGACGACTGTGACACGCTGGCGAGACTGGTTGGCACAGGATTTGTGTAAAGTTTTCCTTCTCTTGCGGCTGGGTTAAGACAGCCGGAGCCAGGGGACAAAATAGATTTAAAAAGCAATAGAGTGAACATTTCTAACAATAACATTATGTATGCAACAATTAAAATAAAATATACATAATAAAAACTTAACACGCAAAATGGTTACAAAACCATACATATAAAATTTTTACTTTCAATTTTATTAAAGAAAAACTCGATCCCATTAATATTCCGATCCCGTCTCGAGGCGAGACCTTATTATCCGTTTGAAATTGGGTTCAGTGAATGGCAAAAATGTCTCGTCTAGTTGCGTGAAACGAAAATTTATGAATGTCTGCAGATAGTATAATCATAGCCAAGGAAATCTTGCGATTATTCCTGTATAATGTTTTTTTTGAACCACGGGATTTTAAGCAAAGTTTTATCGGAACAGAGTACATTATAAAGGGTGGATAGTACTACTGATAGACTGTTTAATTTGCACACATTATAAATGACTTATTATAAATGACCCACTGCTGGGTCGGGTCTCCTCCAAGAACATGGCTGTCTCCTACGGCGCTACGCTGGCCGACCGGGTTGGCATAGGCTTCCTATCACGAGGATCTCCGGCGTAAAAAAAAAGGCGTTCCTATCACGTTTTCTTCTCTTGCGGCTAGGTTTTCGGCCTTATCCTTTCCTTTTTCGGCTCTTACGATACCCTCAGGATGAAAAGGGGGGTAATAAGTAAGCATTGTGTAAAATTTACGGTTTTTTTTTTTGGAATATCTGTCACCGTTTGGTTACTATTAGTGTTTTATAACTAGACAAACAGAAATCCCAAGAAACATCGTGCAACTTCCAAGGTTTTTGTAAATGTTGCCATAAACGAAAAATAGATAGAGCCGGGTGTCCATAGTGAATTATAATAATTGGCCCGGAAATGTATGTAAGTTTAGCGAGATAGAGTCGGATATAGTCTGCTTGTTTGTATAACCAATAGACCGTAACATTGAATAAGTGGAAGCATTAAAGCCAGGTGTCCACTGTTCAGGCCGCAGGGTGCTACTGATCTTATCGGGTAATATTGATTGACAGAATACCCTTAATATCGGGGGCGAGTAGAATTTGTAAATGTAATTACATTATCTTTTGTGAGTTGGTCAGCGTTGGATTTACGATTTTCACAGCGGGGCACTTGAAGGGACTCTCCAGGGCGGCAAAAAGGATGAGAGATTTTTGGTTATTGAAAGTGTAACATATGTTATTGATATAATTATATACTACTCAGCACATAATTAGCATACTGTGCCACGCTCGTCAAACGGCCTGACACAGGGACTCGCATGAAGTTTTACTTGTCTTAGGGCCTCCGCGCATTGTGCGGCCAGGCCGCGCGGCCAAGTTTTGGTCGCGCGGCCAACGAAAAACATCGCGTCACATACGCGGCCTATTGGCCGCCGCGACCAATCCGCGCATTATGCGGCCAGGCCGCGCGACTGGCCGCGCGGCCTGGTCGCCTAAATGCGCGGGGGCCCTTACGGATAGATTATCCGCTTTGTAATTTCCTTTTGTCGGCTCTGCCACCCTCAGGATGTTAAGGGGTAGTAACACTGTGTATTCTATATCCGTCACCACACGGAAAATGTAATTATCTAATACAAGAAAATAAAGGCATCTTCACGTGAAAAACTATTAACCTATTGTCTATAGCCCGAGAGATAATATTCAATCCAAAATTTATAAGTTGACAAAGAACTTTTGCTAGTCTTATCAGCTCAAGCATATATAGTTTTTTATTTACACTACTAACTTATCTATATTTTTCTCCGCCCATGTGTTAAAACAAACTCAGTTGTTGGCAAAATCATCAAACCCATGATGGAAGCCATGATATTTAAATGAAGTAGAAGACAAATAACTTGACATGCTCTATACCACAGCTAAAACTGAAGGTGTGATAGGGCTGCCTAGTACCCATGAGGATTTCCAACTAAAAAAACAGTAATTTGGTGACACCGTCACTTAATCCGTCACCAAACGAACCAGGTACTTAACTAACATTAGAAAGGCTTAACCAATTGCCTTTTATATCGTATCTAGCCGAAGACTCCGGCAGATTGCCATAGAAAAAAAAAAATCGTATCTAGACGTCAGTCCATTATTCAAGCATATAATCGAATCAGACTTCAGTACAGTTCTTCATTAATCACGAAGCACTCGGCTAGTCATTTCCTATTGCAAGTTGATGGTAGCGCGGGATACGTACAGGTAATATCGTTCGATAGTGAAGTGGTAACTTACGCATGATCGACTTATCGATAGTTACTACTACTCGGACCATAAAGGCTGAGTCGGACTTCCTCCAGTTACATGGAGGGTAATTTGCCTTCTGTGCCACGTTGGCCAGACGGGTTGGCCTGTTCAAGATTTCTTTCTCTGGTGAAAAGGTTTTTGGGCTCATTTCCATATTTTAACAAAGCGCCATCTATTGAATACTTACTAAATCCAGTCAACAGATATCGCCATTTGTTAGATTCGTCGGCAAATTATTAGCAATTTAATAATATTGTGACTACAAATTGAGATCTCTCTATCATACCTTTCAAGTTGGATCAAACTGCACACGGTGTAACAACGTTTTTTTTTTTTTTTTTTTTTTTTTTCCTTGTTAATCTACGGTCAGTCCTTCGACTAATGTGTTAGGGTGGTTTGAAAGCCTTTTACTGTAGTCGGTGGCAGCCAGTTTAATTTCCTCTCGGACTGTTTTCACGTTCAATGCTTCGTGTATTTCCGTGTTGGTAACAAACCATGGTGAATTTGATATTGTACGAAGAATGTGATTTTGTACTCGTTGGATTATTTGTATGGTGGAATTACAGGCACTGCCCCACAGCTGGATGCCATACCTCCATATTGGTTTGAGTATCATATTGTATATCAATAGTTTATTATCCGTTGATAACTTGGAGTTACGTGCCATCAACCAGTACATATTCCTGAACCGGATGTTTATCTCGTCCCTTTTCATTTGTACATGCTTCTTCCATGTCAGTCTGAGGTCTAAATGCAGTCCTAGGTACCGCACTGCGTTATTGTGGGGGAGGATGCTGTTTCCCAGTTTGACAGGAGGGCAGTCTCCTCTTTTAAGTGCAAATGTTATATGAACTGACTTGGAAGCACTAGCTTTAATGCGCCATGCGTTTAGCCACTCATCAACCTCGCAGAGGCTCGCTTGTAGCATACTGGAGGCTATTCGGACAAACAACGTGACGCGTAATTTTATATATATTAAGATACTAAAGAGGATTCTAAATTCGTCATCACATGACGCTGGAATACTCTAAGATTTAAGTTACATTCTTTACAGACTAATTAAACTATCACTTCACTATCACTACATAGTATAAAACAAAGTCGCATTTTTCTGTCCGTCCCTATGTATGCATAAATCTTTAAAACTACGCAACGGATTTTGAAGCGGTTTTTTTTTAATAGATATAGTGATTCAAGGGGAAGGTTTTTAAGTATAACCCACCCCCGCTTTGCACGGGCGAAGCCGGGGCGGGCCACTAGTTTAATTAATAAAATGGAAGAGATTCGACTTGGCAGTGGTTTTTTTACGGGCTCAGAAGAAAGTTTACTGCACATATTTGAAAATATGCACTACGCATTATTATTATGTACCTTTAGAACGATGATACAACGAAAATTTGCCAGTAGGTAATATTAAAAATAAAAGACGGTCTCGTTTAAAATGTGCCTATAATAATATGTATTAATGTATATTAAGTCGATTACCGAAAATGTCGACTAAAGTTACAACACTAGTGTTTACTGTAGGGCCATAGGTGACCATTAACTGATGCTATCTACACGATGTGTTTCGAATGCACTCTGGTTCTGCCAACCTACCATTTTAATAGATGTTACGACCAAATTAAAATAGATTTTCTAATAAGCTTTAGACTATGAATTAGTACGCTTAAACTAATCCATAGTTATCTATCTCCCTAGTAATAGGTATTCCACAACGACTCAGCCCTTAAACGACCCACAGCTGAGTCGGGCCTCCTCCAATTACGTTGAGGTAATTGGAGAAAGCCTACTGAGTAACGCTACCCAGACGGGTTGGCCCAGGGTTCCGTATCAAGTTCTCCTTCTCGTGTGGCTAGGTCATCTGTGGCCTTGTCATTTTCTTTTGTTGGCTCTTACGACACCCTCAGGTCCGTCCGGAGGGTGACGTTAGAGGCATGATTTATTGCCTCCCGATAAAATGGGCGTTTTAAATTTTACATCACAGCTCTTGAATGGATGAATCGATTTAAACTTGTTTTTTTTAAGGTGTTCTTAGCTCTTTAAGAAGAATATCTAATATAAACAGCATATGTGCATATACTGTTTATATTCAAACTGAAAAGGAACTTTATTTACGTTCTATCACAAACTCTTATAAATCATCATAATTAAAATTACCAACATCACCTTACGGCTCTGTCCCTCGCCAGGTGGTAGTCTCCTTACACTGCTATCAGTCGGCATATCTACATTCACACCTTTGCTACAGAATTCCTCATTCTTACAATCCATCAACCTCTTTTGATCACCCACAACCCTTGCGTCCACCCACAATAAATTAAAAGCAATAAGTAAAAATAAAAATAAACCTTGTTCTATTTAGTATAAAATTAAGCGGTATTAATTAAGTATTTAGTCGTGCTATTGTTTTTAATTCAGTCTTAACAAAGGCCGTAATTAACATCCTAGTAAGGTACAAACATGAACTTGGGAGACCTTCAAACGAAATGAGTAGCAAATTAGGGCTAATTCGAGTATAATTATGAACATATTTCAGAACCTTTCATGTTAAAATGCGTGGAATATTTTCAGGGAGTAGAGACACGTTTCTTTCGACGTTATTCATATGGAGCGACTTATCTAAGATTGTCCGAAATATTTTAGTTATAGTTTGCTTTTTAGCCGATTGTATTATATATCACATCACTATTTTTAGTACCTCTATAGTCTATGGTTATTTTTTTATTACAGACATACATATAATCACGCCTCTTTCCCGTAGGGGTAGGCAGATACCACTTCTTTCCACTTGCTACGATCCTTACATACTTGTTTCGCTTCGTGCACTATAATTATTCCCTTCATACAAGCTCTTCACACATTCTCTTGACCTGGCCTTTTTGAAGAAGTCCCTGATTTGGTCTTCCAACACTTTCATTCGAACCCGCCTTATACACTGTTTTCGTTAATCGTTCTTCGTTCATTCTCTCGACATCGCCAAACTATCTCAGCATACCTTTCTCAATTTTTGTCACTATATCTTCTTTCAGACCATAACGTTTGAGGATGATGAGATGAGATATGGAAACGTTGTGGTCATTTTTTATTGCATTACATTTATTTGACACTCCAAGACAAAACGACGTTCTTATTCATACAAAATCCTAAATAAGAAACCATCAGCCAAACCACAAGAAAATCCGCCTTACTAAGTAGAGCACATTGATTCTCTACATAACAAAGTTACCTTAGTTAAGTTACAAAAGATAATTTTCGCTACTAAGGTAATAACCGCTCTCTAACCACCTTTTGCGCGGTGTGAAATCCTTGATGGACTATCCACGTCAGGCCGGGAAGGTAAACGGTGTGTGGAACTCTGCGAATGCTGAGATGGGCGTCCTCCTACCCACTAAACATCTACTACTACTCAGACCATAAATGACCCACTGTTGAGTCAGGCGTCCTCCAGTTACGTGGAGGATAATTGGCCTACTGTCTCACGCTGGCCAGACCGGTTGGAACAGGCTATCATCTAAGCGGCGGCGTGGTTCTGCATCAGATCCCACAATGCCGCAACAGGACGCGAGTTGGAGCACCCCGGGGAGGTTTAGTGGGTAGGCCCCCACTATGGGGGAGAGTCCCACACTCCCCTCGCTGGCCATCCCCGTGGCCGGCGAGGAAGTCCATAAAGGATTTTATACAGGGCGAAAAAAAAAAGTCTATCATGTAAAGATTTCTTTCTTTTACAGCTAGGTTTTAAGCCTTGTGTCCTTGCGCTTACGAATGGGGTGGTGACACTGTGTATTCTAAATCGGTCACCACACGGACACCGAACTCCACCATCTCGCGCTCACTGCCCGGTGGGTCCTGACTATCTCCACGGGTTCTGCGTGCGGTAGGACAGGTCTCACAAGACCATCTACTCCACTGGGGAAAATCCTCCATCATTACAGAATACCGCAGCTAAATAAGTACACCCTTGGCTGGTGGTTAGTTCCCGCGTGTGAGTAAGGTTGCAGTTAAGCAACGTCTGGCTTTGCGAGGTTTTGTACATTGTGCACCACCAACATTGTAACCCTTTTATAAAAAAAAACCATGGTGTTGCCGGCTCATGGCCCATTTTGAATGGGTGTTCATCATGGCCTTCCTTTTTGTGTAATATCTAACCTCCTCCGTGCTTCAGCGGGCACCTATAGCCATCGGTTTTTTTGTGGTAGAGCCACGCTGTTCGCAGCATGAATGGGCCGGCTCGACCGGGTAAGTACCACACTCTCGCAGAAGACCGACTTTTGAGTAGTAGCTTTTAGCCACTGCGCTTCGTTCGGTGAGCGAGAGGGCCGGAGGCCCGACCCTACCCTGGGGAGGGCAAAATAAAGGCCGGCAACGCACTTGCAACCCCTCTGGTGTTGTGGGTGTCCATGGGCGGCGGTGATCACTTACCATCAGGTGAACCGCTTGCTCGTTTGCCTCCCTCTTTCATAAAAAAAAAAAAAAGACGGTCCTTACTGCAATTCTTTACACGTAGTCAGTAGCGTGAAAACTGACAGCTGGTCTATCCATACAATTGACCGTGTAAAAATTAGTAGTTAGTCAAATCAGATTAATATACCTAGCTAGCTAGGATGAAATTGGAAGATATACAGTCTTAATACGATTTTAAGATCATGAGACGTTTCACTGTATGACGTCATATAAATCACTCTAATGCTTCTTCGAGGAGTTGTGAAGTAATATGCGAGATTAAGGCCTTAAAGAGACTGTAATAAAGTCGTTCGTCTCAATTTTAGTTGTAATATTGGAACAATGTCGTCTAATGAGAACGAGACTTCGTGCCTTTCTATGGGATTGGAGAGCGTCCAGAGCTCGCCACCAAAGCGTGGGAGCCACTGATAGGCTGGCCAGGGCTCATCAGAGACGCGGAGCATGATCCTCCATTGGTAAATGAAACACGTGCATGTTTCGGGCAGTTTAGGGACGCCGTTGGTTTTAGTGGGTAGGTTGGGGCGCAACTACCATCTACCTGCGCTCCGCTGTCCCAAATAACCACTGACGCATAGCGGCATCTAGGAGGATTGCCAATGTAAAAAACGGACGTTTAGCAAAATGCTTTCCGCGCATTTATTTGAACAGCTTTAGAACGCAATTCCTTCGGTTTTTTTTGTCAAATATTTTTTAATAATTATAGTATTTGAGTTACTGAAAGGAAATACCGTATAACAATTGCATTTTTTTATCTAGGAAGAAACGCTCGAGAAACATTATTCTAGGCGTCATTCCAAACCGAATAAGTTATCACAATTATTTTTGAGAGCTTTATCAAGAATAAACACGATTTTTTAACATACGGGTATAAAAGGCTACAAAAATCAAACTGTTTTCTATCCGTATAAATTCTTACGAATGCTTTCAAGTAGTCACATGATATTTAAAAAAAAAACACCCATCCACACACACAAATGGTTAATCATTTAGTCTTTACCATAGGTTCGGTATGCCATTTCACAGAGAAGACCCGGCAAGAAACTACATGGTTGCTCTTTTAAATAAAAGGGTTACATTGATGGTGGTACGACTGTGCAATAATAACAAATTCAAATGTAACTGTAGATTAGTGAAGTGTGATTGTAAATTTTCACGCGTCACACATTCGTTGACAGCACATCACTTCTATCATAATAAAAAGTCGTGGCAGCACCAAGCAAATTAGCAGCGGTTACTATGCCCACGCGCAAGCGTATGGAACGGCGGCGTCCATCAAACATGGCGCAGTTTCCGGCTGCACGTCGCGCGTCGTGTAGGGCGCAGCACGTTACTTCCGGGTATCTTACTAGAGGCGTGCAATTGTATTCAACTTTTTATAGTAGCTTATAACATTTTGAACCAAAAGCGTGGGGAAGTGTTTGCGCACATCATCAACCAATTGTGTGGCTTACGACTATAAGCGCCAAACATCGCCTATTGTGCATGGTAGATCTTGGTTCAAAATGTTTGCAAAGTACTATACCAAACTCGATTTGAAACTTATAATCGTTTGACTAATAATAAAACGCTTTGTATATTTTTATTTACTTACTACTCCTACCGCTACGGAGCACATAAATGAACCACTACTGAGACGAGCCTTCTCCTATTACATGGGAGGGTATTAACCTTCTGTCACTTTTGCGGCTAAGTTTTCGGTGGTGACACTATGTATTTTTAATCAGTCACCATACGTAATAAAGTTAATATTAAAATATAATGTTGTTAGTAGTAACGTAAATAAAATATGATATTGTATACCTAATTAGGTTGTGTAAATTTTTCTTTATATTTTTGTTATGCACATCACTATTGGCCAGGGCTTGACACATGATTTATATTAGGTCATCCGATGCCTTAGAAGGCTATTAGGCGACTCAATAGAATATTAATAACCATATTTAAGTACATATTCTCTTTAACGACTTACATTCCGGATAGAGACGCCAAAAGAACTCAGTTTGATTGAAATGTTCAACCTTATGGTTTTAGATAGAAAAGCTTTAAACGATGTGCTCGAAATATAAGTAATATTAGGAACCTAGTATTATAATTATCGAGATTTAGAGTATATCACAGCGGTACCAATAAAAATACTTTAGAGCACGCCCGTATCTACGACTAGTGGTCGCCTAGCGGTCGAAATTCGACGACAATTAATTTAAAATATAGTTCTATTCTCAATTTTACCACGGACTATCAATAAACAAGAGTTATATGCGTGTGTGTCAATACGGTAGCGTGCGTAATCCTTTTGTTATTGTTTTGATCTATTCTTTACGCATAATTTCAAAAATATTAGCATTATGCACTCCTTCTCTATATAAACCTATAAGTGTGGGATATTTTATACACCGCCGTCCGCGCAATTTTCGTAAAAGGATACACAGGTTTTACTTTACGTATTTATATATAGATATGACGAAACCATATCTTCAAATTCTCAATTATTTTACAGATATAGTCAATTCTCTGTTAAAAACAAGTTCTCTCCTCACTGTGTCACATCAACATACTTTGGAAATCTAGTAACATTTAACTACTGAATAATTTCCCTGTCCCATTTAGTCTATCTATCAGCCACAGAAGTCCACTGTTAAACATAGGCCTCCCCCATAGATCTCCACAACATATGATCTTGTGCAGTCCGCATCTACCGACTGTTGAAGGTTGTTTAGCCAAATACTGCTAGCTAGGTATAATCTGTCACATTAGAAGTGTGTGTAATTCAAACGGTGTTAGAACTATTTCAGTTAAAATGAATGTCTTTAAGAATTGATATTTATTTATACACTAGCGACCCGCCCCGGCTTCGCACGCGTGCAATTAGGCATGTATTATACATATAAAATTGCCTCTTGAATCACTCTATCTATTAAAAAAACCGCTTCATAATCCGTTGCGTAGTTTTAAAGATTTAAGCATACATAGGGACGGACAGACGTCAGTGACTTTGATTTATACTATGTAACTAGCGACCCGCCCCGGTTTCGCACGGGTGCAATGACGAACATCTCAATTTATCAGTGTTTCTATACAATAATATGCAAGTATTATACTTAAAAACCTTCTTCTAGAATGAGAGTATCTATAAAAAAAACCGCTGTAAAATCCGTTGCGTAGTTTTAAAGATTTAAGGTTTGGCAAACAGCGGACGGGGCGGGACGGCGACGCGACGCTGGCGGGACGTGAAGAGTTGTAATGTATTAGTTAATGTAGAATATGTCACACAGAGCCGACGCGACGCGACCGCTACTCTCGCGCCGAGCGCGACGGCTCTATGTGACCTATTCTACATTAACTAATACATTACAACTCTTCACGTCCCGCCAGCGTCGCGTCGCCGTCCCGCCCCGTCCGCTGTTTGCCCAGACCTTTAAGCATACATAGGGACGGACAGACGACAGCGACTTTGTTTTATACTATGTAGTGATAGTAAACTAGTTAATATATTCAGGACAGCTACTCTGCTGGGGTCCTACAATTTTCTTCACCGACTCCCAGCGAACAGTACAAGGTCGTCCGTCCACCGAGTCGACGGTCATGGCTTCCCATACGTGGACGCCATTATAAAACTTTTATGCCCAAACCGCCATCCGTTCTGCGGGCTACGTGGCCTGCCCATTTCCACTTCAACTGTGCTATCATTCTATGTTGCTCGTTATGGTTCATCTACGAATATCTGCATTTCTGTTTCTAATATACAGAGTAGATATGACAGAGGGGCATTAAATTACACTACGTATACTATACGTGAATAGTATGAATTCGAAACGGTACAAAAAAATACACGTGATTTCATGGGGGTGGAGGGGTAGTCTTAAACCTCACCAGGTATCACCAAGGGGGAGGGAGGGGTTAAAAAATGTTAAAAAATATCACGTGATTAATAGACAGCCCCTAAGGTTAATGCGAAATGATGCGTAATTAATTAATAAACTCCTATTTAATTGATTTTTGGTACAGAGCCTGCAAATGATACCTAGTATAGGCAGTTAAAAAAATGCCCCTATGTCGTATCAACCCTGTATAACGCAGAGTAGCTCAGAGCATAGCTCTCTCCATTACACGTTGAGTGACTCTCAACCTAATAAGCTCCATTGTAAACCAATTTAATATCTAATGAAAATTCCCACGTAGAGTTAGGTTGATCCATTTACACAAAAACATAACAACTTAATCCTCCATAGATTTCATGCCGAATAAATCACACTGATTTATTACATCCCTAATCCCTGGTAGTAATTATATTAAGTAAAGCCCTGTATCGACTGCGCATTTTGTTTAATAATAACATAATTTTATTATAATGAAATAATATTAAAATAGTGTTCCAGAATCCTACTAATGTATGTATGTAGCATAGCTCTCTCCTTCGCACGTTGAGTGACTCTCAGCCGCCTGATAAGCTCCATTGTTTGTAAACCAATTTAATAATCTAGAAGATTGTCTGGATGAAATCGCCTAGTGCGATAAGACCGTCCATTGTACATTTCTCTGATACCATGTTAACCTTTTATTGGTGTACAATAAAGAGTATTCTATTATATGTATGTAGGAAACTTGGGGTGGAAACTTTTGGTCCGTGGGGCACGGAATTTAAATCTTTTTACAAAGAATTGTCCCGGCGTCTCCTAAATTTAACTGGTGACAAGAAGGCTGGTTATTACTTCGCTCAGCGAATTAGCATTGCCGTGGCAATGCTACCAGCCTTCTTGGAACCGTACCCGATGACAGCGATCTGGCGCAAATTCCTTTGTTGTAATTTTATTTATTTATTTATTTATTACTTTTTAGTACATAAAAATACACAAAAACAGAGTAATACTTTAAAACAATTTTGTACATTTAGGCGACCTTATCGCTAACAAGTTATTTTAGTTATTTAATTTATTTTTATTATTTAATTCAGTGTTTTATATTAAGTTTTGTATGTAGGTATAGATGTCTGGATAACTGGAAACGACTTGGTTGAATCTTTACAATAAATAACTTACCCATCAGGATAACATATAGGCTATAATTTATAAAAAGATTGGTGAATTATCCAAAATATAACGATCGGTGTCAAGTAAGTAGGAAAAATAAAAACCATAGGAGTTACACGGATATAGTTACCATGTCTATGTAATCATTTCTAGTTTGTATAGTGACTGCACGGTTTTTGTACGAGTTCCGACGATAAGCTTTGGTAGTAAATCTTTTATAAGTAATGACTTGTGGTAATGAGGGCGTAAAATTTGTCTGATTTTATTAACGACTTTACAATTAAGTGTGAACGCATTTTATTGACGACATCCTTTTTAATTTTATGACCAATGAAATTAGTATGTGGGTACTATCATGGGCCTCGATGTCCATTAGGATATAGGCACACCCAAGCTCCGGCCCCGTGAGGTGATGCACTAAGAATACATAGTGTCACCACCCCATTCCTAGTTGGTCTAGTGGTTAGATGTGCCGCCTTTGGATCAACGGGTCCCGGGTTCGATTCCGGGGTCGGGCAAGTGTCTTTGTCTAAACCAGAGGCACTGGCTCGGAGTCTGGGTGTCATTTCTATCTATAATATGTATATATTTACAAAAAAAAAATGTATGTAAGTAGTTTATCATCCATCTCGTTACCATAACACAAGCATTAAGATGCTTAGCTTGGGATGAGATGGATGTCCAAGGATATTTATTTATCTCCAAGGATATTATTCCACCCTGAGGGTATTGTAAGAGTAAATAAAAGGAAATTACAAAACCGATAACTTGCCACAAGAGAAGGAAATAATAATACCGCAATACCATTCATGTAATTGGAGGAGGTCTGACCCAACAGTGGGTCGGACCTCCTCCATGGGCGAATAATAGTAGTAGTACACCCCAGGCACCGTCTTCCCGACCGTAGACTGCGCTGCCACCTTGCAGCAGCTAAGCGAAGCACTGGATCAAGCGACATATGTGACCCCCCCGATAGTGTTGCTGCCTTGCCGTTGCTGGGGCTTGCGGCACACGGTGTCGTAGTGAGTTTGGGCTCCGGGGACTCTTATTGGCGGTCAACCTGGTTGGTTGGTCGCTAAGCTGAGTAATGGCGTGGCTTCCTTCTGTGAGGCCGTTATGTCGCAGAAGAGGGTGGCGGGGCGCTTCGGAAAGGAGTGGGGACTGGCTAAATTTAAACATTCCATAACGGAACAGAACTACAGTCTAATTTTGTTTTATTTTATTATCTTCCATTATATTTCCTGCTATGAAACATCAATAATCAAATATAAAAGTTTGATTGGTCTGTCTGTGTTATTTTATAGTCGTCAATCGGCATGCCACTATCGGCGGGCATAACCTGGTTTGATCAATAGTCATAAACTTTAGTTTCCGGCTACGTAATATTATACTATTTGTACTAGTGATCGAAAAACAAACTGAGTTTTTGACTATCTGATGCATACACAATCGATACATCAACTTAAAATGTATATATTCCTAACTAGCAGCCCGTCCCGGCTTTGCATGGGTGGACATATATTTATTAATATATTTTTTTACAGATTACAAGAGCCGTTACCGACATAGCCCACAGGATTGCCAAACTTAAGTGGCAGGGTACAGGGCACAGAGCTATAGTCGGCTTTTGTAGCAATCTCAGTGCATATTCTTGCTTGTCCTTTTCCTAAATTCTCTATCGGGTCGGCACCAGGACCCTGATTCGGCAAAATACCAATACTTACACGGAACGATTACCGTATGACCCATCTAGTGGGATTTTTGGTAGTCACTAGATGTGACGACAGCTATAGATGGTAGTCAATACATCCATTTAACATTCAGCAGAGCTATTATATCTTTTTATCAATTTAGTTCCTCACCATCAAAGGTACGATTTCGAGAGTACGTAGGGAACGCGTAAAAAAATCTTCCAAGTCTTGAAATCTTGCAACGAAACCACTACAAATTTACTTTTAAAAATAAACTTTACAGTCCAAGTTTTAAAAGCGAATATCGAAAAAGCTTGTGCGAGAGCATTGGAGCACCAATTTGTGCATTCCGAGCTAGTTTCACAACCAGAGTACTACACATTTAATTGCGGTGCTCATGCATTTTGTGTGCGAGTGTACTTAAAAGTTTAAAATGAGGACAAACGAGTGATATACTTTTTTTTACGTCGTCATCATAACAGCCTGTCCACAGCCATTGTTAAGTCGGACCTCCACCAATTAAATGGAGGAAATAGCCAACTTATTTAACAAGCCATAAAGACACACATAGAACGAAAATTTAAAAAACAAAAAAATGTGTGGTGATGGATTTAGAATAGATAGTGTCACCATCCCATACCATCCTGAGGGTGTCGTAAGAGCCGACAAAAGGAAATGACGGCTGATAACCTAGCCACAAGAGAAGGAAAACTCGATATGAAACACAGGTCAATTACCCTCCATGTATCTGGAGGCAGCACGACAAAAGTGGGTTTAATGGGCCGATTAGTAGTATACACAATAATTAATTAATTCTTTCGTGTGGTGAAGGGTTTAGGATACATAATGTCATCCTATTCTATCCTAAGGGTGTTGTAAGAGCCAGAAGGAAATAATAAGGCATGACAATCAAGCCGCAAGTGAAGGGAAACTTGAAATCAAACCCGGTGCCAACCCATCTAGCCAGCGTGGCACAGTAGGCTGTAACTGGAGGAGACCTAATGCTACGAGAACTCAAACTCAAAAGGAACTTTATTTACGTAGGTTAGGTTAGGTTCCATTCTAGGTTTAACGGAACATGAATATAACTTTACTGGATTTAGTATATACCCTTGGCACAGGTTTTGCAGCAGCGTATACGTATGTAGGTCACATGCATGTTCCTGTAAAGTGACCGAACGGCAGCAGACCTTATCAAGCTGGCTCACCGCCAATCGAATTATTGCGAACTGTAGTTTTACAGCATTTGGCCACTGAAATGTATGTATCGAAGCCATATCGAAGCTAATGAAGGTGAGAAAAACGTCCATTCAGTTTTAAGCAGTATGGTAGACTGTCATGAAATATCGAGTACATTTGACAGTAGGAACAATAACAAAATTTAAATATAAAACGAACACCAATATCAAAATACTCTTTTATTATCAGCCAGTAGCCAACAGTGATGTTGGAAGTACCTGACATTTCATGCCTGTGCTCTGTTCCTTTGGCCTCTTCAATAATATATCTCACTGACGGAATAACTTGTATTTAGCATTTAGAAAATGTCTTAAATATTGTACTCTGTGTGCGTGAGCAATGTTGCAATGGAGACCTCTTAGCGCGTATTTTCTCTCATCTGGCGGACTTGCTCTCACTTTGCTGTTTAGTGCTTTTTCTAAACAAGATCAATCATTTGAAAAAAAACAATTGCCGAGTTTCTTGCCGGTTCTTAGTATTCCTCGAAAATTCAAAAAAATCAGAAATCATAACACGTAATCTATGAAAAATCACAGAATATACATGGGGGTGATTCGGGTACCCCAAGGGGTGCTATCTATCTATCTATCTATCTCTGGACTTCCGCTTGACACTATTTTTTGCGACACCCTGTATAAAAATGAACGTTTGTTTGTATGTCCGCTAAAGAATCGTAAACTATGCATTTGATCATGTGACGATCTTCGCCAAAATGTTGTGCATAAGCCCACGAAGGTTTCTAAACAAAAAATATAAAAAAGAAAATTTGTGTAATGTCTTTCCTTCAAAATTTTAGTTAGTTGCTGTTACGAAACTTACTAAAATTAGGGTACAACTAGATTTGCGGCTAGGTTTTCGGCCTCGTCATTTCCTTTTGCAGGCTTATGCGACACCCTCAGGACAATGTTACAAAATAGACTTAAGTGGAAGGGTCAACCGCATAATTTAGAAATGGTATGTGGTGCCGAAAGCTGGTAGTTTCCCCCCGGCTACCCACTAAAGCCCACCAACTCAACTGCCTTGCCCACTTCTATGACTTTCTCGCTTGGCAATGGCAAATTATGATGACATATGGAACAGAGACGTGGTCGCTCACTATGGGCTCCATCAGGAGGCTCAAAGTCACCCAAAGGGCAATGGAGAGGGCTATGCTCGGAGTTTCCCTGCGAGATCGAATCAGAAATGAGAAATGAGGAGATACGCAGGAAAACCAGGGTCACCGACATAGCCCACCGGATTGCCAAACTGAAGTGGCAGTGGGCAGGGCACATAGCTCGCAGGACCGACGCCCGATGGGGCAGAAAAGTCCTCGAGTGGCGACCGCGTTCCGGAAGGCGCAGTGCTGGTAGGCCTCCCACACGGTGGAGCGACGACCTGGTTAAGGTCGCCGGAAAGCAGTGGATGCGGGCGGCCCAGGACCGGCCTTTGTGGAGATCCTTGGGGGAGGCCTATGTCCAGCAGTGGACGTGTTTTGGCTGAAATGATGATGATGATGAATGGCAAATTATACTTGGCCCAACTTCGCAATCGAACCAGAAACTTGATCCAAAGACAGCCATAACGCCCCAGACCCACAAAGCACCTAGACTGTCCTGTCACTGGCACGCCTATCTGACAACAAAAGATTCATTAAACGAATGATTAATCATTCTTGTTCCGCAATTCATTCGGTCGTCCTTGATTTCATTAGCTTTATCGTTCACTCATTAAGTTTGGCGGGAACATCACGCGATTCACTCATTAAGGAGTACCTTGCTGCCCATAGAAGGTGACTAAATTAGGTTATGTGAATACCACCATTAAGGATGAGTTCCTTGCGATCATTTAAAGTAACTTATTGTAGCAGTACAGCTACTTCTACTCAGCCCATAAATGACCCACAGCTCAGTCGGACCTCCTCCCATTACATGGAGGGTAATTAACCTATGATGAATTTCTCACTACCCACTGATGCACTTACTATAATAATAAAAACTTACCTCCGTATATTTATACCACTCTCCAGAAGGCTGTCATACTAAACACCTGCAGGATCGTCAGGAAATTTCTACAATCTGATGGTGAGATGATTACACACCTTTTACCTGACTTCCATCCAGCATCACTTACAGTATCTGAACCAAATACAGACGTCCTTCCCTGACTGCACTTGGCTTAGGCCCGTGTATGTCGGCAATAACACCGGTGTCAGAGCCGAGAAACAAAAAAGTTTAACCCAAAAATAATAATAATAATAATATTTTCTATTTTGTACTTATTTTTTTAAAATAAATATATTTTATAATTAGTTTATTTAAAAAACATATTTATAAAATATGATTAATAAAGATATGTGTATAATTATAATGTTTATTGATCAAGAAAAATACAGTTACAATACATGTCAAGCATAAGCAAAGCGTAGGGGGACCAGACTGGAATTTCCGTATCCTGGTACCCTACGCCTTTCACCAGATAAATACAAGCACTCAACAAAATGGGACAATAGTTCTTTATCTAAAATGGAAGCATGCACACACACAGAAAAGTAAAAGATAAAAAAAAAGTAAAAATAAGAATCTGAATACATCAAGGGGATTGGCTAATTCACAAACCATCAGAAGGGTTTATTAATAATAAGGTTATAATAATAAGGATATTTAAAATAAACCATATTTTAAATATCTATGAACTTACTAAAAGATTTGAGCTTATTCTTACAATTAACTGAAAGCAATTGTTCGCCAAAGCTTATCTAGCACCAGCAAAAAAAGTAACATTCCGCTCTAAAATGTTTTTCTTTGCACGTCCAAAATGTACGGTGATAAATTTGACCACAAAATAGTTCGGTACAGAATACAATATACGTACAAGCGCGCTCGAGCAACGCACACATAGAAAGCGGTTACCGACACGATAAACGATAGCTCGGTACTGTTGGGGACGGAGCGGTGCGGGCTAACCGCTTCGGACACACGTCTTGTGATGTTTAATACTCGCATAATCATTAGTAAAATAAATAATTCCCAGTTTTATAACTCTAACTCGACCGCTGTGCGTAGGTATAAAAAGCGAGGAACTAACATGATCTTGACTTTTGGTCTTAATTATTTTGTGATTGATGAGAGTTTTTATTGAGGGTTTGTTGTTTTGTCCACCTACTTACACTTGAAAAATTGCTGTAAAACTAATGGAAGCATGAGAATATAAATAAACAAATACAACACATACAAATGTATAGTTATCATACTCTAAATCTAAAATAACTTGTGTTTTGGGAAGCTGAAGCGATAACACGGCTAGAGTTTAAAAACAGCAAGATCTTCGCAGTGGAGCAATAAATAAACCGAATTTGGAAGTAACAGTTGTCAGAAAACGAGTTATTTTTACTACATCGTTGAGTTAGACAACTTGTCTCGACGCAGAACTAATTTTACACCAATCTAAGAGTGTAAACTTAACTAAATCTTAATTATTTTTACTAGTGACTTCGGATGCGCTTGGAATTACCATAAGTCTGCTTTGAACCGCAATAAACACATATAAACTAGCTTGAAACCATAACTTTCCCTGCACTTTTTTTAGGTTGACGGCCAACCCGATGACACTGTTGCACCGCAGCGGCTTAGGGCTCGCAGGGCAACTTTGAGGACAGAGAATTCCCTGAAGCCCAAACCCGCTACGATACTACTGCCTTTCGCCTGGCCTCAGCCAGGCGAAAGGCAGCACACGGTAGCAAGCCCCGTGGGCCCGCCCGAGATGGGTGACCCTGACCCGGTATGACCCCAACAGATTATGAAGGCACACAAGCCCCCTCACCACGGCAAGGTAGCAGCTCAGTTGAGGGGGTGAACTATCCCTGCACTGCTGCAGCGTGGGTTAAAATCCATCAAAGTTATACTCGTCCACTACTGGACATAGGCCTCCCCCAACGAGCGCCACAGCACCCTGCCTTCAGCTTGACGCATCCAACAGCTGTCTGCAGCCTTTCGAAGACCGTTGCTTCATCTAGCTGAGGAGTGTCCTACATTACACTTGCCGAGTCCCGAAACCCGGTTTAACCTAGCGGTTGTTGGTTCTGGTTATGACCAGCTCACTGCCAGTTCAGTTTGCTATCTGGACCAGCCTACTACTACTACTTCTTAGCCCAGAAATGATCCACTACTGAGTCAGGCCACCTCCAACTACGTGGTGGGTAATTAGCTATAGTGCCTCGCTGGCCAGACGGGTTTGCAGTCCTTTTCTTGTGGCTAGGTATCGCCTTAAGATTTCCTCCTGTCGGCGCTTAAGACACCCTCAGGATTAAATGGGGTGGCCACACTATATACTATAAGTCCACACTGAATCACCACACTGGACCACCATAACAGAGGTAAATTTATAGCCTGAGCGAATAAAGGCTTTCAATTTAGATAAACATAATAGGGGTAGAATGGCGAAGGTTAAAACAATATCAGTCATTATAAATTGGAATAACCAAAACAGGGATTCTAATTAATCGCCGTCACATACGCGAGCAATTCATCAGTAGCGTTAGTACGCTACGCATTCACCCGTTGATTGGCGCAACTTAACGGCATATCCGTTTCAAACTCAAAAGGTACTTTATTTACCTAGGTTTCATCACAAAACTCTTATAAATCGTCATTTTTATAAATACCATTATCATCTTACGGCCCCTGCCCCACACTAGGTGGTAGTCTCCACACACACCTATCAGTCGTCATACCTACATGCACACCTTTCACACACAAATCCTCACTCCCACAATCCCACAATCCCTCCATCTCCCCTGATCACTCACATTCATGCCGAAACTACCACCGGTTCGGAAGGCTGCTCTACAGAGAAGAGCCGGCAAGAAACTCTGTAGTTGCTTTTTTTTTTAAATATTGATCAACTTTACAAAAAGCACTAAACAGCATAGTGAGAGCAAGTTCGCAAGATTCGTTTATCATACCATACATCGACATTCTACTACGACTACTAGTCAGCCCATAAATGACTCACTGCCGATTACACATGGAGGGTAAATAGCCGTTGGCCAGACGCGTTCCTTTCAAGTTTTCCTTCTCCTAGGTTTCCGGCTTTGTCAGTTCCATTTATTTCTTTGCAATCTTTAACCTGGTTCTGATGGATATCTATCATTTGTGGGAATGTAAAGTAGACCTGGTCTAACGTTTAAAGGAGGGCAGGCAATATGGGTTAGACTGGTGATAGACCAAATAAAATTAGGAAAAAGGCTTGTTGTACTGTATTGTTTTTCCTCGGTTGTTCCCCAATGTCTGTTATGACAATTTTCAGGGCAAGTGCTGTAAAATGATGGTAGTTTTAAAAATTACGATTTATACGAAACCTTCATGAAGTTCTTTTTGAGTTTTAAAACCGGGTTTGAATCGGTTTGCAATTTGGCCGAAACGTTGGGATAATAAAGGTATACTATACTCTATTATAATAACGCGATTTAGTAGTTTTGAACATTGCTATAATGTTTATTTAAGTCGATGATTAGATATAGATTAACATTATGACCCGAAGCCACCTCGAGGGTGGCATACAAGTAACGAACTTATTGTTCACACATGTTAGATTGTAAGCTCGTGTGGATAATATCTCAACAGTGGCTCTTCAGTGGTTCAAATGATAAAATAACATTTTTGCTTTGTATTTGGTAAGGTGTTCCATTAAATTACCTTTAGCTTTGTAGCAGAAAACACTACATCAAAGTAAGTACTAAGTTGCACTGTTCATCGCATGGTAATTATTGAAATCAAAAATCCTGACCAAATATACACACTCACAAGGAAAATTCCCTTAAGCGTGTACCATTGACTTATAAAGTGTAGAAATTGGTAGCTCACAATGAACCCCGGCAAACCGCCAAGTGTCGGGAAGTGGCCAAATAGCATGGCTGCTCGCAATGGCCATTACTGCGATTCATTTGACGCTAGCCAAGTACCGAACGAAAATATTATTTGGCGACTAGTTCGGAAAAATATTATTTTGAGTGTAAATGTCGGCTTGGCAGTAGATGATGAATGAAATTTGACTGCCTCGTTGGTCTATTGGTCAGAAGTGCCGCCTTTGGATCAACGGGTCCCGGGTTCGATTCCGGGGTCGGGCCAGTGTCTTTGTCTAAACCAGAGGCACTGGCTCGGAGTCTGGGTGTCATTTCTATCTATAATATGTATGTATTTACAAAAAAAAAATGTATATAAGTAGTTTATCATCCATCTCGTTACCATAACACAAGCATTAAGTTGCTAACTTGGGACGAGATGGCGTTGTGTGAAATGTCCAAGGATATTTATCAAATAGACCGGTTCACCCGTGTGGGGACGGGGCAGGATATTACATATCCCCACCGCACGCTGGGAAAAAAACAAAACCCAGCACGCGCTGGTAGGATCTAATGGTCCGCCCAGCTAGCTACTACATCTAATCACATCTAAGTGCGGCGCCAAGCAGTTTTACTGTGTTCCGTCGTGTGTATGTGAGAGCCAGTACCCGACTGGGCATTTCCTTGAATTGCCTGCTCCATCTTAGATCCTGGCGTTGCTTTCCATCACGCAAACCTAGGGTCAAAGGCACTTAAGTCGTAGATACGTAAAAAAAGAATACGTTTTCTGAAGGATTGTCGAGTTAGTTTTAAATGATATGAAAGAATTAATTATCTGGGTAATCTTGAAATTAGTCTACTGGGCCACGCAAGACGGGTTGCCAGAAGGTTTGTATCAAGTTTTCCTTCTCTTGCGGCTGGGTAATCTCAAACTCGAAAGGAACTTTATTTACGTAGGTTTTATCACAAAACTCTTTTGAATCGTCATATTTAAAATAACCATTATCATCTTATGGCCCCTGTCTCACGCTAGGTCCATACACACCTATCAGTTGCCATATCCACATTCACAACTTTCATACACAATTTCTCATTCTTACAATCCAATCCATCTCCTTTGATCGCCCACAACCCTTGCGTCCACCCACGTTCATGCTGAAACTACTATCGGTTCGGAAAACTGCTCTACAAAGAAGAAGCAAGCCGGCAAGAAACTCTGTAGATGCTTTTTTTTAAAATATTGGTCTTGTTTACAAAATGCACTAAACAGTGAGAGCAAGTTCGCCAGATGAGAGAAACACGTAACATGTTAACGCAATGAATGACGAATAGGCCTTGACAGGGACAATCTAATACAAATCCGCGAATAAATAGTTGCGTCATTGCTCACACATACAGTGACTGCCTCTTGCGTTCCTATTAGTTGCCTCAGGATAGTGTGGGTTGGTGACATTGTGTATTCTAAATCCATCACGATACGTGTTTGTTATTGTACAAAATTGACTTATTTTTTTTGGTTGTAGCGAAAACAAACATTGGATTAACAATATTGTATACCTTGGACCACGCGAGACGCACTGAGGGACATAATTTTCGCCACACAATACACATTTATTGTGTCGTGATGTGTGACATTTGAATTTCGCGAGCGCCGTCCCTTGGCAATTTGAACCCTACACGGTTTTCCAATAGAGTCATCATCATAATTATTTCAAACCATAAATAACCCACTACTGAGTCGGGCCTCCTCCAAGTTCATGGAGGGATATTAGCCTACGGTGCCGACAAGACGTGCCGGCAAGACGGGTTGGTACATGGTTTATAGCACGTTTTCCTTTTCTTGCGGCTAAGTGATCTATCTTGTGCGTTCCATTAGTCGCCTCTTATGACACCCTTAGAGTGGTATGGGTTGATGACATATTGTACTCTAATCCGTCACTAGTAGAGTAGCTTTTCGAAAATATGGTAGTTCCATTTAAAATTAGGAAATCCGAAAGAGTCAATTTCTTAATTTGATGTTGAGTTTCGTCATTTACAAACAAACCTTCCAACGCTAGTATAAGAGTAAAAAGAAATTGTAGATATTGTCAACAACAAATGGTGTTAATAACGAAATGGTTTTCGTCGTAATGAAACCTTAAATAAAATTCAACTTCTGATGAAGTTTTGTTTGTTGTCGGAGACATGACGTAACAGGCATTTGTAACAGGCATTGTGGAGTTTAGCTAACATAATTAATTTATTTTATTATTAATTTCATAAATTAATTCATATTTCATAAATTAATTTTCATAAGCGACAGGTATGTAAATGTGAATTATTTGCTTTGTGTAAATCTAACGCGGGACTACGATCTCCTGTCCGTCGCCTTATTCAACAATATAATGACTGCTTTATTGATATAGATATATTTTGCCTTAGCCCTCATAAGTTTCGTAGTTGCATTCTACAATTTTTGGATTTAATTAAGTAGTTTAATTGTTATGTAATATTAATTTGTTAAGTAATTTAATTATAGTACTCTTGTTTCAAATTTCAATAATTTTATTTGTCACTAGCTGACCCGGCGAACTTTATTCCGCATTATAAATATTTAAAACAAAAAGAAAGTTGGACATAGGATACCTGAGATTTTTATCCTACTTTAACCTACTTTAACAAAGAAAACTTTAAAAAAGAAACCTACTTTAACAAAACGCAACTGACAGCGAAACGTTATGTTGTCTATAGTATAATATGGCCGAAAATTTGACAATTAGAAATGTTGAATTCTACTTGTTTATATTGTTGTAATTCACATAATATCTTTATTACTTCCTATGTGTTATTCTGACGTATAAGCTATATTATTGTAAAGTTTCATTAAAATCCATTCAGTAGTTTTTACGTGAAAGAGTAACAAACATCCATCCATCCATCCATACTTACAAACTTTCACGTTTATAATATTAGTAAGTAAGATGTTTGCGAATATCTGTACGCTGAATTTCTTCTTCTAAGCATCTTGAAACTGTGATTGTAAAGATATATATTTAATCTATAACTGTAATACGTGGATAACGCTGTGGGATACAATGTTAGTAATTATGGAAATCATAGCTGTTAAGTAATGTATACATTGTATCTGTTTGTTGTCCCTAATAAATAAAATAATATAATTCGGAAAATGATTCAACTAATACTACTAGGTACTATAACTCAGCCCATACCCACTGCTGAGTCTAGCCTTCTCCCATTACGTAGAGCGTAATTAGCCCACAGTGCCAGGCTGACCATCTGGGTTGGCACAGGGTTTCATATCAAGTGTCCGTTAGGATGTAATGGGGTGGTGACACAATTTATTCTAAATTCGTCACCACGCAAATTACATGTTCGCATTGATAATATTCTGAATGGCTTACTGTAATCTAATGTTAATTGTTGAAGGAAGTTGTAAAGTAATGAGTGAACTTTATAATTAAGCAATGTTAACCACTCTTAATTACAACGTGGTACATCCGACATAAGGGCTAGCACCGACTTACTGCCCGGTAAAAGGCGCTTTTACATTTATCGCATACTAAATATTTTCTCTATAGTGTTGTGTGATTTGATAGGTATACATTTGACATAAATTTCATATATGTAATTAACACTTAATAATAATTTATTCTCCAAAGGGCAAAGGAGAGGGCTACAATCGGAGTTTCCCTGCGAGATAAAATTAAAAATGAGGAGATACGCAGGCTAACCAGGGTCATCGACATAGCCCATAGAATTGCCAAACATAAGTAGCAGTGGGCACAGGGCACATAGCGACGAACGATGGGGCAGAAAATTCCTCCAGTAGCGACCGCGTTCTGGAAAGCGCAATACTGGTAGTCCCCCAGACGGAAAACGATGGATGCGGGGGGCCCAGGACCGGCCTTAGTAGAAATACTTGCGGGAGGCCTATGTCCGGCAGTGGACGTCTTTTGGCTGAAATGATGATGATGATGATGAATAATTTATTTACTTTAACATGACTGGCGCGCATTTAGAAAACATTATGTCAACACCCCATTCTATCCTGAGGGTGCCGTAAGAGCCGGCAAAAGGAAATGACAAGTCCGAAAATCTAGTCGCAAAAGAAGGAAAACTAGAAACGAAACCCTGTGCCACGCTGACATCTGGGTAGTAGGCTAATTGCCATACATGTAACTGGAGGAGGCTCGACTCAGCAGTGGGTCATATATGGGCCGAGTAGTATTCGTATAATTAGCTTTATTAACAGAGGTCACAAAAATAAGCTCATAAATTGATTGTTTACACGAAATACACCATATACTAAATTCAATTCAATTTGTAGGTATGGAAATGTGCCGTTTTCGACAATTCTGCCAATGTCAAATGTGCAATGGAAATTCGTGTGTATCAATAAAGAAAAAATACTTCACCTTAAACTCTTCTTCTTCTTCTTCTTCTTCGATTATGGCGATAGGCCGCTGAACGCGATTCCGCCAATGTCAAGTATGATAGTCGTGACCAAATTGATGGGACAGAGATATAAATGATTTTGAATTTTGATACGAAAAGACTGAATTTCCCTATAACGAAAACACAGACGACATATATAAGACGGGACACTTTGAGACAAATACAGGTTATTAGAATAAAAAGCAGAAACAAACTACAGAGATAAATGGTTATTCACGATGAATTGAGATAAAATATTAACAAAGGGAGAGTCAACTAAGGAGAGGATGGAATTAGAATTGGTAGGACGAGGGATGTGTGGCGGAAGGAGTTCGTACAGTGACGGCTGAGATCTGTTGCAATTGAGTAGTAAGTGGTCTATCGTTCCCTCCTCTAAACCGCACTCGCAAAGAGAGTGGTCCCTTATCCTAATTTTTGCAAGGTGCACCGGAGTACAGGCATGTCCCAAGCGTAAACGCGAGAGGATAGAGATAACTTTTTTAGGAGTTGCTTTCTGTTTTGTGAACCAAGGAATGGAGGGGATGGAGGGTTGGATGTGGCCGTAGTGAATGCCTTTAGACCTTCGCGATAATTGCCATAGCCTGTTCCAAGCGGATATCAAGCGAGGTTTTGCCAGGGAGCTTAGGTCGCTGGAGTAAACTTCAGGGTGTTGGACAATTCCAGAGTGAATAGCATTCCTGGCGCAGGCATCTGCCGTTTCGTTCCCTGGGATTCCACTATGTCCTGGAATCCATGCCAGGATGACATCTATATTTTGTAGGAAGCATTGATAAAGACTTTTCCTAATTTTTAAGATTAGAGGGTTTCTGGATTTAGTTTGGAAGGGGTTGGAAAGCAGGGATTGGAGGCAGCTTTGAGAGTCAGTTAGAATTAAGGTTTTGTTGAGGTTATGAGCTTGCACGAATGAGACAGCTTCTAAAATAGCGATGGCCTCAGCCGAAAAGATTGAATTTACGGAGGGAGATTTGAGAGAGAGAACGGTTCTATACAAAGGGATCCACACAGCAGAGCCCACTGGAACACTGTCAGACAACTTCGAGGCGTCAGTATAGATGGGAAGCCATCCCTGCCATCTCTCATTAAGAGTACTTAAGAAGTTATTTTTGGCTTGAGGGTCTTGTTTACTGATGCCAAAATTCGGGATGATTGTCGGACGGAATACTAAAGCTTCATACTCTGTGACGAATAAAGGGTTCAGGGGAAACTGAAGGAGAGGATGAGGAAGGCGGGAGAGAGCAAGGTAGGATTGTAATAGACAAGTAAATTTTTCGGAAGAGGCTCGGGGGCCATAGGAGTCTAGGAGATGTTCCAATTTCGGAAGGAGGACATGAGAGGAATTTTGGGCTATTTTAAAGAGAAATCTGTCGCACAGGTATTGTCTACGGAGGGCAGGAGGTGGGTCGACACATTCAACCTGCATAGCGTTTATCGGGGATGATTTCATCGCGCCTATGATGATCCGTAAGCATCTTGCCTGGATTTTGTTCGTTTTGGAAATTGCCGATTTGTTACCGTGGTCGAGTAAAAAGGAACCATAGTCCAGGTGACTCCGCACAATGGCGTTATAAAGCAACTTTTGAGTGTACGGATGTGATCCCCACCACGATCCAGACAATGAGCGGAGGATGTTAATGTTCTGTTCACATTTAGTCGCTAGGTGATCAAAATGCGGGGAGCCAGATAACTTTTGGTCTAGAATGACACCTAGAAATTTTATTTGGGACACCTTAAACTCGTATATTGAGTAAAGTTTAGACAGTGGTCACACAGACAAAAGTCAGATAAATGTCAGTAACCACCTTTAGAATTACACTCATCTTTGTAGGTCAAGTCGATGGGAGAGTTCTCGACACGTGTTTTAAAATAATTTTTATTCTTGTTGTTCAAACTTGATTCTTGATGGTACTCGTAATTAACAAATCTTCTGTCAAATTTACATCTAGCATTTAACACGCGATTTCACATTTTATTGTGTGACTCTAAACTTCGATGTAGAAGCTACTTCTGCAGAAAATGCTGGTGCGATTATAAATGACGACACGATTGGCGCAGTGGTTGAGCGATCGACTGCTGCGCAGCATGTCACGGGTTCGATCCCCGCACGGAAGAAATATTTGTACGCCCTACAAGTATTTGTTCCGGGTCTGTGTGTTTTTTTGGGACTGGGGATCTTTATTATGTATGTATTTACAAAAAAAAATGTTTATAAGTAGTTTATCATCCATCTCGTTACCATAACACAAGCATTAATTTGCTTAGCTTGGGACGAGATGGCGTTGTGTGAAATGTACAAGGATATTTATTTATTATTTATTTTTTTATCTGAGTGCGTCCAAATGTAGGTTACTGACGCGTAAAGTAGATGAAAGCAATTCTTGAGGGGTCCTACCCGGGACCCGTGATCCAAAGGCGGTACATCCAAACTCAAATTGAAAACTCATTTAATCAAGTTGGCTCATTACAGCTATTTTGACAAGTCAAACCACAAAATGAAATTTAAAATTTACCATCTACCACCGGTTCGTAATCCAGTTCCACAGAGAAGAGCCGGCAAGAAACTCTGCAGTTGCTGTTGTCCAACTCATATACGTGGCACAGTATGCTAATTAATCCATGGGAGAATGCCCGAATTATCAGTGTCGTTTGTGGGTCGAGTAGAGAGATAAAGAGAATCACTACATATTATAAAACAAAGTCGCTGTCGTCAGTCCGTCCCTATGTATGCTTAAATCTTTAAAACTTCGCAACGGATTTTGAAGCGGTTTTTTAAATAGATAGAGTGATTCAAGAGGATTGTTTATAGAGGTTCATCATTGCACCCGCGCGAAGCCGGGGCAGGTCTCTAGTTACATACAATATGTAAAAATTTAACGTCACTGTATTCAAAATTCCGTTCCGGTTCCGTTTCCGGTCGTTGAAGTGTCAACAGCTCTGTGAAGTTCGTCGTAAATAAACACTTATTAAAAATAGTTAAAGTTACACTTTGAAGACTGTAGTGCTACAAACACCGGCAAAACTACATTGGAAAATAGAAGAAATAATCTTTGAACATTATCCAAAACCACCAATTAAAAGTGAAGTTCAAATATACATCCACAATAATTGAGGTTAGATTACAACATCACCAATTCTATTTTACAAGCAAGTCATGCAACCGCCTACGTCAACTTGACAGCAGGTAAAATAAACAACAATACCTGATCTGTCACTGTCAATAGGTTAGGCTGACAACTGACAACTAACCTGAGTGTTGCCATTATATACGTCATACTTTCTACCAACTTGCATTTACGTTCCGTTTCACATAACCTCATTAGTCAACATGGATGAGCAATTTCAACTACTATTCGATAAAATGAAGATAGAAATGGAGAAACAGACAAATGATCTAAAAGAATCTCTTACGAAGAATATAATGGGACGCATAGAAGAAAAACTAACTCCTATGATTGAAGAAAATGGAATATTAAAGCAAAAAATTTGCAGTCTTGAAAACGAGATTGAATATTTAAAAAAAGAGAAGAAAAGTAATAATATAATTATTTATGGCTTGGAAGAAAGTGAAAAATCTGTATTAGAGCTGCTTCAAACTGTCAAGGAGATCTTTATAAGAGACTTAAATTTGTCTGTGGAAGAAAATGAAGTGAACAGACTCTACCGTCTAGGGAAAAATAAAATTGAGAACAAAAATAGACCTGTGCTACTATCATTTATAAATGGGTGGAAAAAAGACCAAATTATAAAAAATAAAAAAGGTTTAAAGGGAATCTATATATCAGAAGACTATTCTAAAGAAGTGATAGAAAAGAGGAAGGCTTTGTTACCACAGTTACTAGAGGAGAAAGAAAAAGGAAATATTGCTTTTCTGAAATACGATAAATTAATAGTTAAAGGTCCCAACCCCGACAAAAGGAAAAGAGAACTATCTATTTCACCACAGTCAACGACGATCGGTAAACCTAAAAAGCAACAAACTATGAATTATATTAAAACCAGAACAAACGCCTACGATATAATGAGAATCCGATCAAACTCTTTCACTGATACCCCCACACTCAAAAAACAATAGCAATTAACTACCGGCAAACGGATATCCCAACCAAATTACGAAAACCAAACAAAAGAAACAACACAATCTCCCCCAAGCCGACTGGTCCTCGTGGGGGATGGAGACCGTAACCCTCCAATAACACAGAAAAACAACTCTGAAAACAGTCACTCTGAAAACAGTCACACTAGATCAAAAATTTATGTTGCAGCCCTCAATGTACTTACACTGAAAAACGATGAAAACCTTACAGAATTAACATACGCATTAAAACAGATCAAATGGGACATCGTTGGTCTGAGCGAAGTAAGACGAATGGGAGAGAGAATTATTTCACATCCAGACTTCCTTCTATACTATATAGGAACAACCCAAGGTCAGTATGGAGTTGGCTTTATTATCAAAAAATACCTTACAAACTATGTGGAGAGCTTTATAGGAGTATCAGAGCGAATAGCAATGATGAATCTTAATCTACCGGGATACAAAGATCCATGGTCCATCGTACAAGTATACTCACCCACGGAACAATCCGATACAAAATCAATTAACTCATTTTATTTAGAGCTAAATAAAACTATCCAAGACCATGCTCACAAAAACCTCGTTGTGATGGGCGACTTCAATGGTCAAATTGGAGAACGACAACCAGAAGAAGACATAGTCTTGGGACCATTTGTGTATGCAAAAAAGCCGAGAAGCAGAAACGGAGAAAGGCTGGTAGAATTTGCACAGGAAAATGGCTTGAGAATATTAAACACAATGTTCAAGAAGAAAGCAAGTAAGATGTGGACTTGGGTATCACCAGACGGAAAATCTAAAAATGAAATAGATTTTATAATGACTAGTAAAAGCAGGTGTTTCTCTAACATGAAAGTCATAAGCAATTTCAACTTCAATTCTAACCATCGAATTATTCGAGCAGAATTAATGACCAGCCCTCCAAAAAAACCCAGACCAAAAAGCAATAGGATGAACACAAAACCTAACAAAGACCAAATAACAGAAATATCCAATTCTATAATGACAAAACTTATAGACTACAATAAAGAGACAAAAAACATGGAGGTGCAAGAGAAGTACAACTGGATAGAAGGAACAATCCAAGCAGCTATACAACAGGGGGCTAATAACAAAGATCTATCTAAAAAGTGGATGACAAGCAAAACCATCAATCTCCTTAATCAAAGAGCTGACCTTATAACAAATAAAAAAACCAGCGATAACCGAAAGCAAATAGCAGAACTTAGCAAAGAAATTAAAGAAAGTATTAGAAAAGATAGAACTCAGAACAGAATGGAAACGATAGAGAGTCACATTTTACAGACAGGGGGAATTAAAAAGGCATATAAGTTGTTAACTAACAAAAATGACTGGATCTTACAGATGAAAGATAACAATGGCTTGAATGAAAACCGAAGGCAAGGAATATTAGAAATTGCAACATCTTACTACAAGAAATTATATGAAAGCACCATAGAAGAAAAAGAAGTACAGTTGCTGGAAATCTCATCCGTGCCCAGCATTTTACACAGAGAAATAGAATTCGCTATTGAAACCCAAAGAGATAACAAAGCTCCAGGACCCGACGGAATAAACAACGAAGTACTAAAACAAGCAAAAAAAACAATAACACCTATTCTAAAAGAAATCTTCATTGATATCTTCAACACAGAAACTATTCCTGAGCAATGGACGAAATCCAATATAATCCTCCTTTACAAAAAAGGTGATCCTTACGATATCGGAAACTATCGGCCCATAAGTTTGATGTCCAACATATACAAAATATTTGCAAAAATTGTACTCAAGCGAATGGAGGTAAAACTTGACGAGCAACAACCAATAGAACAGGCAGGTTTTAGAAGAGACTACTCAGTACTTGATCACATTCATGTTGTTAGGCAAATCATCGAAAAATATGCGGAATATCAACTCATATACTACCTAGCATTTGTGGATTATAGTAAGGCATTCGACTCATTAATTCATACAAACATCTGGGAGGCGTTACGAGAACAAGGGATTGAACAAAAATATATAAGATTGATAAGAAATTTGTACAAAAACAGCTCGGCATGCATCCAGCTAGAAAAGAAAGGAGATTCGTTTAAGATACAAAAAGGAGTACGACAAGGAGATCCTCTCTCTCCGAAACTTTTCTCCGCTGTTTTGGAAAGGATCTTTAGAAACTTTGCATGGGAAAAACTGGGTCTGAATATAGACGGCCGCACACTAACACACTTAAGATTTGCCGATGATATTGTATTATTTGCAAAAACGCCAGAGGACCTAGATATAATGTTAAAGGAACTGGCACTGGAGAGTGAAAAAGCAGGACTAAAATTAAATCCTGAAAAAACGAAGGTTATGACCAACGGAAATAAAATCAGTATACATGTAGGAGAGTCACAAATTAGCTATGTTGAAGAATATATATACCTTGGACAGCTGATATCACCCAAAGACAATATAAACAAGGAAACCAGAAGAAGAATAGCAAACAGTTGGAAAAGGTACTGGAGTCTAAGGGAAGTAATGAAAGACAAAAACCTTCATATAGAAACAAAGAGCAAATTATTCAATGTTTGCATTCTACCAATCTTAGTATATGGAAGCCAAACATGGGCCATAACAAAAAGCACAATAAATAGAATTGCAGTGTGCCAACGAGCAATGGAGAGAAGTATGATAGGAGTAAAGAGAAGAGATAGAATAAGAAACACCAACATTAGAAAACAGACAAAGTTACTGGATGTTTCCCTTAAAATAAAAAGGTTAAAATGGAAGTGGTCGGGACACATGGTGAGAGGAAAGGATAAATGGAGCAAAATAATTACACATTGGTACCCAAGAGAAGGTAAAAGGAAAAGGGGCAGACAACAAAAAAGATGGGACGATGATATTAAACAGGTTGCAGGAGAAACATGGAGTAGGGTAGCCAGAGAAAGAACAGAATGGAGTAGATTGGAGGAGGCCTTTGCCAATTGGCAAACGGACTTACAGAAAGTAAAGAAGCATCAAATATGTGAATATTTTTAACTGTGTAAAATATATATTGTAACAGTGCACTAGTGTTATTAATTGTAACTATTGTCCGAATAAAAGGCTATTATTATTATATTATATTATGTATTCAAAATACTTATCACATTTGATATTCTATTCATTGTACCCGAAACAAAGCTGTAATATGGTTTTAATATCATTTCTATAAGCGTTTGCGGTTCTTATTCATTTCCTCTCGGACTCTCGTATAATATTGTTTTGATCTTCTATTTATTTTTTAAGATGAAAGAATGAATAAGTACTCTAAGAACTGAAGTAGACAAAATGTGGTCAAAGGATTGTTAAGAGAACGTATACCAACATAAAACCCAAGTTTATGTTGGTATACGTTCTCTTAACAATATTTTGACCACACTTTGTCTTTTCTTTCATACCGAGTATAGAGAAGTTTGGGTGGTATTATTTTATGCGTCAGATAAGAACCACAAGATTTTCTTAACACTTATAAACATATAGACGTAAATTGGTCATGTTTTAACGAATTCTTAGGTTTTCACGATGTTTGCACATGTGTGTACACATATTTGTTCTTTTATTTAAATCTATAACGTTTACTGCAAAGTGTCTGGAACGTTTCCGTGTGCTGATGGATATAAAATATATTGTGTCACCACCCTATTTCATCCTGAGGGTGTAAGAGTCGACAATAGGAAATGACAAGGCCAAAAACTTCGCCGCAAGAGAAGGACAACTTTGTAGCGACAAACATGCTACATACTTTACAAAATATACCCGAACAATCTGAACTAATTACATCAAGAAATATCGCCTACAAATGCGAGACCTACCAAAAAGTCCTACACCGCGATAGCGGAATTTCAAGAGCAATTCGAACAGTTAAGATTTCCCCGACTACAACTATCGGGGGATAGGCGCTGCGACCCCTAGCCAGACATACCACCTCGTCTGGCTGGATGATCATCCCTTTGCGCCTAAAACTTGATACCAATCCCTTTATTTTTCGTTTTTTAAGTAAATTGCACCACAACCTACCCACTAAAACCGACGGCGATCCTCGACTGCCCAAACCAGGGCCACGGCATTCACTCCCATTGCAAGAGCATGCTCCGTAACTGATACTAAACTGTGCCAACCCGTCTGGCCAGCGTGGCACAGTTGGCTAATTACCAACTGCATGTAATGTAATGGGAGCAGGCCCGACCGGGCAGTGGGTTATCTATGGCAAGTTTTCTTGCTCTCGCGGTTAGTTGATCAGCCTTAACATTTCCTTTTGTCGGCTCTTACGACACCCTTAGGATGGAATGGGATGGTAACACTATGTATTCTAAACCCGTGACCATACGGATAATGTCAGTTGGGGACAAATGCTATTCCTTAAGAGTATGACACTAGCACGTGGCAAGAACTTTTAAATTAATTAAGCAGAAAAATACTAGCAACTGCAACGTATCGAAAATAGCAAGTTTTTGGTTAAGTTGGTATCCAAATAACAAGTTTGAACCGGTTTTTATCTCGCCCAACAGACCGGCACAATCAGCGGTTCCTTTAGTTCGTCTATTTCCACAAACGTGACACTTTTGGGTCGTTGAAAGACTTATCTGTAACGCCGGGACTTTGTGCCTAAAGATAGACTAGGAGACATCCATTGGATGTCTTGCGACAAATTAACTTCAAACGCTTGTAATATCTACTACTACTTACCCCGTTAATGACCCGCCGCCCGCCGAAATGACAAGGCCGATAACCTAGTTGCAAGAGAACGAAACCCGGTGCCAACCCGTCTGGCCAGCGTGGCATAGTTGGCTTGTTACACTCTATCTGGGAGAATAAGACGAAGCCCGACTGGATCGTTTGTGGACTGAGTAGTTTACCAAAACTGTTTTAAATAAGCGATTGTGGTGACAGATTTTGAATACTACCCATGTGGTCTGGTGACGGATTAAGAAGACAATATCACCAACCCATTCTGAGGGTGAAGGTGTCCAAAACGACCGGTTCTGAGACGCTTTCATTGGATCCCCACGACCTCTTCCAAGTTGCCGGTCCACTTTGTGAGAGACAGTATGTCAATTTTTAGTTAGCGCAGTGCTAGTAAAATGCGTTCATCATCTAGGGGAGGTTTTCCATTAGCGCCACGCTTGGCAGGCGGGTTGGCGATCGCAGTAACGGATGGTGGATGTTTAACAAAACGTCGCTGCTGCCCAACGTCTGATGTCCCTTATTCGCCTTCTACGACACCCACGGGAGAATAACTATACTCTAGTAATAGTTATTTGTTATACAAGAGTGCAAAGTTGCTTTTTAACCGCGTGTTCAATTTTGATGACCGAGCAAGCGAAGGATTCTAAAATTGAATCACGAGCGCAGCGAGTGATTCAAAATTAGAATCCTGAACGTTAGCGAGGGAATCAAAAGAGCACGAGGTGAAAAATCTTTGCACTCGAGTGCAACACGTAACTTTTCATTCCACCTCAGCGAGGAAATGACTAAATGCAAAAAAAAAACGTTTACAATCACAAGATAGGTACACTTTTATTTCAGTTTAGGTATTAATTACTACATGATGACAGGTAAGTATTACAGAATAATCTTTACTTTATTCTCTAGCGAATAAAAACGGCTTTTGCACTCAGATATCGAAGAGCAAAAATACTTTATTCTCTAGCGAATAAAAACGGCTTTTGCACTCAGATATCTAAGAGCAAAAATACTCTTTCCGAGATGGGGGGATGAAAAAATATTTATCATTTTAAAACTGCCACCCGAAATTTCTATGCAGACCACACTGTACAGCTGTGACATAAAAACCGGGTTGAAAACTGGCACTACAATCCGAAAAATAACCCATAAACAACATGTCACAAAATGACTAATGGCTATCTAATGACCGATTCTTTGGTTTTGTACATGGCCATGTCCCGGATGCGAATGACAGTGTCAGAACAGACAGTGAATCCGTCACAACAGCTGTAGGTGTCAACTGTCAGTTGCCTGGTGACAGCCACACCTCAACTGACTCGGCACACTTCCAGGTAACCAGACATTAACCTAATAAGCGTGGACTGTGGTAAAATAATGCACTACACATTACTTAGGGTTCCGTTTATTAATATACTAGCTGTACCCTGCGCGCGTTGCTACGCAACTAAATAAAATAAATTTGAAGGAAAGACATTACAACAATTTTCTTGAAGATCATCACGTGATCACATGCATAGTTTACGATGTAATAAAGGACATACCGACAAACATATTTTTTTATATTTAAGAAGAAGAAGATTAAAATAGTTATTACTTAGCTATTTGTAAAAATGCAGTTAATGCGTGAGGCTGACTGTAACCCCACTAATCAGTTGGGCCTCCTTCAAATTGGTGGAAGGATCGTATGGTTTAATTCCTATGATAAAAATAACTGCCTAAAATGAAAATGAATGTGCATGCGGCCTGTTTAATAGTTTACTAGCGACCCGCCCCGGCTTCGCACGGGTGCAATGATGAACATCTAAATCTATCAGTGTTTCTGTACAATATTATGCATGTATTATACTTATAAACGTTACTCTTGAATCACTAAATCTATTAAAAAAACCAGTTCAAAATCCGTTGCGTAGTTTTAAAGATTTAAGCATACATAGGGACGGACAGGCGACAGCGACTTTATTTTATACTATGTAGTGATAGTCATACTTCTTTTTACAACTACTACTCAGCCCATAAATGACCCACTGCTGAGTCAAGCCTACTGTGCCACACTGGCCAGACGGGTTGGCACAGTGTCTCGTTTTAAGATTTACTTGCGCGTACACGCGTGGGTGCGAGTCGGAACACAGGGGCGATTTAATAGGAATATGCGCCGAGTCCGCACATAACCAACCTGGGTACCAACTAGGCAAAAGAGTATCTCACCTACATAAAATAAATTATTTCAGAAATTAATTTCAACCAGCGAGCTTTATAAGGACGCCGCCTAATCGGGGTTCTTCCTACGCTCCGCTTCTCCATTCGTGGTTCTCACTCTAGGACTTTTACACTAATTCAACTGACAAGGCATATATTTAAATCTAAAATAAAAGATTTTTTCTATATTTCTATGGATCTCCAAATTTGCCACAAATTTATGTCATTCTAGAAGAAGATTGTAAATTATTTAAATTTATGAACAGAGAAAAATTTAAGTGGGCCACGCCGTAAATTTTCTTGTATAACTATTAAGATGATAGTTTTTACATTTGAATCACCTAACGAACTGCTGATATGGTCAAATATGTGTGATACTGGCCGTTTATTTTTTTAGAATTAAAAAGCATGTAAATATATTTGACTGATTAAAGATCATCATCATCATTTAGTATAGGCACTATAAACGTAATAGTAGTTTCATATAAGCACTATAAACGGAAAATAAACAACATGTAGTTGGTACACACAAGTCTTAACTCTATTTCGCCTGCAGTGCATATAAAAATGCATTGTGAGAAGGGAATTACTAAAGGGACATTGAAAACGGGATATCAATGGGAACACGTGTTTTTTTACGCCGTGGCATCATTTCAGTTGAAGGGTCGCGGTTAACAAAGGATAGCGTATTGACGGGTAAAGCACGGTGAATAAGTTGAAAGTGTACGAATTATTTGGTTTCGTATCAAGTTTTCCTTCTCTGGCGGCTAGGTTATTGGCCTCCTTTTGGCGGCTCTTACAACACCTTCAGGATGAAATGGGGTAGTGACACTATGTATTATATAGTAGCTTTACAATCCCAAACCAAATGCGGATGTCTACTGCAACGACTACTGCCCAGCACAGATTTTGGGTCATGATATTTTGTAATCTACTATAGTAGGTACTACAGATAAATAAATAAATATCCTTGGACATTTCACACAACGCCATCTTGTCCCAAGCTAAGCAACTAAATGCTTGTGTTATGGTAACAAGATGGATGATAAACTACTTAAATACATTTTTTTTTGTAATTATAGATAGAAATGACACCCAGACTCCGAGCCAGTGCCTTTGGTTTAGACAAAGACACTTGCCTGACCCCGGAATCGAACCCGGGACCCGTTCAAGATAACTTCAAGAAACTTATTTTTCTTAAATGTTTGTCACCAACTGGTAGTTAAATATCATCATCATCATTACAGCCCATGAATGACCCACTACTGAGTCGGGCCTCCTCCAAATGCATTGAGGGAAATTAGCCTACTGTGCCACGCTGGCAAGACGAGTTGGCACAGCGTTTGTATCAAGTTTTCCTTCTTCCTTGGGGCTAGATGGTCGGCTAATTGCGTTCCTTTAGTCGCCTCTTACGACACCCTTAGGACGGTATGGGGTGATGACAAATGTATTCAAATTCCGTCACCACACCGGGTTGAATGAAATATGCCATTAGACAAATAAGCACAGAGATATCAAGAAACTTAAGGAAACTAGATAACTAAGCTTCAAGGATCAAAATAACTATTTCCTAGTTGGTTAGTTTTCGTTAGAACATCTGTTTTAAAGTAAAATCCTGGTTTTATAATAAAAACCTTATTTTACAATAAAAACCAGATTTTATAATGAAAAAAAAAACAGTTTTTATATTGATAACCTGGTTTTATAGTAAAAAATCGAGTCCATTGCTACTTCGTTATCACTACATATTATAAAACAAAGTCGCTGTCGTCTGTCCGTCCCTATGGTTGCTTAAATCTTTAAAACTACGCAACGGATTTTGACGCGGTATTTTTTAATAGATAGAGTGATTCAAGAGGAAGGTTTTTAAGTATAATACATGCATAATTGCCACCGTGCGAAGCCGGGGCGAGGCGCTAGTTCAAAATAAAATAGTATTTTGACAATTTAAGCTTGATACACCCTGCGCATAAAATTAAGTAAGTAGGTAATCGTTTAATTTTTCTAAAATTCACAGCCTATTTTCGATAAAATCGTTTTGCGTAATCGTATGTATAATTTTAGTTTTACGATTCACATCGCTGTCTAATAGCATAGCTGTAGCTATAAAATTTATTTGTTTAAAGCAACGATAAACACGATTTGCATGCCTAATCTCGTAAAATAAATCATAATTTACGATTGAGATTTGACAAAATAATGGCTAGTTAATAGAGAGTCAGTTTATATTATAGCTTTCCGCGTACTGAATGATTTAAAATATACGAGTACAATGTCACCTTGAATGACGGCATTGTTGGTCCCGGGTTCGATTCCGGGCCCGGGCCAGTGTCTTTGTGTAAACCATAGGCACTTGCTCTGAGTCTGGCTGGGTGTCATTTGTGTTCATGAATTTCAGATCAGACTACCTAGCTGCAAGAGAGCAAGTGCATCTGGTTCAGACAAAGATACTTGCCAGACCCTGAAATCGAACCCGGGACCCGTTGATCCAAAGGCGGCACATGTAATCCAAAAAACGTTCGCTGTTTGTTAAGTTCGTATAGTCGCCTCTTACGACACCCTCAGCATTTAATGGGTGACATTATGTATTCTAAATCCGTCACCGCGCTACCACATAAGTGTTTTCAGCATAGCTATCTGAGGACGGACCTAATAATGTTATTTTCATTACTCAGAACAATGTGAATTACCATCCCACTACTATATTAAACGCGAAATTTTGTAAGTATGGATTTTAATAAAACTTTACAACAATATAGCTTTTAAGCCGGATCTACACTCGCGCCGCGAACGGCCGCGATAGCCCGCGACAACTGCGAATCACGAGTGTAGATGTTGTTCACGCCTCCTCGTTCGCGCTTCGCACCGATCAGTGTCGGTTTTTTGGGCCGCGTCAAAGGATTTGCTTTAGAAATCGCATCGTCGTCCATCATAGTCGCGAACACGCGGATCGCGGCGTTTATTCGCCGCGATCCGCGTGTTCGTGCGTGAATTCTCGGCGCGACGTCACGCGTGAATGTAGAGACGGCTTATAATCAGAATAACACATAGGCTATAATTTATATTTAGATATTGTATGAATTGTACAAAATCTAATATAAATATATATTTAACTCAAAGGTGACTGACTGACTGACATAGTGATCTATCAACGCACAGCCCAAACCACTCGAAGGATCGGGCTGAAATTTAGCATGCAGGTAGATGTTACGACGTAGACATCCGCTAAGAAATTATTCGAAGAAGAATTTTGATTAATTCTACCCCCAAGTAGATAAAATAGGGGATGAAAGTTCGTATGAAACTTTGACAATTTTAAACCGATAGGGCTGAGACTTTGCATTAATAATAATACTTCTTAACGCGAGCAAAGCCGCGGGCAAAAGCTAGTTTAGGAATAAGTGTCAAGTAAGTAAAAAAAATATTCGACGAACAATTCTATAACCACGCGGGTAAAACCACGGGGAGCAGCTAGTTTAGTTATATAGGAGCTACAATAAACGGACCGTGGGTCACGCTTTTGACCCCATTTAATTAGTAAGCGATCCGAATTTAGGGTCTACGATCGCCTCATTGACGTGGATAAGACTAAAAAGGGTCTGAAAAATCGGCAGGCCGGGTAACCTCTCGTTTGTATTCATGGAATCCACCATGGCAAAGCGATCTCCGAAATCAGTCTTCGGTATCTACGTGAGTTCACGATTCGTCATAGATCATGGCACAGAAGATACATGCCTTTTTAACCCCCGACGCAAAAAAAGGGGTGTTATAAGTTTCACGTGTCTGTCTGTCGGTCTGTCTGTCTGTCTGTGGCACCGTAGCTCGCGAACGGATGACGCGATTTCAATAAAGTTTTTTTTGTATGAAAGGTGAGTTACGGGCGAGTGTTCTTAGACATGTTTGACGAAAATCGGGTGAGCCGTTTAAACGTTATGAGGGGTGAAAGTGGGGAAGAATAACCGAATGTCTGCAAATATAATCGAGTGGGGTCTCAAATGAAAGCGCATCACGTGCAATTCAAGAAAATGTGCATTATAATAAGTATGTACCTATAAAAAGTATAAAATAAAAATTAAATTAAAAATTTAAATAAACCCCCGACACAATAACCTTTAAAAAGTAAAAAATAAAAATAAATACTTGGAGTTGGGGGACCAGGGGTCAGGTAATAAATAAGTGGGAGTGGTCCCCCAACGCGAAGTATTTATTTTTATTTTTTACTTTTTAAAGGTTATTGCGTCGGGGGTTTATTTAAATTTTTAATTTAATTTTTTTACTGTCTACATAGGTACATATAGTCCATGTGTAAGAGTCCACGTCATGTCCGCGTGATGACGGATTTATAATACATAGAGTCACCAAACCATTCCATCCTGAGGGTGTCGTAAGAGCCGAACAAAAGGAAGAGATAAACTACAGTATTTGTCTTCTCAGTAGAGCAGCATTTCGAACCAGTTTCAGTATGAATTACGAAAATAAGTATGCAAACATCATGTTGGTCGGTACACCATCATAACTTTCTTTACACAATTTCCACGAAAAATTTGAACTAACATCAAGAAATCATCATCATCATCATTTCAGCCAAAAGATGTCCGGCAGTGGACATAGGCCTCTCCAAAGGGTTTCTACGTAGTCCGGTCCATCCGCAGCTTTCCGGCGACCTTGACCGGGTCGATCACCGTGTGGGAGGCCTTTTTTTTTTTTTTTTTTTTTTTTTTTTTTTTTTTTTGGCCGGGGTAAAATCCTTTATGGACTATCCCTGCCAGCCTGGAGACCGTGTGGGAGGCCTACCAGCAATGCGTTTTCCGGAACGCGGTCGCCACTCGAGGGCTTTCGGAAAGATCAAGAAATATCGCCTACAAATGTCAGAATTACCATAAAGTCTTACACCGCGATAGGGAAGTTTACAGAGCAATTCTCACGGGTAAGAAATCCTCAAAGACTGCTAGCCCTCTTCAGACATACAAACTCGTCTGGCTCCCTAGGTCCCTAGGTGCCTAAAATAGTAATTATGCATGTATTATACCTCCTCTTACTTCTACTCTTACTCTTACCCTCCTCTTGAATCACTCTATCTAGTAAAACCGCTTCAAAATCCGTTGCGTGGTTTTGAAGATTTAAAAAGGGACGGACAGACGATAGCGACTTTATTTTATACTAAGTAACTAGCTGACCGGGCAGACGTTGTCCTGCATGATATTTGTTTACCGACTGCAGCGCCATCTGTCGGGCTGATTTGTGAATCTAAACCATCCTCGGTGCCACCCAAACGCATACAAAAAATTTCATTCAAATCGGTCCAGCCGTTTAGGAGGAGTTCAGTCACATACACACGCACACAAGAAATATACTCGTATATATTAAGATAAGTACCTAATGATGATTCCCGGCGTTTCGAATGCTTTGCAGCAGTCGTAGTCACGGGTGAGACTAGAAGTACAAAGAAACAGTTAATAGTACTTTATTAGAGGTCGGTTTACACGTGTCTGCAAAAAAAATTGTACATGACTCTACTAACAAAAATATTAAAATGCACATAATTTTGTCTACTACAATACTACCTGTATCGCGAGAGCAGTTTACAGTGACACTTGCCCGACCCCGGAATCGAACCGGGGATCCATGATCCAAAGTCGACACATCCAACCCCTAGACCAACAAGATAGACAGCTGTTGAACACTTATCTTAAATTTACAGCCGACTTCAAAAAGGAGACAAATAAGTTCTCATAGTCTCAACTACCACATTAGAGTACATAATCGTACGGTTAGTAAAACAACATTTTTATTAATACGAGTTTTGTACGAGGGTAAATTAAATCGGACTGCGTATACCCGCTTCCGTTTCGGCCCGTTATGACGTCATTTTAACCGGACGCAAAGCGGTCATATCGTTTCTATTTTATCGGGCAAAACGGTTTTCTCTTTCTGTTCCTGGAAAACACCATAATGGCAATAAAATATGCGTATTTTGGTACTACTATGATTTCAGTGTTGTCCGTGTAGTGATGGATTTAGAATACATAGTTTCATCACCCCATTCCAGCCTGAGGGTGTCATAAGAACCGACAAAAAGAAATGATAAAGGCCATAAACCCTGTGCCAATCCCTCTTATCTGGCCAGCGTGGCACAATGAGCTATTTCCCCTCCAAATAACAAAGCCCTTTTCAGCAATTTTATGAACTGAGCTGATGTATTTTTATTATTTACGTAGTACGAGAGTTACTTTCACTTACAAAAGAACGAACACAATATCCAAATATTTACAAAGCTTCCGTGAAACCCACCAAAAAAGAGCTTTAGCCGCGGCCGAAACGCAAACCGTATTATTCATAACAATAAAGGTTTTGCCGAATCCATCAAAATCTGTTATACGAAATAACAACTAATTTTGTTCAGTCACGATAATTTACACTCGCACCCACAATTCAGTTTTTTCGACCAGATAAAATCCGTTTATAGTTGAGAGATTTCAGATAAAGGGCGCAGTTTTTATTGCCGATTTCTTTGATGGGTGCCGATGGGGTTTCTATGTAAAAAGTGAATGCTCTATCCATTATCCAACATTTCATTGTACTGCTTGGTTTTAGGTTTTTGCGTAGGCGTTTAGAACCACAGATGATAAAATTGTATACTAGTATGATGCTCACGATTTCCCTCATGCAGATCACTATCACTACATAGTATAAAACAAAGTCGCGGACAGCCGTCCACGACTTTGTCCGTCCCTATGTATGCCTAAATCTTTAAAACTACGCAACGGATTTTGAAGCAATTTATTTTAATAGATAGAGTGATTCAAGAGGAAGTGTGCCGTCTGCACATACAGCATAATACGTATTTGGTGTTGTTATGAATTCCGGAGTCAGCCTAGAGAATTAAGAAATAAATTGTATACAGTTGGTATTACACAGTTGCACAGACAAGTCGTATCATTCAACCTTCCTCCCGACGTTGACCAACTAGCCTCGAAGAGTCGCTACAGGAAGGTTGTTAAGTAATAATACATGCATATTTTTGTAGTGAAACACTGATAAATTTAGGTGTTTATCATTGCTAGTATTGAATATTTTGATCTTTGCCATCAGGACACAGGATTTCGAAAACACAGTGTCACCACCCCTTTCCAACTTCGAGCTGTCGTAAGTGCCGAGTCAAGGCCGAAAAACGTTTGGCCAGCATGGCACAGTAGTCTAAATACCCGCAGGAGGACCGACTAAGTAATGGTTCATCTATTGACTCAGTAATAGTAGGAGATATTTTACCAATAAAATTCTGTCTCCAATAAAAATACCATCCATATTTTCGATACGTAAATATTATATTACGTTGTTATTATACTCATACCAACATGGTCGTACGTAGATACCCACAAAATTTATTGGTACATCAAATATAACATGGTTTGGACCGTCCTTTTTTGTAATACATACATAATTCAGAAAAGGCTCGGCCTCTATGATACTTGTAATACTCGAATACTCGAACGTATTTTATGCAAACAAATAAGTATTTGCGGACATATTCTCTTCTGATCGTCGCGAAAAGGTATATAATAATTTACGGATTAAAAGCTAAATTAAGACACAGGCGGGTTAGATAAACAATGTATTACTAAAGAATTCTTGGACCAGTTTTAATGATGTCTTTTTTTGGGTTTTGCGTCTCCGGCGCAAATGACAGAACAACTATTAGTATATCGTATCTTATAAGAGAGTGATACGTACAAAATGCTCGTCAAAATAATATTGCGTGCGTTACCTGTGAACAAAAATAATGGAATTAATTTAACAGGAATGTAGTTATAGAGTTTTTATGGGTTTTTTTATTTGTTGATTGTTTTATTCTCAGTGTTCGTGTTGACGGATTTAGACTACATGATGTCATCACCCCATTCCATCCTGTGGGTGTTATAAGAGCCGACAAAAGGAAATCACAAGGCTGAAAGTGCCGCAAGTGAAGGAAAACGAAAGCATGTGCCAACCCGTCTGGCCAGCGTGGCACAGTGGCCTGATTTCCCTCCACTTAAGTGGAGGAGGCCAATCTCAGCAGTAATTATTTTATGGACTAAGCTAATGACATGTCATATTTATTATTCACGTACTATCTCAGTCTTACTTTCACTTACAAAAGAACCTCCTCCCATTATATAGAAGGTAAACAGCCTTACCTTATGTAGGAATGGATTAAATATACCCAGGGGAAAACTTTCTACACATACAGTTTTCTAATATGAAAATGGGCCGATACAAGTATCCTTAGTTCGTTCAAATTTATAATATAGTAGCGACCCGCCCCGGCTTCGCACGGGTGCAATGATGAACATATAAATTAATCAGTGTTTCTCTACTATGTTATGGATGTTTTATACATATAAACTCTCCTCATCCTCTATAATCACTCTATATATTGAAAAAAAACCGCTGAAAAACCGGTTGCGTAGTTTTAAAGATTTAAGCATACATAGGGACGGACAGCTACTTTGTTATATAATACTAGTGACCCGCCGCGGCTTCGCACGGGTGCAATTACGCATGTATTATACGTAAAAACCTTCCTTTTGAATCACTCTATCTTTAAAAAAAACAGCTTCAAAATCCGTTGCGTAGTTTTAAAAATTTAAGCATACATACATAGGGACGGCCAGACGACAACGACTTTGTTATTTAATATGTAGTGATAGTGATTTCACATGTCATAATTTTAAATAATAGTTATACTTCGTCCGATTTCCGAATGCATGGTATCAACAGTGTCCACCGGCATAAACATTCCTCAAACCGTTCCTGATTACAAAACCAAGTTGACAGAGACCAGCTGAAGGTATACTTTCGAACACAACGGTCATTTCCTTTACCCTGCAGTTGCGCTGATGACTCACATCATTTTTTACGCGAACGAACTATAGTGACAGTGGTATGGCTCATATTATTTTTTAACTTAGATACAATTTGGTGAAATTACTTATGGATAACATTCAATTAATGACCAAAAAGTAATATATCTATAGTAGTTCGATTTAAACGAAAATATTAATAAACCGATACTACTAGAAACTATAAGTTCGTAGTTTTGAAATGGCTGTACCGATTTTGATAAAGCTAGATATGCTTTATGCTTTAGGTTTGATATGCTTTAGGTTTATGCACCGCTAGAAAACCTGCGTCCAAATGAAAAACACCCAATCATAATCGTTCAATTCGAACTACGAATCAACAGATAGAAACACAGACCAGTATTGTAACCCACTATCTGTCATGGCTTAAAATGTATACCTATTCCGTGAACTGTCACTTAAATCTTTCACTCAATTTCCTACTTTATTAATTAACATTAAAATTTAATCTACATTCACATTCACTTGATTGATTACTAAGTACAAACATTAAACTCCTCCGCGTTATGAAAACACTTCACCAAGTTTTGGGTGACACTGGCAACTTTGGAACACTTTCCTCGAATTATTGCTATGAAATTAAAAAGTTTGCCGTCGCAAAAGTTTCATCCAGATGTTTCTCCTTTTAGTATTACTTGGATCTATACTCGTTTATAGAATTATGAATTATATTATTCAATTAATACTCGATGATACTTTGAGAAAATTTTGCAAGTACTCGTCTATAGAAATAAATAAATTGGAGCGTCTGTTCGTAATATTGAAATTACCGCTTTTTATTATGCATTTGAATGTATACACATACCTAAACAACGTTTTATACAATTTTCATCTTTCTGTCTGTCTGTTTGTTTCGGTTAATCTCTGAAATTGCTATACCGATTTAGACAGGACTTTCACTGGTAGATAGCTGATGTAACAAGGAGGACTTTTATTGACCCCTCCCCGCTTTACAGGAGCCTATATTTTTGTGGAAAAATTAGCTGTCTAATTTTTTTAGTGTTTTTCGCGCCAAATACAGAATTAATAAGGTTTCGCAAACTCTGTGAAGTAAACAATAACTTTTTTGTTCATACCTCGTAGACGAAGTCGCGGGTAACTGCTACTAAACCATAAAATGCGAGAAATATCATCGTCATTGACGTTTTAGGGCAAAAGTACATATAGACATAGCAAACGATTGGAGTCAAACACCTCTGTGATCTGAATTCTTGACCGATGCAAAATGTTTTCAACGTAAGTCGTTAAAGCTGAAATATTTTAAAAGGCGTGAGTCAGTCTTTTGAAATATCTCGAGAGAACGTCCGTTTTTCATGCCCAAACTGATCGTATCCAAATCAGCGGAAATGTCAAAGATTTTTTTTATTAAATTTTCTCCGCTTATATCTTACGCCGGTGACAATCTGTAAAAAAAATATAAAGATAACAAGTTGATTTGTCTGGCTGTATGTTTCAACGTACTAATCTGGCAAAAAAACAGTAATCCAAAACTTCTTCTGTTTTAAGTAACAATAAAAAACGATTTAGAAAAGCGACGCCCGAGTTTTTTCTCTGTAGCTTGGAGCTCTTCTCTGTAGAACAGTATTCCAAATGGTTAATGATAATGTATTTTTGACAACTGATACACAATACATTAGGATTACAGGATACAGCCAGAAGGATTCAGTTGGGCTGGGCAGCATTTGGGAAGCTTCGTCAGGTCTTTTCGTCGCCCATACCGCAGAGTCTGAAGACAAAAGTCTTCAATCAGTGCGTCCTACCCGTACTAACCTACGGTGCTGAAACGTGGACACTGACGGTGCGGCTAGTCCATCAGCTAAAAGTCGCTCAGCGAGCTATGGAGCGGGCTATGCTCGGTGTCTCGCTACGAGATAGAATTCGTAATGAAGTCATCCGAGCGAGAACGCGTGTCATCGACATAGCCCATAGGATTAGCAAGCTGAAGTGGCAATGGGCTGGCCACATCTGTCGTAGAACTGACGGCCGCTGGGGCAAACAGGTGCTACAGTGGAGACCACGTACTGGCAAACGTAGGGTGGGACGCCCCCCTGCTAGATGGAGCGACGATCTGCGACGGGCAGCCGGCAGCAACTGGATGCATAGAACCGAAGACCGGGTTCAGTGGCGAGCCATGGGGGAGGCCTACGTCCAGCAGTGGACTGAGATAGGCTGATGATGATGATGATGACACAATAAATAATTAAATAGTGATGCATAGTTTCAGTATAAATATGACCCACTGAGTCGGTCCTTTTTTCAAGTTCATGGAGGAAAATTTTGGCTAAGAGGCTAAGATTTCCTTTTTTTGCGGTTACGTGATCTGCAACTTGCGATATTTCATGGTATTTTTTATTAACCTTTCTTTTTAATTTTGTCTTAACCTTATTAGCATTTCGTATTAGCACTCACATACAGCTCATATTTATAGCCTCTACTGTACCTACGTTGGTTTTAAGAACAAGCTTCAACGGACTAAATCGACCAGTGATTTAATGTTGTTGAATTCGTTGAAAGTATTTGTGCACGCTGATTTTTATTGGCGGATAAACAAATAAACTCACTGTTTTTTATTTACGGACCTTGAACCAGACTTGGATGAAAGCCAGTTAGACTTGTTGACAATAGAACGTGTTTACCTAAAATGCACTCATATGGTCTGTTTCTAATTGTATTGCCCGTTGCTATCAGGCCATTCCAGGGTCAGTGAAAGTCACCCAGTATTTTGCAGGAATCTGGTCTCACAAGATGAGTCACGGAGAGGAGACTTCAGTCGCTTCACATAAATACGTTTAATTAGCTAAATATAGACTCATCATCATCATCAGCCCACATTTGTCCACTGCTGGACATAGGCCTCCCCTAAAGAGCGCCATAGCGCCCTGTCTTCAGCTTGACGCATCCAGCTGGTGACCGCAACCTTTCGCAGATCGTCGCTCCATCTAGCAGAAGGCCGTCCCACACTACGCTTGCCGATTCGCGGTCTCCACTCAAGAACTCATCTACCCCAGCGGTTGTCGGTTCTTCTACAGATGTGACCAGCCCACTGCCACTTCAGTCTGCTAATTCTCTGCTAAATATAGTAAGATCGGCTTTTTATATAATAACTACTACTATATAATCACGCCTCTTTCCCGTAGGGGTAGGCAGAGACCACTTCTTTCCACTTGCTACGATCCTTACATACTTGTTTCGCTTCGTCCACTTTCATTATTCCCTTCATACATGCTCTTCGGTTTAGTGTACTCTTGACCTGGCCTTTTTCCAAGACGACCCTGATTTGGTCTTGAAACGTCCGCCTAGGCCTTCCCCTTCCAACACTTTCATTCACACTCGCCTTATACACTTTTTTCGTCAATCGTTCTTCATTCATTCTCTCGACATGGCCAAACCATCTCAGCATACCTTTCTCAATTTTTGTCACTACATCGTCTTTCAGACCACAACGCTTCCTTACTACTACTCAGCCTATAGAGGACCCAGTGCTGAGTCGGGCCACCCCCATTTAAATCATTAGGATATTAGATAACCGCAAGTAAGAAACCCACACTTCCTGAGGGTGTTGTAAGAGGCGACTAAAGATACGCAAGAGGCAGATCGCCTGATCGCAAGAAGGAGAGAAAAAGTTATACAAACCCTTTGCTATCACGTCTTGCCAGCGTGGTACAGTAGGCTAAGTTCACTCCATGACATTGAGGGGGGTCTGAATCGGTATAGAATTATTTAACGGCTGAGTAAAACACACAATGATTATTATTTATTATATTTTATAATAGGACCCGGCAAACTTCGTACCGCCTCAGAATCAATAAATAAAAAACCTGAATTTCGGCTTCGCACGGGTGTAATGATGAACAGCTTGCACCCGTGCGAAGCCGGTCTTTTATCAGAGTTTCCAATGATGTTACAAATAAAAGGTGTAGATACGTTACCTGTACAACATTCGATCTATAAAAATGGCAAGCTAACGCACACATAGTTAACTGAATATGCAATATGCACACTGCTTTAGATGAGTCGTGAAAGTAGGATGGTATGATTTAATAATCACGTGCTAAATAGAGACAAATATAATTTGTTGTGATGCGTCGTCACATGCACTAGAAACAATATAGATTAATTAAATCAGACATAACATTTTGACAAGTCTGTGACGCGTAATGACATCTATCTCTTTTGCACTTGGTAATGAGGATAATTTTGTTCCACTCATTGATTTTTACCGCCATATTTTACGAATAACATTTTAATTTGTGAAAAATATTAATTATATTACAGAAATTGTGATAGTTACGAATGATAAGTGATTCCTTGACTTTTAGAAGTTTTGTTAGAGTAGTTTGTGCAATATCTCATAACACACGACGGCATTTTCAATTGTTATATAGCACTTTTTACACACGGCTCTTGACGTGCATCTGTTGACGCCAGCGGCGCAACACTGAGGTCGGGTTTGCTAATTAGCCTACTTTTAACGTACCGATTACTGACCGCTTATAACCCATCTACACCTTTTTACTTGTAACATCATTGAGAGTTTCTCTACAATATTATGCATGTATTATACATATAAACGTTCCGCTTGAATCACTCTATCTATTAAAAAAACCGCTTCTAAATCCATTGCGTAGTTTTAAAGATTTAAGCATACATAGGGACGGACAGACGCAACATCTTTGTTTTATAATATGTAGTGATAGTGATAGTGATGTAGTGATAGTGATAGTGATGTGCAAACCTTAACTAGAACAAAATTAGAACGTATTAAAAAAAATGTTCAACTTTTAAACCTTCCCTGGACTTCCACGAATATTTCAACACCAAAATTAGCCAAATCGGTCCAGCCGTTCTCGAGTTCTATCGAGACTATCGAACAGCAATTCCTTTTTTTTATATAGATAGATAGAAGAAGAAGAAGAAGACTAGTTGTACCCGACGCGCGTTACGACGCCACTAAGATAAATTAAAAAGGAAAGACATTTTTTTTGTTCGGAACCATCCTGTAACTATCATGTACAACACTTTGTTGAAGGTCATCACATGTTCAAATTCATAGTTTAATACAATTAAAGTTAAATAATAAGTTTACTAATCTATGAAGATCATACAGACATTCATTGTTATATTTGAATATTGTTTTGTGTTCAGAAATCGCTCACACTTTCACTAGTCTTTCAATGTTCGCTTCATACTTCAACCAACATAGATATGTTAAATGTTCATTTATTTGTTATTTTCATAAATATTTCAACGGTAAATATCATATCGGATGCAACACACATCATTTCTTTGAAGTCGAAATGTGGGCGCCATGCCAATAATCCGTTTACTTTCGGCAGCCATAAAGTTTATCGTAATGTGAATTTTTCGAATGTCAAACTTTGGTCGAATAACTCCCGATTACCCGTGCTCGGTACCTCTGGTTTACACAAAGACACTTGCCTGACCCCGGAATCGAACCACAGGGTGCAACCCTGAGACCAACAAGGCATGTTGTTTTACTGCATGTTTAGACTTGCCTACTTCTTTGAAGAGAGTGTGGCTAGCAATAAGGTTGCCAATTGTACTATTATTTTTCTATTCATTACTACTATTCAGCCTATAAAAGACCCACTACTGAGTCGTAGTTATTGAAGGAGACTCCATTCCAAGGGTTAACGTTCTGATTATAAACAATTATATCAGACCCAGTTTCGAACGGGGAAACCTTACAAATGTCAACCATCCTTATGCGCTTAATTAACTGCACACTTTGAATTCGCTAAACAATGCTTTACTTACTTACTTCCCAGCCCGTAAAAGACCTACTGCCGAGTCCTCCTACAATTGCAGGAAGCACAGAATTAGCAGGACATTGGCCTACTGTACAACGCTGGCTACACGGGTTGACATAAGGTTTTGTAAGTATCAAGTTTTCCTTCTCTTCCGGCTAAGTTTTCTGCCATGTGATTATATCTTGCCCTTTAGTCGGATCGTACGACACCCTCGGGATGGAATGAGGTGGTGACATGACATTATGTGGTCTAAATCCCTCACCAAACAGATACCATGATTTACTAACCTCATAAGCTTTCTTTTAGCTTCTTTTTTTTCGTTTATTTAATAATTTTGTCTAAATCTGTGAACACTTTCTTGAGTAGTTTTCAGTGTCATTCTCATCTTAGTACCTACATATTTATATATATATATATATATATATGAATGTTTGTCCTTTAAACAATCTTAAACTATGCATTTGATCATGTGATGATCTTCATGAAAATTGTTGTGCATAAGCCAAGGAAGGATGCGGAACAAAAAAATATTCATATTTGTGTAATATCTTTCCATCAAATTTATTTTAGTTAGTGACGTAGCAACTCGCGCAGGGCTTGTAGTTCTACGCTAGTTTTCATATTTTTAATATATTGATCTGTTCTGTAATCATTATATTTGTTTACTCGGTGTGTAAAGGATTTCGAATCCGTAGAATTCCTAGCTAACTGTGCGAATGCAATCGTACTGCAAGTTAAGCAACGCAGACGGCAATCGATAAATACTGGTAGTTGGTCAAATCAAGAAAGACCGGTGTCGACCTTAATAAAATTGGGAAAAAGCTGACGGAGTTAGAGGGTTTTCAGCCATCCAAATCCGCAGTCGGTAATTTATGTTAATGTTTAGAGGGATATTTTAAAAAATATATTTTAACACCATATGTGGTTCTGCGCAGCCGTTTACAATGTGTGACCTAAATTTATCACCTCTATATGTAGCTCCAGCTAGGGTGAAAAAAATAAAAAGCAGACAAAAACTGACGTGTACATAAAATGTACACAATTGTACGCGAGAGTGTACTATCAAACCCCTTGTTACTTTTGTTTGGATGATACTGATATGATACAGAGACATGGTCGCTCACTATGGGTTCTGTAAAAAGGCTCAAAGTCACCTATAGGGCAATGGAGTGAGCTATGTTCGGAATTCGGAGATACCTTGTGTGATCGAATAGGCACAGATAACGTCTGGCCAGCGTGACACAGTAGCCTACTTGCCCTCCGTGTTTTTAGAGGGGGCTGGACCGCCATTGGGACATTTATTGGCCGAGCAGTAGTACCTCAATAAAACTCAAGGGTTATCCATCCCCACTCTACCCGTTCTCTGTTCATAGCTCTTATAGCAAAACGATGCGACATAATACATCATGACATCATACTATTTCAATATACCCGTTAAGCCTCCAATAAATGTCCCAACGAAATTTATCTTTCCTCCAAGTCTTTATTCGAAACCTTCTGACGCCTCGACAGAATGGTCTGTGGCTATCGATTTGCAACCTACACACAACGGCTTAAAGTAACATTTTCTTTGATTAAGACCAGCTACCATTTAGGAGTGTCTTCGCTACGAACTTATTATTCTGTATTCGATGTCGAAATGGTTCGTGTTGCTTAAGGATAGAGTTGAAAATCGCCCGATGGACTAATTTTAGATATCCTTGCCTGTCTAATATCCTTATTGTCAGACTTTCTCACAAAAGGTCTGCAGCGGAAAGTTTATATTGAAAACCATATTTATATCTGAATGATTATATTCTTTTTGCTGTTTGATTTGTGTGTATTATGTAATCTATAGGTAGGTACTTTAAATCAAATCAAAATCAAAACTCATTTAATCAAGTTGGCTCATTAGAGCTCTTTTGACAGGTCAAACAAAAAATAAAATTTAAAATTTACCATTTAAAATTAATTATTTACCATCTACCACCGGTTCGGAATGCACCTCTACAGAGAAGAGCCGGCAAGAAACTCTGTAGTTGCTCTTTTTAGATCGCCATTTGGGTACAAGACTGGTTTTAAGACAGATTTGTGAGAGCAAACTCACGCAATAGTTCCAAGGGCCAAACATCAGCCAGATATAGTTGACAATAGTAACCTTGTAATGCCCAAGCCAACCGACCCCCAGCAACGGCACCTGTTCACAAGCATGACGCATGCGGCAGCCATCGCCCTCCTCAACCATATTGCAGGGAAGAGAACGTTTATACATATAAGTACTAATAACATGATAAGTGCGTTAGAGAATGAGGCTTAAAACTGAGACTTATATGTATACAGAGGAGCTGTTCTATAGATAGATTGACTCATCACGATATCTCTGGAACCATGAGACCTAGAGACTTGAAATTTGGTAGGAATATTCTTTTTACAGAGTAGACGACATTCCAAAAAGGGGGTGTTAATTATTCACAAAACAACGTTTGCGGGATCAGCTAGTCTTCAATATTGGTATTGCCGAAACATTCAAATATTGAGGTTCATTTGTTCAGACACGATGAACCAGTTGCTACCGCCACAGGTGTGTAAATCTCAAAAATTGATGTTTGTTTTTTTTATCACAAGAAACTTAATTCACAGATTTCCTGCCAACGACTACAAATGACACCCAGACATAGAGTATCTCTGGCTTACACAAAGACCGTTTATGACTGACGAAGAAACTACTGTGTCAGGCCAGATTGTCTCCATATAGTTCCATAACGTTATGTTTTTTTGATTTCGTTATGCATATTTCCCTTAGAGAATTTGGAGGTGGCTCGACTCCGTAGTGTCTTGAAATAATTGATCAACAATGGTTTGTAAGTAGGGATTTTTTTATTATTTCGATATTGATATCGATATCGATATTGTTAGTTCAGTCCTATAAGCACATGAGACGAAGGAAATCGACCAAAAATCCAAAATTAAAAATCTAAAAAATACCCTTTTTAACAAAATTTCTCAACCGACTTCAAAATATACACTAAAAGCGAAACTGAAATTGACACCGACGTTAATTTGGATATAGGCAAGCCTAAGGCACCGACTTCTAATGGTTGTATATTAACATATTTTTATTTTTAGTTTTTGAAGTCGTTTTTCTTTTTTCCCCACTTTTTTTCTTCCGATCTATTTCTAAAAACCGCCTCGTATGGCGCCTTTGAAACAGGTTAGAGACTTTAGTATATTAAAAGCTGCAGTAAACTCGTGTCGTACGAATGCGGGTCTGCGAGCTCCCCTACGTCGCCTTGCGAGTCAATTCAATACGCATTTTGAAAATATTGTCATTTTTGCTGTGTCCCCGAGTAGATTCAGGAATTTGATCAGTCTACCATCAATAACTTAACATTCAACACGTGGCCTTTCTGTTACTGTTTAACTTTTCTCTTTAATTTATGTAGCTTGAGTAAACTTTTATTTATAACTTTTGAATGCACTGTTATACTTAGACTCTAAACTTAATAACACTGTTACACTTATTTAGCTATATGTGGAAAATGTGGTTGGTTATGCATTTGTTAACTATGTAGTGATATTGTTTTTTTTACTTGTTTTTTAATGTATCATCGTTTATTTTCCCAAATAAAATAAAAAAAAAATAAAAATAAAATAAAGCTGGAGGGTTCCTGCAATACAAATTTGGCAATTGTGCTCGCTTCTCATGCAATGTCAGTGTTTTACAACCTTTGGCAAAACCATCAAACATCTCTTAAACTCTAGACTGTACAAACAGCCGATACTAACACAGCCATGAAAAAGAAACTGCCAATATATATGTACCGCAATTTCCTTTCCACTTAAACATTAATACCACTGGGGAAGTACTCGCCCTTTGGAGCTGCCGTAACAGCTTTATTGGCCTGCCCCGTACAAGAACCTAATAGCTATAACAGGTCGGTAGTTGGATTTTCGCTAGTTCGTGTGGAGACTGATTTATAATACACTAGCGATACCGGCTTCGCACGGGTGCAATGATGAACATCTAAATTTATCAGTGTTTCTCTACAATATTATGGATGTATCTTACTTCTTACTAATATTATAAACGTGAAAGTTTGTAAGTATGGATGGATGGATGGATGGATGGATGTTTGTTACTCTTTCACGTAAAAACTACTGAATGGATTTTAATGAAACTTTACAATAATATAGCTTATACATCAGAATAACACATAGGCTACAATTTATAAAGATATTATGTGAATTACAACAGTATAAACAAGTCGAATTAAAATTTTCTAATTGTCAAATTTTCAACCATATTAAACTATAGACAATATAACGTTTCGCTGTCAGTTGCATTTTGTTAAAGTAGGTTTTATACAGACGGGATAAAAACCTCAGGTATCCTATGTCCAACTTTTTTTTGTTTAAATAAATACATAGATGTTGGAAAACTCACGCAATCCCGCCTAATATTATTGCATCTAATGCGGAACAAAGTTCGCCGGATCAGCTAGTTATACATATAAACCTTCCTCTTGAATCACTCTATCTATTAAAAAACCGCTTCTAAATCCGTTGGGTAGTTTAAAAGATTTAAGCATACATAGGGACGGACAGACGACAGCGACTTTGTTTTATACTATGTAGTGATAGTGATAATAGCGGCACCACCTGAAAACCAAGCCGCAAGAGAAGGAAATTTTGACGAAACCCTGTGCCAACCTGTCTGGCCTGCTAGGCGCATTAGGTTAATTACCGACCATGTAACTGGAAGAGGCCCAACTCAACAGTGGGTCTATGGGCTGAGAAGGATATAGGTATCGGACTCAAATCCTAGGACAGTCTAGTATAGTAATTTACCAGCATCTTGAACCGAAATCTATTCTTCCCAAAGTTGACTTTTGGGTCTCCTTGGCGGCGATAGGTTGCTGATATACGCGAACTTTCTCCCACCACGACATATTGGTTCTAAATGTTTTAACGCTTTGAGTTTCCACGATATATTGCAAAATTGTGTTGCGTCACTTAGACAAAGGTAAACCGACATAATCAATTGGAATGAGAGATTTATGACACGTGAGCCCTTTCGACCGCAGCTTGCGGTTACAGGCCCAGTGCTCTACGTGATATTATTGTGTTAATCACACAAATAGGCATTATACATAGGAAAGTTCGGAAATTTGTTATTCAGTCATGCAAAATAACGTAAGGGATTTGTTTTTTTTTTTACCTATTACTCGAATACCTTTGACCCTAGGCTTACGTGATGGAAAGCAACGCCAGGGTCTAAGATGGGGCAGGTAATTCAAGCAAATGCCCTGTCGGCACTGACTTTCAACAACACACGACGAAACACCGTAAAACTGCCTGGCTCCTGAGTTAGATGTGAGGGTGGTAGCTAGCCGGGCGGACCATTCGATCCTACCACCAAGCGTGGTGGGATTAGTTGACTTTTACAACACGCGTAATTTCCCAGCGTGCGATGGGAAAGTTTTATATTCTGACAAATCCCCACACGGGTGATTCTAAAGTTGATCGATTTGCCACCTTGGCATTTCATTGAACTGCCTGCTCAATATTAGACCCTGGCGTTGCTTTCTATCATGGCTCACGTAAGCCAAAGGCATTCAAGTAACCGATAAAAATAAAACCACAATGACAGTGATATATGACAAGGTATCCAATCCTGGAGAAATGAGGTTCCATTTTAATTGAGTAACAACTGGCGAGTACCGCATAGCTTTACAGACATTTCGTAAGAACGCCGGCCATCTGTGTGATTAGGAAGAAATTCTTAGCTGTACACGGAGCCAATCAAATGTCAATTGAAACGCACTTGCCTTATTTGGTATGTTTGACGGAGAGAGTCGATAGATACTAATATCGACGATATAATCATGTAGTAGAGAATACGTGGATAGAAAACAGTACCCACGACTTCGCTTCATACATGAAAGAAGGCTAAGTAACTCAGGAGATATTAAGAGATTCAGGGATTAGCCGACCAAACAGACAGACAGGCAAAAATTGAGAAAAATGTTGTTTTGCAAATGCCCTTAGTAAAAAGCGGTAATTTCAAAATTACAAACAGACAGTCTTTATTATTTTTATAGATCATAAGAATTAATTAGGTTAAAACCGTTATTTATGAGAATCATTTTTTTTCTTACTTGATATAATTTCATATTATTTATAGACCGCTCCAAGTTCATGCTGTATTAAGGTGATGATTAACTTGTAATATTTAGGTGTATTGTAATGCTTTTAAAACCGAGCAGTAGTGTATCGGGGCGTTATGTAGCTGAGTCCGACTCGAATTATACATTACAAGTCACTCATTAGCTTTATGACACAGGCAGAAATGAATCCAATGCCTGTAATCATCAAAACACGAAATAAAAATAAAAGTTTATATAAACTTGGCTACTTGCCATATATGACAAATACGTGTAAGATATGATATGAAGTATGGATAGTAAAAAGGTAAAGACTTTGTATGTATGTATGTTGGTACGAACAAACTCTAAAACTACAGGACCAATTCTAACCTCCTCTTCTTCTTCTGCCTGGCGTTAGTCCCGGCTATTGCCAGGGTCCGCCTTCCGACTGAGCTTCCTCCACTTTGCCCGATCTTCAACGTCCTTTTCAGTTAGGCCATTGGCTCTCATGTCGGATTTGACGACGTCCAGCCAGCGCTTGCGAGGGCGACCGCGGGACCTAGACCCAAGGACAGCCATATTCATGCATCTCCGGCCAACGTACTCCATAGGGCGGCGCATGATGTGGCCATACCATCGCAGACGACATTCTTGCAGTTTTTCCCCCACGTCACGGACACCAAGACTACCTCGGATGAATGAGTTGCGTATGCGATCGGAGCGGGTTACGCCGCTCATCCACCTCAGCATCTTCATCTCCGTGACGCGAAGCTCCTGGGTGTGTCTGCTTAGTTCCGGCCAACATTCGCCGCCGTATAGGAGGACAGGCCGTATGATGCCTTTATATATCTGCCCCTTGAGCTTTGGAGGCATTTTGCGGTCGCATACAACGCCTGGTACCTCGCGCCACGCCAGGACCAATTCTAACCATTCCTGAGTAACAAAGGCTTTAAGCAAAGCTGATATAAGTACGGGTTCGAAGCCCACCCGCCAAAGGCTAACTTATAATATGTAATACACAGTCATGTGTCATCCCAACTAAACAAAGTATTTGGGGCCATAACAAACCAACAAATCGTCTAATTTGCCTAATTGACGCGTAATAACGCCTCACAGAGAGAAAGCGCCTCACACAAAGAAATATAAAGCCCTAATAAAACCATAAACTCAATATTTACATGTCGGCTGCTTCAAAGTGTCACAATTTGTTTGGTTAAGTACTCTAAGCCCATTTCTGAACCATTTGTTAAGTAACTCGAGTTTCGAGAACCGGGCTCAAATTTAATATCCCTACACTTCTTCTTAGCTCATTGCATGACCCACTGCTGAGTCGAGCCTCCCCCACTTACAAGGAGGGTAAAGTGTGCCAACCCGTCTGGCCAGTGTGGCATAGTAGGCTAATTACCCTCCATATAGTTGGAAGAGGCCCGACTCAGCATCGACCTAATTTATCGGCTAAGAAGTAGTAAGATAAACCAGCGAACGTCATACCACCAAACAGTTCACATGAGAAAAAAAAATAGATAGATATTATTTATTGTACATGTACACAAATGTAACAATAAAGAAACTTAAACACTAACATTGTACAGTACAAATGGCGGTCTTATTGCTAAAAGCAATTTCTTCCAGACAACCGTTGGATGGAATTGGCAAGAGCAACAAACCAATATGGGTAGTTACAGTGTACATATGATATACAAACTTATATAGATAACTAGCGACCCACCCCGGCTTCGCACGGGTGCAATGAAGAACACTAAATTTATCAGTGTTTCTCTACAATATTATGCATGTATTATACATATAAACCATCCTCTTGAATCATTATATATGTTAAAAAAAACCGCTTCAACATCCGTTGCGTAGTTTTAAAGATTTAAGCATACATAGGGACGGACAGACGACAGCGACTTTGTTTTATACTATGTAGTGATGATAACAAGAAAACATATAAATAAATAAATATTCTTGGACATTTCACACAAAGAAATTAATTATTTTTTTTCCATTTTATACATACATATAAATAAATAAACATATTAAGTACGACTTAAACAGAAGGACATGTAATGGTCCTTCACCATTCTTTTGAAGATCGTCAAGGATTGAGCGCACCTTACCGGCAAAGCATTCCAAAGACGTACAGCTTGTATATTAAAAGATCGGAAAATCGCGTGGAATGCATAAATAGTTTTTTTTACCTCTTTTATTGCAATTTACTTATATGTTTTCTCACCTTTTAAAACTTCCTTGGTCTTCTACATTATTCAATTCCAAATTTAACCATATCAGTCCTCGATCGTGGAGTTTTTGTGACACTAATAAACGTAGATTTGTGTCGGATGTCACCCAAATCTGTTCAGCTCTCACACACTCAAAATAATAAACCTCCATTAGGTACAGACAAGATTACATTAATCACAAAGCCGGCAAGAACCAATTGTGTTTAGTAATACAAATATTTTCATGTCGGTCGTCTTAACAACTGTCACAATTAGCCCGATTACCGACCACACACAAAGCTGGCTTAATCAATGCATTAAAGTGTCAGCTGACGGTTGTTTGAAAAACCGACCTCTCACCACAGTATATAAAATGTAAACAGTATCATAGGTCAGCTTCTGTGTAGAAATCAATTATAGTCATAAGTTGGGTTATGGAATAAAAAATGCCATTTATTATGCGTTCGAAATTCAAAGTATGCGACTTAAAACTACCACTCTCCACGATGTACAGCTGATAACATATTTACGTATTTCTTATAATATCTTTAAATCAAATCATAAAATAATTTATGTAAGTAATTATGACGTCGGCCTGAGAAAGTCCTACTAACAAGGTGTCCAACTATTCCAAGAATATTAAAAAAACATGTTTTAGGTACCGTACTTTCATTTTTATTTAACAACTAGCTGCCCCGACAGACGTTGTCCTGTCTGAACTATGAATATTGAATTCGAATTGGAATAATTAATAATAAATTAATATACCGCCTTTTCTTATCGATTCCAATCCCTTATTTAATGTAATTAAAAAAGAAAAAAAGTAATTATGCCAAAAATAGCGAACCGTCGGGACGAACGTCAAATGTTTGACAGGTAACAGTTTGTATGGGAAAATAAAATTGTTGTTTTTATTATTTTACTTACAATATCAATGTTTTCTCTAGACTCTTAAACCTTCCCTGGACTCACACGAATATTTCAAGACCAAAATTAGCCAAATCGCTCCAGCCGTTTTCGAGTTTTAGCGAGACTAACGAACAGCTATTCATTTTTATATATAGAGACGAGTTATTATTTCGATATAAAAAAAACACAAAGCAGTTACTAGCTACGTTACTGTTAGTGGTATATTTACTGTGGTCACCGGGACTAAAAAAAGCTGGTATTTCACCTTCCTTGAAATGATCGATCAAATGCATTAATCGGGGCTAATTGTATCACAATAACTGTCCATGTTGATCGTGAGAAGGCAAGAAAGCCCTTTTGTACTCGAAACCCGAAGATATCGATTTCGTGCGAGTTATCGAATTTGGCCTGTACTCGATTTGTTATGGGAAGATGGGTATCGATGTGGCGGTAGCTGTTTGTATCGGGTAACGGTACTGAAGTATTTTATGGTCTTTTTATAGAGACTTTTATAGAGTTACAGTTCAAGTATCAGTTTTAATGCAATTAAAGCGTGTTTGTATTGTAGAATTTTCCATGTTCTTACAGTTTTAAACTTCTAATATTTTTTTTATATACATTTTTAATTTACTTTTTTCGCGATATTGGTGATTGAGTGTCTGGATGTATGTGTAATATAATTCGGTAATTTGTAACATACATATGTATATGTGTGACGTCATCCGCCGCCCCTGACGGAAGACCAGCGTTGGTTGCTTGCAACCAGCACCATGCCGAGTTTGGGACGGTTTGTGGCAGGAAGGCTCCACATTGCATTTAGTGTCTAGTTTTATTATTTTTGTATATTCTTGCCACAATAAATATTATGTCTATTATTATATCTAAAGTATTTTTACTGTTATAATCGTACTTTCATTCATTCATTTATTGGGTAATGTTATCCATGTGGTAACGGATTTAGAATAGTCACTGTTGAGTCGGGCCTCCTCCAGTTACTTGGAGGGGAATTAGCCTACTGTGCCACGCTGCCCAGGTGGGTTAGCACAGCGTTTTCTTTTGACAGTTCTTATGACACCCTCAGGCTGGAATTGGGTGGTGACGAACGAACAAACGTTATCTCAAAGCGCCTCGTCCACGATAAATTAAAATTACGCAGAGTAACGAGACTACCCTAGCTAATGTGTTACTACAGTCTACGTAGGTGGACGCAGGTACGAGAGTGAGACAAGCGATGCGAATAGAGAGCTCTCGAATTATCTACATGTCATAGATCAGTCTAGCTATAGTCGTATTTTTAATTAGACGTAGTCAACTGACGTTTACTGTTTATCTAAGGATATCTAGTCTACGTGTAGTGTAGTTTACGCAGGCCAAAATTTCACTAAGTTAGAGCTACCCTACGATTGGGTAAAAAACTGCATTAGGGCGCACTATTGATCTCTACGTGTACGTAGAAATTAGAGTATAGATTAGATTAGTCGTCAAGCTGTCTAGCTCTATTCTCTCTGCGTGGACGACGCGCTTAAAGGTGACACATCTAACCCCTAGACCAACGCCAACATATTTTTTTTACTACCATATCATACTACTATTTTTTTTTACTAACATAAATATAGAGAAGAGACCTACCAATATGCTGTGGGTTGTAGTCTGTAGTTGATATCTAAACATTTAACACATGTATATCATTCGAATAACACAAATGTTAACATGGCCGAGTGATTCTATAAATCATTGAGAAAAGAATTCCTCATTTAATTGCATTTCGATGCTCATTCGGCCCTCAAAGACCACTAAACATACACAGATAGCTCCCTTTCATCTCAAACACATTCATAAATCAACTTTAGAGGAGCCCACTATTGACCCTGCACTAAATTACTCTACGAATAACCAGTAAGTATGCGCTTGTTAGCAATCGACTGAAGATTTATATCCACATAGTACAGACATCTTGGCACAGATACTTCAATGTATGTAACTTAAATATTATTATTTCACATGTATGTGTAACGTAATGGTTTATTCGAATTTTAAAACGCTGTTGTATTTATAAATGTACTTGATGACGTCGTAGTAAATAGTACCAAAATAACAAGGATTAAGGTTTGATTTAGATTACAGTATTCGTGACTTAATATAGATGTCAGATAAGTAGTTGCTGCGAAGACATTCTTAAATTATAGACTCCTAATTGAATTACAAGTTCGTCTCGGTTGAAATAATATTATATTGTTGTCAGATGGCTTACTAATTTAGCGTGAAACGAGTTCCTGTGAGAACTATATTAATGTGTTATGCAATTAGTATATGCGTTTTGTCTTTGTGGTGACGCATGTGGAATACATAGTCTCACCAACCCAAGCAGTCCCCAAGCAAAAGTCTAGCTACACGAGAAGGAATGGTCTTTTTTATACATAAAAATACTAGAAGACCCAGCCACGCGTTGCTGTGGCTAAGGTTTTTGTTATATTACATTAATTTAACTTTTAACACAGCGCCATCTATTGAATACTTTCTCAATCCAGTCAACCGCTATCGCCATCTGATATAATCCTTTGGAGCCAACATATAATTGTGACTGTCAAAGAATAGACAATTAATTTGCAATTAAATAATATTGCGACTTTAAATTGAGATGTAAGTCCTGTCTTTCAAGTTGGATCAAAAAGCACACAGTGTGCAAATTTGATTAAAATCGGGTAACTAGTTTAGGAGTCCATTGCGGACAAACAACGTTACGCGTAATCTATTTATATATATATATATTTATTAAGAAAGAGATAATAGTCAATCTCGCTTGATGGAAAGCGAAGATGAGGCCTAAGATGGCGTTTGCCTAGAAGGTGTCTGTTACGTCTGTTGTTCTGGGTCTAATTTCATTCAAGTTCCAGCATAGTGTAGTAAATTCTCTACATTGAATCCTAGGAAGCTGTGATGAGCATGCCTTAGAATGTATTTTCGTCCACATAAAATGCTCCTTCTTTTTATTGGAACTCAGTAATAAACACTTCTACACTACCAGCAAGATAATACAATTTTATTCCCTGGAATAGCATTAATTTTTCCGCTCGACGACGTGTCAACTGCGCAACTTTGACAATTCGCGGGCAAATAACACAATTATTATATAAATAGATTTGTGCGGGAAAAATAAAAGAATTTGTTGAGCAATCTGATACTGAATATAGTCAGATGGCGGGTAACATTTCAATTCAAAATATTGGCCGTTTTGTTGAACATTTCCTAAATTACTTTGATGGGTTATTTTTGAATCTTGAGTTCCTATGTGTTTTTTAAAGATGGTTCTACTTCCTCAAGTGGTGCCTCTTTACATACTTAAACGAATGCAAAGATACCTAGACCAAGAGCCCGTAGACCAATAAGGCGATCCGTACCTTTTGTTATGTGAAATCATGCAGACTAGTATCAGATGTACTAGTATGCAAAGAATGCATACTAGTATGCAAAGAATGCATACTAGTACATTTAATAGTAGTACGTTTACCTAAACGTTGTCACTCTTCAAAATGTTTCATTAAATAATAAAGTTTTGAATACCGTGCGGTTCATGTATTGCATGATGTTGGTACATCGTTAATAGCCTTTATTTAACATAGCGGTATTAACTCGGTTGGAGAGTTTGTGCACTCATTCGAATGTGTACACGATGTACTTAAAAACTTGGACCTAGTCCAATCTGGATGGAGAAAAAGGATTGAATTTTATTGATAAGAAAGGTGAAGACGACCCTAATAGTGAGCTAACAGGATAACAGGAACAGAACCACAGAAGGCTGCATACATTGTGTGAGAGATGACATGATGAGAAGGGGGTAAAAAACGAATTATAAAGCGGTTATTTTAATATTACAAACAGACATTCCAATTTTATTTATTTGTCTATAATATAAACAACCAATCACACTTTTTAAGCCAGGAGATGCCAGAAACATTTTTTTGTTCTAGTCTAGTTTATTTCGGACTATAGGTAAGCAAGCACATGCCCCAAGTGGTAAGCATAAGGTTCTCGAGCCATTACTTATGTAACAACTAATTTAATCTGCGCTATTACGTGCAATGGGTACAAGAACAAGCGGACTCTCTAAAGATAATTAATCTACATCTTCACTGGGGTGGCCATAATGTAGGAAAACAAATGGAGGCTGGGTAAATTGTATTTATTCAAACATATACAATATAGTAACTTTTTGAGGCAAGACAAGTATTATATTATTAAATAAATTGTAATTGCATGTTTTTATTACTCATATTACTTTTATTATTATTTATTATAACGTGCATCAAAAACTTTTAACGTACATTGGGCAGGCGGAGGAGTATGAATTTTCCCACACTTATAGTATACTAGTGACCCGCCCTGGCTCGCACGGGTGCAATGATAAACATCTAAATTTATCAGTGTTTTTCTACAATAGTATGCGTGTATTATACATATAAACCTTCCTCTTGAATCACACTATCTATTAAAAAAAACCGCTTCATAATCCGTTGCGTAGTTTTAAAGATTTACGCATACATAGGGACGGACAGACGACGGCGACTTTGTTTTATAATATGTAGTGATAGTGATAGTGATAAAGAGAAAGAGTGCAGAATGATAATATTGCATAAAATACATTAAAAGATCATTCATGGTCATGGACGCTGACAAAGCAGGTGAAACACAAGCTCCAAGTCACCCAAAGAGCCATGGAACGGGCTATATTAGGAATCTCTCTACGCCGGACGGATGCAATGGAAGCAACGGCCTGCGAGGACGTCATGTCGCAGAAGGAGGCGGCGGAGCGGGTCAGGGAGGAGGACGTCCTGGCCGATCCGCGCCGCAGACGGAGGCCGGGGAGGAGGAGGCGACTGTACGCCCACCTCCTTCCCCCGCCATAGAGGCCGGTGGTGGGTCGGGCGTCCCAGTGTACCGGGACGCCCTCTCTGATAGTCGCTTGATAGCGGGCACCTAGTCAGGGCGTCAACGTGGACTGCGCTCGCGCGAACCGTTGGCGCCCCAAGCGTGCCGTGTGAGGGTATACCGCTGGGGTTTTAGTGGGTATACGGGTTCTGTCCTGGGAGTCCCACATAATCACCGACCTCTCCCCCGGGGTGGTATGCGTAAAGCATTTCCCCAGCGACAACAGTGCAAGTGGGCGGGCCATATATGCCGTAGACAAGACAACAGGGGTAGTCGGGTGCTTGAGTGGAGGTCTAGAGTAGGGCATAGAAATGTAGGCAAGAGCAGGCAACAGATGCGTTGGACCGACGACCTTGTTGGAGTGGCCGGAAAGGACTGGATGCGAAAGGCGCAAAACCAGGAAGAATGGCGTGCATTGGAAGAGACCTACACTCAGCATTGGGTGATGAAAGGTTGAAAAAAGAAAAAAGAAACGTTAAAACAATAAAGGACTACCCATGTATTTGACACACACTCGCATAAAATACTCTTTTGTTTATTGTAAAAGCCTGTGGCAAAATTGGGAATAAAACTATATATAAAGAACTATAATTTAAATTAATGATGGTCGAATTTCGGCCTTTGAATATTAAAGTTTAAATTTTATATAAGTATACACAACTGGTGATGGATTTAGAATTCATACTGTCACCACCCTATTCCATCCTAATGCTGTCCTAAGAGTCCAAAAGAAAATTACAACGTCGAAAATCTAGCCACAAGAGAAGGAAAATACGAAATACGAAACCCCGCCAACTAATCTGGCCAGTGTGGCACAGTAGGCTACTCTACTCTCCATATAATTGGAGGAGGTCCCACTCAACAGTGGGTCAATTATGGACTGAGAAGCATAATTAATTATTTATTTTGAGATAAACACAATATACAGTATATTATTACTTTTCCTAAAACAAAACTATCATATAAAACTTCATGGTCACACTACAATAGAAACAAATCGTGGAATATTAAATCGCTTACTCTTCAAGTTATCTATAAGGGCCATTGTTCCCACCGGGCGTCCCACAAAAGTTTTGTTTATTGTTCTTAAGATTATTGATATTTTGTTACACAAAAATGCCATTACATTAAAATACTTCTAGGCACCTGTCATCTGTGTGGAGACTGATTTAGAAAACACAATATCACTTACATATACCATTCTCAGGGTGTCGCAAGAGGCGACTAAAGGAACGCAAGGGGCGGTAATATATTTAGTCCCTATTTTCCATCCTACAAAAGCATTTTTCGTTATTATTTGACTATTTGAAGCAAGATCAAAGAGAACTATTCTTGGCCCAGCGCGGTTTATATTCGACAATTCTATAATTATAATTTTATTCGCAATTTAACCACAGACTTTGATAATAAACAAAAGAGTATATAATTATGCGTGTCTGTGTCAAATACCTGGAAGTTAGTGTTATATTTTTTTTTAGATTGATTTAAAATACACTCGTTCACAATTTAAAATATAAGTACGGGAAATTTCATGCCCTTCCTCCAAAAGGGGTTCAATGTTTTTGCTTCACGTACCTATTAATTTATAGTTAACTAGCGACCCGCCCCGGCTTCGCACGGGTGCAAATACACATAACATAATGTACTACATGAACATAATGTATTATCAGTGTTTCTCTACAATATTATGCATATATTATACATATAAACCTTCCTCTTGAATCACTCTATCTATTGAAAAAAACCGCTTCAAAGTCCGTTGCGTAGCGTAGCGTTTTAAAGATTTAAGCATACATAGGGACGGACAGACGACAGCGACTTTGTTTTATACTATTTAGTGATAGTGAGGAGAACGAAGAAGAATATAGATTTTGTATCATCGAATGTAATCGAGAAAATTCATACCTATAAAGCAACACCTTTCTGATGAAAATTTATATACATGTCGGAGAATAAACTGTTTAATTAAACCTTTTATTTGAGCAGCGGGTTCAAGGTACCGATCTTAACTACACTCCAGCATTAACACACCACACCGCAACCACTGTTTCTATCATAATGCCCGATCCACCTCGATCGCGCTCCTTTTATAAGTTTTTGCCGAACGTCAAGATGGCGCCTCGACCCCGCTCGAGGACTACCCTCCGCTCTGACAATGCAAAATAATATAACGTCCTCTTTTAAAAAGATGACAAACTAAATTGAATAGAAAAATCTAACAAATTAAACTGATTAAAATTAAGATTTAACAAAGTATTTTCTAGGCTAATTGATATCGTCTTTATGTAACCAGGAATCAAGTCCATTCTGACTACTTCCTCCGACACGGCCACCCTGACGTTTCACACGTCCTCGTGTGATGTTGAAGGGTGAGCATCATCATTATCTGTAAAGATACAAACAAATTTTTGGGTAACATGGTTCGGCCACTCCTGACCAAGTAGAATATGGTCCTTAACATTCATGTAGTCTGATATCAAACGTCAAATTCTCAATCTCAACGAGCGTCCAATCTTTGTGCCCCTTTACGCCGTTTACTAAACAGATTCCATGATAACGAAAAGGCGACCTCGCCTTTGTTATCCACCTGGCCACCTCGCCTTTCATAGTTCATTGGGCCACCTCGCCATTTGTTGTCCACTTGGCCACCTCGCCTTTCATAGTTCGTTGGGCCACCTCGCCATTTGTTGTCCACTTGGCCACCTCGCCCTTCACATAATTCCTGTTTAAATATCTAGATGGCCACCTCGCCATTTAGATACGTTTACCAGCACTGTTAAGATGTTTTGCATATGGCCCACAAGCCACCACGCTGTTACCACGACCCACCATACTTCAAACATACCGCTCCAGAGAATAGTGCCACCCCATCTTTTCACGTGGGCGTCGAGTAAGAGGCGACTCTCACTCTCCGAAGAGACTAGACTCGATACGGACCATCTTTCGTATCATAAGTCTCGATGGCCTAGTGGTTCAGTACTCAGACTTCTAGTTCAGAAGTTCTGTGTTAGAACCCTGGCTCAACCAATGACTTTCCGGAAGTTATGTGTGATGAGCATCGATGACTAACAACGTTGTGCCCCATGTATGACAATAGGTTTCGCCACCTATTACATTTGAGACTCGAAAATAATCCAGCGTGTCGAGGCATAATTGCCGCTGACCACACCCTCAGGTATTAAAGGCGTGAAGTTTCATAGGCACATAGCCATATGATGTTTTAATTAATGAAACTATTAAACTAGTCCAAAGATCTTACCGTCATTATTATCTGATAAGCATGGATTCAGCTCAGTAGGGACATATGATTGGGGGAGTGGACGTAGGCGTTCTCTCGAGTATTTGTAAGTTCGATTAGCGTTCAAACTCTTAAGATGGTATCTGTCACCGTCAAGTACCTCAATGACTTCATAAGGTCCTTTATATTTAGGATCCAATTTGGTTTGATTCCGTTCATGATTTTCTACTAAAACATAATCTCCTACCGAAAATCTAGTCACATTTGCCTTATTTTTATCGAATCTTACTTTATCAAGCTGTGCATTATTTTTCATTAATTTGTCAGCTTGTTCCCTAATCTCTTAAATTTATCTCAATCTCATGATCGTCAATAGTTAATAAATTTAGTGGTCTAGCTACTCTACCTATTAACAATTCTAATGGACTTGCCTTAGTTACCCTATGAATCGTGCTATTTATAGCAAGTTGAACATCACCTAACGCATCTTGCCATGACCTATTTGGACTAACTTCTACAACAGTCAACATATTTTTGAGGGTGCTCATTAAACTCAATCATTAAACTCTTTATTCGCGAAACACCGCCCTTGGTCTGCTATTATTCGCACAGGCGCGCCAAAAAGTGATATAGATGCTTTAAGTGCGTAAATGGCACACTCTGCATTAATTCTCAGGGAATGTCTAAGTAACACGTATTTAGTGAAAGCGTCTATGAGCACGAAAACGTATTCGTTTTGATTATTTTTCCCACTGAGTTTTCCTGTGGCATCTATATGAATTGTGTGCATAGGGATGCTGACTTTTGGTATAGGGTGCAGCTCGATTTGCTGTTTACCACTACTTGATTTAGCCACTTTACAAGGTATACATTTCTTAACAAATTTTCTAACATACTTTGCCATATTAGGAAACCAATAATGTTGGTATACCTTCTCTAAGGTTTTATCCCACCCCAAGTGAACAATCAAACTCAAACTCAAAATTAACTTTATTTACGTAGGTTTTATCACAAAACTCTTTTAAATCATCATATTTACAGTTACCATTATCATCATCTTACGACCCCTGTCCCACGCTAGGTGGTAGTCTCCATACACACCTATCAGTCGTCATATCTACAGTCACACCTTTTATACACAATTTCTCATGTTTACAATCCATCCATCTCTCTTGATCTTCCACAACCCTTACGTCCATCCACATTAATACTGAAACTACCACCGGTTCGGAATGCTGCTCTACAGAGAAGAGCCGGTAAGAAACCCTGTAGTTATATTTTTCAAATCAATGGGTTTGTTTACAAAAAGCACTAAACAGCACAGTGAGAGCAAGTTCGCCGGATGAGAGAGAAACACAACACGTTAACGCAATGAATGACAACTAGGCCTTGGGTTAGGGCCAATCAAATACAAGTCCGCGAATTAATAGCTCAATCGACTCATGGATACGATTTATCACCGACCAACAGAAAGCCCTAGGTACCTACTATTGGTAACCAAATGTTACGGTTATTTCTTTGATTTTTTCTATACAGCACATTTGATCATAAATTTTACAGCTCTAAATCAAGATCATCGTTTTCGAGTTTATGAATAATTTTATTGCACTCTGGGTCTAGTTGTTGCTCCGCTTGTAACCAGTTTGCAGATAACTCTGTAATATTGACGCGCTTTTGCTCTATACGGTTTACATTTTCTAAAACGTTGGGTTTATTGACCGAGCTGCCAGTCAAACTGACAATGTTATTTATCCTCTTTCCACTAAGCTTTGACGCAACACAATGTTTGATGAGAGAGCATTCGGCACCAGAATCATAATAAAATGGATACGACTCACAAGTGTTCATCAGCGCACTGCTGGGATTGCTAACATAGCAAACTTCCACATGCCTTTCGTTACTCGCCGCTGCTGCAGGCGCTGCTCCGAACTGCTTGCGCCTACTGCCGCGCCAGCTCCTCCGCTGTTGCCACGTTGTTGCCACGTGGACCCTTCGTTGCCAAATGACGGGCGTTGCTGCACCTGAAACAGATTAAGTCCGACCGCGGCCTCGGTCCCGCAGAGCTTGACGCTGAATTGACTGCACTGGCTGCCTTGCCTTTCACCTCGCCTTTGGAACGGCACCTATTTTATCGAAGTTGTGAAATTTCACCGTTGCCGACTGAAACTTCGATCGCATGAAATCTGGATCTGCTGTCCTATCGCCTTATGTTTAGGCTCTCAATCTACCTTACCGATGCAAATCAAGGCATATAATGGTGCCATAATCTTGGAAAACTGATATAAACTGCCGAAAATATGACGCTAGACCGATGAACTCAAGCCTAACGCTAAAACATCCCGTCTAATCTAAATTTCGTATCGCAAGTAATTAACAGGCAAAACATGTAAAAGAATTTCAAATAATTATTTTTTACATATTGGCTAAACCGTCAAACGTTTTTACACTTGCCTTTGTTTACATTCACAATGTTGTGATGGCTTTAGGTTGGTGTCACTCTAAATGTCAGTCCGTTGGACGTCAGTCTCTGACAGCTAGTGGCGCCACCTGGGCAGTTTGATGTGGTAGTTTTGACCCATATTATTTAGTTGTTTTTAACAAATCGAGTTGTAATTATTTAATAGTTATTATAAAATCAAACCTTAATTAATTTACTGCTATTGGCAAATATTATTCGATTATCTTTTCACAATAACCGGAAGTGAGATTATTTTTTTTAATATCGGCTTGTGTTCTAGCAACTTTACGAATCCCTATTTAATCTGTGGGGTTGTCTACGATGTATGACGGCCAGACGATTAATTACAAATTACCCCAAATAAAACATCAACGCCCTCCCAAAGGCCAACCCCACGTCCGTGCAGAACATCTTAGCCACGTGGGAGGGGGACACTCAAAATGAAATTACTTATGAGTGGCTAACAGGGAAATGGCAAACCCGTGATGATGGAGAGAATTAATATTGAAATGATACAAAGTGACTTGACATTGGCTAAACACAAACCGTGAGAGCCACAAGAAAATAAAAAAATAAAAAAACATCAACGTTAAGTTTGGCATTTGCCAGTGAAATAGGCGGACGCGTCGGTCAGAGCAGAAAGAAACGTCTCCGCCATTGTTTTAACAGTGAGTTTTACACGCATTATAACTAATCCTTTGTATTTCTTATTGTCTCGCCAATCGGCTTATGCAAATGGACCGCGTGGCTCATTGTGTTGTGTTGGCATACAGCCACGTGGACTGGTTAAAGTTTTAACCTTTGGACTTCCCGTGTAGGCCCTCCATATTCCTTCTGTTGGAAGGCATGATAGTTTCACTTTGTAATAGGATCCCCCTTGCGGCGGATTTCAGGTGTGGCCGCTCGAGAGATTCGTCTCAACGCCAGGATCCAGAGGCACCTTTGGAGCCTGGACGCGAGACCCGTTCCTCGAGCCCGGCCTCCTGCGGAGCTGACCGTGCTGTAGTGGAGTCCGCCTAGCAATCCAGCTGAGGCGGGACGGTTTTTCATTACCCCTTAATTATTTTTCTTTTACCTGCATTTCTTTTCGTTAAATAAATACAATTTACTTTGTATTTACGGGTTCAGTTAGGAGCCAGTAAGTTACCTGCCCGGCTCCCAAACTGGGAGGCCGGAATACAACTAGATTTAACTAAAGGACCCCGGGACCGACACCTTTTTATAACTGGAAGAATTTAACCATCGTCGTCGGCTCAGGGATCCGGTACTCATAAAGTCCCTGGCGCCCCTTAAGTATTATCAACTTGAGCAGTGACCAAAATTCATGAATTTAACGTGATAGAAGTTTGTCTTATACCGATCAAAGTCACACTATCGTAAAGTCGTATACCATACAATTTACTCGAGTAAGAAAATGGAAACTGCTCACCGGAGTGACGTAAAATTCCAGACCCACTCACTATTCTTTGACCTGGCTGACCGCAGAACTGTTGCTCGCCTTCCTGCTGCTCCGCTCAGGACAGTTAGACGCGTAGTGTCCTTGTCCATGACAACGCAAGCAAGTGATCCCGTTCACTTGGTTAATCGCCGCACTATGACTGCCACTTGTGATTTTCGGTTTAGTTAGAACAATCTCCATGTAGCTTAATATCTCCTTTAGAGTGACAATGAATCGCCATTATCAGTCATTTCCATCGCGTACAGAAACACACACATATCACTACACTGTTTTCTCCACGTGGGCTGACTGAGTTACATCCCACTTCTGATGTCGGAGAATAAACTGTTTAATTAAACCTTTTATTTGAGCAGCGGGTTCAAGGTACCGATCTTAACTACACTCCAGCATTAACACACCACACCGCAACCACTGTTTCTATCATAATGCCCGATCCACCTCGATCGCGCTCCTTTTATAAGTTTTTGCCGAACGTCAAGATGGCGCCTCGACCCCGCTCGAGGACTACCCTCCGCTCTGACAATGCAAAATAATATAACGTCCTCTTTTAAAAAGATGACAAACTAAATTGAATAGAAAAATCTAACAAATTAAACTGATTAAAATTAAGATTTAACAAAGTATTTTCTAGGCTAATTGATATCGTCTTTATGTAACCAGGAATCAAGTCCATTCTGACTACTTCCTCCGACATACATAATAGTAAGTAAAATAATTTCAGTTAACAGTTAATATAATACAAGAGATCTCTGTAATCACTAAGACCGTTTCTCTATTTAAGGTAAACAAACAGTTTCTAATTATAACAGTTCCAATTCGCTACAAAAATAACGATGCAAAGAAACAGCATTCGTTTCAATACTTCTCGATGAATGCAAAGCATATAAAGTCACGAAGTACGTTATATATAACGCAGTTCACTTTCCGTGTGGTGACGGATTTAGAATAGAGAGTGTCACCACCCCATACCGCCCTGAGGCTGTTGTAAGAGCCAACATGATAAGGCCGATAATCTACAGAAGTTAAAATACAGTTAAAGAAGGACAACTACATACGAAACCCTGTGCCAACCCGTTTCGCCAGCGTGGCAAAGTAGGCTAATTGCCATCCATGTAACTGGAAGAGGCTTGACTCAGCAGTAGGTTAGATATGGGCTCAGTAGTAGTAGTTCAATAGTAGCAGTTAGGGTCAGCGCCAACCAGCAGAGTGGCGGCGAAGAGGCTTTTTCAGTAACAATTTAATTTCAACCTAAAGCGCTTCAGAATACAACTGTATTTAGAATACGCTCGCCGCGCGTCGCTCGCCGTCATTGTATTTCGTTGTACCAAATACAGTTGTATTCTGAAGCGTTTTAGGTTAAAATTAAATTGTTACTGAAAAAGCCTCTTCGCCTCCACTCCGCTGGTCGGCGTTGTCCCTTAGTAGCAATAATAGTAGTAGTAGTTTTGGAAAAACTTGGGGGAGACCTATGTTCAGCAGTGGACGTCTTTCGGCTGAAATGATGATGATGATGAGTTAACACAACTAGCAATTTGTCAACAGAAGGGTATGCTTACAGCATATCACCAAAGGATGGAAATTAGCCTCCTGTGCCACGCTGGCCAGACGGGTTGGCACAGGGTTTGTATCAAGTTTTCCTTCTCTTGCGGCTAGGTGATTTGCCTCCTGCGTTCTCTCCATGAATTTGGAGGAGGCCCGACTCAGTAGTGGGTCATTCATGGGCTGAAACGAACGAACCTTAAAGGAGTGTTCCTTTAAGGTAACGAATTCCTACATTCTTGTCAGTATATCTTTGGAGGCTTGACACATTAACACGCATAGAGTTTCCGGGTGGGCTGACCCAAATCTCCACCGTGACCCGAAATGTAATTATGTCTGCGGATTAACCAACGGACAATGGAATGCGGCTTTTGAGCCCGACAGCCATTTAAACCCCAAGTCTAAGTCTTTTCAGCCTCATAATATCGTCGTTACAGCCCAAAAATTACCCACTACTGGGTCGGGAAGTTAGCCTACCGTTGCCACGCTGGCAAGACGGGTTGGCACAGGGTTTGTATCAAGTTTTCCTTCTCTTGGGGCTAGGTGATCTGCCTCTTGCGTTCTTTTAGTCGCCTCTTACGACACCCTGAAGATGGTATGGGTTGGTGACATTCACCGCACGGACTCATAATATCACGGAAAAATAATTTTGTATTCCGTGTGAGCAGAACACAAAATTCAATCTTGAACTTGCTGACACGCTGCGGCAGCGCAGGATGGTAGACTACTACTACTCAGCCCACAAACGACCCACTACTGAGTCGGGTCTCCTCCCATTACAGGGAGGGCCATTAGCCAGCACAGTAGCCACGCATCACATGAGTTGGTACAGGGTTTCGTTTCAAGTTTTCCGTCTCTTACGACCAAGATTTCGACCTTGTCGTTTCTATTTGTTGACTCTTAATGTCAGGACGAAATGGGGTTCGATCCCCGCACGAAAGAAATATTTGTACGACCTACAAGTATTTGTTCCGGGTCTGGGTGTTTTCTATCTATAACATGTAGGTATTGACAAAAATAAAAAGAATTTAAGTAGTTTATCATCCATCTCGTTACCATAACACAAGCATTAAGTTACTTAGCTTGGGACGAGATGGCGTTGTGTGAAATGTCCAGTGATATTTATATTTATTTATTTATATTTATGTATTCTAAATCTGTCACCAAGCGGAATCTAACGGAATCACATGCTATTACTAAATAATGTTTATTTTTATTTATTTTAATGTTATTATAATAATAAACACAATTTGCAAAACAAAACAGTTACTGGCAGGCTGAAATGAAATTAAAAATTAAAATTGTCGAAGCAATTTTGCCGTAGTCGCTTCTCTGAATTTCCTCCCGTCGATCCATTAGCTCTGATAATAATAGAAGTTGGGTAGAAAACTAATTAATTACAGCACTCAGTCTAGAATAAAAAAAATACTAAAACCTTTTGTTCGGGCGCCTACTAAATTAACTAAAAAGTCAATCAATTGGAATAGTCTTCACTTAGGGAATAAATTCGCGCGTCCTATATATTCGTGTCCTACTTTCGGCAAGAATTTATAATTTTAAACACTAAACTAATTAATTTCAAAAAAGCAAGAGTATATGTATACCTATAGGTCCTGTGCGTCCGCGTGCGTTGTCCGTATGATGACGGATTTAGAGTACATAATGTCACCACCCCATTATATCCTGAAGGTGTCGTGAGAGGCGACTTTGGAAATTGACAAGGCTGATAAACCTAGCGGCATGAGAATGACAACTTGATACGGAACCCCTGGTACAGTAGGCTAATTACCCTCCATGTAGATGGAAGAGACCCAACCCAGCAGTGGGTCAATTGTGGGCTAAGAAATAATAAAGACGTGTACTCTATCTACTTCTAAATTGAGGCGTATTCTCTGAAAAGATTTGCCGGAAGGACAGCGAGTATGTTTGTAAGATACTCCATAACTATTCACACCGTTTCATCTGAACCCACATGTTTATTAACTCGATGCGCCCTACATTTTCAGGTATACGTGCTGAAACACTCGCGCCATAAGCAAATACTATACACCAAGTTTGGTTTTACGCAACTGTTCCAATTATAAACGTATGGAAAAATTGAGAAAGGTATGCTGAGATGGTTTGGCCATGTCGAGAGAATGAATGAAGAACGATTGACGAAAAAAGTGTAAAAGGCGAGTGAATGAAAGTGGCAGACCTAGGCGGACGTTTCAAGACCTTTGTTTTTAATTTTTTTTTTGAAACTTACAAAAACTGAAAAACCCAATGGTTTTTTTTAAGAAAACATTTTTTTTATTAATACAATATTAAAAAATTCGTTGTCATTCCGAATCCAATGAGCTATCGCACATAATTTTAAGAGCAGTATCTTTATTTTGTACCATTTTCAACTTGTCGATTAGACTATCTGCGGTATAACGCGCCGCCCGCCACGCCCGTTAAACACTGGAATACTTACCGATTTATCTCTCTATTGGGAAAATTTAATATTAATAAAAATTGTTTGCTTGATTTGGGCTATATCGGTAAAACTGGCTCTCCTGCGTATCTCCTCATTTCTGATTCGATCTCGCTGGGAAACTCGGAGCATAGCCGTCTCCATTACCCTTAATGTTAGTTTTGGTTGGCTAAAATTCCGGGTATCCCTTTTCCACGTAGAACGCGGGAGGCAATTAGGAAAATTACACAAGCCCTATGAATCCGCGTTAATTACTCTGTAGCCTTTGAATGAACAACAAACGGATAAATTATAATGGATAATTGTCTGGTTGGTGAGGGATTTAGAATACCTAGTTTCACGACGCCATTTCAACCTAAAGGTGTCGTGAGAGCCGACAAAAGGAAATAACTAGACCGAAATACCTAATACAAAACCCTGTGCCAACCCGTCTGGACAGTGTGGCACAGCAGGCTAATTATCCTATAGGTAGAGGATATAGATAACGATGGGGGTCCGACTCAGCAATGGATCACTTATGGGACGAACAGTAGTTGTTAATTATCTATCTTCTATCTATCTATCAATATAAATAAAAATGAATTGCTGTTCGTTAGACTCGCTGAAACTCGAGAACGGCATGACCGATTTGGCTAATTTTGGTCTTGAATATATATTAAATGGAAGTCCAGGGAAGGTTTAAATGGTGAGAAAATATGAAAAAAAAAATATTTTTCATCTAGGTAAGTTTTGCCAATATTTTAATAATGGACATTCTGGAATTAACATTCATGATTTTGAGGCGGTACGAAGTTTTTCGTGAAAGCTAGTATGTTATATTTATGTGGATCTCATAGCCAAACTTCATAACTAGTCTGCTTTGATGTTGTTTATATTTAGAAAGCATTCGAGTAGGGAAGATAAGGAATTATTTATCATTAAGTACAGTCATAAAACATGTTGAAGGTATTATAAGTCTTCTTCAATTTATTATAAATAGGTAATTTTCCGCGTGGGCACGGATAATACACAATGTTACAAAAGTATGAAATGTTCCTTCTCTTTCGGCTAGGTTTTCGGCTATGGAATTTTCTATTGTCGGCCACATCGACACCCTCATACCATGGGGTGGTAGATACAATTTTCATAAATAGCTGTAATTAAATGACTAACCACATTCATGGAGTTAAATATTCCAAAGTCTTAACTTAGCACAAATTCTTAGCATTATGATAAAAAAAGCATCGCTTAGCCAAATAATGTATGATCATCTCTTTTACACCATCGCGTGGTATTTTATTGCAGTTTTCAAATATAGAATAGAAAAAGTATTTCAAGCCAAAACATCGTCATTAATTTTCCTATATCCATCACTAACCGGCTGAAATCTCAAAGCCATTTAAATCTCGTATAAAAAGGTATTTACGAGGCTCGCATACCTTAGCTTTACTACATTGTGTCAAATACTTTTATCGTCTTCGGATTGCCAAAAAATCTCTCGTCGAAAAATCTAATTTAAACTATTTATAAGAATAAAAGTCTAAAAAATAAAACGTATAGACCAGTTTTTCCCAACGTGGGGCCCACGAACGACTCGGGGCAATTCGATAGTTAAGGGGGCAATTTTCAAATGGACTATTCAAATAATGATTAAAGGTTAAGAATTATGTATAAAAATTTTAGAAATTTTAAGGTGGGGCATGGCCTAAAATAGGTTGGGAAACACTGGTAGAGACAAATGCCGTACTCCTATATTTTGCTCGCTTTTTCCGAATTCCATTGAGATCGGCTTCAGTCTAACCTGATTTTGCGAAACGATTAACCCTCGGCGACTCATTAAGTGAAACTATCGGTAATTATATGGTTAGACCAGATTTACTGAGTGGGTGTATCGACTGCGATAAATGGTATAATATGGCAGCCGAGACTTGCTCCGAGTGTGTATACCAGAGGCACTTGCTCCGAGTTTAGCTGTCATTAGTGTTCGAGAATTATATCTGCGCAGCATGTCGCGGGTTCGATCCCCGCACGGAAGAAATATTTGTACGACCTACAAGTATTTGTTCCGGGTCATCCATCTCGTTACCATAACACAAGCAGCTTAGCTAGGGACGAGATGGCGTTGTGTGAAATGTCCAAGGATATTTATTTATTTATTTATTTATATGTCTAGACCGATTGCAGCGTTTCATTAGAAAAAAACAACAGACTCTGTTTAACCTGCAGTTTGAATGCAGGCTAACCTAACCTAGCCACAAGAGAAGGAAAACTTGATACAAAACCCTGTGCCAACCCGTCTGGCCAGCGTGGCACAGTAGGCTAATTACCCTCCATGTAATTGGAGGAAGCCAGATTCAGCAGCGTTTATGGACTGCATAGTAGTCAGCACTGACTTTACAGAAGCACGTCCACTTAGCCGCGGGCTCACGTATGACTTTTATAGTCTAAACTAGCGACCCGCCCCGGCTTCGCACTGGTACAATGATAAACATCAAAATTTATCAGTGTTTCTCTACAATATTATGCATGTATTGTACATATAAACCTTTCTCTGGAATCACTCTATCTGTATCTATAGACGACACGGTTGGCGCAGTGGTTGAGCGATCGACTGCTGCGCAGCATGTCGCGGGTTCGATTCCCGCACGGAAGAAATATTTGTACGACCTACAAGTATTTGTTCCGGGTCTGGGTGTTTTCTATCTATAATATGTATGTATTTACAAAAAAAATGTATGTATGTAGTTTATCATCCATCTCGTTACTATAACACAAGCATTAAGTTGCTTAGCTTGGGACGAGATGGCGTTGTGTGAAATGTCCAAGGATATTTTATATTTTTTTTATATTTACTCTATCTATTAAAAAACCGCTTCAAAATCCGTTGCGTAGTTTTAAAGATTTAAGCATACATAGGGACGGACAGACGACAGCGACTTTGTTTTATAATATGTAGTGATAGTGATAGTGACTAAATACTTAAATAATAACTAAGTCTCACGAAAGGTTACAATACCAATTACTTACAACTATCGTGAATGTCCCATATACCCGATACCCTTTTGCCCTTTCAGAGTACTTTTTACTATACTACGCGCTCTGTCTGACTTTGACAAAAATAAACGTCTACATATTTGCCCCATCACTTATCGATTACAATCTTACCAACGTAACTACTACTACTGGTCAGCCCGCCCATCAGGCCCTACTCAACAGTGGGTCATCCACTGTTGAGTTGGGCCTCCTCCAGTTACATGGAGTTTGTTGTTGACTGCCTCGTTGGTCTAGTGGTTAGATGTGCCGCCTTTGGATCAACGGGTCCCGGGTTCGATTCCTGGGTCGGGCAAGTGTCTTTGTCTAAACCAGAGGTACTGGCTCGGAGTCTGGGTGTCATTTCTATCTATTATAAGTATGTATTTACAACAAAAAAAAGTATCTAAGTAGTTTATCATTATCATCCATCTCGTTACCATAACACAAGCATTAAGTTGCTTAACGTGGGACGAGATGGCGTTGTGTGAAATGTCCAAGGATATTTATTTATTTATTATTTATTTATTTATGGAGGGTAATTAGCCTACTGAGCTGGCCAGACGGGTTGGTACACGGTTTCGTTTTAAGTTATTCTGCTCTTGCGGCTAGGTTATCAACCTTAATATGTCCGTGTGGTGACGAAGAAAACATAGTGTCACTACCCCATTCCATACTGAGGGTGTCGCAAGAGCTGACAATACGAAATGACAAGGCCGATAACCTAGCCGCAAGGAAAAGAAAACTTGATACAAAATCCTGTGCCAACCAGTCTGACCAGCGTGGCAGAGTATGCTTATTACCCCTTTATGTAAGTGGAGGAGGCCAGACTTAGCATTAGGTCATCTATGGGCTGAGTAGTAATAGTAGAATCGGCCTTGTCATTTCATTTCCTTTTGTCGGCTCTTACGATACCCTTAGGGCGGAATGGGGTGGTGACACTTTGTATTCTAAATCCGTCAACACACGAGCTACTAAATTAAAGATCAATTATTCGGAATTTAAATTAAGTATCGAATTATTTAAATCGAATTATCGGCTACCGTAAACAAACAATTAGACATAAAAACCGAGCCATACTTTTCAATTCATTCATTAAAACATTGATTGTAAACGGTGACTGCGTGATTAATTTCTAGTTGTATTTTCTGAATATAGTATAGATATGTTAGATATGAAGATATCAAATGACCGAGCTATACAGGATGTAACAAAAATCCTATAGCCATCCGTTGTGACATACAGCCAAATAAAATAGTTCTGTGTTTAACATAGCCTTCCATTTTCAATCATGGAGTAGCCGTGTTTAAACTTTTGTAGCGATCAGCCTGCTACATATTTTACACAATTTACCCGAAAAATCTTAAGTATCAACATCAAGAAATATCGCCCACAAATGCGAGAATTACCAATAAGTCCTACACCGCGATAGCGAAGTTTACAGGGCAATTCGCACAGTTAAGAAACAGACTACTCTTATCGGAGGATAGGCGCCGCTGCCCCCTGCCAGACATATCACCTCGCCTGCCTGGATTTATTGTACAGTATAAATTACAGGTCCGTGTGGTGCCGGATTTAGAATACACAGTGTCACCAACCCATACTATCCCGAGGGTGTCGTAAGAGGCGACTAAGGTAACGCAAAAGACAGATCACGTAGCCGCAAGGAAAACTTGATAAAAACCCTGTGCCAACCCGTCTTGCCAGCATGGTGCAGTAGGCTAATTTCCCTCCAAGAGGCAAGAGGCATTCAGTAGTGGGTCACTCATGGGCTGAAACGACGACCATAAATTACAGGTGAGTAAAACATATTTGAATTTCGACCATAATTCACATTTTTTGTGTACCAACAATACATGGGTTCCAACCAACTAGCAATCGTTATTATTATACTACATTCTTCATTTCTTGGTGCTTATTCTCAAATAATGACTGTTTCGTCACCAGTTGTTGAGCAAAATTGTTAAGAAAAGTTGCTTATGTGAAATTTAGCACACAGTATTTTTATTAGTTGTATCAATACTTTCGTTGTGGTTTTAGGGTTTTTGTTACACCCTGTATAAGCGAGTTCTGCTCCGATAGGTATCTCCGCCATAAAATACTGCTGACTTGGGCCTTCTTCAGTTACATGCAGGGAAATTAATCTAGTTACTGTTTAAGTTTTAACATCTTTATTGTACTAACTAGCGGACCCGACAGACTTCGTCCTGTCAAAAAAATTTACTCTGACGTTGGGAGCACACCTACATTGCTTAGACAACAGTGAGTGGTTGCCATTTAATATGAACTATAAACAATACCAAAAAAGCTCAAAGCTCAAATTGTCTCTACATTTTAGTTAGAAAACGTTTGTATGGGATAAAGAATTAGGCAGTTTTTATGGGTTTTCCGGCAATTATTCGATTTTTTCTCGCCGTAAAAACCATCCATGAACTACAACGAACATTTAAAAAAAAGAATTGGCCAAATTGGTCCAGGCGTTCGTTGTTGAGTTATGCGGTTACCAACACATTTTGCGATTCATTTTTATAATATAAAATAGATTAAGATATAGCAGTACCGTGTAAACCAAGAACTGTCTACTTTCAAAAATACTTTAGAATGAGTTTCCAAAAGCAAAAGGTTTCTTCGCTATGATGAATCGGAGATAAGACATGATGAAAAATTTAGAATACACAATGTTCAATCAAATGTCGTAAGAGGCAACTAAAAGAATGCAAGAGGCCGATCACCTAGCTTAAGAGAAGGACAACTTTTTTTTTTTTTTTTTGCGTCGGAGCTCCTCATGGATACCCTGCCGTTGGGAAATGGCCGGGGTATGTGGGACTCCGGGGCGCGTATAGATGGTAAATTGCGCCCCGACCTACCCACTAAAACCGACGGCGATCCTTAACTGCCCAAGCCAGGGCCACGGGATTCACTCCCATTGCAGAGAGCATGCTCCGTGTCCCTGGGGGCCTCGGCCCGCCTCATAGTGGAGCCCCATGCTCCGAGGCGGGCCCCTCCGATTATGAGGGGGGGGGGGGGGTTGTATTGCCCTCCCCCATTTTACCGCTGGGAGGCGCGCGCGAATCGCGGCGCGCCTTCCTCCCGGGGCCTGTTTTGCGCAGGCGACGGACTTTCCCAGGTCAATCGCCCGCAGGCCCACTTACGGCGGACGGAGGTCAGGAGAGCAACCCGTCACGTCAGCGTGGCACAATAGGCTTATTCCGTTCTATGACTTTGGGGCGCCCTCATTGGTGGGTAATTTATGGGCTGAAACGAGGAACCTGAGCATACACCAACCGGATTATAGTTTTACTAGCATTTGCGCTTCGAACCCATCCTTATCTCTACGCATATTTTTTATGAACATAAAAGTGGTTATTGTGACTAAACTATGATAGTTAGATATGTGCTCCGGACTTGTAGATCATAATAAGACCTACAAACTCGTAGTACATCATTTTGTTATATTGTCAATACTTTTTGCAGCGCACGCATATATAGGTTTTCGATTTTACACCTTGGGTTACAAAATCGCAATTTTCATACGGATCCCTCATTCTTTTGAAAATAAAATATAGCCTTCCTCGATAAATGGACTATCTAACACAGAAAGATTTTTTGAAATCGGTCCAGTAGTTCCGGAGATTAGCGCATTCAAACAAACAAACTCTGCAGCTTTATATATTAAAATTAAGTATAGATTAACTTCTGAATCAGCAATATCGTCAAGAACATCCCTTTCACCGTTACTAAATTACCAACCAAAAGAATTATATATTACAAACCAATTCAAGACTGTCTTTCCGCATGTTACAACACTGGTAATGTCTTTCCCATGGGAACATTTGACGGCAACATAACGCTACGTGAGCGTATGTCAGAGTCCCTGGTGAATAACAAAGTCGTCGACTTAAGAAATCCCCTGTACATACATACATAATAATAATCTGAGAGTCGTTAAATCAAGAGTGAATCGGTTTCTTCTAGGCAAGCGCGCTCCATCTTAGGTCGCAGTATCGCTTAACATCAGGTGAACTGGCGATCCAGCGTAAGCCCATCAAGTATAAAAAAAATAAAAAAATACATACTGATATCCGGATTTAAAATACGGAGTGTCATCACCACATTCCATCCTGAGGGCGTCGTAAGGACCGACAGAAGGAAATGACAAGGCCTAGTTGCAAGAGAAGGAAATCATGATACGAAACTCTGTCTGGCATGTGTGGCACAGTAGGCTAATTACCCCCTATGTAACTGGAGGAAGCCCGACTCAACAGTGGTTCATCTATGGGCTAAGAAGTAGTAGTATTAGATACGTAATGCAGATATCGTAAAGGTAATTGAAGGAATTAGATTACCAGAAAACGAACAAAGCCCTCCATTTAAAGGACATCATGCTTAAACGTAGGTCATTGAAATGGTCCATGTGACTATACATATCCATAAACTAGATAGAATTAATTTAAGGATAAAAAGGCAAAACTAAATAATCTAGATGAAATTTAAAGAATTACAAAAACGTTGCTTCCAAATACGATTCCAGTGGTAAATAACTACTGAAATTCCATTAAACTCCAAATTAACTGGTACCAACCCAACGATTTACTTATGAACATTAATAACAGCCTAATTGGATAATACGACGGTAGCAACGATCCTCGGCGAGATGGAAGCAGTTTAACTTTTTCATCTTCCGACGAAATTAAATGATTTATGTGTGTATTCCTTTCAACAGTTTTGGGAAGTTTGATCTATTTTTGTGGCGTCGTGTCTTTCGTTATTGTCACACCAAAATAGATAGTAGGTCAAAAATGATTGTTGAAGCAAGGTTATGAAATATTAGGACTTCCAGAATATGTAATTGTAGTATGTACTACTCTTGATTAGCGATTTCAAACATTAATTGGCGACCATGCAGATCGTGTGGTGATCGATTTATCCTCTTGAGAACGCAGAGTGATATGAAGATATAGAGATATCTTAAGTTTTGCTGTTATTATACTCTGAAATTAAGACAAGAAGTAATGAAATTGATATGTTAAAAGAAACCCAATGCCAAACCATCTGGTAACATGGCATAGCAGGCCAGAGAAGGTCCGGTAGTTGATTTATGAGCAAGATGATTATATTGGCCCGTAACAACCTTTTAAGAAGATTGATTTCCAAGAACTACTACCAGGCGACGCTGAGTGAGCGAATCAAAGAATATGCGAGGCAGAAGAATAAAATTGCAACATTAATCACAAACATATTGCTTCGTAAGAAAAGTCATCTTTGAGAAAGGTGTTACAAGAATGTTGATAAATCTAAATTAGAAGTCACCGATAATCAGTTGGAACTAAATACGTAACTGTAAATATTCCGCTAAAGCTAAACCGTGAAATCGTACGACGCATTTGACACACAACAGTTTTATTTTTAGAATCCCAAAAATTCCAGATCAGTCAAGGAGTTAAAGCACATTCCAGACACCTGCTCACAATATTTTACAGTAGCTTTGTAAAGATTTTTTACGATAACAGTTTGTACTTTTTCGTGTTATTTTATAATTTTGCAATATTAATTCCTTTCAGTAAAAATGTTATTCTCTTGCCATTCCTTTCAAGATAAAACGAACAATATGATTTGTTAGTTCTAAAGACAAGCGTTAGTGGACACTGCCTCACTGTCAATTATTTCTGTAATAATTTATGTCAGACTTAAATTAATTATTTAGCTACCTGGCTAGATTGTATTACGTGTGGTGTATTCTTGATATGGACTATTATTACATCAATCAAGTTAATACACTCGAGAGCAATGAATCCGGGTCACTTAAAGAATGTTAAAAATCTCGGAAACTAAAAATGATAGGTTAATGCAATAAATTGTATTTAATAGACAATGTAATACTCCTTAAATGAAAGTAAAAAAAATATGAGTCACCATACATTTTATTAACACAAAATTACATAAAGAAAAAAACTGCTGATCTCTCCTTAAAACAAAAATAGGAAACATGAAATTTGCAATTGGAGCCTGCCATGAATGATACAGAATATGGAAAATTCTAAAGGAATTAATGTGTAATTCTTAATTTCTATCTTACCTGTAAGTAACAGGCGCTCGCAAATTTATAGACACATCTCTTGACTGATGTCTTCTCCTTTTGTCTCCTTCGCGCCAGCTTCCATAGCTTCTCGTATACTCCGGAAGGCTACAGTCCCCGGTCACATTCACAAATTCCACACCAAAGTCTATTGTATCGTTGAGATACTCCAGTGTATCGTTAACAGAAAACGTATCGTTAACATTATAGGTACTATTAAAATTGGTAACAATACTATCGGAATGATTGCTCGGTTCATAAATACCGTTATGTTTTGGACTAGAATATACGTAGACCCGATTAAGTTCGGAGTCATTCTCGGTTTTAAGTTTAAGGCCTTCGTAGGCCTGGGTCGCGTTGGACTCCCTCTGGTATTCTTCTGCGGATGTATACCAGGCTTCGAGGATGGCGATATGAGAGTCCAACTCTCGGCAGGTGAGGCGGAACTCTGTGTTGTGACATCGCTGCTCTTCTACTATTTCTGAAAAGAAAATATTTTTCTTTATTCCTGTTGAATGTTGTTAACGACAGATCACGGGGAACAATTAGCGTGAAACAGGATTTACTTATAACTTTTATCTATCATCAACGAAATCCAGATTATAATCAAAGTAATAGTGAGCTAGTTATTACTTATTATCATGTATGGAAATCGCAGCCTGAGACAGTAGACCTGGAATATTTTGTAGTTCCAGGAAAACCAAGCAAGGTGAAATGTATTTCTTTTTATACCGCTATGGTGGAGCTCAAGTGGTTACCGTTGCCTGTGGAAGTTTTCAACAAAGGAGGTAAGGATAAGAAGTTAAAGCATGTCGTTGAAGCAGCTGGGAAGTGAATTGTTTCGGCTGCCAAATCTTTAATTCACCTGATAGAGCTCCTTACTCACGCATAGGAATAGAACATTGCCCAAGGTGTTGTTATTTGGCGGTTTTCTATAAGGTGGAGCTACTGCTGCAGTAGGGCAGCTACAGTTCAAGCAGCAGACACTAATACATAATTCCAAAAACAGATAAAGGGATACGTCAAACTTTTATTAACATGTCTTTGTTGAGGGTTAAAAATCAATGTGTTCACAAAGCGTAATTCTCGTAAACAATATAACAAAATAGTTCAACTTCAATAGCTTGGGGCGGTGTAACTTAATCTATGGATTACACGTGACCATGTAGCCGTCATATCCGCTACTAAATACGGCTTTGTCGAAAATAATAAGGCTGGGCATAACGGGCTTAGCGGTGTTTTCATTTTACTAACAACCTGGTAGTTAAAGCTGGTATGATGGTGGTTCATATGCCATATAAGACCCACGGTGGAGTCTGCCTCTTCCAAGTATAAGGAGGAAACTAGCCTACACTCCGGTAGGTTGGGCCCATGTTTGGTATCAAGTTTTCCTTCTCTTGCGGCTATGTTAACAGAGCCTTCTTTTTTCGTTTTGTCGGCTCTAACGACAGCCGATGGATACGATGGGGTGGTGACACAATGTATTCTAAATCCGTCACCACTCGGAACACACACACACACAGTTAAAGCAGTTTACGTTTTGCAAAATTTACAAATCTGTTTATGGTAATCATCTAGAAGTGAGCCTTTTCCTTTCCTAAAACCTGGCAACGCAGCCCGTCTGTTCCAGGTGTACCTGAGTGGCGGTGATCACCTAACGTCAGGTCAGTCTCGCTCGTGTGCCTTGCTCTTATAAATAAAAAGCGTAAATAACCGTCAAAGCGTTCAATCCATTTCGATTAATTTTGGACTCGATACAGATAGGACATTTTGGCACGTGTAAAATTTGGAAGAGATGCAAACAACTTTCCGTGAAAAAGGAAAACTTGAAACAAATCCCTTTGCCGTCTGGCCAGCGTGGCACAGTAAGCTAATAACTCTCGTGTAATTGGAGGTATGTAATTGGAGGAAGAAAATGTAATTGGAGGAAGCCCGACTCAGTAGTGGGTCATGTATAGTATAGACTGAGTACTAGTAGTAGTATAAAAAAGCCCATGCCATATTTTTTACTAGCGACCCGCCCCGGCTTCGCACGGGTGGAATGATGAACATAAAAATTTATCACTGTTCCTCTACAATATTATGCATGTATTATACATATAAGCATTCCACTTGAATCACTCTATCTATTAAACAAACCGCTTCAAAATCCGTTGCGTAGTTTTAAAGATTTAAGCATACATAGGGACGGGCAGACGACAGCGACTTTGTTTTATACTATGTAGTGATAGTGATTTTTGAAATCGGTCAGGTTTATTGATGTTTACTTTTTGTATCTAAAACCCGACGCCCATTCTTCATTGTATAAACTTATCTAACGCTTAAGAAGCAAGATATTAATGATTGATTGATTTTTTATTACTGACGCCCAGATCGTTGAAGATCAGCCATACCTTTGGAACTATCGCATTGTAATATATTATTGACATTAACTCAGATTAGGAGACGATAAAAACCTTAATGCATCGTAAACGTATCTTTGACTAATGTTATTGTGTTAGGAATACCATCAAATATAACCAGCAGTTGACAGAATCGTTTTGTTTTATTGTTTTGATGATTTCTCTCGACTCAGACATTAATTCCGTTCTGTCCGTGTGGTGTCACCATCCCATTTCATCCTGAGGGTGTCTTTATGAGCACACAAAAGGAAAGCTATCCGCAAGAGAAGGAAAACTTGATACGAAACCCTGTGCCAACCCGTCTGGCCAGCGTGGCACAGTAGGCTAATTAGCCTCCATCTAGCTGGAGGGGGCCTGACTCAGCATCTATGGACTGAGCAGTAGTCGTAGTTTCGTTTCAGCCCATAAAGGACCCACTACTGGATCGGGCATCCTCCAAATTAATGGAGGGAATTTAGCCTACTGTACCACGCTGGCAAGACAGGCTGACCCAGGGTTTGTATCAAGTTTTTCTTCTCTTGGGGTGATTTGTCTCTTGCGTTCTTTTAGGCGTCTCTTACGACACCATAAAAATGTTATGGGTTGGTGACACTGTGTATTCTAAATCCGTCACCGCACGGACGAAATAAGTAGAAATGTAAAATGTAGTAGACGTTAAAAAGTTTGTAAGTATGGATGGATGGTTGGACGGATGTTTGTTACTCTTTCACGTAAAAACGACTGAATGCATTTAAAAGAATCTTTACAAAAAAATAGCCTAGACATCAGAATAACACATAGGCTACAAGTCACCGCTGTCGCGAGCGCTTGGCACACGCAACCTCATTTCGGAACGTATTGACATATTTTATTGTACTCTGAATGAATTCACAAGGGCGGCAATGTTTGTAATTTGTTACTCGTAACATTACTTATGAGATATGTAGTCTATCGTATTGGGTTAGCCTGTAATGATAGGCCACAAATGGAAATAAATAAATAAATAAAATAAAAAAATAAAATTTATAGAGATATTACGTGACTTGTGCAAAATATTACAGTAAGTGTCAAGTAGGTAGAAAAAAAATCTGACGAATAAATAAATTCCATTACCACGCGGGTGAAACCGCGGGGCGCAGCTAGTCAATTTATAATCTGACATCCATAAACAATGGAAGGAGAAACAGTGGCTATGACATGTCGAATAAGACAGAACTATCACCATAAAAGTCCGAACAAAATTAATGGGTAATAAATATTAATGGAGCACTTTTGTAACTAGACGCGGAGCTATTTCTGAAGTTAAGCACAGCTGCTTTCCAAATAGATAAGAAGGTATAGGTATGCGTGCGGTGGTGGATTTAGAATACGTAGTGTCACCATCCCATTCCGTCCTGAGGGTGTCGTCTCTCTCTCTAGTCGGTCCCTCATGACTGAGGATCGTGGTCATCAGTGGATGCGTTACATTTGGACCAGATGATGTGACTCCATCCGAATCCTGTCCATGGCTTCCCTAGCAATACAACAAAGCTTGGAGGAGTGCGTGTCTTTTATTTGATCGGTCCATCTTGTAGGGGATCGACCTCTAGCTCGTTTGCCTTCAGTGTTCCCGATTACGATCAGCTTTTCCAGACTTTCGTCTCCTCTTCGCAGTGTGTGACCGAAATACGATAGAATTCGTTGATGGCATACTGTAGACAGGCGGGTTTTGATTTTTAGTTCACAGAGTATCGATTTATTGGTGCGTTTTGCAGTCCAGGGTATCCTCAACATGCGTCTCCAGCACCACATCTCCATAGCATCGATCCTTTGCCTCTCTCGAGCTCGTATCGTCCACGTTTCAACTCCATATAGAAAAATAGGGAATACCAGAGCTTGTACCAGCCGTATCTTAGTATTCATGGATATTCCCCTCTTCTTCCATATATTGTTCAGGCGAGTCATTGCATCCTTGGTCATGACGATACGTCTCTTTATCTCGGGAACACAACTTCCATCTCTGTTCACTTGAGCACCCAGATAGATATAATGCTCTACAGTGTCAACGCCTGGTATGATGAATGTCGGATTATTTAAGTGACCGGCGCGTTCAACCACCATAATCTTGGTCTTGCTCATTGTGAGGCCCATTTCGTTACTTTCGTAACTTTTGAGCCATTTCGTTACTTTTGAGGGTGTCGTAGAAGCGGACAAAAGTAAATAAATAAATATATCCTTGGACATTTCACACAACGCCATCTCGTCACAAGCTAAGCAACTGAATGCTTGTGTTATGGTAACGAGATGGATGATAAACTACTTAGATAAATTTTTTTTGTAAATACATACATATTATAGATAGAAAACACCCAGACCCGGAACAAATACTTGTAGCTCGTACAAATATTTCTTCCGTGCGGGGATCGAACCCGCGACATGCCGCAAGGGAAGGAAAACTAGTTATGAAACCCTGTCCTGGCCAGCGTGGTACAGGTAGCTAATTACCCTCCACATAAAAGACGCGGGTAGCTACTACCGTTAAACAGCCTACATACCACCCACTGCTGAGTCGGACCTCCTCCAGTAACATGGGGGGTAATTAGCATACTATGTCACGCTGGCCAGACGGGTTTGGAATAGGGTTTCGTATCAAGTTTTCCCTCTTTTACGGCTAGGTTAGCCTTGTCATTTCCTTTTGCCTTTGTCGGCTCTTACGACACCCTCTGGGTGGAATAGGGTGGTGACACTATGTAATCGAAATCCGTCACCACACGGAGCAAGCAGCTAGTCTTCTTCTTCTTATCTCAAATATTAAAATAGATGGTTGTCTGTATGTCCTTTAAAGAATGCATGCTGCATGCCCAGGAAGACTTTTGTATAAAAAAAAATGTGTTATATATTTCCTTCAAATTTATTTTAGTTAGTGGCGTGGCTACAATCGCTTGGTACAGCTTGTGTTATATAAACAAAGAGCTTACAATAAAAGCGTGTTCGCCTCCGACTCTCCCACACTTGCCAAAGAAACAGAGGATTACACGAAAATCCTTATTACACCACCTTGCATAATACATAGAGCCGACATTCCCGCACGGAGCGCCTTTTGTAACACTGTTGCATATTGAATGGGTATACAGCCTTTTCGGCTTCATTCAGAACGCAATAAGCGCGCTTTTAAATTAGGATGCCATGGGAATATTAATGAAATTACGAGAAAATAGACATACTAAACTAGCCCGTGTGATGACGGATTTAGAATACATAGTGTCCCCACCCCATTCTGTACTGAGGGTTTCGTAAGAGTCGATAAAAGTTGGACAAGGCCGAAACCTAGCCGCAAGAGTTTTTTTTTTATTTTATTTTTTTATAGTGCTCTCGTTTTAAGTTTGCACCATTCTTATTACAATCTAGCCTAGGCTAATAAGTAATTTGTATCTGTCCTAAATTACTACGGAAATAAATAAACTAAGGCAGTGTCCACTAGCACTTGTCTCATTGTCTCTAGTATTAAAACACTTTGTTCAAGTGTTCAGAATATTGCACTTATTGCACGTTATATATCACTATTGTTCACTACACTAGTTCGAAAGGTTTAGTCCTTTTTAACCGTCTTATAGTGTCTGTGGTGTCCAGGAGCTGGATAGCCTCGACATTCACATGGTGATGAAGCCTATGGTCATGCGCTTCAGCCTGTTTCTTTATTACGCTGGCAACAAAGTCCACTTTCAGGTCCCGGTGGAGGTCATTTGTTCTGATTTATCACGGTGCGTTAACTATACGCCTTAGTACTTTATTTTGAAATCTTTGAATGATTTGCACATTACTTTTTTTGGTACAACCCCAGCCGCAAGAGATGGACAATGTAAAACGAAAGGCACGCTGGCCAACTAATCTGGCCAGCGTGGCACAGCAGGTTAATTATCCTCCATGTAATTGGAGGAGGGCAGCAGTGGGTCATGTATGGGCTGAGTAACAATAGTAGACAAATTACTTTTGGAGATTCAACATTAGATATAAATAAATAAATAAAATAAATATCCTTGGACATTTCACACAACGCCATCTCGTCCCAAGCTAAGCAACTTAATGCTTGTGTTATGGTAACGAGATGGATGATAAACTACTTATACAGGGTGGTCAAAAAGTCGTGGATCAAACGGGCCATCAGCAGCAAAAAATTGTTCTACGGGAGGTCCCTAAGGTCAACCCCTGCAGAGTTATAATTGATTTTGTGTTTTTATGAGAAATTGTCCTTTTTTTACTAAAACTTGATAAAATTCCACAAAATCTACACCCTGTATCTTTTAAAAAAATTTCAATAGATTGGTACTGATGAGCCCTTTCGTTAGACATGCTATTTATGGTAGTTTATTGGGTGTGTTAAAGATAACATTAAGTTTTCCGAAAGACATAATTCTTAAATCAAAACTTGTTACTTACTTCGGACCCCACTGTGAAAAAAAAATACTCTACAGAAAAGTGCCACTGTATCACAATTTTTGGCGCATTTAATAGGGATTCTAAAAAGGTATTACACATGGCTATGCGTGCCTTTGATATCTTTCAAGGACGATCTTTCGTAGCAAGGCCAGAATTAATTCATACATAAAACTCTGTTAGGCCTACTAACCTAACCTTACCTAAGCGTGATCGTTTTCCGGACTACAGGGTCTTTATCGTCGTTTCAGCCCATAAATGACCCACTACTGAGTCGGGCCTCCTCTAAGTTCATGTTGGGAGATTAGCCTACTGTGCCATGCAGCCAAGACGGGTTGACACAGGGTTTGCTTCAAGTTTTCCTTCTGTTGCGGCTAGGTGATCTGCCTAATGCGTTCTTTTAGTCGCTTCTTACGACACCCTCAATATGGTGTGGGTTGGTGACATTGTTTATTCATTATCGTCTTCGTTTCAGCCCCCGTAGAACAATTTTTTGCTGCCGATGGCCCCATCTAACCGCTGGTTTCGTTTGATCCACGACTTTTTGACCACCCTGTATACATTTTTTTTTGTAAATACATACATATTAAACATAGAAATGACACCCAGACTCCGAGCCAGTGCCTCTGGTTTAGACAAAGACACTTGCCCGACCCCGGAAGAGACCTCTAATGAACCAATAAAAAATAACGGCGTTTGCTGTGTGAAGCGCACGTTTCTGGTGCGTCAACTCGTTCCACATTGTCGGGCATTGGCGTGTTCGCAGATTGTGTCGCAAACTTGTCGCTAGTGCCTTTCCCACGTTGGAATCGGGCGGTAATTACCTTAATTTTGGTTCTCTTTTGCTCAAACTAGGTTGAAAGAAATCTTCTCGTATTTGAGCACTAAGCGGCATGTGAGCATGGAATATTTGAATAAAAAAAACTTAATTAAAAAAAAAATATTTAAATAGATAGATAAGAAAAAAAATGCAAACAGGAATGGATATATAAATTGCCAACATGCAGGTTATACAAAAAAAAATACCAGAAGTAAACCTAAAGCTAAGGAATATTGCTATTAATTGCAAACTCGGCAGATTGGCACAAAGCTTAACACAATTTAGCATGCATCAACCCAAATAAGCTGTGCATCATTCGACCCTCATCTGCTATCTCTTTTGAACGTACTAATTCCTGTATGGACCTCTCTCTTTACCGCAGCACCCCTTACCATCACAAATCCGGATCAAGCGTCGCCATAGCAACCGACCATAACACTCCTGTTTTATCACCAATATTCACTGAGCTATCAAACTCTTTCGCTTCCAATGAAAATTGGGAGTATTGTCAATATACAGAGATCAAAATAATTTGGTGATGTAATCAAACCAAATTATTGCAAATTAAACTTTAGTTGCATAGTTGACAGTTCAATTTAGTTTTGAAAGTGCGATTTAGCAATTTTGGTAATTCCCGGGAGACACATTGGTACGAGTGTAGGGAAACTGCCCCTATGGTTGGTAATTGGGACAGCTACTGCTAGTTGCTAGTCCCAAATAGTTGTAATAACGTGTAAAAGACTCCATTAATCATTAAGACCAGCAGGTCTAATCTAGATTGCAGGTAACGTTAGACTTTATATTACCAACAATTGTCAGTTTATATTATACTACTAATACTCTGCCCATAACCCACTGCTGTGTCGGGCATCTTCCAACCACATGGAAGATCATTAGCCTACTGTGCTGGCCAGACGGGTTGGCACATGGCACGTTTCGTATCAAGTGTTTCTTCTACTTGCGGTTAGGTTTAAGGCCTTGTCGTTTCCTTTGGTGGGCCACTCCGAAACCCAGGTCATTTATAGGCTGAATAGTAGTGGATAGAATATTTTTCAAAAAACATAACTACCGAACACAAATGCCAAATACGAATACAGAACACGAACAGCCGTGTGAAGTGACAGCTTTTTATTAAAGTATATTTAGATAACTGTTCAAACTATACAAATAAATAAATTTGGAGTGACTTAAACTTGAATTAAACAAACATTTTATTAAGTGCAACAAGGCAGTCAAACAGTGCAGGTACGCAAACAATTACTTAGCAAAATCCTTTAACACCTGCACGTATTATTCCAAAACAATTGACTACCTTTAAAGGACTCAGATGGCGCCCCACGCGGGCCCTTAAAAAACAATACATGACATCTCAAGCTTCGTACTTCACGATTCGGGGAGTGCAGAAATCAATTCTGTGTACAGATCGGGAGGGTGCAACCCTCTAGACGAGGGTGAAGAAAGACTGAAACGAACCATTTCCACTGTTTTATCGGTCGAATAATTTAAATACAAACTCAACCAAAACAATAATCAATTTTAAAAATACTACTTATATTCATTACATTTCTTCTACTTCTCAGCCCATAAATCCCAATGCTGAGTCGGACCTCCTCCAACTACATGGAGGGTTATTAATTAATTAGTTGAATATCTGATCCGATTGACTATGTATAAATAAAAATAAATCACTGCAATGTTATCTACGCGCATAACTTCCGAGAGACGGCACCAAATTGGATAATTCTTTTTTTGTGTCTGTGTCAGAACCAAAACCACTTCTTTTCAAAATACACTAACCTGCAATACTAAGTACTACACTTTTAATATATAGTTTTTTTCTAAACTATAGAAGTTAGAGATATAAAATAAAAAACCGACACGGTTAGCGCAGTGGTTGAGCGATCGACTGCTTCGCAGCATGTCGCGGGTTCGATCCCCGCACAAAGAAATATTTGTACGACCTACAAGTATTTGTTCCGGGTCTGGGTGTTTTCTATCTATAATATGTATGTATTTACAAAAAAAAATGTATATAAGTAGTTTATCATCCATCTCGTTACCATAACACAAGCATTAAATTGCTTAGCTTGGGACGAGATGGCGTTGTGTGAAATGTCCAATGAAATGATATTTATATTTAGTTTTGCAGCCCAGTGTATCTTAGTTCAAAATATAAAAAATGCCAAACAACACTTTCTTTAGCATCACACTTAATCAATACATAAATAGTAACCTAAAAATACATAAACATAAAAAATCTACAAGACTATTAACGTTTCCGATGCAAGATGTAATGTCAGTTTAAAATAATTATTATAATAAGCTCTCAAACCGCGATGCGGAATACAAAAAACATGTTATTATTTACGACCGAATTCATTAACTGGGAGTCCAAGCGATGCATAGAGATCCCTTCTTCAACTATTTCTGTACATTGTGACATCAATTAAGATGTTATATGGCCTACCGCATCGGGTATAAGAGTTAAATCACCCCAACGAACGCTTCAAATCTTGGGTTACAAACTGGTTTATTTTTGGATACTGTTTTTGATTAGTACATAATTTTCCAATTAATGTGTGTTTAACGACTATCGGGTTACACAATTGTTGGATAGATGACACATAAATAATAAATTTATTGAAGAGTACCGTCAAGAACGACGTAAAAATATGTTTACCTACTCTTCTAGTCAACAATTACCCACTGCTGAGTCGGACCTCCTCCCACAACATGGAGGATAATTATCCTGTGCCATGCTGGCCTGTTTGGCAGAAGGGAACCCTTTAATTGTTCCCTCTCTTGCAGCTCCCATCAGTACCATCATTTCAGCCAAAAGACGTCCACTGCTGGACATAGGCCTCTCCCAAGGATTTCCACGAAGGCCGGTCCTGAGCACCCATCGATTTCCGGCGACCCTAACCAGGTCGTCGGTCCAACGTGTGGGAGGCCTACCAGCACTGCGCTTTCCGGAACGCCTTGCAGCTATACCAGTATGAGCAGTAGTAATCTTACCACCCTATTCTATCCTGAGGGTGTCGTAAGAGCCGATAGAAGGAAACGACAAGGCCGAGAACTTACCCGCAAAAGAAGCTAAACTTTAAAGTAAATCCTATGCCAACCCGTCTGCCCTTCCTGTGATGGGTGAAGACCCGACTCAGCAGTGGGTCATTTATGAGCTGAGTAATAGTAGTTATATGTTTAACCTGCAGATTAAATGCATTCTGCACTATCCTGAGACAATGTCCTCCTCATTGCCAGTTAGTTAATAGTTCGAATGATCTTCAATATCTCGCCCTTTCCCGATGAATACGATTGACTTACTACCGTATCGGATGCAACTGTGTAAACACACCGCTCGGAGTGACCCACTTACCTTGGACTTCCTGATAAACACGAACATTGTGCTACAAAATTGCTTATTCGTCAAGTTCTTTTATCAACCAATGATAGTGATAACCTTGTAAGATAGTCTCGTACTTGTAGCTTTAATTTTTTTTATTCACTTTGGGTGGCTCGATCATGCATTCCGCGTTATAATTACCTTTTAGAGAAATACCTTTTACTTCATAAAAATGCACCAACGACTATTTATAAAAATGAATTTATAAAATTATCTCGTACGAAAAGTTTGTTTAAGAGATATACTCGTATATTCCCAATTTTATTATAGTCGACTTCTAGTCTTGTCGGATATTTCCAAATACTCGTTATTTTTTTTTAAAGAAACGGCACCCTTTTTTATAATTGGGGAATCCTTTTATAGGTCCGGAACGGGGCTGGGGTCCGTGGTGATAGTTAGTTGTGAACCGGTTTACCCACTAAAACCTACTAACCCACTAATACCACTACGTGTCTGCGCGTGCCGTCTGTCATTCGGGAAACTCCGTAGACTCCAGTTGACAGTGGCTAAGATGTTTCCAAAGCACTGTGCGCTTCGCTCTAGGACTTTTGATGTAGAACAAAGTGTCTCTCCTCGTGTTCTTGTCCTACTGTTCTTAGTTGGGACACATTTCTTCTCGGCTGCAGAAAACCATTGCTTATCTGAAGAAACGGCACCCTTTTTTTTTTTTTTTTTTTTATTGTCGGGAAACCTTTTATAGGTCCCCAGCCCAGGGACGGGGCTGGGGTATGTGGGAGTCCCGGTCGCGATGAGATGGTGATTGCGAACGGTTTACCCACTAAAACCTACCACAAAATTGTCTGCGCGGGCCATCTGTCGTTTGGGAAACTTGACATCCAGACTAGGAGCAACGACACATGCCGAACCCGTGATCGAAAGATGGCACGTTTAACCTCTACTTTTCCAGACCTACCCTTCAGATTTCATTCCACAATTCCCGTAGGCTTCAAAAAAGACTTTCTATATATCATACTCTACTACATGGTCCGTGTGGTGACGGATTTAAAATACATAGTGTCACGACCCCATTCCATCCTGAGGGTGTCGGAGCAGCCGACAAAAGGAAATGACAACGCCGATAAACTATCCGCAGGAGAAGGAAAACTTGATACGAAACACTGTACCAACCCGTCTGGCCAGCTGGTCCAGTAGGCTACTTACCCTCCATCTAACTGGAGGAGGCCCGACTCAACAGTGGGTCATCTGTGGGCCGAGTAGTAGTAGTATTCAGCCGCAAACATAATTCTTTCTCTGATAGAGCTCTGGTACTTCCCTTCTGATACTTCCCTCAGTAGGCCAGATCCTTCCCAGTAGGGCAGCGAATCACTACTACATAGTATAAAACAAAGTCGCTGTTATCTGTCCGTCCCTATGTATGCTTAAATCTTTAAAACTACGCAACGGATTCTGAAGCGGTTTTTACTAATAGATAGAGTGATTCAAGAGGAAGGTTTATAGCTATAATATATGCATAATATTGTAGATTTTGATGTTCATCATTGCACCCGTGTGAAGCCGGGGCGGGTCGCTAGTAATTTATATAAATCCTCAAAACAGTTATACAGCTAGATGCAACTAAATTGAAATATATAATACTACAAGCCTTTGTACCCCTCTTGTGACCATGCGTTTTGGAAAATTACATATAAGCTTATATAAATATTTTCCTTACCATGTTGAATCACGAGCGTAACGTAAACTACCTTGATTTAATATAAATTAAACAATATGTTTACTTATATAAAGCTCACTATAATATAAACAATCATTGAAATGTTTCTTACTAATATGAATTACCTTTTGAATTCGGTTCGAAAAAGAACAGACGTGAGGCTATGGCTTTATTTTAAACCGAGAGAGTCGATCAGATTTCTGAATACAAGATATTTCTTACATCGCAAGAAATAGCCATTATCGAATAAATTTCAAGAATATCAGCATAAAACCCAGATTCCTTAGCCGAGATCCGATCCTCAGGTACGGAGCCTGTTCATCATGACGCTATTGTAGTTAACGTTCTCTTTGAACTTCCGCGGAAGAGGTGACACTACGCCGTATAAAACCGTTATGAACGCTGCATCATTAATAACAATGACAGCACACTTACGTTAACGATAGTTAACGTCACCCACACGACCCCTGCACAGGGTAACATTTCACACCTTGCTCCAATTGACTGGCCTGATCATCCATTTAAAGGCCCCTTATCATCTTTTAGTAAGGTTCTACTAACCACCAGCAGGTGGTTAGTAGAACCTTACTAAAACTAGTTTAGCAAAATACCAGCGCTGCGTCATCTACTGCTATGGTGTGGCATATGCTGAGCTATGGCCCTTGTTTGTTCTCACAAAACAGTATATCGTCACCGTAGAGCGAGAATTAAGTAAGTCTTCATAATTATGTAATTAATTTTTTAATACAGTTGCTCAAAAAGTGGCATATTACAGGGACGTATAGCGTTCGGGAAGTGGGCTATTACACACGCGTGCTTTTTCTTTACCATTCCCGCACTAGTGCGTTTTCTTTCCCAACTGTCAAAATAATGTCTATTATAAGGCAAAACCAACCATGAAGTTTTTACTAAAAAAAATCATAGAAGTTTTTATGATTCATGCAAATACGTATATTTCTAAAAAGAAACTACGTACTAATTTGTTTCAATATCAGATTTAATGATTTGATTGAATGTGTTTTATTTCATCTAATTAAATTTCATTTCATATCAATAAAAAAAATCTACTGAAGACTTGGCTGTATGGGCATTGTTCCTTTTGCCTACCAGAATGGGTGAAGAAAAAAAACCTGCTTATATTCTACGGTCGGCGCCATTTTTCAGAAATGATTAGTTAGTTGAGTTTATTGTGTTTATAATATTGCTTAATTTTTTCGCAACTGTATTAAAAATAGTCGTTCAGTACACGTGCGGAACCGTCATTGCAACTTGTTCCGACAGTCAACCCTCGCCTTCGGCTGCGCCTCGGCTCGGGTAGACATTTGTCGGAACTCGTTGTAATGACAGCCTTTCCGCACTTGTAATGAAATATATTATTCAACCTAAGATATCAGCCAGTTAGGTTGAAAACGGCCAAACAATTTTTTAAGACTTAGTTACTTCTTCCTCTACCGAGACGATATGTAAAAATTTGTTATTGTTATTTAATTTGTAATATTCCTTTTTTATTTTTTTTATTTTATTTTAGTTGTAATTCTTTGTGTCTTTTGTGTCTAAAGATGTGAGAACAAAATAAAACAACGTTTCTTTCTTTCTTTCTAGTAAGGTGTGATGATTTCATTTATCCGTGTGATGACTTAGAATACACAGTGTCACCACCCCATTCCATCCTGAGGGTGTCAAAAGACAAAAGAATTACCATTGTCATTAGACAAGCCTGAAAACCTAGCCGCAAGAGAAAGAAAACTTGATACGAAACCCTGTGCCAATCCGTCTGGCCAGCGTGGCACAGTAGTCTAATGACCCTCCCTGTGATGGGAGGAGGACCGAATCAGCAGTGGGTCATTTATGGGCTGAGGATTCGTAGTATCATCTGTTAGTAAGGTGTGATGATGGAATTAGAATAGGATATCATGTCACAAATCACCTTGATGGTCTTGGGATTGGCTGTGCCGCCCTTAGATCACGGATCCCCGGTTCGATTCCGAGGCCGGGCAAATGTCTTAGTGTCAACTAGAGCCAATTGCTCTGAGTCTGGGTTTCATTTGTGTTCGTGAGTTAGATGTTTGCAAACAGACCCCGCGATATAGGTTATTTATCGCAGGAGTTTAAAAAAACCTTGTAGATAAAATACACGAACTATAACGAACTGCGGGTGTTATAGCACCATATTTATAGAATAGAAAAGGCAATAAAACCGCCACATAAGAAAAATAACTTGAATTGAAGCCCCCATCTTGACAGCGTAACAAACTTACTCCATATTAGAAAAGACCAGACCCATTGCTGATTTTACAGACATTTCTTCCGTCTTTTTCTAGATCTTTAGTCGCCATAGACAACACTCTCTGGTCAAAATAGGTGTGTGACATAGTATTATATACCCTTCATGTGGGGAAGATAGATGAAACAATAATTTATATTGTTCTCATCAAACCTTGAAGTATAAAAAAATATTGCGCTCTCAACAGTGCATAGATGCCAAACACAAATAGAACTAGGTGAATAGACGAATGTTTGCTGGGCTGTGCCATTGAGATCGACCCAGTATCGGCCACACAATACAAGGGATAACCTTACATTAGAGACCGAGAGCTCGCCGCTATTTGTAGTTTACAATATTGTATTAGCTGCTGTGTCCTGCTTCCGTTATCTGTGCTCTTCACATGAAAAGGAGCTTCGCTCAAGTAATAATCGTCTTCTGGAATGTCCCATCCATCATTCTGATTTCACTCACTCATCCTTCTTTGTTCAAGCTATTATGCTCTGGAACGCCTTGCCTCAGGAAATTAGGATGGCACAATCTCGTCTCACATTCAAACGAAAGCTCCGAGAGCATCTCCTTGCGTCTTGTTCTGGAGTCCCGCCTCACTAACCTTTAGCAGTATACAGAGTATGTATTCTATTAAATATATATCGATATCCTTATACATATAAGTACGTATACAATATGTTTTGTAAGATATTTATGTGTTATGTATATATATAATTATTAATAATATTATCTTGCTGGTTTCCTCGAGAGTGCACCTACCTAAAATTTATCTGCATGACCTGAAGGTAGACTGGGAGAAAATGCCGTAGGCATTAAGTTCGCCAATGTATATATATGCATGAAGTTAAATAAATAAATATTAGCAAAAATTTTTTAGATTATGAATAAATAGCGTTACTAACTTTTACAAAGCACATAAAAACTAAGTTGTAATAGAAGAATTAAATATTAAAGCATCGACGCTTTATGCGTGTACTTAAATATCTGAAGATCCGTCTGCATTTGTATAATTATATCCTGATTTTACATTCAATTTAGTTTTTATTCTGTTTTTTTTTTGGGACTTTTTGTCGTATCACGACTAAGCCCCATCGATCGAGCTCTCTAAGATCAACCCGTACTATTCAATTTATTTGAAAGATGACAAGTTGTTTTCGGTGGTCTAATACATGATTGCGAAATACATTTATAAGTAAAAACACTACTCGATAACATTTTTTTCATCTAATGTAAAATCACATTACCAATCGCATTAGGTTCAACGGTGTGTTTAACCACAGAAACGTAGAGCTTTGAAAGCTTCTACAATTACAAAGAAAACTGTGTAAAACCGTAAAAAAAACTAAATTCCAATAATCCATTTCATTAAAAAATCCAGTTATAAGCTCTAATATATGTGTTTTTATATTTCATTATAAATTCCATGTCTCTATTACAACACTCGATTAGTGTCACCGGCCTCTTAGACTTTATATCGATTGTCGAATGTACCACATTTCTCGTATAAAAAATCGTACCCTCGCCGGATTAATGGCAGTCTGTCATAATTTTGTATGAAATAATCATCCCCGCGAAATTCGTCCTAAAGTATAACATGGGGTTTGGGATGGGGTGTCGACCTATTTGTCAAATATGATGTCGCCCGAAAATTTAAAGCGACGCGATGACGCGACAATATTAAATATTTATCCACGAGGATAATCCTGCTAGATTCGAAGGTAGCATCCAAACTGATATTATATCCCTAAATGCGAGAGTCTTCCTGTCCGAGACAGTTTCCACTGAATGTAATGGTAATGGGTTTTGGGATAGAAAAAGTTGGAACGTTCGAAAAATGTACAGGCAACTTTGGCATGCTGCTTGCGACTATTGCGCGAGTTTGCTCTCACAAATATGTCTTATCCGGCCTTGTTCCTAAAAATTGCTTTAAAATTAGCTACAGTTTTCTTTGCCGGCTCTTCTCTGTAGAGCAGGATTCCGAACCGGTGGTAAATTGTAAATTTTATTTTATTCAATACTAGCGACCCGCCCCAGCTTTGCACGGATGCAATTATGCATGTATTATACTTAAAAACCTTCCTCTTGAATCGCTCTATCTATTAAAAACGTTGCGTAGTTTTAAAGATTTAAGCATAAATAGGGACGGACAGACGCATCGAGATCGACTTTGTTTTATACTATGTAGTGATATATTTTATAAAAGAGCCATACTGTGCCAAATTGTATAAATGAGTTTAGATTTTTATTTTTATTGCAAACAACCTATATAAATAATGAAACTGACAGCCGAGATGAGTGCAGGTTCAAAATATCCGCGGGCGAAACCGCACCAGAAGGTAGTGGAGAATAAAATCGAACTTTGTTTTCCTCTTGTTTACTCACTAGCAGAGAATTCCAGTTTAAATCGTGTTGCAAATCGAGATAGTGAGTGTTTCAAATGTCAGGCTTTAAATCGATAAAACAGTCTAGCGTATAGGGAATCCACACGTTACGTCACAGGAGTCTAGAAACAACAAAACTGTAGAATGGTTGGCGCAAAGGCAATGGTTGAGCGATCGACTGCTGCGCAGCAAGTCGCGGGTTCGATTCCCGCATGGAAGAAATATTTGTACGACCTACAAGTATTTGTTCCGGGTCTGGGTTTTTTTTATCTATATTATGTATGTATTTACAAAAAAATATATATTTAAGTAGTATCATCATATGTCCAAGGATTTAATGAAAACCATTGTAGATGAAACACACACACACATCCGTATCATACAAACTATAAGGTAATTTGGAAACAAAGCTAATTTGTATTATATTTATTGGTTCAATGATAATGTAGTCCTCCAAATTTCGCAAATTAGGATTAACTCATTTGCATAGACAAACACGGGAAGATTATAATCTTCAGTTGGGTATTATCGTTACAGAATGGTTTATATTGTCGGGCCTTTAATATCAATTTTACACATATTGAAACTGAATAACCGTTTATTCATTTTATTTTACGACTTAATACTCAGCCCCTAAATGACCCACTGCTGGGACGGGCCTCTTCCCATTACATGAATGGTTGTTAGCCTACTGTGCCACTCTTGCGGCTAGGAATTATTCTATTAAATAAAACAGAATAATAATCAAATAATAAATATCCTTGGACATTTCACACAACGCCATCTCGTCCCAAGCTAAGCAACTTAATGCTTGTGTTATGGTAACGAGATGGATGATAAACTACTTATACTTTTTTTTATGAAAGAGGGAGGCAAATGAGCAAGCTGGTCACCTGATGGTAAGTGATCACCGCCGCCCATGGACACCCACAACACCAGGGGGGGTTGCAAGTGCGTTGCCGGCCTTTTAGGTGGGGGGGGGGGGGGGCTCCGGCCCTCTCGCTCACCGAACGAAGCGCAGTGGCTAAAAGCTACTACTTAAAAGTCGGTCTTCTGCGAGAGTGTGGTACTTACCCGGTCGAGCTTGTAGGTCGTACAAAAATTTCTTCCGTGCGGGGAATCGAACCCGCGACATGCTGCGCAGCAGTCGAATAAAACAGAATAATTCCTAGATATATTTATATCTATTTCAGGATGTTAAATTTAAAGTTGAATATCTATAATATTTTATTCAGTATATCTCCTCCAAATAATGTATTATCATTTTTTGAACGTTATATAATATGTCGATAAGATTGATAATATTATATTGCGGCTATAGACTAGAAGGATTCTTAGGAATCATTCTTAGGATCATTGGCAACAGTCTAAACTTATTTGGGTAACTAACAGCTTCTGCCCGCAGCTTGGCCCGGGTAGATTAAAAGCCCATTAATCCTTATATGTATTATAAATGCGAGCGAAAGTAGCTCTGTCTGTCTGTTACGCAGATAGTCTAGCGCCAGAGACACGCGGACGAAGCCGCGAGCACAGTCAGTTTTCTATAAAAATAAACGAGGATTTTTTTTATCTTTTTGCAGCGTGGAATACGCATCCCAACAAATCGGAGACCATTAAAATTAGGTCCAGGCGTTCTTGACTTGTTCCATCCATCCTAGCGTCTAACTGCCAAAATATAACATTAATACTTTCTGTGATGAACGGTGTCAATATTATCTCTTCCCATCGCAATACGGTTGCCAAGAAAACTTTAATCCCGATTGCGAAACTGAAACTTAACTCCGAGACGGCCTTGACTTTTACGCCTCCAGTTTCCTTTGATGCCGTAAGAAATTAGATCTTGCAGATGATTTAAATATTTAGAGAAGGCAGCGTCTGGTTTTCAGTGAAATTGTCGGTACATGTATTTTTATGCCATAGTTTTTTATTCAAATAAAGAACCGACACATATTGATAACCATATTGTGGCGATGGATTTAGAATAGTGTCACCTCCCCATGCAATCCTAAGAGTGTCATAAGCGCCGTAAAGAATAACGTATAAGAATAATAAGCCGCAAGAGAAGGGAGTTTTGATGAAGCCATTTGGCAAATCTTCTCTCCTTCTCTTGCGGCTAGGTTTTCGGCCTTGTCATTGCCTTTTGTCGGCTTTTACGACACCCTCAGTACGGAATGGGGTAGTTACATTACTACTACATCACTACATAGTTTAAAACAAGGTCGATGTTTTCTGTCCGTCCCTATGTATGCTTAAATCTTTAAAACTACGCAACGGATTTTGAAGCGGTTTTTTTAATTGATAGAGTGGTTCACGAGGAAGGTTTATATGTATAAAACATGCATTATTGCACCCGTGCGATGCCGGAGCGGGTCGCTAGTTAGATATAAGAGTAATATTATATCTGTGATATAATAATACTCTTAGCCTATAGCCGCAAAAGAGGGAAAAAATAAAACGAAACACTGCCAACAAGGCAACCGTGCGGCAGCGTGGCACAGGCTAATTCTCCTCCATGTTGTGGGGGGAGGCCCGACTCAGCAGAGGGTAATGTTGCTGATAGTACTCTGCAATAAATTTATCTGTCATCTATCCAATCCAACGATGGTAAAACCCGAAAGTCGTTAAAAAAAGCAAAGTTACATCTACTGCGATGCACAATTTATTTTTTAATACAGTTGCTCAAAAAGTGGCGTATTGCAGGGACGTATAGCGTTCGGGAAGTGGGCTATTACAAACTCGTGCTTTTTTTTGCCATACCCGCACTAGTCCGTTCTCTTTCCCAACTGTCAAAATAATGTCTAATAGAAGGAAAAACCAACCATGAAGTTTTTACTAAAAAAATCATAGAGATTTTTATTTTTGTCGGAACTTAATGACAGCCTTTCCGCACTTGTAATAAAATATACTATTATGCACTAATAGAGTAATTGTTTATTGTCCTTACCTATAAGTCCATCCACCTGGCACAGAACGAACCACAGCAATCCAACGAGCAAGCATCGCGCCCCAGACGCCTTCAACATTTTTCCCAACTCATACCCCAAAGCATTTTTCTTCAATTTAACAACCACATACTCAATACCAATCACTCGATCATCCCATTATTCAACGGTCACTGACATTTTAATAGGATTAAACTGTTCAATTGTGGCGTGCGTAAATAAATACGCGCGGAAACGCACTGGCCGAGCAACACAACCTCACCCTTTGAAAGCTCTCGCGATACTGAGTATTTTTTTATTCCGTTCGTCGTAGTGTTGTTCGTAGCGCGTAGCTCGGAAAAGCCCACCGTACGAATTGATCCGTTTTCCACCAGTTTTGTACTCGTTTGCTTGTTTAAATTCAGATTTAAATTTAGTATTCGAGTGGGTGTATAAAGAAAACAAGTTAAAACTATTCGTTAAGTCAACAATACATTTAAGCGAGCGAAACAAAATTTGACAGTTATTATTTTCAATTCATTGTAAATAAAACATGGTAGTTAAAAATAATGCTTCAAAGAGTAGGCGTATAGCTCTTAATAGGGTTTAGGCCAAGAGGGAAGAAGATTCAGGGTCGGGCAAGAGTCTGTGTAAACTAGAGGCACTTGCTTTGAGTCTGGTTGTCCTTTGTCTGGTGACAGGATTCACATAGTGCTAGAAAGTCTAATAGAAAAAAAAATTTGATAAACGTTGTGGTTCCCTGTAATTGGGTAGGTACTAGTTTTATTAAATAATGTTAAGTTCTTATTGTAATTGAATAACTTATTATTCAAATTTCTGTTGGGAATCTACATAAATAAATTACTAATTTTATTGACGTTGGCTTAATTAAATTTTATTATCATAATGGACAACCATCTAGCAAGTAGCTGCAACAGACTTTGCTTCACCTGCAGATCAATTTCGTTCCACAGTTCCCGTTATGCTACAAATTGACAAATTTTCCATATTATCATAGCCAGCGTGGCACAGTAGGCCAATATTACCCTGTTTGTGGTGGGAGGAGGCTTGATTCAGCAGTGGGTCGTTTACGTAGAATTGTAAGTTATAAAAGTGTTAATATAGTTTCTTGTAGGAACTATTTATTTATTTATTCTTTATGCAACAGTAAGTTGAACATAGGCGGACATTAATGCCTTAGGCATTCTATCTAGTCAACCTTTGGGCAATGCAGACACATGGTAAGCGCAAATAAAAGAGACACTGCAATTAAATAAAGAAATCCAAAAGAATAAATATTATGAATACATCTAATTATATAAATCTATACCTATTATAATATATACATTAAATATAATACATAGATTATAATACATAATAATATGCTATACATAAACTAATTTATATTTATGATAATTACATAGATGATGATTCCGTCAACGCTTCATTCAACTATCCTATTGAAAACTTGATGATAATTGCAATATGCTTTTTAAATTACTTTTGATAAGGTGATACTTCCTAAACAGAAATTCCACCACTATTCAATCTTATTAGCTGTAAGTAAGTCCACTCTTATTTCCCACATGCCTCTTTTGTTTATAGTAGTTTCATTAACATGTAATTATGCGACACCTCACCCGCTGATAAAGGTATATCGAATAGCAGAATCGGTGTCGAGCGTTAGGAAAGGGGCCGCGTTGTGTCCACTAAGAAAAGGGCTCGCCGCGCCGCGTCGTATTAATCAGAAGGCAAGACACGTCTTTCCTGCACTGTCCTATGCTGGTCACAAGTACCCGCTTACAGTTATCATAATTTATTTATTCGGAGTCAAAAATGTAATGACGGATTAAAGTCACCACCCTATTCCATCCTGAGAGTGTCGTAAAAAAGAAAAGAAAAGAATATGTAGCTGCAAGAGAGCGGTCATCCAGATGAGGTGGTATATCGGGCAGGCCGCGGCTCCCATCCCCCATAAATGGTTGGGGATTTATTAACCGTGCTAGTTGCTCTGTAAACTTCGCTATCGCGATGTAGGACTTTTTTTGCTACACCATTTTTTTTATTCTGTAGTCTCACGGCAGTAGCAATACAGCTTTTAGCGATTTTTAAGTAAAAAGTTACAGTTTCATAAGAAAAGTGGAAAAAATCGCTTCTTTAAATGTGCATCATAACATTTCACAGAAAAAAGAACTTATTGATTGACTGCACGACGAGCAACCGCCGATGTCGTCACACATCATATACTGCTAGGTCGATGGAACATAGAATAGAAGCTAATTTCTCTATACCGTCCACCGTTATCCGTGTGGTGTCGGATTTAAAATACAGTTTTACCACCCCATTCGGCGTAAGAATGTCAAGGCCGAGAACCTAGCGGCAAGAGAAGGAAAACTTGAACAGCTCTGTGCGTCTGGCCAGCGTGGCTCAGTAAGCGAATTACCCTCCTTAAAAATGAAGGAGGCCCGATTCAAAGGTGGGTCATTTATGGGCTGACTAGTAGTAGTAGCACGGCGTAAGATTAACCATGATCAAAACAAAATAGGTAACTTATCATCAATTTATTTTGTGTCGATACAATTACTTACAACTAATTATTAACCTAAAATACATAGTTATTAACACGTCTTCATAGACTCTAGCAACTTAGAACCGACTGCCATAGCAGTAAGGTCATAGGTGACCTTACATTGTGCGTGGAATCTAGGGCCCAAACTTGAAAATGAAATTGCTAGCACTAATCTGCTAAATCCATTATTTTCATTTTACCAAGCGCTTGTGTCAATTACGCGTGGCATACGTCCGGAACTGACACTATGGTATTATTAGTTAATGGCAAGCCATTATGTAAGTGGAGTATTAGTCAGTTCTGTCATAATCGACATTCAATAGCACGTTGATTATCGATTTTGACCCTATTGAATTAGCAAATTTGCGGCCCTGGTTAGGAGTTCAGAAAAGTGGCGAGATGGTTGACATACATAGGCCATATATCTCCTGTGTAGCTTGCGTGGGCACCAACAAGTTCCGATGAAAATATCGTAGACTTCATTACGTCCAATACTAGAACTTAGTAGTCAACAGCCTTGACGATGTCTTAGATTTTCGCGATTATTACACATTGGAATTAAACACTTTTTAACGGATTTCTCGCGTGTATATTACGTTTTAAAATTACCAACGTTTCTGCGTGCACAGGGGAACGTTATCAATAAAATAAGTTTTTTTTTTGTATTTTTGAAGACCACTGTCATCTAGTCCATCCCGTGACGACTGCTGCAAAGCATTCGAAACGTAGGATATTAAATAACTGATAAAGCAAATATGCTAAATTATAATAAAGTCAATAAAATATGTTGAAGCCATTGTCTACATTAGAAAAAGGTTTTATAGTCGTTTAGCCAGTTAAAATATATAAAACTAACGTCTTCTTATTTTGCGCTAGGTAATGGAGTGAAAAGGACACTTGTAGATTACGAATCTAGCATGTTATCTAATGAACCACATGTTCAAGACGTAATATGTTATCTGGATATCCCGAGAAAATGTGATAAGACCGCCCGATTGCATATTTTTTTACTATATTTATAAAAAAGTTGTCAAACGAGAGCAGCGCAAATAAATAGGCACCCAGAAAATAGGCGGACCCTTTTTAGAATATACTGTATTTATAATAGGATATTCTTAATTTGTACATCAATAATAAAAGATAAACATGACATCAGACAGAAACAAAAAAAATAATTACATAAAGCCGGTCTTATCGCACTGGGTTTCCATAAGAGGATAAAATCAGAGGTAACATCAGCGTACCTGAAGTTTTCTTGTAAGAACGTAAGAAATTTTATGCTGGCACTTCATATTGGGTACTCGTGTTTGCAATACATATTTTGTTCTTTTTCATTAAATATACCGTCCAAACATAGCGCTTAATGTAAAAATAACAAGTTATGAATAGCCAAGTGAAGAGAACCCATTAGACTCTGACTGAGGCACTTACAAAACGTATCAATTCTATATCCTGCTATTCGGGACGAGAGATCGTCGAAATCGGTGACGCCGTTCAAAACGTAATGATTATCGCAAAGTAAAATAAAAATGACAGAGACTTTGGAAAATACATTGTGACTTTTTAGGACTATTGACAAACATATACGTTAATCCAGCTTGCGATGTCTATTAAGCTTCAATATGCCTACGCCACATATTTTCAGAAATATTTATAAATATTATCCTTTGTAACACTATTGTATCAAGCATCCAAAAAAAAGTATATTCAAAGATTAAACGATCTTTCTAAGATAGAAGCCGGCGAACAACTGAAAGCATAAGTTGATGCGTAGTCAAAGTTACAGTACAAATTGTTTGTCGGCTATTATATTGGACACAGTTCACAATAAAAACTAAGTTAATACTTATGTCTATATACTAAAAACATAGTGTTGTTCATAGAACGGTAAATAAATATACAATCAACCAACATAACCTACTCATCACATTTTGTGTAAGATAGAGAATGCCAAATTTTTAAGGTAATATTCTGATCATAAGTTATTTGAACAGAGGCATGCAAATTGTTATTTAACGGTAGAACTTGCTAAATCATAAGCGTTTTATAAGATGTTATCGCATTATCTGTATTGTGACGGGTTTAGAGTACCAGAATCACCAATGCGCATACAGGCAAAAAATGCTATTCGCTGATGGTCGGTTTTTGTACCGAGCTACCGACAGTCTTTTAATGACACGAAACCCCTGTGCTATCTATAACCTGTACGGCGGGTGCAATGTACAAACATGTAATTCACGAACACAAATGACACCCAGACTCAGAACAAGTGCCTCTGGTATATACGACACTTGCCCGAACCCGGAATCGCACAGGAGACCATCCAACCCCTAGACCAAAAAGACAGCTGTCGCCGCCAGTCATACCAATACACCGACTGTGTAGTGTGGTAAAAGATCCTTCTATTATTACAATGGAGAGGGCTATGCTCGGAGTTTCCCTGCGAGATCGAATCAGAAATGAGGAGATACGCAGGCAAACCAGGGCCACTGACATAGCCCACCGGATTGCCAAACTTAAGTGGCAGTGGGCAGGGACATAGCTCGCAGGACCGACGCCCGATGGGGCAAAGAAGGCGCAGTGCTGGTAGGCCTCACACACGGTGGACCGACGATCTGGTTAAGGTCGTCGGAAAGCAGTGGATGCGGGCGGCCTAGGACCGGCCTTTGTGGAGATCCTTGGGGGAGGCCTATGTCCAGCAGTGGACGTCTTTTGGCTGAAATGATGATGATGATGAATATTACAATTCCGAAAGTGATTAGCTGGGTCCACACCGGACGATCCATCGCGCTCCTGCCGCGCGCGATCTGAACGCGATGGATCGTCCGGTGTGGACCCAGCTACTGATCAACTATTAATTCCGTTATATGCACGAACTTCTAAATTTACTCAACTATAAGTTTCTTTTCTGTACATGTACAATAAGAAAAATCTATCTAACTAACTGTCTATCTATTATTATATCGCGTTAATAAAAAGTCTACGGTTTAGGCATACCTACATGCTGTTTGCACCGACTTCAAATGGTTTGTTACTCAAATTCAGTGCAAATAAACGAATTCTGTGTACAAGGTGTTGACAATATCGTTGTAATTATACAAATTTTTTGATCACGTAATTCAAGTTTTCTCCAAAACAACTGAACCGATTCTTATAAAATGTATGTGAGACCAATCTGAAACCAATCCAATGCGAATCGGTTTACATATGAAGTAGTTATGCAGTAAGATAGAAAAAAAAATATACACCCAAATTGCGAACCTCTTTGAAATCTGTTGAAAACTGAGGCAGTGACATCTATTTACAAAATAAAAGAACGAACCCAATTTAAAGGTTAAACAGTCTGTGGGTAACAGATCGTTTTTTAGATTGGTTCTCATATGTATGTATTTATTATAATATATATGTAGTGGTCGCCCAGCGGTCGAAATACGACTATAATTAATTTAAACTATAGTTCTATTCTCAATTTGACCACAGACTAAAAATAAGCATGTGTCAAACACATGGTAGTGTGTGTAATGGATTTTTATCATAATTCATTATTAATTTTATGCGTAATTTAAAAAAATATTAGCATTCTGCACTCCTCTATATAAATAGTAAGTATAGGAATATTCATACTTCTCCGTCCGCGCAATATTCGTAAAAAGGGGTACAAAGTTTTTGTTTCTTGTATTAATATATAGATATTGATTTTAACAAGTGGTAAATAAAAAGTCAAAAAGTGTGAGTGATGTTACCAAATACTATGCAATCTAACACAATTCTAAGTTATATGAAAATACTCAGTCTACTTTCCTTGCAGCTTGGTTTATCAAACAAACAAAACAGTTATCTAGAACTTAATTTAGTATTTAGTGAGAATATATTTATCATACAGTAATTATATCCGTGAGGTGACGGTTTAAGAATACATAGTGTCACTACCCATTCCACCCAGAGAGTGTCGTTAGAGCAGCCATATCTGCAATAGAAGGAAAACTTGATACTTAAATTTCCTCCATGAATTTGGAGGAGTTGAGGGTCTTTTATTGGCTGAAATGGAGTAATTACCGTAGTTAGACAAATCAGGTTAGTGATAGCCGACTGCAACACATATGGGAAAGTGTTATATTTGATGATAAATTTTTAATGTTTCCTTTTCTACTAAACAACTGTCAACAGAAACATATTGTACAAATATTTCACCCATTATTTTAACAGCTATCAGGTCTAACCATACATACATTGTAAGAAGCAGTCCGGTAACCATGATAAAATAACCTGGAGTGTTCTTAAGGGTTTACATCTGCGGCAGGAACTCAATGGGAGTGGCGAACTTAAAGTCTTCTGGGAATAGTTTAGCAGCTGACGGGTACATCAGCTTGTATGACTGACGGATCGTGACGTCAGCCACGCCGGCGATATCGCCTATCTCTTTCTGGCTGCGTTTATCTTCGGATGCCTGAAAAAAAAGGTGAAGGTAGAATAATTTTTTATTTTTTTTTTTTTACTTTATTTGGGATAAAAAACAGCAACGTACAATATGTATAATGTAAAAATTGTAGTAAATAGAACAAGTCTTAATATTAAGTTATCGTACGGCCAACAACATTATCCACATATTAAATAAAACGACGACATGTGACTGCTACATTACACGTACATCTAAGACGAATTATACTACATAATTAACAATAATGAACCACAATGAAATGAAAATAGTATAACATTTACAGTTAATTAGATTTAGTCTTAAATAATATATTAATAATCTGCTTTTTGAATTGTGGTGCAGAATTAGAAAACAAGTCAACTTCGGAAAACTCGGAATTATAAACAGCAAGTGTACGCCGAAGAGGTGCCCGAATACCAGCATTAGTCCTACAGGAGGCAGTGTAGAATAATTGATACTCACGCACCCCACGGCGGTACACAGTGCGTGGTACAATGTAACACAGTTTGCTACATAGTTCCACGCAGTCTATGTCATTGTTACAGAGTTTATGCAAGAACATGACAGAAAGAAGTTTACGCCGGGATGCGATACTTAACAATCTATATTTATTTAAAAGTTCATTATACGGTAATCGTACACGACAACACTTCCATTGCACACTTCTTAAGTATTTACGTTGGATGGATTCCAAACTTTCGTCATACTTATTGTACAGGGGATTCCAAACAGGGACTGCATACTCTAATTGCGATCTAATAAGCGAGTTAAATAGAACGAGAAAAGTGGTAGGACGTTTGAACTCAAGGGATAGACGACGTATAAAGCCATACATACGATACGCTCTGTCTGTAATAGCTTGAATATGTTGGTCTAGATGGAGCTTAGTGTCGAGTATAATGCCGAGATCTCGAACCGTAGTCGTTTTGTTAATGTTTTGATTGTTAATTATATAATTATAGTTAAGAATATTTTTATTTTTAGTGAAAGTTATAGAATAACATTTTGTGACATTAAGACGAAGTTTATTTTGTGAGCAGTAGATCGAGAAATTATTAAGGTCCTGTTGGAGCAGCTCGCAGTCATAAAGACTCTGACAAGGTCTATAAATTTTGAGATCATCAGCGTATAAGAGGAATTTGGAGTGGGAAAAGCATCTTTTTATGTCATTTATAAAAATAACAAACAGCAACGGACCCATTACGGATCCCTGAGCTACACCAGAAGTAACGTTGATGGTATTAGATTTAAATCCATTAATTACCACGGTTTGGGTCCGATTATGAACATACGACGCAAACCATCGAAGTAAGTTGCCTCGTATACCATTAAAAGCTATTTTATCAAGCAATAGCTTGTGATCCACCTTGTCAAAAGCTTTTTGGAAATCCGTATAGATAGCGTCAGTTTGCAGTCTGTGATCCATGTTTTCAAATAAAGAGTTGGTATATAAGACTAAGTTACTTATTGCAGATCTGCGTTGGACAAAACCATGTTGTTCAGGTATGATGATGGAATGAATAGTTGAGTAGATCGAGTTATGCACGAGTTTTTCAAAAAGTTTTGACATGGTGGATAAAATAGAAATAGGGCGATAATTCACAACATTGTGCTTGTCACCATTTTTGTGAATAGGTATAATGTAGGCTTGCTTCCATATGTTTGGAAAAACTCCCTCGCTAAGACAACGATTAAACAATATGCAGAGTGGTAAACTTAATGCTTCAGAGGTGGCTTTAAAAAACCTAACAGGTATACCGTCAGGGCCGGGACCCTTTGAGATATCAATAATGTTTGAACGTTGGACGGATTTAGAATACAAAACGTCACCAACCCATACCATCCTAAGGGCGTCGTAAGAGGCGACTAAACAAACGCAAAAGGTAGATCACCTAGCCGCAAGAAAGGAAAATGATGATGATGGTGAAGTAGGGTGGCTTTAGGCAGAAGAATACTAAGCACAAAACATTAGGTGGTTCAGCGATCGACTGCTGCGCATCATGTCGCGGGTTCGATCCCCGCACGGAAGAAATATTTGTACGACCTACAAGTATTTGTTCAGGGTCTGGGTGTTTTGTATCTATAATATGTATGTATTTACAAAAAAAAATTTATATATGTAGTATATCATCCATCTTGTTATCATAACACAAGCATTTAGTTGCTTAGCTTGGCACGAGATGGTGTTGTGTGAAATGTCCAAGGATATTTATTTATTAAAGAATGTCAAGAAAATAACATATTGTAGTATCGAAAATCTATATTACGGTATCTCATGGCGTAATTTTAGAGTACATAATTACCATTCTCTCTCTCTTCTCTGTGGCCAGTGTGGCGCAGTAAGCTAATGGAATTGGATGAAGACTGGATCAGCGATGGGTTTTTATGGGGTGAGATGATGATGTGGAAGATATATGTAGATGTATATCTATACATATATTTTCCATACTAAAATATATATTTTTTGTTTTGATATCAGTCATGTGTTTTTGAGTTCATAAATCTATGGTTGCACCCATTATGATAACTGTCACTGGCAAGTCAAGAAGTTAAAATGTTTTAGAATTTCGATCTTCACTACATAGTATAAATCGCCTGTCCGTCCCTCAAATTTCAATTTCAAATTTCAAAGCCTTTATTTACTGAATAGAGTACAGTGTCTTTACATGATATAATATTTATACATTTTTAATTTTTAAATTAGGTGGTACACTTCAGTCCTCCAAACAGCGTATCTTTGATACAAAGGCCTCCTCCAGCGATTTCCATTTTACTTTATCCTTTGCTATTCTTTGCCATAGTGGTCCGGCAATGAGTTTCAGATCATCAGACCACCTTTTGTGGGGTCTTCCTATTCTCCTCTTGGTGTTAAACCGTGGGGTCCAGGCAGATACTTCACTAGTCCATTTTGGTTGAGTTTCTCTTAACATATGACCAGTCCATCGCCATTTCAATGTCTTAATTTTCACTTGGATGTCGTCCCATTTTGTAACTTTTCTAAGGTCTACGGCTCGCTTTTTGTCTCTTCTGGTGAATCCCAAGGTGCTTCTTTCCATTGTTCTTTGACATGTTCGTAGTTTCTCCTCAGCCTTTCTTGTACTCGCCCACGTTTGGCATCCGTATGTAAGAATGGGTAAGATACAGGTGTTATATAGCCTTCGCTTGACCTTCATGGAGTAGTGTTTACTTTTCATTACTTCTTTCAGTGACCAGAATCTTTTCCAGGAATTAGTAATTCTCCTTTCAATTTCCTGGTTAGTCTGTTCAGTGAATGAAATAATTTGTCCAAGATATATGTAGCTATTTGTATATTCGGCGGGTTCTCCATTAATAGTGATGGCAGTCTCTGTTCTGTTTGTCATAATTTTTGTCTTAGTTTTGTTGATAGTTAGGCCTACGGCTCTGCTCGTGTTAGCTAGATCTTGTATCATGACCTGCATATTATCACATCCATTAGATATAAGTACGATATCGTCTGCAAATCTTAAGTGATTGAGTTTGTTGCCATCAATGCTGATGCCTAGTTCATCCCAGAATAAGTTCCGAAAAATCTCCTCTAGAACACAGTTAAAGAGTTTCGGTGACAACGGGTCGCCCTGACGGACTCCTCTTTGGATTGGGAAACTTTCGCCTATTGACTCTGTTTTCACTTGAGCTGAACTGTTTTTGTAGATGTTCTCCAATATTCTTATGTACTTCCTGTCGATGCCTTGATTTTTGAGAGCTTGCCAGATGTGATGGTGGTTTAAAGAATCGAAAGCCTTGTTGTAGTCGATGAAAGCAAGATATAAAGGGTAACCATATTCTTGACACTTCTCAATTATCTGTTTTAATGTGTGAATATGATCCAGCGTGGAAAACCCTGACTTGAACCCTGCTTGTTCTTTGGGTTGCTGATCATCCAAGTTTCTTGTGATCCGTTTTAGGATGATTTTCGCGAACACTTTGTATAGATTGGACATAAGACTTATAGGACGATAGTTATTTACGTCATATTTGTCCCCTTTTTTATGAATGAGTATGATGTTGCTGTGTGTCCATTGTAAAGGAATACATTCGGATACTAATATTATGTTGAACATACTTGTCAGTCGCGAGAGATTTTCGGGTAGCGTTGCTTTTATGAGTTCATTTGTGATATTATCAGGGCCAGGGGCCTTGTCGTTCTTTAGCGTTTTGACTGCGTCTGCCACTTCGCTCAAAAGTATGGGCGGGATTTCTTCTTCGTCCTCTTGCTCTTCTAAAATCTCGATACACGTTTCTGAGTTCTGCTTTGAGTATAGTTTTTTGTAGAAAGTGGTTGCTGTGTCTAGAATTGATTTTCTGGTTGTTTCATAATGTTTAATATTGTTTGCGATTTTTGGTATCCATGACTTAGATTCTTGAAGATCCCTTAAAGCTTTCTTAATACCGCCGGTTTTGGCTACATAATAATTGATACGGTCTAATTTCCATTGGTCTCTATCTTTCTTTATATGTTTACTTATTTCTTTGCTTCGTGCTGTTATTTGTTTCATAATAAGTTTATCTTTTTTACTTTTATAAAGCTCTTTTCTTTCATTTATTAATTCAATTGTGCGTGTGGTTAATATTCCTTTTCTCGGTGGCTTGGAGGTGGTGGATTTTCTATCGTACATGCATCTTATTTCCCTATCGTATAGTTCTTGCACTTCATTTTTGGTTTCTGGGCGAACACTGGTTTCCTTTCGCGGGATTCGAAAGTGACTGTTGTTGTTATTGTAGTGATTTCTTATTTTATTTGGCTCTTTTATCTTCAAGATTGCTCTGACCATTCTGTGATTTGTGTAGAAGTTGAAACTTTTGATTACATTGACATCCTGGAAACAGTTTGGCTTATTCGAGGCAATGTAGTCTATTTCGTTAAGGTAATTTGCGTTTGGTGATTGCCAAGTCCATTTAGTTGACGCCCTTTTTTTGAAGAAGCTGTTAAGAAGCGCTAAGTTGTTTTCCTGCGCCATACTAATTAGTCGCTGGCCATTAGGACTTCTTTTTCCTATGCCATAATTCCCAATAATTTTTTCTTCGCCTAAATTTTGTTTGCCGATCTTCCCGTTGAAGTCACCCATGACGATAATGTTTGTGTCGGTATTTTCAAGTGTTTTTGTTAGGTCGGCGTAGAATTTATCTTTTTGATCTTCTCCTGCCGCTTCAGTTGGTGCGTACACTTGGACTATAGTCCAATATTTCTTGTAACCTGGTAGTTTCATTTTTAGTGTTGCGATTCTTTCCGAGATGCCTATAAATTCTATAATGTTTTTCTTATGTTTTCTTTTGACAATAAATCCAACTCCATGCAGTCCTTTTGTCTCTCCTATGTAGCAAAAAATGTAATCGTTGTATTCTGATATATCCGTGCCCAGAATTCTAATTTCGCTTAAACCAAGAATGTCCCATTTAGTTGTTTGTAGAGCATTATGCAGTTCTACGAGTCTGGCGTTTGTTCTTAGTGTAAGAACGTTTAGGGTAGCTACATAAATGTGTTCAGTGTAGATAGATTGCTCTCGCGTTTTTATACTTGGTCTCAGTGTTTCTTTTATCGCTGGAAGGTGGCAGTCTAATTTCCCCACGGTGACTGCTGTCCGGATTGGGGAAAGAGTGTGTTCGTTTGTTGTTGCTAGTTGTATTTTTGTATTTCGCTTCCGGGGGCTGACGTGTGTGAGTTGTCATTGTTTTGAAGTTCCGGGTAGTGAATTTGTTCTCGATCGATTCATGTATTCGAAAGCGTTTGGTTTGTTCAGTTTATTTGGAACTTTATTTCTTGTACTGGTGCTTGAGTCCGTTGGTGTTTTGGATGGTGACCGTTTTCTCTTCTCGTTACCTTTGTCTTGGTTAAATTTTCCTTTTACAATGAGTTTATCGTATCTAATGATGGCCAAGTTTCCTTTTTTAGTTTCTTCCTGCTGTTTTATTTTTAATTCCCTTCGAATACTTAAAACTTCTTTAGGAAAGTCTTCTGTAGCGTAAATACCTTCTGGGAACTTTTTGTTTAGCCGCAGTACTTCGATTTTCCTCCATGCCAAAGTGAGTTTTAACAGAATCGGTCTTGTCTTATTCTAATCTTTTTTCCCCAGTCTTCGTGCTTCGCTAATCTCCCATTTGTCGAAATCGGAAATACTATTGCTATTTGCTGCGTTATTCAGATGTTGTAAGATTGTGTCCATTAATTCCATATAGTTGGTCTCAGATTCTCTTATTCCATGTAGAATAATGTTATTTCTCCTGATCACTTTTTGTAGGTTTCCTATTTTGTTGTTTGCTTCATTTAGTTCCTTCTTCAGTTCGTGATTTTCTTGTAGAAGTGGTTTTAGTTTCTCGTCCATGGTGAGAGACATACTGCTTAAAAAGTTTTCGGAGATAATCTGCGTCTGCTTGTGGAATTCTTTTTTCAGCTCATTAATATTGAAATTCATTTGTTCCTTCATATTTTCTATCAACATTTCGATTTGTTTTTCCATAATTTCTACTATTTGGTAGGTTTTTTATAAGTTGGCAACACTCACTTGAAGCTGGTATTAAAATATCCTGTTGTTTTGGTAGTACAGTCAGTGACTTTTTCTGTACAACTACCTTCTAACAGATATAATCAAAAGTTCGGTATCTCGTATAATGAGCACTTTTTGGATTGAATACCACTGTTTGGAGTTGTTTTTTCTGTGAATCACTTGCCGTACACTTAGATACACTCCTTTTTACTATATTTGCGAAGGAAACTTATGTTTTGTGCAGGTTAATTAATTTCTTTCGTGAGACAAAAAAATGAACACTTGACTTGACAGCTAGGCCAACCGGAAAGTCCGTCCGTCTGTATGGTTAAATCTTCTAAACTACGCAACGGATTTTGAAGCGGTTTTGTAATAGATAGAGTGATTCAAGGGGAAGGTTTATACGTCATATTGCACCCGTGCGAAGCCGGGGCGGATAGCTAGTGAATGCATAAATACCTGTGAAGCCATATAAATAGCTGCTGCAGCCACCGAGATAGGGCTGCGTCCAGACACAATATCCAGCTCTCCTGCTTTTCTTGCAATATGGGTTGCTGCCCGTTGCACAGAGTTCGGCAATCCCAAATTCGAACAAAACCGAGACATGAAATCTGCTGTAGTGATGAGTTCCACAGACGTCTCCAACGCTTTAAGTATTAACTTGAAGCATCTACCAATCTCCTTTTTGCTGATTTTGCTGACAGCACAGATCTCTTTGAAGGTACGTGGCACGCCCTCCTGCCGACACGCGATGTACAGGCAAGCTGAGGCGATAGCGTCGTTTGCTCGACCTTTCAAGTTTTTGCCATCGTGGACCTGAAAAATATACATTTTCATTATACTTGGACGGATTTAGAATACATAGAGTCCATCCCATACCATCCTGAGGGTGTCGTAAGAGCCGACAAAAGGATATGACGGCTGATAACCTAGCCGCAAATGAAGGGAAACTTGATACGAAACTATGTGCACACCCATCTGGCCAGTGTGGCACAGTAGGGCAATAACCCTCCATGTAAATGGAGGAGGCCCGACTCACCAGTGGGTCATATATGGGCTGAGTAAGAAGATGATGAAGTAAGTAAGTAGATGATGAAATATAGCAAGAATATTAAACAATGAGAGTAGCATCACTACATAGTATAAAACAAAGTCGCATTCTTCTGTCCGTCCCTATGTATGCATAAATCTTTAAAACTACGCAACGGATTTTGAAGCGGTTTTTTTTAATAGATAGAGTGATTCAAGGGGAAGGTTTACATGTATAACCCACCCCCGCTTTGCACGGGCGAAGCCGGGGCGGGCCACTAGTAACATATAAACTTTGAAAACTGCTCATCAGCCAAGTTAAGTCTTGATGGTTCTGATCATGTCATCATCAATGTTTCAGCTTCTATGCAGTATTCAACAGTCACAACATTATATACCACAATGTCATATCTACCATATCAGAGTAGTCTCTGTTCTGCCAATGGAGTTCCTTTAGTCACCTCCGAGAAACACCCTCAGAACACTTTAGTATTGAAGACTACAACTTTCACAACATGATGTAGGCAATGAGTGATCAATGAAACTTGAAAATGTTATTCAATTGTAATTTGTTATGGCGTTGAAAAAATATGCATAGATAATGTACTGACAAGTGCCACCTCACATGTGTTGACTTTCAAGTCACATGTACATTAACCACTGTGACTAATTAACTGTTAGCAATAACAGGAAGGTTCAGTAAAATACTGGTTTAAAGGAGGTTTATTTCAATGAAATTGCAAGTTTGGCAATGTCACTTCTTCGCAAACACAATGTGACATCACCCAAAACAGTGCATGTTATATTACTGAACTGTATTTTAAACTAAAACATGTATTTTTAAAGTACTTAGGCAACAAAGCCTGAGGGAAAGTCAAGAGCCATGCATGTAAACTTGAAAAGTGGATATCATAAAAAGGTCACATGACCCCTTGTGGATGTTTTTGATAAGTTTGGAGAATGCTGTTTTAATTGATGGTTGCGACTCCATGCAACATGCAAACAAAATGTTTTTCATATATTTTTTGCTATTATACCCAAAATCCCTAGGAGTGAGTAAATCTAAACTAATATTATAAAGAGGAAAAATTTCTTTTGTTTGCATTGCTCTGTAACTACTGAAGAGACTTACAAAAATGTTCGCCATTAGAATTCTACATTATTCCTGAAGAACAAAGGCAATAAAATATTAACAAAAAGTCAGTGCGGCCGTGAAGGCAGGCTATGCTGCTGGTATATTATAAAACAATTGGTACACACATTTTGCAAATGACATACCTGTTTAAATAAATTGTTCGCCCTATCAACAATAGTTTTAGGCAAGTTAATCCGATCTGCCATTGTACTTATTTCCCTGAATGCATTGATCAAAGCTCTATCAGTACTACTAATATTCCGTCTATTCTGATATTTTGAAACTCCAAAACTGTCAAATGATGCATCTCCTCGGCCAGGTCCAATGATTGTGGATAAATCACCACCTGATAACAATGGGTTCTCTGGCCCACCCACACGAGACGGGTCTACTCCAGACTTCTCGTTGCTGAAGGTACGCCATTCTGATCCAACATCAATTACCCTGGAATTTAATCAATTATAACTTGTTGAAACTTATAATAATGGGTAAAGATAATCACAATGGCGGGTAGACAGAATTCTTCTGTTAGAACAGACTAATTTACCTGTATTATCAGGACTTTTACGGACAGACACAACATACAAAACCAGTGTCACTGGGCTATGGGCCATATTCATATCATATATTTCACCTGCTACCACTGGAAAAAAATTGGGGTCCATAGACGAAAAAGCACCCCTTAAACCATAAATAATTTTACAGTATTCATCTTCAGATGACAATATTCTAATGTTACTTAATATAAAACCATGTTCCTTAAATAATAATTTATTGACTGCTTTTTTATGCCATTGTAGCATTTTATTTCAGCCAAATATAAATTCGTGGTTAACTTTCTTAAATTTGCACATATCACAATTAACTACAACGTTTCTTGACCTTGAAATATAGAAATCAAATGCATCACTGGTATTATTTCTTCAACTTGGTTATTATTACGACACGGCATCACTTGTGGAAAGCTCTGAGCGTTTCGTAAATGTTGCTAAACAACGTTCAGTACTTACCTGTCACCTACAACAAGCCCGCATTCGGAACATATCATGTCCCCAGCCCTGTAATCCTCGATAAGTGGCGCATCTGGATGTGCATAGCATACCACCTTGTTTGCTTCACTTCTAAAAAACAAAAGAAAGTAAGCTCACATCAACAATCAGGTACAAATAAAATCTTTCGAGATTATTGGTGAAGTCTTAATAATAATTGTTGGCCGCTACGCAAAACTTACGGAACATTTTAAATAGCATTCAATTACGGCTTAATTGTGCATAGAAATTACGCTATGTACGTTAAAAAATAAGATAAGTTACAAAAACAGACCTCGACGTGCTCGCCATGATTGTCAAGTGAAAGTCATAGACAATAAAACATTGCTCTTTTCGTAATTCGTTTCGGAGTTCACAGACTATAAATGGACTCTATGGTTTGTGGCAATAGATGGCACCCTGCTTGGTTTATGCCAGTTATTAAGTATGTTTAGACAATATTTTTGGATAGCATCATTTTAATTCCGGGAGTTTATTTTTAGTTCGACTTTTTAAAGTGTATGTAAACTAGAGGCGTCAATTATTTTTTCAATTAACCGGTCCATGAGCAGGTACATTTTTTTTTATATTTGATTATATTTTTTAATATATAGACTGTCTTCGTATATATTGGACTAGACTTGGGTATATAACTACCTACCTAGTTAATTATAATATTAACCTTCTATGCCTTAGTTCATATATCGATTGTACTACATGCTCTCGCTACTACATTGTCGCAATTAACAAAACTTTAGAGAAGTTGCAAATAATAAATACTTGATAAACCAGTATCATATCAAACATTTGTAATGACACGCCGACGACGCAACGTAGCACAATGGCATAATCTTGCAAAAATGCAATAGGTAGGTAGCACACATCCATCGTGTTATAGTAGGGCAGTAGGTCAGCGAGTCATAAGCGATTGATTACCCACATTCTGGCAGTCGACGGATAATAAACAAGCAATTAGGTAATATTTAGAACTTAGTTTTGCAGTCAATGTCAGTTATTTCACATTACGTACACTATTGTTAATTTGACCGTGATGTACTAATAAAATCTCAGTTCACCTTGCACCTATATGTGCAAGTAATACCTACCTTTGATCTTAACTTGTGTTCAAACTAAATTAATTTTAAAGGAATACAGAATCAGAGTAAAAAACTGAAACTAAGAAATATATCCTACTTCAGCTGCAATCCGTGAGCTGACGGATTTAGTATACTTAATGGTACTAGCCATCTTGAGTGTGTCCTATGAGCCCACGAAAAGGTAAACAAGGCCGATATCATAACCCACCGATAACAACTCCTACTCCATGTAGGTAACTGGAGGAGGCCCGACTCAGAATTGGGTCATCTATGGGCTGAACAGTACTATTACTGAAAGGAAGGGGACTTATGTTACTGAGCCTTGAGGAAAATACTTTGCGAGATTGTCAAGACAGGCTTAAAATTTTCCAGTTTGTAGACAGATTTCTACTCTTTATAAGCCGTGTAGAGTTTTCTGGTTACACTAAATATCTATTGTAAGTCCACCAACTTTTTTAAATCTAACCACTACCGCTTGACCAAAAATGGAGCCTACATAAACCTAATAACTAATTTAAATGTTAATACTACCGCAATTCGTGTGATGACGGATTTAGAATACGTAGCGTCGCCACCCCATTGACCTGACGTAGGCCTGACTCAGCAGTGGGTCATATATGGGCTGAATAATAGTACTTCATCTCAGCCCATAAACGATGGTATGGCCACATCATGCGCCGCCCTATGGAGTACGTTGGTCGGAGATGCATGAATATGGCTGTCCCTGGGGCTAGGTCCCGCGGTCGCCCTCGCAAGCGCTGGCTGGACGTCGTCAAATCTGACATGAGAGCCAATGGCCTAACTGAAAAGGACGTTGAAGATCGGGCAAAGTGGAGGAAGCTCAGTCGGAAGGCGGACCCTGGCAATAGCCGGGACTAACGTCAGGCAGAAGAAGAAGATCTCAGCCCATAAACGACCCACTGCTGAGTTGGGCCACCTGCCATTACATGGAGAGTAATGCCACGCTGGCCAGACGGGTTAAAATATTGAGTTCAAGTATCAAGTTTTCCTCCTCTTGCGGCTAGGTTTTTGACCTTATTATTTCCTTTTGTCAGCTCTTACGACACCCTAAGGATGGAGTAGGGTGGTGACACTATGTATTCTAAATCCTTCACCACACGGAATTTAAATAAAACTTACTAAACGGTAATTAAAATAATTGACAGTCTAATTAAAATTCAGCCCTAAATGTTCGAGTTAACCGCCCAAGCCAAAATTCCTCTCTAATTGTGAAGCTAGTTTTCCTTGGACGATAAGTTTAGGTTCGGTCCCAGTATTGGCTCAATGTGACCTTAGCTTCAATGCAATAGTTAGGTAGTTGATGCAAGTAAGAATTCTGCAATGGCGCGCTCGGTGCAAGAACGCACGAAACATCTGACGAAATTAAATTGGATGATGCGACGTAAATATATAGGTGTTTAGACATTTGTTTGGAAATTATGAGTCAAAATATTCTGTAAATATTATAAGATATAGGTGTAATGTAAGTGTATTAATGTAAATAGTATAGGACCACCTCATTCCATCCTAGAATAGTCGACAGAAGGAAAAAAACCTAGCCGCAAGAGAGGGAATACTTGAAGCGAAACCCTGTGCCAAACTGTTACATCAAGAAATATCGCCTACAAATGCGAGAATTAGCAAAAAAGTCCTACACCGCGATAGCGAAATTTCAAGAGCAATTCGCACAGTTAAGATTTCCCTGACTACAACTATCGGGGGATAGGCGCTGCGACCCCTAGCCAGACATAACACCTCTGGCTGGATTATCATCCCTTTGCGCCTAAAGTGGTGACGCCGACGTGATGTGAACACGCAAGATCCATACCGTTTTGCCAGCGTGGCACAGTTGGTTAATTACCCTCCATATGATGGGAGGAGGCCCGATTCGGCAGTGGTCATTTGTGGACTGCGTAGAAGTAGTAGTAAGTTTTTAAAGTAGGTTCCTGTTAGGGTTCATGATTTCTCGAGCTTTTCAATTTCTCGGGTCTCGAGAATTCTCGAGGCTAATTTCTCGGGACTCGGGTTGTCGAGAAATTTACATTTACGTACGTTTTCTCATATTATTTGGTTCCAATTGCGTTTAAAAATCAGTGGTTTTCCTCTCAAATAAAACTATCAAATTAATTATAAAACTTTCATCGATGTTATTCAAAAACATTAATCTTAAAAATATTGTTAAATAAAATATTACAAAAAAAAAAATTATTCAGGCTCATAATCATATTGACAGCACCATTTATTTTCATTAGTTGGTTATTTATAACTTAAACTAAACAAAAAAACAACATGAAAGAAAACGTAAATATTAGGTTGGGGAAAAAGTCTTTTCGCATTATTGTATGTATGAACTTGTAATAAAATCTTCAGTCCTGATCAAGCACCTTCAGATTTCCACATGTTTCGGTCTCTTCAGAATTCTTTAGGCAGTGTCAGGTTAACACCACGAGAGGACTGCCAAAACTACTTGTCGCGGTATTTTGATCAGTAGTCCCAAAATTTCTATAGCAATGGGATCATGTCCCTACCTACAAGATGGCAAAAAGTTATCGAACAAAATGGTAGCTACATACTTTAGTTAAATGTAAATAAACGATATTAAAAAAATGTTTTGAAATTTCTTAAAAAATGCGACGATACTTTTTCCCCAACCTATTATCTTAACTTACATTACATTAGGAACACAGCACAATTTTGGGCTGGTAATTTAGAAAAAAAAAATCAACTTAAATCTTGTAAACAAAATAGATTCTATAAAACACGAAAGAAACCTTTAATATCTTAAACTCAGGTAGAAAGCAAATGTAAATTATAATTACATTACAATCATAGCACCATTTATGGCATGTTAATAGAATATAAACAAATTAAAACTCTGCAAGTTTATTTTCTACAAACGTACATGATTTCTCGAGTTCTCGACTTTTCTCGAGCTTGATTTCCCGGGAACAAAGCCCAACGATTTCCCGGGAATTCTCGGCTCGAGAATTCCCGGGAATGAACCCTAGTTCCTGTAGAAGGTAAAGCTATAGTTAAACGTTATATTAGTCTGACTGATACAAATACCTAAGAGGGTAAAAGACTTAAAACTTAAAATATATATCGGAGATGAAAATAACCTACTTAGAAATAAATATTTACAAATTATATAAATGTGCTAAGTAAACTACTGTCGCAAGGTAGAGTTCCCAAAAGACTGGCTGCATTTCCGCGTTGGATAGCGATACCCAAGAGGGTAAAACGTTTTCAAATGTCTGGGCCCGAAGTATCTACGAGTATATCTTACTAATATTATAAACGTGAAAGTTTGTAAGTATGGATGGATGGATGGATGGATAGATGGATGGATGGATGGATGGATGGATGTTTGTTACTCTTTCACGTAAAAACTACTGAATGGATTTTAATGAAACTTTACAATAATATAGCTTATACATCAGAATAACACATAGGCTACGAGTTATAAAGATATTATGTGAATTACAACAATATAAACAAGTCGAATTCAAAATTTCTAATTGTCAAATTTTCGGCCATATTACACTATAGACAACATAACGTTTCGCTGTCAGTTGCGTTTTGTTAAAGTAGGTTTTTTAAGGACGGGATAAAAATCTCAGGTATCCTATGTCCAACGTTCTTTTTGTTTTAAATATTTATAATGCGGAACAAAGTTCGCCGGGTCAGCTAGTTATTTATAATATATACTCGTAGATACTATAGAAGCGTATTATTATAATAATACGTGAAAAGTAAAGTACGTATTATTATAATAAGACAAAGACTTTGTAAGTACCCGTTTTTGCTAAATTTGCGCGGACGGAGGAATATGAAATTTAAGCTTATAGTAATACAAAATAAATTATTTGACTTAGACTTAGCCGCGCGCAAAAGTTAGTATTACATATTTATGGTTAGATTGAATTTAAAACTTTCATCATCATCATCATTTCAGCCAAAAGACGTCCACTGCTGGACATACGCCTCCCCCAAGGATCTCCACAAAGGCCGGTCCTGGGCCGCCCGCATCCACTGCTTTCCGGCGACCTTAACCAGGTCGTCGGTCCACCGTGTGGGAGGCCTACCAGCACTGCGCCTTCCGGAACGCGGTCGCCACTCGAGGACTTTTTTGCCCCATCGGGCGTCGGTCCTGCGAGCTATATGCCCTGCCCACTGCCACTTAAGTTTGGCAATCCGGTGGGCTATGTCGGTGACCCTGGTTTGCCTGCGTATCTCCTCATTTCTGATTCGATCTCGCAGGGAAACTCCGAGCATAGCCCTCTCCATTGCCCTTTGGGTGACTTTGAGCCTTCTGATGGAGCCCATAGCCCATAGCCCATAACTTTAATTTACTTAAATTAATTATGGTCGAATTTCAACCGCCCCGGGCGACAACTACTTTGTATTATTCCAGAACATAAAGAATAATTTAGAGGAGGTCGTCACACAGCGGACAGTCTGAAACACAATCGATCTACATCATGCAGCGTCTGTCTAGGGGTTGGATGAGCCGCCTTTGGATCACGGGGTACGGGTTCGATTCCGGGGTCGGGCAAGTGCCTTAGTGCAAAACAGAGGCACTTGCTCCGAGTCTGGGTGTTATTTGTGTCCATGAATTTCATGTTTGTAAACCGCCCCCGCGATACAGGTTATACCTATTATAGTGCAGGGGTTACGTTTTCAGCATCAGTTGTATGTTGGCAGTCCATCATTTGTAATGTCTTCACTGTTTCTGAGCACATTTAATGCAGTCGGTCTCATCTGCCTATCAGCAGTCTAGCGTCTATAGCAGTCGCAGTCAGTAGCATGTCTAACCAAATAGTCGCCGATTGCCAACAGGATGCGTCGCGAGGGGCAGACGACTATCGCTCCGTGCTAGCAATACCTACTAGCACGTCTACTGCTACTGCTACTGTCGGCCCTAACGAAAATGAGAGGCCAATGGCATGCCAGAATAGAGGAAGTCTTTTCAACATTAGAGCTCAGAGATAAATCGCATCTACCTTGAACAGATGAGTAGTTAATAACGTCGACAAAGTATGTTCATACTGAGTAGACAATTATAGAAATAAGTTGCATACAAACATCAATCAACCTTGGATGCCGGCGAGTTGGCATTGCCATCTGGCCGACAGCGGTCATTATGAATTTCACTGTTATGAAACCCTGCGTTTCTGAAACTAAGTATGTATTGCACAAACAGATGTTGCGTTGGAGCTTTGACACTGAACAGTCGTTATGGCCCAATTTCGGTTAACAGCTTAGTATTAATATAAATAATATTAAACTATTTCGACGTATCCTTAAAACAGTTGCGCGAAGTTGAGCTCGCGTTCTCGATGTATTATGCTGATTCCAGCAATGTTACATAGCTTTGCTAGAAGTTAACCTAATAAGGTCTCTTGCAGCGATAAATGTCAATCTTGTTTCTTGCCGGGGTCTTCTCTGTAGAGCTATACAAGAAGCACAGGCATTATATTAAAAACGACGATTTTAATCAATATACCACTTTAGCCAAATATTGTCCATGTAGCTTCAGTTTTCCACATTTAGTCAGGTATTGCAGTAGCCAGGATGAATTGTAGCATTATAAATTCAAGATACGTCAGATGGGCCAATAAATAGTTCCTTTAAATATTGGTACCTTGACCTTACTTTCGGTTTACGCATGATGAAACTTAAGTACTTGGATACAATTCTATAACGGCCAAGGTGATGTTTTCATCTTATTCTGAAGTTAATCGGTTTGTTTGCATTTGTGCAACCAAATTCAGTAAATTATATTGCAACGTGAATGATGCAATGAGCATGGGTTATTTGCAAAAATATTTTACGTATATTTCTTGTAACTTTTTTTTATTAACGAGGTCTCTGTATTTGTATTTGTCGCACCAAATCGACTCAAAAGATTTTGATGAGATGTCTCATCACTATCACTATCACTACATAGAATAAATTATAGTTGCTTTCGTCGGTCCGTCCCTATGTATGCTAATATCTTTAAAACTACGCAACGGATTTTGATGCTGTTTTTTTAATAGATAGAGTGATTATAGAGGAAGGTTTATATGTATAATATTGCAGAGAAATACTGATAAATTTAGATATTTATCATTGCACCCGTGCGAAGCCGGGGCGGGTCGCTAGTATCAAAATAAAATAAACACGTTCGAATTACAAACTCTTTTGATTGGTCGATTGGTCTGAAGCTACCAACGCCGTTCATCATTATCACTACATCATCACTATCACTATCACTACATATTATAAAACAAAGTCGCTGTCGTCTGTCCGTATGCTTAAATCTTTAAAAATACGCAACGGATTTTGAAGCGGTTTTTTTAATAGATAGAGTCATTCAAGAGGAAGGTTTAAATGTATAATGCATGCATAATATTGTAGTGGAACACTGATAAATTTAGATGTTCATTATTGCCCCCGTGCGAAGCCGGGGCGGGTCGGTAGTATTACATAAAGTAGTATAAAAAAAAGAATCCGGCCACTTGAAAGGCTCCTTCATTTTTAAAACGGGATAAAAATAAATACTTTCAAGAAATGGTCAGAATGTCTGTAGATGCTTTTTTTGAACTGATATTATTTTGATATTTCATAAAAAAAATACGTAACTGGAAAAGATTAGGATTGCCAAAGGTAATAAGTAGTGAGCAGGGTACATAGCTTGCACGACTGACGGCCATTATCGGACAAAAAGTCTTCGAGTGCCAACCGCGAACCGGAAAGCGCAGTGCTGGTAGGCCTCCCATACGGTGGACCAACGACCTGGTTACGGTCGCCAGAAAACGATGCATGCGAGGGGCCTATATGTATATGTCCACTGACACATATGACTTATTTAGGCTTTTTTCTTTCTTTAGTGATGAAGACGACTGTTGTCCGTGTGGTGATGGATTTAGAAAATAGTTTCAACCCCCCCCCCCCCCCCATTCCTTTCTGTGGGTATCGTAAGAGTCACAAAACGAAATGATAAGGTAGATAACCCAGCCACAAGAGAAGGAAAACTTGATACGAAACTCTGTGTCAACCCGTCTGGCCAGCGCGTGGCGCGGTAGGCTAATTTAATTACCCTCTATGTAATTGGTGGAGGCCCGACTCGGCAGTGGGTCGTTTATGGGCTGAATAGTACTAGTAGTGTATGAAGACGATTGTGTAAATTCATATTTGTAAGGAAAACCCTAAACAACTAAAATTGCTGGTGACCTTGAAACGGCTGAACGGATTTTCATAAAACATGTTTAAGAATACCTATTTATAGAATAACTAGCGATCCGCCCCGGCTTCGCACGGGTGCAATTATGAACATCTGAATTTATCAGTGTTTCTCTACAATGTTATTGCATGTATTATACATAATATCTGGTTGACCGAGCTTTGCTCGGTATTTTTTTTTTTTTTTATTTTTTTTTTTTTGGAAATTATATTTAAGTACGAATTACGCAAATACTCATTGACTTCGTGTTACTTAACAACGCCATCTGCTGTTGTGCTCAGAAAAAAGTAGTATTATTATTCGCCAATAGATGTCAGGAATTAAGTCTAACCTCAAAGCAAACACTCATTGACTTCGTGTTACTTAACAACGCCATCTCCTGTTGTGCTCACAAAAAGTAGTATTATTATTCGCCAATAGATGTCAGGATTCCTAGCTAGATCGATTTATCGCCCCCGAAACCCGAATAAAATGACATTTTCTTAAAATGATTCCTAGCTAGATCGATTTATCGCCCCCGAAAATCGACTGCTGCGCAGCATGTCGCGGGTTCGATCCCCGCACGGAAGAAATATTTGTACCACCTACAAGTATTTGATTCGGGTCTGGGTGTTTTCTATCTATAATATGTATGTATTTACAAAAAAAAATGTATTTAAGTAGTTTATCATCCATCTCGTTACCATAACACAAGCATTAAGTTGCTTAGCTTGGGACGAGATGGCGTTGTGTGAAATGTCCAAGGATATTTATTATTATTATTAAAAAAACACATAGGGACGGCCGACGGACAGACGACAGCGACTTTGTTTTATACTATGTAATGTAATGATGATGATAATGATATAATAAATATGTAATGAAGATATAGAAATATAAGATATAGACATACTATGTAGTGATAGTGAAGCAATTTAAGGTGAATGTTCCAGGGTAGCCCGCGGAATTCAAATTTTCTTACGTTTTTTGCAACCCTGGGGGCGCGGGCTACCCTGGAACATTCACCTTAACACACTACTCTGTATAGAGGCATTTGGAATAGATGTGATATTAATAGGTGTCTACCTTATCCAACAAAAGAAGAATAATGACTGTTTTTATTTTTTACTAGCGGCCCGTCCCGGCTTCGCACGAAGCAAAGTTACCCGCGTTAACTGTCGTATCGCGGGTGACGCCGCGGGGCGAAGCTAGTCTAATTAAAGTAGCCTAAGTTACTCCTTTTATCATCAGCTACCTATCAGTGAAAGTCCCGTCAAAATCGGTCCAGCCGATCCAGAGATTAGCAGAAACAAACTGACAGACAAATGTTATTTTGGTCTATGTACTGTGTATAAATACTTACGCATTTAGTAAAAAGTAAGTTATTCATTATTACAAACAGACACTCCAATATTATTTATTTGTATAGATGTATAGATTAAAATGACTGATAAAACATTTTACTGTTATCACCAAAGGAGTTGTCTAATTCGGATATGAGTCACCAAAACAGCGCCGGCGCAAAAAAAGTGTGACTAATTGGACGGCATTTTATCGTAAGTCACAGGAGTCGGAAACTAACGGGTATCTCTGACGTGTCAGACCCTCACTCCGAGTTCATGACTCAAGCAGAGGTTTAATGAAAAACATGCATGACTAACCTTATCCTACTCAGTCCGTAGATGACCCACTACTGAGTCAGGCCTCCTCCAGTTACGTGGAGGGTAATTACTATGCAACGCTGGCCAGACGGACTGGTACAGAGTTTCATATCAACCTTCTCTTGTGGCTATGTTTTCGGCCTTGTCGTTACCTTGTGTCGGCTATTACCACACCCCCAGGATGGAATGAGGCAGTGACACTATGTATTCAAAATTCCTGCAATGTTGTAATTTTACGAAAATATTTTAATTTAATGTAAATAATGGAAATATTTTCGAATAGAAATAAAAACAGTTAATGTTTAATTATTCAGGGTTTCCAATTTAGGGGCTTTCCCCCAAATGTAGGGCTTAAATAAATTTGCCATTTTACGACCGTCTTTCATCTTGTTCGGGATATTTTGCCTTACCTTTTTATCTATGCTATAATATTAACATTATCTTCAAAACGACTGGAGTGACTTCAAAAATTATTTCACCCATAAAAATAATACATTATCCCGAGTACCATATGCGAAGCCGAGAGAGCACAGTCCTGAAACTCACGAGTGCAAGGTCACTCAAGCTAGTTATTGTATTATAAACTAAACAAATAGAGGCTTTCACATATTGAGTGGATTTTTGTCAAACTGTATTCGGGAGAATTATGTTCGAGTGATGGTAACACTGTAACTATTTTAATAACCAAGTCCGAAAAAATTACGGAATACCTGGAGACCTTGAAACTACCGAGCTGATTTTCATAAAACGTGTTTAGGAGCCACGGCTAGAAAACCGGATTTCGCTTAAAAACCGTATCATGTTCGATACCTTTATTTTCGAACTAACTACGATGCCAGAGACACATGTCTCTTAAAACTAGACTAATTAGAAAAAAGTATTTGTTTTGTTTATTTCTTACTAGGGGCTGTCCATTAATCACGTGAGGTTCGAAAGGGGGGAGGGGTTCGGCAAAAATCACAAAATATCACGAGAGGGGTTTAGTAAGTTAACAGGTGTATTATTTTTTTCGTCAAACGCGTGATTTCTAAACTGAAAAGCGGCGTGTAGTGTAAACCTTTGCGTGTAAGATTCTTTGTGGGTACTAAAAAATACACGTGATTTTTAATGGGGGGTGGGGGTAGTCTTAAACCTCACCACGTATCACCAAGGGGGAAGGAGGGGTTAAAAAAACATCACGTGATTAATGGACAGCCCCCTACTCTACGGTATGGAAACAGAAGATCGCTGTGTAAATGTTGGCGATGATGAGCGGTCGCCAAATATAAGAAACCTTTTGTTAGTGTCTTCTTATTTTGTTTTTAGAAGAAGAAAGCTGTCATGTTTATATTGTAGTTCTATATTTTTGGTGTTATTATATTTTTATTTTTTACAGGAATAAGGGGCGAACATGCCACGGTAAGTCATTTCACGATTTTATTTTCTTCTTCACTGCCGAGAAGAAATCAGGCAGCCTTTTATAGAGTACTGTAAAACTGATGTTTACGAGTACAGCGAAGTTTCTTATTGGAAATGTGAAAGAAACCTATGAAGGCGAAGCCACGCGCAAAATTAGGTAATAAAGGAGTCACCATTTCTCAAGGATATCGTTCAAAAACTAGTTTAGTTTAGCAATGCATTTTATTATTTTAACCTTAATCAAGGTCCAAATTAACCAATTACATTTAAGGTTGTAACATAAATATATGAACCAGAATCGATCACTAGGTACGATAAAATTATTACGAAAATATTGCATTCACACATTTTCTAATGTCAAGGAGCTTTAGTGATAAAAGGCTATTTGTAAAATTTTATGTGCCAGATATTCAAAAAGTTAATGTGAATCGAATTTTATGTGTAAATAATACCATTTTTTTTTACGTGGGAACGCCACATTGATCTGGACTAGCCATGTTATGTGGGTTGCCAGGGCACGAGGACATGGTAGTTATGCTCTGACGTACCCTCTAACCCCCACACATCCATTCCTTGGCTCCCTCGCTCCAGGGCTACGGGTTTTACTCCAGCTGGGGGACTATGCTTCGCAACTCGATAACTACTACCCAGCCCTTAAATTACCCACTGTTGAGTCGGGCGTCTGGCGTTGAACTGGAGGACAGTTACATGGAGGGTACATAATTAACCTACTGTGCCACGCTGGCTAGACGGGTTGGCCTTGACATTTCCTTTTGTCGGCTCTTACAACACCCTTAGGGAGGAATGGACTGGTGATACTATGTATCCTAAATCTGTCATCACACTGACCACATCGCACAACTCGATATGCGGAACCCCAAATGCTCCGAGACCCTGGAGGCAGTAAGGGATATATTGGAATTTTGGTGGGTTGTCCTGAAAGGCTTTTCTGGATCCCTTTGTCTGTAGCGTCGTAGCTTCTGATGGACTGATGAACCATCGGAAGACGCAACCAAAATAAAAGTCAGACAATGTAGCCACAAGGGAAAGAAAACTCAAAGAAACCCTGACAGAGCTCTTAAGACCTTACTCTAACGCAGGAACACAATACCACCCAAGGATGAATTTTATGCTGTGGTATTCGGTGGAGATCCTTCTCCAGTCAGTTTTGCGTTTGCCTGACTCATTTTGCCAGCTTCCACATCACTTATTTCAAGGTTTCTGCCAAACGTATATGGGTCTAATGAGGAATCAATAACTATTGAAAAAAAAAATGACGACATAAAAAAAATACCACCGAAGAAATTAGTTCCTTTTTGAAGTCAGTTGAAATAAGACGCATTCGTCATCGCTCTGAATAAACGTAGAAGGGATTTTATTTGAATCACCTGTCAACTGAATACAGATAATAGATATCAACTCATAATGAACGGATCTATGACTCATTGTTTAATGTTCAACAAATATGAGTAAGGTTAACGTTACCATATGACATATTTTACGCGGGTTTTACTAAGCAATTAATTAATGATAAAACAAATTTCCTGCATGGGAACTCCCGACTGCTTACAGATAAGTATTCCGAATCTAAAGGAATTACCCGTGCACAGAGATATAATTAATACTATACATAACTTTGTTACTCTCTATTTATTTATATATATTTTTGGTTTTTTTTTGCACATACTTTAAGAGTTATGTACAAAGGCGGACTATGCCTTATTTCTACCAGTTTACCTTAGGGTGGTGCAGAAACGGAGCGTGGTAGGTACACTACTACATTGACTAAGATATATCATACATATACGTACGTAATATATACTTTATTAAGACATACATACCTAAATACATACGACTGGAGGACGCCCGGCTCGGCAGTGGGTCTATGGGATAAGTAGTAGTATTATAACTTAGTTCCTAGGCCATGTGGTGACGGATTTCAAATATATAGGTATTGTGTCACCAACCCATTCCATCCTGAGGGTGTCGTAAGAGTCGACAAAAGGAAATGACAATGCTGAACAAGACTGCCTCGTTGGTCTAGGGGTTAGATGTGCTGACTTTGGATCAACGAGTCCCGGGTTCGATTCCGGGGTCGGGCAAGTGTCTTTGTCTAAGCCAGAGGCACTTGCTCCGAGTCTGGGTGTCATTTGTGTTCGTGAATTTCATGTTTGTAAACTGCCCCCGCGATACAGGCTATACAGAAACATGAGATTTCCAACGAAATAAAAAAATCCTACCACCCTGGATATTAATAACTTATTTAGCATGCCTGTCTGGGAATAAGAATACATATTACGCAAAAGCCGACCTTTCCATGCTGACGCCAGAGCGGCTGTTAAGTCGTTTTGAAGTTCATGGCTCTTGAACTTTAGGGATAATCGTCATTATCTTTTTAAAAAGAAAATTCGTGTTTTGATGTAATAGATTTTCTTGGAAATTAATAATGTGAATAATTAAAAATTATGCATTTATTATACATATAAACGTTCCTCTTGAATCACTCTATTAAAAAAAACCGCTTCAAAATCCGGTGCGTAGTTTTAAAGATTTAAGGGATACATAGGGACGGACAGACGACAGCGACTTTGTTTTATACTATGTAGTGATGATAACTCAACCGGCGCGGCGCTTTGCTCGCGCTCGCACAAATTATAAACAATAATTAAGATATAAATACTGGTACTAGAGAAACGCTAATAAATATGTTTTTTATTTCATTTCTGTATATGGTAAAAAATACACTAATTTGTAGAAAGAAACTTCATGGAACAGGGCCTAGCCAAAAAAAGTTTATTGTTTTTTTATGAAGCTTACAATGCAAAATAAACTATAATAGGCGCGCGAGTTCTGAAATGCTGTAATGCTGTGTTTGTAAAACCTAATTAGTTATAGGTAGTAATGTCGATAATAACTACCGATTTATTCAACAGCTGTCAATTTGGTTTATTGTAATCTAAGGTAATTTGCAAATAATGTAATAAAAGAAATGTGCTAAGTAATTACTTATTTAGGCTCCGATGAACATGAACTCACGCACCTATAATACATATTCTTCGACGAAAGAGGCCTTCGAGTTTTTTCTGTCTACGGCATAATTTATCCTGAATGGATGAACTTTTAGTTTTACGATTTGATTCGCTTTTGGTCGGGAAAGTGTCATAAATTAAAGTCACCTTGGAATTGCGCCCATATAAGTTAATGGACAATTTTAGTTTGATCTCAAATGTATGCAAAAATGTTGCAAACTGCATTTGGTAACTTTAAAAGCTGTGCTGTACTTGTCAAGGGCAACCGGTGGACCTACATTAGGCATTAGGTACACGGTAAATGCCGTTACTAGTAAAGGGCTTAGCCCTAAATCTTCATTATATTTAAACTTGGGGTTTTAGAACCAATAAATTAATATTTTAACTTATATTTTGTTTCTTTTTCTAATTACGAAAATTGCATGGACGTGTATCAAATTTCCCACGTTTATAGATTAAATAGATATGGCTAATTTATATATGGTCTATGCTATTTTTTTTTATAAATGCTCAAAATTTAATTTAAGTAGGTATGTTTGTTTGTATGTTTAAGACACGCATACGAATTTATACTCTTTTGTTTATTTTTAAAGTACGTGGTCAAATTAAGAATATAAATATATTTATAGAACTATTATTTAAGGTCGATTTACGACCACTAGTTTTATAAAATCTTTAAAAAATACCTCTGACCTTGTCATTGGACAGCCAACCGAAAGGGACAGCAATTCAATAGTACAGGTTTTAGTTATTAAAGGATTATTAAAATATACCGAATATATCGGTCGTTAATACTAGGTAGCTCTTTTTATCCCGACTTCTGCATACACCCTTCTGCATTCTATTTATTAACTATCTAATGTAAAAAGAGACGGGCTTTGACCTATAGGTCCTTGCTACCGGGTCATAACATAAAAAAAATGAAACGAGCTTTTCTTGTTGAGCGCGGTAATCTCAGAAACTTGTGGGCTGATTTCAAGAACTCCTTTTGAATTGAATTAGATAGTCCGTTTATTGATTAGGACTAGTTTTTCTAATTTCTACTCATTCCATTTACATCTTTTTCAGTAATCCGTTTTATTAAAATTTTGTGTGTTTATAAAATTATTTAATATACAATAACAAAATTAACATAGAATTGGTCACTTTATTCAACAAAATTTAAATTTCTTCTATTTTTTTAATCCAAATTATAAACTATTGAGTCATTAATAAAACAATAATGGAAACACTAAACATGTGATAACATCTCGTGTATGTCATAAATCTAGATTAAGTAATATAAAAAAAACTCGACAGTGGGTCTTTGGAAGGAAGTCTTTGGTTTTCGCGATTATTACACAGGTAAAATACACGCGACAAATCCGTTAAAAAGTATGCATTTATTTTCAGTTGGTATTTAGATCTCTGAAACTTATGCGCACAAATCATCTACATATTTTTTTTATTACAGATAAAGCCTTGGAAAAGGTTTATCCTTCTACTTTACTACTTTACCTACTTTTCACGGAAATATGACGTCAAGTAACGAAATAGAAAATGAAGGCGATAATGACTTATATGTCTTAAATTATTAGTTGCTGTGCTGTCATAAGAAGCGTCTAAAAGAACGCAAGAGGCAGATCACCTAGCCGCAAGAGAAGTAAACTTGATGCAAACCCTGTGCCAGCGTTGCATTGGAGGACTAACTCACTAATGGGTCATTTATGGGCTGAAACGATGATAAATCTACATACGTCCTACAATACAACAAAGGCAATTCGAATATCATACCTAAATGATACTTATATAGTTTAGGTATTAGTGATGAATTATGGTGAACCCACACTTGCGCCTAACGCGTCGAACAATACGAATTTTAGATTTCTTTATCTGGAATCCGATAAAACCTCGTATTCCCTCGGACTCGAATCGTTAGAATCTGGAAGATCCAAAAACCCTAGACGTATTCAGATTCGGCGACGGTGATTCAGACTCGCACAAGATTTGAGCAATGTGCTCACATTGTAACAGAGACAGAGACTATATGTTATTGTTTTAAAAAAAGAACCGGTCTCTTCGGTGCGGTCGATTCTTTCAGTGCGGAAAAGCGTGTAGGGTTCTCTTCTCAGCTTCGACTCGTTCGGCTCGGACAAGTGTGTTTTCACCTTAAGGATCCAATTAAAGACTATAAATAAATTAAATGTTATAGACGCATTAAATAACAGTGTAAGACAATCTATCTTTACCTCTACGTCATTACAAGTACAGTATTGTTAACGAAACCCCTGTACTAGCTGTAACCTAGTTGGTTGTTTTCATACATGCAATTTACAGGAAATTATATTAAAATAAAAGTCATTCATAACGTATACGACATGCTCGATTACCTACCTCTATAATAAAAAAAAGATAAAGGTACTTTATTTAAATTTCCTAGCGAACTAAAAACGTGCTATTGTACGAAACGAAAGTATGGCGCAAGATAATTTAGGAATCCCTATGACTCTACGCTTTTATCTGATACTCAAATGGAAACATTTCCTCAACGGGAAACCCAATACAGATCCAGTTCGTAGTGTTGCCCAAATTCAGTCTTGGTCTTGCAGTCTTGGTCTTGTTCTTGCGTTTTTGCAAGACCAAGACCAAGAACAAGACCGCGTATTTTTAGCAAGACCAAGACCAAGACTGACCGTGCAAGACTTGAGCAAGAACAAGACATAGCCTGCAAGACTCTTGGGTCTTGCAGCTAGGACTTAGCGCTATTTCACTGAGTAGTTAGGTGTAACAGTTCGGTGTATAGGTAGGTACGCTTAGGAATTCTATGAGACGCAAAAAACTGTATCAAAGAATATGAAAAACTGGACCTATGCGCATTACGACTAATACCATAAACATAGCGAATAAAAAAATATCTATTAAAATCAAACTGAGTGCATGCATAGTTATGTTTTAACCATCGGCACTTTGATAATGCGGCATCAAAGGTTTTGTACTTACTTCTCAACGAAATTTGCCGCTTTTCGGAAGTACATGGTTATGATACACGCGCCGGCGGCTTCTTTTTAAATCTAAAACAATCGTTGCCGCCACGCCAAATCATAACATTTGACACTATTTGATTGCCGCCATAGGGCGTAGGTATACTCATGCAAAATAATTTCCTAGTAGAGTACCTACAGGTGTTCCAAAGAATAAATAAGTTTCAGAGTGCTTAGAATGAAAATGAATACATTATACTGATCACGCAAGTAGTATTATGATTAGGATAAAATGGTAAGGATAGGTAGTAGATGTCATATTAATTCATTCTAGTAAGTATATATTATAATATTGATTACTTATATGGAATGAAATGAAAAGAAATTTAACTGATTTAATTCTGATTTAATGTTTATTATTATTATATTATTAATTAGAAATTGAGATATGTTACAATAACGTTACACTTTAATAAATAGTAATAGACTATTAGGTAATTGCAAGACTTGCAAGACTCTTGCTGCAAGACCAAGACCAAGACCAAGACAGGGAGCGCAAGACCAAGACCAAGACCAAGACCAGGTGTATTGTCGCAAGACCAAGACCAAGACCAAGACCAGGTGTATTGGCGCAAGACCAAGACCAAGACTGGCTAAGTCTCGTCTTGTTCTTGCATTTGGGCAACACTACCAGTTCGACGCGTGACTTGACCCGAACATGATTTTGTGCAAATCCTCTCGAAGAGACTGAATTTGGATACATACTCGTTCCTTACTATGGCACTAGGTACTTACTAATCCAGCGTCGCGCAACATGAATGACTGTGTGATGTGATGTGACTGTGTGAAGCCTATTGGCTTTTAATTTTGCTAAAATGCATCTAAGAACTAAGTATCAATAGAAAACGCCTTTTGAAAAATAATAGGTAGCTGATTTAAAATGAGTCCTTTTGTTTAGGATCTAAGATGCCACAACAATACACAGACATCCAATTTTAAACAAACAGCTCCCCCTCCCCCTTGTAATAATAGATGTGCGTTTTATTAAGTAGAAATTTTCACAAGTTAAAACCGTAAAAGAAGGAAAACTTGATAAGAAATCCTGTGCCAACCCGTCTGGCCAGCGTGGCCCTTTAGGCTAATGACACTTCCTGTGACGGAGGAGGCCCGGCTCAGCAGTTGGTTATAAAACTTCCCCACAGCACGCTGGGAAATAACCGTCGTGGGTATGCGAGAGCCGGTGCCCGATAGGGCATTTCCTTGAATTGCCTGCTCCATCTTAGACCCTGGCGTTGCTTTCCAACACGCAAGCCTAGGGCCAAAAGCATTCAAGTCACTGATAAAAAAAAATGGGCCGAGTATTAATAGTACCTACTAATAGCCTAGTGTATTCGTTGGTCTAGTGGTCAGATGTGCCGCCTTTGGATCAACGGGTCCCGGGTTCGATTCCGGGTTCGGACAAGTGTCTTTGTCTAAACCAGAGGCACTGGCTCGGAGTCTGGGTGTCATTTCTATCTATAATATGTATGTATTTACAAAAAATATATATATATAAGTAGTTTATCATCCATCTCGTTACCATAACACAAGCATTAAGTTGCTTAGCTTGGGACGAGATGGCGTTGTGTGAAATGTCCAAGGATATTTATTTATTTATTATAATAAATTTGGGCCCTATAATATATTAAGCAACCACAAACATTACGTCATTAACTTAGCACGAGCCAAAGTTGCAGAATGCGGTAACTGCTGAACTGACTTTTCTAATGACAAGCGCTGTCAGAAATCCTATCCTACTAATATTATAAACGTGAAAGTTTGTAAGTATGTATGGATGGATGGATGGATGGATGGATGGATGTTTGTTACTCTTTCACGTAAAAACGACTGAATGGATTTTAATGAAACTTTATAATAATATAGCTTATACATCAGAATAACACATAGGCTACAATTTATAAATATATTGTGTGTAAATTTATAGCGATATTAAGCTAAATTTTAATTTCTAATTGTCAAATTTTCAGCCATATTTAAATATAGACAACATAAAGTTTCGCTGTTAGTTGCGCTTTGTTATACCACGTAGGTATTATATCACATTCTACGGGAACGGGATAAAAATCTTAGGTATCCTATGTCCGACTTTCTTTTAAATATATAGATGTTGGATAATTCACAAAATCATACTTAATGTTATAAACCTGAAAGTGTAAATGTGTGTAATCCCGTTCCGTGATATAAAACATAGTTTATCAAAATGCAACTGCTGGAATAACAAAACTTCACCGACAGCTAAACGATACGTTGTCTATAGTTTGACAAATTTGACAATTAGAAATTTTGAAGTTGACCGGTTGATGTATTTCTTTCGAGTAAATATTAGCTTATTGTGCCGAATAATGAAGAAGAACTAAATAATGCACGTGAAGATCACCGCATTAGTATGGCTTGAATCCGTGCTTCTTAATCACAAGAGCAAATCGAGGCAGCCCGTGAAACGGATCTGTTGGGAATGCAAAATCGTCGAGCAAATTTAAGAGATCAACAACTAGATAATTTTCGAGACACAAGAATAAATTTATAAAGTAGGTACTACATAATTTGGATCGAGCAACGTTTCGATACGGTGGCAGCACTAATTACTGCTTGCATACTTGCGTCCGCATTGGACCTATAGATGCCATGTAATATTACAAAACACTCCTCAGCGGCTAAAGTTTTATCAAAATGGAAAATCGTCATCTGGGACGAATGTACAATAGCGTATACACGTGAATTGGAAGCACTTATCCGATCCGACCGAACACCTACGCAAGGACTCGAGATGTTTTGGAGGCGCAATGATTTTACTGTCTGGCTATTTCTGCCAAACACTGCCTCTAATTCCAAGATCGACTGCTGCCGCCGAAATAAGCGCTTGCCTCAAATCATCGAAATATGTGGATTGATTTTATTTCCTCAGAATTTCTGTTCATCAAAGGACGAACTCACAAACACAAAAATAATGAATGGTTGACTAAGCGAGCTGTTTTGGCGGCTGAGAATAAATATGTAGATGACATAAAGTTTCAAATTACAAATTCAGAATGAAATCGTTGGTACACTGCATTAATTCAAATATAATGACTGTGTAAAAAAAGAGAAAAATATATAAACCAAAACCACCAAACCTGTGCAACGGAACGCGTTTGGTGGTAAGTGAATTGATGAACAATGGAATATACTCAAAGTAAAGTTGGAAGGTGAGGAAATTCTCATCCGAGGATCCCGACGATATCAACTGATATACCGTTTTAGTTTTAATGATTTCCGATCCGTCGTGCATTCGCCGTGACCATTAATAAATCACAGGGCCAATCCTGGAAAGTTTGTGGCCTAAATCTAGAAAATTCATGTATTTCCCAAGATCAATTATATGTGGCATGTTCCGGGTCAGAAGACCATCTGCGTTATTTGTTCATGCGCCTGATAATAAACCGAAAAATGTCGTCTGTCACAAGGTGATTCACTGAAAAGTGCAGTTACTAAAATAGATGGCCAATAAAGTATAATTAAAATCATAGATGTTTTATTTATATTTATCCTGATAAATAATTGAAGTTAATAAAATAAAATATCTGCTCATTTATTGCCTTTAAGGCGAAACAAAGTTCGCCGGGTCAGCTAGTAACTTATAAACCTTCCTCTTGAATCACTCTATCTATCTATTAAAAAACCCGCTTCAAAATCCGTTGTGTAGTTTTAAAGATTTAAGCATACATAGGGACGGACAGACGACAACGACTTTGTTTTGTAATATGTAGTGATTCAGAACCAAATTTTATTGTACACTTAAATTGTAATGAGATGTAACCACATCAAGAGTTAATTAAGGAAAAGCCGAAATACGATTATAACCTTAATCGTGCTAGCGAATTTAGCAAGTAATAGACAAATATCTGTGTGATGACGTGTAGAATACGTGTCGCCTCCCTATCCATCCCGAGAGTGTCGTAAGAGCTGACAAAAGCAAATTTCAAGGCCGAAAGCCTAGCAAGTGAAGGAAAACTTGAAACGAAACCCTGTACCAACCCGTCTGGCCCCAGTACCCTCCATGTAATTTCCCTTACCACACGGAAAAAGTGTGACTTATTAATTCGAGACCTCGTCATTTTGATCCCAGGATCATAAATATCCATGAATATGACTCCTATCCGTATGTTGACATTTCGCAATTACACTTACTTCCTTAAACCTCGTTTACGTACGTATGGTAAGGTCACACACACTTATGGACGATTGTATTGTAAAATATTACGTTTTTGTGTAGGTCTTGACATATTCGATCATACGGTGACGTCAAACATAAATAAATATCCTTGGACATTTCACACAACGCCATCTCGTCCCAAGCTAAGCAACTTAATGCTTGTGTTATGGTAACGAGATGGATGATAAACTACTTACTTATATACATTTTTTTTTGTAAGTACATACATATTATAGATAGAAATGACACCCAGACTCCGAGCCAGTGCCTCTGGTTTAGACAAAGACACTTGCCCAACCCCGGAATCGAACCCGGGACCCATTGATCCAAAGGCGGCACATCTAACCACGAGACCAACGAGGCAAAATCACATAACTGGTATGTATAACTAGACAAGAGGATCTTGAAAATGTTGTCACCACAACATATTTCATATTTCAATATTATTTCATATTTTATACCAAACTAGTTACTTTTTCAAAGGCCGACATTCATCATCATTTCAGCCAAAAGACGTCCACTGCTGGAGATAGGCCTCCCCCAAGGATTTCCACAAAGGCCGGTCCTGGGCTGCCCGCATTCATCGGTTACCGGCGACCTTAACCAGGTAATCGGTCCAAGGCGTGGGAGGCTTACCAGCACTGCGCTATTCGGAACGCGATCGCCACTCGAGGACTTTTCTGCCCCATCGGGCGTCGGTCCTGTGAGCGATGTGCCCACTGCTACTAAATTAAATACTTTTAACGGATTTACTGCGTATATTTTACACAATTTAATTCCCTTCGAAAGATTTATTGATAACGTTCCCTGTGCACGCAGAAAATCACGCCGTAAACCCGTTAAAAGGTGTTAATTTCAATGTGTAATAATCGCTAAAACCTAAGATATCAAAAATAAAACATAGGTAAAATTCATATCATACTTAAAATGATTACTTACGACAAATTGATTTAACCGACTTTAAAAGGAGAAGAAAGAAGAAGAACTAGTTCGTTTGACAGCCTTTAGGACAATGAGTATTATAGAGGGACATGCTCGAAGCTTCCATTAGACCCAACTGCACTCCTTTACTGCCTCCTGTTGAGGTTTCGCGTGAGCAAGCCCCGCGAACATTTACAAACGTGAACATTTACAACCCCATGACATGGTGAGGGTGTCGCAAGTGCCGAAAAAAGGAGGTCGTAGCTATTGTCGACTCTTACGACACTCTTGGGATTTAATGGGGTGGTGACACAATGTATTCTAAATCCGTTACCACACGGAAAAACTTTGTAAGTAGCCGGAATGACTGTATTAGTCAGTGTAGGCGTAATTTTGCTTGACAGAACATACGGGTCTTACCTAGAACTTTGTTAGCGTGTACACAAGGCAAACGAGATGATTACATAAATACATTTAACAATTTGTTATTATTTATTTAACATGATAAATGAACCTCGAAAAGGAGTTACGAGGCAAAGCCAAGGTATCGCAAGGTTTTGCTAAAGCATTTAAACTTTTCATAGGTCGACGTGGTGACCGTTTTTTTCAAGCCCCTGCACTTAGTATGACTAAAATACGATGCGGGGAATCCCCTATTTGATATGAAACCACTACCTACTATGTACCTACTATAAAATGAGGTCAATTGAAAGAAATTTCTTAACTATGAAGATATACTTAGTTTATATAAATGTTTTTCCGTGTGTTGACGGATTTGGAATAACAATGTCACCAACTCATACCATCCTAAAGGTAAGAGGCGACAAAAGGTAAAAAAGAGAAGGAAAACTTGACACTAAACCTGTGCCGTCTTGCGATAATTTCTTGATATTAGCGATGGTATACATAAGTATCTATGATACCTCGTCAGGGATAGTGCAAATACCCCGAACTAGCATTGGATAATTCCGCGTATCTGATAAATGTTGCCAATTTGAAATGTCGCGAGAAATGCACGTAAGATCCTATTTTAATAATACTTTTAATATATTTCTACTGTTAAAATTACAAAGAACACATAAACTATATAATACCCTCTTTGTAAAAAATATGTCAATAGCCGTTGACATAACCAAAAAATATAAACTTATAACCATCTCCTACACACCTACAAGGTGTGCAGATACACTTTAAGTATGGTAGATTCGCAGATTTGCACTACTAACCCCTACGAACTGTTACTTTAACCCTAATAATTTAAACTTCAATTTTGAAGGAGGAAATCGAAACGGAATTTCTTTACTCGGAAATTATAGTGATGCAGTTTTCCTCCATTAATTATAAATAAAATTATGTTCCTTAACCTAAGAATTACTCAGCATTTGCCATGAGCCATCGTAACAATGCTTACTAAACTTTACTACGAATAACTTGCGGATAAAACTACGTTTATGTTGAAAGTAACATTTAATAATTTAACTCTTATATGTAAAACCAAGATGGGTTTTGATGGGTCCACCCTTCTTAGCCTATAAAAGGTTTACTAACCTCAGAATGAATGTAGCTAAATGAGTCTACTATGGAGGATTGGCACAGGGTTTCATATCGAGATTACTTCTCTTTTGACTAGGTTTTCTGTTTTCTTCCTTTTTCTTCCTACAGGTGAGTAATTTGAGCCCTGATATGATAAAAGTACGGCATTTATTGATGAATTGACTTATTAGGCACATTGCAACTTCGACTTATGAGTTAATATGAAGAAAGTATCAAAGCATTTATTGATGGAAAAAAAATGTTAATATTTAACTATTAAAATAAAAAACGACGCCTTTGTCCTTGTTTTAACTTGCATTGGAGGCTGTCAACAAACATGTAATTCACGAACATGAATGAAACCTAAACCTAGAGTATGTGTCGCTGGTTGACACAAAGACCGTCCCGGAATGGACCCGTGATCCAAAAGCGGTACACCCAACCCCTAGACTATTTCTACTTCCTGCCCAGGTCCTAAAACATTTGGGGTCAGCACAGCCACCTCTTGCATTCTTTTCCGTCAGCAGTCATCGCTTCATCCGCCCTCTTTTCATACGTCTCTATATCTATATCTGTCTATCTATCTATAAAGCATCTCTCACGAAATCTATCCATCTTTGGTCTCCTTTTAAAGACCTTCCCCACGCGCCTCGATCAGTAAAGACCTTTACTAAACCAAAAATACCAAGAAAACAGCAGAGACGGTTAAGTTCCAAAAACTTAAAGATTCATGTCGAGTCGTATGTGTTACAAGGACTGCAACACATAACTGAAGAACATCGCTCTCGGTTAAAAATTTAGCTGAATCTCAATGACGTTGCAATAAGCGTACTTAATAGGTAAAATTATTGCTCCATCGCAATCATTAAAGTACCTAAACTCATTCTGGGATCAAAACAAATGCTAGAAATCCACTTGGGGAAGTATAGCGTTTAGTTTTTTTTTAACCCACAATTTGCGTGCTCTGGGAATATGTCGTTTTGCTTGGTGGTAGGATCGAATGGACCGCCCGGCTAGCTACCATCTAAAGCGCCAAGCAGTTTTACTGTATTCCGTCGTGTGTATGTGGGAGCCGGTGCCCGACAGGGCATTTCCTTAAACTGCCTGCCCCATCTTAGACTTCCTAACCCCATCTTAACTGCCTGCCCCTGCCGTTGCTTTCCATCACGCAAGCCTAATAATTGACGAAAAAAAACTTGTTCACTGATACTTATTCCTTTGAGTATTCATCCATGTAACATGCACTAGAGGTCTTTGTAAGGCGTCTTAATGTAAACTTAGGTATATTTGATGAAAATTTTCCGAAAGTTCGAAAACCACATCACATTTTTCTACTTACGTAAGAGGCTTCCATTTTATTTATTTTAACTAAACGTAACAAGTTATGTAAATAGGATTTTTTCCATGAAGATCACCTAACCGGTCATACTGTTCTGATTACGTGTTGAATTTCATCCCCTAATGTTGACGTCATTGGTTAGTTAATATTTTTGTTTAATTTGTAATTGTGGCGCAATGTGATTGGTCACCGCGCCCTCTGCTTTGTTACAAGGAGTTCGTGGAAACTGACTATACGTATTAGCAAATATGACTAGAACTCTACGGTCAAGAATACATCAGCATACAGACAGAGCATACATGAAAATTAGAAAATAGTTAGTCTCTATTACAATTGTATCATATTCCTCGCTTTTTGTCCTGATTTGGCTAAACTCCAGTATTTACGTGGATTGATTGCCGTTTACCCTCTGCGACCATCTAGTGGGACAAATGGTAATTATATGGATAGACCAGCCACCAAGTTCCACACTACTACGTGTAACGACTGCCATAGATGGCAGAATGGCAGCCACCAATGGCAAAGAAAGTCGGGTACCTATTGCAAGTTATGGACATCCATCCAACTTCACATAAATAGTACTTCAATAAATAATGAATTTAAATCTATCTATCATCTTCTTCTTATCTAGATAAAAATGAATTCGTTAGTCTCGCTAAAACTCGATAACGGCTGGAGCGATTTGGCTAATTTTGGTCTTGAAATATTCGTGTGAGTCCAGGGAAGGTTTGAAAAAATATGAAAAAACATTCAGGTTTTATATTTATTGATTCTGAGGCGGTGCGAAGTTTGTCGGGTCAGCTAGTATTTAAATAACTTTTATTAGTGGCTTTTTCCCCTCAATGAAGCCTCGCACAGTTATCCAAAACAACACAATATTGTCGATGCATGTAGTCACAAATCATTTTTTTTAAACAATTTTAGTTAGCAAACGATAACTAGGCAAAATACAACAAAACAAAATACACCTAATTGTTATTGTTTTTTAATGTGACGCCCATCTTTGTTTTAATTGGAAATAATATTATATATATATATAATATTAAAGTTACATATTTTTTTATTAGATTTCACAACATTGTGACTTAACAGGTTTTCTTGATATTGTGATTTTCCATGAGCTATAAACTTTGCAAGATCTACCTTTTCACAAGATGACTCAATAAAGTAAACGTCCGTTCAGTTTGAGCAGTAGATTGTATACCGTTTCATATGCTACGATGATGATGATGAACTGGCAAGTTTTAAACCTACAGGCGACTAGATGTTAGTACAATAATGCTTGTTGCACAATATTTACTGCATTGTGCAAGTAAATGCAGTCAAATGAGAGACGTGAGTACGTGACTGACGACCTCTTCAACTTCCGCGGACTACTTCGATTAAGTTGTGACGTAGTGATGACAAATTGATTGTAAAAGGAATCGCCAAGGTCAAGCTGATAAGTTACAGTTGCAACTACGTACCTAGTTGTACGGTTGATCGAATCTGCGCAGTTTCCGAGTGGCTACCTTCTCCACGTTGCTAATAGATTTGTTTACAACGACGTTGTTTGTGAGTATATTTTATATCGTCCCTGTAGAATTGGGTTTGCTTTTCGACCTACTAACTATACATATTCGTGCATTCCATAAACAAATTCAAAATCAAAATGTTTTTTATTCGAATAAATTCTTGCGAATGCTTTCAAATAGTCAAAAAAAAATATAACACTAAATAAAAATTAAAAAAAATATCAAGAATAATTTATCATTTAGTTTTTACCACCGGTTTGGTGGAGAAGATTCGGGTATTCTAATTTTTTTTGACAACAATATTCTATAGGATGTCTTAAGAGCCGAAAGGTGGAATGACAAGGCCGAAAACCTAGCTGCAAGAGAAGGAAAACATGATACGAAACCCTGTGCCAACCTGTCTGCCTAGCGTGGCTGGAGTAGGTTAATTACCCTCCATGTAACTGGAGGAGGCCTGATGTATCGACATAAACTTTCCTCCTTAAACTCGTTTTTTTAATATTATACATATTACGTAGTTGGATATACCTTTGGATCACGGGTCCCAAGTTCTATTCCTGGGTCGGGCAAGTGTCTTTGTTTAAACCAGAGGCACTTGCTTTGAATCCGGGTGTCATTTGTGTACGTGAATTTCATGTTTGTAAACTGCCCTCACGATACAGGTTAAACTCAGGGGCTTCATTTAAAAATATAAAAAAGAATATACATACATACATAAAGTCACGCCTTTTTCCCGCAGGGGTAGGCAGATATCATATCCTTACACTTGCTACGATCTTGGCTCACAACTTTCGCTTCTTCCACTTTCATCAACCTCTTCAACCATGCTCGTCAGTTTAGGGTGGTTTTGACCTGACCTTTCTTTAGGACACCTATTTGGTCATAGAATATCCTTCTTGGCCTGCCCCTTCCAACGTTCCCATTCACACTTCCGCTATATATTTCTTTTGTAAGACTACTTTCACACATCCTCTCAATATGACCAAACCATCTAAGCATACCTTTCTCAATTCTAGTCACTAGTTCGTTTTTTTTTCATTTGAATGAATTGAATGAAAAAATAATATTTTATGTTATATATTAATACTTTATACTGCATCGCAGAATAAATAAAATTGCTTTTGTTTCTTTTATTACACAAATTTGTAAGATGTTTTTCAAAACTCTATAAAAGTATACAACATATATCTCCTCAGAAAAGAGCCGGCAGGAACTATGTAGTTACTTTTTTTGTTTATATCATGTCTTGGTACACATTACGTGTCGGTATACATTTTAGCCCCCGAGTTTTATTTATAATCAATTAGTATTTCACATCGTGAACAAATTCCCGCCAAAAGGGACAAAAGATGTGGCAACCAGTGCTTACTCAACGTCATTAGTCAGGGATTCGTGATTAACTATACATATTTACAGCGTCATTCCACTGTTATGGAATCTTCATTTAAATTAACACTTACTGAATGAGATCACTAAATATTCAAACCTTATTTGTTCAGGTATTTAACTCGGAGCATCCTGGGTTAAGATCATCGGTTAATGATATTGTAAACACGATTAACAGCCGGATATCCAATTATGTATCTTTGTAGATCTAGGGGCTGCAAACGAGGCTTTTCGATCCGAGATCCCCGGTTCGGGAAACTAAACGTTTGTGTAACGCAAAGTAAAATAATCTGGATTTTATTAAAATGTTCCATATAAAATATTCCAGTCGACTAGGTATCCTCCAATATTCTTTTCTTTTTTATAAAACGAAACCCTCGCCGGTATAACCTGTATCGCGGGGGCAGTTTACAAACATGAAATTGCCCAACCCCGGAATCGAACCCGGGTTCCGTTGATCCAAAGGCGGCACATCTAACCCTAGAACTGTGCTCTACAAAATGTACTACTGGTATGTTCGTCTGGTTTGTTCTTACTGCTCTAATTAAGGGACTTCGTAGACTTCGTAGTCCGCTTTTACTGCAAATTGAGTTAGTTTCTCAGAAGACAAATAGACGTCACCGTTGAATTCTTTATATTACTTACTTCCTATGAATGTCCCACTACTGAGCCCAGTATCCTCCAGTTACATAATAATAATAAAATAAATATCCTTGGACATTTCACACAACGCCATCTTGTCCCAAGCTAAGCAACTTAATGCTTGTGTTATGGTAACGAGATGGATGATAAACTACTTAAATACATTTTTTTTTTTTTTTTTTTTTTTTAAATACATACATATTATAGATAGAAAAACACCCAGACCCGGAACAAATACTTGTAGGTCGTACAAATATTTCTTCCTATTTCGTATTAAGTCCTTCTCTTGCGGATCATTTTTTTTTTTTTTTTTTTTTTTTTTTTTTTGTCGGTTCTTACGACACCCTCAGGATGGAATGGGGTGGCGACACAATGTATTCAAAGTCCGTCACCACACGGCAACGGCTTTAGATGTACAATCGATAGAACTTGGGGTTTTTCTTTGAGACAGATGATTTGAAAGAAAACAACTACGGAGTTTCTAGATGGCTCGTCTCTGCAGAGCATTACGCATCGGTGTTAGTTTCAGTATGAATGTAGATACATGTAACTGGAAGAGGCCCGACTCAACAGTGGGCCATTTATGGGCTGAGTAGTAATCGTTATCCACCTTAGTTGTATTTCATCTGTTCCCGCAAGCTTCCTTGATGATTCAACCACAAAGGACGCGAGCTATTGTTTGTCGATCCCGGTTTCTCGACATTAGTCAGGCCCATAAACATTCCCCATCAATGATACACAGGTCCGTGTGGTGACGGATTTAGAGTAAATTGTGTCACCAACTCATTTAAGGAACGGCTGAGGAACGGTGTGGGTTTTAGTTGTTGGGTCGAAGGGTGGGTCGAAGGGCGACATTACACACGCGAATTAAGACTTAAAATCTGAAAATCCTAGATGGCAGGTTATCTAGGTCAGCACCCAAAGGCCAAAATAAATTGTCTATGAAAGGCGACTAAAAGATTGAGATTGAGACATAAGTCGGGCCTCCTCTAGTTACATGGAGGTTAATTGTCCTACTGTGCCACGCTGGCCAGACGGGTTGGCACAGGGTTTCGTATCATCCCCCTCGACTGTGCTGCCACCTTGCTGTGGTGAGGGGGCTTGAGTGCCTCAATGATCCGTGGGGCCATACCGGCCAGGGCCTCCCATGCCGGGCGGGCCCACGGGGAGAGGTGAGACGAAGAGCGGCACCCAGCGTCGTGGCGGGTTGCGGCTCCGGGGACTCCTCTGTCCTCAGAGCTGCCTTGGGAGTCGTAAACCGCTGCGGCGCACCATGAGGTCCTCGGGTTGGCGCTCAACTTAGTTGGCCGTCAAACCGAGTCCTCACTCAACGTCCTCGGGTGGGCGCCGGCCGAGGGCTGACGCACCTCCTCTGCGGGGCCGTATGCCGCAGAAGGGGGCTGCGGGACGGATCGCCGGTGCGCTGCGGTAGATTGGGGCTGCGGGGACTTGGGTGGATGGGGACCCTGTCCCCAGTGTCTCGCTGCGAGCCCTGGACGGGGGCTCCGGGGACCTGGGTTGACGGTGGACCCTGTCCTAAGGGTTTCCCTGCGGGCCCTGGACGGCTGCGGTGTGCCGGTGTCCTCTGGTTGGCGCCGGCCCGAGGGCTGACGGGCCTCCTTCTGCGGGGCCGATGTCGCAGAAGGGGGCAGCGGGGCGGGTCACAAGGGAGGGAGCTCCGGGTGACCCGCGCCGCGGACGGAGGCGGGGGTGGAGGGGGGTCCGTGACGATGCGGGCCCCTTCTGCCCTCGCCTAGGAGGCCGGTGGTGGTTCGGGGGAGCCACCACCGACGAAAGCCTCGATGACTGAGGGCGTCCCAGTATACCGGGACGCCCTCTCTGATAGTCGCTTGCCCGCGTTGCGGGCACCACGCCGGGGCGTCACAGTAGAATGCGTTTACGCGAACTTGTGGCGCCCCAAGCGCGTCGTGTGAGGGTATGCCGCTGGGGTTTTAGTGGGTAAACGACTCTCGGGTAGACGACCCTTGTCGGAGTCCCACATAACCACCGACCTTTCCCCCGGGGTGCGGTGGTATGCATAAAGCATTTCCCCAGCGAAACCAAAAAAAAAAAAAGGGTTTCGTATCATGTCCTTCTCTTAAGGCTTTGTCATTTCCTTTTGCTGATTCTTACGACACCCTCAGTATGTAATGGAATGGTGACACTGTGTATTAAAACTTAGTATGGAATATATTTTTGATTTGATTTGAGTTGTTAAGTGCGCCGAGTGACTAGTAGGCTAATTCCCCTTTATCCTATTGGAGGAGGCTTGACTCAGCAGTGGTAATATATGGGCTAGCATGATGATGATACACGGTAGGATGCACTAAGGGGTCTGTTGAGGCAATGCATTAGGTGTAGAACGCCATTTCCGTAAGTATATCTCGTTTTAGTATTGACAGGACTAATATTTACATTTTAAGTAACATGCTACCAACTTAGGGGAGACATCCGGTTTGTGTCATCTCTCTCGTCCCTTCACTTGCTGCGTGAGTTAGGAAAAGTGGTACAGCTTACGCCAAATAACTTGAGCAATGTCGATTTTTGTGTCGCACTAGGGGTGATTGCCGGCAAAGGAGCGCGTGGTGGATAACATGCGCTAACTTTCGTTCTCCGTAATTGTGTACTCAAGTTATTTTGCGTAGATAATAGGTACAGAATTATACAATAAATCATCAAGTTTCCCTTAATTTGTGGGTAATTTTAAATTCGTTCTGCCCACCCATTTCGGTGTCTCCTACGCTGCTTTAGAGATGGACTAGCTGCGCCCCGGGGTTTTACCCGCGTGGTGATGGAATTTGATTTTTTGTCGGATTTTTTTTCTACTTACTTGACACATTGTTATATTTTGGACAATTCACACAATATCTATAAAAAAATTAGCCTATGTGTTATTCTGATGTATAAGCTATATTATTGTACAGTTTCACTAAAATCCATTCAGTAGTTTACGTCAATGAGTAACAAAAGGGCAATGGAGAGGGCTATGCTCGGAGTTTCCCTGCGAGATCGAATCAGAAATGAGGAGATACGCAGGAGAACCAGGGTCACTGACATAGCCCACCGGATTGCCAAACGTAAGTGGCAGTGGGCAGGGCACATAGGTCGCAGGACCGACGCCCGATGGGGCAGAAAAGTCCTCGATCTTTAGGGGAGGCCTATGTCCAACAGTGGACGGGTTTTGGCTGAAATGGTGACGATGATGAGTAACAAACATCCATCCATCCACACTTACAAACATTCGCGTTTTCATTATTATCATTATGATTGAAAAGGGTAGAAAACGAACGATAATACGAAAAAATCGACCAAAAATTTTATAGGACTTCAATACAATATTGTCGTGACGGTTGTAACAGTTATTTCAAATAATATTTAAAATATAAATACTTACAGCTACAAAGTTCACTTTTTTTATAGCGAGCGAAGCCTTGAGAATTAATTAACACGTAAATTATAAGTGTTTCTGGTTTGTAAGAAACGAAAATTATTTGAAACACACGCAAAACGCCTGCTTTGTATACCTATGCCATGAATTTTAATCATCTCTAATAATTATAATGAGAGAGACGTCGTTCTTTTTTAATAGTTTTAAAGGTCACGTCATTGGATAGGTAGTATTTTGAATTGCCTGAATAGGGTAGCTCAAAATACCTACATATTTACTTCGGTTCAATGTTCAATATCGCTAGTAAATTTTAGATACAAATCGATAGACAAGAAGAGATTGTTTTTTTAATAATCATACATAAGTTAATAATTAAATGAAATAGGTACCTAGACTAGATACCTTCATAATCATTTCATAATGTTCTAATGAGGATTTGCAGTGGAAAAAACCAACGTTTTAATTAAATTTGAAAATTTTTAAACTTCATAAAAAATTGCTGTAACTGTAACTTAGACCTTAAAAACAAAATAAGTAAGTACAAAACAAATGAGTCGAAATTTAAAATCAAAATAAAAATGTTATGAAAAATACAGAAAAATATTGAAACAAAGCTTACGATTGCATTATCTAACGTAAATGAATGATAGCAGTCTATTCCGTTCTCTTAAGCCACACTGGGTACTACAGAACGAGACGGATATATTGCTCTGTTCAACTTCAAACCGCATGGCGTATTTAGCGTAAACTACGCAAGCTGACGGTGTGTCGACATTGGACGTTGGATCGGTTGCCGGCCCGAGGCTTCGCCGCGCGTCGCCTTCAGTCTAGCGATGTGAACCGATTACAATTTCTAGCACCGGTTTATTACCGATTTGTTTCTCAAAAAACCGGTTTTTTTAGGTTTTTTTTAGGTTTTTTCCTATAGGCTAAATAATCACTAAATAAAACAAAATAACGTGCAAACGAAGAGTTTTCTTCATACAATTAATAGGCTGAGCATATTTTTTAGGCTTACTAATGATCATATTCATATTATAATGAAAAAAAAAAAATAATTACCTTGCAACAATCTGGGTAAACAAAAAAAGAGCTTTACGCAGCACAAACTTTAAAGAAAGATAAATATCATATCAATAGATTTATCTGTTATCTATACATATTTTTGACCACGATTTGGCTTACTTTTATATCTACAGATTTGAGAATAAGCACGTATTTTTTAATAAAACTAATAATTCGGTATAATTTATTTAAATATATTTTATATTATAGTTAAAAGACGCAGTATAACGGCTTATATACACATTGCGCAGACGTTTTTCAACATAATCGGACAAAATACGCAAGAATGAGATTTAGATACCGAATCGAATGCCGTCATCTATAAATGAACGATAGCTTTTTGTTCCCATACAAATTTTATACAGATTGTTTGACCTTTTAATTCAAATTTATCGAATTGGAATGTGGCAACACTGCTGATCGTGATCGACTGGGCGATGTAACTTTGAACTGGCGTACAATTTACGGCAACATTCTCTATGTCTTTTATTTACATTAGTTTACTTTTATTTACTCTATTTACATTAGTATTTACACGAGTGATAACATTAATACTCGAATATTTATGCCCATTTACAATAAATTTATTAATTTTGGGCATAAATGATTACAATTACTTAATTAACAAATATAAAAACAATAGCTTTTAAAAGTCAAACCACATCAAACGGCTCTGTTTCAAAGTTATGTCAACTGTTTGTATTTGTGGTGATGTGACAAAAAATAATATAATCTGTCGGCATCATATAAAATAAAACGTTGTCATTTTATAGTTTAAAATGTACTTAGTATTTATTAGGACTAATCATGGCGCTACTGCTTGTTGCATTACAAATTTCACGTACGTAACAGAGAATGTTGCACGAGCGTGTGAACCGTGAATGTAACGCGTAAATAAAAACCGATATCTTTAAATAAAAACCGGTATTTATCGGTATCTATAAAAACCGGTTTTTCTCCGGTTTTCTTTGAACCGGTTTACATCTCTACTTCAGTCTCGCAATGGCGTTCGTGAGCATAGGACGTGTGTTCGTTTAGTTTTACAACAAACCCGAGCGGACACCGGCCCAAAATATTGGCCGTCTATCTGTGCTCGACATCCTGTAATTCCTTATGGAATAAATTCAACAACGTCACCACGGGACAGTCATATTATTTTGGTACGATATCCACTCAGGGCAACTCATTTCAAGGTTCGTATTCGTAATTTCCCCTTACTAAATAACATTACTAAATCGCGTCGATTGTCTCGTTTCGTTTTCGAAATTGTTCAGTGGGTTTCCAAATCCGAAAAGTAATGAACTGTGTTTTTTGTTGCAGATCATGTACATCTCAGCGTAGTTCCTTCTTCGTTTTAAGTGTTGTGTGTGCTAGTGAACTTAAGTTTAAGTGACAGTGTATAGTGTGAGTGATGGATCCCGGATCGCCATTGGTTTCGCCGCTGCGCTTGAGCAAGCCAGCAATGACGGTGCCGTTGGCGAGTGTCAGCGGGGAACACAGCAAGGCTGAGGAGCGGGCGCAGTCGCCGATTCTGGCTGACCGCCTGTCGGCAGCTCCTTCGCCGGCTAGTCCTGCTCCCCCCAGCCCAGCACCCCCCCAACACCAGTTCCAAGCGGCCCTGGTGGCTGAAAAATACCTATTGTTGGAACAAGTCGAAGGATCGTCGCTGTGTCGGTGTGTGGACGTGCGTACACAAGAGGAGTATGTTTGCAAAGTGAGTATTTTCATTAATCCTATAAAACTAAGCTTTAAAACACAAGAACATCTAAGCTCATTGTAAATTCAATATTAGACTTTTACACATACGGTGCAATTTACCATTAATCAAGTCATATAGTATGTAACAATTAAATGTCAAAAGTAGCATTTCTTACTCCACTGCACGGGATGATGAACGTTTACCCGAGGTCATTCACTCCCGGAACCAAGGTTAGCCTGGACCTAGGTCTTATAACCGGTACCTCCTAGTGATAGGTCCTGTATCTACCTACCTACCCAGTACATACATACCTTTGGAAATCAAGTTTCTGAGCCGTTCAGTAACCTAGCCGGACTACTTGGAATGTGCACGCCTTCTAGGCAGCATTCTATTTTAAAATATTGTCAAGCTACATAAACAATAACAATCCTGAGAATGATAGAGGCTATAGGCAATTACAATGTTACAGATTATAAATATTATAGGTAGGTTAAAACTTAAATTAATACGAAACACAGCAATCTGTGTTTCGTATTCTTCATTAGGTTGCAACATTTAGTGGTACCCTCATAATTTTATAATTAACCACATCTTGTTATTTAGCTTATTTGTTATCATTTAAAAGTACATTGCCTACACGATAAATATGTACTTATTTCGTAGATACATAAGCAACACACACAAAATCTAAAGTAATGGAAATAGTGTATTACATAGGTACGCGAAATCAATAATAAAGTAAAAGAACTGAAATTAAAATAATAGTGCGATTATTATTGTCTATGAACTATTCGATTTTCGAAATTTGCAAGTACAATCCGCAACACTTCTCGCGATGCGGCTAGGATGCGTAACGAACGTGTGCCGTGGTTTCATTTCAACAGCCAGGTTTCAACAGGCATTGCGTAGACTATGTTTGACTGATATAGTGCGTAATCTCTTATTTCCAACCTCCTTGCACCACAAAGTAACTATGTAGTTACTTTTGGTCTTAAAAACGGTCGAAATAGTGCACGGTGATACTATAGTTTTCAGTTATTTATTTAATTTAACGAGTAACAATTACAAAAAGAATATCTAGGTTCTTGGCTATAAAACTTCATATTTATCCTCAACAGATCTCTTTAGAGTACCCTGATTTTATATCATAGTAAAGTTCGTAATCCATTTAATTACACAGAAGGACGTAAACATTAGGCAAAATTTAAAGGGTTCGCGACTATCCCACGGGATTGGACCCCATGTAGAGATAAGCCCAATGCTCAATAATGTGCCCACATGTTGTGTCCCTTTGAATCCAATTATACGAGTTACACAAAAATAACTCTTTGCCATTTGACTACATTCCCTCGTCATTTGACATTTCATCCAATCACTTGCAAAAAGTAATAAAATATTGTATCTTGTATTACACATTTACCCCAATATACATTACGAAGAAGCCAAATGTGTGAAGTATTTGTTAACTACTTGTGTCATTTGGGGTTGAATAATATTATAATTCTAGTTATATTCATCGCCTTTAGTTGCTTAAAAACGAATCGGTTCTTAATTGCCAACCTAAAGCATTAATTACGCAGTAAACACTAAATAACGGGTTAATTAACGATCGAGAGTAGTTTTTTCGTGGACCTAGCATGCATTGTTCAAAGCATCTTGTTCAGAGCCGGTGTTGTTGGTACTTTATATGTCATGGCCCCTGCGCTGCGCGCTGCTCGATCGCACTTGTAGGCCACAGACATCACTGTTTTTACAATGTCATGTGTCGACTTTCGCAATCGATAACCTAACAATGACGGCAATTATAACGTTACAAACTCGTTGTTACAATTAACTACATCATTTATAACGTTCCATCTTTAAATTTGGAATGTTGCCGCGATCGAGACTACTTTTGTAAACTTTATGAACTTTGGTGGGATCTTAATTAGATACGTTCCATATTCGAATTTGGAATCATGGCGCGTAGTGTTTAAGCTAAAACATATTGTCTGAATTATTAATATTAAAAATTTCGACAAACCTAGATTATGAATCTAGCTTGAGCTGCTCATTTTAGGCAACACAGGATACATATAGCACCCAACAAAGGCCTATACGGGTATTGTCAAGGCACAGAATAGGCACTTCCCTCGTGAGAACTTAGCAAGGTTAAAGTGTGGCAACGTTATCGTTGCTAAACGCCGAGCGTATTTACAACACCGAGTATTGCCGACACGACCACCACATTTGTGTTTTACATACATCGTGTGTGTAACAGTTTAACAATACTTTTTATGAGAAAAAAAACTAAACTTTAGCCTATAAACGTCTAGAATGAGATTTGTTTAAAAGATATCCAATAGCTATTAAAAAACATGCATACACTTTTGTACAACACATCTAGAATACAAATTGATAAAAAAATAAAAATGTCTACTTTAAGTTGAACGATACGATAACCTACCTAAATCGACCAAGAATTACACGTGATCACATCATCTTATGTGAACCGAAAATAGGCGTGACCTTCTCATTGACATTGTGAAATAGACGATTTGATAACGCGCCGAATGTCATACCGAGGCTAGGGGCCCCCTCCTAGCGCCTTCCCACCAGATAACAGCTCGTCCGACTTGGCCAGTTTATTTGATATTCATTGCTGCTTACATATATCTGTTGACGTCATCCCAATGAACATAAACAGACATCGTCAGACACTGTAGATATTTCATTTGAAACGACTCACCGTTCTTGGTGCAATCACTCTACAAACAATCGACGCAATGTTAATCTACTATCAATGTTTGTACTTCGCCTACGACACGCGTAGATTCCGTGAAAAAGTTAATTTATTGTTTAAAATATTTCACAAAAATATAATTTATATTCACAAAATATGCATTAATTTCTAATCTACATATTAGACCAAAATACACCACATTCAAAATTCTCGCATTGATACTGACGAGTTTATGGTTATATACGTTCTCGTTATTGGCTTATAGTAAAGTTATTTTTATTAACTGTGTTAACATTTAAATTATATCGTGTAAACATCTGTCTTCATATATTTAATAGAAAGGCCTAATGCGGCAAATACTAAGTTTGGCCGCCTTGAAACCCAAAACCTAGAATCGTTGCAATATGCCTCACAAATATTTTGCAATAGATATTATGTGCCTCACGATTGTACAAATATTGATAACGGTTAACTAGGTTAGCTCCCGTAACTAAATTCGATGCCAAATATTGTCAAGTGCTCTGTAAACATGGCGAATTCTTATCAGAATCTCGTGTTTTCGCAAGCATTTTGGCAAATGGGTCATGTTTTATTTTCGTCCAACGCCCAGATTTTATACTCGTCTAAATTGAAAAACAGCGACGTCGTGTCTGGGGTGACTGTGCTCAAATACCGAACTATATTTACCCAGCGCCGGGGAAAAATAAATGGCACGCAACACGCGACGTGATTCATCATCCCTATCGGGATATCTGATTTCGAAATTAGAATCCAAAGTCGTTGACATTTTGATTACAATCTAAAATTGTATATAAAATCGTTGTGCTCAAAATAGCTCAACTCATAGAAAATATAAAAATATGTGTGACTGACCAATCGTCATCTATCTGACATCAGCCCCTAAGTCATTGCATCACCGTTACCAATGGTCAGGGAAGACTTTTGCGCAACGCACGAGTTATTTATGATTTCTCGAAATAACTTAGCCACGCGTAAATCCAAGATATTTAAAGAAATTGTTATGTATTTGAATTGCTAAATCGTTCCACGTTGTCACGCTGAGACTATGTTTAAAAATCTTCCCCGTAAATTGTTCCAATATTTTCATTAAACGTGGTACTTTGATTTCTAGTTTGCCCCAGAATTCCGTTTGAAGTCAAAAGAAGGAAATTTGCAGAGGGTCACTTGAATCTATTCACTAAATGTTTCAACCTTGTTATTCACATTAGACTAAGCCCTTTTAAATCCTGGTCTCTTTGAAATAAGACCCCTTTGAATCCGTTTGACGCAGATGGGGCCTTAGAATGATATAATAGGAGTAACTTATTCAGCGAGCTTAGTAGATAAGGAATTCCAATCGTGTGATCTTCCCTAGATGAAGTTGACAATAATCAGCTAATTTGGAAGGTGAAAAGATGAGAGGGTGAACAGGCAGCCAGTGTAGAGATTTTTTCCAATATCTGTGGATACTCTATTAGACCAATAACATATCTCGTGGCACAAAGAAACGATTGGCCTATTACTTGAGAATAATCTTCCTTGTAGGCCAGTGGTCTTAAGGTAGCTTGTTTTGTGTTAGGCCTATATATAGGCCAGTGGTGTTAAGGTAGCTTATTTTGTTTTAGGTCGTCTCAAGGGACTGTAGTAGCCTACTCCAAGCCCACTACCGGCTTGATGGCCACCCGCACGTCAACCCCATACACGAGGTTCTAGTCGGCGAAAAGAGAGTATACCTAATCTTCCCCCGGTCACACTCAGACCTGCACTCATATGTCAGAGCGAGAAAAAGGTTACGGGAACAAGAAGCGCGGAGGCTCTTCAGACAAATGGCAGAAACAGTAGCGGCGTGTCACGAACAAGGCATTGTGTTACGGGATCTCAAGCTCAGGAAATTCGTCTTCGCAGATCCTCAACGGTAAGTCTTTTCATGTAGTACCAAATCAATGTGCCTTATTCTTAAGTTCTTACGTCCTGTAGGTTCTTGGTGTAATGAAGCAAATTAACTTCTGTAGCACTAAAAACAGAAGCCAAACTGCTTTAAACGCCACATCACGCATAGGATCTACTCCTTTAAGTTTCTTTGTCCTTGTTTTGTGTCTCCACTTTTCAACGTCTAACCAATCTATTGAGAAACATTGAGTACCATTTGAAATGTGTCATTAGCTAGCATTTGGTGCAACTGCGCCGCGGTTTCTGATTGCCAATGAAATATCTGTCGCAATGGTTCAGTAGCAACTGATATCGCCTACAGATCGATTACTTCCTCAGAATTTTTTGTTGCCCACGCCGACCTGAGAGATCGTGAGAAAATCTTGAATAAAACGATCGGAAGGAAACGGAAGTATTCTTTTGTGCGAGTGAAGTAGCGAGTGTAGCGGCCCATTTCCTTCGTGAGTCAGTCGTCTCGCGAAAGATGGACGTCAAGTCATTCATTGCTACCGTGTCCACGTGCAATATTAGGCCAGGAAGTTGTCAATATGTATTGCGCCACAGCAATGTGTGACTAATCTAAATAATCCAATGATGTGCAACAACTGCGTTCTCTAAGTCTTAGAAGCATTATGTAAGAGGATTCGTCATAAAGAGTTCAAAGCATTAAATTATCTATTTAGCATATACTTAGGACCCCAGCTCTGGGTCACCGACGGGTCACATACACGTACAGCCCGCGCTTGCGCAGACCCTTGACCTGGTTGCAGCGCGCGCGCAGTATTGTACGCAGCAATGACACCGCTCGCCTTGAGCCGCTAGCATTGCCGGAGATATTCGCAACAATAGAGGCCAGATAACATTTCAAAAGTTCGAAAATCCGCTGGTTCCTATCGGACGGCGTAATTAATAAGTTGAGTAATCGTATTGTACAATCGGTTGTGTTAATAATAATTAGTGATTCGACATAATTCGCTATCTACAAACAGGTCTGTTGATGAATAACCTGAATTAATTAGACGCTGATGCAATACGTTAACAAAACGATAGTCTTTTCTTATATATAATTAAATTAATACCCGTATGGTATTCCAATACGGGTCATGACGTACCTGCATGACATTTAATCAATCAGGTGTTTTGTAGATTGTAAAAAAAATAATCTCATAAGGGGTCTGTTTTTTAACATCGCTATCCCTTAAAGGTTTTAAATTAAAACCATTTGTCTCCCGCATTCCTCATCTTCTTATAATTCAATTTTATTGATGTTTATTTTGATAAGTTTAACCCCTTGCTTGTATTTTTTACCTATTTACCAAACTACGACAAGGGCTTATTGTAAATTTAATTTGATGGCTCCCTCGACCCACGACCGGAGTAATAAACAACCTTTTGTACGCTGGCTTATCCTGCGTTCACTTTGAGACAATATTCTGATCGCCCCCGCAAACTTGCGGAGATGGTTTCTTTGACCTTTGTCCTCACTCGTCCCTGGTGACATTCGCAGTACGCATTCGAAAATGCCTTTGACACGACTTTAGGCCCTTTCGTACCCAATACATGTTCTACAAACGCGAACGAATAGTAGCCTCTCTCTATATTTGCACATTATTAATTCAGTTCGCTTTGCGTGCCACTTTCAAAGCCAGAATTTAATACGCTTTTCAGCATCGTTCTATCAAAGTGAGCGTTGTCAAAGCGTGGGTACCCGATGCGGAACGGGAAGCCTCAATGTAAAAACTTTGAGCTTCACCCTTTACGTAATAGCAAAGCGTATGCCGAGACTCGAGAAACTCGAAGTTGCCGCTCAAAGCCGGAATGTTTTACTTTTGGTTATTACACGGGAACTCTAAACATTAAAGACAAACTTTTACTGCGGCCGCCGCCAGTCAGTTTTATTTAAGCTTACATTTTGGAGCGTAATATTTTGTCTAACTTGCTTGGGGATATTATTTTCTTTATGGACACTGTTAGTTGATAGGACATTTATTTAGTCTGATAATTGAGCAGGATATTGCAGATGTTTCCATTTTTGCCGTATGCCAACTGCGGCGCGGATACATGTTTTTTGTTCCACTAAATGATAGCGGACCATCGCCTGTAGGTCAATCAGGTAGACAGCTGCTTTTACCAACGGTGACCGGAGGCGCTCGCGTTAACGACCATGTGTCCCAAACTTTCCCAGAGGATATCCTCTCGAAAAAAGTCAACTTTGATTATTCAGATGGTCAAACAAACCCTTATTAACATAAACGAACAGCTGACCTTGTCCAGCCCTAACAAATTCTAATGACGTGCACATGTCGCGATGGTCAGTATTCTACAGCTGTCTGTAATCGTGAGAATGTTCGTGAAGGTGCAACATTAGCAAGTGTACCGCCCTTCGCCCTTTGACCCGCGTTCTCACGTCCCGCAGCTATAAAGCCACCCTTATTATGAATTCTGATCTGACGGGGTGGCGCGATCAGCATCCCGCAAGTCGCCTCAAAGGTAAACAAGACATTAATATTGATCTCGCGATCTCTTTGACGCTTTGAAGTGGATCATCCTAACACTCCCTTCTAGATTTTCTCGTCCTTTGAGATGCAGTTTTCACCGTCCTCTCGATTTGATATTAAAATGAACAAATCTTTTCAAAGCACTAAAATAGGTTTACAACACTCGATTTCGGAAACTGTTGGAAATAGATTACGTTGCTAGACAATTTGTAAAGCCATTTAACAAGGAGCTTGTCGGGAAAGATTTCGATACTATGTCGCTGTTATTATTAGTAACTCGATGGTACATTTTTTGTTACTGAACTAATATGAAGAAGTTCGTGTGTAACTAGAAACTATCAAGAGAAATCTCGGGCGGTATATCCGGGCGCAGGGCCTTGGGAGAGGAAATCGAAGTCGGGTTGTCGATAACACAGACGCACATGCTATACAATTAACCTACCTGATAAAATTGACACACAAACACGTTGTAATATTTCTTTATTAAACATATTACTATTATAAAAAGAACAATTGTCATCTACTTCCTGGAAGGAACTCCGTCAAATATCACAATGAAAACAAATCTTGTATAAAAATAAATCACCTGCTCGGTGACGAAAGCCGGATGTTTGAATGTAAACTACGATTATACGAATAAAGCATTTTAATTACCGTGTTGCCGGATATAACAAAGCGGAAACATATTCAGCCGACGTAATTAGCCTCTGTCCAAGCGGTGTTCTCTAGAATTTAATTTTCGTCGCAAGTTGGCGACAAAGGATTAGTTAAATCTCATAACGTCCCAGACAAGATGGAGCCCGAGTCTTGTGATCTTCAAATCCTTTGTAAACAATCTCAGGTACAAAAATTGTCCTCGGCGCATTATTCGGGCCCATCCCGCCCACTCCGTGCCAAAATATTAACCCGACGGATGGTTCCAGGTAACAAACCAGTTTTTTTTGCGTAACACGGTGTTCAGAAGCCACGTCGGATGATCGAGCGAACTGCTAACAATGACGACGATCCAACGGCATTTGATTACGTAATTCTATCCGTATTTACAAAATGCAGATGTGCCCAGAACGCTTTCTGTTACATCTGTATCTACATGGATTACTAAACATTGCAGTATGTGGTAGGAGTCTATTGTGTCTTCGTTGCGAATATTTTGACGGAAGTTTTGCACGCGTGCACTGGGCTAACGTGGGTATTTACGGTGTTGGCTGCGCCGGCGTTGGCTGCCGGATGTGCCAAATTGGTCCGCGATAGACGGCCGCCTCGCCACCCGGCAGACGCCGCACCGCATACCGGCCCGGCCACCGCCTGACTACACGCTTCCATTTAAACATCACTTCATTACACGATCGATTCTAATTAGACGTCGATTTCGAAAAGCTGCACGCAACGTGATCCCTTGTTCTCAAATAACGCCCCGAGGTTGTCGATATCTCGTCCGCGCGTGTACCTGAGCGCGCCTACGCCGACTATTTTGAAAACGTTTTGAAACAAGAGTTGCCAAAGCCGCGTGGTGCAAGACGGCCACATTACAGCTATGTATTTGCATAATACTGGGCGCTCAGCCTTATAACCGTAAGTCAGTTTCGCCAGTTGTATAACGCTGGGTGCATAGGTTTGCACAATAGGCCCTCGTCAACGGATGCTGCGCAGTTGGCAAGTGCGTTGTTCTCGTGGGCTCCCGGTGCCGAGCGCGCATCGAGTGCTAATTTGCGCGGCGTGATTCAGGCGTGCCGGAATTCAAGCGCAACGCGATCGTCGGTTCTTGTTTTGGGGCGTTTATTGGCGCGGCCTCGATCGCGACTAGCTGCTGAGGTCGCGCAACTGTGCCAATGTCGCCGGCGCCGACGCCGCGCCGCCTCCTCGCTCGTGCGGAACTGATGCTGGTGTCTTACAACCCAAACCCAAGCTTTTAAGCAAAGCAGCATTTGACTATACAGAAGTGGCATCATGATGTAGATAACATTTTTGCCACAGCATCTAGTCAAGATATGGCTGGAGGTTTGTTTAATGTTTAATTGCAATCAATACTTGTTGACTTCAATTGTAAAAATAAAGGAAATATCATACACATAAAACCTTATATGGTTAATTTCACGGGGATCAACCTCTAGTGACGCAATCACCTTGAACGCAAACCTTCAGACACGGTGCATCGTTAACAGCGCGAATGTTACTCGTTCGCAATAAGCAGGAACGCTTTCGGATTCTTGACCACCTACACCACTCCCTCATTCTGAAAATAAATGAACCGGCGAGGACGACGCAAGCATTCGTCACGACTATAAATAAAGCGTGTTCGCACCTTTTTTGGTGGTACGAAAAGACCGGACGCGGCTACCGGACGCGTACCGCAGAGCAATGAACCCTAGCGAAAGTGGACTCTACGTGGTGGCAGGATGAGCTACCATTTTGCCCGCATGTGATGAATCGCCGGACATAAATGTCATCCATACAATAGTAAATCGGATCTTAGTTGAATGTAAAGCGATGGTTTGTGTTGACGTGCACCTTACTCATCAGGGGTGCATCATACGCGTTATTGTCATCCGAGGGGCGGAAACCGGTTCTTCCTTCCGTGTCTTTGTTGCGAACGCTCCTTGTATCTAGTTTACAATGGTTACATTGATGTAGCACGGTTTTGTAATACATTGTGCAAAAATATGTCTTGCCGCCAGATCTTCGGCTTTTTTAGTTTTCTCCTACGTCGCCCTGAGAGAATTGGTCCATCATCCGGACTGTTCGATTTATGCAGCCTCATTTGTCTCTCCTTTACAATTTCTCAATTCGTGTATTTGCTGTCATGTACACAGCTGAGAAAACGCACGACTAGCTATTAAATCGATCCGCTTGCGTAAAACAAAGGTCTGCGAAACCTTGTGCAAGCGGCGCGCCTGCGCTTGCGCCCGCGCACCCGACATATCTGCGGATTTGCGTAACCGCGCACTTATCCGCTGATACGCTGTGTGTTGTGACACGCTCCGTTTGCCCACATCTGCACAAAATGACTTACCGAATTCAATGTCTGACAGTCAAATTAATCACCCATAAACATCGGCAATCATTGATAAAATTTATCGCCACAAATACGTGACGCGTGAACGAGTGATCGTTCGTTGACGAGCTTTAATTGATGCAATGTCAAGACGACACAATCTTCGGATCGTTTCATCGCATTGCTCTGCGTGTGCCCGTTCAATTGAGATAGATGGAAAGAAATGAGACAGGTTCAACGTTTCGCCAAACGTTCTATACATAAAAATAAGCTCTTACTGTACCGTATTATAATATTTATTTAGAATATCATCGTCCATTGCCAAGGACAATGCCAATTATTGGTTAGCATTGAACAACCCGATGCGCAACCTATTTGAGTGTTTCTTTCCGCACGAACGCCTTGTCCTTAATATATTCTCGACAGAACTGGTCGCGACCACGACCAAGCCTTCCCTATCTTCCATGGAAAACAACTCTTCAGTGGCGTCATGTCATGATATCATGCCGTGACTCACATTGGCAACTTGAACCGGCTTGACCTCCGAAGGCATAAGGCACACTTATTAAAAGTTGTGCAAAAACTTTGTCACGCTGTTTGAGTACACGCGACTCTCCCTTCGAGGAGCACACCGCTTAAGCAAAAAATATGCACGTGCCGTCAATTAAACAGGGACGAGACGCCATAATCTTTCCCTCAACCGTTGCGCATGGCCGCTCACTGGGAACGAAAGAAGGTGGGAATCTGACCGTCGACGCTTGTATTTTTTACACCGTTCCATTTCGTTCCATTCGAAAGCTCAGGCTACAAGGTAGCAACAGTGTTCATAAGTTACTCGGGATCCTTTAGGGGTTAACTCCTCACTGCACAACAGGCCACGCTTATGTTTAAATGCATATTAAACCAGCTCAAGGCGAGTGTTACGTCCTTTTGTGGTGACTGTCTTCGCGGATCGCGGTCACATCCGCGTCGCGAGGTTCGCTGACCGCCAAATACCATCTAGCGTAAACACACAGAAAAAATAACTACAGAGATCCGTGCGGGGGAGATCCCTGATCTGCGTGTGTCTACAGATGTAGAAGCTAAGCTATGTAGCTTACTAAATAGTAGAAGTTAATACACTTAATTAAATTTCCGCGCTAACGAAACAAGCTCCCTTATCGGCGTTATCGAACGACAATGAGTTCGTTGATCCTATTCGGTAGCAAGTCATTTGAAACGAATTACACAAGCATATGCCTCGGTATAGTTTTCCTACTTTCACACAATGGGTGAAGAATTTTAAAACATTTACTCGTTGTCATGCTAAAATAAAACTTTAGTGCGGTGAATCACTCTGTATGACAGGGCAGTGATAAATTCAACACAAAAGACTCGTTCGGTGCACTCAATGACGTCATCAGAGAGGGCAGTTAAAAATGAGAGGGTAACAATAGAGGGTGCAGGGATGAATCATAGGAAATTTCTATCGGGTCAGTAGCCTCGTACCCCAACCGGCTAAATATAACGTACCCTAAAATGACTCCCAAATATAGATACGATGGATACCTAATGGCTGAGCCTACCTCCCAAAGTTAATTGACGATAATTATAGAACACTGCTTGTTGAGATTTATGCATGGAAACTTCTAAAACCGGCTCGGTATATTCATAATCGTATCAGAGATAAGCGGAGCAAGAGCAACAAGTTCGCTATTATTATGGCAAGCTACGCCGCAAAACCTGAAGTTGCATTAATTGGCCGACGCTTTTTATGCTCGCCAGCGCACGGCTGCATAAAAAACACACAAAAAATAAACGGGTCGAGCGCCGTGCCCACTCGCACATGCAGAACGGGTCCTTAAATCCAATAACAAAAATAATAAACAATCATCGAGAGAAAGCGACATGTTACGCGGAACTGGCAAGAAGTCGACTCTAGAGAGTTCTTGCTAAGTGTGGTGCGATTGACCCCGCTACCGATCCAATATCGTAAATCTCGCGAGATGCTCTTGCTGGTCGTTGTCAGCGTTTTCCTGCTCGTTGCAAAGTTCAACAACTTTCGATAGGGCTGCAGACGACACTCGATTTAGCGCAACATCAGACGGGAATCGCGGTCGTCTCGGCTTTTTTTTGTTTATATTTCTGTCTAACTATTTGATTCCCGAGGAATGCGTGGGTGATTCTTGTGAAACATTGCGCCTGGATGTTGTTAGTTCTATTGAACTAAAAATGGAAACAGCTCGCTTATTCAACGCTCCATATTGTAAATTCGGTAAGTAGATCATTTATTCTCCACCTACGTGTGATGTACGGTGCGCAAAATATTTGAATGCAGAGGCGGCGGTCACCTACAGGGAAATTCGTGGAAATACGTCCTTACAAATACCGACCTTCGCACGAACAACGCCCACCCTGTCCAAAAATAATATAGGAAGGTTTCAATCGGAAATGTGACCTTTATCGAACTAAGTCATGGCTTTTGACAACGGAGTGATTTATCCCCTTGTAGATTTTCCCTGTGCGCCGAGCGTTTACCTCGCCGTACAAGCAAAAAAACGACTTCGAACCGGTTGCTAGTCGCCACTTGCCAGAATTACGATTAACCTCAATTTGCAGTTTGCTTCCACTAAAATACGACTGCAGGCTTTTTTAGATGTCGAAGAGTACAACGTATTTTTATCATGAATTAGATTAGACTTTCGTATATGAAAGAGTGACTGCATTTTCATCGGGACGGATTTATTAATTAAATATAATCGACATTATCAGAAAAATCGAATAGTTTATCAACATTGATGATAGACATCGGTTTTGCCTTTAAGTATAGCTTTAGGAAAAGTTGACGTTTTGATTCCAAAGCCTACGATAACTTTCAAAGTTATGTTGGTCTGATATGTTTGTACTAATACTAACTGTCTTTTTTATCTGTAGTCTGCTTTCTTACAATTGTCCTCTGCCGTCATATGAGTAATGAGCGTGAGTTCACTGCGGCACAGAGAGATGCGTGGAGCATTATTAATGCATTTAAAAACAATGGACATTATTCTCATTAAGAAGCGAGTCACGGGTGCTGGCCACGGCTTCCTGTTTTGTTGCAATGGCACGATTTGAAACATTAACCTCGACATTATAATGTTATATTACCGTTTTTGACCGCCATGATAGTGTTCAGATCATACATTATTTTATTTTAGAACACCAAATAAGAATGTTGGGATTTAAAAGTCGTTTCAACTATGAGTTATTCTTGATATCACAATCGCACCGCAAACACGATAGAATGATCTATTTGCAATAGATAAAATGTTAGTACAAGTAACAGGGTAACGCCTTTGTAGTCTTAAACTAATATTTGTATTTCTGTGTCATATTCATATCGCACAATTTGTACTAGTTCCATATCAAATTCGCCTCAACACGTACGCTTTCTGATATGCAAATGTTATCTTTAGATAAACGAAAATTTCAACAGTCTGTATTCTAGTCTCCCTAATCGCTGTATCGATTTGCTGTGCCAGTTTACACTAATATGGTAATTAGTTAGCTTGTTCGTCATTTACAAGTTCCTCGTTATTTTCGTGTTACGTTATCTCATTTCAAGACCAATAGGGAATTTCTGATGTTTAAGATAATCCCCGGCTTTAAGTTCAAAAATGGAATATATTAATCGGTTGTTCAATTCGAGTGGGAGCATCCTAAGCTCGTTCCAATACATTGACGTAACTCGGTTCACGGTCAACAAGAGGAAATGACGCAAGCGTAGGCACGTTGCACACACCGCCCCGACTTACAACACCTTGTCTTACAAACTCGCCAAAATGTTCACGTGCCTCAAACTTGAGTCAAACACGAAATCCAAAGTTTCGAATCCGTCATAACGCTGTAACTTTTTACATTGTAATAAATGTTACTTTTTTTGTACGTCACTGATGGTTGCATCTGGAACTCGCTAACGAAATACTAGTGATATTTCATAGTAAATTACACTGTCTTGCGCCACTCAAGTATACACAGTATTGTATTTTTAAATACATACAATCCTGCTCGCATACTTAACTACGAAGCGTGTGCAAAAGGGTAAATCATCGTTTTACACATCAATTGAAGCGATAGATATATATCGTAATTAAGTGATATTACATGTATCATGATAAATTGCGGATTAATGTAATTGCTGCATACTTCATCGGATAGATTTATTATATTTTTATATGTACTTAATAGGATTTATTTCAGGTAAATTCCCGTCACTACATCCTCGTGGCATGCTATGCCACTATTTTGCTCTTTTGTCGGGGTTGCTAATATAATTGTCTGCACCTATCGGGAGCGCACTGACATTGAATCGAACTGTGTATTACGAAATGCTACTCTTTTCGAGTTACGGCCTCGCTGCGCTGAGTTTGAGATTGAAGAATACGTACAATAAATATGAGAACGTACCCGACCTCAGTTCGCGGTCACGGGTTGTGTAACTGTTCGCGACAAACAATGCCTGTCATTTTAGCTTGACGTAATTTCGACAATACGCATTTTGATTTTAGAACAATTTACCTTTTTTTATTGACGGCTATTTTTCTGTTGACTTGAGTCGACTCTGTATCGCTCCCGTTGTAGCGTCACCTTTACTATGCGACACTATTATACTTATAGTTCAAACTCAGTATTTTTTTTATTTCTTTTTTGCAATGTTTTTCACACTAAGGACATTACAGTTATTACATAACTCAATTTACGTATGTACGTAATATAACTTGCCAAAGACGGCTATGATATAAATTTCTCTCGATGCTAACGCGAATACATGAATACATATTTGGAAGGTTTTCTAAAATTACAGCAGCTACAATTGTGTTAATATAGAATAGATTAAAGTACTGTGTGCGTATGTATTCATATCAGAGGGTTTAATAAATTCGAGCTCACGAATAATCGTGACTAAAACATATTTTTATCGCGGCGCGGTCGACAATACACCTCATGACATTTTCCAAAAAGAACAATATCTTCAGAACTAGACTATAATATTATAAATAACAATTAAATTAAAATTAAACCCTGTGCCTGATTTAGACATACTCTTATATTTATTTAGCAGATTAATTTATTTTCATACATATTCAAATCATAAAAAAAGATTTTAGTGATCTCTTTGTCTGTGCATGTTCTTAATTTTATTTAAAAGATAAGGAGTATTCCATAGTGAATTCTAAAAACAAAGATACATATCTTAAAAAGTGACGTCACGACCATAGGTTAAACTGCCACAGAGGTGACAGTGACATTCGAAATTTAAACATTACGATTGGGTTGAGTACATCCATTGTCTTGTCGCGTGTCTGATGGTCCTCTATCGACATGAAGTCATCGCCACTTATAAATCGCTCGACAACAGACCACGCGTCATTAACGCCATTGTGCATACCTCTGTTTCTCTACAATCGATATGTTTGTACAGATTTCACACATTTGCGAACTGCGCACTAAGTATGTTTGCGACCAGTTTATATAATCGTGTTTTGATAACAAGTCCCCGCGGCCACCTCACGCGGTCGGTAGCTGATCTCGATTGACTATGCTTTAACATTTCCATTTCTTATCAAACTACAATGTAAGAATAACACTTTTGATTATAGAACTTCGCCTATTGACAAATTCTGTTCTCTCAAACTCGTCACGTTTTCACAAAACTTTTTGAATAAGCAAAATTGCTTTTGTAATGTCAACTGCGTAGCCAATTCAATTTCGCCCTCCAATCTCAAAGAACAATGTTCTACGCATTTACGTAAGTAGTACTTCGAAGGTTAATTAACAATGGGAAACCATACAAAATTCGTCGGTCGAGCGAATTGTTCGGGAAAAACGTGCGCCCGCCCACATTAGAGTGTTGACGTAAGAACGTCCCACGCGAGGGTTCGGGGGTTCTTCGTAACACGTGATCCGTAGCGCTACGTAGCTACGGCTGACGTCATAGCGAGGGCGAAGCCTCCCCGCCGCGGGTTCTGACGCACAAAAATTGGCGAGCGCGGCGTGTATTGATTAGATGCGTAATTGTGTACCGATACTGTTAGTGACGTGTACGGTCGCGGAAGTGGTTACGCACCGTCGCGCTGACCGCGCGGGCCACACGGCCAGGCCGCGATGGCCCCAACCAAGGACGCGGGCCCGGCTGCGGCCACGCCAGCGTTGCGACACCGCAGCTATCGCGATGCACCGCGATACGCTCCAACACACATTCACTACGCTTCCTGGCAGTAGCAGTGCCAGTAGGTATACATATATGCTTCAATCCTTAAAAAAACATTACTATACTACTAAACTAGGAAGTCATTATTAATATAGCCTAAAACATGGAATGGTTATGGGGCAACATGGAGTAAAATTTTCACATAATAGTATGTGGAATTCTTTTAAAATGTATTTTCTTTCTCCGCCTTACTCGCGCCTCGTTAGGTAAACAGTGGAATGTTTACAACGTGTTCATCACACCTCCGCTTCAATGACGGGGTGACATTGCCAGTTCAAATTAGCACCCACGTCTGCGGGTGACGCCAGTCCAAAGTTTATTGCAAACTTCATTGAAAACACTTGGGCTGTTTATTCAATTTAACAGCACAGTTTTTACATCATTCTCGATGTTATCGATATTATCTAGGGACATTTTTGATGGATCTGTTAAATAGTGCGTAATAACTCCATATTCGAATCCCGAACTGTTTTAAAAGTTGACATGTTCTATATTTAAATTTTGTTACAGATGGATCTTAATCCAAATCTTTATGCCTAGGAATGAATGAATGTGCCAAGGTTCATACAATTTATACAAAATATGAATTATAAAGCATACTCTAGGAATGAAACATCCTGGCAATGTCTAGAAGTTCTAGAACACGTGCAGCGATGGCGGAAAACACACATCAAAACAAAGTAGCTGTTTTAATCTTGTGTATACTTCCGCGATAAAGATGTTGTTAGGCTCACGTCCGAGAATTCCCTTACAATGGAAATATTTTCGTGGTTTTCCTCATAGGCATCCCAGATTTCACGCCGAAACCAATAAATAAGGAAAATCTTGCTAACAAAGATAAAGGAATGATTAAACTATCGTTAAACTACATACGGATCCGGCGGTTGGCCTCCGCTCAAAGACCGCCTCAGTTCAATGTCAGTTGCGCAAGCGTCTGTCTTCCGCCTTCCATTCGGCGCCCGACCAGGAATGGTTAATCGTATGTACAGTCGGTAATATTAATTAGATACAGAGGTCCTTGCAAACCATTTGTATTCCTTTTGATAACATTTCCCATAATATAGATGAAGATCGATATGAAGAACAACAAATTATGTTTCGCTAGGTTTCGAATACGGGGCCAGATGCAACAACATCGCTCAATGTTTAGATGAGATCTAAGCGTTGAATCTCACAACGCTTACTTAGATGGATGGGATGACATTTTACTGTCATATTGACTTGCGTTTTAAAATTGCATCCCACATAATTTAGTGTTAATCTGGCCCCAGATTAAAATTGAATTGTATCATTACATTGCTCCGCCTTTGTTTCCAATCCTGTGACGCATGAGAAAGAAAACTTGATTCAAACCCTGTGGCGACCCGTCTTGCCAGCGTAATACGTACAGTGGGCTAATTTCTGTCCCAGAATTTGCAGGAGCCCGATTCAATAGTGGGTAATTTATGACCTTCAAATATAAATTAAATTGTATTATTTAAATGTAGTATCATCATTGCCACACAAGCAGTGTTCAACAATTCTAGATATGTACATACTTAGAAATGGAACCCAGAATTGTGAATTACTGAACCATTATACCACGTATATTATAACACGATACAAACAATCTCTACTTTAATATAGATAGATATTGACTGCTGACTGTATTTTATTTAAATTTTAACGACTCTTGCCGCGTTGAGTCACGAAGTAAACTTGTGGTTGAATATTTGTAAATCTCTACGTGCGTGTAGTCACATTCTCGGTACCGTGATAACTTGCTGATGTTCCCTGATCTACATCTAGACACACAAAATTATATCTATACGACACTTCTTGAGCATAAACGTGATGTTCTTATGCAATATCAGATCTTATTCCGTTTGCCGCAGAACATATTGTCACGTTACGTAAATAATTTCATCATTACGAATAACTTATTAGTGACTCATATTCTAGATAATTATCACGACTTAGACTTAGATTAGATGAATTTTCTGTTAATTACGTCTTCTTCATTTATTCCGACTTTCTTTCAACTCTTCTATTGTTGACATTATTCTAATATTCCATAAAGCTAAGTACTAATAAATTGAAATTATTTAAATCAGCTTCAACGTTATTTATAGCAGTCCAGTAATTACGTTCATCCATTGCAGCCTGACTAGACCCTAGCCAATTTAAAAACGGCGTCTTAGGCGTAGCAGCCTGCACAGTAATTGGCTTGGAATACCTTGCCATGCAAGTTGCAACGGACGGTATGTTTTGCCTTTTTGCTTTTGTCTCATTTTATACAATGTTGTCCATCTGCCGTGTTAATTCTGCACCTCTCAAGTCCGTTTCCGGTCCCGTTACATCCGGCTCTCGAGATCGCTTGAGAACCAACCGTATGGTCCCCTAACGGAATGCTCAAGTGCCATGGGAATTATAGTAATTATTCCTATTAAAAATTCAAGCTCTCGACGGTCATTGTACTTCAAAGTTATCAGAGTGGGAGACTCCTAATTATTTTAAAGGTCACACCAGTTCTTATCACGGCCAGATAACGGCCGGTAAGGTCGCCGGTTGCCGGCGTCGAAGACTTTCGGCGTAGTTCAACCTTACGCCGAGTAATTCAGATACACTGAAAAAAATTCAAGGTGTTCTACTTGTATTGTTGTTGGCCGTATCGGGTTAATCTTCCAACAATTGTGTCAGAGACATTACAATGCCCGAGTTTTTGTCGACTTCGCCAATTCGAATGGTACCCTCGTCTCGGTTTCAACAGATGTTTCATAAACAAATACGGCTTTGTAGTAGTCTCCTACGCATGATTTATTCAGCTCTAGGCCGAATCGATGATCGAACGACAGAAAACTGCCGGCTATTGTGCAAAGATTCGTCCTATTCATCCCTAAGAAACACCTTTTTAATACTGACAATGAATTGCACATGCAAACTTTACCTGCACGCACGTGTTCGATTGGCATTCACAGCGAACTATATGAATTGTTTGTCCCCTAACCTGTCATCCAGAAGTATAATTCTTCGCTCTAATAATAAAGCACCTTTTCCTTTACGTCGCAGTAAAAAAGTGCACGACGGTATAAATCTGGAGTCTGGTACATGCATTTAATAGTCGAGACGCTCGCCATTTTATAGCCGACGGCCTATGTTCGGTTTATAGCTATTTTATTTTCCACATGCGTCGTCTGTGTCTCGGCTTTTTGCAGTATACTCATTAACTGCAGCAATCGTGATTAGTGCATTCTTAAACGCTATAGAAATTGTGAGAGTCGTTAGTGTGAACAATGTAGTAAGAAAATAGCTTTGCAATTATGACCACTTCATGACGGCTCCATCTGTTATAGTCTAGCCTGATATTTGATACTTATAAGGCCAACAGAGTATAGCTGGTATCGAGTCGATGTTTATTCAAATGCACTTATGGCCCGTTCGAAGTTTGAGTTTCGACATCTGCTACGAGGTCAATATTTGCTGTATTTTCGAATGTTCCTTTCTTTATAGCACGGGTCCCCTTCGTTGGTCTGTTGATAGCTTTGTTTTAGCTCTATCCGACAGATGCTAGGTTGAAAAGAGCTAAACTTTGTTAAACGCCCGCCTGAATTCAATAAATACGTCGGCCAGGATATTACGCTACGACTGCAAATTGGTTTTGCCGTTATTAATTTTGATAACTGGGATTCGATTCGTTTCTCTCTTTTGTAACAAAGGGAAACCATTTGTAATTAATTTAATGTTGTTACGCAGCCAAACAAAGCGCTCTCGGTAAGCATCGGAATGAAATTTCGTGTAGTATCGCGTCAAAGAGTTGCTTTATATGAATTAGTTGTATCACTCACTATATTTGATATAGTGGATACAACACTGTAGTTTTTTTTAAGCATTCACATTTTTTTGACATCGACATGTGCTCGGCCATCTGTTGGGTCAGATTATATTTTTTTGGGATTTAAAGTAAAATGTGTATATCAATATGAAAAAGTGACACGTAGCACATGGTGCGATGGCGTCCTATAGCCTTCTACCTGCTTTTGTGAGTGGGACAATGGTTTAGTGCACATCTGCCGTGCCGCCTGCGCACCTTTCTGCCTTCGTCATTGTAGGCGCTGAACTTATGTGAAGGTGATCCATCATGGTGTTCATTCATACGCACTGGTGGTACATAACTACAATTATAAGCATGCGTTTATGTATTCGTGGTTTTTAAAGTGCATTGTTTATGCATGCAATGTCACGCACTGTTTTCTTAATAAAGACGAAGATTTGTTCATAGAAATATGTACGAACAATCGTCGAAGTTGATTAAGGAAACACCACTATAGCCCTGTAAAATTTGAGGTACGTTTGCTCAACAATTACCTGTGCGATTTTAGCAAGACGTTATAAATCCGACTCCATTAAAACCGAGGTCGAAATTGTACGCACTTAAAGCGCCTCCATTTACAAACACCCAAAGTTGTCCATTCATTAAAATGAAGATTGTTTTACAATGTCGAAAGAGCCATTGAGGGATTTACAATATGTCCAAGAGCTCGTAAAATACTTTTCAATTTATTTATTTGTTTAGAACTCACTCGAGTTCACAATGGCCTGTGTTTAAAAAACAAAAGAATCGAATACTCGGATAGGAACAATTAATCGAGTGGTCCGGACGCTGTGGTGTGAGTTGCGAAAGAATCGACCATGCAGTTGCTAAACATTGTGCTACCGCTTTGGAATTTTGTAATACATCTGGATCGTTTTGAAATATATTAACCTGTTTGTTTTGTACTGCTTACGAGTGGCTTATTGGTTACCATTTCTAAAGAAAATAATTGCGTCTATAGTGCAAAATTCTCAAACACACAGTTTAAAGAGAACTCGTGTAATTAAAGTTTTTTTAGCGTCCCAAAGGACGTTCTCATTATTCCAACAGTTCACTATGTGCTGGCACAAAGCGACGCCCCCAACGATCGAGTTACTTTTGTTTGTCCGACTCTAATTAAACAAAAGATGTCCAGTTCAGCCGCTTTGTGTCTGGCCAGTAACTGTCGTAGGCAGGTGAATGAGACTGTTTCAGCGAATTTCGAAATAATTGCTTTGTGTAAAAATTGCTCTTGTTCATCATCGAGACATTGACAGACCGAGCGTCGCCGTTAATTGAAAGCGAACATTAAAAGTACAAAAGGTTGTAATGGACAAATGCAGCGGAACCGGCGTGCATTAGCTCATAGTAACCAGCGCTCGGCGTTTTGGAGCGGAGCTTGCCGCAACAAATCCTTGATGGAACCTTAACCCACTTGAGTGATTACGAGTGCGCTTGCCGCAGTGCCGCGCTCGTGCCGCCGCTGGACGCTGCCTCAAGCGCTGCAGCTTATTTGCCGTATTAAATCGGTAAAGCGCTGATTATTATCAATTTTAAAATGCACCGCACCAATGAAACAGAAAACGTCATAAGTATATTATTAGACAAATTTATTCCACAGTTGCTATTGACCAGAAGCCCTACTTACCTTAATAAAAATAGCGTACACTATTTTAGTAAAGGGCAATTAGCAGGTGTATTTGTCTCCGGATTCCTGTTTTACCCTTTAGATGGTCCTGGAGTACATTAATAATTCATGGAGTCGGTCGTGGGAGCTGCAACGGTCGCCGCAGTGACCGGCGCAGGTGCGCTGGCGACCTTGCGTAATGGCACATACACTCTAGTACATATCTAGTGACAAATGTATATCGGAAACCGCTTGCGAGATACTTTGTATGCGTTTCGACATCGGCATTATGTTTGTGTTCGACGCCCCAAACGTGTCGAGATGGAATTTTTCATAATTATTATTCGATTGTTGTACTTGTAGTAATGTGCACGTTCTGATGGGATGATATCATCTGTGCTATGATAATACATGTAGGCCACTGTCTTATTTTGAAGAAAGTGACCTGGCAATAGCAAGATCGAAGTATCTAATACGCCATTTTGCAGATTATTTGTGAACTCTTTTTTTCCATAAAATTGAAATATTTTCGGCATACCCAGACTACATATTTCTCAAGTTATCGTGAACAACTTTGCACAATTTAACACGCAACAATTTTATTTAGGATCGTGACAACATAAAGGCATAACAGCTGCCTCTATGGAAATATTCAATGATTGACGCAAAGAAATCTGGGCACTGGTGCCAAGTGGGTCAGTGCGCCAATGTCGGGTCGAGCTTATCATAAAACCATCGCTTGACTCAGTTAATTATAGTTAATGTGAGAAATCTTAGCGTTTGTTGGGCCAACGTGGGCATAGTTCGCTATTGTGACTTACGTATGTTTTGCCTATTCGTGACGAGTTACCAAGAAAACTTGAGGTCAACTAATCTGGTCAGCGTGGTATAGTCAGCTAATTTACACCGGGCAGCTTAATAATATGTAGTTCTTGGAACTAGAGACCAAGAAGCTCCGCTCTCCGCGCTATGGAGCTCGGAGAGCGGTAGGTAGCACACGACCTGATTTCTACGCATGAAATGACTTATCGAATTTGAGTGCTTATGGTAGTGGTAACTCAGATGCATCGCCATATTGCCACTTGTAAGAGTTCCATTTGTTAGATTCCATAGCCATTTCCCTCGACCTTTGAGTCGTAAGGCCCAGTTGATCATCAGAACCATAAAAAGCTGGTTGTCTCACGCGTGTCATCAATCGAACGTCAGCTGCAGCGGCGGCGTGACGGCCAGAATACTGGGTCAAGTACAACGGTGCTTTGCCATTCATTGTCACTGCCCCCCTCCCGCTACGGTACTCCCCTCCACTCCCAAGCGCGCGCGCATCGGCCTCGCACTCGCTGAACTTGACATATCACTTTTTAACATATTTTTTTGCCAATTATTCATGTCAGTGTTAACTTATGTAGGCCATTTCGTATTTTCAATTCTGTGCAATGAAACTGCTAATAAAGGGTAGGCCAAGTGAAGCAATGTAAGTGTTGTAATTGTTCAGAAATACGTACTACATTTGATCGTCAGCTCCTTGTCGTGTACATATTATTACTGAAAAGTCAGTATTTGTACAACTCTGTGAAATAAGTTGATGCACACATAAACGTTGCATCTGAGTTAATATATTTTTACCTCACTAACACGCATTACGTCAATGTGGGTACTTGCAACAAACAAGTGACAACACTGGTTACCTAACTGGCTGGAGACTGCAAGAGGTGGCAAGAGTTTGATGTAACTCATGACTGTAATTTCCAACGTTAACATGTTCTGCATTCAAATGTCCTTGTTGTAATTGGCGTGCTATTAATCAGATCGTTTAATTTATTGTTCTAATTTGTAATCGATTTTGGAAAGAACGAGTGACATTATTGCTCAGTGTTAGTGATGTACTAAGATGATGTGGCGTTATTAACTTTCTAGAAATTGTCAACAGTAATTTTATAAACATTTTCCTTGTTTATACAGTGATAATGAAGTTATCACGGGTGCAAAGGGCTTATATTATCGAAAAAAAAAACCCAGCGCCTTTCCAATAATCGGTACCATAGTTTTCACAGCATTTCTATAGGTCCATTAGGCAAAATGTCAGTACTGAATCTTGCTAACATATTTTCCTTGAGAATTTGCATTATCATAAGTGGATATTTCCTCTTTATCTATAGATCGGCCATGCAGATAGACTATCTGACCATGTTATTATTCTAATTACATGGAAATGGTTTTTGGCGATAGAGAAGTAATAAATGCGATATATGTGCCTTATTTGGTTACGGTGTCTAGAAACAATCGCCTAATGCGTCTGTTGTGTATAACTTTTTGCACTTTGACTTTGAAAGAATATTCTATATCAGCTTTAGAATATATGTGAATATATGTATGTGGTGTATAGAAGAGTGGGGCCGAGCGAATCACAAGTCTGACATCAGCCGAGGTCGTCGGCCGAGGCTCGCGGCCTGCGGACTCGGCCCGCGAATGATACGATGCTAATAGTCAAGTACGTTCACCGCGTTAGAAAACCTACTTCAGTTCCGCACTTTCTTTATTGCATCACCGCAATGTGCCGTTTCCCCACAGCGCACTCTTCCGCCGCGCCTCGACAGTTGTGCAATCTGAACATCGATTTGAATGCGCCCAGAAACGATTTCAAAACGAAATTCTCTTCATAATTGTGGCTGCATAACTAATCGTCGGGGTACACGGATTGTTCGTTTGTTTCCGCACTTTCTTCGGTTACATCAGCGAGCTTCGCCTCGTTCTCCCCTCGGAATGACAGGTGAAGTTTTGCAAGTTCAGTAACCCCTCCGCTCGCTGCGTCCGCGAGATGCTCACAATGATATAACTACCTGTAATTCTGTTGTTTAGAAATTACTAGTTCCGCACTTTCCAAGTTACATCATTGTGACTAGAAAAAAAGTGTAATCGCGGGGTTAACGACCGGTCGTCCGATCTTATATTCAATGTTGTTGTTCACTGCTTTTGCGAACGTTGATCCTTCGTGATCTCATCGATTTAGAAATGCGTAGTTATATTTTTTGTACATTTCAATCATCGCCTTAAATTACATGCTTCAGATTTTTTGTCAATTAATTAGCACCAACAACGCTTCGCTCTTAATAGTAATAGATACTATATGCGACGCATTACTCATGCTTATCTGCCACAGAATCTGCTCGACGTGCCGATATCGATACTTTCATCGGCCTGGTACCATTTCCTCGAGTCGTGCGTACCAATCAGAAAGTACCGCTGTATGACGTGCCACATTCGTCCACGTAGCTGTAAACCGAGATGTTATTACTGCATTGCCGACTCCATAACGCATCTTCCATTAAACAGCGTACGGGGCATTGTCCGCGAATCCTAGAAGCCTTTATATATCGATCCGCTTACGACGCGTATTCGATTCACGTTCTCGATTCACACAATCGTACGGTGTCAGAAATTCTTTGACGTACGGAGTACGCTTTCGTTTTAAAACTATACGAGTACACTATAGTGTCAAGTATTTCTATTCTTGACTCCCGAGTGCGTACTACACGTTGATATCATTAATTCGAAACTCGTCCCTGGTTGGTCCTCATTAGTGATGTTTACGCGTCTCCAGAGTGTTAACGGTACAAACGAGTTTTCGAATTGCGATTCGAATTTTTCGCTGTTTATTTACAAACGCCTCACGATAACATTACAGTATAGGGTTCATTCCCGGGAATTCTCGAGCCGGGAATTCCCGGGAAATCGTTGGGCTATGTTCCCGGGAAATCAAGCTCGAGAAAAGTCGAGAACTCGAGAAATCATGTACGTTTGTAGAAAATAAACTTGCAGAGTTTTAATTTGTTTATATTCTATTAACATGCCATAAATGGTGCTATGATTGTAATGTAATTATAATTTACATTTACTTTCTATCTGAGTTTAAGATATTAAAGATTTCTTTCGTGTTTTATAGAAGTTATTTTGTTTACAAGATTTAAGTAAGTTGATTTTTTTTCTAAATAACTAGCCCAATATTGTGCTGTGATCCTAATGTAATGTAAGTTAAGATAATAGGTTGGGGAAAAAGTTTCGTCGCATTTTTTAAGAAATTTCATAACATTTTTTAATATCTTTTATTTACATTTAACTAAAGTATGTAGCTAACATTTTGTTCGATAACTTTTTGCCATCTTGTAGGTAGGGACATGATCCCATTGCTATAGACATTTTGGGACTACTGATCAAAATACCGCGACAAGTGGTTTTGGCAGTCCTCTCGTGATGTTAACCTGACACTGCCTAAAGAATTCTGAAGAGACCGAAACATGTGGAAATCTGAAGGTGCAAGATCAGGACTGAAGATTTTATTACAAGTTCATACATTCATCTACAATGCGAAAAGACTTTTTCCCCAACCTAATATTTACGTTTTCTTTCATGTTGATTTTTTGATTAGTTTAAGTTCTAAATAACCAACTAAAAATGGTGCTGTCATTATGATTATGAGCCTGAATAATATATTTTTCTGTAATATTTTATAAAACAATATTTATAAGATTAACGTTTTTGAATAACATCGATGAAAGTTTTATAATTAATTTGATACTTTTATTTGAGAGGAAAACCACTGATTTTTAGACGCAATTGGAACCAAATAATATGAGAAAATGTGCGTAAATGTAAATTTCTCGACAACCCGAGAGTCCCGAGAAATTAGCCTCGAGAATTCTCGAGACCCGAGAAATTTAAAAGCTCGAGAAATCATGAACCCTATTACAGTAGCGTCCCCGCGAAGTAAGATTTCCTTGTTTTGTTTACGTCACAGGTTTCATTGGTCCAGCTATTGTAATAATAATATGTATTAAACGTTTGTTCCACATTTCTAATAGGTAAATTATGTGTTCGATAAAGTACATTACCATGTTTCTATAGGCTATTGCATGTTTTCTGGAAATAATGCAGCCGTGTACTGTCATGGCGGCGGTGTGAGGTAAATGTTTTGCATGTCTTATCGCGACGAGCGTATACTGCGTCATTGGGGTCGTATAGACCCTAGCTATTGTTTGATTGAGTTCAGATGGTAATCACACTTCATGGTAGGCTCTCGACAAGCGTATTATTGGCATTTGCATGTGTACTTACAACCAGGTGATTGAAATCACAGTTTGATCAAAAGTGGATTCGTGATGATCGAGATTTCCGGTGACACTAAATCGAGACAAAACAAGTATAAAATTCACTTGCCATATTAATAATAGCACTAGTCACACATAACGTAATTCGTTTTGAAAATTATCAAATAGCACAACTTTCCGTTATCATAATTGACAATTGATAATTAATTGAGTCATTATCTATGCACATTGTTCCATGTAACAAATTTTCATGGACGCCAACACAACAATTTGGCTATAAGTAACGCATTTTCGCAATAAAATAAACAGTTCTAACAGTTGTGTAACATTTTTTGTAACTAGAAAATATTTGCTTATCACTTATCAACCGATGCTAGCTTAGGACGCCAAATAAACAGGTGAATTTGCCTCTTAGATTGTGCTTTTTTGATAAGATAAGAGTGAAATGGAGATAAAAAATTGCCGCAAATATAGCTTGCACGATATTTTTTATACGACAACAATTTTGGAGCGTTACAAATGAGATTGTTACATTATTTTCCTCATCACTCTTAATGTGAATCAGCGGCCACTGTTGGTCGTATTACCATGAAAAATGGGTTAGTAATCGTGATCGTGACATCGTATTTACTATGGATTTTATTTATGATTTACATTTAAAATTGTCTCTGTCATTCATAATGGCGTCATAGACTATCTGCAATTTAGAACACTGCATTCCATTTATTGTTCCATTTACAAACACTATTATTTTAGAGACGAGCCACTGCGACGTTCGTTATTAAAACAACGAAACTTTAAAATAGTTTGAATGCAATAGTTTCGAATCGAAAACGATTAATCCTATTTGTCGTCCCACGCGTTTCTGAAATCGCGGGGCAAACGTTACACAAGCAAAATCGCAACATCGCTTATTTCGTCTTTTACGAAATCATCCTGCGTCATTCATTCCTGTCTTTGTACTTACATACGATTACATCGAGTTTATTGTCTTTAATGTAAAATGTTAAAACAATTTTATTGGTGTCACAGTGTCGCCATCGCGGTAACTTACTGAACTTATAAAGTATTGCAATGTTTTAAAATTAAATGTTAACAGTAAATTTAGTTCTTCTGCAATATCAATTTTGCTGCAGCCATCGATTTCATTTAAATAATTAATGTCAAAGTCGACTAACAGTCGATCGTCTAGGACGAACGCTTATTTTTTCATTCGTTGTGCAAAAAGCATTATGAAATAGAACGTAAGGACCCGCGATATGCGTTGCAATAACTATGCGTAGCGTTTTCGTTCAACGTTACAACACCAAAGTATTTCATGTAAATTAACCTTGTAAAGTTCTCATCGATACAATGCCTCTCTCGATCACAATGAAGAACCGATTGATATTAATTTTCACGGTAATCGAATCAATAATCGATTCTTACACAAATATAGGGGCGTGAATACCTTTTATGAATTCAATGAGGGTACAATCAATATGCAGCATTTCTTATTTTATTATAAATCCAAACGTCAAGGGTTCTCCGTAATTCCTAAGGTTTGCGCCACCACCAAGATTCAATGTTGTTAACCAATGTTTCAGTAATGTGGCTCTGTTACCTCGTTTGCAATAGTCAGCGCTACATATCGCAAGCTCTTGCGTCGACCAATGTAGCTTTCATGATTAGTTGTCGGTGTTCGATTGTGTAAAGCTACCCTCGCGGTACATGCTTAACACACATAAGAGGCTTACAACTTTGTCGGACTTCTGAATTACGCAATTAATCTTCTGAACACCTAGAATTACTTTTAAAGAATTTGCTTAAGATTGGTGGCATATGCAAGATTTCGAGGAAACTTAAATAGAGTCGTACATTCATCTTAGTGTCCCACTTCCGCGAGGCACAATGAGAAGGAAACGTTTGCGGGTCGAACAATCGTCAATTCCGGTTGCGTGCGGCGGAAGCTGCGCGGGCGCACGGATGTATGTTTGCTCCTTTTATCGGCCGATCTAGACTTGCATCTGTCGGCGACAAGCCTCATCCAGCTGCCTTTTATAGTTATCGTTATGGCAAGACTGGAATCAAGCGCACCTGGCGACAGGTGAAGCGTACATTTACCACAAACCATCGGTTACGTGCTAAGCGTGATAGCTATCACATAACTAATCACTGCTTGTCGCTAATTTCTTTCCGCGCATGTAACATTGCCGTAATCACTATGATTACTCATCAGCGATGTGGGAGCTCCTAGTTTTTGCACTGCATTTCCCAACACCTGGAAAAGTTGATGCGTAACAGTTATGAAATGAAATACGTAAACGCGTACCTGCCTGAACAATGTGTATCCACGAGCCTCCTTTCTGTGTATTGCATAGGAGGTACATATTTTCGGAGAGTATGTTAAACTAGTTATCCGATACCAAGGATTTGCCACAGATGTGTCCCTGGCGCCAACTTTTTGGCGGAGCAGTCCAAGCGTGCCTGCCTAATGGCCCTGAAAGATGAAGGGTGCAGTCGTGCAGATACAAACATTTTACCGTGGCTCGGTGTCCTCACACGTGTGCTAAGTCGGCCGGCGAAAGTATTTCGAAACGGACAACGCAGTTATATCGGGAAGGAGTCAATGAACGGAAGTGTTTCACGAGTGACATGCGCGGCGCTTTATCGGGGCTTGCGTAAGGCCACTTGCCCAATCACGCTGCACACGCGGAACAACTGTTATGCCAAATTGCCAGTGCTGCGGTCGCAGAAATCTTCAGGCGTCTTGTTAGGCCGTCATCTGTCGCAAGCTGCGGTTCCGCGACGCGTTCACCGCTCTCTCGCGCTTCAGCTCTTTCTCCGAGGCACAGCCGCGGCCGCGGGCGTGCGATTGCAAAACGCTGGGGTCGCGCTTTCTTCGTTTGCGATGCCGGAGAAATTGTTGCGACACGGCGCAGCGTACACCGACCCCGAGTTAGAAAGTCGACCGCTCACCGGATTTAACACGGCGGCGCGTAACGGTGTAATTGCAATCGAGACTGAATCCGTCGAGATTTCGGATACTTTTTGCGCACGCATTCCGGCCGCTTTCTTTAGTTACACAATCGTCACGTAATAGACGCGCTCGGGTCATCGAACGGTATCGTCCGTTTCGTAAACGTCGCCCGTCGTGCGATGGTGAGCAATTGGCCAATTGCGTGCGGTTGTGCGTTTGCGCAACGGGCTCTGGAGTGGCGCCCGTTCCGCAGTCCGTGCGTTGCAACACGGGATTATTTCGGCGGAGGCGCTTGGACCGCCGCCCGGACTTGCAACATGCCATATCGCAACGCGTTCATAATCCACTCCATTGTGACACATGGCCGCCGGACGCCGCCCGCCTGCCAAATACGGGCCGCAGGCGTTGCGCTACTCGATCTCCTTACTTCATCAGCCCCGTGCACAATAGCGGTGAAATGTCACCGCGGGCCATCCTGTCGACACCCAACCATGTACTACCGATGACTCATTGTAGCCATTTCATTAATCCAACAACTTATGAAGTAACAACAATAAATGAGGTATCTTGTAATTTCTATTAATATCTACCTAAAGGTACGCTTCAATTGAGTTCATTCGTAGAACACTGATACTTTCATTTAATTTTCAAAATTAAAACGAGTTTTGCAACCTATGTTCACATTAGCATTTTCGCAAGCGGCCCAGCGCGCTCGGTTTCAAAACGGAGTTCGACTTGCGTTATCGCTCCGATAAACCGAACTGTGCCATTGCCTATGTGGTTTTGAGACCTAAATTTGTGATGTGTGCGCGGCTGTCGCGGTCACATTTTGTTAGAAGTCATTTGTGGACATGAATCACGCGGACCGCGATAAGCTGAGAACCCACTCCGGTGTTCGGTTCCAAAACTGTTATCAATCAGGTTTCACAAAACATCCGCACCGTTGCGCAACCACAGCCGACATATAATTGGGTATGGTCGGGATGGTTTCCCAACGTATCCCGGCGGCATCTCGGTGAGGCAACTGGCGCTTACGACATCACATGTCCCTACAATGCGCGTTACAAAACCTATGAGTAACCGCGGCCGCCGCTCCGGCTCTGGCTCTGCTCGGAAACGGCTAATATCGAGCGTAAACATCATTAAACATTGTCGACGCGGCTATTAAAATCTAAACCTTTCGCAATCTGCGCCACTGACACATCGGTCCGGTCGCATGTGAAGCGTTTCCTAGCCGTTGCGCAAACGTCATACAGCGATACAACTCGAGCAGGAAGTGCATGCATGTGTGGTGCATCTGCGCCGATGGCTGCCATTGTTACGAAACTGTCAGGGTTGCGTTGTGCAACGCTCCGGTTGCGAAACGCTTGCGCATCCCGCTAATTGTGGATCTCCCAGCCCGCACTCGCCATACTTATCATCATAGTGCAGATGTCCTACGCGCTTTTACTGTCGTTAGCTTCCAACTTTATTAGAAGCGATAGATAAACCTCATCAAACTTGACCACGAATTGTTAAGGCGAACGCCATCTAGTTACAAACGTATAATTTAAACGAAATATTTCGTGAACACAGTTGCGAAGTTGTAAACGTGAGTCTGTTTAGTAATAGAGAGTGTTGAGTTTGGACGTACGCCGATCGGCTCGGGAGTCGAATACGCGAGGGCGCAGAGTAGCCCTGGCGTGCGTGCGGAGTTGCGTAAAGCTCGGTTGTCCTTTCGCCCGCGTCCGAGACACCGCGAGAATCCTTGGAGGCCAGCGTTCGGAACACGCTCGGAAATCCGGCCAACCTTCCGACTGCGTTACGACACACAGTATAACTTATTTACACGTTGCGAAATCAGAATCGATTGCAACTGCAGACATCGCACTTTAGCCTTGCCGTTGTAGGGATTTAATTAGGATCAGTTGCGCAGTCGCGAGACCTAAACGGATACGAGGACGCCCTCCAGGCGGCTCCGCTCACTGATGGATTACAAAAAAGGGCCGGAGTGCAGTTGCAGGGTGACGTCAAGCGTTTCGTCAGCTGGTTCCCACAGTGAATCTCCAGTGAAGCAATAGCGATTATGTGGCGAGCACGTGCTTTGCCATGAGACTCGCACACAATAGTTGTATGTTACCTGTTAACCTATACGGCAAAGACAAGACGTCCGGCCCTTGCCAATTTCTTAATAGATAATCATGCACAGACTTGGACTAGCTATTGACCTTACATGCTGTTCGTCGTCATGTCAATCCAATAATGCACTTAGGCCGCTGTTGCGACAGTCCTAACGAGAGTAACCTTTAGCGGGAGCCGCTCCGTATTGTCACGTCACGACTCGATCACTTCGTAAACTGCGTTCGTAATAAATGGCAATCGTTTATCTCGCATCTAGAACTAACGCAACGTGTTATTAATACAGTACTGGAGACCGACGTGCCTCGTTCGCATTCTGTTGCATGTCTTGCGAGTGAGATCTCAGTCTTGCAAACGTCCGCAGACTATTTGTCAAACAGCTGAGACCGCAACATGGGTTTTGTAACGGCGCTCTGAGCAAACTTGATATTTATTGCCTACAGCACCAGTAATCGAAACTTACACGTTTCTCGCAATCGGCAATGTTACAATTTGTGTTGAAAGTTCTTCGAGAAGATTATATGTTTTAGTGTATAAAAATAAACTAGGAGATTCTCCAAATTGCTTCAAACTCTCCCGTCCCCTTGTATATTGAAACGGGCTAAAAATAAAGCGGCTACATATAAATGGTTTGTTTCAACAGCACCATCTAACATCAGTTCCGAGCACAACTGACATGCATTAGAATGCACTCGACGCGCATAGAAATCGAGTGATAGCTACAGACAAACAGTAGGTTGATTCCCACGAAACCGAAGATCGAAGTCCCGTTGGCTGCCGATCGGGGTTAGTTTACATTGAATGACAGAGGCACCCAGTGTAATGTTTCCAACTGTGCATTTAATGCATTTCGAAACGATGCGGCCGCTCTGTGAAACACGAGGTCGCGCACGGTGCGCTTAAAGCCCGATGATGAAACAAAACCTATTGCATCATCGAACAACTTTATGGATCGCTATGTAATTATTTACATGACATTGCTGTGTCCGCCGCGAAACGCAGGCTCGAAAATATTTTGCAACAGCTAATTAGCGAAATCATCAATAGTGCACCGACAAAGCTTTGTGCACAAAGAGATCCGTTTCGGATGAGCGCGTATCGATCGCGAGTTATTATTGCTGGCCATTCGCAATTTATATGGGTCACTGGTCCTGCACGTCAAACGCACGCGATCTGTCGGCCATTGGGAAGTACAAAATTTTGCATATAAATAATTAGAACGTAACCCAACGTGGGTCATCGCCCGGAAGGATATTCAGATCGATTGACATGTAGATTAATTGCGCAAACTCTGTCCAAAAACGTACTATGTTAAGGAACTACAATTCTAAGTCCTCTTTTCTCCTTGTTACAGGACAACGTTGAAGCTAGAATCGCTGGAAGATGCAGTAGTGCTCGATGACCCCGAGGAAGATCTCCTTCAGGACAAGCGAGGGTGTCCCGCGTACGTGTCGCCCGAGATCTTGAGGGCTCATCGGACGTACTCCGGCAGGGCGGCTGACATGTGGTCGCTAGGAGTCATATTGTACACCATGCTTGTTGGAAGGTGCGTACCTGCAAAACACTACACACTTGTAAGCTTCAGCAACCGTTCTAATTTGGCCTCCTTGAAACGGTTCAGTTATCTCCCTTTTCGGGAACTTTAAGGTTGGCACATAACGTGCATAATTAAGTCGCAAGGGTGTCTTCGCCTACTGAGCGTGGGACTTACCGTTTTTCGAGATCACAAGGCGGGGGCGACCGTTGGAGGGATGATCACCTGTCGGCCGTTACGCGCCAACGGCTAACAATTATATCACCCACATATAAATGAGGCTCGTGAAATCTTCGCTGCACCTGCCATGGTCATGTGGCGAAGACGTTGCGGCTAGGGTGACCAAATGTTGAAGAATTCAGGACATTCTGCTTCTAGTCACTCATACCTTTGATTATCACAGAAAATGGCTAAAACATTAAGTCCACGTATACCTACACAAATAAAAAAAAAAATACAGGAGATGAACACACAATCCTTATATTTATACTACTTAGCAATAAAATGTAGAGTAGATTTTTTTGAAATACTTACCTATTAAATTAAGTGAAAAAAAGGTAATTCAGTTAATTACGTTTTGAACTTAATGCAGTAAATAACTACTTACAGTATGCCTTCTATGATGAGCAAAAGTAGCAGTGTTTTTCGAGGAACAAAAGTCAAATGTCCTGCCATGATTCTCATCGGTGGTCACCCTAACACCCACCCTGCCCGAGATCGCAGGCACCTGCCGTTCGCGATCCTTTGTTTTCTACCTTTTTCGGACTCCCGGTAAATGTAATTTATATTCCGAGTTCGGGATTCGGCCACAATCGCCGATTTCACCTGTCGCCGGAAGGGTTCCATCGTACCTGAGTTTTTGTTTTGCGCAGCTGCCGTCCCGAATGACAAACCTATTATGAGATCGCCATTAATTGGAGCCGTGCTTTTAAAACGCCAACCCAAATTAAGGACCTATTATCTTTAGCTGATAAGTTTTTACCGAGATTCTATCTCTATGATCTATTAGTTTTAACGACCGTATTTTTTTTGTTCCAGGTATCCCTTCAACGATTCTGAGCACGCGTCTCTGTTCGCAAAAATATCACGCGGGTACTTCGTGGTGCCGGAATGCTTGTCGTCCCGTGGCAAATGCTTGATCAGGTCGCTGTTGCGTCGCGAGGCGTGCGAGCGACTAAGCGCTCGTGATGTACTCAGACACCCTTGGCTCGCCCGCGACCCTAGGAATGAACTGCCCCCCAGAGCCGCGGCCAGTCATGACAGACTGGTGCCAGATGTCGATATGGACGAAGACTGCATCTAGCTCCCCATAAACAGACCTGCGACACATTTAGTGACGGACTCATGACGGGCTACAATGGGCCGACTTCCAATTACGAAATGAAAATGTTCACGTTGGAAACTCATGTTCTGTAAGGTTGATTTGCGCAATGAGATCAAAGAATATGCATTGTTTTGCTTGCAAGCTATATATAATGTATTAAGGGTTTACGATTAGTAATCGAATATTTCCCGTGCACCTAGTCGCGTGACTCCGTTGTAAATCGGGTCGCAGGAATGTCGTGCAGCTTACGCCGGTGCTGGCATCGGCCCCAGAACGAGCCCCAATAGTAACCGCTCGTAATGTCTATAAAAACTTATTTATGAATTCCTAACTTATTCAGGCGTATGTTTTGGTCGCTCACTGAAATAGTCCCCGCGGTCGAAAGTTCAGTAGGCACACCCCGAGCCAAATGTCTCTGACGAGATTTTAATTTAGTTATTATGATCCGAAGCGGGATCAAACGTCGGGGCCGGCTGGCCCGCGCCCCGAACTAATTTATAAAAATGTAGAAGTTAGAGCGAGCGCCGTAAGAATCGCATAACACCACCGATGCGAACTTGATACACTGTAACGCTATAGTTTTATGCGGCTTTTATTGGCAGCGTTCCGTTCCGGCTTTTACGAGCTGTGGTATAGTCGTAACGTTCATAATGACAGAATAAGTGAGACTGATATCGCGTTCATGTGATCTAAATATGAAAACGATAAGCTATCTTTGGTGCTACTCTGATTTTTCGAATATCGATCGAATACCGAGCCAGCTGGTTTTTGAATTGATGGATTGAACTATAATAGTGATGTCAATGCTGTGGGCCGGTGAGCTATCGATGTTATCGAAAAATTAGAGGAGAACTCAATAGTTTGGTGATGTGGAACGGATCCGGACAGCGACACCGCTCGCTCGTCTGCAACCGTTCGCCAGGAATGAGTTATTGAAGCATTCTGTACACTACTATGTTAATTCCTCGTGAGCCTAATGTAACCCTATCAATTTCACATCAATATAGATGGATATATTGCATTGAAGTTGCTATATCGCGTTAGGTAAACTACCTATGTATATTTTGTATTTATATAAAGTTATGTCGTGTAATTATGATCTCCACCGATGTTATTTAGCGATACTTGATTGCCATTATGTTGTTACGCAGAAGTGATAGTTCTTTTGTTGCACAACGGTCAGTTGCTTCCATCATAGTTATTTTTGATTTATATTATTATTTTTTTGGTTATATAAAATCGTGATTATTCGGCGGATCGAGGTTCGAAATTATTGTTTTGTTATATTGTCAACTAAAATTATGTTCGATAAATTATATCCACATCACCACGTACCGAAGATGGTAGAATTTGGTCTGTGCCATTTATTTAATTTAAATAATTTATTGTTATCGACATATAATGGTGGCGCCACTCTCACTCAACCTAAATTATTGTTTTCCATTTGGTACTTGGTGTTGTTTTTATTTGAAAATTGAGATCATTGTTCCATTTTTTTATTGTTTCGAATCAATCAGTACCTATTATTGTCTATAGTTGTTCAACTATTTTTTTAATCGTTTCATTTGTATTCCGTTAGTTTTGGGTTTAATTTTGGATCGTTCAGTTGAAATAGTCAAGTCTTTCATTGTGAAGGCGTAATGTACAATAGTAGTTTAAAGTGTAAAATATTCTATTACTACTTTAATTTATACAAACTGTAAATAGAGTTAAGCTATTATAAGGATTATTAAAAAAGAAAAGAGATAGAGGGAATTAAATAATTTAGAAAAAATATATTATACTTTAATTTTCTAAAACCACGTCTCACCTAAATACCTCGAAGCATACCTACATAAATACATATTCTCACACATAAACAACACTACTTCATCGTATTCTATTTACAGGTGTACCTAATGAAAACCTAAAGCCATCCCAAGTGAGGGCATTGACCTAATAAAAAAAGGGGTTCAATTCTTTTTCTATCTAAAAGTGGACAGCAAAATTCCATAAGGATTTTCTTAAAATTTTGACATGACAATTCTATAACTAGAGAAATGAAAACAGAACCACAATGTTTCTTTCTTCGTATCATGAAGGTTGTAGGATAATATTTTGCGTCTGCTGACACATAATATAGAGTACATATATTTTGAGTCTGCTGACGCATATAGAGTACATAGTGTTACCCTTTCCATTGAGTGTTGTAAGAGCCGACAAAAGTAAATGACAAGGTCGTAAACTAAGCCTCACTTCGGACGGTTAAAGGACTTTTGTTGCATCCCGTATAAATAAAAAGCTAACAATGTGGTTATAAAACCGTGAGTAATCGTTGCTAACTGCAGAAATCACTGCCAACCGCCAATTTCCAGTCTCCACTTAGAAAGTATCCCGCAATTGAAAATTACACTTTCTAAGGAAAAGGTTAATTACAACTCTGTCTATTTCTTATGGCTATACAAACTTCTTTCTTTAAATAACTATAAAATGAAAGAAGGGCCTTCTTTGTAGGTTTCGTTACTCATATCCAGAATATAATCACTTTGCCACAACAATAACTTTTAAACTTACATCAATAACAGTGAAATTCAATTGAATTCTTTCATTGCATCAATTTTGTAGACGCCAAATATAAAATATTTCAACCTATTTAATTACTCATCACGATATCTCTAGAACCATTAGGTCACGAGACTTGAAAATTAGTAAGTATATTTCTTTCGTCGAGTAGAGGTCAGCTAAGAACAGATAACATAAAATTTTACCCACAGGGGGGGGGGGGGGGGCGCGGCTTCGTGAATTAAATTATAATATTTATCTCGATTGGCATTTAATCTATGCCACGAAAAGCAGGCGGGGATCAGTCAGCCATGTCGCATGACACACAGGAGTCACTTATTTAAAATATGAACATGTATCTATTAAAAATACATCGTAAACCACAAAGGTTTTATAAGTTACCTGTGAATTACGAAAGGAATAAAGAAACCAGATATGCAGATGCTTTTTTGCTTGAAGATAAAGAAAATGCCAACTATAATGCGGTAAATATAGATAGACAGAAAACAGTTTATTGTTCGATTGTACTTGTACAATCTTCGGTCGACGGTCATATCGATAAAGAGCATTTTTTTAAACGATTCCTTGCACTTCGTGTAGCTTGTATCCCGGGGGGTGTTTACATACTCGTACATGACATTACACCCAGACTCGGAGCAAATGCCTCTGGCTTACACAAACACACGTGCCAGAACCCGAGATCCAAAGGCGGCACACCAAACCCCTCGACCACCAAGGAAGTCTTGCAGGCAATCAACACTTGAATTCAAAAAAGGCTAAAATATTCAATACCTTTCGGGACCGCTTCAGTAGTGATGCTAAAACTATTATCTATGTAATACATGTACCTAAAATAATTTATAGGTAATATTTAAAAATACAATACATAAATACAAACGTATATTGGTTATATTATATAAATATACATGCTTTAAACGAGGTTTAACATATAACAATACGCATATTTTGTGATAACAATCAGAGTCAGGATTACACAGCTATCTCAATAATGTCATATAGGCTTTCGCGATTATTACACATTGAAATCAAAGACCTTTTATACAGGGAACGTTATCACTATAACAATATTATAGGCGGTAGATTTGACTGTCATCTAGTCTCTCCCATTACCATGACTGCTACAAAGCATTCGAAAATTCGTTATAAAGTGTTTAATTTCATCGCTATCTCACTCATACTTCTAGCGACCAGCAAGATACATAATTTACACAATTTACCCGAAAAATCTGAACTAATAACTGAAATATCGCCTACAAATGCGAGAATTACCAAAAACTCCTACACCGTGATAAGCAATTCGCACGCTAAATAAATCCCCGACAACAGTTACAGGGGGATAGGCGCCGAGGCCCCCTGCCAGACATTCCACCTCGTCTGGCTGAATGATCAGCTCTTTGCGCCTAAATACTTTAAGCTTTAATAATAACGTTCTTGTTACACCGTGTAAGCAGGAAAAACCTTTAATAAAGGTTTATTTTTCTTCTTTTTTACAGTGTAAATACGTCGCGCATGTTGATTTAAAAGTTAATTTCTCTCAATCGAAATAGAGAAGACCCGACATCGCTGTGCGACATCACTACTTAAACCCTGTTCAAGATAGCATGATCGATTTGACAGATGTCAATTTTTCTGATCGACATAAAGGTATGATTCCGAACTACGTCGCGGTAATGGGGACCAGTGGTGCCGCGGTAGCACTTCTGCGTGCAGCGTAGTTCGGAATCATACCTTTACTTTGCAATGACGAATAGTGATGGGAAACAGATAATATCTAGTAGTCCAAAAAATAACGGTTTAAAATGCTTGTAACTGTGACGAGATGGTATGGGTGTATTATGTGTGAAATTCTTTATCACTTTTTCTTCACTTTATAAGACAATATTCGAATAAAAAACATTTTCATTTCGAAATAAAATTCGTTGGCTCTATCGCATTGAAATTTAACACTTGTACAACTATTATTTTCTTTTTTGTTTACTGTCATGGTCTGAACCACCTATTTAAATTTGGCGGAATGTCCAAAAATAACCCTGTAATATTAAATAGGAACTTATTATTAATATTGACCCACCATCGCTTATCTACCCAATGTTTTATATGTTTAATAATAAAGAATTTCACACATAATACACCCACGCCAACTTGTCACTGTTACAAGTATTTTAAAACGTTATTTTTTGGACTACTAGATATTTTTTGTTTCCCATCACTAGCCCGTCTGCCAAATCGATCACACTATCTTGAACAGGGTATAGTGTATAACCAAGTCGATGTCGTCCATCCGTCCCTATGTATGCTTAAATCTTTAAAACTACGCAACGGATGCGGTTTTTTTAATAGATAGAGTGATCCAAGAGGAAGTTTTACATGTACAATACATGCATAATTGCACCAGTGCGAAGCTGGGGCGGGTCGCTAGTTTGATATAATATATTTAAATAGCAAAAAAATCTATACAACAGACACTGCTGATAAAACTGACAAAACCGCATCCATCAATCATTAGGTATTGTACACATTATCATTGATTTTTGGAATGCCCGGTTCGATATTGTAATCGGACAGTTATTATTGCAGAGATATGTATCGTCAATAATTCAGACGTCATTCACATTGCGTTTAAGATAAGGTAAAGGCCCCTAATTATGCGGGTTCTAATCAGGCACGAATCTAGGGGGGGGGGGGGGGGGGGTAACTTCGGGCTACGGGTTGGTGACATTTTGCATTCTAAATGCGTCACCAAACGGTCACTACTATAGGATTACTATAGATACTATTTATCGGTAAAAAAAGGCATTAACGTCATCAGCAAACACCGCTAGAATTAGAAAAAACATGAATCGTAAATCCATCACGTAGGGTTTATATTTGTAAACATATTGCGAGATATCCATATTAATTCCTTTCCTGGTTTCACGTGTATCAAATTAATTCGACATTTAACCAAATTAACAGTTTCCTTAAAAATCTAACAAGCCTGTTACCAATTTGTGTGCGTCATAATCAAGGAAATATCGGTATTAAGTTATTTGTTAATTAATAGAGGTAACGATAAATAGTCGTGTACTGTACTATAATTGGTTGGTAATTCCCACTACTATGTATAACTATATTATAAGTTACCCCATAGATGACCGACCGTTGAGTCGGGGCTCCCCCAATCCATGAAGGGAAATTAGCCTACTGTGCCTCGGTGGCAAGACGGGTTGGCACAGATTCAGCGACTGTGCTACCTTGCCGTGGTGAGGGGGCTTGTGTACCTTCATGATCCGTTGGCGCCATACCAGCTCAAGGTCACCCTTGCCGGGTGGGCCCACGGGAAGATGCCAGACGAAGAGCACCAAACGGTGCCGTAGCGGGTTGGGTCCTCTGTCCTCAGAGCTGCCCTGCGAGCCCTGAACCGTTGCGGTGAACCAGTGTCCTCGGGTTGGCGGTCAACTTGGGAGCTCCGGCTGAATCGCGTCGCGCACGTATGCCCAGGGGGGGGGGCATGACCTCACCTAAGAAGTCGGTGGTGGGTAGGGGGATCTGCCAACGACGAAAGCCTCAATGTCTAAAGGCGTCCCAATAGCCCGGAACGCCCTCCGATAAACGTTTGCCCGCGTATCGGGCAACACTTCGGGGCGCCACAGTGGAATGCTTTTACGCCAACCTGTGACGCCCCAAGCGTGTCATTGCTGAAAGATAGATTTTGGCAAACTTTGTTAAATTTGGGTATTGTGCTATAGCTGCCTGCTGTGTGCGATGCACCAAACGGCTAAGTTCCACCGGATATCCGGTATCCGGTCAAACTGCTATCCGTTTCATCTCTAGTATCAAGTTATCCTGCGGCTAGGTGCTTCTTGCGTTCCTTTAGTCGCCTCTACGACACTCACAGGATAATGTAGCTTGGTGAAAATGTGTATTTTAAATACATCACCACACAAACTACTATTGTTATCTAATATACCTGCTTATCTAGTGAAATGCGGGGAATTTACCGCGCAGACTACTGGCAGTTCGTTTAATACGTCATTACGAAGTGGTACTCGAAATAAAACTAAATAGTATTGAAAGCCTGGTCGGTGCACTGTGTTGTAAATACGTAGTAACCACACAGACATAAAAATACCAAACAAAAGTTGAGCGATCGACTGCTGCGCAGCATGTCGCGGGTTCGATTCCCGCGCGGAAGAAATATTTGTACGACCTACAAGTATTTGTTCCGGGTCTGGGTGTTTTCTATCTATAATATGTATGTATTTACAAAAAAAAAATGTATTTACATCCATCTCGTTACCATCACACAAGCATTAAGTTGCTTAGCTTGGGACGAGATGGCGTTGTGTGAAATATCCAAGGATATTATTTATCGTATAGGTACCTATCGTTTTTTATCTCCGTGCGGTGACGGATTTAGAAAACATTGTGTCAGTCAGTCGACAATAGGAAATGACAAGGCAGAAAACCTAGCTACAAGAGAAAGAAAACTTGATACTAAACCCTATGCCAACCAATCTGGCCAGCGTGGCACAGTACGCTAATTACCCTCCATGTACTGGAGGCGACATCCGCAGGATGCAATGTGACACAATGTACATATTCTAAATCCGCCATGACTAATAAAAACACAACAAATTTCTCAACATTTATTTCTAATTACAGTATTATACAAAATTAACTATATAACCCGTAGGCGTTCAATGTACATGATGCAATGATCGAACAGTTGTCTATACAAACAGCAGGAGTGTGCCTAACTGGCGCCCCCTCTCGCCATTGTACCGTCAAACTGATAATTTAAGTCACAATTTATTTGATGACTCCTTGAAAGCGAACTGGAACAAAGAAATTAATAATATAATAAATTTCATGATTAAGGTGAATGTTCCAGGGTAGCCCGCGAAATTCAAATTTTCTTAGGTTTTTTTGCAATTCGCAGGTCAGTGCTAGGTTGTATGTTGATTAAAATGTTATTCGCGTCTGTAAGACGTATGTAGTTATAGAATTATAATGATCAAAACCATCAATACAACCCTCCAAGCTCATAAAGGTGCAAGAACAACTTTTTCAAGCTCAAAGTCATTCTTGGACCTTTATGAGTAGTGTTGCCCAAATGCAAGAACAAGACGAGACTTAGCCAGTCTTGGTCTTGGTCTTGCGCCAATACACCTGGTCTTGGTCTTGGTCTTGGTCTTGCGCTCCCAGTCTTGGTCTTGGTCTTGGTCTTGCAGCAAGAGTCTTGCAAGTCTTGCAATTACCTATTAGTCTATTACTATTTATTAAAGTGTAACGTTATTGTTACATATCTCAATTTCTAATTAATAATATAATAATAATAAACATTAAATCAGTTAAATTTCTTTATCAACACGTTCGTTTTGAATATAGCGACAAGTTAATTGCTCTGAATGCAGCCTTGGTCCGGTTAAACGGGTGATATTTGAACACTTTTTTGCTATTTTTTCTTGTAAAAACTTAAGAAATATAATGACTAAATGTACAATAATAGTACCTAAGTAATTAGTTTAAAACCATATAAGTAATCAATATTATAATATATACTTACTAGAATGAATTAATATGACATCTACTACCTATCCTTACCATTTTATCCTAATCATAATACTACTTGCGTGATCAGTATAATGTATTCATTTTCATTCTAAGCACTCTGAAACTTATTTATTCTTTGGAACACCTGTAGGTACTCTACTAGAAAATTATTTTGCATGAGTATACCTACGCCCTATGGCGGCAATCAAATAGTGTCAAATGTTATGATTTGGCGTGGCGGCAACGATTGTTTTAGATTTCAAAAGAAGCCGCCGGCGCGTGTATCATAACCATGTACTTCCGAAAAGCGGCAAATTTCTTTGAGAAGTAAGTACAAAACCTTTGATGCCGCATTATCAAAGTGCCGATGGTTAAAACATAACTATGCATGCACTCAGTTTGATTTTAATAGATATTTTTTTATTCGCTATGTTTATGGTATTAGTCGTAATGCGCATAGGTCCAGTTTTTCATATTCTTTGATACAGCTTTTTGCGTCTCATAGAATTCCTAAGCGTACCTACCTATACACCGAACTGTTACACCTAACTACTCAGTGAAATAGCGCTAAGTCCTAGCTGCAAGACCCAAGAGTCTTGCAGGCTATGTCTTGTTCTTGCTCAAGTCTTGCACGGTCAGTCTTGGTCTTGGTCTTGCTAAAAATACGCGGTCTTGTTCTTGGTCTTGGTCTTGCAAAAACGCAAGAACAAGACCAAGACTGCAAGACCAAGACTGAATTTGGGCAACACTATTTATGAGTCGTTTGTCCACCGCCGCCGTCATCGGACCGTGACCGAGAGCGAGATGATGGCGGAGTTAGCGATACATACATTTACTATGGCCATGTGTATACCACACGCCCGTCACCCGAGAGCCGTCAACCCGGCCGCCGATGTTTCGAGTAGTTACCGCTAGAACTCGGCACGGTTTTATGACGGGCCGATGTGCCCGCAATACAAACAACGTTTGTTCTTGTCCACGCAATACCGTCGCACCGCGCCGTTCGCCCGGTTTTTGTTTTAACTGAACCACCGATATATCGGCGCGGTGGACAAACGATCGCCGTCACGTCATCTTAAACTCGGCCTGAAATAATCTCGTTCTCGGTGACGGTCCGGTGACGGCGGGCGGTGGATAAACAGCCTAACTTTACCCGCGTTTTCGTATACTTTAAATTGAGTTAGTTCCTTCTTATCACCTAGATTTCGCTGCTGAGAATTTTAACGCGATATAAATATTTACAACCTAGCAGATTAAGATAGATAGATTGCAGGTAACATCTGCAATTTCTGCATGTAAAGACTGAAACCGCAGACCGATTTTAATGTTGTTTAGCCATAAAAATAATCATCCATTAGTAACATAGGCTATTTGCGAAGCCAAAGTGAGGGTCTGAAGCCGAGTCCGGGTCTTATTCATTTGCCGGTGGGCAAATTTGTGTATTTATTGACGATACCATATTTTACTTTTTTCCATTGATACATGTGATATTTTCACCAAGAATCATAATAACCCATGTTTAGTGCCTTTGGATCTCGGGTCTCCGGTAAGATTCCGGATTCCGGCAAGTGTCTTTGTAAACCCAGAGGCACTTACTCCAAGTCTGGGTGGCATTTGTGTTCGTGCATTACAATGTTCGTAACGTTGTTGGTTGACGTTTATTTTTTAAATTGTTTAGCTTAACTCAGTATGTCCCACCGGACCAGTATAATAAGCATAGAGTACTGTTATCAGCTAGAGGGTCTTATTCGATTTTCGTTTGCTACAGGGAAATTTCTTGTCGTCACGTGTAACGCCTGCCAAACATATAAGAAAGGCAGCGTGCCAACAGACAAACAACAATCTTCTAACTGCAAATAAAACAATCGTATTCCAAACACCTAAAGCTATATTAAGTATAAAGATAATATTATCACGAATTTTCGCAGTTTTCATCTATTGCAATGTGTTGTGAAATATAGGAAGCGATATCCTTAAGCCCCGTAGTGTGTCAATTTCGAAATAATCCTATATATGGTGCAATATATGAGAACTATCAACGTGTTTCTACGCGTTTTCATAGTGACGTAGATATGTAAATGTAATCACACTTACTTCTCAGTGATAGCGATATGAAATTCAGTGGCCTTTGAGAGATGAAACTCGGTACTACGGATTATATTCCGTGCGGTGTCGGAAATTTAAAAAAGTGTACAATTGATTTCTTAAGTTTTCGCGATTATTACACATTAAAATTAATCATATTTTAACGGATTTATCGCGTGTACTTTACATTATTTAATTCCCGACGTACAATTGATTTAGTTCACGTATTAAAGTATAGATCAATTAAGGGGATAGTCAAAGAAGTGGATATCGGCACCATCAATTTTTGAGCGAAACTAACTATACTGCCTAGTTAGTTTCGCTCATATCTTTCAGCCATTGTATTGTGTGTGTGCAGTTTCAGCACGCACTATGTAATTTGTGTAATTTCACAGATTTTTATACATATGGTATATTTCTTTATTATCTCATTGTTACATATATTTTTACAAAAAGAAACAAATTCATAAAAATATATATAAAAATAGGATGTCACCCGCCGAAGACGAAGTCAATGACCCAATACATATTATTATTATAATTTTTGGCTCTCGCTAATTTGTCAGACTTGCTTTTACCACCACCATTGTAACCCTTTTATTCAAAAGAGCAACCATTGGGTTTCTTGTCGGCTCCTCTTTGTGGAGTGGCATTCCGAACCGGTGGTAAAAACTAAATGCTTAATTATTTATAATTTAAAGTTAATAAAAAAAATGATTTGAAAGGTTTGTATTAGTTTAAACAATGTCACAAACCCATCCATCCTGAGGGTGTCGTGTGCGGCGACTAAAGGAACGCAAGAGGCAAGAGCCTTTTGCGTTCCTTTAGTCGATTTTTTGCCAACCCGTTTTGCCAGCACGGCACGGTAGGCTAATTTCCCTCCATTAAGTTAGAGGAAGCCCACATAACTAGTAGGTAATTTATGAGCTGAAATGATGACGGTTAGCTTTCCATTCATTTATTTCTGATTTCGGCAATAAATAATTACTACTACTAGTTGGTGACACTTTGTTGTACACCCGTCACCACACAGAAAGACAATTAAACAGCTTCTTGAATCATTTACCTTGAAATGGAACATGGTGGTGTTGAGCACACGCGGCACTAGTAGAGGCGCTCGGCTTTGCTCGGGCCGTACCTGGCCGCGTGGTCCGCCATGCGCCGCTCCAGCTCCGGCCGGAAGTGCCGGATGAGGCCCTGCACGGGCCACGCCGCGCCGTCGCCCAACGCGCAAATCGTGTGCCCTGGGGGCAGACAGGTACTCTTCAAAGGGGCTTACAACAGGGGGAGTGGTTGGGACCACACTTTGAAAATTTATTCCAGGCAGCCTATTCCTCACTCGGGACCCACGTTTAGTGGGCAGGGGCACCTCAACTCCCAGATTTAACCTCCAATAAAAAGGATATGCCGGCTTGGGTTTCCGTCTCGTATTAACCACGCCTTTCCTACTACTACTACTTACAACTCAGCCCATTTATGATCCACTGCTGAGGCCTCCTCTCATGACAGGGAGAGTAATTAGACTACTATGCCACGCTGGCCAGACAGGTTGGCACAGAGTTTCGTATCAAGTTTTGTTGGTCTAGTGGTCAGATGTGCCGCCTTTGGATCAACGGGTCCCGGGTTCGATTCCGGGGTCGGGCAAGTGTCTTTGTCTAAACCAGAGGCACTGGCTCGGAGTCTGGGTGTCATTTCTATCTATAATATGCATGTACACTACTTATATACATTTTTTTTTTGTAAAAAAAAAATGTATATAAGTAGTTTATCATCCATCTCGTTACCAGAACACAAGCATTAAGTTGCTTAACTTGGGACGAGATGGCGTTGTGTGAAATGTCCAAGGATATTTTATTTCCTTCTTTAGCGGCTAGGTTTTCAACCTACTTATTTCCTTTTGTCAGCTCTTTTTTTTTTAGTTATTTTGTGACAACACCACAGATTTGTAGTCCGTGTCCTTTTTAGCAATGAATGGTAATTATTTGCTCTTCTTTTTTTTTCCTTTCGTCTGTCGTACCCAGCGCCTTGGCACCTGGGACATTGGTGTTTCATTTAACCTACTCTCAGTAGCTGCTTCCTTAGCTTATGTTTGGTAATAGCTGTTTGGTCTTGATATTTAAATATATACTTAATATTTGTCGGCTCTTACGACACCCTCAGGATGGAATGGGGTGGTGACACTATGTGTTCTAAATCCGCCTTTCCTGGTTAGTGGATATTTATAATTGCAGTTCCGCCTCCTACGGTAGAAGCGCGTTGACAGACTGCACCACTCAGAAATAATATAGAACATGGTTCAGTATTTTTGGAATGTATCTGTTACAAACCAACATACAAACAGTACATATAGTATACTACGAAGTATACTCAATTATTATATATTCAACTACTTGAACAAAATTTGTCAGTATTCATTTCCATTGGAAATTCGGACTACAAATAGTACAGAAAACACTTTATTGTTCCTTGAACCAACCTTCAATTTGTTTGGAAATTTCCCAGAGCATGTCAATTTCTTTGGGCGAGGCGTTGCCATCGACGAATCTGAAACAATTAAAGCAATTTGCATAATGTTTATTAATTTAAATTAAAATAACGTTATGGAACATTACCTGAGACCGCATTATTAATATATTTCATTATACAATTAATTGTATTTAAAATAAATATTAGTAAAAAAAATACAATTTGAAATCGAACTAAAAAATCACTTCACTACATAGTATAAAACAAAGTCGCTGTCATCTGTCCGTCCCTATGTATGCTGAAATCTTTAAAACTACGCAACGGATTTCGAAGCGGTTTTTTTAATAGATAGAGTGATTCAATAGGAAGGTTTATATGTACAATACATGCATAATAGCACCCGTGAGAACCGAGGGCCGGTCGCTAGTAAAAAATAAATTTGAATTAAAAATAGGGTATTAAAAATTACTTCGAGTTAATCCGACGTTTTTAACTGGGTCAAAATCATGTTCAAAGATTCGGTTACATAGTTTACATACATCTGACGCGTGTTACATACATCTGAACCTATAAAAGCGTACTAAAAAGAATGAGAACGAATGAACCCCTACTGAGTCAGGTTTAAATCAAGAACAAGACAGAATTTTCCACCATCCTATGGTTTCTACTCCACAATTTATATTTCTGCGTGAAGAAAATCCTGGTATGCATAAGAATACACTACAAAGTTATTTACGTAGGTTGCAACATTTTACGGTACAAGTTATACCGGCTTAATTTAATCTTGGGGGCCAGATGGTATTATAGTGTCCATTACCACAATGCCCCCAAACTGAGCGTACCTGTATATGATCTTGTTCATCCAAGAGACACCCTCGCGGCAAGGCGTGCACTGTCCACATGACTCGTGCTGGTAGAACATAATGAGGCGAGCGATCGCCTTCACGATGTCTGTCGACTTGTCCATCACAATTATGGCCGCGGTACCGAAGGACGACTGGACTGCCACCATGCCGTCGAAGTCCATGATGGCTGTGTCGCAAACGCTGAAAGAAACATATATTTATTCAAAATAGGATTGGAGTTTGTATCAGCTAATTAATCTGCTGTGGTCAGTTATAAATAAATAAATATCATTGGACATTTCACACAACGCCATCTCGTCCCAAGCTAAGCAACTTAATGCTTGTGTTATGGTAACGAGATGGATGATAAACTACTTATATACTTTTTTTTTGTAAATACATACATATTATAGATAGAAAAACACCCAGACCCGGAACAAATACTTGTAGGTCGTACAAATATTTCTTCCGTGCGGGGATCGAACCCGCGACATGCTGCGCAGCAGTCGATCGCTCAACCACTGCGCTAACCGAGTCGTCAGTTAACATATACGTAAGTAATATATTTAAGTAACTATGATTAAGGTTGTGTACTACGTTTAGACATAAGTTATAAGAGAAGTTAAGCCATTCCGTGTACATGTTTATTACCCCAGTCCTAAAGAGAACCTATTTGCTTAAAAATAGTGACCATTGTCAAACAAGATGGCACAAAAATGTGTACAAGTGACCATTGATTGTCTAATAAAATGGCACATAAATAGATTAGGATAGCAACTAAATAATTGCTAAAGGATTAATTATTAGGGAATGGGTATCCCCCCATCGGAACTAAAGAGATGTATGTAAGAAAGAAACAGTATGTAGAATGAATGTGCGAGAAGAATACAAGTGAGAAATTGTATGAATGGATAGTAGTCTAAAAATGTCTCTGATAAAGTCAGCTGAGATATAAAAAAAAACATTGTTCCATCGGCAGTAATTGTCGTTTCAGCCCATGAGTGACCCACTACTGAGTCGGACCTCCTCCCAATTCATGGAGAGAAATTTGCCTACTGCCCCACGTTGGCAAGACGGGTTGGCACAGGGTTTGTATCAAGTCTACCTTCTCTTGCGGCAAGCTGATCTGCCTCTTGGGTTCCCATAGTCTTAAGACACCCACGGGATGGTATGGGTTGGTGACACTGTATTCTAAATCCGTCACGACACGGACAGTAATTGAACGCGGCCCAAAGGCAGGCGGAGCCATGCCACTGACGCGCCACAAACGGCTCGCGTAGTTATTAATAAGGGTCCTTACTGCTTAGGTATCAGAGGAGTCGAGGATCCTCCAGGGATGATAGCCAGCAGATTATCCCAGCCACCGATGACGCCTCCAGCGTGTCTCTCAATCAGTTCCTTTAGCGTGATGCTCATTTCCTCCTCCACGGTGCATGGAGTGTTGACGTGGCCCGAAATGTTGAACAGCTTCGTGCCCGAGTTACGGGTACGGCCGAAAGACGCGAACCAGGTACCGCCGCGGCGGCAGATCGTCTGAAAAACACTTTATTTATGGGGGCGCCTAAGCTTCTACGCACATGGCTAATCCAAAATCCAAATACAGTGCAACCTTAATATAACGTCCCTTAATATAACGACTTCCTCGATTTAACCAATTTTTCGTAATCCCTTACAATTAGTCCTTTAGGCGCCGTCCTATTGCCATCGCTCGCGCGATGATGCGTCCGTCCGACGAAAATGATCGTGCGACCGTGCTTTCAAACATACTGATATATACTGAATGTCCTATTGAAATTTTTTAAACGCATCGTATTGATCGGACGACTGTGTGTTCAAAAATTCTGATCATCTACTAAATGTCATATAGTTTGATTGTATGGATACGTATTATGACATTTGAATAGAACTTAATAAAATGCGTGCTCATCCCATTGTTTGGAATGGCCGGTCCTGGGCCACCCGCATCCACCGTTTTCCGGCGACCTTAACCAGGTCATCGGTCCACCGTGTGGGAGGCCTACCAGCACTGCGCTTTACAATATTATTATTGATTGATGAAACTTACAATATTATTATTGATCATCGCACGAGCGTAATAGGACAAAAGTTTTCTCATCGCGCAATCGGTTTCATCGCACGATAAAATCGCATCGCGGCATCGCACGAGCGATGGCAATAGGACGGCGCCTAAGACTCAATGTAAAATATTGCGAGGATTTTTTTGCGAACAACCTCTCTATAACGAATTTTCAAATATAAGTGTGTAAATACATCTAATTAACGAAGTTTATCAATCCAAACCCTATAAATAATGTTGATGAAAGATGAGTACGTAATGTTGAGGTGATATTATTTTTAAATTTCTTTATAACAAATAAAAAATGTAGACCGATCTAACCTCAATATAACATACCTCAGTTTAACGAATTACTTGATATAACGAATATTTACTTGTTCCCTACTGATTTGTGATCAGTGACAGAGCAACCTCGACATAAGGTTGCACTGTTATACCGGTAATCACAGAAAAAGGGTCTTGGAGGTCAGACAGTACATTCCGTGTAAATATTGTTAGTAAGTCAAATCAGGAACCCAATGAATTTGGGAAAAAGACAAGGCACTGTATAGGCCCCTCAATTGACCCATGTGGTGATGAATTTAAAATACACAGTGTCACCAACCTATTTCAATTGATGGATCTTGTAAGCAAATAAAGGAAATAGTTCCGTAAAACTTTAAAATTTAATTTAATTATAAGACCAAATTAAATATATTTGAGATTGAAAAATCTTCTCCATAGTCCCTCCCAATTCTATGATCACCTATGGGATGGAAAAGAGTAAAAGAAAAGTATTTTTTAGTATAATATCTATGAAGAAGGTTGTCTGTGAGAAATCGCATTTAGCGATAAGACCACCCCTTGTGCAAAGTGTTGTATTTTTTATGTTCTATCTATTTTTTCACGTGTACAATAAAGAGTTTATCTATCTCTCGAAGAATATTGCCATAATAGTAAGTAAGATTATTGTGCAAGAGATTTGCGGTAATTCTTCTTAATTAAGTATAAAATAAATTTGAGGTCTGATCGTCTTAGTCCCTGTACGCACTAGCGGTTAAACCGCCTAGGTTGCTAGGGGCGCGCCCTGCCGCTTTTCTAATTTAATATATATATATATATCCTTGGACATTTCACACAACGCCATCTCGTCCCAAGCTAAGAAACTTAATGCTTGTGTTATGGCAACGAGATGGATGATAAACTACTTATATACATTTTTTTTGTACATATTATAGATAGAAAACACACGGACCCGGAACAAATACTTGTAGGTCATACAAATATTTCTTCCGTGCGGGAATCGAACCCGCGACATGCTGCGCAGCAGTCGATCGCTCAACCACTGCGCCAACCTTGTCGTCTAAATATGCAACCGCTTATGTCTGGCGGTTGAAATTTTGTGGCGGTTTAGTAGGCCGCGCGGCTAGCCGCTAGCGCGTACAGAGGCTTATGGGCCATGATTAGTTACGCGATTAGATACAATTCACATAATCCAAAATCAAAAAGCTAAAACTTATGTAGTAATAACACGTTTTTAATTACTTAAGTTTCATTCCAACTTCGGTTTCTCGTTCTTTAGTTAAATTCACTCAATTCACGTATTGATCACTGGCAATAAGTCATGCATAGGCTCAACACCTATGATATCTATTACAAAAATGTTAACCTAAAAATTCGTCGGCCATTCAAAAAGAATTTTCTCAATCTCACAATCATATACTCACAGGCGCTACAGCGATAGACTCCACGTTGTTGACAGTCGTGGGGCATCCGAAGAGACCGATGTCAGCCGGGAATGGCGGCTTGAGGCGCGGCTTTCCCTGCTTGCCCTCGATGGACTCGATGAGGGCGGTCTCTTCACCACAGATGTACGCTCCGGCGCCGCGCTGTACAAACACGTCGAAGTCGTAGCCGGTACAGCAGGCGTTTTTGCCGAGCAGGCCCGCTTGATAAGCCTGAAGGTAGAAAATAAAAATATACCGAATGAACTAGTAATTCTATACCCATAATTATAAGAAGAATAAGAGAAGAAGAGCCTGATCCAAAAGGCAGTACTTTTGGATACGGCACGTATTGTGAGGAGGTTCCTCACTCTGGATCCCTGACCACCGGTGGTTTGGGCCTTCGGCCGCCATGGGTGGGATATTTCTATTTGGTGTGTATTTTTTTTAAATAAATGTATTTTTTAGACTATATTTAAAGAAAATATTTACGAAATACGAAAAATAAAGAGATGAGAACAATATTACTTAAAGAGATAATTTTCATTTAGCTCAAAGCATGGAATTTCCCACAATTATAGTTTATGTTTATAGAGGAGTGCAGAATTTACGCACACTACCATGTATTTTGTATACATACATATATACACTTTTGTTTAATGTTGTATATCGTGGTCAAATAGGGAATAGAACTATATTCATAGATTTATAATTTAAAAAATTATCATCATCATTTCACGCAAAAGACGTTCACTCCCCCAAGGATTTCCAAGAAGGCCGGCCCTAAACCACCCGCATCCATTGCTTTCCGGCGACCTTAACCAGGTCGTTGGTCCACCGTGTGGATGGTCTAGCCGACCAGCGCTGAGCTTTCCGGAACACGGTCGCCACTCGAGTACTTTTCTGCCCCATGGGGCGACAGACCTGCGAGATATGTTCCCCGCCCATTGCCACTTAAGTTTGGCAATCCTGTTGGTTATGTCCTAGTTAATAATGTCAGAAACATGCCACAAACAGATAAAACTTCTCCTGAGAAAAATCCTCCTTTTTCGGAATCAAACTCACCTCGGCAATAGCGACCTGCAGGTTACTGGCTTCATTATAAAACTCCCCTCTGATGTAAATGTAGGCCGCCCGAGCTCCAATAGCGTACCCAGCAATCAGACACCCTTCGATCAACTTGTGTGGGTCATGACGCATGATTTCACGGTCCTTGCAAGTCCCTGGTTCTCCCTCGTCAGCATTGACCACCAAGTACTTGGGTCTGCCATCATCGGGCTTGTTCATAAAGGACCATTTCATACCAGTAGGGAAACCGGCGCCACCGCGACCTCTTAATCCAGATGTCTTCATCTCATCTGTAATAATGATTTGAGTGGACTGAATAACTTTTATATTTTTTCCCACAGTTAAAGCAATGCATGACACTGTCGGATGGTTGTCATGTCAACCATAAACATATAACACTCGACTTCCTCAGTGCTTTGGAAGGCATGTAAAGAAGTTGCTCCCAGTTGCTATTTTAACAGCAATACCGCTGCTTTTGCGATACGGCGACCCTTTTTTATATCTATACTTCAATGCCTTTGACCTCAGGCTTGCTTGATGGAAAGCAACGCCAGGGTCGAAGATGGAGCAGGCAATTAAAAAAAAATGCCCTGTCGGGCACCAGCTCTCCCATACACACGACGAAACACAGTAAAACTGCTTGGCGCCGGTCTTAGATGTGAGGGTAGTAGCTAGCCAGGCGGACCATTAGATCCTACCACCAAGCATGCTGGGTTTTGTTGCCAACACGCGTTTTTTTCCCAGCATGCAGTTTAATATTCTGCCCCGTCCCCTCACAGGGCAATGGGGCAAACCTAACCAGCTTACCTCAATGTAATGGAGAAAAGATATAACTGGGTATGCACCCAGACTTCAGGTCTTCAGGTATGCACCCGAATATATTTATATGAGGGAGGTTTATGTGGCTATATGACAGCTACCCACTAAATCCCCAGCAGTAAGCACATAATACGATGACTTGAAATGTAACTGAGATTCTCACTTAAATTGGCAGAGGACTGACTTTATTTGGCAATATATGGTCAGAAATAACGAAATGGTTTACAAACTTAAAAAAAACATTGAAGTAAGTTGATTTTTATATAAAGCTCTTGCATGTTATAAGTTTTTTTTATTTCCACTACCATTAAACTCAAACTCAAAAAGGAACTTTATTTATGTAGATTTTATCACAAAACTCTTTATAAATCGTCATATTTAAAATTACCATTATCATCATAAGACCCTTGTCCCACGCTAGGTGCTAATCTCCATACACACCTATCAGTCGTCATATCTACAGTCACACCTTTCATACACCATTCCTCATTCTAACAATCCATCCATCTCTTTTGATATCCCACAACCTTTGCATCCACCTGCATTCATGCTGAAACTACTACTAGTTTGGAATGCTGAATTATAGTCTTCTAACATTAAATACTATACATGCAAATGTTTCTTCATCTTGGTGGAGAGATATTACTGATCAGAATTAAACAACAGTGAATACTCTAATGAGTTAACATAAATGGAATATGTGGTGTTTATTTAGAACCTGTTTAATCAAATATTTATTAGCCTCTAGTAATAACATAGTCATTAGGTGCTATCGAGTTTCTTAAATGTATAAATAAATCAGAATAAATACTCTAGCAATAATGGTAGATGCCTAACTTGCTTCCTTTTACATGTTATTAGAACAGTCATATTTAGATTGGGATGATGTTGGATATACTTTAGAAATAATGAAACCAAGCACAAAAGACATAGCAAAACATTTTTACATTACTACATAATTTGCATAGGACTTTGAAAATTACTTACTGATAATCCAGTCTTTGCCTTTCAGCATAATATCCTTGGTCATGTACCAGTCTCCACGACACAAGGCACCCTTCAGCCGCCAGTCATGTCTCCCATACAAGTTAGTGAAAACCCTATCACTGTCTGCCAGTCCTCCATAATGTGTCTTACCAGCAGGTGCCTGGGTCTGCTGATATCTAACTGGAGCATGGCTAGTGCTCGACAGCGGGCCAATTATGCCTAAAATAAGACGTCAAAATTATGTAAGACGCTTTGATGCGAAAGTTCATAACAACAATACATTTTTAATCCATGGCTGTTGTGATTTGTTCCCAAGGTACACAGGATTACTTTTTAAGTATAGTTTAGTTGATAATTAATAGAATTAGGTGAAAAAGTACCCAAATATGATTTGGAGCCTTGAACAATCCTCGATAGCGCACCAGCCATCTTTTACAAAACGTCAATCCAATAACCAGCTGACAGAATAAAAAATACACGACATGACGACAAGACAATACGGTCCACAGATACAGATAGACAACATTTTAGAGAGACCTCATAGTGCTCGACTTAGTATAATATATTAGTACTTAGTACGACCACTTTATATCATTATGATAGGAACAAAGACGACTAAAAGTACAGTATTCATTCCAAATTATAACAAATCATGAAAGTAAAACAACAAAAGCACCTATTACCTCAAAAATGCTTACTCTATTTTGTTGACTTATTAATTTTTATGTACTGTGTGTGTATGGTTAATAAATTGTCATTATTTCTTTCAGTCATAGTCTAGTTTTTATTAGGGGTTGTCCATTAATCACGTGAGGTTCAAGGAAGGGGGGGTTTAGTTTTGGCAAAAATCACGAAATATCACGAGGGGTTATAGTAAAATATCACGTGTAGTATTTATTTTTTCGTCAAACGCGTTATTAGCGGCGCGGCGTGTAGTGGAATCTTTGAGTGTAAGATTCTTTGTTCCAGTATGTACTAAAAAACACACGTGATTTTTAATGGGGCGTTGGGGGGGAGGCTAGCCTTAAACCTCACCACGTATCACAAAGGGGGAGGGAGGGGTTAAAAAGTGTTAAACAAACATCACGTGATTAATGGACAGTCCCTTAAGATAATTGTTTTGTAAAGTCAGTCAGCCACGATGATCAGTCCGTCACGATGATCAGTCCAAATCAGTTGACTGGAGTGAATTTGAGCTGAGTATTTTGAGTGTAAATCCTGGGAAATACTGGGAATACAATACAGTACTGTACTGTACCAGCTTTAATAGTAAAATAAATTAAATAGTATGTACTGAAATTGAATTTAAATAGTTGTACATTGGCAGAAGTAATAAAATTGAAATTAAAAAGCGGATTTTTGTGTGTAGAAAGCGAACCGAAGAGGTAAGTATTTGAATTTTACTAAGACTAAGATACCCCATGTTTACCCTATAATTACTTTTGGCGGTATTTTCAGTCTATAGATCTGTATGGATAAATTTTACGATTTAATAGATTTTAATAAGCCGTATAGTTTAGCGAATAACTAAAATACTATCCAAAAAACACAACACTTATCTCTAAGTCTAAAGGTCAAGTTCAAAATAAATAAACAACTGTTTATCCTAGGAAGATGGCAGCAGCAATCCCTGCAGTTACTAAGTTAACTAATAGAATAATAAGGGTTCTTGGATGCAATCCAGGGCCTATGACTCTACAAGGGACCAACACTTACCTCATAGGGACTGGAAAAAAGTATGTAACTATTTTTATCATTTGAGTTTTACTATGATGTTCATATAACATGAACTGCAGTATTAACTTTCATTACGATAATACTGACAGGGTTCGGTGTATATCAGATTTGGATTCATATACCAAAATATTTATATTGAAATTGACACAGTTTCTTGGTTTTTCATACAATAATAAATATGTAGTTTTTTGTTAGTTTTTGTGGCAGCCCTGTGAGTAGCGCCCACACATGTTGTTCCTCTGACCATGCATTCTTAATTACACACCACCTGTGTCTCCTGTCCAGTGCTGACTTTGACCCGCGGTGCATATGATGCTTGGGTCATCACCACCTTACCACACGAGTTTTTAACTATAACATGTGATTACTCTGTATTTATCATGCTTATGGTGATGAAACCTTTTGAAGTGAATTCTGCAATTTCCTGGGTATCTTAATAGTGTTTCGCTATTTTCATACTATTTTATTGCACTTACGGCATACTCTAATGTATGAATGTCCATTCAAATCATTATGCAGAATTATTAATAGTTTACACAAACCCTTTCTATATTTAAAGATATTTAATTGACAGTATCTTGAAAATGTGTTGCCAATTTCAGCCGTATCTTGTTGGATACAGGTGACAAAGATGTGGCAGAATACCAGAAAAACCTATCAAATGTAGTGCAGTCAGAGCAAATCAATATTGAACATATAGTTCTGACACATTGGCACCATGATCATATTGGAGGTGTTGAAAATATATACGGAACCATAGCTAGTGAGTATTGTAATAGGGGTAACATAGTACCTATGTCATGCAGGAAGTGTTGAAAGGAAAATTATCAGAGGTCGATATAGAGAGGTGTGATAAAGAGGACTACAAAAATTTTAGCATGGCAATTAGTTCATACTAAATATTATTTGATAAAAACACTGGTATCTTTTCATCATTTTCTTTTAATTTGAAAAATTTGATTAATCCAGGAACTTGAGTATGGCTTCAACAAATATTGGTCCTTGAAAATCAGCTTTAAATGCAAATAATGGATTTTAAAAGACAACATAAAACTACTGCTAATACAGTCAAGAAAACATCATCATTGTAAAATTTAAAAAATACGTAATTATTAATATTATGATCATAGGCATCAATATCTTTCCAGCCCATAAATGACCCACTGCTGGCCTCCTTCACTTAAATTGAGGGTAATTAGCCTATTGTATCATGCTGACCAGACAGGTTGGCACAGGGTTTCATATCAAGTTTTCTTTCTCCTGCAGCAAAGTCCAGCCTTGTCATTTACTCTCGACACACTCTGATGGAACTGGATGGTGACATTATATATTCTAAACCCACCACATATTAAATTAATATATACATAACAAAGGTTTACTTATTTTTAGAACAACCAAAAATCTGGAAACACAAGCGCGGTTCTGATGATGCACCTGACAATGAATTGCCACCAACAATACCAACTAATTGGCTAATAGATGGCCAAGAGATCAAAGTAGATGGTGCCACTGTGAAGGTCCACCACACACCTGGCCATACAACTGACCATATAGTATTAACACTATTAGAAGAAAACATCCTGTTCAGTGGTGACTGCATTTTAGGGGAAGGAACTGCTGTGTTTGAAGATCTATACACTTACATGAAGAGTTTGAATAAGATTTTGGAACTTAAACCTAGTGTTATTTATCCAGGACATGGGAATATTGTTGAGGTTAGTTATTTTTAATGATATGGTGCTATTTATTTATTTATTTATTTATTTAGGATTTCCAACAGGGAATACAATACACATTCACAAATAATAGATTAACAATACAAATTATTTTGTTTCCCTAATTAAAGGAAACCACATCATTGACATAAAACATAATACAATTAAACTGAAATGAAATAAAGAGATATTCGAACATAAATAAAATTATGAAATAGTGATAATTTGAACAAAAATATTAATATTATTACAAAACAAATTGACAGATTAGAATAATATATATGGTCTTGGGTATCGTGCACTCTAGTTCCTTCAGCGAATAACATTGTTTAAGTGTGTTCGGATTAAGTTTTTATACCTGCCTAAGGAATTGGAAAAAATATCTAAGTCTCTCGAAGAACTGGAAAATGTGTTGTATTGGTGGGTCATTCGGGAAATAGGGGAATGCATGACTAGATTTGTGCGGTATCGCGGGATTTTGAGGAGGGGTTGGGGCTGGCGTGGGATTCGAGAAGGGACGTTAATACAGAACCTGCTAAGTAGATCTGGACAATCTAAGCCATAATTGAGAGTCTTAAATAAGAACGTTAGATCAGCGACGGTACGGCGGGCTTCAAGAGTCATTAGTCTAAAATATTTTAGTTTATCGGTATATGACCTGTTGCTCCGTTGGCCGAACCGATAGTTTAAATGATGTGCGAGCCTCTTTTGTACTCTTTCAATTCTGGATATGTGTATTTGATATGATGGATTCCATACAGTGCTACAATACTCCAAGTGACTCCTAACGAAGCTGTTGTATAATAACAGCATTGTGGATGGGTTTTTAAATTCGACAGATGATCGCAAGACAAATCCTAGTGCCCGGTAAGCTGAGTTTATAATCTTATCTATATGACATGTGAAGGTGAGCTTACTGTCTATATGGATTCCTAAATCTCGTATTGTTGTTACTTCCATGAGGGCATTTCCCTTAATATGGTAAACCGATTGTATTTTATTCCGTTTTCGGGTGAATTTAATATGTTGGCACTTGGAATTGTTTAAGTACATATTGTTATTGGAACACCATTGTAAGAATCCATCAATATCTGCTTGTAGTAAGGCGATATCAGATTCGCTGCGTATAATACGTATAATTTTTAAATCATCTGCAAAAAGGAACGGAGTGGAATACTTAAATACTTCCGAAATATCGTTTATGAAAATGTTAAAAAATAATGGTCCCAAGTTTGAGCCTTGTGGTATGCCAGAAGTAGCCAAGACAGGGTCCGATTCAGTTCCGTCAATCACTACGGTGGAATTTCTGTTATTGAGATACGACCGACACCACTTCAGCACATCGCCTGAGATACCTAAAGATGACAGTTTTTCCAGAAGCTTTATGTGGTTAACCTTGTCAAATGCCTTCGAGAAATCCGTATATATAGCGTCCACTTGCATACCCTGGTCAACCGCAGTCATTAATTCAGTGATAAAAGTTACAAGGTTCGTATTTGTCGACTTTTTCGCAAGGAAGCCATGCTGATTTGCGGAAAAATAGTTTTTGACTTGGTCATATAGCTTCGTATACACGAGCGTCTCGAAAACCTTAGACAAGGTACAAAGTATTGAAATCGGACGATAATTTGTTATCATATCACGCTTGCCACCTTTGTGAACAGGTACTATTTTAGCCCTTTTCCAAACATCAGGAAATACGCCTGTTCGTAGAGAGGTATTGTAGATATAGGCTAGAGGAGAACACAAGAACTGAGCACATTTTGACCAGAATAGCGGAGGTATATTATCAGATCCCGCGCCTTTGAACCTGTTGAGTCCGGAAAGTTTTTTAGCGACTGCTAAGGGATCTATTGAAAAATCGTTAATTGGTAGAACGGGAATTGATGTAACACTTAGATTGCTATTGACTGCGTCATTTGCTGTATCATATACCGAAGAAAATTGCTTTGCAAATAAATTAGAGATGTCTTTACTGTTCTGAGCTTTTAAATTGCCGAGAGACATTTCAGAAGGGTACGATGAATTAGATTTCTTAAGATTTTTAATGTGTGTCCAAAAAAATTTAGGATTACCTTTTATTTTGTTTTCTATATCGATAATATAATCATTATAACATTTTTGAGTTAAAATTTTGCAGTCTTTTCTAAGATAATTAAATTCTATTTTATCTAAAGGATTACTGTATTGTTTGAATCTTTGGTGAATCTTCCTTTTTTGATGGAGTAGTTTTATTAACTGATTGGAATACCAAGGTGGGTATTTACCTTGTTTAGTGGTTGATGTAGGAACATATTTCGCTATTACGATTTTAATAACCTCATAAAACTTATCAACCATCTCGTTAACATCGCTGCATAATTGGAATTTGTGGTTCCAATCAGTTTGATCTAGTACTTTAGTAATGGCTTCGTAATCAGCTTTATTGAAATTAGGTTTCGTAATTAATTTGGGCTTTGGTTTTAATAATATAGGCAGGCCTATCAGTATTTCAAAGGCAGGGTGGAATTTGTCCAGTTCTCTTATTGGCTCAAGACAATTAGTTATTAGGACTTGCTCAACATCCGAGAGTACTAAGTCTAAAGTTTTATCTTGATTATTTTTTATCCAATTGCACTGCTTAAGGTTATTCAACGAAATGAAATCAAGTAATATGTTTTTAAGGTGACCTGTGCAATTTACAGAAGCTGAACAGGATTCATTGCTGTCATCATATACCCAATCAATACAACTCAAATTAAAGTCACCGGCAATGAGCGTGGAACTGCTTGGCTTAGATTCTAATACCAAGTTACAATGATTAATAAAATGCTCTAATACTTCTTTTTTTACTGGTGGAGGTAAATATACCGCACAAATAAGTAAAGACTTTTTCTCGGCAGTGGATTTAGTTTCGATTTCAACCCATAAATCTTCACAGTCACTTTCCCACTCTGATTTACGAAATGAGCTAAGTTGATTAGATACAGCTATGAGAACTCCGCCTCCATATTTTTTAAAGTTACTTAAAGATGAAGATTCTCGATCACGTCTATATACCGTGAAAGAATCGTTAAATAATTCAGAATCAAAAATACCTTCACATAGCCAAGTCTCGGTTAGGACATATACATCATATGTTTTTCTAGCTATATGTTGACGAACCTCAGCTATATTGCTACGTAGTCCTCTAGTATTTTGATAATAACAGTTAATGGAATTAAATTTTGAAACTATTACATAAAAATCATTCTTAAAAATAAACTATGATCTTATGTTAGAGATTTTAACCTGCCCAAATCACCGACCAGCACCGTCTCAGAGGTTTCGTCTTTCTTGATAAAAATTCTCCCATTACGAACCCATACAAATTTGTATTGTAACTCTTTAGCCCGAGCTCGCGTTGCTGCATGAAGAGCCTTGTTCTCCGGGGATAGATGTTCGACGATGAATATGGGTACTGGCCTGTCAGTTGCAATGCCAAGATGGCCAGAATTCAGTTTGTTTCTAGGATTTAGCTTATTGAATTGTATGGTTGCTGCGAGGAATGCGTCTCTTAGTCGAGGGCTGGTGAATTTAACGAGGACAGACCTTGGCCGTGGGCTTTTTGTATCTTTTTTAGCAATTTTGGTACATAGTTGAATGTCTGTGTCTTTAATGTCACATTTAATGACTTTACTGACTTGAAGAACCGTACTCAGCAACTGTTCCTTTCCGTTTTCAGGTAAGCATTGTATTTCAATATTATTATTCCGTGCGTGTTGTTCTAGATTATTCATGCGTTTCGCTGTCATCAACAGATTTTTTTAGTGCATAATTCTCATTTAACAGTTTTTCTATTGTGATTGACTTTTCTTCTAGGTTAACTTTCATTTCCTCATATTTCTCATTGAAAAATGATAAAGACTTTTTAAATTCCAATACTATGTCATTGATCTGTCTCAGTTGCTCGTGTATTAAATCCTTCATTGTTTCCTGTACTGCATGTTTAATTTCTTCCCTAATAATTTCTCTGAGAGAATCACTCGAATGATCTGCCAATGCTGTATTCGTGGGGTCGGGAGATAACCGTTGCGAAGTTTTACAGCGATGGGTAATATTATTCAAGTCTGCAGGAGACAGCTGAGTACCTCCTTGTGGACTACATTGAATATTTGAACGGATAGGGGTGTTACTATTATTTGTTTTCGGCTGCTTGTTTAGGCATCCAGGACATTTCCAGGTTTTTTTTAAGTCGGTATTCATGGATTTAAACTTCTGTTCGGATATATTGGCACATAGTAAGTCATACCATTGAAGGCAAAAGAAGCATTTAATCCCTTTTACGGGTTTTAAAGCATTCATACACCCGGCGCAATTTACCGTTGCCATCCTATCGCTAAGCAAAATTCAAATCAATAGATATTAAGCGCTTCAAGCGATGTCAAAAGCGGTCTTTACATGGAATTAAATATCGGTGCAGCGCTGCTTGCGTGTTTAATGTCAGTTATGGTACAAACTGTAACTGCACGCAAAGTTAGCGGCAAGAATGTCGTAAGCGCCAGGGAAAATGCGTCGCTTACGCGTTATGTTCAACGACCGACACTAATCACCAACCGTTTTTGATTCAATAAAGATTTTTTAATTATTTTAAATTCACTATGTAATTACAGGTCATTTGCACTTGTCACTTTCACAAAAGTTCACCACAATTAAGATGCTTAGTTTATGCACAAAATAAAGATAGAAATAGGACTTTGAACCAAGTTATAAAATAATAAACAGTGAAACTGTAGCAGCGATCACTATGGACGGTTTGATATTGTCACTATGGACGGTTTAAATGATTTGATTATTTATACCAGTGTGGCGGGTCGTTCTCTACCCTGCAGGGCAATGGCTGCTATGAACGATTGCGCGAGGTTGCTCTCACAAATCTGTACCCTGGCCTTGTACCTAAAAATGGCAACTACAGAGTTTGCACTCTGTAGAGGTGCATTCAGAAATGGTGGTAGATGGTAATTTAATTTACTATTTTTATTGTTTGACTTGTCAAAAGAGCTCTGATGAGGCAATTTGATTAAATGAGCTTTGATTTGACCACCTAATCTAAAAAGTAAGCCCAGTAAATATATAATTTTTTTGGCTGTTTAATACGAGTACCATGGCACAATATTAGGTGTGAATGTAAGTGGTGTGTTAGCCCTTGGACAGTCAGGCCTCCGCCAATTACATGGAGGGTAATTAGCATACGGTGCCATACTGGCCAGACGGGTTGGCACAAGGTTTGTGTCAAGTTTTCCTTCTCTTGGGACGAGGTGATCTGCCTCTTACGTTCCATTAGTCGCCTGTGCCGACACTATGTATTCTAATTTCGTTACCACGCAGATAACTTAAAACTGGTACACTAACATGTTTTACTTTATTTTTCTAGGATCCAATCCAAAAGGTTGAATATTATATCGCACATAGAAACCAAAGGGAGGAGCAGATACTTGAAGCACTTAAGAATAACTCAAATGAAGCCTTAACTGCCTTGGATCTAGTCAAGATTATATACACGGACATCCCTGAGCATTTGTGGTCAGCAGCTGCATACAATGTGAACCACCATTTACAGAAGTTGACAAAAGAAAATAAAATCAAATGTTTGACAGTTGATAATGAAGATAAGTGGCAGTTTCTATCATGTAATTGTAATCTGTGATAGGATGTTTAATTGTTAAATATATTATGGTATATTTTGTTAAATTATTTCTTTAATTTTGTACCACCATCATTGTAACCCTTTTATTTAAAAGAGCAACCATGGAGTTTCTTGCCGGCTCTTCTCTATGGAATGGCATTCCGAACCGATGGTAAAAACTAAATAAGTAATTAATTTAATTTTTCTTTTTAATATTTTCTATCGTAATCTTTGACTATTTGAAAGCATTCGCAAGAATTTATTCTAATAAAGAACGTTTTGATTTTAATATGCTTACTACTACTCAGTCCATAGATGACCCACTGCTAAATAAGGCCTCCTCCAGTTACATGGAGGGAATACAGCCTACTGCCACACTGGCCGGATGGGATGGCACAGGATTTGTTTCAAGGTTTCCTTCTCTTGTGGCTAAGTTATCGGCTTTTTTATTCCTTTTGTCGTGTTTTACGACACCCTAAGTATTCAATGGGTGATGACACTATGTTTTCTAAAGCGGTTATTACGTAGACTAATGTCCTTGTTCTTCATTTAAACCTTAGTGCAACGAAATTATTAGACTGCGCTGATTGGTATGTGATTAATATTAAACAATGATATTTACTAAAAGTACAAATCGGTTAAATATTTGTCTTTCAATCAATCTTATTGATTCTAAGTAAACTACGTTCATTATACAATAAATCACCCTGTGTATCGATACTTGTATGTAGCATTATCGCAACCAATTTTGAGTCGAACCTCCTCCAATTATAGGGAGCCACGATGGCCAGACGGGTTGGCAAAAGTTTTCGTTTTCGTATCTAGTGTTTTATGTCTTGCGGCTAGGTTAACAGCCATTTTATATCCGTAGGATAAAATGGGGAGAAGATAAAGAAAAACAAGGGAAATAAAACAAAATTTAAATTTTAGGTTAATACCTTAATTAATGTATTAATTACAAAGTATAGATCGAAGATCATGCTTCATCGCAGTATTTATCAACTGATCGATGTAAACATTCAGATTTCACACCACTGTACGCAACAATTATTACTAACTACAGACAGCGCCAATATTTATGGCCGGTCTGAATGTAGCGAACAACACAAAATCTGGTATCAGCGGGACGTACAAGGGGCGGGGAGGCAGGCCACGCCCGCGCGCTTTGTTTTTGACTCGCAAGCGTCCTCGCCATCCGCATGTGTAGTGTGAGCTACGTTCGTATTGGTTAAGACATGTACGATACGCAAGTTCGTACCCAGGCTACATTCAGACCGGCCATAAAGATTGGCGCGGACTGTACGTCATCGCAATTACTTTTTTAATCGTAGCCTCACTATCGGCGCATGATCTTAGGCGGCGGCATTATATCCGAGTCGTCATGGAACCTGTTCTTGTCAATGTAGTTCAAAAGTATTTCCGTCGTTACCGGGTCTTTTATACTTTCGTACACGGCTGAAAAAAAAAGAAGATATTTTATCACTACATATTATAAAACAAAGTCGCTGTCGTCTGTCCGTCCCTATGTATGCTTCAATCTTTTAAACTACGCAACGGATTTTGGAGCGGTTTTTTTTAATGGATAGAGTGATTCAAGAGGAAGGTTTATAAGTATAATACATCCATAATATCGTAGAGACACACTGATAAATTAGAGGTTCATCATTGCACCCGTGCGAAGCGGGGGTGGGTCGCTAGTTTAAGATAAAAAGAAATTACGAGTCTTAAAATATACAAAGCTAAATTTTTGAGGGTAGGCTTGTGGAGTAAAACGTAAAAGTTTTGAGCTGTTATTATATTTGATCATATATTAATATCCTAAAGTAAATTACATATATTAATGTATTAATTGTTACCTCCATCTCACCAACTCTCTATATTTTATATCACTTTCACTAAACACTGCTTAAAATTCATAAACCATGGATGGTAAACTGGAAGCCAGTCTGGAAAACTTGCAAAAGTTATTCGTCGCCCGCATGAGTGAGTATGATCACAAGCTTCAAACTGCCACTTCATCTAGCAGGGCAGATCTTCCATCATTAGCTCATGACTTCACAGAGTTCAAATCATTCATGTGGCAGACATTGACCGCACTTAAGGATCAAGTTGAGCTTCTGGTACTGGGTCTGGACAGGCACGAAATGGCTCTGAGGCGCAAGGTCCTATTGCTACATGGTGTTCCCGAGAAGAACAATGAGAGGGTTAATGACCTGGTCAATAAATTGTTTTCTGACAAAATGAAGCTGGATGATGTTCCTCCGAACTGTATTGACGTCTGCCACCGCCTGGGCAGCTCTCAGGGAAAATCCCGCCCCATTCTTGTCAGGTTTCACGACATGGAAGTTCGCCACTCAGTTTGGGACAGTAAATCGACCCTTAAAGGGTCAGGCGTCACTATATCCGAGTTTTTGACTCGACCGAGACACCGTGTATTCATGTCAGCGCGAGGCCACTTTGGTTTAAAAAACTGCTGGACGTCAGAAGGTCGCATCATCATCGCCGCGCCAGACAAATCACGTCATAAGATTGTGTCTAAGAAGGAACTGGATTCAATAATCAGTCGATTCCCAGCAGGTGTGAATCCCGGCATCAACACTCCACAGGCTGAAAACACACAGGCAACGTCCCCCGCAAAACCTGTGGCCAAAAATCTCCGCAAGGCTCGTCGCTAATTTTTGCTTTTATAATTTTACTGTGTCCCTTATCCCACTACCTCTATATGATTCTATAATTTAATAATTTGTATTTGTAGGTGTTATTTAAACTACGTAGGTTATGTCACTTTTGGTTATATGACGTCTGACAATTGAGAAATAGTGCTTGCTATCCTTTCATTTAAGCCATCAGTCTGTCAAACTTCTTTTTTTTTTTTCTTTCTTTATTACTTATATTGTGTGCAGTGGCAATTGTCTTGTGTTTGTGCCACCTCATGTACTTTATTTCACCGTGTCCACCAATAATTTTGCATGGCGAGTTGGTGAGAGTGCAGTAGCATTTGGTACTAAGATATATATTTAAGTTTTGGATATAAGTTTTATATTATATATATAATTATATTTATTTATTTTGCAACTATGAATGATTTATGCAAACTAAATGATAGCTTTTTGTCATGTTCTTCGTCAGAGAGTTTCGTCAGTGCGGCGAGTGATTCTTGTAACTCGACCTCATTTGATAACTTGTCAACCATCTTTACCAGCTTACCCGATAACCTTAATATAGTTCATATCAATGCTCAAAGTGTTCCTGCACATTATCATGACCTTCTGGCATTCTTCAGCAATAGTCTCGTAGACGCTATCCTTATTTCTGAGTCCTTTCTTAAGCCTTCCCTGCTTTCTGCACATTTTTCCCTTCCCGGTTATATTCTCATTCGCAATGACCGTACAGGTAAAGGCGGTGGCGGTGTAGCAATATATTTGCGCTCCGAAATACCTTTCAAAATTATTAATTCCTCTCCCTCCCTGTACTCGGCTACTTCCGAGCACTTATTTTTGGAACTTTCTATTCGCCACTCTAAATTGTTACTAGGAGTCTTTTATAGCCCTAATCTTACCATCAATTATTTCGACTCTTTCGAGTCCCTTTTAAATGAGCTTTGTTCTAGCTACAGCCATATAGTGATTATGGGCGATTTTAATACCTGCCTTTTAAAAGATGACTCACGCTCCCGTAAACTAAATTCAATCGTAACATCTTTTAATCTCCACCTATTGTCTCTTTCCGCCACCCATCAGTCTCCTGGGTGTACACCCTCTCTTTTGGACCTTATCATAGTTTCTACTCCTGATCGAGTGAGCTCTCATGGACAACTCCCAGCCCCATTCTCGTATCACGATCTGATTTTTATCTCGTATATCCTACGCCCCCCCAAGCAACAGGTTAAATCCCTTTTTTTGCGTAACTACAATGGTATTAATTTGGAGGCACTACAGCGAGATGCTGCTGCTATTAAGTGGGAAACATTGAGCGGTCTCACATCCATAGATGACAAGCTGGAATTGTTTAATAGTAATGTAACCCAGCTTTTTGATCACCATGCCCCTGTACGTCGAGTTAAACTTAAGCATGTTCCGGCTCCGTGGCTTTCTCCTTCAATAAAAGATTTCATGGCACGAAGAGACAGGGCTAAGAAACGATGGAGGCGCAGCCCGTCGGAAATAAATCTCCTGAAATTTAAAATTCTTCGCAACCGTTGTAGTCGTCTGTGTAGGGATGCTAAGAAACGCTATTTCCATAACTCTCTTACTAATCGAAGTGCTACCGATGTCTGGAAGTTCCTGAGATCAGTAGGAATCGGGAAATCCTCTTCATATGACCTGGATTCTAATACCGATCTGAACGTCTTAAACCAGTTTTTCTCACTTCCCCCAGTGTCTCTCGACAATGATGTTAGGTCTCGAACTCTGGCACTAATTTCTAATACTCCCCTCCCTCGCTGTCCTCCATTCAACTTTAGTCTCATAGCCATCGACGATGTCAAAAAGTCTTTGCTAGCTATTGCTTCCACGGCTATAGGCAGTGATAACATATGCTCCAGAATGTTTACCCCTATCCTCCCTGAAATACTTCCCGCTCTTGTCCACATCTTTAATTTTTCCTTGACTTCCGGGTCTTTCCCACATTTGTGGAAAAAGGCTCACATCATCCCCTTGCCTAAAACTTCCAACCCATCTTCCCCTTCTCACTTCCGACCTATCTCCATTCTGCCTTTTCTCTCCAAAGTTCTAGAGCACATTGTCCATCGCCAACTTTCATCATACTTACTAAATAATGATCTGCTCAGTCCACTTCAGTCGGGATTCCGTTGTGGACATAGCACCACCACGGCCCTACTTAAGGTTACTGATGACATACGTTGGGCTATGGAAAATAAAACCCTAACTTTACTTGTATTACTCGACTTTAGCAGTGCGTTCAATTCGGTAGACTTCGATGTTCTTCTTGGCACCCTCAAATCTCTTAATGTACCTCCTTCTTGTGTCAAATGGTTTGATTCCTATATTCGGGGCCGCTCACAATGCGTCCGCCATGACGAATTGCTTTCTGATTGGCGGCCTCTCCTTGCGGGTGTGCCCCAAGGTGGCGTTTTATCTCCTCTTCTCTTTTCAATATATATTAACTCTGTCACTCGAGTCATCTCATCACATTTCCATCTGTACGCAGACGATTTACAAATATACAGTCATTTTACTAGGGACGATATTGCACATGCCATTCATGCGATGAACAAGGACCTATGCCGCATCAATACATGGGCTAAAAGCTTTGGGTTAAAACTGAATCCTGCCAAGTCACAGGCTATTATAATTGGCAGTAGATATTTTACTTCGGGCTTAGATTTCACCTCCTTGCCTGCAATCAGTCTGGCTGGGTCTGACATAGCGCTCTCCAATACGGTGAATAACTTGGGAGTATTGATTGATTCCAATCTGTCTTGGGTCGACCACGTTAGTAGCGTCAGCAATAAAGTGTTCTTTACCTTCCACTCGCTGAAATGTCTCCAAAATTTCTTACCTGTCGAGACTAAAATCCTGCTTGCTCAAACTCTCATTCAGCCCTGTATCGACTACGCTGACTGTTGCTTGTTGGATGCCACAGAGGAGCTTCTAAATAAACTTGAGCGTCTACAAAATTTGTGTATCCGGTTTATATTTTCTCTGAAAAAATACGATCACGTCACCCAATTTCGCAAACGTCTCAAGTGGCTCCCAATCCGTCTTCGCAGAAACTCCCGAATATTGTGTGTACTATATAATATCCTTCACAATTCTGCCTCTCCCTCCTATCTGCGTGAACGTTTCTCCTTTGCTCATCCAACTGACGCTCCTTGCAGATCCCACCTACGATACATCCTTCAATTTCCTTCTCATTCAACCGATTTCTACTCCTACTCCTTTTCTGTACACGCCGTTCGTTTATGGAACTCACTTCCCGCTGGTATTCAGAGCTCTGACTGCCTACTTACCTTTAAGCGAAGAGTCAAAGAGCATTATCTCTCCTCCTGTTAGTCATAGTTGTTGTATGTATTTATTAAGTATGTATATGTATGTATTAATATTTCGTATTTAAGTATCTATTGTATCTATTATGTATGTATGTACAGTATTAATATTACGTATTTAAGTATCTATTATAACTTTTTTTATTTTGCATTATACTTATTTTGAACATTTGTAATATTATTAATATTAAGTTTTTTACGCACTAAGCCTATTATACTTTTTCACCATCTCCTTTTGCGGGTCTACTGGAAGAGATTTCTATAGAAATAAGTAGTACCTTTGTACATAAGTTTCCTAAATGTAATGTTTCCTAAACTTTTTCTATGTGTGTACATAAATAAATAAATAAATAAATAAAATAAATAAATAGAATCGACAGCGGTACTGATATTTCAGCTGTGTACAAAATTACTATAACCATTGTTATCTCACACTTATGGGCTTGGCTATATTCAAATTCTTCCGACAAGCTTCACATTTTCTAATAATTTACCGGTTGCCCCACTGAATGTGCCTCGAAGGTCTGTTTGCTTGTACTACCATCATTTTAACCCTTATAAATAAAAGACCAACCATGGAGTTTATTGCCGGATCTTCCCGGGATGGCATTCCGAACCGGTGGTAAACTTTAAAAGACTTTTTTTAAATTATAATATTTGTGTTATAATCTTTGACTATTTGAAAGCATTCGCAAGTATTTGTTCTGTATACATATACATTTTAATTTTGGTCAATCGGTCCGTGTAAGTAGAGGTAATTACTCAAATCGGGGTAGACTGGTAGCCGACTCCAGATAAATTTAAAAAAGGGGAAGGCGGTATTTGTATAAAGTTGCATACCCATAGCAGTGCTAAAGCTGTTAGGATAAGACTTGTCGGTTCGCTCTCTCATGAACACCCATTGGCCGTTTTCGAAGGTGCACTCTATGATCTTGTTGTCGAGATGTTTGATGTCTTTTGTCACCTTCATGGTCGAGAAGGGAGGGTCGAGTGACCCCACATATAAGCAGCCGATCTTTTTCGGAAGTATTCTGTGAATAATCAAAATTGAAAATTTATAGGAAGCCCCGTAACGCCTTAAAAAGATCTAACAACCTTGAAATGGTTGAACTGATTTTGATATAGCGCATCATAATCGGGATATTTGTTTAGAAGCGGTCACAAGCCGGTACACACACAATAAACGTACAATATCCCTCCTTTTGTGGAAGCTTTAAACGCAACTCTTAATACCAGAGATGGTCGATAAAAGTTACAACTGTTAATTTTAACGTGTTATACAAAAAATACATATAAACACTGTTAATAGTATTACAAAATTTATAATTACTGAGCAGGCCTGTATTTTTCGGTCATAGTAGAATAGAAAATACAAATACATATATGCAATTGACTACTACTACTCAGCCCACAAATGACCCACTGCTGAGTCGGGCCTCCTCCCATCACAGGGAGGCTAATTAGCCTACCGAGCCACGCTGACCAGAGAAGAGAACTACTATACCCTATTCAAGATAGCGTGATCGATTTGGCAGATGTCAATTTTTCTGATCGATAAAAAGGTATGATTCCGAACTACGTCGCGGTAATTGGAACCAGTAGTGCCGAAGTAGCACTTCTGCGTGCAGCGTACTTCGGAATCATACCTTTACTTTGCAATGGCGAATAGTGGTGGGAAACAGATAATAACTAGTAGTCCAAAAAATAACGGTTTAATATACTTGTAACTGTGACGAGATGGTAATACACCCTATTATGTGTGAAATTCTTTATCACTTTTTCTTTCTAAGACAATATTCGAATAAAAAACATTTTCATTTTGAAATAAAGTTCGTTGGCTTTAGCGCATTGAAATTTAACACTTTTACAACTATTATTTTCTTTTCTTTTTTGTTTACTTTCATGGTCTGAACCACCTATTTAAATTTGGCGGAAGGTCAAAAAATAACCCTGTAATATTAAATAGGAACTTATTATTAATATTGACCCAGCATTTGCTTATCTTCCCAATGTTTTATATGTCTAGTGCAATAAAGAATTTCACACATAATACACCCACGCCAACTTGTCACTGTTACAAGTATTTTAAAACGTTATTTTTTGGACTACTAGATATTTTCTGTTTCCCATCACTAGCCCGTCTGTCAAATCGATCATGCTATCTTGAACAGGGTATAGCTGCTACTAGCGCCCTGCGCGCGTTGCTTCGCCACTAACCAAAATCTATTTGAAGGAAAGACATACACAAATATTAATTTTTGTTTTGTTCACAAACCTTCCTGTGCTCATTCACAGCACTTGGCTTAAGATCATCACATGATCGAATGCATAGTTTACGATTCTTTATAGGACATACAGACAAACATCCAGAAGAAGAAAGGTAATTAAATTAATTATGTTCGTATGTACTGGTGAATAAGAATAACTCACCCCTGTCCGGTTTCAGTGACGATTTTGAGTTTGAAGTCGACACTGTTCATGTGTCTTGGTTTCCATTTAAGTACGTCCTCACACGGCCCGGGAACGTAACCCTGGACACATATAATACAATAACAAACCCTAAACCGACTTAAAAAACCAGAGAAACACTCATCGACATCGCTGCCCAATAAAGATTCACTGCCGAGTCGGGCCTCTTCCAATTACATAGAGGAAATTAGGCAGTCACTAGTCCGCGTAGCGGGCACTTCGTCGGGGCGTCACAGTGGAATGCATTTACGCGAACCTGTGGCGCCCCACGCGTGTCGTGTGAGGGTATACCGCTGAGGATTTTGTGGGTAAACAATTCGTTTTCGGAGTCTCACATAACCTATACATAAAGCATTTCCCAGCGTAACAAAAACAAGTTTCGTATCAAGTTTTCCTTCTCTTGCGGTTAAGTTTTCAGCCTTGATATTTCCTTTAGTCGCCACTTGCGACACCCACAGGATGAAATAGGGTCATGGTACGGTATGGAGTATCTGAAATAAATGGGTTAGATATATTATACTCAAACAAATATTACCTCTTTAGCCGGCTGGAATATAAGTCCGTCAGGTTCGTGTGAGAGTGCCTTCGCGAACTTCTCCCCAAGCAAGGAGCGCGCCATTGTCAAATCCCAAAATTGCTTGAGCCTAACGCTGAATGGCTCGTGTTCTTTCTTTATCCTGCCATCTTTCATCGCTTGGATCCTAGAGAGAGTACTCTGGTGGTAACTAGTGTAGACTTAGCGGCTGGAATTACCAGCTAGATCAATTAATAAAAACGCATGCTACTCTGAAGCCATCTTTTAATTAAGTAAAGAACATCACCTTTGACATTAGTAATAAAAAGAACTTTAAATATAAATAAATATCCTTGGACATTTCACACAACGCCATCTCGTCCCAAGCTAAGCAACTTAATGCTTGTGTTATGGTAACGAGATGGATGATAAACTACTTATATACATATTTTTTTTTGTAAATACATACATATTATAGATAGAAATGACACCCAGACTCCGAGCCAGTGCCTCTACAAAAAAGGCCGAAGGCACTGCTCCCGAGCCTGGGTGTCATATGTGTTGATGAATTACATGTACGTAAACTTGCAGGACCTTCGTTTTTTGAAAAGAATATTTCCAGAAATCATTTTTTCATTGTGGGGACGGGGCGGAATATAAACATTCCCCACCGCACGCTGGGCAATAACGCGTGTTGCAAAAGTCAACAAAACCCAGCACGCTTGGTGGTAGGATCTAATAGTCCACCGGCTACCCCCACATCTAAGACCGGCGCCAAGCAGTGTAATGTCCCTCACATCTAAGCCAAGCATTTTTACTGTGTTTCGTCGTGTGTATGTGAGAGCAGGTGCCCGACAGGGCATTTCCTAGAATTGCCTTTTCCATCTTAGACCCTGTCATTGCTTTCCATCAAGCCTATGCTTAAAGACATTCAAGTCATTGATTAAAAAGAAAAACATGGATCTAGAGAACCGACCTTGGGTTGATGATCTCGCACTCGATGTAGTTGAGCCGCGTGGGATAGAACTCCATCTTGCTGATGTCGTGGTCCTCGAACCGAATGATGTCGTAGCACAGAAACCGAGGGTACTCCTTGCCGTCTACTTTGTCTATCACCATTTCCTGGTAAGACAATGCTAATATACACACTGACCGGTGAACCGTTACAATCTACGAAAAAAGCTTGAGCAGTGCGCATGAGTCGATTTTTGTGTCACGATTGCGGTGATTGGCGAAGGAGCGCGAGCTCACGCGATTGGTTGATGCCATGCGCAAACTTTGTCCCACTACGGCACGTTGCTTCAAGTTATTTGGCGTAGACAGTACAAAGGTATTGCATTCCAAACATCTTGAGCCAAAATAAATCCTGCGCAAATGGCGATGTTTGAGCCTCTTTTGCGTTCATTGGCAGAGTAGGGTATCGTAGCCCACGCGATTGGTTGACTACATGCGCGAACTTTCCCCCACCACGGCGCTTTCGGTTCCAGATGTTTTTAAGCTACTATGCTGTCAGCTTAGTAGAAACTGGATGAAACGATGGCAATGTATATTTTTAACCGACGCCCAAAAGGAGTGGGTTCTCAATCCGACTGCGTTTTTTTGCATGTCCGTTATAACATGGCATTGTAATTTATAAACCGATTAGCTGACCCGGCAAACTTCGTACCGCCTCAGAATCAATAAATAATCACACCTTTTAAACCTTCCCTGGACTTCCGCGAATATTTGAGACCAAAATTAGCCAAATCAGTCCAGCCGTTCTCGAGTTTTAGCGGGACTAACGAACAACAATTCATTTTTGAAGATTTTGAAATTATTTCCTTACTCGATTGGTATTGCCTCCAGGTAACATCGTCACCATCATACAAAGGTTCTGGGGTCACGGACCTAGCCAAAGGAATGCAGCAATAGATCTAGTACCTTCTATCTCCACCATCATTATTACAGCCCATAAACGGTCCACTACTGAGTCGAGCCTCCTCCAAGTTCCAAAATTAGCTTAATGTACCAAACTGGCATGACAGGTTGGTTGGGTTGTTTATATCAAATTTTGCCATGCCTCGCGGTTCGGTTCTTGCGGTCCTTTAGTAGCCTCTACGACACCCGCGGGATAGTGTGGGTTGGTAACAATGTTTATTCTCAATCCGTCACCACTCTGACACTGTTCTATGTTCACTATCACTATCACTATCACTACATATTATAAAACAAAGTCGCTGTCGTCTGTCCGTCCCTATGTATGCTTAAATCTTTAAAACTACGCAACAGATTTTGAAGCGGTTTTCTATAATAGAAAGAGTGATTCAAGAGGAAGGTTTCTAAGTATAATACATGCAAAATATTGTAGAGAAACACTGATAAATTTAGATGTTCATCATTGCACCCGTGCGAAGCCGGGGCGGATCGTTAGTCTAATATATAAAATTCTGGTAACACGATGTTTGTTATTAAACTCCTCCGATATGATACGACCGATTTTCGTGAAATTTTGTGTGCATATCATCGGTTAGGTCTGCGAATCGGACAACATACATTTTTCATCCCCCTAAATGATAAGGGTTATTTTACCCCAAAATTTTATTTTTTAGATAAAATTTGTTGTTTTTATTTTTTTATGATACAGCATACAAAAATACGTACAACCCTAAATTTTCGCCCCTCTACGATCCACCCCTATTTTTAATAGCGATATTTATATGGCAAAACAACGTTTGCCGGGTCATTTAGTTAACTAATAAAATTCCATTCTCACCCCATCCAGTAGAGTATTCCTGAGATGTCTCCTAATATCTTTCCGATGCACAAATTTCAAGCCGAAAACCTTGAAAACACAGTTGTCTCTGTCTAGCATGTACACTTCCTCGTCGCCATCTATGAGCATCATGTACCTGGAAGTTGAGTAAACATTAGTGCCAAAGTGTAGCAGCTAAAGTCATCAGATTAAAGATATGTCTTTAATACAGAATTAAAGCACAGCAATACATAGTATCACCACCCCATTCTATCCTGAGGGTGTCAACAAGGCTGAAAACCTAGCCACAAGAGAAGGAAAACTTGATACGAAACCCTTTTTGTTTTTATTTGGCGGGAAAAAAAAATGCCTGACCGCACATCCCGCATATCCGGAGAGACTACGCAGGGTAGTGTGGGGCTCCCCGTGGAGATACAGTCAGGGCCCACGGGGCAGCAAGCGCGGGACGGTACACCCCGTGGACGTTTAGTGGGTATGACTCCGTCTCCTGACAGAGGCGGGGGGGACTCCCACACACCCCCTGTTGGCCATCTCCAGGCTGGCAGGGATAGTCCATAAAGGATTTTACCCCGGGCAAAAAAAAAAAAAAAAAAAAAGAGTAGTGTGGGGCCCTCACCCACTAGAACAACCCGTGCGCCAACACCCGCCCTCACGCAGCGGACCACGGGTACTGCGTACGTTTATACCGTGGTCCGCAGGCGGCAGCCCCTTCGGGCACCCTCTCCCGTGCGACGCCCCGCACACTTGGGCGTCACACCTTCGCGGTAGGCTATACCGGCGGACGGTGGGCTATTGATACGAAACCATGTGCCAACCCGACTGGCCGGGGTGCAATATGCTAATTAGGCTCCATGTTATAAACAAGACCAATAAGTCAAAGTTTGTGACGTCACATGTTAACATTTAAAATACTGAAACGCAAAATTGAGATTTCAATGAAAAACGATAGAAATCTACGACCTTGATCTATATTTATTATTTGGTTAACTGAAATATTGGACTATATGTCGATTTTATTAGATTATTAAATAAAAATAAGTAGAAAATGAAAATGGCTGTTTTCTCTCGATTAATTTAAAGAATAATGCGTAAGTTTAAAAAATGTGTGACGTCACATCAGATTCGTTCACGTTATAAAAATTTGACCCTGTGACAGGGATGGGTGGTTCAAAAGTCCTAAAATTCCTGTGACGTAACTGATGGATGACGCCTTTTGTATTAAAAAAGAAAAAAAAAATTTGCTCCACTCAAATGTCCAGCAATTTTATCGGTTTAATTTACTCAGCTGCCCTTTAGAAACTTACCTAACACCGTCTGCCTTCCATGAAACCCTATAAGGCTTCTCATGCAGCTTCCTCAGGTTAGTCATGGCCATCGAGACAGGTTGTAAGCCCGGGAACCCAGTTGACTCCCAATTACAGAACTCCTGAGCTTTCTTCTGGATCTGGCTCAACCGAGGTTGTGTGTTGAACGGTTCTACCCCTCTAACTCCTGGCATAAACGAATCCTTCTTCTTCGTGGTCTCTCGCCTACCCTTGCCTTTGGATTTTTTACTGTGAAACATCAAGTAAAATATATTGCAGCGACCAGCATGCTACATCATCATTTCAGGCAAAAGACGTCCACTGCTGGACATAGGCCTCCCTCAAGGATCTCCTCAAAGACCGGTCCTAAGCCGCCCGTATCCATTGCTTTCCGGCGACTTTAACCAGGTCGTCGGACCACCGTGTGGGAGGCCTACCAGCACTGCGCCTTCCGGAATCGATCGCCACTCGAGGACCTTTCTGCCCCATCGGGCGGCGGTCCTGCGAGCTATGTGCCCTGCCCACTGCCACTTAAGTTTGGCAATCCGGTAGGCTATGTCAGTGACATAGCATGCTACATACGTTACACAAATTACCCGAAAAATCTAAACTATCAATGTCAAGAAATACTGCCTACAAATGCGAGGATTACCAAAATGTCCTACACCGCGATAGTAAAGTTTAAAGAGCAATTCACAGCGTTCAAGATATCCCAATAACCAAATTGAAAAGTTACCCACTGAATTTCGAGTTACAGTTCTAGATGTCCAAGTAGAACGAGTGCATGAAGCACGGAACCTTGGCCTGCAAATGGATGACAAACTGAGGTTTGAAAAACATGTAACTGATGCAGCACATAACTGTTTCTTTCGGCTAAAAGTTTTGTATAAAATGAGACCTTATTTATCCGAGGAACTGCGAATACAGCTTGTTGAATCCCTGGTGCTATCCAAATTAAACTATGCGGATGCTGTATATGGCTCTCGGTTATGCTCTCGTACAGAACGATTAGTGCAGAGGGTTCAGAATGCATGTGCTCGATTTTGTTTCAGCATTCCACCACGGAGCCATGTTACCCCATTTCTTAATCAAAATCTTTTGTTAAAAATGAAGTCACGGCGGTATTTACACTTGGCATGTTTATTGTTCAATGTTATCAAATATCAGCAGCCAAGGTACTTATACAAAAAATTGGTTTGGATATCCGAAAGGAATAAATATGTTACAAGGAAGTGCGCTCAACTATTATTAATTCCAGCCCATAAAACAACATCTTTCCGAGGGAGTTTTCGCTATGCTGCAACCAAATGTTGGAACAATATACCTCCACCGATCAAAGATGCATGCATCCTCACAACTTTTAAATCACGATTGCGTCAGTATTTGGTTGAGGCACAGCGAAAACCTGTTTTAAACTCGACATGTAATATTAACTATAATTTATCATAATTGGGATTTTAAAATTATTTTAATTGGCTTATGTGCCCTGTGACAATATTCAATTCAATACTATCCAATAATTAATTAATTATTTATTATTCACATTTTTATTCATTTCAGCCTTATTATTAACAATCATTATTTAGTTATGTTAATTAATTATCATTATAATACTCAATGACTTATATTTTAATAATGTCAATTCCTGTATACTCTCTGTAACATACAGATTTGTTTAATCTGTTTTTATCAAATCATTACGCTTTCAATTGAGAAATGTTTTAATAATTTATAATTTCTAACTTAAACTTCATAAACTCTGTTTAGCTTTATAATTTGTTTAGTTTCTGGTTTCCGGGCTGGAGCTGAAAATCAGTGCTGCAGAAACCTGCAGTGTATGCTGAGCTCCTGCCTTTTAGACACTATATTGTGACCTAAATTGTTTTACTATCCTGTATGTGTGTGTCTAATAAAAGTTTTTTCTTTCTTTCTTTCTTTCTTTCCCTCACCGTCAGTTTGGCGGTCTTACAGAGAACGCCTTCGCCGGCCAGTGACGAATGAAAAAGGAAAGAAGTTTAATGGCGCAAACAATAGGAGTAGTGATCAATAAAACATATTTTTAACATTATGACTGCCTCGCTGGTCTAGGGCTTAGATGTGCCGCCTTTAGATTAACGGGTCGCGGGTTCGATTCCGGAGTCGGTCTAGTGTCTTTGTCTAAACCAGAGGCAATTGCTCCGAGTCTGGGTGTCATTTGTGTTGGTGAATTACATGTTTGTAAACTGCCCCAGTGATAAAGGTTATGAATAGAGAAATAGGTTTCGTTATTTTATTTTAAACTAGCTTTTGCGCGCGGCTTCGCCCGCGTGGGCTTCGAACCCGTGCATATTTTTTATGAACATAAAATCGGTTATTGTGACTAAACTATGATAGTTAGATATGTGCTCTCACGGACTTTTTTGTAGATCTTTATATGACCTACAAACCCGTAGTACATCATTTTGTTCTATTGTCAATAGTTTTTGCAGCGCACGCATAAATAGGTTTTCGATGTTACACCTTGGTTTACAAAATCGCAATTTTCATACGGATCCCTAATTCTTTTGAAAATAAAATATAGCCTATAACCTTCCTCGATAAATGGACTATCTAACACTGAGAGATTTTTTGAAATCGGACCAGTAGTTCCTGAGATTAGCGCGTTCAAACAAACAAACAAACTCTTCAGCTATATATATATTAGTATAGATATCCTTGTACGGGCTGGGACGTTGATAACCCGTACTACGTTGTTTTATGCTTGATAGAAATGATAGAACCGGAAGACTTTATGATATATAGTTTATTTGATAGTTTAATTGATAGTTTATGCTAAGTGATAGGATGATAAATGATAGGGTGATATGATAGGAGTACGCGTGCCCGATCGCGATACTTGCACAGAACGCACTGCTTTCAATGCTGTGAAAATAAGCCATGTGCCGTAAAGTGCTGACGCTACATTTGTAGTGTCAGCCGAATGTACGAGCCCGTACAGTCCTTTATTTAAAAAAGTGAATAGAACCAATCAACTACTATTTGTCGACGTTTATTAGGACGTAGGTATATTTATTTATTTATTTAATCCTTATGCAAAAAAATTACATAGGCGGACTTAATGCCAAGAGGCATTCTCTCCCAGTCAACCTATGGCACGATACCGGTACCTAAGGTATACCCAATGTTTTTATTTTAATCCATATATGTATGTATATCCATATAACTCGGAACCAAACACTAAACTTCGTCCCAAATTTGCCTTCCAACAAATAATTATTTCAAGTTTTATAGCATAACTAGCTGCTGTACACTGCGCGCGTTGCTACACCACTAGCTAAAATAAATTTGAAGAAAAGACATTACACAAATGTATTTGTTCGTTCAGATCAGATGAGCCTTCCTAGGCTAATGCACTACACTTTGCTGAAGATCATTACGTTAAGATCAAATGCATGGATTACGATTTGTTAAAGGACATACAGACAAACATTCATTTTTATAAACATATAACTATAAGACATTGATCCAATTTTAATAAAATGTTTAAAGTAAAGTTAAAGTAAGTAAATTCGAAGGCAAATACTAACTGATTAAAGAGTTTTCCAAATCCTCCTTTTTTGAGGTCGGTTAAGAATAAGAGTCCTAAATGACTGGTAATTGTTTATCGTAATAAAATTGAATTCTTATTACTTCGTGACTACTTTAACTTACTTCGATTTTGAAGAATTTTGTGGATCTGACGAATTTGAGGCAACATCGACATCGTCATCATCTACATCTTCTTCTTCCTCTGTAAGAGAAGATAATGACACATAGACAGGGTCCAAGAAAAGGTCTGAATTGTCTATTTAAAGTCAATCATCATCACCACTATTTACGCTCTTAAATAACTTTAATAAAGTAAAGACCATTTTAATTTAAGGTGAATGTTCCAGGGTAGCCCGCGAAATTCAAATTTTCTTACGTTTTTTGCAATTTGCAGGGCAGTGCTAGGTTGTATGTTGATTAAAATGTTATTCGCGGCTGTAAGACGTATGTAGTTATAAAATTATAATCATCAAAATCATCAATACAACCCTCCAAGATCATAAAGGTGCAAGAAAAACTATTTCAACGTCAAAGTAATTCTTGATGATTATAACTCTGTAACTACATACGTCTTACAGCCGCGAATCAAATGTTCATCATCATACAACCTAGCACTGCCCTGCAAATTGCAAAAAACGTAAGTAAATTTGAATTTCGCGGGCTACCCTGGAGCATCCACCTTAACTTAAATCTATTAGAAAATTACCATGGCACCAATCAGGTAGCGGAGGTGCAGCAGGTGTGTAGTCTACTTCATCATAACGCCTGTACAGTTCTTGTAAATAATCTTGTTTGTATATACCGGGGACTCTGAAATAAATATATTTTAGGTCATAAACTAATTTTGTTTGTTTCTGGAGATATCATCATCATCATTTCAGCCAAAAGACGTCCACTGCTGGACATAGGCCTCCCCCAAGGATTTCCACAAAGGCCGGTCCTGGGCCGCCCGCATCCACTGCTTTCCGGCGATCTTAACCAGGTCGTCGGTCCACCGTGTGGGAGGCCTACCAGCACTGCGCCTTCCGGAACGCGGTCGCCACTCGAGGACTTTTCTGCCCCATCGGACGTCGGTCCTGCGAGCTATGTGCCCTGCCCACTGCCACTTAAGTTTGACAATCCGGTGGGCTATGTCGGTGACCCTGGTTTTCCTGCGTATCTCCTCATTTCTGATTGGATCTCGCAGGGAAACTCCGAGCATAGCCCTCTCCATTGCCCTTTGGGTGATTTTCAGCCTTCTGATGGAGCCCATATTAGCAACCACGTCTCAGTTCCATATGTCATCATGGAATAATTGTATAATACAATAATTGATCTGGAGATATGATGCAACTTTATTGTAACATTTTTTTATTGTAATGATGTCTTAGGTAATCGCGATTATAAACATTGAAATTAATTTTTGAATTTGGAAAATATAATAATTATTTCGCTGCAGTCGTGGTCGTGGTCGTGGTCATGGGAGAGAACATTCGCAACGACGGTAATTAAATAATACAATATGTACGCGATAAATCCGTTAGTGTTTCACTTTTTTATTATCTCGTAAATAATATTATACAGAGTGATTTATAGTACAATTTAAACCTAAGTAGTTTGCTTAGAATCAGTAACATGATAGAGTGGAGTTTATTCAAAATATAATGCGCAAAATAGAAGCAACATAACGCGCGTGAGCTGGCGTGAGTAATCACGACTGTGGGGAGTTAACCAGACCAATTCTGAGCATAGAACCAGTTACATTATTATTTAAATTTTCTTATTTTAACAATATGTTAAAGGAAAATCTCACAAAGATTTTCATCATGATAAATACATTTAATATATCAAATTCTCGTGTCACGGTGTTTGTTATTGAACTCCTCCGAAATGGCTAGACCCGATTTTATTAATTTTATATTCACATTTGGTAGGTCTGCGAATCGGACAACATCTATTTTTCATCTCCCTAAATGTTAAGGGTGGTCCATTCCAAAATATTTTTTTTGTTATTATTTTTTTTATAATACATACAGCATACAAAAATAAACACAACCCAAAATTTTCACCCTGCTACAATCAGCCCCTATTATTTATTAGCGATATATGTATATATGGCAAAACAACGTTTGGCGGGTCAGCTAGTAGTACATGAATTATTATTATTATAAAAAAGTTATAGAATAAAGTCACAAGAGTAACTATGTGAATTAATATAAAAAATATGGGAATACCTCATTCGCGCAAACTCATTGATTGCAGCCTCCACACTGCAGTCTAAGATTTCTACCATGTATGAAACAAGCAAGAAGCCTGTTCTGTTGAAGCCATGAGTGCAATGCACCCCAACCAACTCCAATGGATTCTGACTTATAAATCTACTCACTAATTGAATGAAAGACCTGAAAAAATTAAGTAGAATATTCACTGTCAATCCAAAAATAATGCCATAGCATAACCTTAAAATAATTCAATTTTTATGATCTTTTCAGTTGAGCAAACTTTTTTTTTGATTTTTTTTTTATATTGTCGACCCACATGGTTCGTCCCACTGGTTTGATGATTCCTTGTGATCTCCATTAAATATGACTAATATAAACCTACTAATAAAACTAATACTAAATAACTGACTGATAAAAAAACTGACTACTAAAAAGAAAGAGCTCTTATCTATTATCAATAGAGGTTGCAGGCTAAAATGCACGACTGAAATGTATAGACTAGATTGCCAAGTGGCATTCTAGCTACATGAATTATTTTCCAAAATGGCATGTTATTAGAAAATGAAAAAAAAGGTTACTGTATGCATACAGATGTTCTAGTTATTATAAAAAAGTCATACTTAGTTTGTTCCACACTGGGGGTTTCTCCATGGCCACGACATTGCATCTTTACATATTTACAACCAGTGCTCTCCACTTCGGCCTTGTCATAAAAGCGACTTGTGTTTGTGAGATCAATCCAAAGGCCCATTTTCATCTACAAAGGAAAGCAATAATAATACTTGTATAAACACAATAATAATATCTGTGACCAAACATACATCATGCCGTAATTGCAGTAATTGATGTCTTAATGGTTCTGATTGTGTTCTTAGTCCCCCAATTAAGGACACAATGTTTTGTTCCAATATGGAGCAAGTTAAGTTGTTGTTACATTTTTTGCATGTCACTGCTTCCATTTCTTGTGTTATATCTATTTACAAGATGGTTTAAGTCGCTGCTTAGGACAGTATTCAAAGTTTGACAGTTACACCATATTAATACAATATCTTAATATATCTCACTTTTCAGAAATTAGGCTGTAATATGTATTTCCAATTTGCTTGTAAGCAGAATAAATATTGTCATATTGGCTTAGTAATATTATTGTTTAAAGAATAAAGACATGGAAATCTTCGTTTTTGTCAAGCTTGCTTAAAAAAGTTGGTTATTTCTGTTTCTCTGTCATAGCTATGCAAGAAGACAATCGTTTGGTTTTAATGGCTTCCATTAATATAAATGTTTATGGAAATTTTATTTTAAAGGAGGCTCTGTATAAATTTACTTGTGAAAGTCTTCATGTAAGCACCAATTTTATAACTGTATAATAATTGTAAGCAAATAATCAAAACCTCACTTTCATGCTTTTCATGTAGACGAACAGCATAGATGGTGTAAAACGATATTGTTCGGCCACTTTATCGTTGAATTGTGGGCCCAGAGGTGTTTTGAAAGCCATGAATTTATCAGCCATTAATCCAGTTGCTTTTCTTGGGCATTTTAGCCACCTGTTAGGTATTGGGCCAGGGTCTTTTTGGGCCATTTTTGATGGTTATGCACAAAATTTACTATATCTTCTGTTTCCAGGTCATTTGTAAGAAATAACGAGGGATAAATGAAAGTAATGAAACTGATTTTATGCTTGCTAAGCAAATCCGAAAAAATCTTGACATCTGACAGTTATGATTTGACAACTGCGATGTTGATTGTTTTTTGTGATTTTTGACAAGGTTGCTCGGACTTTTAGGTCAAATCGCTGTGATCGACGATAGCACAGTGCGGGCGTAAACTAAAACCAATGACTAAAACTTAAAATAAGTAAGTTTTAGATGACTCACATTTTAAATCATGAAAATGCGTGGAACATTTACCCGCTGGGGGACTGAGCCAGTAAGGTATGGACCAACAGAAATTGAAAAATAAGTTTATCTAAAAATTACCCACCACTGTCGCTGTGGTGACCTCGTCGATGCTCTCGGGCACCATGGTCTGTCATGTCTTCGTAGTGCTGGCAGAATTAATCGGCACGCTAGTATCAACGATATCATTCGTAGGGCTCTTACCACCGCCAATGTACCTGCCGCTTTGGAACCAACTGGGCAGGGGGGCAATTCTCGTGCAGTAGAGATACATCTCTATTCGAGATAACGGTAGAGAATGACGTCATCACGAGCGAAAATCTATTAAAGCTATTCTCGCCATGTCGATTCCAATATATGTCTATGGAAAGCCGTGCGAGATGCTACGACTGGTCGGGACCGGTCGAGACGTCATCTCTATCATGATCTTGATCTCTATTTGGATTTAGCAAACGTCAAATTGGTTGTCATTTGCAATAAGTAAGGTCGGAAATAGTTACTTAAAATTTTGATAAAGTGTTGTAGGCATGACTGACGAATTTATTATCGATTTCGTGCAAAACATAATAAGGGATGCCACGTCTTGTGGGCGCCGTTTAAAGAATTTAGGGTCTCGGCTATATCTCGCCAGCGCCTTTCGCTATCCTTCTCCGTGAAAGCCGACGAAAATGTACCGACCCGCAGTTGGGGATCGGATTCTAGCAACTGGATGAGAATCTGTTTTTGCTGTGCAGACGGGCACATCTGCCGCAACTGCACGTTTTCCATTTTCATTTATTTATTTTTAATCACTACAAAGTGTAAAACATAGTCGCTGTCGTCTGTCCGTCCCTATGTATGCTTAAATCTTTAAAACTACACAACGGATTTTGAAGCGGTTTTTTTAATAGATAGAGTGATCCAGAAGGAAGGTTTATAATATGTATATTACATGCATAATTGCACCGTGCGAAGCCGGAGCAGTCGCTAGTTAAGAATAAAAAACAACAGAACACACCCCATTTAGTGACAGTTATTGTTGTCTATGAATGATGACATTAGAAAGCATTCCTTTACAACTGTGTATATAAAAAATAAAACCTTTATTTATTATTAATAACTTTAGTTATTTTAAACTTTCTTTCTTAATACGTTGAATTATATTTTAAAAATAAATTTTATGGGTCAGAAACATATTTAATTACAATTTTACAACATGATACTATGTCACGAGCGTTTTAAAAACGCTCAAATTACGTAAAACGGAATGCGTCCAGCTTTAGGGCCCGTATTATTAGACGTTACTCAGCCCAAGATACCGCACTTGATATGAATTTTTAAGTTTGCACCCAGCAAAAATTTCATCTCACGTCAAATTTGTACAGTCAGTTTTGGGCTTGTAAATAAATATTTTTTTACTATGAAATATGGTTTTATTTATTTTTTGAATAAATGATAACCCCTTGGATAATTTTAAATAATAATATCTATAGGTTATCGCATTACTTTTCGAAATATATAACTTCAAAGTCCAAGAGAACCCAAAAAAATATAGCGTTCCTCTCGTTCCAGTCAGTTTTGGGCTTGTAAATAAATATTTTTTTACTATGAAATATGGTATTATTTATTTTTTGAATAAATTTTTACCCCTTGGATGATTTTAAACAATAATATCTATAGGTTATCGCATTACTTTTCAAAATATATAACTTCAAAGTACGAGAGAACCCAAAAATTATAGCGTTAATTATGTCTATTAGAGATTTCTTTAGTCTATCACGATTTGTGCTGAGAATACAGAAATAGAGATTTTAATCTCTATTAACGAGATTTTATACTAGAGATCGAGTTCAAAATCTCTATCTCTATTCCAAATTATGTCTACCGTCGTGAGAATTGGCCCCCTGGTCCGTGACGATAAGAGACCGGATGGTATGACATTAATTCCTTGGAAGATGGGACGGCCCTTAGTATGGGATGCAACATATGTCGATACTTTAGCGCCGTCACACCTTCCGGGGACAGCTGTTGAGGCTGGAAGTGCCGCTTTTTCAGCCGAATCTCACAAACGGCGCAAATATAACACACTAGATAGTAGTTGTTTATTTGTGCCGTTTGCTGTAGAGACGTTGGGACCGTGGGGCCTGGGTGCCCATCAAGTCTTCTCCGATTTGTCAAGGAGGCTGATTGAGGTCACAGGGGAACTAAAGGCTGGCTCATATCTCGCACAGAGATTGGGTATCGCTATCCAACGCGGGAATGCAGCCAGTCTTTTGGGAACCCTACCTTGCGAAGTTATTTTAGTAAATGTTTGTTCTAAGAGATTTATGTGAAATAATAATAATAAATATCATTGGACATTTCACAGTTTATCTAAAAATTAATGTGTATTCAAAGAGATGGAGTTCACAAATAAATCACAACATATTAAAATAGTTTTAATTTATATTTCTAACATAGAATATATCAGTATTCGAAATTACAAATCTATAAATATGCTATATTTAAATTAACGTGTAACTGTAACTTCTTTTGAAGCCACAATAATAATTGAAGTTGGATAGAATAATAAATTTCACGTGTATCCTCTCTGTGATGGATAGATGAAGTTAATTTAAAAATTAAAATGTCTGTTATTACTTTGCACTCGCTTGATAAAAATGACGAACCTCGAAGTTTTAAAACATAATTATCTAGTTAATCACTATCACTACATAGTATAAAACAAAGTTGCATTCTTCTGTCCGTCCCTATGTATGCATAAATCTTTAAAACTACGCAACGGATTTTGAAGCGTTTTTTTTTAATAGATAAAGTGATTCAAGGGGCAGGTTTATATGTATAACCCACCCCCGCTTTGCACGGGCGAAGCCGGGGCGGGCCACTAGTCAGACATAAAAAAAGATCTTTAAAGTACTAGTTTTTACTAACTATCTGTAGCGATCACATGCTACATACTTTACACAGTTTACCCGAAAAATCTGAACTAATTGCATCAAGAAATATCGCCTACAAATGCGAGAATTACCAAAAAGTCCTACACCGCGATAGCGAAATTTCAAGAGCAATTCGCAAGTTAATAATTCCCCGACTACAACTATCGGGGGGGAATAGGCGCTGCGACCCTTAGCCAGACATCACACCTCGTCTGGCTGGATGATCATCCCTTTGCGCCTAATTAAATAAGAATACTTTTGATATAATTATAAATATCTTTATTCACGCGTTACATATACTAACGTTACACATATTAGAAAGTTTATGTTTGTAACGTTTACTAATTTGAAAGGTACTTCAATTTTGGTATCTTACATCACTAATGTCACAGATAGAGTAATTTAACACAGATAACATATATTTCGCTATACTATCGTATAATAAACAAAATTATTATACTTAAATGTGTTTTAACTACATAATTGACATTTTTATTTCATTTTTTAAAGTTAAGTTTTGTTAATTTCCCATCCAATAAAATGAAAAATGTACGCTGCTTGTTTACCATAGCTATTTGTGGCTGTTATCAGTAGAAGCAACTTACAGAAAGTTACACGAATTTGTGTTATCTCCCTTCTATATTCACGTTTTATGCTCCTTAGAGAGAGAGAACAATAAAAACTTTGTGTTGGCAACTCTGAAAGTTGGTATTTGCCAAGAGCCTGCCATTTTGTAAGATAGAAGGGAGATAAAAAATAGTTTTATGGTGTTAAAATTTTACAAAAGCCTTGTTGCCATTTATATTAGGGCCATAAACAAATGTTTAAATGGACGCTTCGTCCATTATAACTCAGGTGTCACGGGATGACGAACAATTAAACAATTATGGATCCGACAGAGGTAAATCTCAACTGAATTACACCTGTTACCTACTGGCATCAAATTAGAGCGTATTGTGTTACCTCGGTGCTGTTCGTTAATATTTACCATTCGTGGCCGCCGAAGAATAATGTACTAGTCAACGCATAGTATTCCTTGGAATATGTTTTACGTGCGTGTGCTGTGAGGTAAACAAGTGAACGGTGTAGACGCGATATTATTTTGAAGGAAACCTTGGTGACCTGTCACTAAGAACGGGATTCCTGTGAGCGAATAAGATTTCGTGTGTTTTTGTGCTGTGTGTTGATGTGGATTGGTTGTTTTAGGATCTTCCCCTGGCGGGCAGCATGAAGGGGAAGGTACACCAGTGCCCGGCTCTACGCCACTGGGCACTAAGAAATCAAGTGGCACTGGAGGATTCCTACGGTCATTACTATGTTGTTGGCGAGGAGGTCGCGGCAAGGGACCTCCTGGAAGCAATGGCGCAAACAGTATCGATGGCAGAGGTTCCCCTCCTCTACTGGTCATGGCAGACCATGCCCCCAGACCGCTATTACCACCAGTGAGACACCAGGACATGCATAAAAAGTGTATGGTCATAGATCTTGATGAAACATTAGTTCACAGTTCATTCAAGGTAAGTTTTAGTTTTAAGCTGCATGTTTTGTTTATAATATTGTTGCGCAGGCCAATATGAACATATACAAATATTGTTCTTACAACATTCTGCTGATAAAGCCAATTATCCAATCAATTAACTAGGCATATTTCAGAAACCTAATTTTACTTTACCGACATATTTATGTATTAACACCATTGGATATTTTTTCCATCCTTTCAAGTTCAATCATGTCACTTTCCATCACGTTATTACCAACAGATGGGTTACCTAACTAGAAAGGGTTCCCTTGGCTAGTATGATTGGCAAGTTTGGCACAGTAGGCTAATGTCCCAGCATCAAATGAAAGGTGCCCAAGGGTCATTCACAGGCCAAATGTTGCGACAATTTGACTATACATAATTGGAATTTTAATTTGAGAAAGTACAAACAATTTTTTTAAATTGTGGCTCTAATAGAACACAAAGTATTTCTCAAGCTAGTTGAGTTGAGTAGAGTAGGTTAATGACAGTTAGCTGTAATTACCCTAAATTCATAGTAAGTGTCATGATAAACTCTACTAAAGTCAATTAAAAGAACAATTTGTTAACACTTCACACTGACAGAATAGATATGCTTAATGTAACCTTAAAAGATAGGCTTGTCCATTCTTAATTTTGCTGAGAGAAATAGAATACTGCCTTAGGTGCCATTCATTTTTGTAAACATAGATGTTAAAGGAATGAAGAACAATTTATTTTTTGACTGAATAGACATTTTCAATGCAACAAAATTGTTAATAAGTCTTATAATTAGATGCTTAACCAATCCAGACCATCTTTAGGGTGTTTTAAGAGGCTACTAAAGGAATGCAAGAGACAGATTACCTAGCCCCAAAAGAAGGAAAACTTGATACAAACCCTGTGCCAATCCATTTTGCCAGCATGGCACAGTAGGCTAATTTCCTTCCATGAATTTGCAGGAAGCCCGACCCAGTAGTGGGTCATTAATGGGCTTAAACAACCAACCTGTGAGTCTTACCTACTAGAGAATTGTTTCAAAATTATGCTCATGGCATACTAATATATTAATTGCCTGAAAGTGCAGGCCTCTCATGAGAGTGACCATGAGGTGATCTAGGTTGTCAGAATACATGTTACTCAAAACTGGCCTTTGTGGACATCCATTCTTTAGTGATGCTCTTCATATAATTTATGCCAACAGTCTTATCTAATGGTAGCTGATAAATTTTTATTATGTAGCATATTTTCTAGATACATCAATATCCTAATTAAAACAAAAAACTAGTTCAATTAAAACAAGTAATATAGAAACATCATTGGAAGACTGATCTAAGAAGTGTAAGAAACAGTGGTTTCTTTTGTGAATGCCATTTTAAAATACATAATTAGTCAAATATGCTAGTTCCACAGTGATGTGATCATTGCATATTGAAATACATAGTATATTGTGATATAGTAGCCTCATAGGCTAGCCATGACTCATCGCCTGTTAAAACAATCAGACAATGCTGCAATTAAGTTTATTATGTGATTAAATTCTTGACTCAAGTGTTCTATGCTTTTTATAGCTCTATTATTAGGTCTTGAGGTGCGTCTTAATGCAATTATGTATTTATACTTCTTTACACATTTAAATATACAAAATAAAAAACATACAATGTGCAATTAGGCGGCCTTATTGCTAAAGCGATTTCTTCCAGGCAACCTTATTATTTATTTATTTAATGTTTAACAGATACATGGCCATTGCATGTACATAATAGTGCTTTAATTACTATACTACTGTTATATACTACTATATATATACTACTATATATATACTATTCAGCCCATAAATTACCCACAGCTGAGTCAAGCCTTTTCCAATGACATGAAGGGTAATTAGCCTACCATGCCACACTGGCCAGATGTATTGCCACAGGGTTTCGTATAAGTTTTCCTTCTCTTGTGGCTAGGTTATCCGCATTGTCATTTCCTTTTGTCGGCACTTACAACACCCTCTGGATGGAATGTGGTTGTGAAATTGTATTCTAAATACGTCACCACATGGATTAGCTATTTTTCTATATTATTTATTTAACTTTCACACCCTATGAAAATCTGACTTCTGAGACGGGCCTATAGCAGATGCTATGTCCAGTGGCAACGATTTTTATGTTTTGACGATCTTGATAAATATCTGGATCCCTTAACTGATTGCGACACACATAGGACAGGCTTAGTTTGGTTCTAAAGCTACAACAGAGTATCCTGAAATACATATTAAATTGTATTAATAATGGTTTGTTTGTTATAATGTTACACCTTTTTCGAAACTGGTTTTTTAATGTTTATGATTTCCTGTAGGTTATTTAATATCCTGTATGAGACATATTGACTCACTTTTTACCTGCCTCTTCGTCCGCGTGGTATTTAACATAAAAGTTTTGGTTCAGTTCGCAGAGTTTACAATAATTTATTAATTCATTTCGCGCGAAATAGACTCAGGAATGTGGAAGACTCACTAACTCACTGGGCTCCTGAGCTGTCAATAAAAGTAGCCTAAGTTACAGGAATAATCAACATACAAGGATGGTTCATCAGCTCTCTGCCAGTGACAGTCCCGTCAAAATCGGTCCAGCCATTTCAGAAACTAGCCAAAATAGACTAACAAAATTTATAAAAAAATTGTTTTGGTACAACATGTGCCATGTATACTTCCAAATGCACTTAAAAAAAGCCGTTATTTTAATATGACAAATATGAATAATACTAGTGGAATTATAAATATGTAGGTATTTATAATTCCAATTTCCCCAAATAGGTATGTATTTGGACCCACCAATTCTTGCTTCAGCATTGGTTTTATTATAAGCACACATATAAAGGTTCTGTGTTAAAAAAATTGAAGTTCTTATGTTTATTTGTCAGGTTCTCAACGCAACGGCATTTATCGTATTCTCCTTCAACCTTCAGAGATACACTATCTATTATCAAGTCTAATTCATTCATATCGACCAAGATAACCTTGAGAGGTGCATCGGATTAGTGTCGTTCCCATTGTTTTTATTGCCACTGTACAGAGTCGTGATTTTATCGCAATTATTTACGTTTTTGTTATGCTCTATTGTTGACAACGAAAGTCGGTTTGTTTAACATATATGTAGAAATGGTAATGTTTATCGCAGTTTACCTAATGGGTTGTGTGTATAGGATTTTGTTTGCGTCACAAGTTTTGTTGTGTTGTCGTATAATTTATCAGGATGCCGAATATATTTTTAAAACGTTAGGCTTTTTTACCACGTTATAGAAATACCGATTCTAGGCAGTAGAATAGATAGTAGGCATCTAAAATAAATGCTCCAAATGCCCAATAGTTTTCATGATTGCACTTTTTAAATTACGCGGTTTATTTCTATAGTTATATCGCTTGTCTAAATTGCAGACTTGGTGGCGTCAATTAGAATCAAACGTATATACGAAACCCTGTGCCAACCCGTCTGGCTAGCGTGGCATAGTAGGAATTACCCTTCATTGAACTGGAGGAGGCCTCACTCAGCGTTGGATCATTTGTGGGCTTAGAAGTAGAAGTAGCATCCTATTTACATCATCAATACATATAAATCTATTTTTACATTTATTCCTTATCAACGTCAAATAAAAAAAAATATACAACGATAAGTGCCACGTGTTTCACTGTCCGTAGTTTTCGCAATAATTTACCGATCATGTCATTGTGGAGATAGATTTAGAATACACAATGTCACCTATTACCTACATCTTGAGGGTGTCGTAAGTCGATTATCCAACTCGTCTAGCCAGCATGGCACAGTAGGCTAATTTGCCTTTATGTGTACTTGGAGGCAGCCAGGAGTTGGTCTAATATGGGCTGAGATGAACATTTATATATCGTACTCGACATTTCCGTGTGGTGACGGATTTAGAATACATAGTGTGATTTTTACATAGTGTGATTTTTTTGAACAAAACAAATGAACATCGAGTACCTTTATAACGCGATTTTTCATTTGCATGTTCCCGGGCGCTTCGGTAATGAACGCTTTGCTAAGAAAAGAAAAGTATTTATGGCGCCTATAAAAATAATCGTGCGTGATATAAAATAGAAATCGAGCGTCAACTGTTCAATCATTGTGATTCTTGATGCGCCTGTCTCTGTATTATGGAGCTATGAAGCGCACATGTCGCTACCATAACCGCTAGTCCCAAGGAAAATCCGACGGCACTCTCGCTTCGTGACATTGGGCTTACATTTTTAATAAAGTTTACTGGCGGGAATTGTGTTAGACTCGATGATTGAAAATTAAAAAAAAGTGAGGCATGTAGAATACATTGGGTGGGTCTCGTATTATACTCAGCAGTCCCTCTCTAGTCAATTGCGACAGAAAACCTAGCCGCAATTTAAGGAAAACTTCACATGAAAGACACCGTTATCGGTAGGCTATTTACCCGCCATCTCATTGGAAAAGGCTTGTCTCTGCAATGTGTCATTAGGGTCTAGTGGTCAGATGTGCCGCCTTTGGATCAAAGGGTCCCGGGTTCGATTCCGGGGTCGGGCAAGTGTCTTTGTCTAATCCAGAGGCACTGGCTCGGAGTCTGGGTGTCATTTCTATATATAATATGTATGTATTTACAAAAAAAATATGTATATAAGTAGTAGGATATTTATTTATTTATCATACAATTTTACATCTTCTATGCGGAAAAATTAGCGTGAGCTTTTTAATACTGTATATCCAATTCGCACAGTTGTAACCTGCCGAATAATACATTTACAATAAATTATCCGCGTAGGTCGAAGTTATTATAAAAAACATCGTAATATTTTACGCGCCAAATATTGTTTAGGAGCCATAATTTTACAAGGGCACCGATCCGCATTGGGGCGCCCACGCATAGAATATCTTTAGTTTACATAATAAATAATCATCCGTAGCATTGTCGCATAAACTCGTTCTGCCCGGAGGTTGCATTTTTTAGTGGAGTAATTTTTAATGTAATCATAATAATCATAGTGTCATTCATATTTTCGGTTTCCCGTTAATGTAATCGTCACGATACATTAGAGCCGAAATCAGGAAGCTGCGTTACGTTAATTTATTTTCATCCGCGTGTTAAACGGGCGGCCGTAAGATTATTCTTTTTGAGACGTTTGTCTCTGTTTATATGTAATACATATTTTTAAATGGTTTTTTAATCTATGTAATCGGAATGTTCATTGCTTTTTACTGGCTACCGCCAATGGCTTGCCCCACACGTGCACTTCCAAACAATTTTAAAGAACGGACAATTTGTCGCCGTGTATTTGTGATAATGATTGTCCGTTTAAACCTATTCCAACAATAATATATCGTTAAAGCGATATATTAATCAGTACCTATTAAACATCAGTGTGGTGACGGATTTAGAATACATAGTGTCACCACCCCATACCTTCCGGTGGGTGTTGTAAGGTTGTAAGGGCCGACAAAAGGAAATGGTAAAGGCCGCTAACCTAGCCGTAAAAGAAGGAAAACTCGATACGAAACCCGGTTCCAACCCGTTTGGCCAGCGTGGCACAGTAGGCTAATTACCCTCTATGTAACTGGAGGAGGCATGACCTGGCAGTGGGTCATATATGACCTGAGTAGTAGTATTAAACAATGAGCTGCTCATTGTTTAATATGGGCAGTTACATAGTTTTTTGCCGGGTCTTCCAGAGTTTAATTAAATCTCGACGTTTCGGTTCCTACTCTCACGCATGATGTAATTGAATATCCGATTTGGAGCTTAAGTTTTCACTTGATTCACCAAAGAGGTAAAATACTGGTAAAACTTAAGTTTTCACTTGATTCACCAAAGAGGTAAAATACTGGTAAAACTTAAATTTTCACTTGATTCACCAAAGAGCAAGGACAATTGCCTGGGTTAATTGCCAAAAGATACTAATTTGCCAATATGTCCAATGCTAATATTGCGAGGGCGGGGCACCTCTTTCGTAAAACTGTAATAGTAGACTAGTTTAGTAGTCTACATAATATTTATTTTGTATTCTAAAATGTATGCAGAGTCCCGGGTTCGATTACGGGGCCGGGCATGTGTCTTTGTGAAAATCAGAGGTACTTGCTCTGAGTCTGGGTGTCATTTGTGTTCGTGAATTTCATGTATGTAAACTAAAAAAAATAATTAATCATACCGATTCGTGTTTATACAAAAAATATCAAAATGAAATCTAACAGCCTTATTCCATAATGATGAAGTTCGCCAAAACAGGATTCGAAGAATTTACCTGCTGTTAAACGCGAGATAGTTCGCATCATACCTGTTCTCGTTCCGAAAGACTTGCTCTTTTTAGCGATTCAGTTTGGGAACTAGAGCGTGTTCTCTCCAAAGGGCTCGACAAACGGGTATCACGTGATTAATACTATAAAAAAGCTTCATTGTATTGTGAAAGTCGCGCTTTCATTTCGTATTGGGACGTGATTTAATTCGAGCAGAGCTTCGATCAATCGCGGTCGGCTAGGACAAAAAAGGTCAACTGCTGATAGATTTTTTTAATCTACATATACTTATCAATTAAAAATTAAATTGCATGCATCCAACTTCCGAACGACTGCACCAAATTTGATGATTCTTTTTTTGTTGTGTTCTTTATTGACGGCATAATGTTTCTAAACATAAATATTTTGCTAAGCGAATGAGATAGAATGCTGTGATAGGCGATAGATGGCCACTTGACATTATGTAATTTTTGTGGTGAAAATATTACTTGGCGGGGTGCACTAAGGGATGATAGCGAACGTCAAGATGAGCAACGGGTTGGGGAATTACGAATATTAAATTAACCTCAGACACAGCAAAGCGTGCGTGGGTCAGTTATCTAATATAAATTATAACACTCGCATCATCATTCTAAATATTTTCTCGGTTTCTAAAATATAGATAGATAGATAAGCTCTTTATTGTACACGAGAGAAATAGACAGAACACACAAAATATGTGTTTGATGAACAGATTTGAGGATTTTCATTATGTGCCAGAGCAGTGGTGGTCAAACTTTTCTTGTCAAGGGCCACACATGAAAAGGACACTTAAAGAGCTGTAGACAGAATACCATTGTGACTACTTCTTCTTCTCAGCCCATAAATGACCCACTGCTGAGTCGGGCCTCGTCCAACTACATGGAGGGTAATTAGCCTACTGTGCCACGCTGGCCAGACGGGTTGGCACAGGGTTTCGTTTCAAGTTTTCCTTCTCTTGCGGCTAGGTTTCCGGCCTTGGTCCTTCTGTTGGCTCTTACGACACTTAGGCCGGGATAGGGTGGTGACGCTGTGTATTCTAAATCCGTCACCTCCGTCACATTGTAACTAGCTTTAGTAGCTTTACATATCAAACACGTGTAATTTACAAATAGTTGATTCAGAAATGTCTGCGTATATCTAGATTCTAAGTATAAACCGCAATAACCTTTTAATGATCACCAATTACATACTATTAATCGCCAGACACATAAACGTAAATCGGTTTTTAAATGTATATGTCTACATTAGTGACGTATTCTTAACTGCTTCTTATTAAAATAGTTGTTTAATAAGCAGTAGCTAGAAATCTACACTTAAAATATTATAATTGCAAGTCTTTTAACTACGCGAATATCCAGCAGCCATTAGGAATGGCACTTTTGCAAATGATATGAAGATAAACGAAAAATTTAAAGAATTTCTATTTGTTTAATTATATTTAGTCGTCGTCGTTCTAGTTGTATTGTTAGAAAGCGCATGGTAGCATTCTAACAATACTCACTTCACTTGGCTATTCGTAGACGCGTATCTGCCATACAAAAAATAGGATTCACACATAGCGCACACACATACGGCATACAAATATCGCACACGAATGGCAATGTGAATTGACAGCATTAGGTTTATTCAAGTGTGCCAGTGACATTCAAAATTGCGATGTCGAAATTATTTAAAAAATATGGCACATATTTTCGAGGACCGACTTCACTACATAGTATAAAACAAAGTCGCTGTCGTCTGTCCGTCCCTATGTATGCTTAAATCTTTAAAACTACGCAACGGATTTCGAAGCGGTTTTATTTAATAGATAGAGTGATTCAAGAGGAAGGTTTATATGTATAATACATGGATAATATTGTAGAGAAACACTGATTAATTTAGATGTTCATCATTGCACCCGGGCGAAGCCGGGGCGGGTCGCTAGTTTAACATAAAGTAGAATTTGTGAACAAGTAGAATAAAAATTGCTATGACTGTTTGATGTCGCACGTGTATCGTGTTGATGATAATGTACGCCAAGATAAAGTAACTAGAATCCTCCAGAGAATATGAAAACTAATACATCGATGTGCCCGATCAATGTCAAGAAAAATGTCGCGGACGTGACTTAGAGAAATAACACTGGAAAGTCTCCGAATCATTGTGTTAGTTAAAAATGCGCTGATTCAGTGTGATGAAAGATCAATTACTCTTGGACATTCAACACAACTACATTAACATTTCTAAGAATTTATTGAACCCGAATAATGTGCATCACTACATAGTCTGTAACAAAGTCGCTGCCGTCTTTCCGTCCCTATGTATGCTTAAATCTTTAAAACTACGCAACGGATTTTGAAGCGGTCTTTTTTATTCGATAGAGTGCTCCAGGAGGATGGTTTATAAGTATAATACATGCATAATATTGTAGAGAAACACTGATAAACTGGTAAATTGATGTTCATCATTGCACCCGTGCGAAGACGGGGCAGGTCGTTAGTTTAGAATAAGAACTATTTACCCTACAGTACAGTTATATTGACGTCGTTTGCTGACTTAAAGTCAGCAATAGATAATCTCCTTAAAGAGAAACATACCTGTGAAAAAAAAACTTAACAAGTAGTTACATGATATCTATGTAGTGGATAGATTGTAGTACAGAATAGAAAAGTTATTTAAAATCTATACAGCAGTACAACCCTAATCGATGAAGCCTTTCAAATACGCTCCACTAAAAGTACTTCCTTGCAACCTGCTAACCTAATGGTGCGCTGTTGCCTGACGTCTGTATACCGATGCATTAATCATATTTGCTAACAGATTTTAACATCTTTTTTCTAACTACCTCCTGCCATCTGCTTCGCCAGGCGGCATCTAATTTAAGATCGTGTTAATTATTACTAATTCTCATATTAGTATTTTTAGAAGATTTTTATAGGTTAAGAATTTTTTTATACAAACTGTGAACGAGTTAAAGTTTTAGCTTAACGACAACAGATCTTTGATATCTCCAAACCCCACGGACCTTACTTTACGGACAAAATTAAGTTATGACAACAAATTTTGATATAGTACTAAAACTTAACTATAACCTTCTGTATTCCTTACCCAATTACGATGTTATTTCAGAACTACATGAAATTGACCTGACATAGAGAAATAAGATACAATATGGTAGATTTTACTTATCCCCTATTATATTGGCTATCATTATTCTTATCGTGTACGACCACACAATAGGGATTCTGTATCTGCCCACGTAATAAGGATCCTTTTTTATTCGTCTTTGTCACTGACGATTCGCATTATGTATGGACGTATCTGATTCCCGCAAATTCCAGGCATTCAAATGTTAACTATTTTTAACCTGACTAGGGTGCTCATTGAACTTTACGCAAATAGATTGATTGCTACGACTCGTACATTTATACTAGTTGCTCTTCCAGTACTCGTTGGAATGGTAAAAACCTATTGAATGCATGATATTTACAACCCTAAAATGAAAAGTGCAGCTCTCGTCGTGTCGATTATCGGATTGGTTGAGGTAAAAGGTTTGGCCGACGATTGACGGTGTTGTGGTAATGCGGTGGCAGACCCCTTCACTTCCGATCCTTAATGGCGTTGGTTGTATACGATTGCTCGGAAAACTCGAAACACGAAACCACTTGTCGGTTTCAAAAGGAGTTTAGGAAATCGATACACGGATTTGGTGTACGTCTCGATATGTAGAAATGTAGCAAGCATTTTCGAGGTTGTAGATTCTTGAAAGCTTATTCCATAACCCGTAGTGAAAATATTAATCACTATCACTACATTGTATAAAACAAAGTCGCTGTCATCTGTCCGTCTCTATGTATGCTTAAATCTTGGAAACTATGCAACGGATTTTGAAGCGGTTTTTTTAATAGATGATAGAGTGATTCAAGAGGAAGGTTTTTAAGTATAATACATGCATAATTGCACCCGTGTGAAGCCGGGGCGGGCCGCTAGTTCTAATATAAATGCGAAGGTTTGCATTTGTTACTCAATCGTGGAAATAACGCTATTCGGATTTGGTTGTCATTTTGATAATGTGGCTAATTATAGGTCTAATGGATAATTTAAGCTGTAGTATACTTGGGAATCATGGAAAATGTTTTTACAGTTCCGGGTAACATACTCGTATCGTTAGTGATACTTACTTGTGAATTATACTTAGTCTAGACGACACTATAATGTGCATGACTTGCCCTTGTCGATAATTTTAGCACCTAATTTGATTGGCCATTTGTCTGCGTTCGAACGTCGTCAGTCTGCGTTCGAACGTCGTACGATAAACTTGTGTCCGATTTTATTAAAAGCTCAAGGAGTACCCTAATTCCAAAATGGTGTTAAAAAAATGTTCGCATTGTAATAAAAATATAACTCAGAAGCTGCCAGGGTTGGAATGTAGCAGATGCAACAAGACTGTGCATGCAACGACTACCTGTGCAAATCTCACCAACAAGCAGATAGCAACCCTTAAAAATGCAGAGGGTTTAGAGTGGAGCTGTGAAGAATGTTTAAGAAGTGTGTCGAGGCGATCTTCGTACTTTCTACCAGATGACTCTGAAGTAGAGGATGAGGTCAGAGAAACAGGTAGGACGGGAACTTACGATAAACTAGTGTGTCAGATCAGCTCAGAAACTAGGAAAATAATAAAAAGTGAATTAGAGGGTCTTACGTCGGCTATTGAATATCTTAACAGTCAAGTAGCAGACCTAGAAAGCATTGCGAAACAGCAGGAGAGCACTATTAAAATGCTAGTAAATAAAAATGCTGAACTACTGAAGGAAAACCAAAGTCTGGAACTACGAGTGAGTGCCATGGAGCAAAGAGTGTTAGAGGTTGATCAAAAACTTCTGTCTAATAACGTGGAGATTGCTGGCGTACCAGAGCTGCCCAACAAGGATGTAGTTAGTGCAGTTCAAAAGATTGCCGAGAAACTGAATATGTCCAGCCAACAGATCATAAGTGCCCGGCGTATTACACCAAGACGCAAGGAGCAGCCAGGTCATATCGTGGTGGAGCTTCAGTCCAAAGGAGTATGCGAGCAGTGGATAGCAGCTGCTAAAACTCAAGAAATGCAGACCGGCAGCATTTGGACGGAGCTACCCGCGGAGAAGGCTACAAATCGAGTATATGTCAGGGCGGCGCTCACACCTCATACCAAGGCATTGTTATATAACGCCAAAAAGAGTTTAAGTGGTTCTTTTAAGTACATTTGGTGTAAGGAAGGTAAAATATATGTTAAAAAAGATGACGCTAGTACCAAAGTAACTATTATACGCTGTATTAATGATATTGAGTCCCTAAGCAAACCAATCAGCCAATAAATATCTCAATACTTGCTTATAAAATCCTAATTGTAGTAGCTTTTGTTTATTTTTCAATTTAAGTAAATCAATAGTATGAATAAGGTTATAGAAATTCATAATTGTTCAACACTTAACTCATTTATAGATAGTACGCCATACACGGTAACTGATATGTTTTGTATGCATGTAAATATACGATCAATGATTAGAAATTTTGATAAAGTACTCGTTCTACTCAAATCCTCAAAATGGCCAATAGATCTGATCATACTAACCGAAGTGGGAATATCTGATACAATAAGTACATTATTTCAAATACCAGGCTATAGAATGCACACCCAGCTACGCCAAAATAAAAAAGGTGGTGGAATAATTATTTACGTTAAAAACTGTTTGAAATTTACTACCACTACGACAAAAACACATTTATTCGAAAACATAACGGGCACATTAATAACTAAAAATAATACAGCGGTAACTGTGTGTGCAGTCTATAGGCCTCCTTCAACGAATAAAGGCACTTTTATCACTGAACTATCACGAATTCTTCATAAATATAAAAACACTAATATGATAATTATTGGTGATACTAACATAGACCTAAAGAAGGGGAAATCCTCGGATTGTCAATCGTACACAAACATGCTGTCCGAGCACGGGTTTGAGTGCGGTATTTCTGATTATACTAGAATTGAAACGAGATTAGATAAAGTAACCAAATCGTGCATTGATCACATCTACTGCAGGTTAACTCAAACTGCGTGCTCGGCGGCTGTCGATACAGTACTAGCGGACCACCGCGTCGTACTGCTCGCCAGCGACGGCCAAGGTATGAATGCGCGAATACAGGCTGATGCGAGTTCATCTTTTATACAAATCTATGACCGTGAAACATACTATCGGGAACTTAACAGTACTGACTGGTCTTCAACTAACACTATGAAATGTCCAAACCAAATAAATGAGTTTATAAAATCTAGTTTCAAAAATGCTCAGATAAAATCGTTAAAAACTTTAAAAAAGACCTGTACACAAAAAACTAAACTACCATGGATTAATCAGAATATTTTAAATTTAATTAATAAAAGGGATGAATTATTTAGTTTTTGGAAAAATGACACCACAGACAAATGCCTTAGACTACAATACAATAAAACTAGAAATAAAGTAAACAAATTAATAGAATACCACAAAAATAATTACTATAAAAATAGAATAAAAAATAATTACAATAATCCTAAAAAACTTTGGCAAATAATTAATTCCATCTGCGGTAGGATTACAAAATCAATTGACCAAATAATTACAACAGCCTTCTGCAGTAATAACCTTTCTACTTTAGATGTTGCTAATAAGTTTGCAAATGAATTTCAGAATGCAGTAAAAGCTATATCACCTAAATGTCAACAGTCTCTGTTAGATGAAAAAGAATATAATGACATATGCGATAAAACAGTTTTTGTTAAAAAAGCTACTCCAGATAAAGTTCTAAATATAATAAATAAATTAAAAAACTTCAAAGCTCCAGGACAAGACAGTATAAAAGCAATAGATATTAAAAAAATTAGTAACAATATTTCTATCGCAATTGCTAACCTTATTAATACTAGTTTGTATACTGGAATTTATCCAGATGAACTGAAAACTGGATGTGTACGTCCAATATACAAGAAAGGAAAACAAAGTGAAGTATCCAACTATCGACCAGTTACTTTGTTGTCTAATATTAATAAAATTGTGGAAAAATACTTTACTGGCGAAATACATAGGTTTTTTGAAGACAACAATATAATAAACAAAAATCAATTTGGATTCCAACCTCGTAAAAATACGACTATGTTATTGTCTGAATTTACGGATAAAATTAATACATATTTGAATGATAAAAATCATGTACTTGTATTATTTATTGACTTCTCGCGTGCATTTGATACCTTAGATCACCAAATTTTAATAAAGAAGCTCAATAATACTGGTATTCAGGGTCCAATGCTGGAATGGTGTAAAAATTATCTGAAAAATAGGTCCAATTGTGTTAAGATTGAAAATTGCGTCAGTGACTCGTATATAGCTGAAGAGGGAACGGCTCAAGGATCTGTGCTTGGTCCTCTTCATTTCATTGGGTATGTCAACGATATGAATAATGTAATTAAGCATGGAACGTCCTATCAGTATGCTGATGATACATGCATAATTGTTGCAGATCGTGACCTAAATTCTGCCTTAAAAAAAATACAAGAAGATTTCGACAATATAAATAAATGGTGTCATGACAATAAATTAGTTCTCAATAGTATCAAAACAAAACTAGTTCATATTCGATCACCGTATGCTGGAAATCAAACTGATTTAAATAACAAATTGTTTGCACACAACCATCTATGTCTTCACTCTAAAAACCTCTGTTGTAAATGTCCCACTATAGAAAGTGTCGATAAACATACTTATTTAGGATTAGTTATTGACAAAAAATTTAACTGGTTTCCACACATAAATGTTGTTTGTGAGAAACTACGTGCGTTTTTAGCAAACATGTATGTAATCAATAATAGGATTCCTTTTAAAACTAAATTAATGCTGTACAATGCGCTAGCGGAATCTATAGTAGGATACGGTCTCTCAAGTTATGGCAGAACCTTTAAAAGCTACCTATATTGTATACACAAACTTCAAGTAAGAATATTAAAAATGATAGTGCCTACAAGTATTAAAGAAAAATATTTAAATGACGATTTTGGACTATTTAAGTACTGTAAAATCATTCCGATACATCTAAAAATAAGATACACTTTATTAAAAGAAGAATTTTCTAACACTCAAATACAACAACATATAACTCACAAGATCAATACGCGACAAAAAACAAATAAAAAACTTATAACAACAACTGCAAAAAACACATATGGCGAAAGAACAACATCTTATTTAATTCCACGCTTCATAAATGATTTAGAATTATCTCTAATACAAAGTATTACTCAAAAAAATATAAAGATGAAACTTAAAACGCACTTCTTGAACAGCCTGTAGATGTAGCATGTGAAACCAGTCTTGCAAGGTGCGGTGCGAGTTAATTTGTAACCGTGAGCAGCAGTGTTATTGATTGAATGCTTATTTAATGTTACTATTACACTAACAAAACAACTCCTTAAATCGTTTAAGTACTAACCTAGTTTAAATTTAAGATAGAATAACAATAGAATAAGAATGTAGATGCTATGCTACCCGGACAAACCTTCGTGGTCTTTGGGTAACATATAAATTGTACTGTTTGTTATTTTCTTCAAATAAATAAAAAAAAAAAAAAAAAAAAAAACAAATTCTTATTTAGTGAGTATGTACTTGCTCTCAGTGACCTGTCCGTCCACAATCATTCTTAATTGTTTCAAAACATTATTAAAAAGAGTTGATAGAAGAGTAACTACGAGTTTCCTCCCTGCTCGTCTCCGTAGAGTTGTCGTCCGAACGAATGATTAAGACTACTTTACTGATCTTATTCATTAGCTAAATAATTTGAATTCCGCGGCCGCTTCACGGTATTTAGTCGCCCGATACATTCCATTGTCGTCAGTCTCGTTGAAGATTTTTGCGATTTCGAATCACCAATTCAACTGATAGATACAAATTGCTAATGTTGCATTGTTGGCTAGGATCGCACAAGTTTGGTCATACCATATGTTCAATGCTATTGTGACTTCACTTGTGTTGGCCCCGGCGGCGGCGGTCCTCGTGTCAAGGCTTAACGCTTCGACCTTGGTTGTGTTTGGACACACAACGGGAATCAATGTTCGTCTACAATGCACGCTAGTCACAATACAACTGTTGTGCTCATACAATGAGCTTTTACAGGACCGTATTATTTCGTACGGATTAAATATCTTACCGGTTCTAACTACTAAACGGCCAGTATAATTGTAGTTTTTTTTGCATAACATTCTGATAAGCCTACGATACAAAATCAAAGGACTCAATTTTTTCCACGGGACTGAAATCCTGAAAGCGAATGCCACGGGCGCCACTTTGTTAAATTAAATTGAACGCAAAAAAATCTAATACTGTTTACAGCGTTGTTTAGCTGCAATTATTAAGTGGTCGGATTACTATATTGACATTCCCACGAATGTTCGTTCAAGGCAATCAATTGGCCATTGTAACAGTTTATAGATTATCGTGATAAATTCTAATGCCGAGCAGGCTTTTAATTTGTTAAATATATCATGTCTAGCAATCATCATCATAATTTCAGCCAAAAGACGTCCACTGCTGGACATAGGCCTCCCCAAAGGATTTCCACAAAGGCCGGTCGTGCGCCGCCCGCATCCACATTCCGGCGACCTTAACCAGGTCGTCGGTCCACCGTGTGGGAGGCCTACCAGCGCTGCGCCCTTCCGGAATGCGGTCGCCACTCGAGGACGCGATATCGCGAAGACCTAAGAAATCATTCGAGAAAGACGTCAATCGCCGGATCCAACTCGGCTCGATGCGTTCGGGAAGCTGCGAAAGATCTTTTCGTCCACAATACCGCAGTGTTTGAAAAGTCTTCGATTAATGTGTGGTGGTGGTGACATGTAGTACAGAGACGTGGTCGCTCACTATGGGCTCCATCAAAAGGCAGTCACCCAAAGGTGGATGGAATATTTGTCAAATTAGTCGTACAAAAAATGTGGCGCGCAGAAATACCGCGTACGAATAGCGAATGTGAGTGGCCATGTCAATGTTACCCAAAGTTTTTAATGATATCAGTATCATACTTTTTTGCCCCGGACTATTTATACTAATGTATTACGGCTACTTAACAAATATTTCCTAACCTAACCTAACCTAACCACACCCAGAGAGAGTATCTCTGGATTACAAAAAGAGACTTGCCTTACCCTTAATTTTGGAAAAGCTAAGCACGGCGCTTGGCTTTTCCAAAATTCCATGTATAGGTATAACTTCTTACCTTTGTGACTACATGTTTACTTCCTTGATCATGTACTAAAATGTTCAATAACGGGAAATTTCCTAACATTATTTTTAATTTTACTTATCTTGTTGAATGTGAAAATAGCAGGATGTCGGGCGTGATAATTGCCCAAGTACACGTGGTTTCACTAACACACTCGCCAATTATAAACCTGGTCTGTCAACATACTACCAACCATTTGTGGTCAATAGTAGTCACGATCGGCTCAAAAGTTGTTCGGTTGCATACAAGGCCTGTAGCTATTAAGTAGTTATTAAACCGACATATGCATTATAATTGCATCCAATCTAAGTGCTCGACAATCAAACTGTCTCACTATGAATCTCTCAGATAGAATATTTAAAGAAGTTATTACAAGATGTGTGGGATACGACTCTTTTGGAACAAATTACTTCTGCCTATTTTCTTGAATTTTTATTAACTTTTTAGTCCTATTGACACTACTAAGTTATCGTTACGTAAATATATTTGACGTAACGTCGTATTTGCATATTATAATGTCATTTCTATTTTATGTCGGCGGATAACTTATGAAACTCATGATGACATGATGACTTATGAGTCTCAAAAGAGTTGCGAATCGAAATTACCAGTGCAGGCTAGTCAACAAGTTAAAAAAAGTGTTAATTCATGATAACGCTCCTAAAAATAAGAAGGATAACTCATTTGTATCGGAATGACGTCTTGAATAATGTTCCTTGAACATTAGTAGATAGATGAAAAATATTTTGTTTGACAAATCTTATAAAAAATTACGATAAATGTACGGTATTTTGTTTATTACTCAAAAACTATTAATATTTTAAATATCTAAATAAAAAAAGCAATTGTGCTCGCTGCTCAAAATAAATGCTCGAGATACATTTTCCTAAATGTCCCACTGAATGGCATGCGCCATATGAGATGAATCGCTAATATTTTTCCGAGCTTGATTAAGAATTAACTCGTTTTTGATCTCGTTGACTAGCCCAGTGGAACAATACCTCTGCTATAAAAGTGTGATTAAACAAGAAGTCGGTCACGCCAGAAGTTATAAATATTGCTTATTATCGCTCTGAAAAGAACTATTTTGCTTTTTCCATCCTTGAAGCTTTCTTGTACGCAATATAAATAAACTTGGAGTTGCCTCATGTCACGCAAATGTAGGTGTAGGGTTGGCTAATGCGAATATATAAATGAGAATAAGATCAAGCTGTATATTTGAAGTAAAATTCATTTCTGTATAATGAATGAGGCTAGGCCTACGTACCTATGATGCCATCAACATTAGTAGAAACCAAATTGCGAACTCTGTGGAAAAAATGTTATGATGAGTAATGATCTGACATGTTATGAGTTATTCACAACCCTAAGGGACCACATCCATGCGACCTTCAAATACGTATTAGTTTTATGCAAATGATTAATTTATAATGGCTATGTATATTTTTGTTTACGTAGACGACACTCGTTTGTTGTGCTGCATGGTATGAGCAATCATTCTGGTTTTCCATTATGATGCAATGTGTCAATGTTAGATTATGTTCCTCTTGTAGTTTATCCAATTTTTAACGAGTTCTTTTTTCAAAGTAATGTCAGGCAGGGCGGTTATCAAACTTTGAGTAATATTAATAATAATAAAAAAATTTGGACCTGATGATCTTAAATACTAATTTTCTAATATGTCATAGAAATTTCACTAGTATTTATACAGAACGTAAACCCCTTTAGGCATCCCAAGCGAGGACATAAAGATACTAAAAAGAAACAGAACTGTGTTTAAAATATAATTTAAAAAAATTGACCTTGTGTGGGAAATGACCGTTTTTAATACGCTTTTATTAGCTTCGCTTGTATGTATGTATGTAACGGAATCTTTGAACATGATTTTGACCCACTTCAAAACGTCGAATTAACTCGAAATGTGGCATACTTATTAAGGACCGATGGCAATTCAATATTTTAAACATTTTGTTATCATCAATAGAATAATAATAATAACGGTGATCAAGGTGGAACACCGCTCTTCGATGCAATAGCTAATAGAGATGTAAATATCATTTTATTTCAGCTTTATGATATTTCAACCAATGAATAAAAAATAAATAATAGTTTAAAAAAACTAAAAAAATACGCTTATTTAATAGAAACTAAATTTCAATAAATTTTAATTAAAAATAGTGTCAGAAAAAATGACTTTATTGTAAAAAGCGTGGGGTGCTTTTCAGGATATTATCAAAATAACCCTTCTAGTCATATTTGTTCATAAAATATTTAGAACTATTGATACCATGCACCCCACGCTTTTACAATAGAATCATTTTTTCTGACACTATTTTTAATTGAAATTTATTAAAATTTAGTTTCTATTAAATATATTCTATTTTTTAGTTTGGTTCTCTATAAAAGCGTTTTTTTTTACTATTATTTATTGTAACTATCGATTTTAGTACAAACCACCACCCAGCTATCGTCATTGAGCTTATTAATATGAGTTCCGCGAAGTGCACACGGTATTAATATTAGTAGCACTATCGACCCTTCGTTATGATTATAGGGTATTTGTTAAACCCTGTATAAGGCAGAACTTTTTCTTTAACACAGTACTTTAATAAGAGACAAATTATGATATTCATTGTCAAGATTTTGTCGTACCCGTACATAAGAATTTAAGGATTTTTTTTGATACTGTAAGTACAATGTCGTACTTGAAAATATTTTACTGTAGGCACTCTAAAGTTTTTGGACCTATTTGTCGGTTCTCTTTATCACATACCATGATCATTAATTAAAAGTGTACATTGAACTGTCTTATCCATGGTTTCTATTTGCATATATACGTATAACGTATATCTAAACTGCAGAAACAGAACTCCCTTAAATTCTTAAGACCTTGTCATGTACTCTATTACTTTTCTACATGGTCTAAAGAAATAAACTTTAGTAACCACATTCATTCGGCATTCTTTTGTTGATTTTAATAATTCTCCATGTAGGTTGGATGGATACCTTGCGGCAATAGCGCACTCCAATTTTTTTTATTTCGGTTAGAAAAAACATTATAACGAGCACTTGTTATGTAAGCTTCGATACTTCCTTATGTTTTATGAATTGTGAATTATTCAGCTTTGTTGGTGTGTAAGCTTAAGGTGTATGCTCCAGGGTAGCCCGCGAAATTCAAATTTTCTTACGTTTTTTGCAATTTGCAGGTCAGTGCTAGGTTGTATGTTGATTAAAATGTTATTCGCGGCTGTAAGACGTATGTAGTTAAAGAATTATAATCATCAAAATCATCAATACAACCCTATAAGCTCATAAAGGTGCAAGAAAAACTTTTTCAACGTCAAAGTCATTCTTGCACCTTTATGAGCTTGGAGGGTTGTATTGATGAGTTTGATGATTATAACTCTGTAACTACATACGTCTTACAGCCGCTAATCAAATGTTCATCATCATACAACCTAGCACTGGCCTGCAAATTGCAAAAAAAGTAAGACAATTTGAATTTCGCGGGCTACCCTGGAGCATCCACCTTAAACATAATTTAAATGACAATAATCTCATTGTCGATAATCTCTTATTTATTAATCTCGGAGCATCGTATTAAGTTTGAATTGCCTTTCGTTAACCATTAGGTCTTCTACTTCTATTGTAGTCTTACGTTGTCCATTGTTATTTTCAGCCGATAAACAACGCAGACTTTGTGGTGCCGGTGGAGATAGATGGCGCGGTGCATCAAGTGTATGTGTTGAAGCGGCCGCACGTCGACGAGTTTCTCAGGCGCTGTGGAGAGCTGTATGAATGCGTGCTGTTCACTGCCTCGCTCTCGAAATATGCGGATCCAGTGGCCGATTTGCTAGACAGGTAAGTTTTGTACCCTTCGTTTGCAGAAATATGGATTATGGTTTGCTCTAGAGCATGTTCCAGAGGTCTACCGAAGTCTATTTTGGCTAGAAACGATGAGTGCTGCAATAAATGGAGCGACTACTTAGATCATATACTAAAGCAATTTTTAATGTTCACATACAGTCGTGCGTGATACGTTAGTTTCGGTTTCTTAGTTGTATATTTACTTAAGTCATTTATTATTATCAGTACCAGTACCTATTAGTATCACTAAAATCTGCACGAGTTAGAACTTTGGTTTGACTCTTGCTTGAAGACGAAAAGTGCAACGTCGAAGTCTAACATTATCAATGCACCTCAAAATACCTTGATGTCCAAAGATGCCATGTGGGTCGAATCGCCAGTTTTCAGAATTGCTGAATTGTGTTCCAGATGGGGCGTATTCCGGGCACGACTATTCCGCGACAGCTGCGTGTTCCACCGCGGCAACTACGTAAAAGACCTCAACAGCCTCGGTCGTGACCTGAGGCGGGTCGTCATTGTGGACAACTCGCCGGCCTCCTATATATTCCATCCTGACAATGCCGTAAGTCGGATCAAATATTATGTTAATCAGATCCTTATGGTGGATCTAAACGTATATTTACATTATTGACTCGTAGCATTATAGTCTTAAAGTAACTGTAAAAGAGTCAAATCAATAGTTATTGTATGTCTTGAATAGGGTACGTGACGCCGCCAATTATCTGCGAAATAAAGTTTCACAATATAAAATCAGATTTAATGGTCTTGTTTAAGAAACTTATTTACTGTGTCTCAGACCGTATGCGGCCCGTAGCCCGCAGTTTGACAACCTCTGCGCTTAATTATGTATTAATTATAGGTAAGTTTAGTAAAGTGTTGCTCCATTTCAGGTACCTGTCGCGTCATGGTTCGACGACATGACAGATTCGGAGCTGCTAGACCTTATACCGTTCTTCGAGAAGCTAAGCAAAGTGGATAGCGTGTACACAGTACTACGCAACTCCAACCACCCGTACAATCCGACGCAAAACAATTCGCCACCAACATAGCCCTCACCCGGCGACCGAGTGTACACCGTCCGCAACAAGTCTGCGCACACGCCCGTACAGCAGATCAACGGGTGGGCGCGAACTTTTTTCGGCGCGTGTGCGTGTTAAGTGCCAATTTTGCCTTCTGGTATGTAAGGACATTGTTTGTACCTATTTTACATTTTAGGTATCATCTTAGCGTAAGTGTCTGTGCGGATTCGTAATGACAGTTATCTGTGGTTTTCATTTTTTTCTTTTTCGGTTTTCCGTTTGAAGTTTACCACGTAAGCTTGAGCACTGGGGTTCTTTTTACCGATGTTTCAATATAAGGCTGGTTCGTGTTTGTAGGTGCATAAATTTGTGAAGCGATGAAGTTCCGATATATATATAATTATATAAAATATATATAAAATCTATACTGGGCAAAATTGGTCCAATGTTTAAAACTACTAAAATACACGAGAATATTACTATATATCAATTATAAGTAACTTTATTTCGCCAGTAATGTATTAGCAACTTTATTTTTAATATGTTATCCCAACCAAATACATGCACTTATGATCTTGTGCGCCTGTAGATATGAACCGATGTCTTTATAGCAGAGTGTTATATTATAATTGCCAAAAGTAACTTCATAATGACGTCACAAAGCGGCTCATTCGGACGCGCGTCTGTGTGCGTGTGATGTCTCTGAGGCGACAGTGAAGTTTACTTACGGTTTGTGATTATGTTTGCTGTCTATATCCATGCGTTTTCACTCGACAAACATTATATCGTGCTTGGGATCAAATACCGATAAGTTAGGGTACTTTTGTATTTGGACATGCTCATTTCTATTTAACATAGAAGGACGCTACGACATGCAATCTACATAAAATGCGCAAGTAGTGCAACTGTGAACGACTACTAAGCCGTTTTCCTATGAGAATTTTCTTTTACCATTATGATGAGGTAGGTATGTGTATAATGCGGAATACATAACCTCAGGGCCCTAAAACCTATTGATTCAATATCGTCGAATCGCCAAACACCGGGCATTTGATTGGCGATGTTGATAGTTTTGCTAAGCTAGTAAGCTCAGACAAGCGTCTTATGAATTATTTTGGACGTATCAAAACATACAACAAAATCACAGCCCTTATTCTTTTGTGAATGTTAATCTTCCAGAAAATGGAAGGGTCACAGAAAAAATAATTAAAATCAGCCAAGCTGTTTGAGGTTCATGAGTTCCGCATTATACGGTACTTTTTATAAAATTATGCTTCGGTGTTCATTGTTCCCTATAACTGCATCGGTCCTCCATTTGACACTGACAGTCAGTGATGGGACTGTCAAGTGTTGTTCACTATGCACTATGTTGCGCGTCTCACTTAAACGACAAATCAAGGATGTGAAACTGAAAATTAAACGCTAGTATTCACCTCCAGTATGAATATGTAAATATTTTTATATGATGAAAAGGGTTCGTCGCTTGAATTACGGTTTACGTATGAATACGGATGTACATACATTACAATGTAATTTAATTGGATAATGTAAAATATCGCGTAGTGGCAGATCAATAGCATTTAAGATTGCATTAAAACGGGGCTCGTGTTACACTTTTAAAAAATATTACGCATAGGATCATCGGCTTTTCAGTCACATTTTATGGGAAATTAATTAAAAATATGTATACAAACAGTTACAAAACACCTACACGGTGTATGCAGTTCTGTGTTTAAAATGTTTTGCTATCTTGAAGTATGCGGGAAAACCGACGACATTTTCCAACATTTTTCACAGAAACTAGTTTATTTAATTTCGATTTTTTGATATTTATTTCGGAAAGGAGAAGAGCATCTAGACAATTTCTAGAAAATAATATGCAGTGAAAGTGTAACATGAACACTAAAGGTTTGTGCACACTAGAGTGAGATAGAAATACTCGGATTCGTGTAATTTATTAACTTTTCTGTGTACATACCTAAGTTTCCCTATATCAGTATCGAACGGTAATTTTTATAGGTGACAATAAGAGGTCAGTCGCGTCGGTGTCATGTGACCTGTTTTTATTAATCGGTGAATTATTAATTGTCATACATTTAGTTCTATTAATGGATGTAGTGTCAGTGTCAATTTCATTATTTGATTTTCAAACGGAGTGTATAGTAGCCGGCAAACATTTTGAGCAAAAACTGCCGAGGTGTGGAAATGTTCGCGCATGTCATCAACCAATCGCCTGGATCTCGCCTCCCTTCTCCGGTAAGTTTGACCAATAAGACAGATCTTCTACTCTGCAGTCAATGCCGTTGTTTTAGTTGTTTGCCAGCTATTATGACATTAATTTATATCACTGTTACATATTGTGGACATCTTTAGTTTATTAACTATTACGCGAGCTTATAAACGATCGATAAATTGTGAACCGCGTGACATGCAGCTTACTATTTTTCGTATTTAAATTTCGAGAAAATGTTAATTTCTGGACTAAACTGGAATAATAACTTATACATCTATGTAATGGTAACGTTGATAATCTTCCGAGATGGTTTACAATCTAACGCTGTTCGCAATACTGTGTCATCCATAAAGACGAAGGTTTACGGTCACCACATAATTTTATACACTCTGTATTTTGATTTTCTGATTTCTTATGGGACTTCATGAAGTTACTTTCATGATGGTAGACGAGATAAAAAATATTATTTAATAATTATGAATTAGCTGCAATGGCTTAATAATTTACAGAAACTGCTTCCATATTTTAATAATTGTATTGTTGATGAACAGTTATTCAATAACGCGTTAAATTATGAATTCTGGATTGTATTAATTTACCCGAAGTCTGTCACAAACCAATCCGTTATTTTTTTCTTAATTGCTAGCGCGAATTTTAATAACATACATTTAATATAATTGTATAGTAAAATCGTCATCTCAGTATTATACTAGCTTTGTAATGTTTGATGCCATTTTACACAGATATAAATTATTATAATACGAATTTTAAAACGTAATATATTTTTACAAACGCATATTTTTCTATGGTGTAAATTATTCGGTTTCTATTTTATGGGGAAACTTGGTAACTTTTAACATGGAGTGTTGAATTTGATATACCAAATTTAACATCTCACACGCAATGATCAAGAAATCATCTTAATCTAAAAATTAAGTCTGTTCTTTTCTTGCGATCTGAAAATCAGACGCATACGATAATTCAAATCAGACGCATACGATAATTCAAATCAGACGCAAACGATAATTCAAAAAGTCGGGTTGACAGGTCTGAAAAAAAAAAACAGCGAAAGAAAATATTATTTCAAAAATAAACGAAAACGATAATGACACGTTTTTCATTCTAAATAATGCTGCAGACGTGTTTTGATCAAAACTCACTATAGGATGGAGCAGCTGGCACTGAAGTATAGTCACTTAGTGTAACCTGTCAAACTTTATGAATATGTAGTCTTTTAGTAGACTACCTATTAAAAAAGAACCATAATTAAAAGAATAAAATTTCCATTTTTTTACTGCACTTTAGGGCTACGGAAGTATTTTTAGCGTCGCATTTCACTTTGGCAACGTAAGAATGGTTCAAATTGGTGCTTTCAGTATTAGTTGGATAAGCAATTTGTAATTTCGACTATGCGTTCACACATTTGGCTTAAGTCTGGAATTATAAAGAAAATAAAAAAAAAACAATTTGAAAAAAATGTTCGTAACCTCTTGTCTTTGGTTTTATTTATAAAAAGTTTAATATCTACATTTATATTAGTTATTCTTTTTTCGACTTTGGAAACATTTATTGTTTTTTTGGTGGCACGCTTGTAAATAAGATTTTTATTAACTTAAAACCTTGATTTTTAAATATCAATATTAAGATTAAAAATACTTTTCTCTTAAATACGTGTTAGTTTGTTATTTAGTGACTACAGCGGTGTATGTATATACCGTTTATACATATATTTAAGTAGGTATGTATGTACGCTTAGGCTAGAATTGTCCGTATAAACAGAAACATTTCCGAATATCATACTTGTGATCCATGATAGAACAGAGAGGCCATATAAGTTAGATATTACCTCCATAACGGCTATTTTCAAATTTCGAATCTGTAAAACTATTTTACAATACCTGACTCGCATTAACTATCAGGTGTGACTCCGATGTAGATACATTTTTAAACGTATAGAAAATCACAGGTTTCTTGTGCTCTGGGTGGGGCTAAATTAAGGATTTGTGCGCAAAGAGTGGTGGCTTTTGATCCGCATTTTGTCCCAATAATCTGTAGCGAAAGGCTCAAAATTTATGTCTATTTTATTCATACTCTTTTAAGACAAACCTTCGTGAAGTCGTGAATTTATATCACCTATGGGTTATTATTACAATAATATACAATGTGTAATGGATGTATTGTGTTTGAGATTGTCATAATGTAAAAAAAAACACGAATGTACCTATAAAAATTATAAAACAATTTAGCCTATTCTGTTTATGATTAGTGGCTCTAATGAAGTAATGGGTACCACCACTTAGTAATGATGTTTTAACAGTTCCGGTCGTGTTGTTTCAGATACTGCAAAGTGTCTGAAATATTTAAACATTGGGATTCAACGAAAACAATACAATCAGAACCGTTAAGACATCATTTACCGCAATACCACCCAGTATTTTCTTAAGCTAAAATGATTCTTGACAATTTCTTCGCCAATTCCGCAGCATGCGCCCGCTGCTATAGTTGTATTCCGATCTACTTAAATAGTTAGCTCTACTTTTTTTGTTGAAGGGGATTTAAGTCCTTTTTGTTATACCCTAATCGTCCATAGACCCACTGTAGACAGCATTTATTTGTAAGCAATAACATTTAGATTAGGATGTTATAGTAATATATACGTTGATTTCTCTAGAAATAAGTATTCTGTTGTTTTGATGGCGAGTTATCATAAACTATAAATTGTGTATTCTAGCTTAGTAGGAGAAACCACCCTGTGACAACGTAATTTTAATATTATTGTAATCTTTTAACGTCCAACAAAAGTTATTTAGGAGAATAATTATTGTTAACGTTTTATTTAAACATGCATGCAATAAAATTCGATTGATATTTTGTTATTAATATCATGACGGATATGAATACAATTAAAAAATAAAATTACTTTTATAAAATATTTTAACATAGCGAGATTTTGGTTAGTTGTTGTATCATTATTACGATTTTTTTTAATTAATGTAATTTAACATTGGTTTTAAGGTCTTATAATGGAAGATGGAAATTAATATGCAATAATATGGTTTTTGTATTTCTAAATGAGCTTAACTATTTGTTGATACATTGTTTGAAGTTTGTTTCGATCGAGGTGCTTTGATTAGTATTTGGAACATGTGAGATTGGGCTACTTTTATTATTTTAAAACTAATCTTATTTACTAGATGCAGATATGAATATTGTTAAATTTTGATTATATAATAAAACAAGTTTTGCGGACTATTTATTGCAGACGAAATTGGTATTGCAAGTGCATTATTTTTTTATTACACTTTAGTTCAATGCAAACGGATGTTTTTTCTAAATTATGTATACTTTTACAAAGTGACCTACTGAATCTTGTCCAATTGGAATAACTTTCGATTGAGTTAATTTGCACAGTCCGATTTTAGATAGTGTAAGAATATTACACATGTGACTCGGATCATGAATCAGTCTGAATCAAAGCGTATGCACTGTAGACAGACGATAAATTCATCGGTCGTGTGGGGTTTGGAAGGCTTGGGACAAATTGCTTCTTGTTTTACATTTTCTAATTATAGTACAAAATACAAATTCTCGAACAAAATCTTGAGATAAATATAAGCTTGTGCGATATTTTTTTAATAAGCTTCTGCCTCGCTCGTCACTCAGTTGCAGTCGAGATTTGCCACTGGCAAAATACTCGCTAGGGATTTCCAGAATACTAATATGCTACTTTTTTATTATAATATTTATTGGTTATCATAAATTTACGCAGATTTTTAGAAACCATTACCTACTCAGATTTTAACAGTTCAATTTAAATGTGCATCTTCGAAAATGTAAGCTCTTTCGTAATAAGGTTCGTTTTCACGTAACAATGAATTATAACAATAACTAAGATTTTTGTCATATTGTAGATAGTATTGTACAGCATTGAAAACTTAGTTTGTGGCTACAGGATTACTGTCTGTTACTTTAAAATATACTATTATGTTTTATACTAACATTGAAATGTAATATATTTTTATAGGACCGTGGCACAATTTGTACAAAATTATATCGTACTATGTAGAGTACAATATTTTTTTAATATGATTTCTATGTCCGTACAAATATATTTGAATACCCACATCAATTAAACGTTTTCTTAAAACAGAAACAAAGCGATGTCAATTCGGGGATTTCAACAATATTTTACGTATATTTCTGTCGTGGGTAATTCAAGATTGCAAACGTTTTGGACATCTCTAAATGTTTTCTTTTTTTGTATAAATCAATATACCTATAGATCTCGTTACGGTTATTTCCATGAATTTTATTGTTAAAGGCACTATAGATTCTTCAATTCAGAGTTACATTTCCATAAGACAGTAATGGCTGTTGCCCCAAAATGGTCTCCTAAGTGTAATGAACATTTTGTACCTATCAGACTCTAGGCAAGTGAGAGGACTATAAGTATATTTATGATGTAATAATTTAATAGCCGCAAAGTAAAACGGAAATGCGAGAGTAGCTAGGTAACATTTACCTGACCCGAAATTTATATAATGGTGTACATTTTTGATATGATGTTGTACAAAAGAGACATTTGGTATGTTATTTTATAGGAATGAAATAAATAGCCTTAATGAAACAGTTTGTGTTATTAAAACATGAACCCATACTATCACTCCTTTTTAAAAATAAAATTGATTTCCAGCGATGCTATAACCCGCGTCGCGGGGGCAGTTAATAAACATATAATTCACAAAAACAAATGACACCCAGACTCTGAGCAAGGCCTCTGGTTTAGACAGACACTTGCCCGACCCCGGGACCCGGTGAATTATAAAGCATATACAGGATGTAGATTTTTTCGAATTTTATCAATATTTAGAGGAAAAAAAAGTAAATTTCTCATAAAAACAAAATCAATTATAACTCTGCAGGGGTTGACCTTAAGTACCTCCCGTAGAACAATATTTTGTTGCTGATGGCCCCATCTAACCGCTGGTTGCGTTTGATCCACGACTTTTTGACCACCCTGTATAATTGAGGTTTTACTAATTTCATACCACGGCCATTTTAGTTTTCTTTTACGACGTGGCTATGCAATTCTAATCATACAGATCTATTTGACGGGGCTGGGTGAGTGAGTGGCAGACAGTGTGGTTTACCTTTCCTCAAATAATTTCGAAAACGGAACAAAAAGAAACGATCAGTGCGACATACGAATTTTATTACAATATACAAAACTAGTTGTTCTGCTTTGCTTCCTTCGCGTTCTGAAGCGCTTGCGTTAGGTACAGCTTCGCCAGACTCTGTGAGCAGAACTGGCTGATATGCTGGCTGTATGTGTCAATCTGGCCAGCTACAATCATCGGGTTGAGCCTGGGAGGTACGGGGTGGGGTTTGAACAGTTTGTTGACATCTTCCTCAGGTAGGGGAGGTTCGTCCTTGGCTACCCTTGCGGCGTTCTCCTGCGCCCTCTTAACTAGCCAGCGATGCTTGTCTTGCTGTTGCCTGACCACCAACTGTTGGTAGCGGTTGAATTTGATCGCTTCCTGGTTGAGCTCGTCTACGCGTTCCATTAGACTGCGGAGTTGACCTGAGAGGAAAGTATTTTTGTTACACTACCACTTAGCCCATATATGACCCACTGCTGAGTCAGCTAAGTTGCCAGTATTTTGCGTTCTTTTAGTCTCTTACGACAACCTCAGGATGGTAAGAGCTGGTGACATTGTGTATTCAAAATCTCTGATCTAACTAAAGAAACAAATTACGGTGGCACACTTCCTGTCTGGCTCCCGTTTATAAATGAATATTTTTACAAGGAGGGTAATTAGCCTACTGTGCCACCCTGGCCGCGTATATCGAAATGCTCATTCAGTACGTCCCCTCCGCCTGAGACGAACTCGATTAGCATTTCCAAGCTCTTTTAATGAAAAAACACGCGTAAATGCTGCTCCAATACGTCCCAGATGGTGACGTACTGCAGTAGGATTTCTAAGTCTAAACGCAATAAAACATATTAGAAACCCTCATCCTATTCGTTACCCTCGCGGGACGAATTGGAGTAGGATTTCTAGTGCTAAAATCACAAAATTGTCTTAGAAAAGCTAATGTGATACGTCTCTCTGTGCAGATATTGCTATCTCACGCACACATTATGTTTTCGTGTATTATCCATCCCTATCTGCGCGCGCCGATCATCTCTGCACTTGGCACGTGCGGTGCAATTTCTTATTTGTTTATTCCGTAATTAGCGAGTGCACCGGCCACTGAGGCGAGGCTGGATCCGCCCAACTAGGGCAGGATTCTGCGAGGGGGTGGTACCTTATAAGCACTGGGTAATTTGCTGGCTGAGTAGTAGCTGTAGTAGTGTTATCAAAACATTATATCCAAACTAAGAACGAAACGAAAATATCACTACATAGTATATAACAAAGTCGCTGTCGCCTGTCCGTCCCTATGTATGCTTAAATCTTTAAAACTACGCAACGGATTTTGAAGCGGTTTTTTTTTAATAGATAGTGTTTGACCAGGCAGGATTATAATATGTATTATATGTATATGCATAAATTTAGATGTTCTTCATTGCAGCCGTGCGAAGCCGGGGCGGGTCGCTAGTACATTTATAAATGGGAGCCAGACAGCCAGTGTGCCACAATAATTTATTTCTCTAGTCAAATCAGAGATTGAACGCAATTACGGATTTTGAATGTCATCAACTTTTACCATCCTGATGGTGTCGTAAGAGGCGTTAAGCTCTAAAGGAACGCAAAATACTGGAACTTAGCTGCAAGAAACGAACAATTTGATTTAAACCCTGTGCCAAGCAATCTGGCTTGGGGCTTTACTCTCGAATGCGATTCCGATCGATCGGGATTGGAATTGTGATGTTTCGTACTCTTGAGAACACTTGAACGCGACGCTAGCGCTAAATTGTTTCAATATTGTGTGGAAATTGGATGAACTAATCACTATTGGATTCAATCCAATATTCATTTTTTAAGGTAATTATTAATGCTATACCGGTTTTCGACTAACGTGGGCATCTCTGAAACGCTAACTTCATGTGTTATGACACATTCGCTAGCTTAAACAAGAGCAATTCCGATTTCAATGCAATGTTGTCAGTATTGTTTTCAAGAGTACGGAAATTTGACAGGATTGGTTATGAATTGGATCGGAACTGGCATTGGATTAAAATTGTTATTGGATTCAAGAGTAAGGCCCCTGTATGGCAGAACAGGCTAATCTGTTAGACCCAGACCAAACCAGAGAATAACTTTAAGCTGAAGTCATGTCAATTTAATTCTCAAAAACACATTCAGAGTAAAAAATTATACAGAGCATCTGCTTACCTTCAAGAACGGACGCGGTTCCCAGGTCTAGGAACTTAGAGCCTTCCTCCTCTGGGATCATTTCCGACAGCTCGGACATCATGATGTTGGTGAGGGGCGAGTTGCGGATCACGATGGGCACCTCAATGAACAGGCTCTCGTACCCAATCTTCTGGTTGCGCAGAGCTTCCGGCGTGTACTCTCCTTCTTTGTACATGGCGATCGCCTGAGGGATTAGATCACGATAGTAAAGATACCAGGAGGTCGTAACTTCTTTTTAACCGGCCGTTAGGGACTAGTCATGTTATGTGGGATTCCGGGACTGACCCCTTCAAGGTCAAAGGTTGCGCTCCCCAATAGGCGAACACGCTCCGCAGGCTTCATTTTTTATCACTAGGCACCCAGCTTAAGCTTGCTGTCCACCTGATGGAAAGGCGCAGTCGTCGCCACAATTGGAACGCCGAATTGGTAAAGTAGAGACAAAATACTGAGTGGACAGGACCAATTTAATAAAAGATTAGACAGTAAAACCATTTAGGCTATGGCCAGGCAAGTCGTATCACTTTACAGGATAGAGCAATTGTCGTGTTGTTGTTCCATCAATTTAGCTGTAGACTTCCAGTATCTAATAAAATATTTTTTAGCGCAGTCTGGGCGGTACATAAACCCTTTTATTTGTATAAGGGAGCAGAACAATCATTTCTGCGTCATCACCTACTTGTACGGAGTATGTACGCCAAACAGACAAACTTAAAAAACCCTGCCTAGATTAATCATGAGATACTTTTTTAATAAGGTAACATAATAAATATAGACCTATTTAAGTCTAAATCATCATCATGATTTCAGCTCATAAATGGTCCACAATTGAGTCAGACCTACTCCAAATTCATGGAGGAAAATTAAATTACTGTTTTATACTGGGTGCATGGTTTTTACAAAAGGCCGGAAACATAGCTGCAAGTAAAGCAACACTTGATATGAATCCTTCTTTTTTGTTTACGTTGGGGAAATTCTTAATGCATATTAAGTGGGACTGTGGAACAGTCGACTACCTACTAAAACCCTTACAACTTGTTTGAGACAGGCGCCACAGGTTCGCGAGGACACATTCTACTGTGGCGCCCCGACAGGTTACGACTCTGTCGGAGGGCATCCTGGGTAAATGAGACGCCCTCAGTCATTGAGGCTTGTGTCGGTGGTACACAAGCCCCGTCATCACGGCAAGGTAGCAGCACAGTCGAGGGTGATGATACGAATCCCTATGACAACCTGTCTGACCAGTGTGGCACAGTAGGCAAATTAAGGTCACAACTCATTAGAGCCATCGGCACTCACTTAGCACCGCCTCGTCTTGTGCAGTATTCTTTATATGGACTTGTATGGGAATGCGCTCACTACATCAACTCCGTAACGTAACTGGATCCACCCGTGCACCACCTGTCGACAACTTGTGGACGCCGTGCGTCGAGGCGGTGCCAGGTGCCTCTAATGAGCTGAGACCTTTAGTGTCCATGTAGTATTTGGAGGAGGCCTGACTGGGCAGTGAGTCATTTTGTAGGCTGAGAATTATATACCAAAATAATGCATTTTTGAATTGCACTTTTTATAGTTAATAACTGACCTGAGGAGTGAGACGATATGCTTTCAAAGTCAAGAAACCCCTGGCAGATTTCTTGGTGTCATAAATGACAACTACACTCTCTTCAATGGAGGTTTGATAGTGGTACTGCGACTCCAGAAGGGATTGGCTCAAGAAATTGCCTACATCCGCACTCTGGTACCTGTAATTGAAGATTAAAATTGAATGACATAACATGAAATATTGTTAAAAATTTAATAACGTAACAAATAAATAAAATGCCCATATTATGTAATTTTTTGGCAATTAGGAGTCAAATGAAAATAAGTTTCTAGTTCAAATATAAACTGGTAGGATGTATGATAATAGCAATCTACTATTAATTGGTTTTTAAAATATATCATTTTATTTGTCAGCAATTAACTCCTAAACTAATGAACCACTCTTTGTGATTTCTGTTTATGAGGAATTTAAAGATAGCAGAAATGGATGTGGGATGGACCCCTGCAAATCCAAATTCCATTTGTGAATTTAATTAACTACTATTTTGTGCATGGGATACTTGTTAAATAAATAATTGAATAGTTTATTGTTCAATATTAATAACCAAGGAAGCTGTTTTATTGTTAAAATTTGCCACAGTGATTGTTTACACCATCAGTCTGTCTAGTACATGTAAAGTTGCATTATGTATTGGGAAACAATGGGGCAGTTATATCCAGTAGACGATAGCTTCTAAATAACTTTAACTTACCATCCAACATGAAAGTGATCAACATTGACTCTACGGAGCCTTCTCATCATGTCCAACTGGTATTCCTCCTCATCCATGGTATCATCATGCTTGGGGAAAGGGAAGCAGTTTGTGATCTCCAGCCGGTTCTCCACCACAAGACCAAGCAAGGCACCCTGAGCCACCTCCATATTACTGCATGATTCTTCATGGCAATGTTTCACTATTTTCATCACCGCCTAGAAACAATAAAATGATAAACATCAAAACACTGTTTAATAATACCATATCTACAGTGTAAACAGTATGTAAATCTAATTAACACATTAAGAAATTGATTTATTGAAAATGAGAGAAAAGCAGATACAATTTACAATACATTCTACTTAAAAATATGTATAAAAAGCAGTATTGTACACCAGTGATAATATACAAATATATAATATCAATAATCTAATCTATTTTTACAATATTATACTAAAAAAAAAACGAAATATCAATTAAGCAGCAAATAGCAGCTAACTGTCAATAAACCAGTATCAAACAATGTATAATTAAATTCTACAAAGATAATGTTTTTATAAATGACATTGCTGAAATCATCTATGTAAAAATCTACTGGACAGTCTCATCAGGTCAGGCTGGGCAAGGTTAATGTCCTAAAACTGTTTATGACTCACAACATCTCTACTTTTACTTTCACATAAACAATCGTTAAACCATCACTCATATTAGGTATGTAATTAATAACTAATTTACAAAAAGCTTAGATATAAGGTAGTAAGATACTAACACTATTCTAAAAGTGTATGTAGTTTTTTCAACAATTTGGGACAGAAGTAAAGGACATTTGAATTGATAATAACATAACCTATAATCATAAACCTATGTGTATTTGTTTCAACTGGATTTGAATGCAACCATAGTATCTTCAAGGCGGTGAATTTATCTAAACAATTGAGTATTAATTAAAAACAATTATTGTAAAATAGCAAGAATACAGGGAATACATGACGTGTCGAGTCTACTTTTAAAGAAAATATTGAGCTTTTGGGTGGTGGTGGATATGAAATGGACAATTCAATAAAGATTACATATACGTACCAGTCCATCGCATTGAACGTAAGTAATTGCTGCTTCATTTTCAGGAACGCGTCTAGCAGACCCGGACGCACCACGAGTCGCCATTTTTGAAAGGTTTGATTGATTGATTGAATGAAATGAACTAAAATATTGCGAACGAACAGACTGTGACATTTATTTCCGATGTTGCCACAACCTAAAAATATTAACAGTTATAAATGTAAATATCACTATAAAATATGTACTTTACTTGATAACGTTATTTAATATTTAGCCAGTCCAGTTTGAATCATTCTTTAAATATTGTAGCTTCTCTAAACTTACTAATCAGCTGTCAAATGTCAGATTTGTTTGTCGATCGAAAATCGAAATGGATTTGTGGATAAAAGTTCTTCTCAGTCAATGACAAATACACCAGTATTTTCGTTAATATTTAGGTTAATTTGTTCAATATTGTACAAAAGTGCATTATTTTGTGAAGAGTTTATGTCAAGAAATCTTTGTGACCATGTGTGTTAATGAAGAAAGAAAGTATTTGTCAGGAATTCCGCCCTAAACTGAATCAATGATACACCTACTTTCAATTAGGAAAGAAAGGGATTATTAAATAATGAGTCAGCACAAGTTCTGGCGAGGGCTGACACTGTTAAATATATCGACATTGCAGCAAGTACCTGAGAAAATCGTGAAGTTATGCTCTCTGGGTACAGACTTTATTGTTTTAGGAAATGACCATGGCCTGTATCACTGCGAGATTATCGAAGATTGTTTAAATCTTAGAAAGATCAACGGCATTTCCGCTATCGACCTATCATACCACAATGATATCTTATACCTAATAGATGTACATGGAAGGCTATTTAAAACAAATGCTAGTTTTAAAAACAAAGAGGAGGTTGTTGTTAAAGAAGATGCAAAATGTTGTCCCCATGGATTCAAAAGTTCCAGTTACAAAGTGAAGTTTAGAAATGTTGTGACCAATGACTTTGGGCAGCTTTTTATCAGCAGTGATGGGCAGCTGTGGGGTACAGGGGTTATGCCTCAAATTTCAATTGACAGCAGTAACATAAAAAAGGTACCTTTCTTTGAGGGACGAACTGTGTACAGTGCATCGGTGGGACAAAACTTTGCAGCTGTTATAGCTCGAAAAAATGTTAGACAGTCCAGCAACTGTGATACAGATAGTGATAATGATGACGAGGAAGTGTTTTCATCTCATTGTTCACAATGTCAAACTATAATTGGCCTAGCATCCCCTGCTTCTGTGCCATCTTTGTCTGAAACTTGCCCTCTAGGTGTCCAAATTAGCAAATCAAGTGAAGATTCAAGTAGCACTACAGCTCCTCAGACAGATATTCATGTTGATGCCCACAGTTTTACAGAGGACTCAAGTCCTTCATCAGAAGAATCTAAAATAGCAAGAACAAATACACAAAAATCTATAAATGTAGATTCAGATGAAAAATCACAGGATAGTAAAACTACTGCAGTATGTGATGAGCAAACAGCTAAAGAAAGTGAAGCTGATGAGATTTCTGGTGAGAAATTAAATAACATATTTATCAATACTGATGCAGCTAGACAGTTTTTAAGTAGACAGCTCTCATGGGTATCAGCTGGTGAAGATTATTTGGTGGAATACACAGAGAAACCAACTAGAATCATCAAGGAAAATGTATCAAACCTCACTAATTTGGTTTATGAAGGGGTGAAAACTGTAGGTGATAAAGTGGCAACATTATCAAGGCATGTGAGTGGGAGCAGTGATAATAATGAAGCTGTTGAGTTACAAATGCATAATGACGAAATCAATTCTCTGTTGTATAGTTGCACATCAAATTGTAATTTAGAAGATTTACAATTTTCAACAAGCACATTAAGCAGTGAGAAAGAATTTGAAGCAGCGAGAAAAACTGAAAATTTGAAGAATATGTCCAAGCTGGGGAGAAATATTTTAGCAACAGAATTGTGGACATGGGGTGATATAACCCATGGACAACTAGGAATTGGTGATACTGTAAGTAGAGTTAAACCAATGGCTGTAATGAGCCTCTCTGGTTTTGGTTTGCAAAAGGTATCTTGCGGGAAATGGCATTGTTCAGCCCTAACATTAGACGGAAGGCTCTTTGTTTGGGGTTACAATAATTATCATCAAGTCAGCTTTGATTCTAGAGAATGCAAAAGTGGGCCAAAGCAGTTTACTGAAAATTCTGACAGTGACAGAGTCAGAGATATGATCGCTACAGATCATCATACTTTAGCATATACTCACAATGAAAACATATTTTACATGGGAAAACACACTGATGGTTTTACTGATGCTATAGTTAATCTAAATACCTTAAAGGGAGAAGAAGCTGTATTAGAGAGTCCCAAAAATATTGTTGTACCAAATAATGAGCCTCAAAATATTATTAACAAACCCCAGAATATGTGCTACCATTGGCGAATATTATCATCTGGGAACATTAGTTATTGTTCAGTAGAAGAAGCCTCTAAATGTCCAGAATTCCAAGATTTATCAGTTGCTCAAAGATACTTAGAGGAAATGCTTTTGATATATCATAATCTAGTTAAGCCTTTTCTAAAGAAAAGCAAAGCTGTAACATTACATTCCAATATTTACGAAAACGTTTGTGATATTTTTGGTGACGTATTAAATATTACTGCTCTGAATGTTCTATCAGTGTGGCAGTATGCAGAGAAGCATATAAATGAATGTGATATTTCTTTAATAAAAAATTTGGAAGAGTTTATTTATTTGTACAGAAAATATTACGTAGCTGTAAATAATTTGATCGTTATTGGTGGTTTTGCGCAAATCAATAGCATTGTTGATGTCCCATCAGGTGTCTACAATTTGTTTAGTGATCAACTTCCGTCTAATAAACAGAAAAATAATAAAAAAACTTCGGAAGCCATAGTAGGACTTGCATTCATTCAACCTTTGACAAGATTGAGCTCATACAAATGTATAGCGCAGTCTCTCTTGAGATGCAAGAGTAAGAGAAAACGGGTTGATACAAAGACTAATGTTGATGAACGATTGAACAAAGTATTAACATCCTTGGATTCTTTAATTGACGAACAGGAAAAGAAGCGCAAGGAAACGGACGTGACTAAGTTATTTTGGGAGACGATAGGTAAAAGTTTGGAACAGTACCGAACGCCAGAGCGGAGGCTGATTAGGGAATCGAAATCTAGACAATTAAACTTGGTGAATCCTGGGAGGTTTTCCTCGCACTGGTTCATTCTGTTTAACGACTTATTTGTTCATGTCAGCGGCAGTACGCCTATGGTACATCCTTTAGAGACATTATGGGTGGAAGCTGTGCCGAATTCTGATACGCTACAAAACGTAATCCAACTTACAACTCCGGAAGAAACCTTGTCAGTCTCCACTGTTACGGAGCAAGAGAAAACTGAATGGATCCATTCTCTAAACATGTCTATCAGATTAGCTTTAAACAAAGATAATTTTAAACCACCGGCTATTAGAACCGCGAGTTATGTGTTTTCGACGAAGAGTACATTTTACAAAGAAGCTAAATATACCGGAAGGTGGTTAGATGGGAAAATTCACGGAAGTGGGAAAGTGGAATGGCCTGATGGGAAGCTTTACGTTGGTCAGTTCCAGATGAATGCATTGTGTGGTCATGGGAAGTTGGAAATACCTGGACTTGGTGAGTTTCAGTTAAAATTCCATATTAATTTGTAGATTACATTACATTGTACTTTTTTTTGTTTGTACTTTGGAAATCCTCATGTATACCCGACCGCTGAACGCCAGCTGGGCTATGTGGAACTCTGGGGCGCGGAAAGTTAAATATGGTAGTTGCGCCCCAACCTACCCACTAAAACCAAGCGTGTCCCTCAACTGACCGAAACAGGGCCACGGGCCAACGGGACTCCACTCTATCACCAAGCTGGCTGTTAGGCATGTCAGGGTCATGCACTTTTCCTAAAAAGTCACCCCTGGCTGGAGTCACAGGCATTCAGTATGTAAAATAGAATTAGAGCTGCAATTATTTTTACTGTAACATCGTTCACTGAATTATGTTAAGGGTCATCTTTATTTGAAATTCATGTGCAACCTAGACCTACTAAACGTAGCCTTTATGTATACAACAAAGTTAAGGTTAATATTACTAATGACTAATGTTGATAGCAGTTTGTATGTTTGCACAAAGATTCGCACACAACTCGTTAAAATCATGTTTACACGAATGCTCACATCTTTTACAGTATGACACACATTTTTATTCCCAATATAAAGTGAAAGATGCCTAGTTATTCTGGTGAATTTACAACACTTTCGAGGGAAATTAGAGGATGGGGTTAATTATAGCTGCTTATGTATATTAACCATCCCATTCCATCCTGTTGTAAGACACGACAAAATGTCAAGGCCGATAACCTAGCCGCAAGAGAAGGAAAACTGGATACGAAACCCGGTGTCAGCAAATCTCGTCAACGTGACCCAGTAGTCTAACTACTATCCATGTAAATTGGGGAGACCCTACTCAGCAGTGGGTCATTTGTGGGCTGATTATGTAAAATATATAATCGTAATTTTGTTTCTCAGTCTCTCTCATATTTATGTTATCACCTCTTTATTTTCGTAACTACTTAATAAACGTAATCTTACTACTCCCTGTGTCATTTTTATCATTATTCAGGTATTTACGAAGGACAATGGAAAGATAACCTTCAAAACGGTTACGGCGTTATGAAGTATACGACAGGAGACATATACGAGGGTTACTTTAAGGATGGGCAGCCTCATGGCCACGGGATCAAGAAACAGGGCGACTTCACTTCATCATCAGCAACTATTTACACCGGAGAATGGGTACATGGGGCTAAGCAGGGGTACGGGGTGATGGACGATATAGGTAAAGGGGAAAAGTATTTGGGCAACTGGAGCGACAATAAGAAACATGGGTGTGGCCTCATTGTGACTCTGGATGGTATTTACTATGAAGGACTGTTTATGCAAGACGTTTTGACGGTAAGTGCTCTTGTGACGTTTAAGTGCAATGCAGTTCTCCGCGAATGTAGTTCATTTTTTTTAAGTAAAACATTTTGTGACTTCGATTGACTGGTGGTTGCTGGTGAATGCTTGACGACAGCGTTCCAAAAAGTGTGATCGGGCGAGGCGAACGGAAGTTGAGAGGGAGATTTAAGTTATTGAAGATAAGAAGAGAGAGAAGTGCGACCGCACATTTTCTTTCTCTATTCATATTTATCATACCATAAACCTATTGTCTCGACTTTACACTCAACCACAGTAATTATTGATATATCCGATAATGAAAATAATGAATAAAAATATCTATTTGAAAATATATTTTTGTTTTGTTCTGAGGTAGAGTACTATTTGTTTATATCACAAGTCTTCATGATTTCTTAACAAGATTTCGTTTGCATTCAGTTTAATTGGCTTAGTTCCTTTTTTGCAAATAGATCTTGCATTTGTAATTTTAACGCGATATATCTATCTATCTATATAAATAAAAATGAATTTGCTGTTCGTTGGTCTCGCTAAAACTCGAGAACGGGTGGACCGATTTGGCTTATTTTGGTCTTGAAATATTTGTGGAAGCCCAGATAAGGTTTAAAAGGTGAGAAAATATGAAAACAATATCATTCAGGTTTTTTATTTATTGATTCTGAGGCGGTACGAAGTCCGTCGGGTCAGCTAGTTTACTTATAAAATGCTGCTTATTTATGATATAAAGAAAGACTTTCGGAATAACGCTACAAGTAAAATCAAATCATGCTTGATTGCTGTCGATATCGCGCCAAACTCAGATCTATTCTAGAAATTTCCATTATAGGTCCTATAATCGTACTATTGGTTTATTTCATCCCTTGTTTTTTTAAAAACGAAACCTCTGCACTAGCACCTGTTCCGTGGGGGCTGTTTTCAAACGTGTAAATCACGGACACAAATAACACTCGGACTCAGAGCAAGTGCCCCTGGTTTACAAAAAGACACTTGATCGAAGGGGAACTGCCGGGAACCGTGATCGAAGGGTGGCACGTTATCTAGAGTGATGACTGAGAATTAGTTTTATTTGCTTCAGGGGCATGGAGTTATGGTTTTCGAAGACGGTACCCACTATGAAGGCGAGTTTCGATCAGCTGGAGTGTTCTCAGGGAAAGGAGTGTTAACGTTCTCCAGTGGAGACAAGATCGAGGGATCTCTGAGTGGTGCTTGGACCGAAGGCGTTAAAATATCAAACGCGACAATGCAGCTGAATGTGTCTAACCCTGTGCTGCCAAATAGTTCGAAGCCCAAGTGAGTTTATTTGTATTCAACAATTTGTAGTTAACCTGGGCAACCCTTTCCATCTCAGTCAGTCTCCACCTCATTCCATGCTGAGGGTGTCGTAAGAGCCGACAAAATAAAGTTGCAAGAGAAGGAAGACTTGATACGAAACCCTGCTGTCTGGCCAGCACAGTAGGCCAGTTACCCTCCATGTAACTGGAGGAGGCCCGACTCAGCAGTGGGTCATCTATAGGGTGAGTAGTAGTAGTTCTAAATTTGCAAAAATCAAGAAGTCTGTTTTTTTGTGGTACAAAGTGAAATAAATTTGCCATAATAGAAATTTCGTATTTGGCGCACTGTTAAGTCGATATATGTTACTCGTGGTTACCTTGCATTACAGTCAAACGACTTTGGTTTATTAAAAAATATTTTGAACTATTTTCTGCCCGACCATAGACAGCGCTGACCATTCATCTTTTTATTTAAGCCTTATTATTATTAAATGTTGCCTAAATATTTTCGACGCAGTTCTTGCGACTTTCTTTATGTTAATTATACTGGTATACAAAACATTCTTATACATCTTGTTATAATTTTCAGTTCCTTCGGTAAATTAAGTGTTGCCCCAAATCAAAAGTGGAACGCACTTTTCCGTCAATGCTTCCAATGTCTCGGAGTGTCAGAGTCAATTCTTACCCCGACCGGAAACCACTTCGCGAATGGTCCGTCCGGTCATACTATAGACAACGCGAAGATGTGGCAGAATTTAGCCGTGGCAATTTCCTGCTCGCACAAAGATAGAAACAAAATGCCGATGAAACAAAATAACGGAATGGATTTAGAGAAATCTGTGGATCGTTTGGAAGTGATCCCTGAATTTGGACAGAAGACGTTGAATTTAGAGAATTATATGGATTTGAAACAATATTTGCATAACGTACGTACTTTATACTGTCAAAAATAACGTTTTACTGACACAAAGTAGTTGCAATAGGTTGTTCAAAAATAGTTTTGATTAAAATTAAAATAAAGCTATTGGTCCATAGACATTTTAAACTAAGACAAGAAAGAGGAAGAAAACTTGAAACGGAGCCCTGTACCAACCCGTCTGGCCAGCGTGGCACAGTTGGCTAATTACCCTCCCTGTGATGGGTGGAGGCCCGCATCGGCATCGTGCGTCTAGGGTTGCCAACTTTTTTTACAAGAAATAAAGTACATTATATTCAGCTTTATGAAGAATATTAAACAGTATTTAAAAATGAACAGTATGTTATTTATTTATTGATTTAAGTACATATTTTTAGAGCTTCTCGCGCAACTTACTTTAAAAAAACATTACAAATTATGTTTTTTTTAAAAACTTTATTTGCCTCACCACACATATATCAGGAATTAAAATAAATGAGGATTAAATTTGATTAAATTAAAAGATGCTCTATTTCTACCCTCCCGCCACTTAGCATTAATTACTGAAAAAATGTGTGAGCGTCTAAGTATAATACATAGTAATGTGTTTGCATCTTGATGCTGAAAACAGTATTTTGTATACTTTATTTTTGTTCAACAGTAGAAAGTATAATTTAGTGTAAAACAGTATAATACTGTTCAAAACAGTATAGTTGGCAACCCTAAGTGCGTCATCTATGGGCTGAGTAGTATTAGTAGACATTTTAAAGGAAAATTTGATAAACATATTTGACATTGGGTAAACCTAGTTTAGGCAGTTAATAGAGTCTAAACTTCTTTTGTCCAACTTCGTCTTTCAGTCAGAATACTGTGGAGCAACCACAAAAGTACTTTTGCCTGAAGAGTTAGACTTCAATACTTTAATTGTTGTGTGGATATATGTGTCACCACCCCATTCCATCCTGAGGGTGTCGGAAGAGCAGACAAAAGGAAGTAACTTGGCCGATAACCTAGCCACAAAAGAAGAAAAACTTGATAAAAACTTAAAAAACAAGTTTATTATGTTTGGATGTGTAACGACTCCTTTAAATAATATATTTTAGTATTTAGGTTTTAGGATAATATAAAAGGTACAAGTAATATCATATATTTTGTTAATTTTAATTTTTGTAAACTGGTTTTCCATCCGCTCGGCATTTAGAGGTCTGGTTGAAAACCAGCGCCAGGCACCCCGTCTGGCTTATGCTTAACCAGCGCCGTTTCAGCGCAATCTAGCTTAGAGTTTAAGTAATTATAGTTAGTTGAAATTAAACACTTTTTAACGGATTTATCGCGTGTATATTACATTATTTAATTCCCGACGTTTCGAATGCTTTGCAGCAGTCGTGGTCGCGGGAGAGACTAGATGACAGTTGTCTTCAAAAGTACAAAGAAACAGTTAAAATCTACCGCCTATAATTTTGTTTTATTGATAACGTTCCATGTGCTCGCAGAAATCGCTCACGGTGTCCAGAGGTCTTGCAGATGAGTATTTTGCTTGAGATTTGATCAATTTAATGACTGGATCCCAGGCAGGTGGTACTTGCCAACCATCCTCTCTATTGAAATTTGGATGCTTTTTAATCTCAATAGCCTCGCGGATCATTCTTGGAATGTAATGATTTTCCTTGGCAAGGATTTGAGGTCTATCAAAGTGAATGTAGTGGTTGGTCTTGTTGAATGTGTGCTCACAAACTGCAGACTTGGTCGAGCGTCTGTTTTTCATATCAGGTGTTGTGTTAAAAAGTGTTTAATTTCAATGTGTAATAATCGCGAAAACCTAAGAAATCATTAATTATAGTTCGTATTTAAAATTGCGTCGAATAAATTATTTTTCTTTCTTTCTTTCTTTGATAGGCAACCCGTCTGGTCAGCGTGGCACAGTAGGCTTGTTACCTTCCATATAATTGGAGGAGGCCCGACTTAGTACTGGGTCAATTTATGGCCCGAATAGTGGTAGTAGTAGTACTATAAATTATAAACTACGAACTAAAATTACAGGCGTGCGAGTCTACGCATCATCCACTTGGTCAACTGGTCCTAGGATTAACTAACGCCTTCAACACCACCTATGGTGGGGTCCGCGTCCACCCTTTGTTGCTAAGCCACGCAATTAAAGAGCTCAAAAGCATCACATCAAGATTGTACCAGGTTGTGAGGCTGTTGTTCCCAGCGTTGCCGCCTGAGGGCGCTGACGCGGTGTTGCCATATAAAAATAGGGGAGACAGTGATGAGGCGTGCCAGGAGGATAGCAACCCCATTGATGGGTAAGTTTATTTATGGGTATAATCGTGATAACAAGTTACTATAAATTAATATTTAATTAAAATCAACTATTGGTCGCCCAGCGATCGACTATATTTATTTAAATTATAGTTCTATCAATATTGTCTATTCTCAATTTGAAAAGAATATACATATATGCGTGTGAGTGTCAAATACATGAATATAAAGAATATATTATTATATGCGTAGTGTGGGACGTCCCTCTGCTAGATGGAGCGACGATCTGCGAAAGGTTGCGGGCAGCAGCTGGATGCGTCAAGCTGAAGACAGGGCGCTATGGCGCTCTCTAGGGGAGGCCTATGTCCAGCAGTGGACTAATGTGGGCTGATGATGATGATGATGCGTGTGTATCGGCTGTTTTATGCATAATTTTAGAAAAAATGCATTTTCATTTTTTTTTCTTAAAAAAGGGTACAAATTTGGTGTGGTGACGGATTTAGAATTCACAATGTCACCAACCCAAACCGACTTGAGGGTGTCGTAAGACGCGACTAAAAGAACGCAACAGGCAGATCACCTAGCCGAAAGAGAAGGAAACCCTGTGCCAACCCGTCTTGCGAGCGTGGCACAGTAAGCTAATTTCCGTCAATGTATTTGGAGGGGGCCTGACTCAGTAGTGGGTTATTTATGGGCTGAAACGACGACGACAGTGGTGTTTCTTAGTGGTACTAGGATATGTTGAGAAATTCCAGCCTGTGGGTGTCGTAAGAGCCAACAAAATAATATAACAAGGCCGCTAACCTTGATATAAGCCGTAAAAGAAGGAAAACTTGATACGAAACCCTGTGCCATCCCGTCTGGCCAACGTGGCACAGTAGGCCTATTCCCCTCCATGTAATTGGAGGAGGCCCGAATCAGCAGTGGGTCATATATGGGCTGAGTAGTAGTATACACGAACCACCGGATGTTAAATGGTTAGACCAGCCGTCAGGTTTCACGCTACCGACTACGTGTAACGGTTGCCATAAATGGTGGAATGGCAGGCGGGATCATCGGCTTTAGGTATCCTCCGAAGCATGGAGATCAGATACTAGACAAACATACATCTTCTAGCATGTGTTTTGTTTCAAGGGAGGTTGTATCAGCAGCGTCCCTCCTCCAGCCGACGCTTCTTCCAAGAGTGCACCCCGCGCTCTTCGTTCTATATGCGCTGCACAACAAGCGGGAGGACGATATGTACTGGAGGCGACTGCTTAAATGGAACAGACAGCCGGATTTGACCCTGATGGCATTCCTTGGGATCGATCAGTAAGTGTCTTGGATTTGTTGGTTGAATTACCAGAGCCCTGCCACGTACAGTCCGCGCCAATCTTTATGGCCGGTCTGAATGTGGCCGCATTACGCTGCGCACAACACAAAATCAGGTATCAGCGGGACGTACGCGGGGCGGGGAGGCAGGGCACGCCCGCGCGATCCACTTTCATCCGCAAGCGCCCTCGCCACCCGGCTGTTAGTGTGAGTGAGCTACGTTCGTATTGGTTATGTAATGTACGATGCGTTCGTATCCACGGCTACATTCAGACCCGCCATAAAGATTGGCGCGGACTGTACAGGTGTGTTCAAAACCGTTGAACGCGAATGTACTGTATGCATCATTCCCAATGGCCATGGCAATGGCCTCACGAAAGGATTTCTACAAAGGTCGATCTTGAGCCCATAGATTCAGGCCACCTTAAACCTTGCCCTTTTTTATTCGCTTGGGAAGTGCATCGGGGGTGGGGTCAACGGTTATGTGGGATTACGGAACACTGGACTACCCACTAAAATCCCAGTGGTATACCCTCACACGTATCGTTTGGGACGCCACAGTTCCCAAGGCCTCATTCTACTGATTCCATTATACCCTGTTCACGATAGCTTGATCGATTTGACAGATCTCAATTTTTCTGATCGACATAAAGGTATGATTCTGTACTACGCTGCACGTGCAGCAGTGCTGTCGCGGCACTACTGGTCCCCATACAACCGCTACATTGCTGCCGAGCTCGGAATGTAATCTCATATAAGCTTTTAAAAATATTGCATGGGTACCAGTAGTGCCGCGACAGCACTGTTGCGGCAGTACTGCTGCGTGCAGCGTAGTTCGGAATCATACCTTTACTTTGCAATGACGGACAGTGATGGGAAACAGATAATATCTACTAGTCCAAAAAATAACATTTTAAAATACTTGTAACTGTGACGAGATGGTGTGGCTGTATTGTGTGAAATTCTTTATCACTTTTTCTTCACTTTATAAGACAATATTCGAATAAAAAACATTTTTATTTTGAATTAAAATTCGTTGGCTTTCGCACATTGAAATTTAACACTTTTACAATTATTATTTTCTTTTCTTTTTTGTTTACTTTCATGGTCTGAATCACCTATTTAAATTTGGCGGGAGGTCCAAAAATAACCCTGTAATATTAAATAGGAACTTATTATGAATATTGACCCACCATCTCTTATTTACCCAATGTTTTATATGTCTAGTGCAATAAAGAATTTCACACTTATTACACCCACGCCTACTTGTCACAGTTTAAAGTATTTTAAAACGTTATATTTTAGACTACTAGATATTTTCCGTTTTCCATCACTAGCCCGTCTGTCAAATCCATCAAGTTATCTTGTACAGGATATACTACTCATTCCATAATACATTTCATATTACACAAGCCATTGTCTTAAATAAATAAATACTGTGGCGCCCGACGGGCAGTGCGCTTTTCGGTACACGTTTGGCACTCGATGACTTTTCTGCTCCTTTGGCTGTAAGTCCTGCGAGCAATATACCCTGGCTGCCACTGTATGCGTGCTAGTACTGAAACTGCTTGATGGCCTAAACGCCAACTTAATAGTATAAAAATAACTTTGCCAGCTCTTGTTAATGGTCGTTCATAATGCTTATTCCAGGAAGTTTTGGGTAGGTTACACCTGCCTCAATCAAGCGTCGCCAACGTCCCCTCCTAAGGAGCAGCTATTCCAAGAGGCAGTTGAGACGCTGCAGCAGCTCAAGACCACCTTCTCGCCCATCGAGAAGCTCCTTGTCATCAGGTGCACCTTCCAGAAAATGACTATCGCTGTGCAACAGGAATTGGGTAACTTTTGTTCATTAATATGCTGCAAGATGGCTGCATGCATTATTAATATAATTTAGTTATTAATTACAAATTACATTAATTGTGTATGTTATCTAAGCTTTATTCAGACGAATTTAGAATACATAGTGTCTCTTCCCCATTCCATCCTGAAGGTGTAGTAAGAACCGAGAAAAGGAAATAACAAGGCCGAAAATCTAGCGGCAATTTAGGCGGTTTCAAAATTAAAAAATATTTTATTTGCGGTCTGCATCTTAGTAAATCAACGCTTCTGGTAATGTTAACCAGACGTATAGTCTATGGTAGCCGTCAAATGTTTGAGGTATTCTAATGTTTAAAAATAATGTTGTCTTAATTCTGCAGGACAGAATTATCTCTGGAGTATGGATGAGCTGTTTCCTGTTTTTCACTTTGTGGTCGTCCGTGCGAGAATCTTGCAGCTTGGTTCGGAGATTAATTTCATTGAGGACTTTCTGGAGCCCGCCATGCAGCATGGAGAATTGGGGCTGATGTTCACGACTCTCAAGGTGATTTGAGCTTTATTTTGTGTAGCATATCGTCGCTTTTACCTATAATGCGATATGATAACTTGTTAAGATATCTTAGATAATCTAATATAAAGGGTAACCTATATACTCATATGTAGTGCCCAATGTTTTGTCGGTAAGATAGAATCTAGATATGCTTAATTAAAATTTCGGGACCACAAGTCTCGAAATATTTCAATTAAATTCTTCAATTCAGGGCTTAGGCTAGTTAATAATTGATTTCTATTATATTCATTTGGTTACGTAATATCATTATTTCATTGTAGTGACAGATTAAGAATACATAATGTCACCAACCAGTACCAACCTGAGGGTGTCGTAAAAGGCGACTAAAATAACGCGAGAGGCAGATCATCTAGCCACAAGCGAAGGAAAACTTGATACAAACCCTGTGCCAACCCGTCTTGCCAGCGTGGCACTGTAGGCTAATTTCCCTCCAGGAATGGGCAGGCGGCCCGACTGTGTCATCGATCGTCGAGTGGGTCATTCATAGGCGAACGGATGGACGAGCATTAATTACTAAATATGTACAATATTTTATACTAGCGACCCGCCCCGGCTTCGCACGGGTGCATTGACGAACATCTAAATTTATCAGTGTTTCTCTACAATATTATGCATGTATTATACATATTATAAACCTTCCTCTTTAATCACTCTATCTATTAAAAAAAACCGCTTCAAAATCCGTGGCGTAGATTCAAAGATTTAAACATACATAGGGACGGACAGACGACAGCGATTTTGTTTTAAACTATGTAGTGACTAGCTGACCCGGCGAACTTTGTTTCGCCATAAAGGCAATATATGAGCAGATTTTTGATTTTATTAACTTCAGTTTTTTATCATGATAAATATAAATAAAAAATCTATGATTTTAAGTATAATTTATTGGCCATCTATTTTAGTAACTGCACTTTTCAGTGAATCACCTTGTGACAGACGACATTTTTCGGTTTATTATCAGGCGCATGAACAAATAACGAAGACCCGGAACATGCCACATATAATTGATCTTGGGAAATACATGAATTTTCTAGATTTAGGCCACAAACTTTCCAGGATTGGCCCTGTGATTTATTAATGGTCACGGCGAATGCCCGACGGATCGGAAATCATTAAAACTAAAACGGTATATCAGTTGATATCGTCGGGATCCTCGGATGAGAACTTCCTCACCTTCCAACTTTACTTTGAGTATATTCCATTGTTCATCAATTCACTTACCACCAAACGCGTTCCGTTGCACAGGTTTGGTGGTTTTGGTTTATATTTGGAAGCAAACTTAGTACGTAGCCAACCTTTAGTCGTAAATTGTGCGGTGGTAAGCCAGGCACATCCAAGGAGTCTTTTTTTACACAGTCATTATATTTGAATTAATGCAGTGTACCAATGATTTCATTCTGAATTATGTTAGTTACTTTATGTCATCTACATATTTATTCTTAGCCGCCAAAACAGCTCGCTTAGTCAACCATTCATTATTTTTGTGTTTGTGAGTTCGACCTTCGATGAACAGAAATTCTGAGAAAATAAAATCAATCCACATATTTTGATGATTTGAGGCAAGCGCTTATTTCGGCGGCAGCTTGGACGATTTTGCATTCCCAACCGATCCGTTTCACGGGCTGCCTCGATTTGCTCTTGTGATTGAGAAGCACGGATTCAAGCCATACTAATGCGGCGATCTTCACGTGCATTATTTAGTTTTTCATTGTTCGGCACATTAAGCTAATATTAACCCGAAATAAATACATCAACCGGTCAACTTCAAAATTTCTAATTGTCAAATTTGTCAAACTATAGACAGCATAACGTTTAGCTGTCTGTGACGTTTTGTTATTCCAGCAGTTGCATTTTGATAAACGATGTTTTATATCACGGAACGGGATTACAAACATTAACACTTTCACGTTTATAATATTAAGTATGATTTTGTGAATTGTCCAACATCTTTATATATAAAAGAAAGTCGGACATAGGATACCTAAGATTTTTATCCCGTACCCGTAGAATGTGATAAAATACCTACGTGGTATAACAAACCGCAACTGACAGCGAAACTCTATGTTGTCTATATTTAAATATGGCTGAAAATTTGACAATTAGAAATTAAAATTTAACTTATTATCTCTTTAAATTTACACACAATATCTTTATAAATTATAGCCTATGTGTTATTCTGATGTATAAGCTATATTATTATAAAGTTTCATTAAAATCCATTCAGTCGTTTTTACGTGAAAGAGTAACAAACATCCATCCATCCATCCATCCATCCATCCATCCATCCATCCATCCATACTTACAAACTTTCACGTTTATAATATTAGTAGGATAGTGAAGTCACCCTGTATAGTCCTTCGTTAAATAATAGGAAAAAATATGTACTTGTAAGCAGCGTTAGTAATTGAGTTGTTTTCTTTTTACAGGCTTGCTATTTCCAGATACTTCAAGAGAAGATGTCGATCAACTATTAATTAGCGACAGAAGATGCTGGTTTTCTAGCAACTCTCTTTGACGCGGTATTTATCTGGTATCGACGAGTATGAATGAAAGTGATCAGTTCCGATAGGTTTATATTGTCTTATGACTTTGCCTACCAAATTAACCATTGTTGCATTGACAGATATTAACACTTGAAATGTGCGAGTACTAATTTTAGAGGTAACGTATTGGTATTGGTCCATAGACTATTTAACGTTGAAGACACGGCAAGTTATACAAAAATCTATAATTTGACCATTGAGATGAATTGATGAATTTTCTATAACACATAAAATGGATTGGACGATGCTGCGTTTTATAAATCCGTCCCATTCGGACAAATAACGTGTGTGAAAAATAGTAGTTGTGTTACAAGCGCTGCTTGTCGGCCACGTCTTTCCTGTTCGATTCCTGGGTTTGGGTGTCCCTATCTGAGTTCATTATATGTCGGCTCGATAAAGGAATACTAGTATTGGAAGATGTTTTTTTTAAATTGAAGTATTTTATACAAGTTGTAACAAAAACCTTAAAGCCATCAATTCGGGGGCATAGTTATTATCAAACAAGCAGTCCTGTGACCTTTTTCAAGTTATGACACTTTTACGTCTATTTATTGACTAAAACTTCAAGAAAATTGATTATTGTCGCCTGCAATTTTGCACACATCATACAGTAGTACTATCGATCCTCACATTATGGTTATAGAGATTTTGGTACACCCTGTATATTAAGATGATAAATATTGATTGTACAAGGTGCGCGTAAGTTTAAGGATTCTTATAATAATGACAATGATCTCGCAATACGTAATGGTGCGTTTAGTTGTTAGCTTCTGCAATAATTTGCTATGTAAGTCTACGCTAGATGTTCAGTAGTACGTCTATGATGTATACAAGTCTTGGTATTAGAGAGCATTCCATGACCACGATTGGTGCAATCGGGTCCAAACGTTAGGAATACCCTAACGTTTGGACCCGATTGCACCGCCGGAGGTCGAAGTATTTTCACACAGACTTACATGCAAGTATCGTCCCCGTAGGGCGAGAAATAAGTAAGTTTCTAAAAATATGTAGTTAATTTTCGACCTAAGGTATCATGAACTTAGGTAGGTTGAAAATAGCCAAAGACTTTGTTAATTCTGCCTATACAGAGACGGTGACTGTTAAAATTCCTAATGTTTACAGGAGATTCGCTTCTATTACTGAGAAAACAAACGATATCAGATGTCTTTCTTGGAGATTTTATTCTACTAATATTATTAGTGACTGAGAAACAGTTCATTGATTCTTATGCAGCAATTTGTTAATAACAATACCGCGTTACTGATTGTTACAACGACATCTAGTTGCAAAAAAGGAACTAACCCGATTTAAAATAATATTAATATAAGGTCAAATACATGAGGCTCGTATACGTCATCATTCAATTTAATATTGTTATTAGAGTTATTGTTGCTAGTATCATTATTGTGATATACACTACTATTTTTATTACCAGTAAAAAATAGGTTTTTGTTACCGAATCTGATCAGACAAAGAAAATTAAACTCGTGAAATTAACCCCCAAAAAATACTAATTATTTAATAAAATTGCGATTAAACATAGTGCGCGTGCACGCACACACGCTCAATGATGCCGTGTAATAAAAGTTAACGCCACATTCCATTCATAAAAAATCCGCTCGGGGTAAGCTACTTGCTTTCTCCCCTTTCACCGTACCCGCCACGCCGCCCCAAAAATTAACCTGACTAGCAGGTTAATTTTTGGTAAAATTACTGGGTAGTATTTTTGTTTGTAGGCAACATTGTATCCATGGTTTCAATAAAGACTTTTTTAAACTTTATCTTGTTTTAGCATTGTCGTTGTTGAGTAAAAAAACGACTAAATATTTACAACCTAATACGCATTCTGTATTACCAGTTATTTTTGGTAGTAATAAATAGCCGTGTATATCTACGAGTAAGTATGTAGGGGAATAAATTAAGCAGCTTAGAATATGTCGTACGGATTGTTTTTTGTCAGTGACTTGAATGCCTTTGACCCTAGGCTTGCGTGATAGAAACCATCGCCAGGGTCTAAGAATTGAAATGCAAGGAAATAAACTGTCGGGTACCGACTCTCACATCCAGACGACGAAACACAGTAAAACTGCTTATCGCCGGACTTAGATGTGAGGGTGGTAGTTAGCCGGGCGGACCATTAGATCCTACCACCAACCAAATCAGTCTAAATATTTCTTGGAAGGGATTTCGGCATTAATTAGAAACTTTATAATTTTCTCACTCCAGTAAGTGAGAAGAAAAATTTGAGGAGAAAATATTTCCAGTAAATTCGTTTTGGGAACACAAATTAATTATTTTTTCTCAGTCTGTCTGGTCGCTATTACTAGTTTGGTATGATGCCTCCACGTATGTGAATAATCATATGACAAAACACCTTAGATGAATACTATCCCACCCGTTAAAACGAAAAGACTAGAAAATTGTTACAGTTAGATGTAAATGTTTTATTGTTAATAATATTGTCCAGAGCTATGAATATTCTTTGTTATGTAAGTAGTATTTAATTTATTTTATCATAATATTTCTTTCTAAAACTTACCACCTAGCAGTAGTAGATATTTTCTTAACACTTATATACATGGTTTAACAAAAACTCTGTAACCATCCGAAAAAGCAAGCTATTCTAAAAAAGCAGTGCCATGTTCAAAATGTTTTTCTATGTTGAAGTAAGCGTGAGATCTTTTACGCTCATTTTTGACACTTGTTACCAGCCATTGACTATAATTTCTAGAAAACTAAGTGGACGTGTTATTGCACACAGTATCTTATTAGCAGTACTATCAATTCTTTCGTCGTGGCTATAGGTTTTTTGTTACAACCAGTATATAACCAAACCTCCTTTATCATTTAACATTAAAATATACGTAAATAATTTATATCTGAAAAGATAAGTATAAGTTCTTTTTGTGATGTACTTACTAGTACAATGTATCTCGTAATAATTTCAAATATCTGTCGTACATTTTTTAATTTGTTAGAACCGTTGCAGGGGAGACCTTTTCACTTTAGACTCTTTCTGAAGCTGTCAAAATTTATAAAATTGCTGCAAGATTTTTACCTTAGGACATAATAGATAGGTATATGTGATGTATATACCTAGTTACGTTATAGTATTTTAGATGATAATAAATTATTTTTCGATTTTGTACGTATTCCACTGTGTTAAGTGCCAAAATTAAAGCTTAAAATATGAAAAATACTACGAATTGTTCGACATAACTCTTAGGAGGCTTTTTTTTGCCTTCAACTGTAATTGTTATTTTCACATGACATAAAGTGAAAATGTCACGTTCAATAAATCAAAACTATACCACTGAACTATAACCAATGATTTATGATTTACCAATGATCGAAACTTTACTATAACCAATGATTTAAAATTCTGTTATTTTATATTTGTGAGAACGCACGAGAAATTTCTAGTGTTAACATTTATGATTATGTCATGTGTATTAACAAATTTAATTTAATCCATAGCATGTCATAATTTTAGATTTACTTACATGACTTTTTAGCCAAAGAAAATATTTTATTTTATTATTTATTGATTGTATGTAAGTTCCTTTTGAGTTTGAGATTTAATCATTTAATCATAATTTAGTACAAATGTCCAAGAAATAAAATGATAAATTGGCATTACTTTTAAGATGGTTTTTGACGTGTGCAACGTAATTAAACAATTTAAATTGCATAATATCAAACTACTACTTGACAATTTGGTAATATGTACATACAAAGCATATCTATGTCAACAATAAAATATTATTGAATAAAAATTAAACTTTTTGCACATGAGCACTGTGCAATTCCCGCCAATTATAACGTCAAAACTCAAAAGTGATCGTGGCTTGTGTATGGCATGGAAAATAAAATTGCGTTTTTTATGTCGGATATACTATAAAGTAGTGGTTTGAATTCTAGTTGAATAAACTATGTAACATGTATTTTCATACTTGCATCTATCTACTTAGAACGGTAATAAAAATAATCATATCACTAATGTTACGGTTATTCTATGAAATTTATCTTTGTCATAATCTTGTGACGTGTTTGTTTAAAAGTTCAAAGCATATATTTAAAATGTAATAAAATTGGCATCTGAAACGTTGTTTTTATTTATTTACTAGCTGTACCCTGCGAGTGTTGACGCGCATTTTTTGTTCAGAAATCTTCCTGAGCTCATGCACAACACTTTGCTGAAGATTATCACATGATCAAATGCATAGTTTACGATTCTGTAAAGGCCATACAGACATGTATATATGTCCTTTACACACACACACACACACATATATATATATATATATATATATATATATGTGTGTGTGTGTATATGTGTGTGTGGTAATATTTATAATTGGTATTTCACCAGTTGAATGGAACAGTACCTCTCCGACGGAATGGCAAAGCCACACAGAAAAGGACAAAAGCTATTAGCTTAATTAGGGATGATGCTGCCGCTGTGGCCTTTATGCAATTTGTGGTATTTACCTACGGGACAATCAAAATACATCAATAATAGTTAATCTCTGTCGGTCCTTTGCTAATCCAATGCCCGGTGGTTTAACGGTACAGTCGGCCTACGGTAGCTTAATTGGGAAGAGAATTATGTTATTATTGTGTCAAAAGATTTCGAGTCGTTTTTTATTGTAAAAAAATTAAATTAAAAATTCAAATAAATTTGTTGTCATTGTGTCGGGAGTTTATTTAAATTTTTAATTTAATTTTTATTTTCTGTTTTTTTATAGGTACACGCTTATTATGATGTAGATGTATAAGTTGTCAATACATAGATTCTTGTCGCTTTTTAATTTTCTCCCCACCACATATATTTGCAGATATTGGGTATCCCCCCCCCCCGTTTACCCCTAGAGCTTTTTCCGGGCTCAACTGATTTTCATGGAACATATTATTTTGTAATGTGCACGTGATGCGCTTTCATTTGAGACCCAACTCGATTATATTTGCAAACTTTCGGTTATTCTTCCCCACTTTCACCCCCCATAACTTTTAAACGACTGAACCGATTTTCATCAAACATGTCTAAGAACACTCGCCCGTAACTCACCTGTCATACAAAAAAAAAACTGTATTGAAATCGCTTCATCCGTTCGCGAGCTACGGTGCCACAGACAGACCGACAGACAGACACGTGAAACTTATAACACCCCTCTTTTTGCGTCGGGGGTTAAAAATACAATACGGTACATTAAATTAAAAATCCTTGGCTGTTTAGTCAGGTATACGTTTTACAAGATATAGAAAATCGTAAAAAGTGAAAGAAAATTTTATTAAGATGAAATTCGTTTTCTATGGAAGAGAATATAGGTAATACATAAAAATGATAGGAAAAACAATTTAATTTTATCATAAGACTTGTAGTTTTGCCGAAAATTGCTTCAAACCGCCCCTCCCCCACTTCCTACCTCAGATCGCCCGTAAATTAATTTTCCTATTTTTCTTTTGTATATAGACCCTAGAAAATTTATGTAGGTTCCGAACCACTGTTCAGAAGGGTGGTTCGGTATCACGCATCCTGCCTGCGTCATCACCATAATGGTGCTAATTAGCAGGAGCTGAGACCGGATTTCTTTAGTATGGTGAACAGTAAAGCACTTATTACAAATTCAACTTTTAGACTAGTATAAAAGAGTTGTATCACCGTAAATATTTTTACCACAGGCATTTAATAATTAATAACTCGCGAACATAAGCATAACAAATTAAAAATGACATGTTGGACGGTTGCGTGATCAAGTCTAGTCCCATACCTACTCCTAATTTTTTAGGTAAACAGCCCCATGTAAGAAATTGGTCCACAATAATAAAGCCATTGTGTTTAATGACGTCATCAAGATAGGGTAGTGCGTGCAACGTGACATGTCATTAGCCATGACAGCAGAAGTCCAAACCACAAGCATCTGCGCCAAATTATCTTTAATTTGACACAGATTTCCGTCCCAACTTAGATTGAGTAAATCGAAAAGAATTATTTTTATACCAATTCTTTGTTTTTGTTCCCTGGAAATAGGGAACCGCCATGCAGTTAGTGACAGTAAGTGGCAACTGCAACTGGATATGCCAGGTTACGCAAGATAGTTTATTAAAAAATGTCATCATCGTCATCTGTCACTTTAATCCACTGCTGGATATAGGCCCCCATGATGATCGCCACGGTGCCCTGACTTCGGCTCGACTCGTTCCATCTAGCAGAGGGGTTTGTGTAGCAACACAGTGTTTGCCGAGACGCGGTCTCTTTTCCATCACAACTCCATAACTCATATAGAAGAGTATCCCAGCGGTTGTCAACTAAGGAACATAAAATAATTTCCAAATTCAGCACTTACTAGACTAGAAGCCAGACGTACGTAGTTAGATTTTGATGTTTCTAAAGAACTCCCTCGTCACACGAATATTCAGTGCGAATTGTGGGTTAGTAAAATTTTCTTTTTTAAAATTGAGAAATATAATTTGTGTGACGGATTTAAAATACAAGGTGTCACCACCCGATTCCACCCTGAGGATATCGTAAGAGCCGACAAATGGAAATGACAAGGCGTATAAACTAGCCACTAGGTTCTAGCACATCTGACCAGCGTGGTACTGTAGGCTAATTACAGTAGATGAAGTAGTAGTGTACGACCTGGTCTATCCGAATCCAAAGGATGTGGGTGGCTCAGATCCAGCCTTTGTGGAATTCCCAACGGAGCCCTATGTCCAGCAGTGGACTTAATTTGGCTGAAATGATGATGATTATGACCATCATCATCATTTCAAAGAACCAAAGTCACCGACATAGCTCAGAGAATTAGCAGACTGAAGTGGCAGTGGGCTAGTCATATCTGTAGAAGAACCGACAACCGCTGGGGTAGACGAGTTTTTGAGTGGAGACCGCGAATTGGCAAGCGTAGTGTGGGACGGTCCTCTGCAAGATAGAGCGACGATCTGCAAAAGGTTGCGGGCAGCAGCTAGATACGTCAAGCTGAAGACAGGGCGCTATGGCGCTCTTTAGGGGAGGGCCATGTCCAGCAGCACTAATGTGGGCTGATGATGATGATAGTGTTTATCAAGTTATGTGTTTGTCAATAAAATTTGTGTTTAATAGACTAAAGTTGATTGTAATAATTGTGGTTGCGGAATAGTTTACAACAATCGGAACCACGTGCTCGAGTTTGTTAGTTATGATTAGCACCAGTGCGCCTTTGTTTAGTGTTGGCAATGTATATTTCTTGTACGTGCCTGTTTAAATGGAGTTTTCAATTAGCGGGACACATTACATTATTAATTGTTACGATCGCTAAGTATACGGCACGTTTCAACCGCGATTGAACAAAGCAAGTGACCATAAACTTTTACATCAAACCGGCATTTATCCACCAAGGAAAATGGCCACTAATTATGTGTTACCACTTAAAAAATAATTATTCCCTTGTCATTCGCGCCCATTTATTTGCGCTTGCAACATTGTCTCTTTCATGACTCGCGTAGGTGTTTATAGATGAGTTTTATTGAATATTAAACCTCGAGTAATTACCAATATACGAGTATGTTAGGTGTGAATAGATTTTATGGATTTTGCAATTAAATATCTAATCTGTGAATAAGTAAAGGTTGAATACTGCAATAATTATTGGATATTATCTATTGCTAGCTCATTAGTGACCTATTCAGATACAGAGTGCAACAAAATACCTATATCTAATTACTGGTCATCATCACCATTTCAGCCCAAAGACGTCCACTGCTGGACGTAGGCCTCCCCCAAGGATGTCCACGAAGGCCGGTCACATAACATAACATAAGCTTAATAAAAATACGGTTTAGAAAACGGTCGATTTCTCACTCACGTAACTACCTATCATATAAACAATAAATAAATAAATAAATATCCTTGGACATTTCACACAACGCCATCTCGTCCCAAGCTAAGCAACTTAATGCTTGTGTTATGGTAACGAGATGGATGATAAACTACTTATATACTTTTTTTTTGTAAATACATACATATTATAGATAGAAATGACACCCAGAAATGACTCCGAGCCAGTGCCTCTGGTTTAGACAAAGACACTTGCTCGACCCCGGAATCGAACCCGGGACCCGTTGATCCAAAGGCGGCACATCTAACCACTAGATTACCTAGACCTAGACCTATATTACCTATTATTAAAAAAAAACAACGCAGAACTGCTCCTTTCCTTTGGTCGCTATAGTAGCTCTTCTAAATGAAGGTCACTAAATGCTCCCAATCTCTTCTGTTAGCTGCCATAATTTAATATTTACTCCCCTTTCATTCACGTCCTATAAAATGCAATTATCCCATTTACTTTTGGTTTCTCTCTTTAACCTATTCTTTCATCAATTTCCTTGTTCGTTTCTGTCTTTTCCTTGTGCTATTCACTCTTCATCACATATGACCCGCGGTACAGTTTCAACTTTTCTTGGTTCTTCCAATGTTTGGATGGAAGAAGCGTGCAGAATTCTTAACAGTTGATGTTATTAAAAAGCTATTCTTAAGGTAGTGTAATTTGAAACTACCTAATCGATCCACTACAGTCCAGCACGGAAAATTCAATTAATCGACGATAAAATCGATTTTGCGATTGTACAGTAAGCGGTGGTTACGTCCCTATTATTATGAGATTGTTTTAGTTCAGTTTGTCACGGAAGCGTCGAGTGATCTTCTAAACAAATGTTATGATCGGAAATTCAGACAATATTATGTCCTTTGCTTTGTATGAGCAATGGTTTGTACAGGGTTCGTATCGAGATTTCCTTCTCTTGCGGCTAGGTTTTCGGACTTGAAATTTCCTTGTGTCACCTCTTACGACACCCTCAGGATGGAATGGGGTGGTGACACCATGTATTCTAACTCCGTCGCCACATGGACAACGTCATCTTCGTAAAATATAGTCTAATACGGCAGGTAGGCTTAGTTAACAACTTAATTAGACCTACGAACAAAGCGTAGAAGATTCAGATTCATTCTTTTTGCAATATATTATGGCAAAGTGCTACTAAATGATCCACGGAAAACGATAACACATTGATAACGCTTAAATATTGGTTTTGAGCGAATTTAATCAAAAACAGCGCTATAACTGTTATTATCGGGGTTACTTAATTCCAAAATATACGATGGACTTTGCAAGAATAATGTTTAAGAGAATTAGTGCTGCCGATATCTTGTGGGAGGGCAATTTGGGAGATTGGACCCAGCCGCCGCGCCGTCGCGGTTTTCCGCGAATTCCTTAATTAAATTACGAGGTACACACTCAGGGTTACCTAAAACAAAAATTGCTTATTAACAAATTTAAAAAAAATCATTTTTTTAAGGTTTGATTACAAGAAAACAAGTGTTAATGTCTCTTGCGCGAATTAAACATTGGCGTACCCTATTGTACTTCGAAGGACTGATGTCAAAGCATGCCAAGATCGCTGTCTACTCATCTATTATTAAGTAGAAACATTTAGCTTCAACAGTCGGTTATTTTAAAACAAGTTGTCGCCAGAAAAATTGCTTTATTATTACTAGAACAGCAAACCTTTACTTAAATTAAAAAAAAAGCACAGTGGCGTCGAGACTCATATCAATCAAGTCTAAAGACCTCATTAAATTAAGTATGCACTTGAAGTTTTTTAAGATCCCGCTACGACACTCGAACGGCCAAGAATTATTTTAATTCCATTAAATATAATCCACAAATTGCCGCAATTTAGTTGGCTGCTAGTTTTCCAATTACGGACACTTACGTATGAAACCTCAGCTCAAAGTTAAGTGGCTTTAAAGTAGCGACCAGGGCTGCCGGTTTCTGGTTAAGGATAACATGACCACCAAAATCTATATTCTTGCGCTCGTGACCCTTTAAGCTGGTTTAAGTTGGCGACGCGCAGATGGTGTAATAGCAGTGGACTCAGCCAAAGGTTTCTTGCATCCAATGGACGCCTGCGATGTTCAAAAGATTAAAAGTCTTTGTAGTCTTACAATAGTATGGGAGACATATACGATCTATCCGCCATTGAGAGGGATGGATTGTGAGAATGAGGAAATGTGTATAAAAGTTGTAGGTAGTAATAAGCACTGATAGGAGTGTATGGAGATTACCACCTAGCGTGGGATTAGTCCCATTCCCAGCGTGGGATTCGGCCTTAGGGCCGAAAGTGATAATAATGATTCTTAGGTTATCATGATCTTTGCACATTGCAGGAAACTATTTTTTGAAAGTGGTAATTTTAAATATGACGACAAAAAAGAGTTTTGTGATAAAACCTACGTAAATAGAGTTCCAATTGAGTTTGAATTTGAATTGGACTTACGAGCTATCTACCTTGTTAACGTCAGTTTGGGAAACTTCCGGAGTTTCTCCGTCACCTTAGCAGATTATATTTACATTCTCGTCATATTTCATAATGTTTATTAATTGATCATCCATCATTTAAAAAGATCGTCAAAGAAAATTCAATGCGTTAAGTATTTTCACCTCTCGAAACAGCTGTAATGAGCCAACTTGATTGAATGGATTTCGAATGCGAACACATAAGTGTTGTAAATTTTGAACCTGAATTGAAGGAGCTTTTGTCCCCTCCCCTGTCTGTTCCTTAGCGATGTTTAGATCACAAAAGTGGTATAACAAAGACATATCATGAAATTTGGATTTCATAAAACGTGACACTAGGTAAATTTATGTTTACCTGTATAATATTAGGTTTAATTTTGTATAATTGGTTGGGAAAGTTCGTAACGTGGAGTTTGGTGATATTTTAGTGCACTATGAAGTCTCCTGGCTTATGAAGGATAATGGAAGTGTAAGCTATAAGTTTTTATGGGCTCCGTAATATGAACATCGCGCTTCCAATTTTGTAACTATGTTGGTTAAAAATATACTTGTTTCGAGGCGTGGTACGCAATGGTACAATTAAATATTATGATAGTTAACTCTTGTATCCTAGTAGGTAAAGGATTTGTAATGGTTCAAATTGGCTTTATCTACTACCACTACTACACAGCCCACGAATGAACCACTGTTGAGTCGGGTCTCCTCCCAGTACATGGAGGTTAGCTAGCCGATTATGCATATCGGTCATACTAGTTTGCACAGAGTTTTGTTTCAAGTTTTCCTTCTTTCTTTTTCGGTTCTTACGTGACAAAATGGCTATATCTGTATCATCTTCTCCTTTAATTTTTGTTACGTTTAGAAATGTGCACATAGTACATTTTTAATGACTGATTTTTTAATTACATAACGTTAGTTTGGCGTTGGTTATGTTTGTCTCAATTATTATCTTATCTTCCCGTTTTTAAAACTTTTCTCTATTCAAAATCTAATAAAAGAAATTTATGTAACACGTTAACTAGTCTAGTTAAGATTACAACATAACTACTTACAAAATATTAATAACATAATTTGGAGTTTTATCGTAGCAGCCCCAAGTGCAATTTGCAAGTCAATATGCCTCGATGAACACAAAACTTAGCGATTCCAATCAATCGATACCTACTGGTAATCGATACCGGTAATCGTTAGTCGGTACCTGCAGTTCTGCAATTCGCTTCACTAATTCCTCACAGCTCTGTAGCTCTAATGGCGGTATCATTTTTGCGTTAACCGTGAAATCGTTGGCTATGGGTAATTCGGTGTTAGCACGTCGTAATTCATCACGATTTGTGCCATGTACCGTTTCTTTTGGTAGACTGAAATGAAATGGATTTTTTTGCTTTCTAGGTTTAAAATAAAACTATTTCAAATTCGAATTTACAGTTGCACTAGTTACTGCCATATTTGAGTTTCATAGTTATAAAATATCTTGATAAAAACTACAATAATTACATACAGTCCAAAAATCTAAAATTAATAGCCGCCACGGAACTTGGGTCTCCGTTAAGCGCAACCCGCGACTTTGAAGTGGGTAGTCGAGCGAGCATCGCCTTTGTTTTTAGTGGCCAGTTCGGGGCCCTAATTACTGTCTTTCCTTGTCCCGAAATCCCACTTAACCCGGCTAGTCCACAACGGTTATCCTCTAGGATTTCCAACCAAAAAAGGAAAGTATATTACCTCGGCACCTCGGAAACGGAAATTATCTTAAAATTTTAAAAAATATGGCTATATAGCTAATACCTTTGCGTGTCTAATAGACAAATGATTAAACAAATACTATGATAACCTAGCACTTCACATGGCCGTTTCGTGTTCTATATTCGTATCGTCTATGCGGTGAATTGCGGTGTTACATCCACACATAGACCTTAATGTCGAATATGACAGATATGCGAATTACGAATCGTCAAGTGAAGAGCCAACATTGACCTGAAAAAGTATAAATATACAGGGTGCAACCAAAACCCTATGACCCTACAAAGTAAAGGCCTTAATCTAATTAAAATACATTAACCTCATTAAAAGAAGTTGTTCTCTGTTTAAAATGATTCTCAATCTCGATTTGACTTAGATATAGACGTTTTCGAATGAAAATTTTGTAATTTTTCAGACAGACTTCTTAAAAAAATTTGAAGAACCTTTTTATTACACAACAACTAACTTGCGCGGATCGCTTGACCCAGTTTCGACTCCTATTTTTCTGTTTTTTTTTTACAATTATAATAAAAAATTGGTAATCTTTAATGCATTATAATCTGATTTTCATTTTGTTTATTGGGTTGCCTGTGCTCACTTTTCGAGTTAGAACACTCGTCACCGTCACTAATAATAAAAAAAAGTGATATTGTTTTCCTGAAATTTTGCACTCAGTATCTATATCAGCAATAATAAGTATAATATGACTATAGGGTGTTACAACCTGTGTAAATGTATACGATGGAATTCGGAATATAATACTTAGAACCTGCAGAAACATTCACTTAACTATACTAATAAGTAGTATTCTACATATTACTCTTAAGTAAAGTTGAATGCAAAAGTTGCATCTTGGAGTGGTTTGTGCAATCACTCAGTTGGGTAATTGTTGAGTTCGCACGTCGTACGTCACCGCTGACGACGCCCTCGGGCGCTGCAAAGTCGCTCCATTAAACTGGCCATTATTAAACCCTCTGATTATAATGTTTTTACGTGTCGTTTTATCGAATGTCGCTATTGCCATCGCTAGTTGCTATCGATAATAATAATTAATGTAAGCTCTTTTTTGATCACTTACAGCTGGTCGGTTAAGAAAATTACTAGCATGTAACCTATATATAATATCAATAGAAAAAAAATACTACAGAATATCTTGCTAGCTCTTGTCTATAGCAGCAGCATTCCGAACCCGTGGTTCGTATTAAAGTATAGACTAGTGTATTGCATAAATTATCTAATTAAATGAAATTATAATTACTGGTGGTCGCCAAATGGTCAAAATTCGACCATAACTAATTTAATTTTTTTTCTATATATATAGTTCTATTCTTAATTTGAACACAGATTAACAATAAACAAAAGATTATAATATGCGTGTGTGTCAAATAAATGTTAGTGTGTGTAATGTTTTATTTATTGATTTAATTTATTTATTATGCATCATAAAAAAATAATAGCTTTCTGCCCTCCTCTATAAAAACTAAAAGTGTGGGTAGTTTCATATTTCTCCGTCCGACCAAATACGTAAAAAGGGGTAGAAAGTTTTTGCTCCACTTATTTTATACGAATAATGAATAATAGATAAATATGCACTGATATTTGTCGCAGATCATGGAACATCAGACACCATCATAAATCGGCAATAGTAATTATTTTTTTACTCTGGTAATGCTTGGGGACGTTATCGAACATTTTATTGTAGGGTAGGGCGGGTATGAAATGTGACAGTTTATTTCAAAACTACAACGCAGGTATCTTTGCCAAAATAGACAATCATAAGCCATGCGTGCGGATGTCTTCTTTTAAGTTTTTTCAGTGGTCTCTAGTGCTAGTGATGTGCATGGACGGCTGAAGGTCGTGTCTAGAATGACCTTTTGGTCACGATGCTCTTCCACGTGTTTCTGTCCTCGGCGGTTTTAATATCTTTGGTCAGTGGCAGGCCGGTAACCGTTTTTATTAAGTCTGACCACCGGGTAGGTGAGCGACCGCGTGGTCTCTTCCCTTCGACCTGGCCAACTACCATCAGCTTCTCCATACGTCCATGGTACTGTGTTAGTGTTTTCAATTATGGGGTCGCGACTCGCGATTGGTGCTGTGTAAGCGCTGGTACCGTAGTAATCCTGTTGAAGGCGTTGAAGATGTAATCAGTAAGTCTTTTTCACTTAAATTCTTAGGCCTATATAATTACTGCCGATTGTTTCGAACAGTTGGTCAACTCTACATACATTATGCTTATGTCAAATGATGACGAATGTTTAAATGACTGTGCGCTTGTTAATGGAAATTTTTCAACATTTATCTATTTACTTACATACGTAAGAGTATTGACACATTAGGAAAATAACAGGAGTGAACTCTTTGCAAGAAAATAATTTTGAGTTGAATTAGCTAATTAAAATGACGAAACGAAAGAAAAAGGAGACCAGATTTTTGAAACATATAAGTGTAAAAGATAATGGAAGTAAAAATTAAAGTGAACTTAAAAAGGAATATGCAGCAAAGCTATATGCGTTTTTGCACAAATTAATAGTCGAAGTATGATTTATTCGTAAGCTTTAATACGCGTTTTACTAGCCATTGCCTTCCACTGTACTCTCTAATGTTGTATAGTACCGCATGGTGACGGATTTAAAATACGCAGTGTCACCGCCCCATTCCATTCTGAGGGTGGTATAAGAGACGACTAAAGTAAATTTCAAGGCAGAAAACCTAGCCGCAGGAGAAGGAAAACTTGACAGGAAAACCTTTCTTTTTTTTTTGTTTTTTTTTTTTTTGTTTTGTCGGGAAAAAATGCCTGACCGCTCATCCCGCGTCCGGGGAGACTACGGGGTAGTGTGGGGCCCCACCCACTAAAACAACCCACCGTACACCGACACCCGCCCTCACGGCGGACCACGGGTACCGCGTACGTTTCTACCGTGGCCCGCAGGCGGCATCCTCCATAATTGGTGGAAACCCGACTCGGTAGAGGGTAATTTATGAGTTGGATAATGGTAAAAATATCTGTCTCCATGGGTCTCCGCTTCAATACTGTGAGCGTTTTTAAGAAAATTAAATGATCGTAAATTTGATTTATTCGTTAGCCAGCACCGCATTGCCTTCTACTCTACTGTACTCTATCTCTTCTCCAAAGCTTTCCAGCTCACACAGTTCAATACGATAGAAACAGGTTGCTATAAGAACACGTATTTGATCAACAAACTATGGTAGTTCGCGCTAACTGGGCCGGATAATGTCATGCGTTCGAACACTTCAATATGCAAATTGGCTTATATAAATGGTCTATAATTTGATTTTGTTCTTATTTATCTGTACACCATCAGGCAATAATTCAAATTGGAAAAGATAGGCCTCTTGTAGAGCGAGCGGTGGCGACATGCGCGTGTAAGATATACGTTTAATTTCAAAATATTATTGTGACGCGAATAAAGGACTAATGGCCTTCATAATAGCTGTCATTTTATCTAAGCTTTAATAGTATCTCTGTCATTAGATAGCCAAAGGAAAGGGATATACGAGTATATCCCTGGGCTACCAATGCGCCGCCCGCTGAGTCACCTGCAAAGTACTATCATATTTACCGTATTTTCTCTCTAATGGGAATTAATTTTATTAGATACCGTAATATCCAGTGTCACCTCCCCATTCCATCCTAAGGGATGTATGTTGTAGGATGTATCCTAAAGGATGATCTTAATGTAGTAAGAGCCGACGAAAGGAAATGACAAGGCCGAAAACTTGATACGAAACCCTGTGCCAACCCGTCTGGCCAGCGCGGCACAAAGCTATTTACCCTCCATGCAACTGGAGGAGGCCTGACTCAGCAGTGGGTCATTTATGGGCTGCGTAATAGTATATAAAATAAAAAAGTAGCTTTCCTAAAAAAATCTAGGTTGAATGGTTATGTAAATTTTTAATCTGTTTTTGTAAGTAATACATTGATCACATGATCAAATGCATAGTTTACGATTCTCTAAAGGACATACAGACCGACTTTCATTTTTATAAATAAGATAATAAATTACCTACCTAAACGCACTAATCATTGTAAATCCAAGGACAGTATTTTTCGGCATACTTTTTCCGATTTGAAGATAGTCTCTTCGTCTATTATCAGATAATTCTGATGTTAATCGACAGTTTCTCAAGTGATTTGACGCTTTGACGGCGTACTTTTATATCGTTAGTAACTGGTTTGGGTGTCCCCATGTAACACTGAATAGTTTATGGGGAATTAATTCGAAAGCCAATCAAACGCTCGTCAATTACATGAGAAATATTCATATTTTCAAAAATAAAAGAGATGCAAATGGGGTGTCGATATTTTATGTTGCACGTTATGTCAAATCAACTAAGATTGAATGGGCTGATTATGGAATGATATGGTTAATTATGATTGGGGAAATTTCGGGCGCGCTACATATTTTAATGACATGGGAACAAACGATTAAAATAATCAAATGTAGATGGAAACTTATTTCGTAATGAAATTGGTCAATCTATTGCCAATTGCGGGGCAGTTTTTGGGGACTGCCGATAGTTGTAAAAACTATGTAACTTGTCAATTGTATCATCGAGCTAATATAGTATTATTTTTGGTTTGTAAAGAAGTAAGAGAATATACTGTGGAAAGTATATACCTATATACTTTTAAGTACCTACTTAATTACAGTATGGAACTAGAAAGAGACAGATGCCATTAGCCAGTACTCGTATAATAGTTGTATTAGCATATATTTTATACATGTGTGTGTATATCGGTCCTATGAAATGAAGTTTTTTATATACATATGTGTATGAGGCATGACGCGCCATGCTCTACATATACCTACGGATACGTACATATATGTGTAGAGAGAGAGAGATATAATCTAAAGCTCATTGAAAGCTACGATGACGCGAGTTCCACGCTTTTGTTCACCCGAAACAGTTTTAAACGCGCCTCAAGAAGTTTTAACTTAAAAAGCTTTGTCGGTGCCAAGTTATAGGAGGTCCGACTCAAGACTGGGGTGCTCTTGAGCCGCGATGACTGTATTATTAGTGTTATAAGGTTGAAATTGCTACAATTATTTTCCCCCATAATGATGCCTCAGCCGTATAGTAAAGCTAGAGTTGTAGTGAAGGTTCAATAACTGTTGTCAGAGTAATTCTAGCATTACCCTACATTTGTACAACACTGTATTCAGTAAGGGAATAAATGTAAGGGTATGCGGTGTGTATGCAAATCAAAACGTCACAGCCAGACCTGACGTCGTCAATCCCTCTTCAGACGTGAAGACGGAATGATGTTGCCATCTCTCTCTTACGTACCTTGATACGTACGTTTTTCTGGCATGATAAAATTAAATAATATCCTGATGGAAGGGGTCTTTCTGTGAGCCGAAATTTGCCATACTTTTTAGCAAACGACAAGTCTGAAAACGCTGGGTTTTCAGCCTCGTCATCTAGCCGTTAGAAAATAGTGTACCCTGTATCATCCCGTCAAGCCGGGGACGTGGCATAGCAACATAATTAATATTGGTCATGTAATGTAAAAGTCGGCTGTTGGATAAATATTTTTTTTCGATGGTATTCCTCATGGCCTGTCCGTTAGGGAATCGCGGTCTTGTGAGACTACAGGGCGCAAAGCGATGGCAATTAGCGCCCCTATTTACCGACTAAAACCGACATAACTTGCTCCCCAATGGGGGAACATGCTTTGTGACCTTGGGGGCCTTGATCCACCTTGATTATTGGAGCTGCCCAAGCTCCCCTGGGCCCCTCCTCTAACCTCCGCCTCTTGATAATATCCATTACTTACAATTCCGTGTGGTGGCGGATCTAGAATACCTAGTGTCATCACCCTATTCCATCTTGAAGATGTCGTAAGAGCTGACAGAAGGAAACTATAATCCCGAAAATCAAGCCGCAAGAGAAGGAAGACTTACAAACCCTTTTTTTTTTGTTATTTTTTTTTGTTGCCCGGTGTAAAATCCTTTATGGACTATCCCCGTCGGTCAGGGGAAGACCGACGAGGGGAGTGTGGGACTCTCCTCTGAAGAGGCATACCCACTAAACATCCCCGGGGTGCTATCTATCGCTCGTCCATGTTTGTGGCATCACGGGTACGTGAGCGGGTATTCCCCTGCACTGCCCAGCACGCGACAAACACGTCGGCTCTCTCTCGGGGTCTCGTTCTCCCGTGGACTTCCAAGACTTACAAACCCTGTGCCTTATATTGCCCTCTTTGTAATTTGAGGATACCTGGCTCAATAGTGGGTTATTTATGGTTTGAAATGATGATGATGATGAGTTGCAATGCTATGTGTATCTCCTTTTATAATTAATTTTGTAAATTTGTACAGTTTGTTTGGACTAAGTTGGTAACACAGAAGTCGGGACGCGGTTCGGCCCGGGGCCCATAATTGCTCGTCGCGAACTGCCACGCCACCATTATACAATTTAGGATAATTAACTACCGGATTTTGTTCTCTGGCCGAGCGTAATTGCCTTCCATAACATGAAGCTAACACTATTATTATACTCAATTCCATTCTGCTACTAATGTAAGGCATGCTGATGTAATTGACATAGGGTTTGTTTAGTTGCACTGGTATCTGGTTAGAATTGGGGGTGTTGTCATTGAGGTGTGGATACAGCGGAATGTATATGGTATTTAAGAGGCAAAAGTATGATCATGAAGACAGACGAGGTGGTATGTCTGGCGGGGGCCGCATTGTCTACCTCCCAATAACTATATTCAGGGATTTCTTTTTGTTTTTGCTCTGTAAACTTAGTTATCGCGGTTTATGACTATTTGGCAATTCTCGCCGTTGTATGCGATACTTCTTGATGTTGATAGTTCATATTTTTCGGGTAAATTGTGTAAAGTATCTAGCATGCTGGTCGCTAAAGCATCTGCAACACATTTCATCCGGAGGGTGTCGTAGTATATTAAAAAAAATGGTGAAGATTCACCGTGTGTCCAGATTTAGAATATACAATGTCCAACCCTCACTATACTGAGGGTGTCGTAAGAGGTGACTAAAGGAACGCAAGAGACAGATCACCTAGCCGCAAGAGATGGAAAACTTGATACAACCCCTCCTTGTCAGCGTGGCATTGTAGGCCAATGCCACTGACAAGACAGGGTTGTATTACATGTAAATGGAGGAGGCCCGAATCAGCAGTGGGTCATATACGTGCTGCGTATTAGTAGTATCTTACCGACAACTGCTGGAGTAGAAGAGTTCTTGAGTGGAGAGTGCAAATCGACAAGTGTAGTGTAGGCCGTCCTCTGCTAGATGGAGTGACGATCTACGAAAGGTTGCGGGCAGCATCTGGATGCATCAAATTGAAGACAGGGCGCTATGGCGCTCTTAGAGGAAACCTATGTCCAGTAGTGGACTAGAGTGGGCTGATGATGATGTACATAAATAACGCAGTTGTTGTCATTCAATTGGCATTCGTGTCAAGCTGGGGTGGGTCACTAGTATTCTTTAAAGAGAATCGACAAGAGGCAGTTTAATATTTCGGCACGCGACATTACATCAAATTAAGTTTCGTGGCGTAATGCATGGACGTTTTACTGTATGGAATGGTAACATTGTTTTTTATCTGTGTAGGTAGGCTTAGACAGACAGATAGGTATATTTATAGTAATTTATTGACATAAAAAAAGCATCTAGGAATAATTGACTGTCCTGGCCTTTGGAAGTGCCGCCTTAGGATCATGAGGTCTTCGTGTAAAACGGAGGCATTTTCTCTCGCTCGGAGTCTAGGTGTCGTTTGTGTTCGTGAATTACATGTTTGTATACTGCCCTCACGATGTGGGTTATAACTAGTGCAGGGGGTTTGTTATATTAACAAAAAAAAAACAAATCAAATAATGCCTATAACAAATAAAAAGTTCAGATAGCCCATTATAAAATCTTCAAATTAGAATAGCTATTGCTGGGAGAGAGATCACTTGCACATACCTGCCAGCTCACAGAAAGGTCTCAGCATACCCTCATTGAGTAACAAGCTGGCACATTAATATGTAAATTTTAATTTATCCCTCTTCTATAACTATACCTCGTCTTTCAGAGGTTACGTCCTTGTTTAATGCTGGTAACATTAAGTAAACCGTCATTACCCGTGCCCCCGTTCGGCGGGAATTATTTAAATGTCAGCTAAATTGCTTTAACTGACCGAGAGCGGTAATAAGGTGTCCGTACACCCTGTAATTTGGTCTCGCATTCAATCACTGCGGTCCAGGCACATCACGCCACAGAGTATGCGAGAGAAGTGATGTGCCGGAGTACGGAGAGGCTATAATTAAAAAGATTAGAAAAAAAAGATAGGCTGCTTTAAAAAAACTGTAAATAAAGTGAAGAATATAGAAAATTATGGGACAGATATTAGGCCATACTTTGATAAGACACGCTTTTCTTTTTTATTAATTTATTATACATTTGGGGAAATTTCTATTATACTTGGGAACGCGAACAGGTATTCAAACTTTCTTAACCGACACCAAAAAGGAGAAAGCCGTAAGAGAAGCCTCTTAATTTGGCTGTGTATGTCTATGTAAAACAGCTTTTATGACATTATTTTAAAAATCGAATTTTAAAATAACAGCGCATAAAAAGCGGGAGTTTAAAAACTGTCATCTATTCCTAATATTTTTTGTAATTTTTTTGACGAAATTACTATTACATAAAGACCTTTTTGCTCCATACCAACTTGCAGTTTACTGTAGAAATGTAGGTGTAATGTAAATGTAGGGTGTTGTGATGAGATTTAATAGAGACTGTAATCACGAGCCTTTTAATAAGGCCGGGCGAGGCGTCCTTAATCAATGTTTTCAATGAGATTATTACCCAGTAGTTACCAATAAGGCAGCTTATTAGGGTTCCGAAGGTACGTTACAAAAACAAATTTAAAAGACTTTTAGTAATTCTTTGTAACACATGCTTAGCAATTGTATCATTTCAGCTAATTTGAACATAGAAGTCACTGTTTTACTTTTAAATGATAAGGCCAAAAACCTAGCCGCAAGAGAAGAAAACCTTGAAACAAAACACGTCTGGCTAACTCCCACGTTATCTAGTACGCAGTATCTAGCACGTTATTAGTAGTCTAAATACGTCCGTGTAGGCTCGACTCAGCAATGGGTCATTTTTGAGCCGAGTAGTAAGAAGTAATCACTCTATTGATTAGGGAAAACTACACCTAAATCTGTACAACATTCATACAGACAGACGCCGCGCTGTAAGAAGATTTTGTTTTATAATATTTATAGAGCAAGAGCCCGTGAACCCCAGACCTACGGTATTTTATAAAAGCTGAAAGTTTGTCAGCGCATGCTCCCAACACAGGTAAGAACGATGGACCATTTATGAAGTTTGGGTTACAGTGGCTTTGGCAGGTACACCTCACTAAAGGTGTGTAAAATACCGATCTAATTACGTCAAATAATAAAGTGCGATTTTTTGGTATTACCTTTAGATTATTATAAAAAATCATGTTATTAATTGTCAGACACTTAACGTCGTGGAACCCCCTTGCCAGACACCCTTAATGTTCATGGCAGTATGCATATGGGTGGGTGCGTGTGAGATAGCGAGTTAAGTCTACCGCGGTCCCTCACTGCGCAGTTGTTATTTCTACTGATAAAATCAAAATCATTTAATCAAGTTGGCTCATTAGAGCTCTTTTGACAGGTCAAACAAAATGATAAAAGTTAAAATTTTCCATTTAAAATTAATTATTTACCATCTACCACCGGTTCGGAATGCACCTCTACAGAGAAGAGCCGGCAAGAAACTCTGTAGTTGTTCTTTTTAGATCGCCATTTGGGTACACCCGGGTAATAAAACAGATTTGTGAGAGCAAACTCGCGCAATAGTTCCAAAGGGCCAAACATCAGCCAGATCTAGTCGACAATAGTAACCTTGTAATGCCCAAGCCAACCGACCCCCAGCAACGGCACCTGTTCACAAGCATGACGCATGCGGCAGCCATCTCCCTCCTCAACCATATTGCAGGGTAGAGAACGACCCGCCGCACGACGCCACCACTGCCATGAGTCTTAAAGTGAGCATGATAACTCGAGCACCAAGGAATTGAACATTTCAAAAGTTATACTAATAACGCGTTAGGATGCTCTCACATACTGAGTATAAATATCACATTAGAAGAACACTATTTCTAATTACTTTGTCATTATTCTAAAAGTATTTAAATAAGAGCATCGGACTAGCAACAACACCGATCAGTTATTCCCAAGCATTTTTGTCTAAGTTATAGTCGTTAACTTTATAGTACCCCTTAAAGATTAGCCGACTTTTAATTTGACACTTAAAGTGTTCTAAAGGCAAGTCTTGAATGCCTTTAGGAATTTTATTAAATAATCGAATACCAAGACCTGCAAAAGTTTTGTGAACTTGCTGGGGGTCGGTTGGCTTGGGCATTACAAGGTTACTATTGTCGACTAGATCTGGCTGATGTTTGGCCCTTTGGAACTATTGCGCGAGTTTGCTCTCACAAATCTGTTTTATAACCGGTCTTGTACCCAAATGGCGATCTAAAAAGAACAACTACAGAGTTTCTTGCCGGCTCTTCTCTGTAGAGGTGCATTCCGAACCGGTGGTAGATGGTAAATAATTAATTTTAAATGGAAAATTTTAACTTTTATCATTTTGTTTGACCTGTCAAAAGAGCTCTAATGAGCCAACTTGATTAAATGATTTTGATTTTATCAGTAGAAATAACAACTGCGCAGTGAGGGACCGCGGTAGATATAACTCGCTATCTCACTCGCACCCACCCATATGCATACTGCCATGAACATTAAGGGTGTCTGGCAAGGGGTTTCCACGATGATATGTGTCTGACAATGAATAACATGATTTTTTATAATAATCTAAAGGTAATACCAAAAAATCGCACTGTATAATTATGTATTTGACATAATTAGATCGGTATTTTACACACCTTTAGTGAGGTGTACCTGCCAAAGCCACTGTAACCCAAACTTCATAAATGGTCCATCGTTCTTACCTGTGTTGGGAGCATGCGCTGACAAACTTTTAGCTTTTATAAAATACCGTAGGTCTGGGGTTCACGGGCTCTTAGTCTATTAGCCAGTTGCCAGTCTAAAGTAGGATTTAATTGCGGAACCCTGTCCTACAGGTTTTCAGCGCTGACTTGACTGTTTCCGATCTTTACGACGTGTCCAAGAAAGAGCACCCAGTGACGTATTTATGACAAAATTGATGTCATTATTCTTTGTCCTTCCCGACATTTTTACTTTGCGGTTAATGTTTAATTAAAATAATGAGTTATGGGTAACAATTTATGCAATCTTCGGGATTGTAATAGCTTGATTAACAATCATCATCGTCATTTCAACCCATATGACCCACTATTGAGTCGGGCCTCCTCCAAATCCACGGTTTGGTTTTTGAATCAAGTTTTCCTTATCTTGCGGCACTACACGGATAATGAGAAAAAACACCTGCTTCTTATGACGGACTACGAATACGCATCAACATCGACACAAGAACAGTATCACCACCCTATTCAAGAAAGAAAGAAAGAAAATGTTTATTAGACACAATAAAAAAAAGAGAATAAAAACAGAAGGCAATGTATACTTTAATGTGTCTAAATGGCTGCATCCCAGCATCATACTACAGTCTCCTGTAGAGCTGATTTTCAGCTACAGCCAGGGTAGGGGGCTAAGGGTGTCGTACGGGCCAGATGATGGCCGTAAAACTAGCCGCAAGAGAAGGAAATCTTATATGAAGTCATGTGCCAACCCGTCTGGTCAGCGGGGAACAGTAGGCTAATTATCCTTCATGTAGTCCGAGGAGGCCCTATTCAGGGGTGGTTAGATGTGCTGCCTTTGGATCAACGGGTCCCGGGTTCGATTCCGGGGTCGGGCAATTGTCTTTGTCTAAACCAGAGGCACTGGCTCGGAGTCTGGGTGTCATTTCTATCTATAATAAGTATGTATTTACAAAAAAATATATATCCGCTATATATAAGTAGTATATCATCACGGGCCTTTTAATAAGGCCGGGCGAGGCGTCCTTAATCAATGTTTTCAATGTGATTGTTACCCCGCAGTTACTAATAAGGCGGCTTATTGGTAACTGCTGGGTAACAATCACATTGATTCGTATATCATCCATCTCGTTACCATAACACAAGCATTAAGTTGCTTAGCTTGGGACGAGATGGCGTTATGTGAAATGTCCAAGGATATTTATATTTACCATGGCTAGGTATACTGTGCAGGGGGCAGTTTAAAAACATGTAATTCACGAGCACAAATGACACCCAGACTCCGAGCCAGTGCCTCGGGTTTAGACAAAGACACTTGCCCGACCCCGCAATCGAACCCGGGACCCGTTGATTCAAAGGCGGCACATCTAACCACTAGACCAACGAGGCAAAGATTCATGTTATCCACTTCATGTCACTTGTGATCTGCAGTAAAATTAAAGTAAGTAAGTAAGTAAATTTTCATTCTTTATTTCTTGTTTATCTTATTATAATTAAAAATAAAGCGTTGACAAATCTTCCCAAAATCCTCTTTACAACAGAAATTAAACAAATTATTACAAACAGACACTCCAATTTTATTTATTTGTATAGAGTATAGATAATAATATAACTAAATATCAGAAATGACAAACGTTTCTTTACAAAACGCATGTAAAGTGAGCATGATTGCCATTATAATTGGAAGGCATTGAAGTCTCGTGGTTCGTAGCTGTGTCATGGACTGGCAATCTGCCCCTGCTGAGATGCGCTTGCGCATAGTACAAGAGACCTATAACCTATAGACGACCAAATACTTATTTTCTCGCCCAAATACGATTTAAGAATTGTGTTTAGTATTAGTTGTTTAAAATAATTAATTATCGTTCGTGATAAAGAAAATAAAGAGAATTTCAGGAATTAGGGACCAATGTTTTTGGGTTATTTTCGTCCATTTGTCAGGTCTTTGCTCTCACAGATTATATGACGGCGAAGAATACTCGTATCATCATTACGTAGTTTAAAACAAAGTCGCTGTCGTCTGTCCGTCCCTATGTAAGCTTAAATCTTTAAAACTACGCAACGGATTTTGAAGCGGGTTTTTTTAATAGATAGAGTGGTTCAAGAGGAATGTTTATATGTATTATACATCCATAATATTGTAGAGAAACACTAATAAATTTAGAGGTTCATCATTGCACCCGTGCGAAGCCGGGACGGGCCACTAGTAATTTATATACCAGTCAGTACAGTACATAATTTAAGTGTAGTAAAGGTACGTAACAAGAATAATTCTTGTATATCAACCTTTTTATAAATAATTATATGCTTTATATAATAATTATATGTAATTGAATATGTAATTGCAACAACAAACAATTAACTTAATTGTAAATAACAATTAAAATTTTAATTAATTTAATTGTATACCACAATTAACAGATTTAATTGCAATGGATTTTAATAGCATCTCACAGTTAAAAAAATATTGAATTAATTTACTTAATTGCAATTAATTTAGTTGGAATAAAAATATTTTTTTTGTAGGTACTTGTAGGTACTAAATAGCCTTAAGCTGCATTTCCCTGAACATACATCATGTTTATGGATAGGTCGTTTACGGTTACAGCAATACGTTTGTGGAATGCGTTACCTATCACAATAAGATGTGCACAGTCTTCAATACGCTTCTAAAGGAACATTACTTACAGTTATAATGTTATCTGTTATCTTTATTTGTACATATATAGTATTTTTATGTATAATATATTTGGTATATATGTATAGTATCATATTATTGTTATTACATAGGTTCCATAGTATTTAAAAGTTATTTATGTATTAGAATATACTATATTTATTGTTCATGTATTTGTCATACTTGTATAATTTATTGCACACCGCTACCTACCGTTGTAACGTGCACAACTCCTATCCATCCAAAGGTTGTCTGGAAGAAATCGCCTAGCGCGATAAGACCGCCCATTGTACATTTCTTTGTCATATATATATCTGATGGTATGTTAACCTTTTATATTATTGGTGTACAATAAAGAGTATTCTATTCTATTCTATAATAAAAAAAAACAATATGCCCAACACTGAAGGGGGCTCGCAAGCCTTTAGTGTTATTTGGGGGTCATACTGGCTAAGGGTCACCTTTGCCGGGCAAGCCCATATGGGGAGGACAGTCAGCACACGGTGTTGCAGTGTGTTTGGCTTTAGAGATTCCTCTATCTTCAGGGCTACCTACTACTACTAGTCAGCCCATAAATGACCCAGTGCTGAGTCGGGCCTCCTCCAACTACATGGAGGTAGTTGGAGGAGGCCCGACCTACTGTGCCACGCTGGCCAGACGGGTTAGCGCAGGGTGTCGTTTCAAGTTTTCCTTCTCTTGCGGCTATGTTTTCGGCCTTCTCATTTCCTTTCGCCGGCCTTACGATACCCTCAGGATGGAATGGGGTGGAGTTGCAGTTGAGGAACGCATTTTTACGGACTCCAGATTCCCATACATAGCCCGGCTAGCGCTCAGTAAAGCTGAGCTCTATGAGGATTTCCAAAGTAAAAACATACCTCCATGCAGACTACATTTAATAGCTCCTACTCCATGTTCTAATGTTCTGTGACGTCGGTAACTTACCCTTTACCATTAGAGATTGTAATTGAAATGTAACAGAAAAAGTAAATGAATGCGCTTTTTCAATCAGATACGGCTTCATTATGTTCAGTGGTCCATATTGTGACCCCACGACGCTTTTGTCCGTCCAAATCGAATGAAAAAATCTGAGCAAACTCATCATCTAATTTAATGGACTCTAATATAGACATCTCGATACATTTAACTGTGTAATTGTTGGGGGCATTATGGAATACCGAGCTAATGTACATGCCATAAAGTCAATAATTGCACGGACAACATTTTTTAGTTATTGCTTGGTTCCGGTGAATACTATACTGGGTTTTTAGACTGAATAAATAGTCCGAAAGAACCGCTAAATTCTGCGAAACTATACACTTTTTTAGATCTTTCCGGCGAATCAATGTCACTAAACTTTCTGAAAGACCTGGGGAGGTTTTTATCGAATTGTTTACCAAAAAGTTTATTCAATCAGACATTTCTTTTTCTGAACGTAACCAAATAGAAATTGTAATCGGCAACAAGTACTTTTTGTTGCTACTGTAGGTTTTATAATCTTTAGTAGTTTAGTATGAATTCGAAATGGAAAAAAAAAATACACGTGATTTTTCATGGGGGATGGAGGGGTAGTCTTAAACCTCACCAGGTATCACCAAGGGGGAGGGAGGGGTTAAAAAATGTTAAAAAAACATCACGTGATTAATGGACAGCCCATAAGGTTAATAAACGATGTGTTAGGCATCTGTTATGAAAGATACATAATGTTCAAATGAGGCAAACATTTTAAAAATCATTTGCGGCGGCCAATTTAATTGATTTTTGGTACAGAGCCTGGAAATGATACCTATTGTAGTGATGATGCAGTTAAACTACCTAGTGTAGTGATGATGCAGTTAAAAAAATGCCCCTATGTCGTATAAACCCTGTATAAAGAATCGATTATTGTCTATATAAACTCCAAGACGGATGTCACGACTTCGATGAAATTTTTAGACAATCCTTTGATTAGATCACCGGATGCTCGGTGAAGTTATTCGGAGAAATTAAACACCTTTTAACGGATACATTGCGTGTTTATTACATAACTAGCGACCCGCCCCGGCTTCGCACGGGTGCAATTATGCATGTTTTATACATAAAAACCTTCCTCTTGAATCACTCTATCTATTAAAGAAAACCGTTTCAAAATCTGTTGCGTAGTTTTAAAGATTTAAGCATACATAGGGACGGACAGATTTCAGCGACTTTGTTTTATACTATGTAGTGATTTAATTCTGGACGTTTCAAATATCAATTTGCGCTTACTTTCAATGTGTAAATCGCGTAATGCAAACATCGTCATTTATATTTGCATATTGCATATTTGAGCGCTTTTAATACTTACTTAATCTCAGCCCATAAAAGACTAAGGTCGGTACATATCTGACGGAAAATGCGTCGCGTATTATCGGTTAAGGTGAATGTTCCAGGGTAGCCCGCGAAATTCAAATTTTCTTACGTTTTTTGCAATTTGCAGGTCAGTGCTAGGTTCATCATCATCATCATCATCAGCCCACATTAGTCCACTGCTGGACATAGGCCTCCCCTAAAGAGCGCCATAGCGCCCTGTCTTCAGCTTGACGCACCCAGCTGCTGCCCGCAACCTTTCGCAGATCGTCGCTCCATTTAGCAGAGGGCCGTCCCACACTACGCTTGCCGATTCGCGGTCTCCACTCAAGAACTCGTCTACCCCAGCGGTTGTCGGTTCGTCTACAGATATGTCCAGCCCACTGCCAGGGTGGTGCTAGGTTGTATGTTGATTATCATAATAATCATCAATACAAAAGCTCATGAAGGTGCAAGAAAAACTTTTTCAACGTCGAAGTCCTTCTTGCACCTTTATGAGCTTGGAGGGTTGTATTGATGAGTTTGATGATTATAATTCTATAACTACATACGTCTTACAGCCGCGAATAACATTTTAATCAACATACAACCTAGCACTGACCTGCAAATTGCAAAGAACGTAAGAAAATTTGAATTTCGCGGGCTACCCTGGAACATTCACCTTAAAAGACTAAGGGCCTCCGCGCAATATGCGGCCAGGCCGCGCGGCCAAGTCGCTGCGGCTAACTAATTCTTCTACGATGTATGTAGCTACGCGCATTAGGCGGCCAGGCCACGCGGCCAAGTTTTGGCACGCGACTGGCCGCGTGGCCTGGCCGCCTAATGCGGGCGGCTCTAAGGGTCGGTACATATCTGACGGAAAATGCGTCGCATATTATCGGTTAAGTGTGAAAGGTTTTTTTTTTTAATTCTTCTTCCTCGGCCATAATCTGAGACTTTAGTGTTCCTTCTTTAATTTTTAACGAGTGTGAAAGGTTGAATGTTTTATCATACATTTGTCTGTTACAACCTCCAATTACAACAGGAATATTAGCCACTGTTCCACGCTGACGGACGGGTTGGCACGGGGTTTTGTTTCAAGTTTTCTTTCTCTTGCGGCGAGCCTTTCTGCCATGTAATTTCCATTAGTAGACTCCCTCCGGATGGAATGGGACGATGACATTATGTATTCTAAATCCGCTACCAAACGAAGAACTCATTTTTTATTTTATTTTTCTTGTCACCTTAGTTTATTATTAGTGCCAATAAATGTATTTTCTTTCTTTCATTTGATAGGTCAACAAAAATAATACCATTTAAAATTGAACATTTATTTTTATCATCTACCACCGGTAACTACTCCACCAATAACTAAAAGAGCTGTAGACAGTTCCTGATGGCCGTGGATGGACGCTAGTAAAGTAACGAAAATACTACATATTTTTTTAATTTATTTAAGCAAACATTGACCTCCTTAGTCGTTCACTCCTGACGGAGTGGTCGTGGTTGATGATGCTGCATTTTCATTGGCCACAGCAGCCCTCGCGATGCGTCTCCACTTGTTACGGTCTTCAGCGTCTCGGGAACTTTGGACTATAGTCGTTTGAGTCGCAGCCTTAATGAGGTCTGTCCAACGCGTAGGTGATCGACCACGTGATCGCCTGCCCTCCACATGCCCCCGGACAACGAGCCGCTCCATGGAGCGAACAACGTGTCCGAAATACTTGAGAATTCGCATTTGCACAGTCGACGATAATCTTTGCTTGATTTTTAGTTCCTCCAGGATCGAGACGTTAGTTCTAAACGCTGTCCAAGGGATTTGCAGCAGTCGCCGCCAGCACCACATCTCGAGTGCGTCGATTTTGCGTCGGTCTTTTAGGCGAACCGTCCACGTTTCTGCCCCATATAGAAATATGGGGAAGACTAAGCTTCTCATTAGGCGGACTTTCGTGGCTTTGGTGATATTGCGGTTGCACCAAACTCTTTTCAGCTTGTCAACGGCAGATCGTGTTATTGCACATCTCCTTCGAATCTCGCCTTCACATCCTCCAGTGTTTGTGAGAGTGGAACCGAGGTACACATATGATTGCACAACTTCACAGTTGCCAATCATGGATATTTCAGGGTGATTAAGTTCAGCTCGGTCCACTATCATCATCTTGGTCTTGTCTCTGTCGATCGTGAGACCGAAGGAGAGGCTTGTTGTCTCTAGGCGTGTCAGCAGGTGTTCCATGTCGTCTTTTGTTTGAGTGAGAAGAGTAGTGTCGTCGGCATACCTCATTGATAGGATGTTAATATTGCCCAGTCCAACTGATAGCTTATCCATAGCTTCAAAAATTGTTCTTTAGCTCACGAGAAAGTATTAGTAATACTGGGATTAATATTACCAATAATGGTATTTGGTAAAGTTAAATATAAATAATTAAAGTTCACTCTTACTCCATAGTTTCACGAAAGTCGGACGATATATCACTGTCAAATTGATTCAAGTGATGTATATCGCTGAAAGGCCCATTAAACCAGAGACATGCTATACGTTGACTAATTGCAGAAAACAACATTGTAGCCACAAGACAATGTGATAACCCTACCTTTCTGTCTCGCCAATATATTACGACCTTCCCTTCCCAATGCATTCGAGACAGGAGCTTTGGGGGAAGAACCCATTAGTGAAGACAGGTCAATTTAAATGGTCGCAGTTAATAGGCAAGAGCCGAGTTGGGAGGTCCGTGGGTCACCTCGCTAATTGAAAATGTCAATCATTTTAACAACACGAATGAATAGAGCACGCCAGTGAGCATCCAGCAAACTTTGACCCGTTTGTATTGCTGCATTGTCAAAAGTTACGAATGAAGTATAGGTTTTGACAGGTCTGAAATACTGGCTGGTGGTGGCCTGAGGCAAGCTATCATTCAGCAAGGATTGACGCGCGTCATACTTATTGTGTAATGTTCCAGTTAACTCATTAGCAAAGCGTCAGTGCTGATTAATGTTCCACTGATCATTCGAAATTAGTAATAAACATAAATGTTTCGGGATTTTTCCCCACATTTCCTGACTATCTACTGCTCGTGACGAAATCTACTACTGCGACTATTCAGCTTATAAATGGAAATGGCCCAGTCATGGGCGGATCGTGAATTTGTGGGGGCCCTGGGCTGAAACAATTTAGGGGCCTACCAAATTACTGAAAATTTTGGTCAAAACAACTGTTTTCGATGGTGGTGTAGATAGGTATACCTATATAGACGAAATAGGACAATAAAATTATTTTATTTATTTGGTGATTGGCTAAGTTAAAAAAAAACTTTAAGATGGTATAACAATTTCGGAAAACCTCAACAAGGGGCTGGGGCCCTTTGTATCCACGGGCCCCTGGGCTACAGCCTAAAACGCCCTTAGGTAGATCCGCCCCTGGACCCAGTGCTTAGTCCTATTACATGGCCAGACAGGTTGGCACAGGATTTCCTATCAACTTTTCCTTCTCTTGTGGCTGGGCCTTGTTGTTTTCGGTCAGTAAACGTAGCCTTTCACTTTTTAACGGATTTAACTTCATCCGTATCATTTTTTTTTTCATCATTTCAGCCAAAAGACGTCCACTGCTGGACATAGGCCTCCCCCAAGGATCTCCACAAAGGCCGGTCCTGGGCCGCCCGCATGGTATGTAACAATGTGGAAAGCTCAGTAATTATGAGCTCCTGAAAAGCCGGGGGGGGGGGGGGGATCAAAGTAGCCTAAATTACTCAGTAAAGCAAAGTCCCGTAATTTAGGCCCAGCCATTTCAGAGATTAGAAACAAACAGACAGACAAAAATTTTAATTCCCGACGACGTTTAGAAAGCTTTGCCGTAATCGTGGTCACGGGAGAGACTAGATAACAGTTGTCATAAAAAATACAAAGAAACAGTTAAATCTACCGCTTATAATTTTGTTTTATTGATACCTAACGTTCTCTGTGTTCCCTGTGTCCACAGTTCCTTACTGGATGTAGTTGACTACATAGATGTTAAAATGGCAGCCCGCCTTCCAAAGCAGAGTTTCATAAATTGATTCCATATAATTGATTACAATATTACCATCTCGTTATCGTCGTACCAAATAAAATGATTACAACAAAACGATTCGTAGGACATTACGTTTTCGAATGAACAAATTATTGATTACGACCCTGAATATCTGGCCACTACATCACTATTATTAAATCAAATGCCAGACACTTTATTTACATTTCCTGGCGGCGCTGGGTGCAGATGGAGAGTGACAAGTGTGAGCCGTAGTTAAATTAACTCGAGCTCCGTATAATGTCGGTATTTAGAATGGGTCGGATTTATCATACAGAATGTCACCAACCCATACCATCTTTAGGGTGTCGTAAAAGGTGACTAAAATAACGCAAGATGGATCACCTAGCCCCGAGAGAAGGAAAACTTGATACAAACCCTGTGCCATCCCGTCTTGCTAGCGTGGCAAAGTAGGCTAATTTCCCTCCATGAATTTGGAGGAGTCCCGACTAAGTAGTGGGTCATTTATGGGCTGAAACGACGACTACTACTAAGACTACTAGTACTAATACTCAGCCCATAAATGACTCATTGATAAGTCGGGTCTCCAGGGATGGCAATTAGCCTACTGTGCGACGCTGGCTAGATGGTTCGCTCAGGGTTTTGTTTCAAGATTTCCTTCTCTTGCGAATAGGTTTTCGGGCTTGTCATTTTCTTTTGTCGGCTCCTACGACACCCGCAGGATGGAATGAGGTGGTGACGCTATGTGTACTAAAGAGGACAACACACGGATTTTCACCGAATTCAAATACGAGGAGGTTCTCAATTCAGATGTACATTTTATTCCAAAATTTAGTGATTTCTAAGTTATTCTCAGTCAGTGGCTTGAGTAATATTTTGCCAATCTGTTCCCGCCAGCGTGGTACGAGAGACTTATTCATCATCATCAGCCCACATTAGTCCACTGCTGGACATAGGCCTCCCCTAAAGAGCGCCATAGCTCCCTGTCTTCAGATTGACGCATCCAGCTGCTGCCCGCAACCTTTCGCAGATCGTCGCTCCATCTAGCAGAGGGCCGTCCCACACTACGCTTGCCGATTCGCGGTCTCCCCCCAAGAACTCGTCTACCCCGACTTATTATCCTGTTCATATAACTGGCGGGGGCCCGACGCAACAATGGGTCGTTTATGGGCTGAGTAATAGTGGTAGTAACCATTTCAACTAAATTTGAATTATAAAAACTACTACTGTAAAATATAAACTTAACAAATAAAATCTCCGAAATAATCGTCCTTTTTCCAACTACGTCCAGAAATCCCGAAACGAGAGAACAAGTGTCTGAATACTTTCTCAAATTTAAAATTAACGATGACCAATGTTTCGACATTCCCACGGGACTCCGAAAAATAAAAGATAATTTGTTACGATAAATCATAGAGAAGTAATATTTCATCATATAAGGCTCCAGTGCTTGACTCGTCTCATTACAATCTTAAATGAAATGAATATCTTTGCCGCCGTGTAGATAGCTTCCAAGCTATAGTGTATGTGCTATTGAAATTAATGTGTTTGTTTATATAGATGATTTAGTTTTAGCGTGGGTTGTAACCAGTGGGTATTGAAAAATAGTTAGACAATATTGTCTATGAACATTTTCCTAGCTTCCGGATCGTGCAAGTGTAGGTATATCAGAGATACAACTTTATGGTTGGGCGACATTTGTGTCTATGAATTATTTTTTTTAAAGTATCACTAATAATGAACCGGAGCCGTCTTAAAACATAAACAATTTGTTTCTTTTTAATTTAATTATTTAGTGATTTACTATTGATGAATTGATGCCTTAATCGATTTCCCTAGTATTTAAATAAACCTAAAGGTTATAAACAAATTTTTGATGTAATTAAACTGCATTCGGATAGATTTGGTGACAGAGTTAAAGCATTGTGTCACCATCCCATTTCATCCTGGGAGTGTTGTAAGGACAGTAAAGCCGTGGACACTAAAGGTAATACCACGGCTGAAAATCTACCCGGACGTAAAACTTGACACGAAATCATGTGCCAGCCCGTCTGGCCAGCGTGGCTCAATAGGCTAATTTCCGTCCATGGACTTGGAGGAAACCCGACTCGGAAGTGGGTCTTGTAAGGGCAACGATGATAATGAGTATAGATTCCTAATTCAGTCAGAAAATTGTCGTTGCTAGTATTTTAATTTCCAAATGTGATTTATTGACGGCATTTTTTTGTCGATGCATATTGGCAATCTGGTACAGAATAATTTATAACATCACTACATCACTATCACTACATAGTATAAAACAAAGTCGCATTCTTCTGTCCGTCCCTATGTATGCATAAATCTTTAAAACTACGCAACGGATTTTGAAGCGGTTTTTTTTAATAGATAGCGTGATTCAAGGGGAAGGTTTTTAAGTATAACCCACCCCCGCTTTGCACGGGCGAAGCCGGGGCGGGCCACTAGTATTATTATAAAACAAAGTCACTGTCATCTGTCCGTCCCTATGTATGCTTAAATCTTTGAAACTACGCAACGGATTTTGAAGCGGTTTTTTTAATAGATAGAGATTCAAGAGGAATGTTTATATGTATAATACATGCATTATACTGCAGAGAAACACTGATAAATTTAGATGTTCATCATTGCACCTGTGCGAAGCCGGGGCGGGTCACTAGTTACTTCATAAAGTGCGTATGAGCTTCAACAGTTTTTAAACTGGTTTAGTAAACTGTAATCGGGCAAGCAATCTTCATTAACTGCTTGTCAAAATTAATTAACTAAATTAAAAAGTCGAAAACGTGATATGAAAGCGACGATATAAAAAAACACACATTTCAATTTGGTGAATGTATCTACCCGTTTGCCTTTTCCAACGGTACCTCCAACTAGCAATTAATAACTCAAATAGATTTATCCCAGGTTATCAAGCAGTAATTTTATTAACAAGATATCAATATTTATGAAATAATCATTCCACTTATTAAGAATGTAATAACATCATCAGTCAAAAAACGCCAAAATACATCTGCGCTCATTTTAATTGATAAAAAATATCATTATTTGCACCTGCGAATCGATTCGAATAGTAATCGATTTCGGCTAGGCCATCTCTATAGATGTGTAGCGACAGACGCCACGCTGCGTCTGCGCACCCCTACCGTTACACTTTAATATACAGGATGAATTTTGAATTTAAGAAATTGATTCCACTCTCTTGGGAATCGGTTGGGTACACAATAGATATATTTTATATTTTCGAAATATTTCAACATAATTGTCGGTGTCATAAGTGCCTTTGAAGTATTTTATATTTAACTAGTGGCCCGCCCGGCTTCGCCCGTGCAAAGCGGGGGTGGGTTATACATATAAACATTCCCCTTGAATCACTCTATCTATTAAAAAAAACAAGACACTTGCCCGACCCCGGAATCGAACCCGGGACCCGTTGATCCAAAGGCGGAACATCTAACGGTTAAGAAATTCCTGACTCTGTAGTCAGGAATTTCTTATATTGGGGGTCTTCCAGACATACCGCCTCGGTTGGCCGGATGATCATCCATTTGCGCCTAAAGTATTTTAATTTTACTTACATGTTGGTCCAATACATTTTAAATACATAAAATTATTTCATTACATTTGGATATAGGTCCGTTGTGTTAGTAATAACTTATGATAATCTTAGTATTAGCCTCTATGGAACCTATTTCAATATTTCCATTCCATATTATCCAAATATTTCATTTTCAACTTGAATCAGCCTGTACATTCGCTACTCCTTCGTAAGCGTATACGTGCTCTTTTATTGATTTACATTCGTTTTTATTGCGGCATTGCAATAATCATTTATTTTCATTTCATATAAAAAACATTGAAATTTGAAAAGATACACTTAAAGTCGATTGTTCGATTCGATCGATTGACTGCTGCGCAGCATGTCGCGGGTTCGATCCCCGCACGGAAGAAATATTTGTACGACCTACAAGTATTTGTTCCGGGTCTGGGTGTTTTCTATCTATAATATGTATGTATTTACAAAAAAAAAATGTATATAAGTAGTTTATCATCCATCTCGTTACCATAACACAAGCATTAAGTTGCTTAGCTTGGGACGAGATGGCGTTGTGTGAAATGTCCAAGGATATTTATATTTATTTATTTATTTAGTTTCATACGTCCTTTTTCAATGAAGTTGTGAAGAAATTATAGTATATGTGGCATTGGGATTATTACCGAGATTACCTTCTCTTGCTGGATTGTCTTACTGTTTTGACAGTTTGATTTAACAAAGATATTACACAGGACCCAGGACAAGTATCTCTGTGTTACTACTAATACTACACAGCCCATACATGACGTACCTACTGCCGAGTCGGGCCTCCTCCAGTTACATGGGGGGTAATTAACCTACTGCGCCACGCTGGCCGGACGTGTTGACACAGGGTCTCTTATCAAGTTTTCCTTCTCTTGGGACACCCTCATGGATGGAACGCGGTTGTGACACTAAGTATTCTAAAACCGTCTACACTTGTCTTACAGGTAAGCAATTGTAAAACCATAACATTGTAAAAAACAAACTATATAGCTCAGAATAAATGTTATAATTTTAAAACGGATGATGAGATTTTCTTTACTCATAAAAAACTCTGGAGTAATATCTTTGAAAAATCATAAATAGACCAAATTGTGGGCATATTTTTTAAGTTTTGATGCACTCTAACACTGGGGGCAATATTTCCCCTTAGTTCTCGTTGGAGTTTAAAAAAATACTTTTATAACCTCTGAATTGAACATTGAACCACTAATCTAATAAAGCCTCATTTAAATTTCTTAACGGAATTGTCTTCACACTTTAGCTAAAAATAAATAAGTTGTAAATTTATAACAACCAACCTTGTTCTTTTTTTTTAAATGTAGATTAGAGCAATTTGTTACAAGACCCACTCACACATATGTACACAATTCTAGCCAAATATGTGTGAGTATCATCCTATAGGGTCATTTCTATGATTGATATGGCTAATTCAATCAAACTTGCCACGAATAAGCCCCTGGTAGCCGATCGACTTCCAGGAGAGTGATCTATTATTCATATTAACGTTAAGATAGGCACAAAAAGTTTAATTTATATTATTATTCGATTGTATTCAGCTAGCAGCCTTCTCCGTACGTCTATGTGTGCGTATTGGTAAAAAGTGGTTGTAAGTATATGAAAGTATTTGGGAAACTTCTGACTAAACTAGATGTGGCCGAGAAAAATGCCTCCAAACCTAAGTAAATACTCGTATTTCAACCAAAAACTCAAACAAAATCAGTTTAATTCGTAAAGGCGTATGATGCCACAAACCGAAGATGGTTCCAACTTAGCTAAACTAAATCCTAAAAAGCTTAGTATTCTGGCTGAAGATTTTAATGGTAAAATTCGAGTGCCAAAAAGAATATAACTATTATTTCATCTATTCGAGAGCTTGTTTATGGTTGTTGGCAAAACCAACAATAGTTAAAAATTTAATATTCTCGACGGCATTTTGGCTCCCCTCTTTCATCTAAACAGCATGAAAGCGTGACGTGACGCATTTGCCAAAAAGGTTCCAGCGTTCTATACATACATACCACTCTTAAACCACAAAGTTATATTATGGTTCGATATGCATTTTAAACATATAACTCACTAATAAAATGGTCGGTCATCTCTTTCAATTATGCAGCTAGTTCGTATAATAGTTCGATTCGCCTAGCTACTTACCTAGCAAATATTTCTTAGCTCACATTGTCGCCCCTTACAACCCCCCCCAGGATGTTATCCTGCAACATTTGTCCTAAATCTTGAAATTAGTCTAAATTTTAAGAGTTTAACTAATAATAATAATAAATATCCTTGGACATTTCACACAACGCCATCTCGTCCCAAGTTAAGCAACTTAATGCTTGTGTTATGGTAACGAGATGGATGATAAACTACTTATATAAATTTTTTTTTGTAAATACATACATATTATAGATAGAAATGACACCCAGACTCCGAGCCAGTGCCTCTGGTTTAGACAAAGACACTGGCCCGACCCCGGAATCGAACCCGGGACCCGTTGATCCAAAGGCTGCACATCTAACCAACTATTACGTTGCTATGCCTATTCTGTAGTTGCTATTTTATATCTGGACCTAGAAGTTTTAATGAAAGAATCAATATACTATCTTAGACGGTTTCTTATGAATACACTTCACTTATTTATTCCTGTTGTCATATTTGTATTATAATCGCAAAAGTCAATACACATCCATCTTCTACTGTATTTTTGGTGTGACGCTTAAATATGAATTTGCTTTTAAATTTAAATGTTTATCTCAATCAGCGCGCAGGGTTACGCCTCAATCACGCGAAATGAAATTGCCAATAATATTGGTTACAAAAACAATAATAGCGTGTCCACGCATCGTAAGATTATATCGGGACAGTATTACAATAAATTTCGGTGTTAATTATATCGTGAGCGGTTGGCGGCGGAACAAAGGGGGCGCGGCGCGGGTACGCGTGTTGATTTTCAGTTTATTTCATTAGACCCGCGCTGCGGGGCGCAGGATTCAACGCAGCGCGTATTGTACGGTGACAATGAAAACAATTCCACTGTCCTGCTTTTAATCAGTTCAAACTTAAACTCAAAAGGAACTTTATTTACGTAGGTTATATCACAAAACTCTTATAAATAGTCATATTACCATTATCATGTTACGGCCCTTGTCCCGCGCTAAGTGGTAGTCTTCAAACACAACTGTCAGTTGTCATACCTACATTCGGACATTTCATAAACAATTTGTCACTCCTACAATCCATCAATCTCCCTTGATCGCCCTGAAGTTCGCCTTGATCACATTTGAAGAACTAAGTAGCACTGTCAGTAGTATATTATTTGTACGGTGATTCATTATACAGTTACGATATGACTGCCTCGTTGGTTTAGGGGTTACATGTGCCGCCTTTGGATCACGGTTCTCCTGTTCGATTCCACCAGAGGCACTTGCTCCCAGCCTGGGTGCCATTTGTGTTCATCAATTACATATACATAGTGCAGGGGTTTCGTTTAAAAAAAAGTTAAGCTTAGTCAGCTTGCGTTTTGACACTTCAACGGTATACTTTCTGACACAGTAACATTTGATTAGTTTCACAATTAATGTTTTTACCAACAGTGCAGCTGACCCCTTGCTGGCAATCCACGCCGGAACGCCAGGAAAATAAAGGTACCATTACAATATCTCCGCGATCCAGACCCGTGACATAAATAGTTTCAAAATGATTATTATATTGATTACCTTGCGTGCTTTGAAGTGAACTATGCACGAAGACTCCCTGAAAATTAGGGACCAAAAGCTAATTCTATGAATTTGGGTGATAGTCTCATCCGACAAATGACCCAACTTCAGAGAATTTGCAAATTGAACTGGCAATGTGCTGGTCGTGTCTGAACCAACAACCGCGGGGTTAGACCCATGCGAAAGCAGTGAGCTGGTTGCATCACGCTACTGAGTAGGGGGTTCTCCAATATCATGGAATTAGTCTACTATGCCACGCTGGCAATATTGGTTGGGAAAGGGTTTTTATAAAGTTTTAAATATCGCCTCTTACGTTACCCTCCGACAGAATGGTTAGTTTTGTTGATATTTTACACTCTTAATCCGTCACCACAGAGACACGACGATTTTAGAAGTAGGTAAGGCTTAAATTTTTTTTTTTACAAAAATCTGTTATTTTTGGACCATATGTGTTATTCTGATGTGTATGCTATATTTATTGTAAAGTTTTACAAAAATCCATTTAGTAATTTTTGCGTGAAAAAGTATCAAACACATACATTCTTACAATCGTTCGCGTTTATTTTTAATATTAGTAGGATATACATGGTCACCCTACTACGCGCCATAGGGTTCACCTGCATGTTTAAAAATTGTAAAATATAGCATTTTTAATGAAGTAACCTTTTCAATTTTCGGCTTTACGGCTTTTATCGGCGTTACATCGGCCCTAATCGTACTCTTTCGCTTGTTTCCAAGGCTTTTTGTTGATTCTGTCTATACATTATGCGGAGCACACGTTGATTACCTGTCTTTTTAATTCGAACAAACGGCCTTTGACTGAAATTATTTGTTAATTGAATTCTTCTGACGTTTCAATGGGTTACAAGATTATGATTATGTTGGTAGAATTGTCTTCTGATTATGCTCAATTAATATTTAAAAAAAGTAATGTAGATGTCTGTGAGCACACAGTTTCACGACGGGCATTTAATCCGTTTTCCGTCGCTTCTTGAGAATTCTTACGTCAGTCTATGACGATGTAATCAAAAGTATTTTAAACTGGCTTCCGACCGTGGGTTTAGATCATTATTAAATGCCTCCCACTGGATGCGTTCATTTTTCGTATAAAAAAGTCTGTGTGTGCTATTCCAGACCAGATTTATCTCTATTCCTAATTTCAACTAGTTCCGTTCAGGCATTCTATTATTTCAGCTAAACGAAATCCGCTGCGGAACATAGGCTCCCCAAAGATTTCCACAAAGGCCGGCCATAAGCCGGCCGCATAATCGTTCTCCGACGACCTTAACCAGGTCATCAATCCACCGTGTGGGACTACAAGTTCTTCGCTTTACAGTACGCGGTCGCCACTCGAGGACCTTTCTGTACCAACGGCCGTCAGTCCAGCGATGTTTCTAGCCCACTGCCACTTAAGTTTGGCAATCTCGTGAGCCTGTCATTTCTGATTCCATCTTGTAGGGAAACGTAAAATAGCCCTCTCCGTTGCCCGTTGCGTTGTGGGTCGGAGGTCGAAACATTCAGTTTTGATGACCAAAAAACAGTCAATGAATTTTGAATTTATATTGTCCTTCCACTGTTATAACCGACAAATATGTAAGACATTTGCTACACGTGAAGGCTTTAGCAGTAGAGTTATTTGAATTAAGTTTATTTGTAAACAACATAGGCAAACTCCATAGTTACGTGCAATAAAAATAAAAAAATGGTTTATTTATGGCACATTCGAACTTTGAATCTAATTTGTTGTGATAGTTACTAGCAATACTTCCACAGACGTTACTTTTTACGATCCTTAATTGTTATGTAGTTGCGTACTCTTTGTTTATTGCTTAAGGTCTAATAAAATTGAACTAATTAACTTACAAGCAGCTCTTAATTTGCAAAATAATTTAATGTTGTCAGTTTAATCAACGGAAAAAAGCACATGAGTAGATTTTTAATACGCTTTTATTAGCTTCAGACGTATGTATGTATGTAACGGAGTCTTTGAACATGATTTTGACCCCCTTCAAAACGTCGGATTAACTCCAAATTTGGCATACTTATTATGGACCGATAGCAATTCAATTTTTTAAACATTTTGACCCGTTATTTTATTATTTATGGAAAACTTACAGCTAATAGGTACAGAGCATTATTTGTATCCTTACTAGGATAATAATAATCAGGATCAGCGAAATTTGTTTTCCTGAGACGCTTGGGGTGCATGGTATCAATAGTTCTAAATATTTTATGAACATATATGACTAGAAGGGTTATTTTGATAATATCCTGAAAGCACCCCACGCTTTTTTTACAATAAAATCATTTTTTCTGACATTATTTTTAATTCAAATTTATTAATGCGTATTTATTAGCATTTTTTTAATCTATTGTTTTATACGTAAAAATAATACGAACACCAGGTGATCAGGCCATGATGCCATAGACGGACACGTCAAAATTACAACTCCACTTATTTGTAGAGAGTTAAACGCGTAACTTTCTAAATCGCCTTTACTTAGGAGTTTTACGAACACAAATCTAATTTTATGTTGTTCTAAAACTCCTAAAGGCCTTACAGCATGCCGATGGGCCATCCCTCATTCCTTAATCGCCAGCTTGAACCCCGACTGTGAGGATATCATTAATTAGTTCACGACTAACCAATGAAAAACTCGTGGATAATTTAAAAACGCCATAATTGGATACTATAAGAGAAAATAATCGCGTTAAAAAAATGTTTGTTCCTTATCCGTTACTTCTAATAAGTGTTCATGATATATTGTCAAAAATATTTGTATCCACTTTTTAATAAGATTTAATAAAACCTACATTATTTGTTGGTTAAGGTCGCCGGAAAACGATGGATGCGGGCGGCCCAGGCCTTTGTGGAAATCCTTGGAGAAGGCCTATTTTCAGCAGTGGACGTCTTTCGGATGAAATGACGATGATGATGACATTATATTATGTCCCCATCGAGGCATAAGAAAAAAATAACTTAAATTATTTATGCAAGTACGCATTAAACTTTTTACGAGCTTCTCTAAAACATGTAATAAATCACTTCAAAACACTTTTTGAAATCTAAATTATTATTTTTCATTATAAGAAATTAGTGGTTTCATTTTTACTTTAAACGATAGTTTTAGTGCCTCTGTGCTCGAGTGTCGAGCTCGACGTCTAATAATATAATATGAAATACAGCTAACGCAAAGGCTGAATTTTAAATGATTAAGATTGTTTCTTTGGCCTTTGTTAATTCCTTTACACATGCGCTTTTAAAATAAAATCAACAAAATCTTTATGTTTATTTCAAGTACAACATAACATATGTAGGTATACCAATGTAATATTAATAAATTTAAATTTAATACAGTATGTTGCGATGTTATTCGATAACGCTATTCGCAAAAGACCGATTTAAGAAATACGTTATTGGGAATATACAAAACAGACCTATTCAATTTGGAACCATCTCATTTGTATCTGTTTGTGTATATTAGTTTTGTTTTAAGCTCACGATGAGTGTACGTTGTCTTTGTCGTGAAATATCGTTCCTCATTTGTTATTTCGTTTATGAATGTTTTAAAGTATGGATATAATCAACGCGATATTCTTTTTTACTATTACGTTAGTATAATTATATAGTTTAAATGATTCGTTAATATTAAAAACCAATTCGTTTCAGCCCATTAATGACCCACTGTTGAGTTTGGTGTCCTCCGAATTGATGATGGGTTGGCATATGGTTTACATTAAGATTTCCTTCTCTTGCGGATCTGTCTCTTGTGTCTCTTTAAAATATTTTAATGGCACAATTAATTTGAGCCATATCACTATTACTAGATAACGCGCTTAGAAGGCAGTCTTATATACATATCATTAATTAATCAAATTTATGCCACGATTTATACGTAGTGTCAAGTAAAGTTCAAAGCGTTGCTCAATTCTTGAGATATATTTTATCTAAGGATCTAAAAATAATTCTTCAACTGATGTCTTTTTCACTATCATCACTACATAGTATAAAACAAAGTCGCTGTCGTCCGTCCGTCCTTATGTATGCCTAGGTAAATCGTGCTAAGCCAGGCCGGGTCGCTAGTACCTACTTTATAAAGAACAGTAAGGACAATCTTTAAGAGGTACCTTCTTTAAGAGGTTAAGAGGTACGAGGTGTACGAACACTAGCACCACTTTTATGAATGAATTCCCTCAATTAAATTGCATCAAACTACAGTACACTTCAAGGGTTTGGTTGCCGATAACTAGCTATTGGTCATCCCTAATGTTACGGAACCTACAATTTTCCTGCAACTATCCATCAAAGTTTCATTCAATCAGGATCAAGAAGCGTTAGAATTATTTATCAAGGAATCCGCGCAATGGGTCGATCACGAGTTGTTCGAACCGTTTTTGTTTTAATTTTAAATCTTGCTGTGGGAACTGAACTTTTGAGTTAATTAATTAATCTGTGATTATAATAGTAGGTACACTCCTGGAAAAGATTTATGTTTAAAGAAACAAGGTAAGGTAAATAATTGTGTTTAATAAAACCTGTCTGTTAAATTGATGTTTACGGTTGTCTTAATTTTCCCTAACGTAATTAGTCCAGGAGGAATGGCGCACGAGTGCCAAAAACTATTCCACCTAATTTTTTTATGCGATCCTCTTCACGTTGCCTTACTGATGATATAAATGCAAGTTGCCAGGGGGAAACCCCGGCCCATATTGCTTAAAATCGATTTTTTTAAATTAATTTCGAGAAATTGTTTTTGTTCAACCGGACAATTTTTTTTATATTCTTTATACATTAATTATTAATATGCATAATAGCGAATAAAAAAAAATAAAAGATAAAAAACTGTTTTTTTTTTATAGGAACACGCTTTTTATGATGTAGATTTTGTTAATGCATAGATTCTTGTCGCATCCTCATTTTCTCCCCACCGCATATATTTGCAGATATTGGGTATTTCTCCCCCAGAGTTTTTTCAGGGTTCAACTGATTTTCATGGATATTCTTCCCCACTTTTACCCCCCATAACTTTTAAATGAGTCAACCGATTTTCATCAAACATGTCTAAGAACACTCACCTGTAACTCACCTGTCATACAAAAAAAACTGTACACTCGTACATCCAAATGCACTTAGTGAAAACGGTTATTTTAATGTTACAAACAGACACTCCAATTTTATTAACTTGTATAAATTAATAGCAGTTAGATCGGTTGCGTATGGCACGGTGGTATTTTTTCCTCTATAAAGTGGGTCAAAACAGTTCTTACTCTACAATCCCAGGCATTCAGGTAACATCTCGTATTCTGACCGTTTCCTTGAAACGTCGTTAATTTTTGTTTTAATAGTTACTAACAAATTGTTATTGTCCGCCTCGCCCATAACGAACCGTACCGAATCTATTATTTCTAATTAAGTTGGTTGTATGAAATCACCCATCGCTTAGAGATCAATTCGACACGGTTTACGGGTATTAGCAATGACTCTTTGTTATACGCGCGAATATAATTTTATTTGATTAACGAGTTGGCGAAACTTTAAACGTATTTCGTAGATGCATGTCGCGGGTTCGAGCCCCGCACGGAAGAAATATTTGTACGACCTACAAGTATTTGTTCGGGTCTGGGTGTTTTCTATCTATAATGTTTATCATCCATCTCGTTACCATAACATAAGCATTAAGTTCCTTAGCTTGGGACGAGATGGCGTTGTGTGAATGTGAAATGTTCAATGATATTTATTTATTTATATTTATCATCGCTCGCGTGGATGTCAGATGACTCTTACCTGTAGTGGTCCCTATGTCCCACAATCCAAACTTGCGATGAAAAACATCACAAATAGGTGCTTAATGAGAAATAACAGCCGGAAAGGACTGGATGCGAAAGCCTAAAACGTAGTTTTAATATAACATTAAATCGAATTTGACATTACCACCGAAGATCAGTTCCAAGAAATCTCTCATTTATTTATTTACACCTCTGCACAAGTAATGTACAAAGGCGGACTTAATGCCTTAGGCATTTTCTGCCAGTCTACCTTGGGTGGCAGAGACAAAGATTGGTAGGTGTAAAATTTTATGATGGCTCATGTCTCCGAGAAATCTAACGACAAAGCCCCGCCGCAGATGCTCACACTCACATTGGCTGTCACGAGCCGCGTGCGAGTGGTAGTATTTACAACCTACGGCGCAGTACCAAGCTCCGCATTTGCTCTCACGTGTCGACGCACTCGCGTACATGCGGAGTTTGGTACTGCGCACAAGGTTGGTGTTCTATGCACCACTCGGAAATTCCTTTTAGCAATAAGGTAATGATACCTTTGTATGTTCTGTGATGTTAAAACAGTTCATTTTTAAGTAGGTCATCAACAAACTGCACGTTTACTCACTTTCTGCAGGTATAATATATAATATGTATGTATTTACAAAAAAAAATGTATATAAGTAGTTTATCATCCATCTCGCTACCATAACCCAAGCATTAAGTTGCTTAGCTTGGGACGAGATGGCGTTGTGTGAAATGTCCAAGGATATTTATTTATTTATTTAGCTTGGGACGAGATGGCGTTGTGTGAAATGTCCAATGATATTTATTTATTTATTAAATTTATTTATTTATATACAATAATAGCCGGCAAACAACTAGACTGCGCAGTAGTGAAGTTTAAGGCAAAACCCACGCTGTTGGCATTTTTTCACACTCAAACTCGAATAATTTATTTCTATTTAAACTACAGGTGAACTTACAGGTGTTTTTGAAATATCGAAAGTGGAGTTAGGAAGCTAGTTTCTTGTTCCAAAACGTAGATTCTATGGAAAAGAACAGTCAAGAAACTCCATGGACACTCTTTTTATCATATTTTCTGTTACAATACAAATATCTGATTGGGTTACATTTTGATGTTTAATTTAATTATTGTAAGCTAAGATGTGAGGACAATGTAACACGTTGCACAACAGAAGAATCCAGGAGATCTATACAAAGCTATGCTTGTTAATAGCAGTTAAGAGATGACCGGCCCCAACTGGCGGCACAAGCATGACGCATGTGTCGGCCTTCCCCCAGCTCAACCATATTTTAGGGAAGACGAAACTTATGCTCATGATGTTTGCCGGCTAACAACCACATAACTTGAGGCAAATTTAACAAGTTTTTTTGGTATAGATCTTTGGTCATGTGGAAATTAATCCACTTTTTTTCACAAATACTGAGCTTCATTCACGATACTCAGAAAAACATCATTGTTTGTAAATCCATCTCGCTTACTAGTTACTACAAAGTAATAATGAATAACACAGTATTGTACTGTGAATTATCGTATTTTTTCCAACCGATTGTCCGCCGTGCATTATAATCGATTTTTGGATATCGATCGTGATCGGGCGTATCGATTAATTACTGGAATTGATTAGGAGTGGGCGTCTGGAGCTAACGAGGCCGGCCGTTTTCGTGTTTGTTTAATTGCCATGGATGCCGCCTCCTGTGTGGCCAGGTCCTGGCATTGAGGCGGGCCTGCTTCTGGTCTTCCGATGCACCGAACTATGGAATAAATATTTTTGTCAACTACGATGGTGGAATTAAGCCCAAGCATATGGCGTGTGTTGACGGGTTTAGAATACACTATGTATCTATCTATCTATGTCCAAGTTTTCCTTCAGTTGCGGCCTTTTCTTTTGTCAGCTCTTACGACACTCTCAGGATAGAATGGAGTGGAGACACGGTGTATTATAAACACCACATGAAACGGGGCGTGATATATTAAGATAATTCTGGAGTGGAAATTTTGTAGGTATCATGGTACTTATAATTCTCCTATAACATGTACGCTGGAGAAGAAAATACCAGAATCCACTGGCTGAGAAAAAAATACTAGTTTATATTATTCTAATTCTACTACTCAGCCCATAAATGCAACACAGTGCTGGTTGGCTGATTTTTTGTCTGTGTCATTTCCTTTTGTCGGCTCTTACGACACCGTCAGGATGGAAAGGGTTGGTGATGTCATGTATTCTGCACGGAAAGTAAAAATAGTATAAATTCGACTACTTTTAAATACCAGGTCTGCTTCACGCGATGTCCATTCGTTGTTTGCAAAACATACAAAAATCTTTGGTTTCCATTGCTTTTTTGTGTAGACTCATAATTAGATTTGGTGAGGCACCTCCCTGTATAACAACTGTTTTTAGGTGCAAGATGCAAGCGAATAGCGTCTACTAATTTACACAATAAAAGCGTTATAAACATTCTAGTGAAATAATCATTTTTCTTTATTAATTGCTCCTTCATTTTCTTACTGACTCGTTGATTCAAAATTTTGGTATTAATATATAAAATTTAAAAACTTACCATACTACTTTACACACATCCTTGTGATGACGAGCTTAGAATACATAGTGTCACCACCACATTACATCCTAAGAGTGTCGTAAGAGCCGACAAAAGGACATGACATGGCCGAAAACCTAAAGCAGCAAGAGAAGGAAAACTTGAAACAAAACCCTGTGCCAACCCGTCCGGCCAGTGTGGCCCGATTGAGCAGTCTGTGCGTCTCCGTGGATGTGAACTCCGCCCTTATGGCCAAATGACAAACATAAGACAGTTCAATAAGTAATTTAAGAAAAAAAAAACTGTACTATTTTAACAAAACATTAAATCAAATTCGACATTACCACCGAAGATCAGTTCCAAGAAATCTCTCATTTATTTATTTAAACTTCTGCACAAGTAATGTACAAAGGCGGACTTAATGCCTTAGGCATTTTCTGCCAGTCTACCTTGGGTGGTGCAGAGACAAAGAGTGGTAGGTGTAAAATTTTATGATGTCTCATGTCTCCGAGAAATCTAACGACAAAGCCCCGCCGCAGATGCTCACACTCACATTGGCCCTGTGCCAACATTTATGGGCTGAGTAGTACTAGTATCGTACTTTATATGCCGTAGTGTCAGCCCATACATGAAGGGTTATTTATACATTTGAATCAAAAAGTTGTGTTATTGAATATGACCGGTTTTAGTGACAGGGATCTGAATCTAATTATTAATTAGCAGGAATATAAATAAATATCTTGACATGTATTTACACTTGTCACGTGTATATGAAGTTACATCGCGTGACATAATTAAAAAAAGACAATCTATGAATGTCTGTATTTTGAGAAACCCATTCCACCATTATTTCAAGTACGAGTATATAGTCAAAAAATGATAGGTATATACTCCTACTTGAATGAGCTTCCACAGTGTGAGATATAGATATTTTTCTTTCATTACATATGCTATCAGTCTCTAGACTATGTATTAACTTAACACAGTTGTATATGGCAGATATTGAGGAACAATGTAGTAGTGTGTTTTTTTTTAACACACGAAACCCCTGCACTAGGAATAACCTGTATCGCAGAGGCTGTTTACAAACATGAAATTTACGAACACACATGGCATCCAGACTCAGAACAAGTGACCAACAAGTCAGTCAAAAAGTTTAAAACGTATCGCTCTCGCTTCCGCTCTTAACATAGTTCGTATTGTATAATGAGACTGCTGTCGAGAGGCGTGTCTAAGGGAGATGAGTTCAGGAGGATAAAAATTCGATTACAATTAAATTAAGCGCGCTCATATTTATTTTTCATTAGTAGCTGTCTCATTTTTGACAGAATGTACGGAGGTCTAGTGGTTAGCTGTGCCGCCTTGGATCAACGGGTCCCCGGTTCGATTCCGGGGTCGGGCAAGTGTCTTTGTCTAAACCAGAGGCACTGGCTCGGAGTCTGGGTGTCATTTCTATCTATAATATGTATGTATGAAAAAAAATATGTATATAAGTAGTTTATCATCCATCTCGTTACCATAACACAAGCATCTAGTTGCTTAGCTTGGGACGAGATGGCGTTGTGTGAAATGTCCAAGGATATTTATTTTATATTTATAATATGTGCATGTGCTACCCCCAGTCTTCGTCTGCGTTGACTTTAATTTGTTTTTTTTTTGCAAAACGCTGCTTCAATTTTGACGCGAATTACTTACACATGACGGAATAAGTTCGGTTGCTTTTAAAATTATAATATTCGTAGAATAATATAGCCAAGTATCAGAAAAATAACTGTATGGTGACGGATTTAGAATACATAGTGTCACCACCCCATTCCATCCTGAGGAAAAGAAATGATAATAAGGAATAGAATTGATACGAAACCAACCCAATCTGGCCAGCGTGGCACAGTAGGCTAATTTCCCTGGATGTAATTGGAGGAAGTTTGACTCGGCAGTGGGTCTCTTATGGGCTGAAATTATGATGAATGATGATGATGATCTCATCACGGAGTCGCACAGGGTTTCATATCAAGATTTCCTTCTCTTGCGGCTAGGTTTTCAGCCTTGGTATTTACGACAGCCACACGGACAACAAGTAATGATGATAATGAATGATTAAAATTTTATTAACCAAATTTGTTGGTTCATCATTATTTAAAGACGATTTCACATTTCAACGGCAAAACAGAAAGTAGGCTATTAAAAATTTCAAACGAATTAAAAACTAATAAACGTGAGTCACGGCTTTCTTTCAATCAAACGATGCTAAATCATGAGATAATTGAATTTTAGATTAATAGTTAATCACAATCCAATCGCACACGGCCCACGCACGGCCTACAAATAGTTCGGGAGGTCTCCTCGACAAACGTCGTAATAATCTCAGCCCGTAGATGACCCACTGCTAGCTCAAGGCTTCTCCGGTTTTATGACGGAAAGCTAGAATATTGCGCCGTTCCATGATTTTACACAGATAAGCAACCGTTCAATGTGTAGGGGCGTAATTAAGAAAACCATAACACTTATTTCTTGTTAGTGCTGTGCACTTTCTGGTATAATAAGTAATGTAAATTACCTTGGCTATTTGTAGGCGATATTTCTTGATGTTATTTATTCACATTTTTCGGGTAAATTGTGTAAAGGTTGTAGCATGCTGGTCGCTACAATGCTTTATATTATTTATTGTTTATTTAATAGCCTATTCCAATGAAAATAAGAAACCGCTGTTTAGAAAAAAAAACTGTCCATATAATATCGGCTTCTATCTTTCATATTAAAGAAAAAACAAATTCAAGGTCATAAACACAAGGCGGGAAAAAATATATTTAAGTACTAGAACACGAAACCTTGGCTATTGAAGTCTTTCGTAACATATACCAAATGATCGTCCGCCGCTTACACTACAACATGCCCGTAGTAATTGCACGTTATTGAATTACAATTTAATTAAATCGGATTATGTAATTAATGGACGCAGTGCATTGTTACGGTGATGGATGGATGGCCCCCAGAACGGTTAGTTGCCATATTTTTCAACTTATGACACGTAATAAGGTATTGATTAATGACCGGTTGAAAGCGAAACATCATTGCTCGCCTTTGTTTAGTGTTGGAGTTCTGTTGTGTGCTTCATCTGTTAAATCGATTTCCAACTCGCTACTGGGATACACGAGTTGCTTTTGTTTTGATTACATATGATTCGATTTTAGGTTTTTGAGAATATGACGCGGAATGGAGTTTCGTAAACATTGTCATATGTTCAACACTGAGTAAGTGTAGGTATCAGTAGAATGAGAGATATTATAATTTATTTATTTTTTTACAAAAATCGGGCGGTGATTTCTTACAGATAGCAGTTACAAATATAACTACACTTAAACTTAATGAATATACATATGTATGCGAATGTTTATTTGTGTAATCAATTCTTACTCGTAATAAAAATAGAATTTGACAAAATCATTCGATTTTTAACAATATCGATGTAAAACTCGTACAATGAGCCATGGGGATACCTATGCTCTGAATTACTCTGTGTACTGTTATCAGACAAGATGAATACCGGAACATAACTTTTACCAAGCCTAATAAACAATAGCGTTAGCGGATTAGATGGAGTGACGTTTACATAAGGGTAAGGGACGCATTGTGATATTTCCCCCAACTACGAAGGTGACATATTCTCTCTGTACAGACCATTATTTTGTGGCATGCTGTGGGTATGGGTATGCGAATAAATAAAAAGATACACATTGTTCAAAAACGTATTTATTTGAATAGAAGAGAAACCATATTTTTCCTGTCCAACAAATAAGAGTATCAACACACACGCTTATTACTCAGTTTTCATGAAGATTTCGGTGCAAACCACAAATATACGTAAGCACAAAAAAGTCTGTAAACCCTGTCATAGACGAAATATAAACTAGTAGGTAATAGGTACTAGTTTATATTTCCACTGAATCTTTGCAACACGGAATTTATTTTAAACTAGCGACCCGCCCCGACTTCGTGCGGGTGCAATGATTAACATCTAAATTTATGAGTGTTTCTCTACAATATTATTCATGCAAAATACATATAAACCTTCCTCTTGAATCACTCTATCTATTAAAAAAAACCGCTTCAAAATCCGTTGCGTAGTTTTAAAGATATAAGCATACATAGGGACGTACAGACGATAGCGACTTTGTTTTATACTATGTAATGAAAAGCATGTCTTTGGTGCAGAACAAAATTATTTAATATTGGCAAAATCTTATCGTTTTCTAGTGGAAAACTTATTTTATTTGACTTTAATTTTAATGTGGATAGTACCATTTATTGTCTTTTGAGTTTCATATCGTCAGATACAACAGTACCCAATACTTTCTCTGTCTGCGTTCAAAAGCCGTGAGTAAACTTTATGTAAATCCAGCACACGGAAAAACAGCGTCTACTCGAAAACATTTAAAAATAAATAAATTAATCTACCAAATGTAATTTCAGAACGTTCACATGAATTGATTTCACATCTTACCGACAGGCCGGGTTTCTGGACATCCAAGTTGATCTGCAAGATATGTACCTACTTAAAATACGTGTATTTATGCGCCTGTTCGAAATTTTAAAAATTCTTATTACCATAAACATTACTTTTTCTCAATCCACTTTTACTAAGGCACGACTAAGGCATAGACAATCTTCGTTGACAGAATCACACGCGTAATAGCTTAAAAATAATTAAGTACTTATATCTAAAATAAATAACAGTAAGGTCTACAATATGGACGGATTTAAGTAACTTTACGATCCTTAGAAAAATCAAAATAAACACCGATTAACTATAGTCATACATTAATCCTATTAGAACATCTTTTTTCGGTTACGTTCAATTTTATTTTATTTATAAACTAAACATCAACTTTGTCGTAACTTCTTTAAACATTATCACGTCATGACTTATAGAAGACATTTTTTTATTTGAATGCTTGTTTAATTTCCAAGTCACCATAGACGAGTATATATTGACTCCAACCAGTGTTACTAATAGGTACATAATACTTCTATTACGCAGGTATGTAGGTAATTCTTATCAAAAAATCTTTTTCCAGACGTAGCTGAATAAAATACTACTTTAATTGTTTTTATGAAAGTTAATTTCGACTTGGTTGACATTTGGTTACATAACTCAACATCTTTAGCTCATGATATTTGCATTAACAGATCATGATTCATCCAGATCTCTGGATTAAAATTGGGGATAACTCCGAGACGCATTGCTGTGCCGCTCAACTAATCAGGTCTGTCTGGTGGCGTTGTCTTAAGATTTCAAGTCTCAACTCGTGTTCCCTGGCAGCCATTCGGAGAGCAGCAATACTGGAGCTTCTCCTTTCGATTTCTGGGGCCGACGGCTGGGCTGGAGGGGACTCGCTTCCAGGGGATATAGGAGGGGAAACGGGCGGAGGATCTGGTGACTGTCGAGGGGGAGCCGCTAGGCCCGCAAGCAGGGAGTGGAAGGGTGGACTGCTGGTGTAAAGAGGGGTACTAAATAGAGGCGGCTGAGGTAGAGGCGCTCCGAGGTATTGGGCGCCTAAAACTGGACCCCCAGCATACCTGTGGGCAAAAATCGAATTAATAATCGTGGAAATAAATTTGTTGTAGTTTATTTTATTTTAAATTTGGAATCAGCCAGATGAAACAACTATTGATTAGAAATATAGGTACCAATGGTCTAATTTATGTACCTATTAGGTTTTCGTTTCAAAAATAAAATGGAACGCTATCATATTTTATTGGTCTCACAGTTGTATAAGAACTGTACCATCTGGTCTTTGATCTTTGGAATGAGCCAGTTAGTTTCTAATTGTTTTCGAGATTTGGTGGCAATAGTAGGAATAAGTTTTGGTGAACGACTAGAATTCGAATTCTTCTTCTGCAAGATAACAATTCTTGTCTGTCTATATCAGAAAATCTTATTTGTTATTACCTGAAAGATGCCAGAGCATTCGTGTCAAAGGGTTTCCTGAAGCCGAACCCCAACTGTGAGAAAGGGTTAGGCATGGAGGCTACCACCGAGGGCGGAGGGGCTCCTCCTGCTCCTCCAAGATAAGGGTTGTACGGGTGACCTTGAGGTCCAACTTTTTCCTGCTTCCGCCATTTTGCTCGTCGATTTTGAAACCAGACCTGCACCGAAAGGAGAGATGTTTTTAATTATAGGTGGTTTAATCTATCATATCATAGCTCTCAATTATGTTTGTTTGAAATATCTTCATAAGAATGTGCTTTGCTATATTTTAACCAATGTACCTATTGTAAATTTAATACATTTAATTTGTAAGCCTGAAGGGCTTATACGCGACGTATTATAATGCTTATAAAAAAAGAAAATAGGTACAGACTACATATTTTTCCTTAAAACTCCATCGAAGCAAATGTTTTTTTTTAATGTCATTGCATTGGTACATTGTCTCTATAATTATACCCATAATGTGAATGTGTTAAATCGATTATACGCGAGCCGACTACAAATTTTGTCTACTGTATGCAATCTGTAATATAGATCATACAACGGTTATACGTCAGGCTATTTTCAACTGTTTTAGGGTTCCGTTAATTTAATCATAGAATATGTACACTACTATCCCATAGATGACCCACTGCTGAGACGGGCCTCTTCTGGTTACATGGAAGGAAATTCTCCTACTATGCCACGCCGGCCAGACGGATTGGCAGATGGTTGCGTATCAAGTTTTCTTTCTCTGGCGGCGAGGTCATTTCCTTTTGTCGGCACTTACGACACCCTCACAATGAAATGGGATGGTGACACAATATATTATCAATCGTCACCACACAGACATGTATGTTGAGAATTGAAATATCTGACATCTGTTCATACATTTCGTGTTGGTGAGCGGAAAACAAACATGCTTTCTTTCTTGAGTACGCAATCGATAGATCCAGTATACTACTACTACTCAGCCCATAAAATACCCACTGTTGGGTTGGGCCTCCTCCAATTACATGGAGGGTAAATATCCTACTGTGCCACGCTGGCCAGACGGGTTGACTCAGAGTTTGTATCCAGCTTTAATTCTCTTGGGACGAGGTGATTTGACTCTTACTATACCTTCCATTAGTCACCTCTTACCTTCCTGAGGGTGTCCTCAGAATGTAATGGGGTGGTGACAGTATGTATTCTAAATCCGTCACCACAGGAATAAATCCAATATTTCTTAGACGTTCAGCATATTCAATTGCTCTCGAGACTCTAGATCGAACTTTTTAAGTACGGTCATGGAGAAATATTTGAAATATATACTGTAGTACAATTTTTCAAAAATATTTAATTAATGCTGAATTTAAAGCGATCCATCGATTGTACAATGTAACAAAATTTATTAATTTGTCAAAACAACCTATACCAAACCATCATAAGGCCACAGCCCGAACAGAGAAAAAAATATGACACCAAAATATGTGCCAACCCTGGCTAGCGTGGCACAGTGGACTATATTCCTCTATCAGATTCAGCAGAACTACATTAGTGATGAATGTTGATCATTGTACAGAACCACGGAGTAAGGAAACGATTCGTGCATAGCAGTATTTTGTCTTATTCGATTAAATTAATGATACGATACAAACATTAAACACAATAAGTACAAATTTTTATGGCTCGCCCTCACGCTTTGTGTATAAAGGTTAGTCCCCAATAAAAATATAATTACGCACGTGAAAGGTCTACAGAAAGCGAAAAATTAATGCAAGATAATTTTTAATGTTTGACTAAGTTTTAATTGCACCAATATTACTTTAATAAGCAATAAATTGTTTTACCTATATGACTAAATGGAGTCACGTTTTCGATGAGTGCACTCCACTCCAAGACCTCCTTGGAGTCGATCCTTGTTTTTTTTTTTTTTAAGATTGATACCTCTGCAGTATGTAATAAAACCATATATTGCAGTCCAAGAGCAAGCGCACAAAGATTTACACAAAGACACTTGCTCAAACCCAGAACATAAGACCCCAAAACGTTTATTGTTGGCACCAACAATAAACACTTGTATGAAATCCGCGGCAATACCGTAAACGTGATTATATACTCCCGCTAATCAAGACGGCCTAAGTACACTATATTACGAAGCCATACTAAGGAATCACGAACTATAACCCCATTCCACCAAAATGGTGACCTTAAAGCCGACAAAAAATGTTAACGCCGGTAACATTTCCAACTCCCAACTCGTCTGGCCAGCGTGCCACAGTAGGCTAATTACCCTACATTGTAGGGTAATTAGTTGTTGTAGGCCCACAACAACAAGAACTCCGGCGAGCCGGAGTTCTTATTGTGGTTCATTTATAGGTTGAATAGTAGTAGTTAAAGTGAACCACGAATCTGCGGAGTATATTTTTGGATTAACGGGAACGCCAGACAGACACACAGACAGATTTAATTAACGCGGCCGGGTTAACCATGAGGATTTCCAACGTAAAAAGAAAGAAAAAACGGGTTGCACTACGGGAGTGCCAGCAGAAGTGAAACATTGAACCTTAACTTTGGACATTTTAGACAACATTTACGTGGTTAAATACAACCGACGACACGGTTGGCGCAGTGGTTAAGCGATCGACTGCTGCGCAGCATGTCGCGGGTTCGATTTCCGCACGGAAGAAATATTTGTACGACCTACAAATATTTGTTCCGGTTCTGGGTGTTTTCTATTAATAATATGTATTTACAAAAAAAAATTATATAAGTAGTTTGTCATCCATCTCGTTACCATTTTTTTTTTTTTTTTTTTTTTTGTCGGGAAAAAATGCCTGACCGCACATCCCGCGTCCGGGGAGACTACGGGATAGTGTGGGGCCCTCACCCACTAAAACAACCCGCCGTGCGCCGACACCCGCCCTTACGGCGGACCACGGGTACCGCGTACGTTTCTACCGTGGTCCGCAGGCGGCAGCCCCATCGGGCAACCTCTCCCGTGCGACGCCCTGCGCACTCGGGCGTCACACCTTCGCGGTAGGCTATACGGGCGGACGGTGGGCGATCATCCATCTCGTTACCATAACACAAGCATTAAGTTGCTTAGCTTGGGACGAGATGGCGTTGTGTGAAATGTCCAAGGATATTTATTTATTATTATTTATTTAACCTTAACTTTGGACATTTTTGAATATATTGGAATGGTAAGGGATTAATTTCGCACCAATTGTTTTATTTAGCAGTATAAAAGTACTAGCATTTATGTGGTTAAATACAATATTTATTTATTGCGCTATCCTATATAAAATACAATTTATCTATCTTCTTCTTAAATATAAAAATTCATTGCTGTTCGTTAGTCTCACTAAAACTCGAGAACGGCTGGAGCGATTTGGCTAAATTTTGTCTTGAAATATTCGTGTGAGGAAGGTTTAAAAGGTGAGAAAATATGAAAAAATATCATTCAGGTTTTTACTTTACTGATTCGGAAGCGGTACGAAGTTTGCCGGTTCAGCTAGTAGTACATAAAAAAATAACACTTCTGAACTATGTATTATAATTATGTATTATTACTAAATCACTTCCTCTCCTAAGCCTCGCCAGCGGTCTACTATCCCTCCGTCTTACGGATTTTCGATCAGGTCACGTGTCCTGACGCAAGTTTGACATTTTTTATCAATCCCAAGAAAAGTGCACAACGCCGCTAATGAAGTTTTCACTTCAAAAAGGCAGGTCGTATGCCTAAATGAAATGATTAACGGCTAAAAAATCCTTGTTCATTTTAAAATTACAAGTAGGTCTTTAAGTCGATTATATGATTTGTAGTAATTATCCAGTACATTGAGTTTAACATAATATTAATGGGCCGTCATCGATTCAGCGCACAAAACCTGACGTCTGACTTCTTACTGACGGAGAAATGGTTAAATTATACGAAACGTTGCCATTGTAGTTTTAATTCGGTAATTCAGTATTTAAGCAATGTACATATTTATAGCATTTTTAAAGTTTCAAAATATAAATAAGAACAATTCGATGGGTTTCTGTTTAACTCGTTGTAAAGGTCTGATTACAAAACTGTTACAAGTTGTCAATTTTGAAACTACCAACCGGTGCTATGTACTGGTGCATCATGTACGATGTATGTGTTTTTTCAATCTTATATTTAGGTTACTGTTTAGGTATAATACCTCTGTACTAGGTATAACCTGTATCGCGGGGCAGTTTACAGACATGTAATTAACGATGAAAAACGCCACCAGAGTCGAAGCAAGTGCCTCTGGTTAACACAAATACACTAGCCTAACCCTGGAATCAATCCGGAGGCCTGAGATCCAAAGGCGACACGACCAACCCCTAGACCAGACCAGCAAGGCAGTCATATCATTATGTAAACATCCATCTGTTATGGTGACTATAGAAAAGGAAACTTCATCTAATTCTCATTAATAATTCTTTATATATATAAATAAATTAAATTTGGAAAAAAAAAAATATTTTCATTTAGTAAAATTATTATTATTGGACAGTTAATTACATTCGTTTGAAATTAACCTCATTAGTTGTAAAGAAAATAACCTACTATAAATATATATTTCCAAATGTGCTAAACCACTGAATATATTTTTTTTATTACATAAACGTGAAATGTTGTGTGATGACGGATTTAGAATATATAGTGTCACCACCCTATTTTTCCTGAGGGTGTCGAAAGAGTTGACAAAAGGGAATGACAAGGCCGATAACCTAGTCGCAAGAGAAGGAAAACTCGATACGAAACCCTGTGCCTTCACGTCTGGCCAGCGTGGCACAGTAGGCTAATTACCCAATAAGTAAATGGAGGAGGCCCGACTCAGTAGTGGGTCGTCTATGGGCTGAGTGGTAGAAGTAGAATTTATACTAGTGTCTTTCCCAGCCAGTTAATTCTGGTATTCTCTATTAGCTGCTCCAGCATACATCTTCCGACTAATTGAAAAGGAGAAATATAATTTACGTAATAGAAATTGGTTAAGGTCGCCGGAAAGCGATGGATGCGGCCGGCTCAGGACCGGCCTTCGTGGAAATCCTTGGGGGAGGCCTCTGTTCAGCAGTGGACGTCTTTTGGCGGAAATGATGATGATGATGAATACCTACTTGTAAAAGTGAAATGTTGATGTCAGACCATGCGAAAGAAATTGAAAACAGTACACGAATGTATATTATGTTAATCGCTAGTTTGATGGGAATTTAAATTAATTTACTTATGATAAATGGTACATTGTATAAAATTTAAACGTTTTTGTAAACCAAGATTGCTAACCAAGAGATGTTTAAAGTCGTTTTACAACTTAATTTGAGCTTTAATGTACGTAATTATAGGGTTTAATTCTGTTGCGGCGGTTTTATATTTTATTAAGTTTACAATGGCTGTTAAGGATATGACTTCATGCGCTCACGATTTTATAAATGTTGTAATTAGTGATGTGAAATACGGATTTGAATTTGATGGTGGCTAAGATAATTGATAGAAAGTCGTTTGTATTTGATTAATTTATTTTGTTAGCAGTGGGTCAACTATGAGCTGAGTAATGTCAAAATAAAAAATAATATAATCTATCTATTGAACCTAGCCTGGAAGAGATTGCGGAAAGCGATAAGACCGCCCAAGTACACTTTACTGTTTCTTGTAAGTTCCTCTTACGGTTATTTTAAGGTGTGCAAGAAATGTTTAATAAATAAAATCCTAGGAATTACATAAGCTTTGTCATAAAAATATACAAAATGTTAAAAACAAAGATTCCTGAACATATTGAAGATACCTTGTTCTCAAGTTATGTCATGAGTCGGGGATCCCCCAATATCGTTGAGGAAAATACCGTAGGTACTTCAAACTGACGAGACGAAAAAAAATTTTTTTTTTCAATTACCTATTTAACTCCTTTATTCACTTTAGCGCAGTGCTGGTAGGCCTCCCATACGGTGGACCGATGACTTGATTAAGGTCACCGGAAAACGATGGATGCGGGCGGCCCAGGACCGGCCTTTGTGGAAATCTTTGGGGGAGGCCTATGTCCAGCAGTGGACGTCTTTTGGCTGAAATGATGATGATGATTCACTTCTAACGACATCCACCGAATGCTATGGATTGGTGACGCATTGTATTCGAACTTCAAGCTGGCCAGACGAAAAAAATACCTAATGATTTCTTAGGTTTTCGGTACTTTAGAAGACAACCGTCATCTAGTCTCTCCTACGACAACGAGTGCTGCAAAGCATTCGAAGCGTCGGGAATAAAATAATGTAATATACACGCGATAAATCCGTTAAAATGTATTTAAGTTTAGTTTTAAGTTTTAGTTTTCAACGAAACGAAGCCTATGAAATTTTTCAATTACCTCTAAAACTCATTTCTAACGACATGGATCCACAGAATGTAAAGGGTTGGCGACAAAATGTATTCGAAATTCATTTACCAATTGTACAACAAAATCTTGAACTGCTTTCAGAATCGCCACATCCCTATTTGAGTCTTGTAAAGCGCCGGTTGTTGCTCGCTGTACGGTCAGAGCAAAAAGCCCCAGCCGCGTTTCAGGTGCCGCGCCTAATAGCTTAACTCTCGTATTAAGGTAATGACTACAGCTGGCAACAACGAGTTCGCGGTATAAAATGTTGCTTTACCACAGTATATATTAACAGTAACTCCGTTCTTTTGAGACTAACTGTCAAAAAGGCATAGAATAGAAATTTTTTGATTTCTTATTTTTAAGCGATAACAGAAAACTATTTCTGTTTGACGGTTTGGTTTATTTTATCGTTTGGTGTGGCTAGGTACTTACTTTTCAAAATTACACACTGCTTCCAAAGAACTATGCAACAAAACTAATAAATGCATGCGTGTTTCATACTTTTTGGAAAAGAAAACATTTTATTCTTTAATAATACTGGCAACATTTTCCCCACAATTAGGAAAATCACGTGAGTCCGTGTGATGACAGATTTAAAATACATAGTATCACAAACTCATTCCAAACTGAGGGTGTCTTAAGCGCTGACAAAATGAAATGACAAGGCCGAAAACCTGGCCACAAGTAAAGGAAAACTTGAAGCGAAACTGTGTACCAACTCGTGTGGCCAGCGTGGCAGAGTAGGCTGATTACGCTCCATGTTGTGAGAGGAGGACTGACTCAGCAGTGGGTCATTTATGGGCTAAGTAGTATTAGTAGTAGAAGTAGAAAAACCAAGCCCAGTACCAAGTCTAAAAACAAAACGACGCGATATCTGTGGTAGCTGCCGACAAAGCGTCATTTTATTTCTAACGCGCCACGACACAGTAAATGTGTAGTACAAGAAGAATGTTAATATGTTAATTTAACAAATGAGCGCTTGAATAATGCGTTTGAATTATGTAAATGCGGGGTAGCGTTTACTTTTAATGTGTTTCGTACATAGCCTTAAAGAGTATATAATAAATTCTGTACAGAGCTTAAAAGAAACTTAAGCTTTCGCTTTATCATCATCATTTCAGCCAAAATATAAATCTGGAAATAGGTCTCCCCAAGGGCTTCCACTAAGACCGGTCCTGTGCCACCTGCGTCTATCATTCAAGGCGGTCCACCGTATAGGAGGCCTGCTAACACTACACTTTGCGCAACGCCGTCGCCACTAGAAGACTTTTCTGCCCCATTCAGTGAGATATGTGCCCTGCCCACTGCCACTTAAGTTTGGTAATCCTGTGGGCTATGTTGGCAACAGTGGTTTGCTTTATAGCAATAGTGATTTGAATAACAAATAGGCAATCAAAATTGAATCATCATCATGTTAGCCCCAAATTAACTAGAGGGGTTCGCAAAGTTTCTATATTGTCCTCTTGCGGCTAGGTTTTCGGCCGATCTATTTCCTTTAGCTATCTTTCACGATAGCCCCAGTTATAATAGGTTGGTGACACTATTTTTTTTAATGATTCATCATGAGCCTACATCACTTAATTATTACTGTGCATGTCTCTTCTAAGTAAGTGCATGATACACAACACACACCACTTCTTCCTCCCTGTGTACCTAGTCGAAATCTGTCACAGAGATTCTAATCACGTCATACAATAAGTTATTTTTTCTTACCTGTATCCTGGCTTCGGTCAAACCAATCTTCATAGCGAGTTCCTCTCTGAAACAAAAGCACATGATTATCAACTATTGACACAGCTAGCAAACGGGGGGTTTGGCAACCTGACTTCCGCAAGCCGTCCAAAAAAGAGCTGCTGATCACTACAGTCACTAGCTTCAATATATTTCACGTTGTAACACGTTTGCACTATGTATAACAGATAATCCGTTGGGTTTTACGGTTTGGTAATCTTTGGTTTTTCCAAAAGTAAATAGAATATGTCAGAATATGATAAGATAAATTAATATATATAAGTGGGAACCCTTAATGACTCACCTGTTAATTTATTCTAGCATATTTTTAATTTTAAGTAATAATGTAGTCGATGGTTCTCCTTGAATATGTAATAAATAAATAAATAAATAATATAATAAAATAAGAACACCTACCTAATACACGGTATGGAGGAATATTTTTCAAACTGGACATGGATCAAAAACTTTTTTTAACGTCCGTTGGGAAGTGGTCGGGTTATGTGGCTCCGGGCGCGTAGATATGGTGAATTGTACCCTGACCTACCCAATAAAACCGACGGTATTCTTCGACTACCCGAAACATGACCACGGGATTCATATGTGGCCATCCTAAGTATTTCACACTCTTCTGGTGTTCCGTTGGTCGACAACCAACTGCTAACCAAGACATTGATGATGACTATGGTGTATGTGTATGATGACAATACTTTTAGACTGATAAATAAAGCAATTCGTGCGAAATTATTTACAAGCCATTCCAAAATACAAAAAAAAGCACATCGTAAGGTTTGAGTTTTCACTTCTGCCGGCACTACCGCAGTGCAACCCGTTTTTTTTTGACGAAACGCCTGCTTTATGTAGAACTTGTATCGCGGGGACAGTTTAATAACATGTGATTCACGAACACAAATGACGCCCAGACTCAGAACAAGTGCCTCTGGTTTACACAAAGACACGTGCCCGACCCCGGAATGGAACCGGGTACCCGTTGATCCAAAGGCGGCACATCCAGCCCCTAGATCAACAAGGCATAGGCATAGGCTGTGCCACGCCACAGAGTAATACAGAGCGAAACCTTCTAAAGAGTGAGCAAAATTGTTACCTATTCTTATAGGGTTGGCACAGAAGGATTAAATTAAATACACAAAAGTTTGTTCACATCTATTTGTCATTTAATAATTTGAGACATACTTTTAGTCATAAACTTATCACATCATTTCAAAAAGGCTTCTTTGGTCATTGGGATAAATAAAAAAAATATATGTTTTTATTTTTTCGATTGCTGTACACACAGTACAATAAACCATATATGCACTCTTTCTAATTTATTCAAATTTCAATTTTAAACAAACACGCACGACGCGACTCACAGCGAGCGGTGAGGTAGCCCTTTGTTAAAGCACTGGCCGAACAAGTATAAACCGGTTTCGTTCCGTACGTGACGAGCCGCCAGTGCCCCGCACACACGCGCATCATACTTGTAGTGGTGTACCTACTGTGGCGCTGTTCTTAGAAGGTTTCACTCTGTCCTTTATCTACTCCTGTGGCCACGCTGTCCAGATAGTTTGGCACAGCTAACGGAGCATACTTCCCCCTTGAGAGTGAATCCCGTGGCCCTGGTTCAGGCGGAGGAGGATCGCCGTCAGTTTTTGTGGTTAGATCGGGGCTCAATGTACCATCTCTACGCGCTCCGCAGTCCCCAACTGCTGGGCATCCATGAGACGACCGGAAATAATTGGCTTTCACGCTAATTTCTTCATGTGTCAATTGTCATAGATGGTAGAATGGCAGTCAGGACCGACAAAACACGGCGGAGGTAAGATGTTGCAAATGATGACCATCTAACTTCCAGTAGAGCCCAATGTTGCTTTGCCTGCAGATCGCAAGTTAATCACACTATCCGCTAAGATAAAAATAAATGCACAAAATATAATATTAGTTACATAATTAAGACAGATAATATCCGATTCCGGTATATGGATTTATTTAATCCATGTTTAATCTTGTTAATTTTATTTGTGTCGGCTATCATTTCTGATAAATAAGTGATCCTATTATACAATTATGAATGAAAACGAGCTGCGGGATTAACGAGGAGTGATAAAAATATACTCGATAAGGCCTCAAAATATTTTTCTACTGAATTTAATAAACACGTTTATCTTAAGTACCGTAAGTATAGAAGATTAAATTAATCGATGTAATTTAATTAATTATAAATTAATTTTAGCCCTAGATTACGAAGTCGTAGTTTAAACGTTTTCGATGGTGATGTTTTTTTTATTGATAGATAGGAGAGTAGGTTTTAATTTTATCCATTTTGATCTCTCGTATAGTGTCCAATTATTAAATAAAGTTAGGATTAAGTGAACCCTAGTCTCCGTGGGCATCCACACAAACTAGGGCTAGAGGCGGCTGAAAGCCATACCAAATATTCCGGGCAAGGAATATAAAAAATAAATATCCCTGGACATTTCATACAACGCCATCTCGTCCCAAGCTAAGCAACTTAATGCTTGTTATGGTAACGAGATGGATGATAAACTACTTCCATAAATGTTTCTTTTTTTGTAAATACATACATATTATAGATAGAAAACACCCAGACCCGGAACAAATACTTGTAGGTCGTACAAATATTTCTTCCGTGCGGGGATCGAACCCGCGACATGCTGCGCAGCAGTCGATCGCTCAACCACTGCGCCAACAGGCACACATATTTCTGAGGAGTTTAGTGTCACCGAGGGACCAGCGTCTAACCTAACCAATTAGTAGAAGACGACCCAGGTCCCTGTGGCATCGCAATCGAACGGGAATACGGGATACGAGTGTCGGCCGGATGTGCCCGGGTACCAGCGAAAAGGGGATTCACCATTCCAAAAAAAGGATTAACTAGTTTTAGTAATTATATTAACCAATGTTTTGCGCGATAGTCAAATATAGGGTGGCATAAAACCCACCCTGTACACCTATATATTATACCTGTATATTATAATCCGTGTGGTGACGGATTTAGAGTTAAAAATGTGACCAAACGATACCATTCTGAGGGTGTCGTAAGAGGCGACTTATAGAACGCAAGACGCAGATCACCTAGCCACAATAGAAGGAAAACTTGAAACAAACCCTGTGTCAACCTGACTTGCCAGCGTGGCACAGTAGGCTAATTTCGCTCCGTGAACTTGGAGGAGGCCCGACTCAGTAGTGGGTCATTTATGGACTGAAATGATGATGATTATAATCTGACAATTTAGCAGGCTACTGCTGCCTCGTGTTTTGCCTACCAGCGCCAATAACAAGTATATGCGAAACTGACCTGGTAAAAACGTCTGGATAATGCGTCCTGGAGAAGGCCTTCTCCAATTCCTCCAATTGAAAACTAGTGAAAGTGGTCCTATATCGCCTCTGCTTCCTCTTGGGGGCAAATTCGTCTGCATCATCGCTGTCAACTGATCCTGGAGGAGGCCGTTCGGTAGGGGACTGGTCAGATCGGGAGAGCTCAGGAGTAGTTCTTGGCGAGTCGTCTTTTGGCGGTTCTGACACGCCCATACTCGAGAACTTTTGGTAATGTTGCTCTGCACTGTAGTAGTCTGTAAACAAAAAAAGGAAAACATAACCAAAGGAGACAATTTTTGTTAGGCCCACTGGATATGGTGAAGTTTATTAACCGTGTGATGCTAATCAAAATGTAACTAATTTATTATGGAAAACAGCATATTTTTTTGTAATGTCTAACCGAGATCATAAAATAATAATAAAAAGGTGAAAACTTGTTAAAAAACTTAATCAATAAATATTTATGTTACATACCTAAACAATGTGTTTTTTCTTCTTATAATAAACAGACCTAAGTACTTACTTACAAGACATTACCTGGCTTTACATGAAATACTTATTTTAACAAATAAATTCAAATTTTCTTACGTTTTTTGCAATTTGCAGGGCAGTGCTAGGTTGTATGATGATGAAAATTTGATTCGCGGCTGTAAGACGTGTGTAGTTACAGAGTTTTAAGCATCAAACTCATCAATACAAACCTGCAAACAAGCTTGCAGGGTTGTAAGAAAATTTGAATTTCGCGGGCTACCCTGGAGCATCGACCTTAAGAGACGACTATGAAATTATAATGATGGCTATTAGGTGTTTTTGACAAGCCCTCTAGTTTAGATCTGATTTTTAAGTTATTTTGATGTTCACATTTTTGTCGTATTTCTCAGTATTACGGTTAAACCATGTCTATCTAACTATACCATTGTAATCCAAAGATTATAAGGAATAGATCAATATATGTTTAATTACTATACACCGAAATTTGATAGGGGGCCTATTCATCGAACAAGCGAAATTGTCTGCTTTTGTAGTTTTTAGAAAGTCCCGTTTCAGAGAGGAAATACCTTCTCCAACTCAGCGCATTAATGATCTACTGCTGAATCAGACCTCCTTCAGTTTCATGAAGGGTAATTAACCTCATATGCTACACTGGCCAAACGGGTTGGTACAGTGTTTTTATTATGTTTTACTTCTTTGGTTGGTTGGCCAGGGTGGTTTATAAAAAGGTGGTAAAAAAGGGTTAGGAGAGTTGAATATATTTTACTACTCTACTACTCAGCTCCGATATGACCCACAGCCGAGTCAAGCCTCCTCCAGTTACATGGAGGGTAATGTGCTACGCTGGCCAGTCACGCTATGTCGCAAACCTACGTTGTCCTGGTGTCGTTAGAGGCAGATCACACGGCCGCAAGAGAAGGAAAACTTGATACAAAACCCATCTGGCCAGCGTGGCTACGTTATAGGCCTTGTCATTTCCTTTTGTCGACTCTTACGACACCCTCAGGATGGCATGGGGCGGTGACACTGTATATTCGAAATTCTTCACCACAGGGAAAGCAGATTCAGTTTTGGAATTTAGATCGTTATTTTTTCGAAGTGAGCCTTAATGACTATTCGCTCATCTGCCGTGCGGTATTTTGTATGGCAGGCATAGCTTCCTGGAAAAGAGCTTATGCAATATTGTACCAGTTATTGTAAAGACAGTGCTATTAAGTACACGATGTGGCTGAAATCTTGAACGCTATTCTGCAGAACCAAAAGCTGCTAAAGTTTTTTTTTGCAAAGAACAAAGGAAATTTATTATTGTTTCATGTTTGTTGATGATAATACCAGTAACGATTTTATTGCTTTCTTACAATAAGTGTATTAACACACAATGAGTAATATGTCACGTCAAACCGTGTCTCATTCTTGTAAAGGTTGTTGGATAAGAAGGCATATAATTATTTATCAACGACTGGGTTAATTATATTGTAGAAAGTCAAGTAAGTATTTACGGCTTACTTAAGCTGTCAAGTTAATAGTACACACAAGAAGCTTGAACTACCGCCCGCAATTTTTATTATGTTTTTTTTAAATTGTATAGTTATAATAAAAACTTGTTGATGGTTTCTGTTTTCTAAATACAAATAAAAAAAAAACATTCAGGTGTTCGCCAGTTTATGGTGTTTATTTTCGTAAATAATTATTAACACGTGGTAAGATTTTTTTTCGTCGGAAATTCTCTTGGATGCCCCGCCGTTGGGGACTGGCTGGGTTACGTGGGACTCAGGGGCGCTTTCAATTTTAGCGTTTCGTGTCGGACCGCTGCAGTGCTGAAGCAATGCCTTTATCGTATTGCTGACGGACGGTCGAATGTTTTCATATAAAACGATCGGTGTGGTTGCCGTTTTGTTGAACGAGCGTTCGCGGTACCGACGCCGCACTGTTGCCGCACCATTAAAACCAACTGCGATCCTCGACTGTCCGAACAAGCACGGGATTCGCTCCCTGATAGGGCGCATGCTCCGCGACCCAGGGGGCCATGTGCCGCCCCGTGTAACCACGACGACCTACAAGAAGAGGTCGTCTCCCACCAGGCCCTATCGCTCACCGTGGAGATACAGTCAGGGCCCACAGGGCAGCAAGCGGGGGACGGTACACCCCGGGGACGTTTAGTGGGTATGCCTACGTCTCCTCACAGAGGCGTAGGGGAGACACACGCCCTGCTGGAAAGGCCCATCCCAAGCAGGGCACACAGGGGGTGCTACGCAGATACTATATCGCATACGAGGTAGGTTAGTTAGTTTATAATAAGACAACTTATAATAATATGATGATGGAATGTTGTATAAGTTCTAAATAATGAATAGTAGTAATATCTAAATTACCTCTTGTATGTACTAAGCGTAGCATTTATTGGAATCTGTTATTTTGACATCAGTGACTTTTAATAATTAGAATGGATTAGCAGTTTTAAAACTTGCCTCTCAGTTTGCATAATGAGACCCTGAACTACTATTCAGCCCCATAAATGACCCACTGCCTCCGTCGAACCTCTGTGCCACGCTGGCCTGACGGGTTCGCACAGGGTTTCGTATCAAGTTTTCCTTCTCTTGCGCCGTTATCGGCCTTGTCGTTATTACCTTTTGTCGGCTCTTACGACACCCTCAGGATGGAATGGAATGGTGACAGTAGATATGTATTCTAAATCCATACTAACCGTAGATAAATCCATATGCATTTATTTAAATCTGTTATTTTGACATAAGAGACGTTTACTTTTAATAATTTGAATAGATTAGCAGTGTTGAAAACTGGCCTCTTAGTTTGCTTAATGAGATTTTTATTTATCGCATTTTAATTACATATTAAAATGAACGCATAAGTGCTTTACTGCTGCCAAACTTAAGTGGCAGTGGGCAGGGCACGTAGCTCGCAGGACCGACGCCCGATGGAGCAGAAAAGTCCTCGAGTGGCGACCGCGTTCCGGAAGGCGCAGTGCTGGTAGGCCGGTGGACCGACGACCTGGTTAAGGTCGCCGGAAAGCAATGGATGCGGACGGCCCAGGACCGGCCTTTGTGGAGATCCTTGGGGGAGGCCTATGTCCAACAGTGGACGTCTTTTGGATGAAACGATGATGATGATAAAAGCTTTAGTGGCCAATAACGCGACCCCAAGTCCACGCATAACTCGTCCACGGCTCCGGGGGAGAACCCGGCTTTTAGTCTTAAAAAAGACTATGACCTCCTCTGATAAATTCAAGACGAACTATTATTGTTGACAGCCATCGATTTGTTTGCCTCGCAAGTCGGGTGTAATTTAAAACAATTACAAGGCTAATTTAAGACCTAGTTCCCCATAATCAATTGTTAATTAAATACATGTCATTATAAAAGTTAGTTAATGGCATTAGCATAATTATTTTAATTGTGGTGTTATGCCATTAATTGGTCCGTTATTATTTTTTCGCTCGGCTCGAGGTTAATAATACGGGAAAGATAATTTATACTTCGTGTTTTGTCATCAACTCTTATAACGATTGCACGACAATGATATTTATTATCAATATCCGATACGAGTATGATATTAGTTAAAAATGTTAAATTACAGAGTAGCTTGCCGGCTCTTCTGTGTATAGCATTTCGAACCGGTGTGGCGACATCACACTCGACCATTCAAAGGCTTAAATCTAAACAATTTTTATTTTTAAAAGAAACTCATAAGTTGTAAATACAACATTTTTATCTTATACTAGCTGTCTCAATCTCTATACAACATCTCCTATCGCAAACGTTGTTTTACCATGTAATTAAATAGGGGTTGATCGTAGAGGGGTGAAAATTTAGGGTTGTTTGTATTTTGTATGCTTAATCTTAAAAAAATAAAAGCAAAGAATTTTCTCTAAAAAAATAATAATTATTTTTGTTTTGGACCCCCCCTTAAAATTTAGGGGGATGAAAAATAGATGTTGTCCTATTCTCAGACCTACTCAATATGCTCACAAAATTTCATCAAAATCGTTCAAGCCGTTTCGGAGGATGGCAACGAAAACTGTGACACGAGAATTTTATATATTAGATCTTAAAAATATCATATCATCTTAAAAATAAGCTAATTCGTGTGGTGACGGATTTAGAATACATAGTGTCACCACACGGAATTTGTAGTTAGCTATATTAGGAAAAAATACAAGAACTTATTAAATTATGTAAGTATGAAATCACATACCAAAAGTTCCCATAATCGGAATTCCCAAGATGTATGTAATCTATTATAATATTACACTTTTTAGTACATGGTTGACAACTATCAGTTGACGTCTTATTTATGAATGAAATAAGTTCTTTGTAACTGGCGTTGAATGCAATACTTTGATAATATGATTTCCGTAGTTGATCTTATCGTGGTAAAATGGATTATGAGTGTTTATATCGGGTATTGTCTATTAGAAATATGATTCGATTGTGTAGTCGTTATTTCGGCCCATACATTCAATAGCTTTTTTTATTCAGTTTTCAGTTCAGCACCGTAATTTTTCAACAGATTCGAAATTATTTATTCGATTGTTATTATCTTCAGATAGGTTCAATTTAAATTTTATCGACATCGGTTCAGTATTTTTGCAGAAAACCTGAAATAAGTGTTCAAAAAGATTTAGATGCTGGCAAAATGTGAAGTTATTTCGACTGTTTTGTATTTCGAGTCCTATATAAAATAAACTTTAGTTGCTCTAAAAAATTAACAATAAAAACCTTTTATCAAAGAAGTAGGCTGACTTCAAAATGTCCACTCAAAATTGTAAAATAAACAACCACCTGAAGTAGTTGTCAATTTAAGTTGGCACTTTGGCAATTTTGGTCAAATGTATTTCCCAAAATGATTAGAGAGTTTTACGAGTATTCTCGGAAACAACGAAAGCACCTGCTACCTAAGCGTCAACTCACGGCCTGACGAAACTTTTGCACTTAGAAAACAGATCATCTGACTTATGATCAACATTACAGATAAAACAACTTATTGCATTTCCATGTACTCTCAACGTGTAATTTTCTAACAATGCCTATCCAATTTAGATAATGTTAACAGATAATCAAAATCATTGTTTAATGTACAACAGCATATTCAGGGAACTCTAAACAGATTGTTAGCTCGAACAACGGCCCCTTTCATTGAATCGTAACAAATTTAATCGCCCCTTATCACGATATAGATTAAACAATTACTGCGAGACAACAATCATACATGACAGTCGCCATTATTGCGATAGAGCCTTGTTAGGGCCGACGGAATTGGTACCGATCCTTGCGTCTGCCGTCTTATATAGGTAAAGGGTTCTGAAGAGAAGAATAGGGCTTCTATCTACATATTATCTGCTATAGTATGTTTATACATATTAGTGGTAACCCAGCGGTCGACATTCGACCTTAATTAATTTAAATTATAGTTTTATTTAAAATTTTACCACAGACTAACAATAAACAAGAGATTATGTGTGTGTGTGTGCGTGTGTGTGTGTGTGTGTGCGCGCGTGCGTGTGTGTGTGTGTGTCAGATACGTGGTAGTGTGTGTAATGTTCTTTTATTGATTTAATGTACGTTTTGTGCAACATTTACAAAACATTTTAGCATTATGCAATCCTTTCTATTTATACTGTAAGTGTGGGAAATTTCATACTCCCCAGTCCACGCTATTTCGTAAAATTGGGTCCAAAGTTTTTGCTTCACGTATTAATATATGAATACAGAAATATGTTAGTGTGGTGACCGTTTTAGAATAAAAAAATCACCAACCGCTCCATCCTGAGGGTGTCATAAGAAGCGATTAAAGGAACGCAAGAGACAGTCAAAGCCAACGAAAACTCAATAAAAACCCTGTGCGAGCCCGTCTTGCCAACGTAGCACAGAAGGCTAATTTCCGGGGCAGCACGCACGGGACGGGACATCGGAACGGGTGACCCACGCCGGCATTCCCTAGGTCAGTCAGAAGTCCGCCAAAATGAGGTCAATTTCGACAAGACGAACATAACATTCAAACACTTTTAGGGCAACAGATGTCGAATACATACAGTCACCAACACATTCATCCTAAGAATGTCGTTAGAGACCATTTGAAGGCAGACAGATTACCGATTTCCGTGTGGTGACAGATTTAGAATACACAGTGACACCACCCTATGCCATTCTGAGGGTGTCGTAAGAGCCGACAAAAGGAAATGACAATGCCGAAAACCTAGTCGCAAGAAAAGGAAAACATGTTACCTGTGGTGACCCGTCTGGCTAGCGTGGCACAGTAGGCTATTTGCCCTCCATGTAACTGGAGGAGGCCCTACTCAGCAGTGGGTTATGTATGGATTGAGCTGATAACAACTGACAGATATCATAACAAGAAACCCAGTGAAATCTCGTCTGGCCAGCATTTTAGGGCAGTTTTGTTTCTCTACATCGAATGGCTAGATTTTCTTCAGCAGTGGGGGATTCATGGTCTAAGATTATAATGATAATCAAACAAAGACACAAGGCTGGTCGGAACACGTTAAACGAATTTTTATGTCGGGGTAATGCGGTATTCGGATTTAATTAATTTTACAAACAAAATCTGATACAACAATAAAAGTACCGATGAACGCGATCTGCGCGATAAGATGACAATTCCGATATGATTTTTTAAATGAAATTAATGAAAAACCTGCCTTTTATCTGGCCATTAATGTTTACAACGCTTGTTTTACAAATTCGACGAGAGAAGGAACAATGGAACGTTCTAGAAGAAGAAAACAAAAGAGATACGATACCTAATAAAGTGCAAGACTGAGATGAGTTGTTATATTATTGTTATAAGTTTGGCGGGTGGCATGTTTTGATTTTAATCGAGAAGTGTTACGGTTCTTTTTTTAATTTAATATTGTTCATTATATGTTTTTCTCAATATTCTTTTGTTTCGAAAATTCATAATTACTCGGCTTGTGTTAATAGCACCTTGTCGTGCGAGTGTTTATTCAAGTTGTCTCGTCTCATCTGAGCTCTTTTAACACGTCAATATTAAAATTTACATTTACTATCATTTTTATGTACATTTACTATTATTATTTACATTTATTAATTAGCCATCCTCCATATAATGGGATGAGACCCTAGGCAGTGAGTCATATATGTCTTTCATAGTAGTACCTAGTTAGTTCTTGAGAGAAGCGGCGTCAAACAAACAAATTCTGTCTCGTTATACATATATGTAGACTTCATAACAGTCTCGCTATATTTACGAGTACTTTGATGGCTATTAATCTATTGCAGCTACCTGCAAACATTGTCCAAACGAAATCAGATCTAAGTTCAAATGAACCGATATGTTCGATAAGATGAACAATTGTGATAGACATTTGCATTTTCGATATATCTGTTTCAGGAATGTGACGGCATTCTAATTTAGTTGCGAATATAAATGAGCCAGTCCTCCAATTTTATGAAGGGAAATTAGCCTACTGTAACACGCTGGCAAGAAGCGAGCGATCAAGGGCGATGGAAGGATTGAAAACTCAAACTCAAACTCAAAAGGAACTTTATTTACGTAGGTTTCATCACAAAACTCTTATAAATCGTCATATTTATAAACACCATTATCATCTTACGGCCCCTGTCCCACACTAGGTGGTAGTCTCCACACACACCTATCAGTCGTCATACCTACATTCACACCTTTCACACACAACTCCTCATTCCTGCAATCCCTCCATCTCCCCTGATCGCTCACAATCCCTATATGTTCACTCACATTCATGCCGAAACTACCACCGGTTCGGAAGGCTGCTCTACAGAGAAGAGCCGGCAAGAAACTCTGTAGTTGCTTTTTTTAAAATTATTGTTCTTGTTTACAAAAAGCACTAAACAGCATAGTGAGAGCAAGTTCGCAAGATGAGAGAAACACGCTACATGTTTACGCAATGAATGACGGATAGACCTTGACAGAGCCCATAAAAAAAAAAACAAATCCGCGATTGAAGGTCTCCATTGCGTCATTGCTCACACATACAGTGTACAATATATGACATTTTCTAAATGCTACGTACAAAATATTTCGCCAATGAGATATAGTATTGAAGGGGCCAAAGGAACAGAGCACAGGCACAAAATGACAGTTACTTCCAGGCATCATTATCACACATATAGTCGTTGACGCGGTAGTACCCTTTATTAAATAGTGTAGTTTTAACAAAATTTTTGAACTTTATGAAGGGTAGATTTACAATAGCGTCAGGAATTTTATTCTACAGGCGAACACCGAGGCCTGCAAAAGATCCATGGGCTTTTTGCAGTCTGTGGTGAGGTATCATTAGTTTATGCCCATTTCTTGTACGGATAGTGGACGTAGTGACATCACAGTTGGTCTTATACTGACTGATATTCTGTCTCACAAATAAGATATTAGCAAGGATAAACTGCGATGCCACAGTCAAAATTCCTATATCACAAAACTTATTTCTAAGTGATTCCTTGGGTCCTAGATTGTAAATGGAACGCACAGCACGCTTTTGTAATACAAATACAGTTTCAATGTCTGCGGCGTTGCCCCAAAGCAAAACACCATATGACATGACGCTATGGAAGTAACCAAAGTAGACAAGTCTCGCGGTATCCACGTCGGTGAGCCGTCTTACCTGTCTCACAGCATAAGCTGCTGAACTAAGTTTATCAGCGAGTTTATGAATGTGGGGCCTCCATTGTAACTTGGAATCTAAAGTAATGCCCAAAAACTTTGTAGATTCTTCTAGGTCCAAATTTTTGTCATTTAATATCAATTTAGTAACGCTACTTTTTGAGTAAGAGGTAGTAAACCTAATGCATTTGGTCTTAGCTGCATTCAACAATAAATTGTTTACAGTGAACCACTGAGATATTTGCACGAGTGCGCTATTTACATCGTCAAAATTTGTTTTCTTACGGTCAACTTTAAAAATAAGCGATGTATCATCAGCAAATAGAACAATGTTACAAATATCTTTTACAAAGAAGGCGAGATCGTTTATATAAATAAGAAACAAAAACGGACCCAGAATAGACCCCTGTGGCACGCCCATTGTTACTGTCGAACCAGTAGATTTGACTCCATTTATGTCCACAAACTGCATTCTGCTACTCAAGTATGACACAAGGAGATTAAGCGCGTTAAACTTGATACCATAGTGTTGTAGCTTTCTCAAAAGAGTGTTGTGATGTACACAATCGAAAGCTTTGGATAGATCGCAGAAAACACCAATAGCATCTTGTGAGTTTTCCCATGCATCATAGATGTGCTTTAAGAGTACAGCACCGGCATCAGCCGTAGAGCGACCCTTAGTGAACCCATATTGTTCACTATGTAACAATTTATATTTGTGGAAGTGTTGCAGTAGCTGTTTTAAAATGATTTTCTCAAAGATTTTACTTAAAACTGGCAAAATGGAAATAGGTCTATAGTTGCCAAGCTCTTTCTTATTGCCAGCTTTGTAGAGTGGGATGATTTTACCATGTTTCATTAAATTTGGGAATACACCCACATCTACACACTCATTAAATATATTAGCAAGCTGAGGAGCTATATCTGAAATAACCCCTTTAATCACAACAGTTGATATATCCCACAAATCACCTGTTTTCTTCAAAGTAATACTATCAAAGGCTGTAACAATGTCAGAAGGGGTCACATAAGTGAACCTGAGCAAGCCCGACGTCTCTCTAACATTATCCTTGAGCAGCATTTCAGCCTGGACAGAAGATGAAGCCAAAGACGTGGTGATTTCCTTCGGTACTATACTTTCAAAAAAAATATTAAAGCATTGAGCTACATCGAAGTTGGTATTTATTACACTACCATTAATATGCAATTCAAATTTAGATTCAGGTAGCTTTGCTTTGCCAGTTTCGTTATTAATAATGTTCCAGGTGGTTTTAATTTTGTTACTGGATTGTCTTATTTTACGACTAATGTGTAGAGATGTAGCCGTATAGCAAACTTTTTTAAACAATTTTGAGTAGGACCTAACGTATTCCTGAAAGGCTAAATTAAAATTAAATTGTTTCAAAGCGTATAAATTATATAATGTATTCCTACTCTTATAAATACCTGGAGTAGCCCATTCACAAAACTTCAACTTATTACCTTTAGTGTAGGTTTTCAATTCAAATATACGATTGAACTCGATCTGAATAATATTAAATAATTTTTCGTATTGACTATCCGGGTCACCACGCACGTGAGCCATTGCCACAGTTTTCTTAGCTACAATGTTTTGGAATTTGTCTATTTTCCTACCTGTAACTGGTCGAGCAGAAAATGTGAATCGATCGTCTGCTTTATTGTTGGGAAGAGTAATTAATTGCCCGCAATGATCAGATGGGAGATCATTAATGATAGATTTATTTATCAATTGACAGTTACAGAAGAAATTGTCCAAACACGTAGATGAACTATTTGTTACTCTAGTTGGCTCGCTAAAAGAGGGCGTAAGTCCATATGATTTAAAAAGATTAATAAATCTACAAGATAATGATGATTCAACTAACAAATCTATATTAAAGTCACCACATATTAAAACATGTTTACTGCAGGAAGTGACTTTCTTTAAAACATTTTCCATGACGACCTCAAAAGTATTATAGATCCCAGAGGGTGGCCGGTAAACGCAGACAATAGTGTAGTGAACGAGTTCTATACACGATAATTCAATGGTACGTTCTATAGAGAGATTAACTATATCCTTGCGTTCTTTACCTTTAACTTCATGAGACACGTGAGAGAGAGTGAGGAGTGAGGAATTGTGTATGCAAGGTGTGAATATAGGTATGACGACTGATAGGTGTGTGTGGATACTACCACCTAGTGTGGGACAGGGGTCGTAAGGTGATAATGTTATTTATAAATATGACGATTTTTATGAGTTTTGTGATGAAACCTACGTAAATAAAGTTGCTTTTGAGTTTGAGACGTATTGACCCAGGATTTTTATCAAGATTTCCTTCTCTTGCGGCTGTGTCATTTTCTTCTCTCGGTTCTTACGACACCCTCAGGATGGAATGGGGTACTGACTAACACTATATACGTATTCTAAATCCGTCACCATACGGACATATATGTTTAAATATTTGCAATTTGTTTTGCATAACACATTTCCTGTCTCTCTTATGAAATGTGTTGGTTGACGTGTGTTTAGCAGAACAGTTGCGAGTCACTGTGCAAATTACTTAAAATGCGATATTTCCTTTATATTTCCTTGTATTGATCGATGGCCGACTGCGAACGGTCTGACGCATGCATGACTAATATTCTTGAGATCATTGTTGCAAATTTAATGTGTGAATTACTTTAACTTGAGAGTGTAGACCTACCTTTATAGAGTCACGTCGTTCGTCGTTTCAGCCCATACATGACCCACTACTGAGTCGGACCTCCTCCAAATTCATGTAGGGAAATTAGCCAACTGTAAGAACCTGCATTATAAATACGACCGGCATCACAAACCCGGTCAATTGGTTGGCATAGGATTTCACATCCGGTTTTCCTTCTCTTGTGACTAGGTTACTGGCCTTGTTATCTCCCTTTATCGGCTCTTACTACACCCACATAATGAAATGGGGCGACAATATGTAGTCTAAATCCGCCATCACAATGGTCGAGTCTGTAATTTCAGCCTATAAATATAAATTTCACACTACTAAGTCGAGCCTCTACCAAGTTCATGGGAGGCAATTAGTCTTCTGTGCCATGTAGGCAATTTTTCTGTGTTCTGTTGCTGGCAGGCGTTCTGCCTCATGTGTCATCCTCATGTGCCACATCCTATTAGTTTGTCGAAAGAGGAAATTCATCATCATCATCGTCATTTCAGACAAAAGACGTCTACTGCTGAACATAGGCCTTCTCCAAGGATTTGCACAAAGGCCGTTCCTGAACCGCCAAATCCATTGCTTTCCGTCGACCTTAACCAGGTCGTCGGTCCACCAGCGCTGCGATTAAAGGAACGCAAAATGTAGATCACCTAGCCGCTACAGAAGGAGAACTTGGCACACACCCTGGTTCAACCCATCTTGCCATTGTGTCATAATAGGCTAATTTCCCTCCTTGAATATGAAGGACGCTCGAATCACTAGTTTGTGATGATGATGATGATACACGTTCACTGACAATTATATCCACGGTAATAAGTCAAATTACATTTGCAATCTAATGACCTATAATTTAATGTTTGATTCACGTACTACGGGCTACTATTGTTGTAAAAACATTATTTAAGAATTTACGTGACTTATATCACATAATAATTTAAAGGCCAAAAAAAGAATGTAAATGTAAACAAGTATACATATAAACACATAAAATATTAAATATGTCTGTTTTGAGAGCACTGGATATTTTCGGAGCCAGAAGCCGAAATCACCGGTTTTTTTATCGGAAATCCTCATGGCTTGGGTGATAGTTGGTTATGTGGGACTACGGGGTGCCAAATATGAGGCTAACACGTCTTAAACTGGAAAATTTATATGGAACTCATTTAATTTTCTTATATTTATTTTTATGGCACAAGGTGTCGTATCAAGTTTTCCTGCTCATGCGGCTAGCTGTTCAGTCTAGGTATTTCCTTTTATCGGCTCTTACGACACCCTCAAGATGGAATGGGGCGGTGACACTATGTATTCTAAAGCCGTCACCACACGGAATAATAAGTGTTTCATTATTACAATCAATTTAGCAACAAAATAATCTTTTTTAGACAAATCATTTAAATTATCAAACATGTTCCGTAGTTAAAGATCATTAATCTAGTATTTATTAAGCAACGCCTACACCTTGCAGAAAATATGACATAATGAATGGAGTATGAAAAGTTTACATTTATGACTTGTATTTAAATAAAACCGACGAAGTGAGTGTAGAAATTATGAATGCATGAAATTAGCATACATAATTAAGTTATTAATAAAAATAAAAATTTATCGCATTTTTTAGGTTACCTTGCTTTGGGGTCAGTTACCAGTCAAACCTGAATTAGTTATCAACTAATATTTTCTCATAGCCTTTGCATGATAAATTACTTTGATATATACTTTGATTATATAAATTATTTTGATAATAAATTACATTTAGCTTTTGTAAATTTAAATAGGTAGTTTTAAAGAAGAGAATTAATTAAATTTTATTCAAAAATGTTATCGTAAGAAAGCTTAAGTGTTGCGTCCGGAGCAATTATGTAAAACCAGCGGCCTTAGAGATTTTGTCTATAGTCACACTTTACTTGGCCGTAATAAGGCGACCAATCAATATGCGACCAGTAAAGGAGTCCAGTATTTGTTTAGGTGTGTTCAGGGTTTTACCATCCTGGCTTTGAACAGAGATATAAATCTTTACGAGCACCGAGGCGCCATCGGGCGATAAGCAATTATCGTAATTGTCGATAAAAACGTTTTATCATTAAAATCAAAATCAAAATCAAAATCAAAATGTTTTTTATTCGAATAAATTCTTGCGAATGCTTTCAAATAGTCAAAGATTAAAGAGAAAAAAAAAATTAAAAATAAAAATCATAAAATAAAATTAATAATTTAGTTTTTACCACCGGTTCGGAATGCCATTCCATAGAGAAGAGCCGGCAAGAAACTCCATGGTTGCTCTTTTAAATAAGAGGGTTACAATGATGGTGGTACAAACAAGTCTGACAGATTAGTGAAAGCAATAACACGCATAAACATGTAGCACATTAAAAAATAAGAACATAAAAATTAGTGAAATTACCCAAATTACATGGTGCGTGCTGAAACTGCACTCACATACTGTTTACAAAACTTCACTAATGTAATGGCTGAAAGATCAGAGCTAGACCATAACATAGCCGACGTTACTCCCATGCGTCACTATCTGATAGATAGTCATTGACTTGATAGTACGCTTTTTTAATTAAACCGGACTTAACGTAACATTTAAATTTCTCGAACGACCAATCCAAAACTGCTTCCGGTAATTTGTTGAACAGGCGAATTCCGAGACCTACAAAAGAACCATGTGCTTTTTGTAGCCGGTGGAATGGTGTAACTAACTTATGCCTATTTCTTGTCTGGATATTGGAGGACGAGACGTCACAATTTTTTTTAAAGCTACTATAATTTTGTTTAACAAAAATTATATTAGAAAAAATGTACTGTGACGCTACAGTTAAAATCCCTATATCTTTAAAGCGTTCTCTCAGTGATTCTCTAGGTCCTAAATTATAAATTGCACGTAGCGCGCGCTTCTGTACAATAAATATGTTTTGTATATCAGCAGCATTACCCCAGAGTAGGATCCCATACGACATAACGCTATGGAAGTAACCAAAGTAAACGAGTTTTGCCGTGTCTTCGTCAGTGAGTCTCCTAACCTGTCTAACAGCGTAGGCGGCTGAACTAAGCTTCCCCGTAAGAGTTGCAATGTGAGGCTTCCACTGCAATTTACGATCTAGAGTGATGCCTAGAAACTTGGTCGAATCTACTATGTCTACTTCCTTATCATCCAAATCTAGTTTGGTATCTATTATCTTAGTATTCGGTGTTACAAATCGAATACATTTAGTTTTTACAGAATTCAGTAGCAAATTGTTTGTTGTGAACCAGTAAGATACCTGACTAAGCGCGCTATTCACGTCGTCATAATTAACGTTTTTCCGGTCAACTTTAAATACAAGAGATGTATCATCAGCGAAAAGCACGATATCGCAAATGTCATTAATAAAAAATGCAAGGTCATTAATATATACCAGAAATAGGAAAGGACCAAGGATGGACCCTTGTGGCACGCCCATAGACACAGGCGATCCATCAGACTTAACTCCATTAATGTCAACGAACTGAATTCTATCACGCAGATACGACGCTAATAAATTGATCGCATTGTATTTAACGCCATAGTGTTGAAGCTTTCTTAACAAGGTTTCGTGATGCACACAGTCGAAAGCTTTCGATAGATCACAGAAAATACCTATGGCATCTTGCGAGTTCTCCCAGGCATCATAAATATGTTTTAAGAGCGCAGCACCTGCATTCGTCGTAGAACGACCTTTGGTAAAACCATATTGTTCACTATGCAATAATTTATGTAAATCGAAATGACGAAGTAATTGTTTTAAGATTAGTTTTTCAAAAATTTTACTTAGAGCTGGCAGAATAGAGATAGGACGGTAATTGCCAGGCTCTTTTTTGTTACCAGCTTTGAACAATGGTGTGATTTTACTATGTTTCATTAAATTAGGAAAAGTACCCACGTCTATACATTCATTAAAAATATCTGCAAGGTATGGGGCAATCTCGTAAATGATGCTATTAATGGCTAGTGTAGACATACCCCACAAATCTTCGGTTTTCTTAGAATTAATGGTTTTAAAAGTATTTATAATATCAATTGCTGTAACGTGAGTGAAACTGAACAGGGCTGAACACTCCTTAACATTATTTCTGAGTAGATCTTCGGCATCGACAGGAGAAGAATTCAACGAAGCATTCGTCTTGCGGTCCGTTTGTTCATTCGGTTATATCGGCCCTGCCATTATGCTTCTGCAAAAATATTTGTAAACTAAATGCAATATTGCTAGATAAATACTAAAGAACAAAAAGAAAATAGTATGTTTTTTTAATAAATTGGTCGACCCATGGGTGTACTAATGGATGGATTTAGAAGAATGTCATCGACTCATTCCAATTTCAGGGTGTCATAAAAGTTGTTATATAACTTCCCGCTGCTAATGAAGGAAATTGATGCCAGTGTCATAAATTTGAGTATGCTTGACTCAGTTTTGAGGTTAAATGTTCTTGCTTGATTATATTTTGTTGTTAGATATACAAGACCTAGAGACCTTGTTAGTGTAGATGTTAGATGTACCGCCTTTGGATCACGGGTCGGGCAAGTGTCTTAGTGTAAACCAGAGGTTAAGGCTTTGTGCTCTGAGTCTGGGTGTCTCTCGTGTTCGTGAATTGCATGTTTCTAAACTGCCCCCGGGACAAAGGTAGGCACAGGGCAAAGATTTCGTTTAAAAAAAAATACTTTTAGGTGGCTATCGCAGCCTTGCAAACAAATCGAGTTTACTTCGAGTTTGCATAGTAGGCATCGTAAAATTACCCACGTGTATGGACGTGGGTAATGCTTGTAATAATTTAATTGCATAGTCGGCTTGAAGACACGCACCTCGAAGCAGCCATTTCAATTGGAATTAACTTGAATTTTCTTGACAGAAATTATTGTAAATAATTCAATGACAGATGGTAGATACTTATAGTAAACCAGTAATAATTACTTTTGGGATTTTAAAACAAGTATACATTTCCGGGAATATTATTAGCTATCCGTTTAAATTAACTATCTACTACTGCTACGCAGCCTAAAGATGACCCACTGCTGAGTCAGGCCTCAAGTTACATGGAGGTAATTAGTCCACAGTGCCACGCTGGCCAGATGGGTTGACACAGGTTTTCGTTTCAAGGGTCGGCCCAAACGAGATATACCGCTGGGGTTTTAGTGGATAGTCGAGAGTTCTGGAGGCCTATGTAACCGCTGACCCCACGCCCGGGGGGCAACGGTATGCATAAAGCATTCCCCGGTGAAACAAAAAAAAAGTTTTCCTTCTCTTGTAACTTGTGGGTGCTTGTAGGTAATCAGCTTTGCCATACCCTCAAGATGGAAGGCAGCGGAGACTCTATGTATTCTAAATACGTCAGCACACTGATAAACTATGTGTCTTCTTTGTCTTTCTTCAAGTTATCTAACCTCCATAACTATCAGTAGTTATACAACGACTAATGCCCCGTAGACTCAACTATTAATGAACATTTTGTTCAGCCAATTCTACTACTGATACTCGTAGTGTAAACGTTAAAGTATGTGAGGACGTATGTTTGTTACTCTTTTACACAAAAACTACTAAATGGATTTTTATGAAACTACAATAATATAGTGTTAGGTTTCAATATGAATAATAATTATCTGATACGATTTATTGCGAATTAGATTTTAATTATTTTTTGGTAATCGATTATTTATTGCAATCGATTAAATGTGCTCGCAACACCGACAGTTGAATTTGTTTTATTGTCTGTGGAAAAGCTGTCAGTGTGCCAGCAATGGCGGGCGACGGCTCTTAAAAACTTTCTTATTCGTTGGGTCTCGTCGAGGTCGGACGCACGATTCGTCGGTTGCATTGAATAGTAATATCTCTACAAAATAAGTTGAAAATTGTTATAACTAGTTGTTTAATCCTAATACTTGTAGCATCGGAATACAGTTATTATATCGGAGTGTCGCAGTTTTATTACAATAACTTAAACATCCGAATAACACATAGGATATAGTTTAAAAATATATATGGTCTACTTAAAACAGGTTTGCATTATTCGTTAAATATCCCCGTGGCGGGGCGGCGTTAAATTTCCCTAGTATTCGATAAAAAAAGTATATAGTAAATTTGCAAATAAATTGAATACAATACTTACTCGTGCTCTACAAATAGTATTGTCATAAAAATATAGCGCTAACACTGCACACTTTATTTCCTATCTAAAATAAACGTTAAACTGCCTGTCGCTTTCGAACAACATCGCTGGATATAATATTAACAAATCGACATTACTTCCATCGTAAATTATGCTTTAATAATATGCCAGCTTATCTTGGCCTAAGACATCTACCGTTTGCTGAAGCAATTTACTACAACAAACACACAATACATCCCTAAAACAGCGGGAATAAAGTTGATTTTTGATTAACAAGTCTCACTATGTGGAAGGCGAAATCGGAATCAGTTTGTATTAAAACAAAGGGTGATGCGTGTAGGGTAATTATAGCCAGAAATGTAATTAGGTTTAATCAAATAACGTGATCTTTTCATATGTTTTTGCGTTATCGAAACGTTTTTTGTCGTTTCTTTTTGCAACGTCTGTAAAAACGTTTTTGTGCAACACTATAATTGAAATGTGTTATAAGCTTTAATAAATATAGGTATCAATGGATACTAGTCTGAATTATTTCTAGCAGTGTCAATGAAAAAATGTGTAAGCAATTTAAATTCGTAATTTTGCCCCGAAGGTTATTTTTTGTTGGTGTACGAAATTCCCCAATCACTTTAGAGATTTTAATAAAACCTAAGTTTGTGAATGAATAAATGAGGAAATTAACAACCTTGGTAATGCAATTAGGTTTGTTAGCCAGTTTTTCTTCGTTTGTGAACGATTTCATAGTATCATAGAGAACTTCCGTGTGGTGACGGATTAAGAATGCATAGTGTCACCATCCCATTCTATCCTGAGGGTGTCGTAAGAGCCGATAAAAGGAAATGACAAGGCCTAAAACCTAGCCGCAAGAGAAAGGAAAACTTGACACGAAACCCTGTGCGAACCCGTCTGGCCAGATTGGCACAGTTGGGTCAATTACCCTCCCTGTGATGGGAGGAGGCTCGACTCAGTAGTGGGTAATTTGTGGGCTGAGTTAAAATACATACAACCCTAAGTTTTCCCCCCTCTACGATCAACCCCTATTTTTAAAAGCGTTATTTAAATGGAAAAACAACGTTTGCGGGGTCAGCTAGTTAGCTGTCAATTTTGTAGCATTTAATTTTGCATAATTTCGTTGAAATGTGTTTGAGTTTGAATTTCGAATACAAATGAGTTCCATACGAATTAGAAAAAGAATATTTCGTCATGTGTCAAATGTCAGCGCTAATTAGTCTGCTCGGGGTAATAAAATTTCGGTGAGAAAGGGAACGTTCTCGGAGCAATTATAGATTGAGGAAGTGATAACGAAATGGTTACCATGTTCAATAATAACTCTGGGTTACATTAACTTTTACTTACCGGGACCCTTGACACTTCACGCAACATTTAACACGTTATTTTATACCACTGTTTTTGCAACACTACACCTGAGAGACAATGCCTTTTTAACGTAATTTGCACCGAAATGTAAATTTCCGATGTTTTAAATTGTGTAACTTTTTATGTGTAATTTTTCATGTGACGTGAACCGTTGTAAGTCTACATACACTATGACAATGCACTGCTAACCAGTCATATCCATGTTGTAGTCAATTTATATAATTCATTTTTACATAAAGTTTGCCGACGATTGTGTGTTTGCAAATATTTGCTTAAACTACTACTCAGCCTATAAACTGCTGAGTTGGCCTTGTCATTTTCCTTTTATCAGCTCTTACGACACCCTCAGGATGGAATGGGGTGTTGACACTCTGTGTGGCAATGACAAGGCTGATAACTTAGTCGCAAGATAAGGAAAATTTGATCCTTAACCCTGTGCCAACCCGTCTGGCCAGCGTGGCACAGTAGGCTAATGACCCTCCCAGTGATGCCAGGCCCGACTCAGTAGTGGGTCATTTGTGGGCTGATTAGTAGTAGTAGTGTAGTTAAAAAATATTGATTGCAAGTCTACTTGCTGGTTTCCTATAGTAGAAATGGAAAACTTTTCAAGAATCTCGAGGTCAAGTCTTTAAACCAACGTGACAATGTAATAATATTGATTAATCCAAGGTACGTTTATCGATCGCTCAGCAAATAGAACACAAATTTGTTTTTTTTTTAATTCATAAAATGTACGGTTACGTGGTGTAAAAGATAAAAAACAGTGTATACCTTATTTTCTGTTAAGTGGTATTTTGATTAGCTACATATCATAAAACCTCATTAAAAAGGTTAAAAAGTTAAGTTTTAAAAGTGGCGGATACAGCGACATGCACGCGACACGGTATCTATCGACGTTGCCTTATGCGAATATACAGTCTATATCGCTACTTAAATCTAAATAGAGTTCAATAACGATATTTTGGCGATAAGATGCTATCGTAAAATAATTACGAAGTACAAACGGGCTACCGATTGTAGGCATAAAGCTGCCTGCCGATTTTCTTATAAGTAAATGTACATGTCCCGTTGTTAATTAAGTGATAGTGGGATCTTAATTAATTTTATTAGATGTTATATTCAACGGCTGATATAAATATCTAAGTTATACATGTAGTTATAATTGCTGTTTTCGCTCCAACGTGTTATCGTTGAAAATAGAGTCTAAGAAAGTCACAGTGTGCATAAGCGTTAAATAGTAAAATATTGTTTTTATTTTAGAAATACTTAACTTCTAATGAAACATTTATAGTTTTTGGACCCTTTTTATTACTCCATATATTTTCTTCTATCAGAAAATATGCCTACGGTCCCACGCTGGTTCTTCTATTTCTTCTATTGCGGCTAGGTTATCTGTCTCTTGGATTCCTTTGCTCGCGCCAGGGTGTAATATTTTGGTGACTCTTTGTATTTTTAATTCACATGGACAAGAAAAATTATGAAATGAAAATCCTTTCTATGCGTAATAACCATCATGACCTAAATAATCTATATCAATAACTAATAATTTCTTATTAACGTCTGCATATTTTATAAATGTGTTATTATTTCGTGTGTGTGTGTGTGTGTGTGTGAGTGCGCTGTTGCCGTTGTCAATGCAAAGTTTATTTACTGCTAATGATATATTGTCTGGGGGCGATTGTGAATGTCTTTTCTTTTACAAAAAGTAGGGTAGATATAATTAACCCTTCACGCGCCGCACATCGCAATAATAATTAGTACACATTAAATTTACTTTCAATTTAGTGCGACTACGCACGCATATCGGGGAATGTATTTGTGTAACATATAATTTGTAATAACTTTATTTTTAATACATGGCTTCTGTATAAAACTTATTGTTACTACAGAATGGAAAAAAGCCTATAGGATTGAGAATAAAACATTGTGTAATTACTATCCCATTTTAAAAATACTTCTTTGATACTTTAAATATGTTTGAATTAATTATTTGGCAAAACAACGTTTGCGGGATCAGCTAGTATTTTTTTTTAATTTTCATGTATAATTGCGGCTAGATTATTTCCTTTTGTTGGTTCTTACGACACCTTCGGAATGTAATTGGTACACTGTAGAACACTGTGTATTCTAATATTGGTCTCAGTTCTCCACAAAGAAGTATGGTAACACAGTACCATAATCTCAACAATAAAATCATTTTTATATTCCACCATAAATATACCGCTTATAAAAAGAGAATTCTAGAATAAATTATATCACTATCACTACATAGTTTAAAATAAAGTCGCTGTCGTCTGTCCTTCCCTATGTATGCTTAAATCTTTAAAAATACGCAACGGATTTTGAAGCGGTTTCTTAAATATATAGTGATTCAAGAGGAAGGTTTTTAAGTATAATGCATGCCTAATATTGTAGGGAAACACTGATAAATTTAGATGTTCATCATTGCACCCGAGCGAAGCCAGGGCGGGTCGCTAGTAAATATGTATTAAAAAACAAAAATCTTCAAAAGCTCGTGCTTAAAACTCGCTTTAATTGCCTGTTTTTTTTGTTTGAATCTCTGTACAAATTTATTAAGTGTTACCATATTTGCGAATAATTGACTTGCATATCAGGCTTATACCTGTGTGTGTGTGTGTGTGTGTAATTGTGGTGTCCTAATATGTATGTTGTTGGCGTGTTTTAATACATAAATAAATCCGTCACAACACGGAACATTTAGCGTACCGCTTATTCGTATTTCGTCCTTGAAATCGTAGGTGTAGCACAGAACATCCAATAACTGTGTGTGTAATGGTCCCGTTTACAGCAACGGTGTTCGTGTTAATGGTCTATTAACATAAACGATTATTATTATTATAGGCTTCGCACGCCATTACAGGGAAGACAGCATTTGTAATTTTAAATAGCTATCATCATTACCTTTACTGTATCGGCGGCGGATTGCTAATTGGGAAATGACAGACAGACACTTTGCCTATGATAAAAGTACTTCGAGCACAGAGTAGATAAAGGGGACAGAGACAAAGATTCAAAGAACAGCGCCATGCTAAGTACACCACTACAAATATGATGCGCGTGTGTGCGGGGGCACTGGCGGCTCGTCACGTACGGAACGAAACCGGTTTATACTGGTTCGGCCAGTGCTTTAAGTTGCTGTGTGTCGCGTTGTGCGTGTTAAAAATTGAAATTTGAATAAATTAGAAAGAGTGTAAATATGGTTTATTGTATACTGTGTGCATGAACAGCAATCGAAAAAATAATTTTTTTTTTAATTATCCCAAACACCAAGGAATGCTTCTTGAAATTATGTGATAAGTTTATGACTAAAAGTATGTCTCAAATTATTAAATGACATATAGATGTAAACAAACTTTTGAGTATTTATTATTCCTCTTGTGCCAACCCTTTAAGAATAGGTAACAATTTTGCTCACTCTTTAGAAGGTTTCCCTCTGGTGGTTCTCTACTCGTGTGCTTCGAGTTTGTATTCACCTGTTTCTGTGTATCTATCTACTTACCTATACTTTGGCTTACTTATCGGGTCGCGTGGAGGTATTTCTTTGAATACGACGCAGCGGGTAGGCAAGGTGGTACTGACAAGTATGTAGTAAGTTTGGTTATAATTCGTCAGTATTTTGCCTGAGAGCTTGTAATAAGTATATGTTAAAATAAGTATGTGATGATTTTTCTTTGTACATCTTTAATAAATAATAATAATAAATATCCTTGGACATTTCACACAACGCCATCTCGTCCCAAGCTAAGCAACTTAATGCTTGTGTTAGGGTAACGAGATGGATGATAAACTACTTATATACATTTTTTATTTGTAAATACATACATATTATAGATAGAAATGACACCCAGACTCCGAGCCAGTGCCTCTGGTTTAGACAAAGACACTTGCCCGACCCCGGAATCGAACCCGGGACCCGTTGATCCAAAGGCGGCACATCTAACCTGTTTTTAAAAAGCTAATCTGTTTTTGTTTGTTTCCTAAGTATTGGGGTCCTGGCGCCTGCAACACAGGTTTCTTACCTACCACAGGCTCCAGCGATCCATAAACAAAGTTTATATTCATTTTAGCCATGTAAGTTCCATTTAGTTTGTAATTTGTCTCTCTTTGTGGAAACCTTTTTTAATCGGAAATGTAAAAAAATAATCTCATTGCCTTTTCCTAAATTGGGGCCCTGGTTCTATTCCGAGGTCGGTATTTGTATTTTACCTCTGAGTCGGAGGCTCATTTGTGATCGTGAATTACATGTTTGTAAACTGCCCCCGCGATACAGGTAAAAAAGGGCTCCGTTATTATAAGAAAAAGCAATTACCCACTGCTCAGTCGAGCCTCCTCTAGTTACATGGGGGACAATCAGTCCCCTAAGCTCTGACATCCTCGTTTTATTGGTAATGTATAATTATTCCTTATTCGAATTGCTAATCCTTACTTATTAGTACTTAAAGTCGTTACCTTTCCGAACCGATTTAAAGTTACCGATTAGAACAACCACTTATTAGGTCTACAATCTAAACGCAGTTTAACCTACGTAACCTAAGATTATGCTCGGAAACGCCAGTCTGCTCAGCGGCAGCCGTGGTGTACTATTGAATTAACAAGTAAATACAGAATGCTCACTTCAATCTATAGAATGTAACAAAAACGGTATAGCGTTTTTGTTACTTAACGAAATATTCGATAGTACTACTGATAAAGATACTGTGTAGAACATTTTTCGGTGTGGTGACTGATCACCAACCCATTCCACCCTAAAGGGTCGTAAGAGCCGACAAAAGGAAAGGAAAACCTAGCCAGAATTACCCTGCCTGTAAACTCAACTCAAACTTAAAATCAAAAGGAACTCTATTTACGTAGGTTTTATCCCAAAACTCTTATAAATCGTTATATTTTAAAATTACTATTATTATCAGACTATTATCGTCTCTACATTCACACCTTTCACACAACTCCTCGTTCTTACAATCCATCCATCTCTTTTGATCTCCCACAACCCTTGCGTCCCCCCTGAAACTGCTGAAACTCCGGTGGGTCGGAATGCTGCTCTACAGAGAAGTAGAAAGAAGAAGGATTGTGATGGGAGGTTCGACTCCCGCACGGAAGAAATATTTGTACGACCTACAAGCATTTGTTCCGGGTCTGGGTGTTTCCTATCTATAATATGTATGTATTTACAAAAAAAATGTATATAAGTAGTTTATCATCCATCTCGTTACCATAACACAAGCATTAAGTTGCTTAACTTGGGACGAGATGGCGTTGTGTGAAATGTCCAAGGATATTTATTTATTTATTTTATTTATTTATTTATGGGCTGAGTAGTAGAAATAGTAGTTGTAGTAGGGTTTTTGTTACACCCTATATTTTTGTATACTCATCCGTTTGACAATGAGTTCTAAAGAAACTTGAATATGTTCAAGATTTGTTGGTGTAAAGTGTACAAGTGCAAAGGTATGTACCATAGCCATAGTGTAGCCATAGTGTTTACATTTCTAGCCCATAATTTCCATTTTACAAAAAGCAGTCCTAGATTATTACTTTAGATCAACCGGTCTTATAAGATTTTATACGCAATACGTGATTACGTATTGCGTGTAATGAAATCAGCACCCATTCCTTGCGTGCTTGTTTACTATTAACTAAATGATTTATTAATCAACTGTTACATTATGAAATGCAAATAGACCTGAGGTAAAGCACAGTTCAGACTGAAGCCGCTTAGTCCGCAAATGTAGGGAGAGGACGAGTCAGAACATAAAACTTCCCCACCGCACGATGGGAAAAAACGTGTGTTGTAAAAGTCAACAAAACCGAGCTCTCTTGGTGGTAGGATCTAACGGTCCACCCGGCTACCACATCAGCGGGAGCCCGTCAGGGCATTTCCTTGAATTGCCTGCTCCATCTTAGACCGTGACGTTGCTTTCCATCACGCAAGCCTAAGGACAAAGGCATTCAAATCACTGCTAAAAAACGTTGTATCCCAGCGGACGGTTTACAACGCCTGGATCCCCTAGATGTTTGTGTCTGTTTGTAACATAATTAATTGTAACTAATTATCGTTGTAATCATCCCATTTGTAATACTCTTAACGGAATAATCGATAGTACCTATTACTGATTTAGATATTGTCTATAACGTGTGACCGTGTGGTGACGGATTAAGAATGCATGGTGTCATCATCCCACTTCATTCTGAGGGTGTCGTATGAGTCGACAGAAGGAAATGACAAGGCCGAAAACCTAGCTATAAGAAGAAGGAAAACTTATAAATAAATAAATATTCTTGGTCATTTCACACAACGCCATCTTGTCCCAAGCTAAGCAACTTAATACTTGTGTTATGGTAACGAGATGGATGATAAACTACTTATATAAATTTTTTTTGTAAATACATACATATTATAGATAGAAAACACCCAGAACCGAAACAAATACTTGTAGGTCGTACAAATATTTCTTCCGTGCGGGAACCGAAACCGCGACATGCTGCGCAGCAGTCGATCGCTCAACCACTGCGCCAACCTTGTACGCAACCCAGCGTGGCACAGTAGGCTAATTACCCTCCATGTAACTGTGGAAGGTGTGACTCAGCAGTGGGTCATATATGGGCTAGTATATGATAGTAGTAGTAGGCTCCCTGACGTTGCAACACCCACAAACGGTAACTACAGGCATGATGATGATAAGCTGACTGTTTTTGTGTATTAATAACACTACGAGTTCTTGAGTGGAGACCGCCCGCCAGTGTGGGACGCAGTGTGGGACGGCCCTCTGCTACATGGAGCAACGATCTGCGAAAGATTGCGGGCAGTAGCTGGATGTGTCGAGCAGAAGACAGGGCGTATGCCGCTATTTAGGGGAGGCCTATGTCCAGCAGTGGACTAATGTTGGCTGATGATGATAACAGAACGATTTTGGTTTCTGTCCGTACAAACATTGTCATATCGCCTCAATTAATCATAGAACGTTGATTAACAGTTTAATTATGCATGTTAATTATATGATTAAGTAATAAAATTTAGTCGTGTTGCGGTGTAACACAATCGTTAAGCGAATGCGTAAGCTAATTATAATCAGCTTCTACACCCGGCTTGGCACAGTAGGCTAATATCCCTCCGTGATTTTGGAGGAGGCCCGACTCAGTAGTGGGTCATAAATGGGTTGAAACGACGACGAGACGACACCCGGCTTCACTCGCGTTGATATTGAAACCATGCTCATACCGATTTTCACTTTCAATAAAGACGGCAAATGTTTCTATCTACGTCGAAACCAAAATTTATCACAGTCAGTTGAGCAGTTCCTACTTCTAATATTCAGCCCATATATGACCCACTGCTGAGTCGGGCCTCCTCCAGTTACATGGTGGGTAATGGGCCTATTGTGCCATGCTGGCCAAATGGGTTGGCACAGGGTTTCGTATCAGGCGTGGTTCTGAGTACAGATCCCACAATGCCGCAACAAGGACGCGAGTAGGGAGCACTCCGGGGATGTTTAGTGGGTAGGCCTCCACTCTGGGGGAGAGTCCCACACGCCCCTCGGCTATCCCCGTGGCTGACGGGGATAGTCCATAAAGGATTTGACCCCGGGCGAACAAAAAAAAAAAAAAAAAGGGTTTCGTATCAAGTTTTCCTTCTCTTGCGGCTAAGTTTTCGGCCTTGTCATTTCCTTTTGTCGACTCTTACGGCCCTCAGTATGGAAAGGGTTGGTGACGCCATATATTTTTAATTAGTCACTACACCGACAAATGTAGTACTATCGATTTTTCCCGTTAAGTGTATAGGGTTTTTGTTACATCCTGTAGATTGAAGTGAGCTTTCTCTATTTATTGTTAATTCAATAGTAAACCGCAGCTGCCGCTGAGGAGACTGGCGTTTCCGAGCATAGTTTTCCTTCTCTTATGGCTGGGTTTCCAGCCGGGACACTCTCAGCTTACGACACTCTCAGAATGGAATGTATTCACTATGTATTCTAAATTCGTAACCACACGCATAATAATATCCTACTGTTTTAAAATATACGTTCGATGCACTGGTATCTAAAATATAAATTACTGAATTTCGCAGCCAGTATTATTTAATACCTCGCAAAAAAATAAATCAACGAATACAAAAAAGAATGCAATCTTTTGACAGCGCGAGGATTTACTTAACTGTCCTCGTGTCAAAATCAACAAACTTTAATGATGCTACTTATCAAACCTGATTTGGGCTTTAATGCTCACTGAATAAGAGTTAATAAGTCCATTTTAGTGTGCGTATGAATTTGGTGACTTCCAAGATGGGATTTGTCAGTCAATAGATTGTTGAAGTAAAGCTGCAGTTGAACTTTGTTTTGATGGTTGGCTATGGGAATTAAAAGAGGATTATTTCGCAAAAAAAAAATACTTAAGCAATGAGAGATGATGGATCATGCCACCGTTATCGTTGTTGATTTTGATTAATTCTGCACCCAGGTTATGCTTTAGTGAAGGAGTTTGAGCAACCTGGGTGGCTATTTTTTCCCAGACAAAAACAGATGATAAACATTTTTAATTATCCACAATACCGCAGTGTTTGAAGACAAAAGTCTTCGTCATCGTCGATCAATATGTATTTCCAGTGATGATATATGGTACGGAGGCGTCGTCGCTCACTATGAACTCCATCAAAAGGCTTAAAGTCATGGATTGAGTGGTACTAAGCATTTATTGTCCGATTGGGCAGAAAAGTCCTCGAGTGGCGACCGCGTTCCGGAAGGCGCAGTGCTGGTAGGCCTCCCACACGGTGGACCGACGACCTGGTTAAGATCGCCGTAAAGCAATGGATGCGGGCGGCCCAGGACCGGCCTTTGTGTAAATCCTTGGGGGAGGCCTATGTCCAGCAGTGGACGTCTTTTGGCTGAAATGATGATGATGATGATGAAGCATTTATTTAAAAAAATACTCTCTTAATTGCATCCCACTTGATTTAGTTTTTGTTTAAAAAAACTTGCTCTGCGGTATAACTGCCTTTAGTAATAATTTTTAATTTTTTTTTTATTCGGCTGAATTGTTATCCCGTACGACACACACAGCTTAGAATGGGGTGGCGATACTCTGTTTTTAGTATACTTTTTTGATAGTTGAGGAAACCTTTTATAGGTTCCCACCCGGGGGATGGAGCTGGGGTATGTGGCAGTCCCAGTCGCGAGAAGATGGTAAATTACGACCGGTTAACTCACTTAAGTTACCACGTATACTGCGACGACAACTACTCGTATACCTATCATCACTCGAAGACTAGAACCGACCTTAAAAATCTCAAGAAAGAACAAAGTGCAAATTAATTTATTAAAATAGTTGGTGATTATTACTCACTTCAACTACTTAAATAGAATTTCAACTATTTAAATAGAAGTTAAATGTATATTCACAGAAAGGTAATTTGTTCGTATTTACATTCGTGGCATTTTACTAGAAATGTATAGACTAGAGAGAATGTTATGTAGCCAAGCCCGCAGTGTATATACTTACTGGGGGTTCCGTACAAGAAATATAATACGCTACGATTTGTTTTAACAAAATTAAAACACTACTAGACATACTATCACTACTACTCAGCCCATAGATGACCCACTGTTGAGTCGGGCCTCCTCCAATTACATAGAGGTAATTAGCCCACTGTGCCACGCTAGCCAGACGGGTTGGTACAGGGTTTCGTATCGCGTGGTTCTGCATCAGATCCCACAATGCCGCAACAGGACGCGAGTTGGAGCACCCCGGGGAGTTTTAGTGGGTAGGCCCCCACTATGGGGGAGAGTCCCACACTCCCCTCGCTGGCCATCCCCGTGGCCGGCGAGGAAGTCCGTAAAGGATTTAACCCCGGGCGAACAAAAAAAAAAAAAAAAAGGGTTTCGTATCGAGATTTCCTTCTCTTGCGGCTAGCATTTCGGCCATATCGTTTCCTTTTTCAGGACGAAATGGGAAATAGTGGATGGACACACGGATGGACACGGACATATTAACTATTAAACAGATAATTATACAGATTTATAGGATAAGCGCACACACATCTTCACCTGATAGAAATCTCGCGACCATACGGGCACGGGTAAATTCGCGGACCGCAGTAGAGTAGAAAATATACAACACTTTTGATGTAACAAGAGGTGTGTCGTACTTGTAAATGTACGTACTGAGTCTTACAAGTACCAGTCTTTGTAAATACGCGCTCCAAAGACTGGCTCCACGAGTATCTGCGTGTACTTGAAAACACTTACTAGCTACTACTGATGCTAGAAGCTAATTCACGTATGCTCGTACGGGTACTCGCAAAGTATGCATTTAACCCTTGAAGTTAGGAGTACGGAAGTTTATGAGTTGCAAATCATCGTACTTGTAAGTCGCATTTAGACGCTGATTAGAGACTCGGTAAAGAGACGTCTTCGCTAAAATCTTGTCCTTAAACCTACTCCAGTTTTAGAAGTAACGGTAATCTGACAACAAAGATCAATATGCCTTATAACTAAAGAGGTAAAATGTGAAGAAAAAAAAAACAACTGAACCCTAAATCCCTCGTATTCCAGGAATATAGGTTAGTACATGAATAGCTACCGTAGCATTTCTGTACTGAAATAATTAAGATTATTAACTTAATGAATGAAAATAACTCAGTTAATCAGCGTAGTGTTGTTTTATTGTGTAAAAGAACCGGCTTACTGTTTCAATTGGGCGTTGTTTTAATTACACCGCCTTGTTTGAATGATTTATTACATAGCGAAGTGCAAACCATGTGCTCATGGATTACAATGCTTGGTATCACCACCCCATTCCATGCTGAAGGTAAGAAGAGCGGACAAAAGGAAACGGCAACTTAAGGTGGATGCTCCAGGGTAGCCCGCGAAATTCAAATGTTCTTACGTTTTTTGCAATTTGCAGGTCAGTGCTAGGTTGTATGTTGATTAAAATGTTATTCGCGGCTGTAATACTTAAGTAGTTATAGAATTATAATCATCAAAATCATCAATACAACCCTGAAAGCTCTTAAAGGTGCAAGAAAAACTTTTTCAACGTCAAAGTCATTCTTGCACCTTTATGGGCTTGGAGGGTTGTATTGATGAGTTTGATGACTATAACTCTGTAACTACATACGTCTTACAGCCGCGAATCAAATGTTCATCATCATACAACCTAGCACTGCCCTGCAAATTGCAAAAAACGTTAGAAAATTTGAATTTCGCGGGCTACCCTGGAGCATCCACCTTAATACGAAACCTGTGCCAATCCGTCAGGCCAGCGTGGCACAGTAGGCTAATTACCCTCCACATAACTGGAGGAGGCCCGACTCAGCCGTGCGTCATTTTTAAGCTGAGTGGAAGTAGTAGTAGTAAATACTTTGAGACGTCAAATGCTAAAATCTGAAATATTAAAGATCCAGAACTTTCTTTTTAAGTAAACCAAAACCTTAATAATATAACTAACTCCATCTATATTTATACAGGGTGGTCAAAAAGTCGTGGATCAAACGAAACCAGCGGTCAGATGGGGCCATCAGCAGCAAAAAATTGTTCTACGGGAGGTCCTTAGAACCCCTACAGAGTTACAATTGATTTTGTGTTTTTATGAGAAATTGTCTTTTTTTACTAAAACGTGATAAAATTCGAAAAAATCTACGCCCTGTATCTTTTTTATAGTTTTCACTATATTGGTACTGATGAGTCCTTTCGTTAGACATGATATTTAAATGGTAGTTTATTGGGTGTGTTGAAGATAATATTAAGTTTTACGAAAGCAATAATTCTTAAATCACAACTTGTTACTTGCTTCGGACCCCACTGTGAAAAAAAATACTCTACAGAAAAGTGTCCCTGTATCACAATTTTTGGCGCATTTAATAGGGATTCTAAAAATGTATTACACATAGCTATGCGTGGCTTCGATATCTTTCAAGGACGATCATTCGTAGCAAGGCCCGAGTTAATTCATACATAAAACTCGGTTAGGCCTACTAACCTAACCTTACCTAAGCGTGATCGTTTTCCGGACTACAGGGTCTTTATCGTCGTTTCAGCCCATAAATGACCCACTACTGAGTCAGGCCTCCTCTAAGTTCATGTTGGGAAATTAGCCTACTGTGCCACGCAGGCAAGACGGGTTGACACAGGGTTTGCATCAAGTTTTCCTTCTGTTGCGGCTAGGTGATCTGCCTAATGCGTTATTTTAGTCGCTTCTTACGACACCCTCAATATGGTATGGGTTGGTGACATTCTGTATTCTAAATCCGTCACCACACGGACAATTTATTAGAATTGTATACTTTATGCGCGTACATAATTCGTACATGGAGGGAGTCTTACCGGGTCAGCAAACCTTGTGCCAACCCGTCTTGCAAGCGTGGCACAGTAGGCTAATGTCCTTCCATGAATTGTGAGTTGGCCCGACACAGTAGTGGGTCATTTATGGGCTGAAACGAAGACGATCAAGAATAAATGTCACCAACCCATACCATATTGAGGGTGTCGTAAGAGGCGACTAAAAGAACGCATTAGGCAGATTACCTAGCAGCAAGAGAAGGAAAACTTGATACAAACCCTGTGTCAACCTGTCTTGGCTGCGTGGCACAGTAGGCTAATTTCCCTACATGAACTTAGAGGAGGCCCGACTCAGTAGTGGGTCATTTATGGGTTGAAACGACGTTATAGACCCTGTAGTCCGGAAAAAGATCACGCTTAGATAAGGTTAGTTTAGCAGGCCTAACCGAGTTTTATGTATGAATTATCTCTGGCCTTGCTACGAATGGTCGTCCTTGATAGATATCGAAGATAGCCTTTTTAGAATCCCTATTAAATACGCCAAAAATTGTGATACAGGGACACTTTTCTGTAGAGTATTTTTTTTCACAGTGGGGTCCGAAGCAAGTAACAAGTTTTGATTTAAGAATTATTGCTTTCGTAAAACTTAATATTATCTTCAACACACCCAATAAACTACCATAAATAGCATGTCTAACGAAAGGACTCATCAGTACCAATCTAGTGAAAACTATAAAAAAGATACAGGGCGGAGATTTTTTCGGATTTTATCAAGTTTTAGTAAAAAAAAAGTCAATTTCTCATAAAAACACAAAATCAATTGTAACTCTGCAGGGGTTGACCCTAAGGACCTCCCGTAGAACAAGTTTTTGCTGCTGATGGCCCCATCTAACCGCTGGTTAGATGGGGCCATCAGCGGGTCGTTTGATCGACGACTTTTTGACCACCCTGTATATGCTTAAACGTTAACGTACCGTTGAACTCATCACGGGTGTCGGCGAGGACAAGTCTGATATTCTACAGATGCCCGCATAAAAATATTGATAACTAGTGGCCCGCCCCGGCTTCGCCCGTGCAAAGCGCGGGTGGGTTATACATAAATACCTTCCTCTTGAATCACTCTATCTATTAAAAAAACCGTAGTAAAACCGTAGTTGCGTAGTTTTAAAGATTTAAGCATACATAGGGACGGACAGACGACAGTGACTTTGTTTATAAAACAACTAGCGACCCGTCCCGGCTTCGCACGGGTGCAATGATGGTTGTACTATACATATAAACCTTAAAAAACAACTGCTTCAAAATCCGTTGCGTTTAGTTTTGAAGATTTAGGAATACATAGGGACGGACAGACGACAGCGACTTTGTTTTATAATATGTAGTGAAGTCACTGTCGTCTGTCTGTCAAAGATGATTTCTTAGGTTTTCGCGATTATTACACATTGAAATTAGTCAAGACAACTGTCATTCTAGTCTCTCCCGCGACCACGACTGCTGCAAAGCATTCGAAACGTCGGGAATTAAATAATGTAATATACACGCGCACACTTTTTAACGGGTTTATGTTAAAAAGTGTTTAATTTCAAAAATATTGATGCTTATTTAATTTAATTACGACAAACTTGATGACTTCTCGCTTTGACCACACGGCTCGACTCGTCACCGTGTGGTGACGAGTCGACGCTACGTCACACAGGCTTTTAGATACAGCTATAATCATAATTTACTTTATAGTAAGGTTAATCAAGACTATATCAGACAACAATAGAGATTCCATTAAAGAAATTTTCTCAGTGCAAACAATAGGTGTTGACATTTTCCCTCTTTCTTGCCTTTTGCTATTATGAGCGCCATATTTTTTGCAGTAAATGGATAGACCTATGTTTTGATATCAATTACTGACATTACCGTCGTAAGAATACTGGGATGGTTTTTGTGGGATGTTACAATGTATAGAACAGGTATAGGGCCACTGGATTGAGTGCGAATGACAGATTTTCTCGCTAATTGTATACTTTTGAATCATTAGCGTTAGCACGTTAGTGACTTCAATTGTTTTAATTTGTAGCTGTTCGAATTTTGAATTGTGAATAGCTCAATTAAAAGTTGATACCAGTTCCAAATTATTGTTATCTAGTATCCCTAGTGGATAAAATCGAATGTGAGATACATTACATGGCAGGAAAAGTGATAAAAAGTGTGAATAAATAAAAGAAATAAAATGATTAAAGAAAGTGAATAAATAAAAAGTGATTGTGTAAAGATAGTGAAAACCTAAGACATCATTGCATTACATTGGATAAATGTAATGTACCTATCTCACATATACCGGACTGATATACAGCGCAGTGCTTCCCACACGGTGGACCGACGACCTGGTTAGGGTCGCCGGAGAATGATGGAAGCTTGCGGCTCAGGTCTGGCCTTCGTGGAAATTGGGGGAGGTCTATGTCTAGCAGCCCTTACGTACGTAAATTAGATTAAACTCCGGAAATGCTGTATCACATTTTATCATAATCCGCTTAATGGTTCCGGCGTATCTAAGTAAGAAACATCTGCCCCGGCTGGCCAACTGGCAGTTAACCAAATCTGAATATACTGGTGCCGACCCTAACAAAAGTCTTTGAAGTCATAGCCAAAGCAACAATTTCCCAAATGACAACATATAAAAACAAGTTAAACATTAAAAAACACTAGTTCGTTCTCATAGGACATTCTACCCAGCAGTAACTAGAATCAACTAAAATGCCATAGATTTCAATCGAACGAACTAAAAAGCGAGAAACTTCTCGTTAATCAAATATCTCTTATCTGTAATGGAATTAAGGTTTTTCTTGCCATAAACTAAAAGCCACAACTTTTGTTAGGGTAGGTACAGATTTAGCTATAGACAGGTTTCATTGTGCAGTTTTCATTGCGCAATTATTAGTTTCCTACTACTACTAATCAGCCCACAGATGACCCACTCCTGAGTAGGGCCTCCTCCAGTTATATGGCGGTTAATTACCCTACTGTGCCACGTTGACCAGCCGGGTTGACACAGGGTTTCGTATCAAGTTGTCCTCCTCTTGAGGCTTGGTTATCGGCCTTGTCATTTCTTTTTGTCGGCTCTTACGACACCCTTCGGCTGGAATGGGGTGGTGATACTATATATTCTACATCCTCCACACAGATAGTGCTATATAAACGGATATTCCAATTTTGTTTTGTGTATCAAAAACAATCATCGCCATTTTAGTTACGTTAGATCTGTAATGTTATCTAGAGAAATATCCACATTAATTCTCCGGAAATGTTTTTATATTGTTTTATAAAACGCGACAAGTTAAAACACAAACAAATGTTAACAAGATTGTTTACACATTCTGCTATATATGATAAAATGTAAACTGAATAACAACGAGTGGCAGTTCAGCTGGCATATTAGTATTATCATAATTGGCATATTTTCTACATTATTTTATAAAACTGTTTTTATTTTTCTGTTGTCGCAACTACCCACAAGCATTGGAGAATCCGCAAAATAACGCTATAAAACGATACCAATCGGTCGGCGATATATCGTGACACTCAGGGGCAGCCAAGAGTAAATTTTATGGGGCGGTAAAATGTAGAGCAAGGTCGACACATTTACAGGAGCGCAAAGTATGATTTAGACTCCGTTAAATGCCGCCATCAAGTGGATATGATCTATATCAATTTAAATTTAAGCTTGACCTCATATTTGTATTATTGTAGACCCTTATTGTAGAGCCAAGAAGGTTGAACCACAAATATGGTAAGTATTACGTTAATAGCGGAGCCAAGGAGGGTGAAAGACACAATTAGTTTGAATTGCCCTAATCGTGGAGCCATTTCAACCTCCTGAAAGACAGATTTAGTCAGTATTGCCCTAATCGTAGAGCCAATGAGGTTGACAGACAAATTTAGTCAGTATTACCCTAATCGTAGAGCCAAGGAGGTTGAAAGACCAATTTAGTCAGTATTACCCTAATCGTGGACCCAAAGAAGCTGAAAGACAAAATTGGTAAGTATTATGTAATCGTGGAGCCAAAGTCCTGGAAAAATTAAATTGGTAAATATTACGTTTATCGTAGAGCCAAGGAGGTTGAAAGAAATATTTAGTAAGTATTTCCTAATCGTTGAGCCAAATTCACAATATAAATTCTCTTTAACCTTAATAAAAGGGTAAGGTTGGCGCCAGTGTGCGTGCTGAGTACAAACCCTGTCACTGTTACTATGTCAGTCGCGACCACATTGAGGCGCTGACGAAGTGGGCCATTCCGCGAAAGAATTCGTTCGCAATTACGCCAATCAATTATAATGAAAGAGGAAATTGCTCGTTTCCGCGACCGCTACAACTGAACACTGAGTTGAGGGCGGCTGGTTAATGTCATGAGTGTTCACCGATTCACATATGAGAAGCCAAAGGATTATTACATTTGACGATTAATATTTGCTTATTTCATTGAATAACCGGCTTTTTCAATTTGTTTTATTATACTAGCCTTATCTGTATAGCTTTTTCATCACAGCTAGATTCATATGGTTACATCAGAATAATTTTCTCAATGTCTTGAAGAAACTTGATTGGAATGCTGTAAGAATTGAAAAAGTACTCCCGAGGTGACTTCTATTGAGATATTTACTGTACTATGATATAGTTAATTGTACCATAGTTTTTATAGGTCAATTATAAGGGGTTATAGTGTTGAAAACAAATCGTTTCATCATCATCATCATTTCAGTCAACATACGTACACTGTTGGACATAGGCCTCTCCCAAGGCTTTCCACGAAGGCTGGTCCGGGCTGCCCAGGTCATCAGTCTACCGTATGGACGGCCTACCAGCACTGCGCTCCACTTATTTAACAAATCAGTTAATAAACTCTTATATTGGGCTCAAGAATATTCCGCTGAGTAAAAGAAGTTAAATATTTTTAACAACGCCTTCACTAATGCATTGGACCACAAACGCTTGTACCGCGTCTAGCACGCGACCTGCTCCGATCACGACAAGTTCTCAGCGCGCCCTCTACTGACATGTACTGTGAAACTTAAGGGCCTTGTCGTGACGTCACTTCAGATTTATTATAATTAAAAAAACTTAATTATGTCAACATTATTTAGGAAATCATACTTTTCGTCTTAACCTATTTTAAACCCACTGTTGATGGGATGAATGGAAATCACTTTGCCTGCCCGTCTGACCACTACTACTAGTATTCCCACCCAGCTGATCGGAGGGGGTCCAACTTGGATTATCTTAATGTTTTTTTAAACGAACCCTCGAGTAATATAAAAATGTAATCTACGAACAAAAATTAGGGAGAGCGGGGCTGGTACTAACAAAGTTATGTATTAGGGTTTATATTTTCATTAATAATAAACTTTTTAGTTTTATTTTTTATCGAAAACGTGCTTTGGTTATACAGCTATGATATTAGTAACAAAAACCATGAGGTAAGTAAGTACTTTCAGAAAGATAGCCATGGAAACGAAAAAATTATAAATGTTAAAATTATAATTATAATGTATAATAAATAAATGTTAGTTATTGTCTCTAAAGCCAAACAAATCGGTGCTTTGTTTATGATAGGAACTGAATGAACCGCTACTGTGCCCGTGTAAAGAAAATGCTTTTAAATCTACACTTCTTTCTGTCTTTAGTTTCTTAAAAATAATCTGCAATAATTTATACTTGCTCTGTATTGAAAACTAGACGGTTTTTTATAACCCACTTCAACAGAACTTCCCTCCTTTTTTCTTGACTTATATAAACAGTGTTACATGACAAATATCGTATTCCGTGGCAACCTCACTAAAATTCTTGTTTTTACCAGAACTTCTTCAGCTGCCAGCTCAAATATTTCTTCAGACGTAGACCCCCTTGAACTCTTTCGTTTGTAATTTCTCATTCTTCACTCAGACTCAGAGCAAGTGCCTATGGTTTACACAAAGACACTTGCCCAACCCTGGAATCGAAACGGGGTTACATGATCTGATCATGATGATGGTAATTAAGAAAAAAACCATCCGATTATTATCCATAACTATAAATGTAATTCAAATTTCATAATCTAATTATTAAGAGCCGACAATAGTTATTTGTGCAACAAGAGAGCAAAGTCGTTTTTTGCTGCGAGTGCAGATATTGAATCCCGAGTAAGCGAAGGAATCAATGATTGAATCACGAGCGTAGCGAGTGATTCTAAAGTTGATTCCTGAGTGCTGCGAGGGATTCAAAGGCACGAGATGCGAAAAATTTTGCTCTCGTGTAACACACATAACTTTTCACTTCAGCAGCGAGAACACTATAGGAAATGAAATATATTACGTAACATTTTAGAAACTATAATTAAATATTTTTAAGTTAAATATCAGTTTCTTAAGCAGTAAATACTTATTTTAGTTTAAATACAACAATAAGTTAAAAATTCAATGAATTACAATAAAAGATATAATTATCATTTTTGCTAAATTTCTTTAGTTAGTACGTAATTCCGAACGTGTTTGTCTTTGAGGTCGAATTAAAAATCGGAGTAACCCCATAACGAACTCCTTTCATCCAATCGAACTGTTAAAAGTACGTCTAGTTTGTATTTAATCAAATATAGTTCCCATAATATTGCTCTATCAATTTAATATTTATAATCTGTACTTTAATACTTTGTATTGTTTTCTATAGCGCTACCTGCTAACATTTAACTTCATAACTCTAACGCAACTTATAACCAATTAATTTAACTTTCATAATCACACGAAATTTCTAACACAACACACTTGTCATTGGCAAAATCATCGGTATAACGATGGAAGCCAAAACCTAAATGAAGAAGAAGAAGAAAAATCGGAGCTGTTGGTACTGGCCACTTGGTCTTTGTCTCTCTCTCTTTTCTATTGGCGGGAAAGAGATAGTGTCAATGTTTCGAATTAGAATTAAAAAGTTACTTTGTCTCACTCAGTGGGCAAAATCGCATTTTGTCCACTGTTTTCAGTGAGCAAAACCTACATGTTTGAGCTACTGAAGTGAAAAAAGAAGTGCTTCAGCCGAAAACCTAACCGCAACAAGAGAAAATCCTATGCCAACCCGTCTGGCCAGCGTAGCACAGTACGGTCATTATCCTCCATGTGACTGGAGGAGGCCACGAGTGATTCATTTATGGGTAGTCCGAAAACTAAAATCTGTATAAATTGACACCGTTGACAATATAACGAATTGTTTTTGGATCGTGGGAGAAAAAATATCATCATCATCATCAGCCCACATTAGTCCACTGCTGGACATAGGCCTCCCCTAAAGAGGGCCTTAGCGCCCTGTCTTCAGGAAAAAAACCCAGTGGCAAACATTACATACAGCGCCACCTAGTAAGCGAGGCCATGGTTGAGCATCATGTAATTAGTGTAACATTCGTAATAACATCATTGCGGCGCGTCGCAACCAGTTGTAATAGTCGCAGACCATGATGATTGTGGAACGCCATTAGGCTTCGAACGTACCGAGTTTCTTGGAAACGGTTTATTTAATTAAGTCTAAAGTCTAAGAGCTGAAGTTTTGAATGTGTACGATTCTTGCTGAAGAAATGCTGACTGAATGTTCTATCCACCTGATGGTATGATAGTTATTTAAAAGCGCTGCTGTATAGTTATTTCAAAGTTGCTGGATTAAAATGTTTTTTTTCTTCTTACGTTACGCTTACGGCTTATGTTTAGTTTTTCTTCCAAAACACTCACTGTGAGTGTTCCTACACCATACTGAAGTATATTCTTCCTAGCCCCCTTTTCTAATTTTATTGGCTTCGGCCCAGTCTAACCTCCGCGACCCATCTTGTGGGAAAACCAGTAATTAAATGGTTGGATCAATTGTCAGTTTTCATTCTACTGACATCGTATAACGACTGATAAATTAGAGTAGAATGGCAGTGAAAATCTACGGCTTCACGTGACATGCGAAGCACGTAGGAGGTTAGATGTTTTATTTATAGGAGCCCCAACCAAAATTTAGCATAGCCAGGTATATTTACAGAGCTTAGTCTGGAGAACGAATTAAATACCACATTAATATAACGTTAGTATGTCTAAGCGCCATCTATTAACAAATAAATGCAATTCTTTAGTGCAATACGTTAACGTCATCGAGTAAGTCAGAAATACTCGATAAACTTTTCTAAAAACATCATAGTTTTTTTTTTACTTAGAAATTCCATGGACGTTGGATGCAATGGATTTGTTACTAAGCACACTGGTCATAAGTTCGGAATAGTTTTTAAACGTACGCTCTTGGACTATAAGATAGCAAACAACATGCCTGCGCGACATGGTAATTCCCGCAACAAAATACACGATAGGAGCTCATAGCTTTTTCATTTGTAAATACATATTCTATAAAACTTTTATGTACAATTTTCATTTGCTCACCCTGCTTTTTTTTGCAGTCAGTAATATCACGTTCTATACTTTTTATAGATTCAGAAATTCAATTTATGAATAAATTAAATAAGTACATCGTGTATTTAATTTATTCATAAATTTAATTTATATATAGACGGATTCAGAATACATAGTGTCACCACCTCATGCCATCCTGAGGCTGTCGTAGAAGCCGGCAAAACTAAATCACAAGCCCAAAACCCAGGTCGCCAGAAAAGAAAAACTTGAAACGAAAACCGTCTGGCCAGCGTGGCACAGTAGGCTAATTACCCTCCACAAAACTGGAGGAGGCCCGACTCAGCAGTGAGTCATGTTTGGGCTAAGTTTTTGTTAACAACAAAACTGGGATAGAAGTATGGTATTTTTATCCCGAGTGACTTACTCAATTAGTCCTTTATTATTAAGGATTGATTACAGATTTTGTTTGCTTATCGGCCCTCCATCTATGAACTCATTTAGGTACTGTTGTGTTTCTGCATGTAGATTTATAGTTACAGCGCTGTAATATACACACAGACCTACTAAATTAAACTACGAAATCTTGAAAAAACAAAACAACATGTTACAATAATTGTCACTCATAGAATTACAGTAAAGCGTGTTGTAAAAGTCAACAAAACCCAGCACGCTTGGTGGTAGGATCGAACGGTCCGCCCGGCTGGCTTCCACCCTCACATTTAAGTCCGACGCCAAGCAGTTTTACTGTGTTCCGTCGTGTGTACGTGAGAGCCGGTGCCCGACAGTGCAATTCCTTGAATTGCCTGCTCCATCTTAGACCCTTTTTTTTTTTTTTTTTTTTTTTGTTTGCCCGGGGTAAAATCCTTTATGGACTTCCTCGCCTGCCACGGGGATGGCCAGCGAGGGGAGTGTGGGACTCTCCCCCATAGTGGGGGCCTACCCACTAAAACTCCCCGGGGTGCTCCAACTCGCGTCCTGTTGCGGCATTGTGGGATCTGATGCAGAACCACGCCTCCATCTTAGACCCTGGTGTAGCTTTCCATCACGCAAGCCTAGGGTCAAAGGCATTCAAGTCACTGATAAAAAAAAAGCTATTTGATAAAACTCTCTTGTCTGATCCTACTTTGTAGTAACGAAAAAAGAGGAACTTTTGCAAAACACTCTACCACATAGGTTTCTTTACCTCGGTTCTGGGCTTATCGGCTAAGTGCAAATAATCTCCGGAAAGTACTCGCATAATCAATACACTCATAATGCAACAAAGGAAAGATATAGTTTCTTGTTTATTTTATACTAGTGGCCCGCCCCGGCTTCGCCCGTGCAAAGCGGGGGTGTGTTATACATATAAAACTTCCTCGTGAACCACTCTATCTAATAAAAAAAACCGCTTCAAAATTCGTTGCGTAGTTTTAAAGATTTAAGCATACATAGGGACGGACAGAGAAAAGCGACTTTGTTTTATAATATGTAGTGATAGTGATAGTGATAGTGATTTTGCAGAAATTGAGACGTGCATATGATTCACATAGTCACCTTTCTCAAAGAACAAAATCTGTGGCGATTAAGTTATCGGTGAATATAAATCGTTTAGACTTTAGACCAGGGAAACGACCAGTTATCGATTTAATCATCCATATCCTCACTCGGCAATGACTCATTTATGGGCTGAGTAGAGAGAGTAATTATTAGCACTGGCCATTTCAGACTGCTAACATGACACTAAATAGTTGAGGATGATCAACCAAACAGATAGTATGGCTAAAGCAAAGGCCCATATCAGCACGAACTTGAAATGCAATAAAATTAAAAATATTTTTTGCACATTGATCTTTATTTAACTACTACCCAGCCCATAAATGACCCACTGCTGACTCGGGCCTCCCCCAATACATGGAGGGAAATTAACCTACTATGTTACCCTGGTCAGACTGGTTCAAACATTCGAAGCCACAAAAGATTAGCCAAATAAACGCATCTGTTCCAAAGTTGCTATCATAAGATATGTTACCATTATGTCTGCAGTTGATTTTAATTTATATAGATCATAATATATTCTGGCAAAACAAATAAATACCGGTACTAATGAAGACACTACCGACCAAACTTGAGCACGCAAGGAAAGTACAAAAACGGATCTCGCAATCACGGCGTGGTTGGCGATGGGTGACAAAAATGCAATTTAAGTTATGCCAAACTAAAAAGTCAATTCCGTTGCCAGTAATGGCGGATGAACAGCAAAAACTGTCCTTCGATCAACCCATGGCATAATTAAACCCATGCTGGGTTCAGTAAAACAAACATAACTGTGCGCTATTGACGTGCTGAGAGTAAAGATAATGTTGTAAGCTCGGCATTAGAGCGTATCTCTTTGAAAATAACTATTCCAACTATGTTTAGAAAAAATAATTAAATGCTTTCAGTACCATTTCAAGCTGCTTAATGTTTAATTAATTTTTAAATTTACCTTCAAAATATTTCCGCGATTAAGACCCGTGTCATAATTATTTAAAATGTGTGAAAATCGCGTTAGTCTAAAAACTTTTGTTTAATTAATTGTTTTTTAAGTTGGCTAGAATTTCAATGTACATTAGTTTAATCTTGATATATACAAAAACATTTACGATTTCCACAGATATAATAATACTACCATTGCATTGGCGATACATGTTACATTTCGGTCATCTATACTTTCGGTAAATCAAAATGCACAAATCTATTTGAACATTACTTTTTACATCAATACAATCCGCAATAGCAATTTTATGTCTCCGATGTTGATGTTTCTATTTAGGTGTTTAGGTTGTTTTCTCTTAGCAATTCTTAGCAATCTTAATGATCGTCGCGATTAGATCGGGATCAATGTCTTACTTATCTTCTAAATTAATGACTTTATTGTATTCAGATAGAATTTTCACATTATGTTTGTGAGCGAAAGACGCAGCTGAGAACTGTAAATAATTTTACGCTTTTATATTTTACTTAATAACTTTGTTTCTGTTTGGAATAGCAAATAAACTCTATGGTCAATATTTTAAATATGGAATGTGCTGTATTATTTTTGTTTAAAGAGAAAGCAATACTTGTCACTCAAAATAAAATTTTTGTTTTATTCCAACAGTTTCCGGCTCTTAATCTTCACACAAACATGCCAATTGGTTGTCCATTTTGGCAGTTTTGGGAACCTACTAATACATACTAATACCCATAATAGTGCTCAGTTCGGGACTTATGCAACACTTGCCAGAAACACTTGGCAAGAACTTTAGAATTTAGAAATTGTTTCGCGTTGGATGTATACTTCAATAGAACATATCAGGATTTTGGCCCATTTCGCGGTTTATATAATACTAGTGGCCCACCCCGGCTTCGCCCGTGCAAAGCGGGGGTGAGTTATACTTATAAACCTTCCCCTTGACCGCTTCAACCCGCCGAACCGCTTCAAAATCCGTTGCGTAGTTTTAAAGATTTATGCATACATAGGGACGGACAGAAGAATGCGACTTTGTTTTATACTATGTAGTGATAGTGATAATTTTGTAAGCGTTTTAATTGAAATCTGATAACTACTTATATATGTCTTATGGTTAGATTCCTTACTTTCAGAGTGTATTAAATAATACTCTAATAAGTTAGCTTATACAAATGTCAAACAATTTTTTTGATGTCTATATATTTTATATTTTGATTAAAAACTCACTTCATCATCATCACTATCACTACATATTATAAAACGAAGTGGCTGTCGTCAGTCCGTCCGTATGTATGCTTAAATATTTAAAATGACGCAACGTATTTTGATGCGTTTTTTTAATAGATAGTGTGATTAAAGAGGTAGGTTTATATGTATAATACATCCATAATATTGTAGAGAAACACTGATAACTTTAGAGGTTCATCATTAAACCCGTGCGAAGCAGGGCCAGGTCGCTACAAAGTAATGTTTATAATACTTAGAAATCACCAATATACACATAGATTAGATATCATTGAAAACTTTTATAGACATTCAATACTTTCTTGCTACTGAGTGAAAGCCACGCAATACGACGACAAAATATCGTATAAAACGTTATTTCAGTTCAATTGTACAAATAGATAAACTCCGTCTAATTTCCATAAGCGAAAATACCATTACACCTTCGGCCAACCTATTCTCTTAAAGTAATTTATACAACAGTTGTCAACTGCACACAGATTAGAATAATGGGGCTCGTCCGAGATTTATGCCCAGAAACACTTCGCGCAGATACCGATAATGCACTTCGGTGGGGCCCTAAAACATTACCACTTTTTCGTCCTCGGAAATTTGCATTACCTGGACCACCTCTGTGTTCCGTCCACCAAAATCTTGCCTCCGTGCCTAATAAAGAGCGCCTGTTTCTTATGCCATCCGTTGTGATCGGAGTACCTCGCATTTTTCGCGGAACCAGTGGCCAAACGAACCACTTTTTGTGAACCTTGTACAGCTCATAAAGTAAAAAGATTGCAAGTAGAAAATGATTATTGATTCGTAATTCAACATTGATATGACTTGGTCCAGCAGGGTGGCAATGTGTCGTTTTTAGACGTCACAAAATGAATTTCGGATGCAGGAATCCATGATGGCGAAACGCGTTCACAAAAACCGAATACCATTTAATTATGGATGGTTTTTAATATCTGTGAACAATGCCAGACATCTTTCGTGGCACGCTTTTTTGGTATGGCTAATCTAATAACTTCTCATTTAAATGCTGCCCGGTGCTCCGGCGGAATGGATGTTGTACTGCGTTTAAGGTCTTTGAAGAAATGGTCTAATGACCGACGCCCCTGTATTCTTTTGGTGATGGAATTATAATACACAATATCACCAACCCATTCCATACTGATGATATTGTAAGAGGCGACGAAAAGAAAGCCAGAGGTAGGCAACCTAGCCACAAGGGAAGGAAAACTTGATATAAACCGTGTGTCAACCCATCTTGCCAGCGTGGTACAGGACCTAAATTAGTAGAGACTGATTTATGGGCTGATGGACTGACGGAGGATGGAGGAATAATTATTTTTTAGTAATTATCCAATCATAACATGATCATCACCATTTTAACCAAAAGATCTTCAATAGGTACAGGACATAGGCATGCCCAAAGGATTTCTACAACAACCAATCTGAGCCATCCGGATCCATCGGCTCCTGGTAACCATAATCAGGTCATCGGTCCACTGTATGGGAGGTCTACCAGCACTGCAATAACAGGTTCTTGGTCGCCATTCAAAGCACTGCTTCAACGGCAATCCAGGTTGTTGACATGGTTGTTTATATTTTTGGTATAGAAATTGGTAGGAGGGAGGAGCGTTTTAGATGGAGTATTCCTTACAACTACTTGCAAATATATTTTAACTAGCGACCCGCCCCGGCTTCGCACGGGTGCAATTATGACAAATAAACCTTCCTCTTGAATGAGGATTTAAGCATACATAGGGACGGACAGATTACAGCGACTTTGTTTTATACTATGTAGTGATAGTGATATTTTAATATTACTTTACTGGCCTAAACCTAGATCCTAACTTCACAGTGCGACAGGTGTACAATAAATAATCCGATCGAATTAAAATCCGATGTCAGAATGTTTAAATGGCGGGATGTTATATTAGAACAAAAAAGATTTAATTTAAGATCAGTAACTTTCAATAAAAACGTATCAGTGATGTGTCACCCAAAATATATTATTTTTTATAGATTTAATACAACCGCATGTAATCATATACAAAATTATAGATATTTAACAAAGAAAATGGTTTCTAAGAAAAATACCTTTTAAAAGAATAACAGTAGAGGTAAAACATATTTTTGTTTCAAGTAATTAACTTAACGCATTATCTTGAAAGGATGGATTACTCAAAATCATTTTTATACACGGTCTCATACATCACTGTTTAAGGAGCTACCTTTATAGGAAAAATAGGTACGTACAAATTAGTACTTTATAATTATTTATTTGTGAAATGTGATAACTAACACCACAATCTTAATAGTATTATGTATGTTTTGGCACAATTCGACCAGAATACAATATTTATATTAGATACCCTGTTTTTGTCAAATTGGGCAGAACTGATGTTTATATGATTTACATTACTTTGTGAGAAGATCTAGTTTTAAACGACGATACTAGCGCACAGAAAAGCTCGAATGAGTTTATGTTGCGCTATTCCACTCAATGTAACCAATCTATGTATTTGCTACGAATAAATAAATAAATAAAAAAAAAAAAAAAAAAAAATAAAATGTTTTCTATTGGGGAAGGGTATTGAAATATTCGCGAGCGAAGCGAAGAAATTAATGTTACGATTGCAGATCCAAGCAAAATCGCAGGAGAAACTGGCTAATGCTACGGTGGCCAGACGAGTTGGTAGTGTTTAATCAAGTTTTCCATAATATCTTGAAGTTGTCTGTCTCTATACGTATAGAATAGACTTTGCTTTATTGTATAAACCAATTATGGCGTTCACAATCGTCAACGGATACATCAGTTTTATAAAACTACTACCAGGTCGGAACGCGGCACCGACCCTTACTACACTCCATGGAACGGGTTACTGATATTGTGTATCCTAAATTCGCATCCACGTGAATTTGTTTCTGAGGTACACCCTTAAGGTATTCGCGAAGAATATTAGGCCTCGTCTGACGAGCCAGCGCCGTCAAGTGAGCGTCCGCGTCGCTGCGATACGTCAAGATTTATTGATGTCGTCACGGACTAAAAGCTTCGAAAGGCTCGTACGATAAGTAGTTATGTATAATTTGTACACGCGACCACCGACGGACGTTTGGGTTGTACAGCTGGAGGCCTACTACGAACCTGTTTGGACAGCTGATCATTTTCACGAAGATATTTGTGTTCATGCGATTTATAAGAAATAAAAATTCACATATGTATGTATGTATCTATTATAAAAAATTTGCTAGATTTTTTGGAAAACGTCAATAGGATTTTGATGTTAATCGTTAATAGAAATCATTGCCTGCCTTTTTGGACATGAATCATCCAAAACAAAACGGTAAATACAGTTTTAACACAAAGCTTCGCTTGAAGAACAGAAAATATGATAAAAAGAGTTTCCATGGAGTTACTTGCCTGTTCTTCTCCATAGGATCTACTTTTTGGAAAAAGCAACTAGATTCCTAACTTTAGTTTTGAACTTTCAAAAACACCTGTAAATAGGTTCAATTGAAATAAATGATTTTAGTTTGAGTTGAGTTGAGTTTGTCAATAAATTTTGTTGACTATAGTGTTCCGTATTGAAAAAGTTTTATGTATTTATTTATTTATTTATTGATGTGGGAAATCGCAAAATAATTTTAGAATTGTTTTTTCTAGCCAGTACTCTTATTTTCAAAAATAAAATTCGATTCGCAATTAATTTCGATATTTAATAGTAGCCCAACTATCCCGTATTTTGGGGTCGTATGACGTAGATAGAGTTATGTGTCCTTAGGAATTTCGTTATCATCGGTAGCGCCACAGCGTCACATTAAAACAGAGTAACTTTTAAGTGTCACACTAAATTAAAAAATTACAGCTCCATAGTAGTTACCTATCTAATAGATGGTAATGTTTTGATAATACCATGTTTTTAATTAGTTCGACAAAAACTCACTATTATAAAGGTAGACCTTAAAACCCGGCGTGGCAAATAAATTAAATCTTGCTTGACTCGGGTCTCCCCAAGTTTTATTGACAGTAATTACTCTACGCTAGCCACACAAGTGTAGGTATTTATATTGAGTCTGTTTTCTTTTGTGGATAGTGTCACCAGCCCAGTCTATCTTGAGGGTGTCGTAAGAGTCGACAAAGATAAATTACAAGGCCGATAACCTAGCCGCAAGAGAAGGAAAACTTGATACAAAACCCGGTGCAAACTCCACACGGGTTAGCACAGGGTTTTGTATCAAGTTTTCATTGCCAGCGTGGCACAGTAGGCTAATGACCCTCCGCGTCCCCACTGTGGGAGGCCCTACTCAACAGTGGGTCATGTATGGGATGAGTAGTAGTAAAGGATCGATAGCACTATTGGGCTTCAAATTTGCTATTGAAGAGCCTATCCGACAAAATACAACTGATTAATAAAATAAATAATTCTTTATGCAAACAATAATACTGGCCGTTAAGAAAAGCGTGCTACGCGCTTCTTTCGGCGCTTCTTTCAATTAGAATATAATTCGAATATCGACGACATGTCGCAGTAAAATATTGTATTTTTCATAGATTAAAAAATGTATTATAAAACACTGCGAGCAGTTAATGTTCATAATGAAGAGCTCCGACAGTTACTAATGTTTGTTATTCCGAAATAAATTAAAAAAAATATCATTTTTTTTACTTATAAAAAAACCTATGAAGACAACAGAATCTAATCTGTGGGAGATCTGGAGTATAATCTAAGCCTAGGCCGGTATTTTAGAACACATGATCCGCCCCCCTCACATGTTTATTGTACGTAATTATTTATGACGGAGAAATAGGAAGTAGATAACTCTTGTGTGCCGGTGCGAACCTGCTAAATTTAAAAGTCTTACCAAGTTCCCGAAATGACACTATAATATTAGTAGGTTACTAAAATAGTTGTTTGTCGATTTCGACTACGTGCAAAACCTCCAGCTGGTGATGAAATACCATAATTAGAGATATTAGGACTATCTATCAGCCACAGAAGTTCACTGCTGACAAAGGCCTCCCCCGTAGATTTCCACAACGCAGCATCTATGCGTGCGGTGGCGGAGTAAGAATACCTTAAGCATTTCCCCAGCGAAAACAAACAAAAAAGGTTTTGTATCAAGTTTTTTTTCTCTTGCATCTAGGTTTACGGCCTTGTCATTTCTCTTTGTCGACTCTTACGACACCCTCAGGATGGAATGAGTTGGTGTCACTATGTTTTCTAAATCCATCACCACACGGATAAAAAAGTCCTTCATGTCTCTCAAATTCCGAAACGCGAGCCCAATTGTTTGCCGGTTGTATTAGTAATTTACTAGATTACATATCGCCTGTCAATTTTGCGATCACACACACGATTTCGCTCTATTAATGTCTACTTATGTCTTGTAAAACACAATGATCGGATCATGAACAAATGACAAGATGATTGAATAATAATGACTAGCAGAAATTCTAGGGGGCCGTCCATTAATCACGTGATATTTTTGTTGCATTTTAACCTCACTCACCCCCTTGACTTTTTTTTACACACTATCTTTAATTGCAGACCTAAAAAATATAACCTAATATATTCAAAAATTAAGGATCATGACAAAAATGTCTAGACAGAAAGATTGCAGGTTGTTTTTAACTGGCACAAGTATAATATCAAAGTGTCAATCATGCAAAAACATATATTTTAAAACATTTCGTCGATATCAAGTAATCGCGCGTTTGACAAAAAAAAAATACACGTGATATTTGTCTACATCCCCCCTTGTGGTATTTCGTGGTTTTTTGCTTAACCCCCTTTCAAGCTTCACGTGATGAATGGAGAGTCCCTAGTCTAGTATTGAATGTTCAAAGGTATTCAGATTAAAATTTAAGATTAAATGAGTTTGCAAAAATTGTAAAACGCCTCCTCTCCCAGTTTGGTTTTCAGCCTAGTCATTTCCTTTTGTCGGCTCTTACTACACCCTCAGGATAGAATGGGTTGGTGGCACTATATATTTTTAATCCGTCATCATACGCACATTCATTATAAACAGTTACAAATTATTGAGATTTCTAACGACGACATATAGATTTCGGTGTGGGTTATAATATTATGATAGAGAAAGTTTCGGGGACTGTCTCAAGGACAAGTGAGTCATACTCGGTTTCATAACTACATCTCCCTCTCTAGCAACTAGCCTTCGAAGTGACATTAATTTCGTTTGATAACCTCAGGCTAGAACAAGTTGGCGACGCTGCATGGAGCTGACATCGCAACGCTAATAATTATATCAAAATTAGTTTCGCGAGTTAACCCTCCACGCGGCTCCTCCGTTGACATTCCGACGACATACTTGGGGTTCCTACAACGGAAAGCCGCCTTTATCTGAGGCGCCTCGGACAAATTACGTCGGCTCCAAAAAACTAAACAACTTATCAAGAAACGTTAGAGCGTGTTTGTTGCTTGTTCCTTGTTGCTTTTCATTTTGCCCGTATAGTTTTATTTCGGCGTTAAGGGTGAACCATACTTATTCGGATGCATGCGAAGTCACATGTTTTCAGTTTGCATATATGTTATGATAAGCAGCTACTTTATTGTTACCAGAAAAATAAGCGGGACATATTTTTTTCTTATTGGGTTGTATATATTTACTCCAAAGGAAGATTAGACATAAAATTATGGCCATAATATTGCCTACAAACTACATTTTAACTTGTTTATTGTGGGTGTTTTTTAATTATATTTCTTTACTAGTGACCCGCCCCGCTTTCCTATTAAAAAAAACCGCTTCAAAATCCGTTGCGTAGTTTTAAAGATATAAGCATTAGGGACGGACAGACGACAGCGACTTTGTTTTATAATATGTAGTGATAGTGATAGTGATTTCGTAAATGTGTTGAAAAACTATAACACGTAGGTACCCCTATTTTTCTGATCATTTTTAAAACAGTGGTTTATAGTCCATAGGTAATGAGTAGGTACTACCTACTAGCACTAGTTCCTTAAGACTATGCGTGTTAGGTATTTTGATATTACCATCTGATTTAACATCGACCAATAACGATTTATTTTGTTTATTTGTTGTATGCGTATTATAAATAATAATAATTCACATGATCAGGTGGTGGTGACGGATTTAGAATAAACAGTGTCACCAAACCATTTCATGTTAAAGGTAAGAGGCTGTCTAATGTATCGATTCGTAACCTAACCTCAAAGGAAGGAAAACACAATGCAAAACCTGTTCCAATGCAGCCAGCGTAGCACAGTAGGCTTAATCACCTCCATAAAAATGGAAGAGGTAATTTATGAGTCGAATTTCTCATTCACTCTAATATTACGATATTTGCTCATCACTATTCACAGTCTAGTGTGAGTCGACCTTAACGTTAGGGTTATCTCTATAGAGACAGCGAGCGTCCGCCGCATATTTTCGTCTGCAGACCTTTTTTGGTCTTTTGTGTCCAGACGACATTAAGTGCCCGTTTTGTTGATTTGGACACGTTATAACTCTTTTTTAATTCTTGTTTTGGGAATCCGTGACATCTGTTTAGGCTTGTCGATTGATGTTACAATTCGTGAGCATAACTCACTTCAGTTACAGTCCCCGCCAAACTTTATGGCCGCTCTGAGTGTAGCCGCATTACGCTGTGCAGAACACAAAATCTGGTATCGCTGTCGTGGTAGGCAGGGCACGCCCGCACTCGCCGTCTTCCACCCGCAAGTGTCCTCGCTCCCGTGCGTTAGTGTGCTAAGTTCGTATTGGTTATGAAATGTATGATGCGCAAGTTCGCACCGACGAAGGCTACATTCAGAGCGGCCATAAAGTTTGGCGAGGACTGTACTGAAAAGCTTATTGGCTATATACACAAACTCTATAACGAAAGGATTGACAGTACTCCTAATATAGACTGTCTGCAAAGCTTCAGGAAATGAAGGAACTTATTAGTCTTAAAATCTTGGTAAATCATTCTCGTTTTGTATTTAATTCGTTAATATACCAAGAAAGGTAATGATGTCTTAGGTTTTCACGATCTTTACACATTGCAGGAAATGATGGCTTCACGGTTATGATCGTTTTATTTTATTTTATTCCCAACGTTTCAGACACTTTTCAGTGCCCGTGGTCGCGGGACGACCGTTTATTGTTTGCTACCAGAGACTGACGAAAGCTCTTATGACAGTTAAGCATGTCTCACAATTATGTAATTGAGTCCTACAAATTGGGAGCTTGTGATATTCCATAACCCATAACACAATTAGAAGTCGGCTCACGATAAATAAGTATTACATATGCTTCTGATATATCAGAATGTGCCTGAAGCAAGGAAAAAAAAGATTTTGTCTGACTATGGATATAGATACATACATTATACGTTGATTTTAGTTAATATGAAATTCGTTTTACCATAAAATACCGCCATTTTTTGCGTCAGTGATCCTCATGGATACCCGGCCGTTGGGAACAGTTAAAGGTAAAAAAAAACTTGCGCTTTTGAATGAATAAAATAGAGATAATTCTTTGCGCCGAATATCAACATTTTTCAGTTTTCAGTGCTCAAGCAATGACAATGGCCATAATTAAAAATCAGAAAAATAGTACCTACTGGTAATGTTTTGTCAAAAAATAACAATTAAGTTCACAATTGGTATGGAGAGGGCTATGCTCGGAGTTTCCCTGCGAGATCGAATCAGAAATGAGGAGATACGCAGGAAAAACAGGGTCACCGGCATAGCCCACAGGATTGCCAAACTTAAGTGGCAGTGGGCAGGGCACATAGCTCGCAGGACCGACGCCCGATGGGGCAGAAAAGTCCTCGAGTGGCGACCGCGTTCCGGAAGGCGCAGTGCTGGTAGGCCTCCCACACGGTGGACCGACGACCTGGTTCAGGTCACCGGAAAGCAGTGGATGCGGGCGGCCCAGGACCGGCCTTTGTGGAGATCCTTGGGGGAGGCCTATGTCCAGCAGTGGATATCTTTTGACTGAGATGATGATGATGATATATGAACTTCGTACCTCCTTAAAATCTTCTGTTCGTTATTTTTTAATTGCTTTTATAAAGAAAGAAAATAATTTTATTGTAGCTCACAATAGATAGTATCTCAATATTGTATAAAAAATAAAACATTGCCCTGAACTTGAACACAAAAAAGTGTTATCAAATTTGGTGCAGTTTAGAAACTATGCGCTTACATACATTTCAGCAAGTCTTTTTAATTAATATGCATCTGCTGATTAAACTAAATGCCCTATTAAAAATAATATAATTCCCCTGATGAACCAGTAATGAAACCAAAACCTTAAGCAGAAGTGAATTGTAATTTATTTTTTAGTTAATTATATGATTTAATAAAAAACAGTTAATAAAAAAGCATAATATCTCAAACGTGGAGTTACAAAATAAAAAACATTGACTCCATGAAAACGCATTTAAATAGCTTAGAAAAAATATGTGTGTATATTATTCTGTCAATCATTTGCCGACGGCGCAAAGCACGCACTAGACCTTTAACTGATATGGAAACTAAATCAACTGAAGTTGGTGATCATTTATAAACATAGCAAAGTGATCTTTGATTGTTTGCCTTAATTTTGGTATACTTAGGTACATGTAGTCTTTAATATTCCACAAGAATCAATGAAATAGCTCAATATTATTACATGTTAACTAGCATACTCAACACATACAGTACGTAAATATATTTCTTATCATGTATATTTACGTACCGTATGTAGGGTAATCTACAGGAAACTAATGCAAAAATTATTACGGGATATACCTACAATCAACGATAGTTTAAATGTTAAGATAAGTACTTACAGATCAGTAAGGCTTAACGATCCCTGCAGAGAGACACTAAACCTAATAATATAAACACTTAATTTCAAATATAGTCTAGTAATTAAAGAACAAGCAATTAAATGAAAACATCAATTAATTAGAAGGGGAGAGGCGAGCGGGCGCGAGGCTGCGGCACTCACAACTGGTTTGGAGAAACGAACGCAGCATGCTTCATCCATAATTCAAATAAAACATGGGGCCCAAACCCCGCCCATGCCGAACGCCGCGGCCAATAGCCTCGGCAGCCACCTCCACAACTCCGCCTGCTAAAACACTTACTTACTCACTTCTCCTATTTTAATTAGCCCTATCCGATTTTGCCAATAAATAAATAAGTGCCGATAATTTCATCCGACTGTATGGAACCCTGCAGATGTAATTAGTAGTTGGTGCCGATAGATTATTTGCAATATTCAATTAATAACGAACATGATTTCGACGATCACGATCCAACCGGACCCTTGATTACAACAAGAGTTATTTTTAATGTCTTAATTGACAAATTGAATTTCTGGGAAGATAGAAAGCAATTACAATGTCCGATTGATTATTTTTTCAAAGTGGGTAATCAATTTTGAGTTCTTGGCTACCGATAAAAAATGGTTGGAGCAGTTCGGTAGCAAAACTAATTTTGATTTGAACTAAACTGTTATACAAATGAAATTGGCGGGCTGGTATGCGGTCAGACAGGAAATTCTTTGTTACTAAGCTTTGTTGCTTTATCAGTGTCAATATTTTACGAGAACGGATTGACTGTGAGATAAAAATGGGATTGTATCCTCAGCTCCGGGTTCAACGTCGGACCAGTCACGAGCTTGACCACTTAACCAATTTACTTTTAAGAAATTCGCTTGACAACTGTCGTTCACCTTGGCCCTTGTTGATAACTCGACTGAGATGGTAAAAGAATTCTGTTGCCTAAAATTTGAACAATAATACTTACCTGTTGATAAAATGTCTAGATTAAAATATAAAAAAGTTAAACGAAAAAAAAGTCCTTTCCTGTCTACTGTCTTAAACAACAGTCATAGGAAACTTTCACTTTTAAAATACAAAATAATGTACGTATTAGAGGTGGCATTTAACATAAAGGAGTTAATCTTTGAAAGGAGTAGCAGATATTGCAAAGCAATTACTTGCTTACGTAAATGTTTCTTTGTTGACATCACTAATACATTTGCAAAGGAGCCTTCTTTTTGCTTTTAGTATTGTTTGTTGGCACAATTTGTAAGTTTGTTGTCCTTTTGAGGTCCGACCGATAGACTATGGCAAAAAATGGCACCTCTTTTCGGAAGTTGCTAATGACAGGGCGCCAGTAGCTTTGTTTTTTTTTTTGTGTCTGCGGCGTGAACCACAGATAATAGTTGCTTTTGATTTTGCTAAATAGGGTTTCACCCATTTTCGCCTTTCTAGCAACATCAGTATTCGTGTCGAGAATTCTTTTGATAGCATTTGCAAGTTTGTCGAATGCTGTTATATCGACGACACGTGTCGGTGAGTCGTCATGGATCTCGGCATTTAATAACATAGTGGTTACATCTCGCGGTGTGGTCCGGAAGTTAAAATTGTCATCATGTTTCCATTTCGGAACATTTTTATTTTCGTAGCTCCGAGATTTGTTTCCTTATTACTGATATTAGAGCTAAGAGCAGAATAATGTGAGGCCATTTTGATTATTACCACATTTGCTTTGTCTGCGAAGCAATCTCAAAGTAATATATCGACAATTTGTTCATAGAGCTACAACATTATCATAAATATACGTTAACTTATACATAACACTTGTAAATGCTCTTATCATGCGTAATTATATTTTATGACAGGATGTGACTTCGGTTATCTTCCACATCAGAAATCAGGGGTTGGATCAAATTATTATAATTTTGAGCGAAGCAAGTACAATGGAGGTGTGTAATTTCAACTTTTAATATTTACAATCTGTTTGTAAGTGTAAATAGATTACCAACGGGAAATGTGCGCAGGTCACTGTAGCCATTACCGACAAACAATTTGACAGATAGGGATCGCCGCGCTCATAATTGTTATTTTATTGTCGTTAACGCTACCTAAAAGACATGTTAAGAAACGACTAAAATAATACATCAAATAATCAAAATCAGAATGGCCAACCCTCTGTATTCTTATATGGTTGCATTGCGAAAATACTATAATGACTAATATTTTGATTGTTGTCAAAACTAAATGTCATAAAATAATGTTATTAAGTAGTATGTATTATATTATTATTTTATTATTGTATTTAGTAATGTTTATAATAATTTATGTTTTTGAATATTTAGATTGATTGTGTCTTTGATTTTAATTAATCTGTACACTTTTAAATTATTTTAGTATATCTAGCCCAAACTATTAACTGCTCTTTCCAACGGTTGACTGCTAGAGAATGCCCCAAGACATTAAGTCTGCCAATGTACAACGCATGATGAATTAAATAAATAACTAAACAGTCGACTGTTTAGTTATTTATTTAATTCATCATTCTCGTTTCTTATCTCAAAATATTCTATTAAAATTTCAACTTTAGCTTTGTCATCCGACATTGCCTCGTTAACTGCCGTTCACATAAAATCATTAACGAACATGGTAATTACGTTTTCTAAATTAAATTCCCAATGTTTAAATTTAACAACAGCAGTGGTAATATTGAATATTAAGGTTAGTGGACAGGTTCAAACGTTCAACGCTTCATCGTAAAAAGACGAAGATACCTAACTTGGTTATTTTACTCAAAGCGTTACTAAAGGTAGACCAATAAGGTTTGTTTAGGTTGTAAAGTGAAGCTCAAGGCGGGTCTTTAGGGCTACCGAATTATGTAAAGTTTTGGTGATATACGAACAAAAATTAAAACAATTAATAATTATGACAAACCAATAGAAGTTGAAATAGTATATTTTTTCCAAACAATACCCCACAATTATGTTTAGACAAACACAAACATGAATGTTTTTAATTAGGTACAGATGATCTTTAGTAGGTATATGTTTACGTAAATACATATATATATATATATATTTCCAAACTTAATTTAAGGGAAGTATTTTAATACATATATTATTAACATAAATGGGAATAATTAATTTAACAAATGATGATGATGACGAATTCCTGAATATTTAATGACATTGAAATACGTAGGTATATGATAAATAAAAAAATAGACGCCTTATTAATCGTATCTAACTAATTAATACAATTGGCATACGCGAAACCTATTTATGGCAATGACATGATATGGTCTTAATTTGTCGTTGTAGATAATTACAACTTCGCAGAAGTCGTCTGTGTAGTGACGGATTTAGGATACATAGTGTCACCACCCCATTCCATCTTGAGGGTGTCGTGAGAGCCGACCAATGCCAATGAAAAGGCCGGAAAATCGGAGAAATCTTAAATGAAACCCTGTGCTAACCCGTCTGGTCACAGTAGACAAATTATCCTCCATGTAACTGGAGGTGGCCCGACTTAGTAGCAGTGAGTCATTTATTGGCTGAATAGTAGAAGTCTAAGACTGACGGAAAAGGTTTAATATAAATTATATTTTTTTTGTTTTAAATATAGCATTTTGGCCTCTTTAGTTCAGATATTAAGAATCGTATTAAGAATTAATGTCACTAGCCGAGTCTAAACGGAATATATCGTCGACATGAGTAAACAAACGAGACACGCATACAATTGAGCCGCAAGAAATAGAATAATTTACATGAAGGTAAAAGGAAGTTTTTGAGGTACTTAATGCCGAATTAGAAAAATAAAATAAATTTCCGTTATTATAATATATGAAACTAGTGGCCCGCCCCGGCTTCGCCCGTGCAAAGTGGGGGTGGGTTATACATACAAACCTTCCCCTTGAATCACTCTATCTATTAAAAAAAACCGCATCAAAATCCGTTGCGTAGTTTTAAAGATTTATGCATACATAGGGACGGACAGAAGAATGCGACTTTGTTTTATACTAAGTAGTGATGATAAGATCACAACGTAATAAAAATAATTACAAGCCCTCTAAGTTTCAGTAGTGGTCGCGTTCCGAACTGGTAAACAATATTACTTTGCATTAGAAATGTTTTATCAACATGTCGACAATTTATAAGTCCCTATGTCGTATAAAAATAAATGATTTGTCTTTGGCTTAAGCGTTTTTGCAAGTCTCAAGCCGAACGTTCGGCTTTAGGGTGATGCAGAAACAAAATATGTGCACCACAAGACTACGAACCTTTTAGTGCTAAACTATTCATTATAAAATGTATGATATGAGATGATGATACTTTGAAATTCTTCAGTTTAAACTTTGATAGCCCTAGCGGACGTGACGTGGTACAGGCGCACGCTCTAGACCTCCCCTCCTTCCTCACACGCCTCTGCTGTTTGAGCTACCGTTCCGCTAAACAAACTTCACGCAGCGCCGCCAAATCGATTCGACTCGTCCGCATCTCGCCGCATCGATCCTAATAATAGTAAATCACTTTTTTATCGCCCCTGAGACATTGTTAGCAGATCCACTATGAAATTATAGGAGCACCAGCGAATCATTGTTTCCGCTCTTCTCCCAGAGGATTTGCCCCTGGTGAAATGTGTTAACTCACAAATTCATTATCCCCAAATCGGTTCTGCATTGTTTCAAATGAACATCTTTGTCTGCCGAAATGGCATGGTTAATATCCTTATTTTTTTGTAGCTGTTTCACATATTATTTGTTGCAAGTTATATTTAAAGATTACGTGAAATTTGGGGCGAGACTAAACAGGATCATTAATATTTTCGAGGTCAGGTGGGTGTTACAATTTTTAACAAAGAAAATGTGTGTAGTCACCTAATGATTGGAAATATTGGTGATTACAAAGAGTATTGAACTCGAGTTTAATCAACGATTACAGAAAGAACGGAAAAACGTTTACAAAAAAGAAACAAAGATGGCGAATTGCCGGCCAATTTCAATAGCCGTCCATTCAGGTGAGTGAAATGGAGCGGCGCGCGCGCAGGCGAAGTGACACGAGCCAAGCACCAGACAGAGATTCGCAACATTTTTTAAGTCTATTAAATCACGAACGCGACTTACTTACAGCACTTTAACTATGACGAATCGTATGAGACTCTTTGGAACGCCGCGTCAAGAAATGTTGTGAATCATTCAGTTGATTTATTTCGTGACCAATAAGAATTTAAGTTGCTATTTATGCTCATCTGGCTATTTAAGCGTTGGTTATAAAAACTAGTAGGTACGTGATTCGAATCGATATTTGATATAGATCAATTATTGTTGTCTATGTTAGCGTAGAGAAAAAATGTGAAAGCCTTAAGCTTTTTTGTGATGTTTGCATTCGTTTATGAAATTTAATTCTTGTGGATTCACTGTTTTCATGGAGACCTAAGAAATATTTTTAACCTTTTTACTCAATAGTATATTCACTACAAGTATCAAAATAACATAGTAAATAAAAGCACCTGCTTCTAACAAAACTTTGACTAGGTATTGTTAAAATATTGTTGTATAACAGTGTACGCTGTTGCCTACGTCTTGCTGCATGTGGCGTGCGATCTCACTAAATAGCAGATTGTCATTCCACATATTGGGCAACAACGCATTATGACTTATAAACCTTTGCTTATAAAACTTATAATTTTTTTTTTATATTTTTTATATTTGCGTATACCTGAGAAGAGATTAGTCTGAAAATTGCAATTCCACTGTATACGAAATGTTGCAAACCTCAGTCTGTAATGATCAATGGCTGTACAAATACAATACATCAAATCATTGAAAGAAAACTCCACTTTGAGGTTAGTATCGCGAGTGCTAGTCGGCTAGTTAAACTTTTTTGTTTGCTTACTCCGGATGCGGTTAACGCAATAAACTCTATTTGAATTGTAATCGTCACGTTGGTTTGCTTCTAGTTTTGGAAACTTTCAAAGAAGCCTGTCTCCTTTCATGAAATTCCCTGATTTCCACCTACCTCATAATTTTTGGAAGCAATATGATTGCTAAACTTAAGTGGCAGTGGGTAGGGCACATAGCGCGCAGGACTGACGCCCGATGGGGCAGAAAAGTCCTCGAGTGGTGACCGGAAATCCTTGGGGAAGGCCTATGTCCAGCAGTGGAAGTCTTTTGGCTGAAATGATGATGATGAATATGAAAGGAAGGTCATTTCACGAAATTACTTTTTAAGTAGAGTTTTATTTCTGATTCAACTTTGACAGGTGCTTGAAGGTGCAGTCCGTGTGGTGACGGATTTAGAATACATAGTGTCACCACCCCGTTACATTCTGTGGGTGTCGTAAGAGCCGACAAAAGTAAATGACAAGGCAGATAACTTCGCCGTAAGAGAAGGAATACTTGAAAAGATACCCTGTGCCAATCCATCTGCCCAGCGTGTCACAGTGGGCAATTACCCTCCGTGTAAAAGACCCGACTCAACAGTTGGTCGTCTATTGGCTTAGTAGTAGTAAATTTAAAAAAAAATAGTGCCTAAATTAAGTAGTAGTAGGTAGTTATCTAATTGTTAACTTAATACTTTACACATATAATAAGTCATGAAATGCATGTAACCAAATCCTCGCTACATAAAACTAATTATAAAAAGATTTGAGATTGGCGCAATTGGGTGTACACGATCACGAGCAATGAGCTAATAATACAAGTAATTGTCGAAGTAAATTGCATTTTAATATTTGTCATTATAATTGTATCAACATTAGCGTCAGATTTTCTCGAAATCTTGTTGTTTCTCGTGGAGATTTATCTTTAGAAGTCATGCACGTTAATTAGATGTTGTATGATGGACTAGCAACGCTTACGTAGTTACGTCTAAAGTTTTGTGATGCAAAAGTAAAATAACATCGCAATTTCCAAAACAGTTATTCTAAGCTCAATTTTTTTATTCTTAAAAGTAAATTTTAATACCAAAATAATCTATTATTTAGTGAAACTGAAACTCAAACTCAAAACGACTTATTCACGCACTAACTTCTTATAAACCGTCTTGTTTAAAACTTCCATCATCATCTTACGGTCCATGTTCCACGCTAGGTAGTCTCGTCGTATCTACATGCATACCTTTCACATACATATTCTCATTCAAACAGTTACGTGGATTGATCATGTATTCTATTACTCGTTTCATTATTCTTAAATTTATTTTACTTTTATCATCATCGTTATATCCCATAAAGGAGACGGGCCTCTTTCAAACTCATTAGCCTACTGTTCCACGAGTTGGCACAGGGTTTGTATCAAGTTTTCCTTCTTTCTTTTATTGTAAGGCAGGCAAGCCTCTTACATTCGTTTTATTTTTGTATAAAACGAAAACGCACTAGGTATAACCTGTATCGCAGGGCAGTTTACAAACATGCAATTCACGAACACGAATGACACCCAGACCCAGAGGAAGTGAGATTTACCCAAACACACTTCGAATCGAACCTGGGACCCCGTGATCCAAAGACGACTCATCCATTAGACCAACAATGCCTCCTGTGACACCGGCAGGATGGTATAGGTTGGAGACATTGTGTAATATAAATCCGTTACCACACGGTTCTTGATATTACTTTACATCATTATATTTGGTTGGGTGTTTGGCCAGCAAAAAGTGGTAAGACTGACCTGTCTCCTCTCTTCGGTGTAAGTCTACTTCAGATTTATATTGGCTGTCGTAACACCCTTCCAGGTTTATGTGCGGGTTGATATCTCCTTATTTGTATACGTAATATTGTTTATTACATTATAATTATAGCGGATTATGTGTGTTTTTTGCGAATATGCGATTGGTGACAAACACCGTCAGTTCGGTGTTGTATATATACCTTCGCCGGCCAGTGACGAAGGAAAAGAAAAGAGTATATATGGCGCAAACAATATTTTTCAAAATATCATGAGCAATGTAATATTAAGTAGTAGGCTCTAAAAAATTTTACTTAAACGACTTCAGTAATTAATTGAGTTGTAACTTTATTTGTCATGTCGCGTGAATATTCTAGATTGTTGGATTAAAGCCCTCGATACGGTTGTGAGTAATGACTTGTTCTGTCAAGTCACATCAAATGAGGCTATTCCGTGAAGGATTACTGGCGATTACCTCATTTGAGGCTAACCTTTGCGTTGTCGTGTTTATATTGAATTATAACCTCAGGCCCTGATGTGTCAACGGCTATACTGAGCAGGCCATACATATTAAATAATTGTTAAAAGGTTAAAATGGGTGCGTTTTTAATCACATGTCTGAACGCAATATAACACTTTTGTATTTAAGGAAGCTATTGTATATATTTTTTCAATGTTATATGTATGTTAAAAGAGAATTTGAATATGACTGAAAATAAGATTTAATATTTAGAACAAATACTAAGCTCAAAACAAATTATAGCTCAATCACAAAATTTCATTATAACTCGTTTTACTAAGGAATACGCCCTCAGCTTTGTTGTAATAACTGAATGGTAAATATTAGGATAACTGTTCTTGGTTTATAGTCATCATCGTACAATTTGTAAACGGTGTCTAAATAAAGCTGAAGTTCACTCCGAAATTACTATATTTCGTCAGATGTTTCTAATAATCTAATTGGCAGGCCAAATTGTTTTACCACCAGCAAGCGCAGCTAGGCCCTGAGAACATCTAATCTTCATAAAACTACGTTGATTGCCCACAATACCACTAATACGGGGCGATCGGCATAACAAACAACTTTCAAATAACGATAGTACATTATTGAGCAATTTCGGACTCTCATTAATCCAATAACTGTGCCTAATGTTATATTTTTTGATAACATTATTAGTAGGTAATATTTAGGGTTGTCGTTAAACGTGATTTATGTGACGAAACTTCGGCTACCAAACTTGGGCATACGACAGAGCTATGACAAAACCAGACGTGTCAGACTCGTAAATGTATAACACTAGCGACCCGCCCCGACTTCGCTCGGGTGCAATTATGCATGTCTTATACATATAAACCTTCCTCTTGAATCACTCTATCTATTAAAAAACACACTTCAAAATCCGTTGCGTAGTTTTAAAGATTTAAGCATACATAGGGACGGACAGACGACATCGACTTTGTTATATACTATGTAGTGATAAATAACTTACTCATTATAATGAGTGAGTTAGTCTAATACACACGTAAAACTACGAAGGATTGAGTAAATTTGAAAAAAATAGTTTTAGTACAAGAAATTAGTAAGTTCAAAATTAAGAACGCCATGCTCAAGACGACGTTTTAAAACACATAAGTTTTTGTAATAATAAATACATTGAACGTCATAAAATAAACATTTACATTCTTTTTCCAATGGGCACAACCCTACTAATTTCTAATGTTTGGTCGATAATACCATCATGATAAAGACGAATTGGATTGCTCTATTTCGTTACCATCAAACATGTATGGACGTGATTATGGTCGCGTGAATGCTTTGGCATTTCGGTTTATATTAGGTGAGACTAATCAGGTTCGCGGCAAATTGATGAGAACAATGTCTTAGTAGGCGTCTTGTTTCTGGCAGTTAAAGGTCGTAAATAAGTAGGGTTATTGGTTATTGGAAAACATAAAACATATTGGCTGTAGTCATAAAAGATTACAGATTAAATTGCTATCAGTACTACAGGCTAAGGTTAGTAACAGTACGAGTACAACACATTAGAGGGTTTTTTTGTACAGCTACATCATAATTGTATCTGTTACGAAAGATACTGAATACGTAACCTTTTCTCACATTTCTATAGTTCATTTAATTCTAAGATAATACTACAAGCCCTCGGAGAATTAAGTTGTAAGATTGCCTTCAAGATTATCTTGCAACCCCCAAAAAGAATAAATAAAGTATATTAATAAATTAGCTTGCTTACTCATATAGAGATCCTAGGCATACGCTAGTCAGAAAAAGCCCTCCAGATTTTATTACAAAATATGGGTTTTAGTGAAAATCCACCAATTATCTAGCGTTATTATTATCAAACACCCTTAGTAAACTAAATTCCATCAATTGTCTTGGTTTCTCCGTGCTGATTTGTCGACTTACAGCTAGTGACTAAAATTTCAAAAACGTTGTTTTTTATTTTTATAAAAAATTAAAATTATTACACAGTATCTGTATTAGTGTATAAATACTTTCGCCCTTTTTATGTGTTTTTTCCTTTTAGGTCTCGAGAGTTTAGATTGTAAACTGATTATTAATTTAGACTACAAAATAAAAATCGTCGAAAAACTACCAGTTACGAACAACAATGCATAATTTGATCATACAGAAGCACGTCGCTTAACCGTATGTTGCCATAAGCATAAACTAATGTGTTTTTAATATTTGGGCAGCTCACTGTATGGGTGGGCAATTTGGTGGGTAAAAAAGAAAAATAAGATCATTTTCCGGTAACTGAGAACAGTTAGAAGGGAGCCTAATTGAATTCTGAACGCGCGTTCAGTATTTGTTTTGAATTACGAAAAACTGCATATGAACAATGTTTTCGTGTGTGACTCAAAGCCTGTAATACACGCAATTAAAACACGATACTAAGGTAAGTGCGAAGTGTAAAGCGAAGCTGAGTGGAGAAGTGTCAGATGTTATGTCCCCTCTAAAGCACACGCAATGGCTGCCAAGCTTTACATTAACTATTGCAAACTAGGACTAGGTACTCGGTGCTGCTTTGTAAAATGAAGCATATAGTTTTATGAGCCGCATAGAAGCATGATCTCTGTTTAGAATACCAACATATTAGTCCATTAGAAATCACCATGGATATCCAGTTGTCAACCAACCCTGCCTCCACGCTACGGAAAGATAGAAATGAGCAAAATTAAATCCAACGGCGATAATCGACTACCCGCTCTATTGCCACGGGTTGCGCTCGCAATTGGGAAACTGGCTCCGTGGCCCTGCTGCCTGCTGGGGGCCCTCACCTTCCTTGCTTAGAAGATATTAGTAGACCTAATAGTCCGTGTGAAGACGGATTTAGAATACACAAAGTCACTATACTGAGACTGTCGTAAGACAGATTACCTTGCCGCAAGAGAAGGAAATCTTGATATAATCCCTGTGCCAACCTCACAGGCCAGCGTGGCACAGTAGACTAATTTCCCTTCATAAATATGGAAGAGGCCAGACTCACTAGTGTGTCATTGCCTCGTTGGTCTAGTGGTTAGATGTGCCGCCTTTGGATCAACGGGTCCCGGGTTCGATTCCGGGGTCGGGCAAGTGTCTTTGTCTAAACCAGAGGCACTGGCTCGGAGTCTGGGTGTCATTTCTATGTATAATAAGTATGTATTTACAAAAAAAAAATGTATATAAGTAGTTTATCATCCATCTCGTTACCATAACACAAGCATTAAGTTGCTTAGCTTGGGATGGGATGGCGTTGTGTGAAATGTCCAAGGATATTTATAGGCAGAAATGATGATGAATCGTAAAAAAACTTGTATACAAAATATATCAAATCCATAGAGCCTACGAAAAGAATGATGACGTACTAAATAAAATTGGTGAATAAAAAATACTTAATAAGCATAATCGTAGCTACCCCAAACGCCGCTGCCGTCACTAACCATCACTGTGAAACATATAATACAAATCAATTTGAGGCACATCACTAAACGACTCACACCATCGAATTACACACACAACCCTTTGAGTCATTACAAAAATATTAAGGGTCTATTTTTTAATAGCTCTATGGACAAGTGTTATACAGCATGTTGTGATAGCAGATGGTGTGGCATAAGCTTCTATTTAGATACTTAGCTAATTTTATCACCTCAGTAATTTACGGTATCTCAGTAAGTACCGAAATGTAATAGTATACAGCCAATTATACGAATGCATTTTATCACGATAGTATCTTATACAGGTCATCAAACTAAATACTTAACATATCAGTGAAAGAAAACTTGATACGAACCTCTGTCTAAGAAGGACATCCTGCTGCCTTTCTCAGCTCATAACAGACCCACTGCTGAGTCGGTCGTGCAAGTACGTGGAGAGAAATGACCCTACTGTGCCATGCTGGCTAGATGGGTTGACAGGGTTTATATTTGGTTTTCCTTATCTTAAGACTAGGTTGTATACCTCTTGAATTCCTTTAGTCAGCTCTTACGACACCCTCAAGATGGAATGGGTTGATGACATTGTGCATTTTAATTTCGTTATTACACGGACTGGCTACAATATATTGCATGTAATATACAAATGTCAGACTCTGATAGCTTAATTTCGATAAGAGTAAAATTGTAGTTAATTGACGAATATAAGAGTTTTTTTTTTAAGAATTTTAGAAGAAATCAGGCGCTCTCTTCTTGCCAATACTCTTTTTATGCCAACGGAAAAGATCCCAGCGCAGCAAACCAGCAATCAAACGATAGCGATCAAACGCAGAATGACAATAATGCCTGTACAACGTTCACTACTCTGTGCCAAATCGCATTTTAATTAGGCAGATAAGGCATGTCATTAGCTAGCAAATTGCTCGTGGAACTGTTTGTTTTATTTTATTTCTTCTTATCTGTTAATGTTACATCTTGTCCGTCAAATTACCGGAAAACGCAAATTGTGTGAATGTTAACTGTGCGGCTAGGTAGAGCTTTTGGAAATAATATTATATTCATTATCAAAAAACCCGTCCAAAGAAAAGGGAGCAGTGATTAAATTAAAAAAAAAACAGTGCCCAAATAAATTTGATTTTATCCCCAAAATCCTCTTTAAGGCCAAAGAGAACATGTCTGTTCACCTTCTACGCAAACGTGTACCATCTAAGACCTCATCTTCATCTTCCATCAAGCGAGGTCGAGGGCAAACAGAAACCTATTTAAATATAGCTATTTTTTATATAAAACACTGGGCTGTGAACCAGCGCTGGGTGAACCTATGCCAAGTGCACCTCCCTCAGCATTAGCCAAGCCCACGCCCGTAGCCAGTGCTTAATTTTGTTGTTGTTTTTTTTCTATTAGTGTAAAATTACTATTAATATAAAAGTAAAATTATAAAAGTAATTATTATTAATTAATTGTACATACATACAAAATTAAGTTAAGTGGCAATAAAGAAAGCCATCTATGTATCGATCATCAAATTTTACAGATAAATTAGCTCTAACAAATATCGCCAGCTAGTAGCCGGTCGCTAAATACAATGCGTAATTTATATTAGGTATTGTGTCGCCCAGTGAGCAATTAATTGTCATAATTTCAGCCAAAAGACGTCCACGGTCCACTATGTGGGAGGCCTACCACCAGCACTGCGATTTTCAGAACGCAGTCGCCACTCGTCAAAAAAATCCAATAAGCATGTGAAGTTGGTGCAGACTTAAATTGACAACGACGTATATTATAAATAAATATCCTTGGACATTTCACACAACGCCATCTCGTCTCAAGCTAAACAACTTAATGCTTGTGTTATGGTAACGAGATGGATGATAAACTGCTTATATACATATTTTTTTTGAAAATACATACATATTATAGATAGAAAACACCCAGACCCGGAACTTACTTTTCGGCCCATAAATGACCCACTGCTGAGTCGGGCCTCCTCCAACTCCATGGAGGGTTAATTATAACCTACTGTGCCACGCTGGCCAGACGGATTTCATATAAAATTTTCCTTCTCTTGCGGATTGGTTTTCGGCCTTATCATTTCCTTTGGTCGGCTCTTACGACACCCTCAAGATGAAATGGGGTGGCGACAGTATGTATTCTAAATCCATCACCGCACGGAAACCATATAACACCACTTACATGTAAACTACTTAAAACATTGGCTACACTTCACAGCAAAATTCAATGTATTTACTTCGGAGGAAACACTAATTTTACATCGTAATTAACTGCTGGTGTCTTGTAGTGCTTAACGGGAACTAACAACTATTAACCATCGGTAATGTTTAGTGTTATGCCGGTAATGATCTCGCGAAACCAGTGGTTACTTGTAATCTTATTATGTGAGCCACGAGAACATTTCTATAAATATTATTTCGTGCCTGTAGATTTCGAACTCTCACTAAAGTCTGCGAATTTCGCGAAACTGAGAAATATTTGACTCGTCTGACTGTGTATATTTGTGGCAATATAGATCCTGAATTTTTGTTTTAAAGTTCTCTTTAGGTTGTGTTCGTGCCTTGTTGGTTTAGGGGTTGGTTGGGGGGTCACTTCCAGGGTCGGGCAAGTATCTTTGTGTAAACCAGAGGCACTTGCTCTGTGTTTTGGTGTAATTTGTGTTAGTGAATTGTATGTTTGTAAACAACCATAGTTATACAGGTTATACTTACACCAGGGGCTTCGTGTTTTTAAAAAATAGTTATGTTTGTAGAAAATCTACTCACCTTTATTGATAGACTAGCGACCCGCCCCGGCTTCGCACAGATGCAATTATGCATGTATAATACACATATAAATCTTGCTCTTGAATCACTCTATTTATTAAAAAAAACCGCTTCAAAATCCGTGGCGTAGTTTTAAAGATTTAAGCATACATAGGGACGGACAGACGACAGCGACTTTGTTTTATACTATGTAGTGATGAGAGAAATGCCCAGAGTTCCATATTACCTTTGAGATTATCTACCTATTTCGGTCTTCTAGATATAAGGTTGCATGTTTAATGCACATTATATTATGATAAAATTTTTTTTTTGGTTTGTTGTTGTAATTATTGTTTTTTTTTTGTCTAAATATATTACATGGTCGTTCAGAATGGGGCATAATAGGCAGCTGACAGTTTCTCAACGTCGCATGGAGAGAGATAAGCCCGCTGATACTTTGCGCAATCGAATAAGAAATGAGGGAATCCGCAGAGGATCCGGAGTGACTAACATAGACCGGAGGATGGCACAGTTGAACTGGCAAAGAGCAGACCACGTAGCCTGAAGAACGGAAGGCCGGTGGGGAAAATATGTCCTGGAGTGGCCAGCACGTATAAGAAGCGTGGGAAGTCCCCCGCCTAGGTGGACGGACGACCTTTTTAAGGTTGCTGAGAGTCGATGAATGTACGTTAAGAAGGTCTATGGGGAAGGCATTTGTTCAGCAGTCAACGTCTATGATATTTTAAAGCAGGAATAGTTAAACATATTACTGTCGTTTATCGACATTCCGAGCTGAGTCACTTTTGTAAAGGTTTATCTTCTGGTAATAAAGATATAATTGCATTAAAAACACATATTTTTTTATTAAGGTCATTTTCCTAGAAACACGTATCCTCGACACAAGAAACACTTACTTATATCGCCCTAAGACAGGAGTCATTCCATCAAGAATTGACCAGGGATGGTCAAACAACATTATTTTTACGAGTTTTAATACTTGCGAGTTTTAGAGTCCCGCAATAAGGCGGTCCATGTGGTGAAGGATTTAGAATGCAGTGTCACCACCTCATTCTATCTTAAGGGTGTCGTAGGAAATGACAAGGCCGTAAACTTAGTCACAGGAGAACGAATTCAAATTCAAATCATTTATTTTGCTTGGGTCACGATGGACACTTCTCTCTATCGCGTCCTCCTTTCTGGAGATATGGCCAAAGAACTTCAAAACTCGTAGCAGCACAGTTGACGAGAGGCGGTATTTGATGTGGAGTTCTTTGAGGATGGATGCATTGCTGCGGAATGCCGTCCACGGGATCTTTAGGAGGCGTCTCCAGCACCACATCTCCAGAGCATCGATTTTACGGCGATCCTGCAATCTCAGAGACCAAGTTTCGGCTCCATAGAGAAAGATTGGAAATACAAGGCATTTCATCAATCTGATTTTCGTATTCTTGGTAATTCTCCTGTCTTTCCAAATCTTTCCCAGCCGTTCCACTGCCGACCTGGTAATGGCGCACCGTCGTCTGATCTCGTCGCCACATCCTCCTGTATTTGAGATAGTAGAGCCGAGGTAGTTATAGCTCTTTCCAACTTCGCAGTTAGCTATGCTGTGTAAGCTTGTTGCACTTAGTTCAGCCCGGTCTACTATTATAGTATCATTTATAATGATACTATATAATAAAAATGGTCTACCATTTACCACCAGTTCGGAACGCGACCACTGCTGAGAAGAACTGGCAAGAAACTCAGAGGGCTTGTCATTTTTTTTTGTATTGCGGTCCTATTTCTTATGTATATATACAATAAAACATAACACAATTGAATAACATAAAAATACTGGCACTGAACAGCTTAGTCCCAAGCAGATGTGTCGTTTACATAATCAGCAATGCGGTAATTTATTACGCTTACTTGTAAAGTTTTGTCTTGACCGTCTTTTTAAAGGCATTGCGAGGAAAGTCTCTTAGTTCCATGGGGAGTGCGAAAACCTGTGCCAACCCATCTTGCCAGCGTGGCACCTACTGTGCTAATTATGGAGGGTAAATGGAGTCTTCCATTTACCCTCCATGTAAATGGAAGACTCCATGTAAATGACCGGACTCAGCAGGGCTTATCTACGGGGTTCTTATTCATTAGGAACAGTGTAGCTTTCTGCAGCGTTGAGTGACTCTCGGTCTCCAATTGTGTTGTGATTTTTATGCCTAAGTGGTTATTTTTCAAATCTCAAGGAACCTTGATTGTTTAATACAGTTCACTCGTGTCCACCTCTTATATAAGTTGTTTTTTTAGTCTGTGGGGCACGCGTGCGCACCAAATGGATCCCCGTGATAACTCTCACTTTTCAATCCTTTTACGTGCATGTCACAGTGTAAAGGACCTTTTCTATACCATTCGATTTTCAACTTTATCGTAAACAATTAGAGTCAAAATCACGTTTCACTGCCGCTTAGTACTTAAAATTCCTACAACATAAGTCATTTGTTAAGTTATCAGCACTTTATTTAGAGTCGAGATTTTCTGAATATCAAAATGCTTGTTTTTTAATTCCGAACGCGTGTTTCGGATATTTGGAATTGTTAAGTTACGTTTTGTAAATTATTGGGTGATAGTTAAAATGCTTTTTAAGCAGAGATTACTGTAAACTGGTATCTGTGTGGTGATGTTTTCGTTTTGTCGATTATTATCTTAAGATTTTTACCGAATACCAGAAATATGTAGTCCTTTGATTTATGTTAAAAACCAACCCTGTCTTCACTCGCGTAGACTCAAATCTAGGTAGTTATATATTTTTTGCTTAATCATAAGACATACTAGTTGGGTTTAATTTTGTGTGATTGAGTAGTAAATATTCAAACCTCTTTTTAATAAATAGATATCACAGCTATCATATTCGAACACTGTACAAATGTCAACAAGTGTCAAACAATTAAAGGCTTGGTACACACTTGGCTAATTACCCTCTTTAGGAGGCCCGATTCAACAGTGGGTCATTTATGGGCCGAGTATTATTAATAAATTGCACAAAAAAAAGAAGCTCAATTCTGAACAAACACTACCAGCATATAGGAAGTGTTTGTTCAGAATTGAGCTTAAAGTTAATACAAATAAAGTAAACAGTCGTTTGCCTACGCGCCAGGTCAACTGCACCTGCCTTCCGTATTTGTGCAAAGGCAAGAGTTACGCTGTTGCTGAACAACTATACGGGTGCTACTCGTAATGTCATTTATCCAAACAGGAAAACATTAATACGAGAACTAATACGGTTAGGGTAGGTTTTTATTACTTTCTATCACCGGACAAATAAACTTTTATGTTTATGGGAGTTTTACTTTAGTAGTTTTACTGTGGAGGCAGGAGCTATAGCGCAGTAATATAGACGTAGGGGGGTACTTTTTTATAGAAATATATTTTTTTATGCATGGAACAATCTAGATTACTAAAATTGCAACCAATTGGGTGCATGGTATCAATGGTTCTAAATATTTTATGAACAGATATGACTAGAAGGGTTATTTTGATAATATCCTGAAAAGCACCCCTCGCTTTTTTACAATTATAAACATTATTTCTGACTCTATTTTTAACTCAAATTCTATTCTTCAATATATTTTTTAGTAAAAGCGTATTTTTTTTTTGTATTTTAAAACTATTATTTATTTTTATTTTTTTAGTAATCGAGAAATAGGTGATCTGCGCGCCTGGTAGATTTCTTTATTGGTCTTGACGCAGACACTCCGCGTCTCAGGAAAACAAAAATCGCTGATCCTGATTATTATTATCCTAGTAAGGATAACGGGTCAAAATTTAAAATATTGAATTGTCATTGGTCCTTAATAAGTATGCCAAATTTCGAGTTAATCCGACGTTTTGAAGGGGGTCAAAATCATGTTCAAAGAAACTAACATACGTCTGAAGCTAATAAAAGCGTAATAAAAAACCATTGTATATACACACATACGTGAAAATTTTTAGAAACACACGACCCAAAGATGTGTAGATAATAATGTTAAAACTTCCGAGCAGATTTTTCGTCAGAACTTCGTTCTGAACTTCATTTTATGCTCATCGTCATCTTCATTTCAGCATAAAAGACCCACTAATGAGTTAAGACCAATTAATACAATAAATAAATAGACAAAATAAGACTGTACCACGCTTGGCTCAGTGTTTCTTATCAACGTTTTCTTCTGTTGCGGCTAGGTGATCTGCCTCTTGCGTTCCGTAAGTCGCATTTAAAGACCCGAACAGAATGTTCAATATCTGGGCCCCAAGCCTTTACTTCCGACAGTTTTGGACTTCGACTAACACATATGCTAATACAATCATGTCACTTCAGGAACTATGCTAAATTCTTTTGATGCTAGCACATAGCAAGGACAATTGAATTTAGCAGATTAACATTTTGCATTGTGTCGGATGGGCACTTCATTAGAAAATAGGAGAAGTGAGGCTCAGGTCGCAAAACAAAAAAAAATGAGATAACACTGTGTAAATTTTCAATCACAAGTCACATAGCATAAAAACGAACCGTAAAATAGAAAAGATGGGGATAACCTTGAAAGGCTCAATGGGATTGGCAAAGTGGATGGAATACGACCTCGAGGACGCAGCCCTGCACGATGGTCCGATCTACGATCCACAATGCGCTCCATACCGCCAGAGATACGAATAGATGGAGGAACATCTTACAAGAAAAAGTGATGCTGAATGATGGTCACGGCCCTCAACACTGAGGAATACGACGCAAAGAGATCTCTTTCAGCTTCAGTGGCTCGTTGGCCAGCGAGTTGACACACTTTCTCGCTCCAAGTTTTCCTTTTCTTGCGGCGAGTTTTCTGCTTTACGATTTCTTTTGTTGGTTCTTAGTACACCACACTGGACGGTGTATGGCGGTGTCACTATATCTTCTAACCTTTCTTTGGTGAGATGAAATGTAGATCAAGATGAATTTTATGATTCTACCCACAGAAACGTAAGACATACGAAAGTAGGACTCAACTAAGGACGATGGTTCTCTGAACCATGTTTCTATAGCAAGAAGTGTGTTTTCGAACACCATTAAGTATCATAATTTATAGATGCTCTATTCAATATTGTGTGTTATGCGTTTCATTGTGGGTGGTCAACCAGTTCTATTCAATGACCAATAAATGTTCTGAAATTGAATTTCGAATAAATGTGGCATTTACAAAATGCTTTTGTAGTGTTGACTTTTCCCATTATGATTATTTATTTATGTACATAGAATTTTAACGTGATATTTAAATTGGGATATCACTACAGCTCCGTCATAAGGAGTGCTTTAAACTTAACTAGCTGTGTAAATCAAAATATACCTTTCGCTAAATTGCATTTTTATATTAATGTGTTGTAGTAGAGTATTAATTTTACTGTCAAATAGTATGTCCATTAAAAGAAATACATATACCAAACTTTCAAGCTTCTTAAAGCTTTTTCTTAGCATCAAATATGAAACTACTGCTTTCACAGCTCTCCATAACAGAACCGACAAGAATCTCTGTTCTTATTTTTTAATTATCTCCACAACTCATAATGAAGCTGTAGTCGAACCAAAACCTTGGCAATAGGCAAAGATACGGCTGCGGTAGTCGAGCCAACATACTAGATTTGACTCCCAGATTAATAATAGGTTGCCATTATTTGTTAAAGGTAGCCGAGGCGACTATTAAAACTAGACGATGAAAACGTTAACTACACTCCAGCAAATGCCTACGTCCGATTTTGCTGATATTTAGGTGAGTTCATTTTAGTTTTAGGGTAGGTGAATTAATTCCTAGCGTATGGTGAGAAGAGCATTTTATTTACAGCTTACGCAACCTCCTTAGAACACTTTAAGTGTCAAATTAAAAGTCGGCTAATCTTTAAGGGGTACTATAAAGTTAACGACTATATCTTAGACAAAAATGCTTTACTATTGTCGACTAGATCTGGCTGATGTTTCGCCCTTTGGAACTATTGAGCGAGTTTGCTCTCACAAATCTGTCTTATAACCAGTCTTGTACCTAAATGGCGATCTAAAAAGAGCAACTACAGAGTTTCTTGCCGGCTCTTCTCTGTAGAGGTGCATTCCGAACCGGTGGTAGATGGTAAATAATTAATTTTAAATAGTAAATTTTAATATTTATTTTTTTGTTTTACCTGTCAAAAGAGCTCTATTGAGCCAACTTGATTAAATGAGTTTTGATTTTGATTTTTCCAATCTGGATATTGATGATGATTTTGTAACATCATATCATATCATATGGTAAGTCGATGCTAACTACACTTGCAGCAGTTAGCATCGCCTGCCATTCTACCATGACGTATGGCAGTTAAAAAAGGAGTCTGAGCCGCAAATACTGGCAGCTGGCCAACCAAATAATTGATTGTCCCGATTGTCCCACTGGAGAGGGTCCAAAGGGCTGACAACAACGCTTAGTGCACAAACTGGTAATAAGCCAAATTATTTATTTATTTATATACTCTATTGCACAGACAATCAAAATTATCACTATCAATAAGAAACTTAAATGAGTATTTGTACAATGGGCGGCCTTATTGCAAACTGCAATCTCTTCCAGGCAACCTTAGGATGGAAAATTCAGAGAGAGAAGTGGTGAAATTAGTTTGTTTGGTAAATAAAAAGAAGACTTAACTTATTTATTTTATTTTTATTTTTTTATTTTATTTTTACATTTACATTATGGTTATTTTTACATTATGGTGTTGTCTTTCCTTGTGGTGGCGGATTGAGAATTCATAGAGTTATTACCCCAATCCATCCTCAGGGTGTCCGAAGAGCAGATGGAAATGACAAGGCCGAAAACTTAGCTGTAAGAGAAGGAAACCTTGATACTAAAACTCTGTGCTTGGTGTGGCACAGTAGGCTAATTACCCTCCATGTAACTGAGAGATAAGACCCGACTCAACAGGTAATCTATGGATTGAGAAGTAGTAGAGGTTCCGTCGCATGGTCTACCACATGATTACCAGTGCTGAATGGGTCTCGAAAGTCACACCGAAATTACGTGCATTGAAATTGGGAAAGGCGATGTGGATAATGATGAACTCCAGTTGAATTTGAACTCATAGAAACCTTGGTTGAACCTATTTGTGTTTTATTTATGCCATCAGAATTGACACAATGAGTGTTGACATTATACCAGTAATGACCCCATTGTACCCCATTTATGGCTGTTTGCGGCTATAAAATATAATAAAACCAACACGGATATGTACTGTGTTGCGCGACGAGCAATACTTGCTGACAGCACGACTGTATATTGTATACAAAGCAATATAACTGGTAATGGACTACGACACAATTAACAAAATACAAAGAAACTTTACTACTCAGCTCATAGATGACCCATTGTTGAGTCAGACTGCCTCCAGCTACATGGAGGATAACGATTATGCCACGCTGGGCAGACGGGCTGGCAAAGGGTTTCATATCAAGTTTTCCTTTTCTTGCGGCCAGGTTATCGGCCTTGACATTTCCTTTCGTCGGATCTTACGGCGCCATCAGGATGGAATGGGGTGATGACACTATGTATTCTAAATCCGTTAGCACACCGACATTTTCGCAGAAAAGGCAATAAACTTAGCGATATCCATTCAGGCAATTTTCCCAAATAGAGCTCCTGCAACTGACCATTCAAGGCTAAATAATACGAGGCTTGACGGGCTGGCACTGTGTTTTAGAATCAAGTTTTCCTTTTCCTGCGGCTAGGTTATTTCCTTTTGTCGGCTCTTACGTCACCCTTAGGATGGAATGGGGTGGTGACATTATGACGCCTTGGTCTTCGTGTAAACCAGAGGCACTTGCTCCAAATGTGGCCGTGTCATAATATGTGTTGGTGATTAACTGCCCCCGCGGTACAAGTTATATGCAGTGGTTTCGTTTTTAAATTAAAAAGAACTTCTTTTTTTTTTCGACCTTTCACCACCCAATGGTGAGTGTAAGTCTCTTCTAATGCACGCCATTCTTCCCGGTTTTGCGCCTTACGCATCCAGTCCTTTCCGGCCACTCCAACAAGAACTATGTATTCTAAACCCGTCGCCACAATGAATCTATATTGATAATATAAGTAATATAAAATATAGATACATAAATAAACTTTATCACTTATATTTATTTATTTCATACGTTGTTATTTTTTATAAAAAAAAATGAAATAATATATAAAGCTTTACACAATCGGTCGCTTAAATAAATGCGCATTAATTAATACCAGTTCCTCGTGTTTCTATTCTATACTAATTAGGACACTCATTGATTTTAATATAACCGGTTACGTTTTACCTAATGCGTGGTTGCTAAAGAATGTATTACAAAGATTGAGTAGGGGTGTCAGTTACTACATTCTTACTACTCTCCGTGAGGTGAAGGATGTAGAATACATATAATATCAACTCATTCAATCTTGAGGGTGTTGTAAGAACCGACTTAAGATAATAATAAGGCATTAAAGCTAGCCGCAAGAGAAGGAAAGCATGAAATGAGACTCTATGCCAAACCAGTTGCTGTTTAAAAGTATTAAAATTAAAATTGGAATAGCTATCACTAATACATACTTACCATACTCGTATATATTACCTACTATACACACAAGCGTAGGTACAGAAATACATTATAGTAACCGGATAAATAAATATGTAAATAACATCATTTGTCAATCTTTTTAAACAGTCGACCTATATTCGTATTTTTTTAAATATAGAACTGGGTATAACTTGTATCGTAGGACAGTTTACAGACATGACATTCATGAATGCAAATACAAATGACACCCCGACTCAGAGCAAGCAATTCATGGATACAAATGACACCCAGACTCGGAGCAAGTGCCTCTGCTTTACACAAAGACACTTACTTACCCGGCCCTGGAATCGAACCCGGGACCCTGTGATCCAAAGGCGGCGCATCCGATGGATGCGGACCAACGAGGACTTTAAAGGTACTATCGAAATAGACTAAAGTTTACTGACTTAATTTTACCATGCAAAAGTACAAATTCGGAATTAAAGAATTCTCTCCACTTACCATCGTGAACAGTGGATGACCCGTCGGCAGACTTCTCAGAATCCTCAGTGCCCATCAGGTTCCTTATACTGAACGAGCTCGTCTTCCTGGAAGTCGTCACTTCCGGTGTAGTGCCAGTGACGTCACACCCGCCCTCCGTTCCGTTCACTAAGTCGCGGCACACCTGCTCACCATTCACCACCGGTTCGCCTCCGGAACCGTCCAACATGTCCGCACGACGTGTGGTCAAGTCCATTTTGGAAATGAAAAAAAATCGCTCCACTAAAAATGTTCGCAATCAATTTTCTATTTGACATTTTCAAACGCAGCCCGCGAATTCTTTGTCCCGTACCAAAATCGAATTCATAACGGTAGGTTTTATTTTTAAATTATGATATGTTTTTTATTATTATTAACAAGTCACTGGCCACTTTATATTAGAATAGTAGTTCCTTCTTCAAACAAAATGTTTTTAAAATGTCACTGATGGAGCTGTCATAGAGCGCGGGAAATTTTGTTTTTGTTGTGTAAATCACACGGTTTGAAAGTTCGCAAGGCACGTAGGTATCCAAGCCGGCGGGTTTAGTTGCGCGAATTTTTGCGATAGTCACGCGCAACGCGCGCTAAGTCCGCGGAGGTGAATGCGACTGGTCCTCTGTCCTCCTCCGACGCCGCACTCGCGCGGCCCTCCCTACGCCTCCGTAGGCGGAGCATCACGCCCCATTCAACTAATTACAATCGCGCGACTTTTGAGTCGTCAATTACAACGATTTTTTCTCCACAATTTATTTAGTTCTAATGAGGTCTAATTGCACTTATTGATAAATGCAATTCTGTATGACGTGTTAAACTCAAAACCTGTGTCAATTGTAATTTATTAGTAGGGGAACTTAAGTTCATGCGACAAAATAGGTGTTGCCGCCATTTTCATAATTAAATAGGTATTTGTAAGACCTCCAAGTTACAATGACAAAAATGACATTCGTTTTTTGTTCCTAAACATGAATAACATTGCGTGGGTGAGACATTGTACAAATACCTATACATTTTGTCAATTACTTATTTAGTCCAGATGTATTTTTCTTAAATTAATTCATATGACGCGATACCCGAGATATTACCAAAAAAATACATTAAATTCGATGTGGTATTTTTTCGTCCATAAATAATACTTATTTCCAATTTTGAAATTAATATCTATAAAATACATTAATAATTTCATTAAAAAAAAACAATATATTATATTTCCTCTGTCTTGTGTTCGCGTCCCTCTATTGTCTTATTGATTACATAACCGCAGGCAGTCTGGAAATGTCATGATAACAGATGGCAATTATAGAACAATAAATTGCAATTCATTTGTTCCCGCTTACAATCTATCAAGGATTAAGATATTACTATTATTGCTTGAATAAGCGCTGACTTTAGTTTATTGGGAATAAACAAAGATCAGTTTGATTGAATTGATTCTCAGTTTGAAATAGGTACATAACTATACTATTTGCGCTGTAGCATGGTGCGGGTGACAGTTGCCTGTGCGACGTTACTAGGGATGTGACGTTATTCATTTTTATCGCTAACGATACTCGCAGCATCAATATAGTTATCTTTAATATTGTTATGAAAATGTGTGTGTTATTCAGCTGTCTAGTGTAACTACGTGTATAAACTTGTCAATATAAATGCTTTATGATGTTTGTACTTATATAAAATAATCAAAATCGGGTTAACGTTTTTCTTTTTCTTAGTAGGGCTTTCAAGCAGCATTAGCCTATAAATGTTCTGTTGTATAAATATAGACAAATTTTAACAATAAAAATTGACCTACGCACAATATAGGCTTCTTATTATGAAAAATATCGACTATCCATAGTATCAGTACATCCCATCACTCAAGACGTCTATGGCGTTACGATATACGCATTTTTTTTGCATCACATTGCTTAATTTTTCATACAATTTGATTATATTTGTAAACAAGAATATTCTAGTTGGTTTAATTTAATTTACTACAGTTATTAATGATTTAATATATTACGAATGTGGTACAGCTTAAATACTAAGTCATAATTTGTAAAACGCGGCAACTTTCAAGAGTGAAACGAAATGTTACTGAAACCCTGTGCGTTGTAGCATGTCACCCGCACCATGCTACAACGCACAGAGTGTACGTAACAGTAAGAAAACTTTCAGCAAATGACTTAAACTGCTTGACTGCTATGTTGGTCTAGGGGTCCTGTCACCCCCCTCGACTGTGCTGCCACCTTGCTGTGGTGAGGGGGCTTGAGTGCCTCAATGATCCGTGGGGCCATACCGGCCAGGGCCTCCCATGCCGGGCGGGCCCACGGGGAGAGGTGAGACGAAGAGCGGCACCCAGCGTCGTGGCGGGTTGCGGCTCCGGGGACTCCTCTGTCCTCAGAGCTGCCTTGGGAGTCGTAAACCGCTGCGGCGCACCATGAGGTCCTCGGGTTGGCGCTCAACTTAGTTGGCCGTCAAACCGAGTCCTCACTCAACGTCCTCGGGTTGGCGCCGGCCGAGGGCTGACGCACCTCCTCTGCGAGGCCGTATGTCGCAGAAGGGGGCTGCGGGACGGATCGCCGGTGCGCTGCGGTAGATTGGGGCTGCGGGGACTTGGGTGGATGGGGACCCTGTCCCCAGTGTCTCGCTGCGAGCCCTGGACGGGGGCTCCGGGGACCTGGGTAGACGGTGGACCCTGTCCTAAGGGTTTCCCTGCGGGCCCTGGACGGCTGCGGTGCGCCGGTGTCCTCTGGTTGGCGCCGGCCCGAGGGCTGACGGGCCTCCTTCTGCGGGGCCGATGTCGCAGAAGGGGGCAGCGGGGCGGGTCGCAAGGGAGGGAGCTCCGGGTGACCCGCGCCGCGGACGGAGGCGGGGGTGGAGGGGGGTTCGTGACGATGCGGGCCCCTTCTGCCCTCGCCTAGGAGGCCGGTGGTGGTTCGGGGGAGCCACCACCGACGAAAGCCTCGATGACTGAGGGCGTCCCAGTGTACCGGGACGCCCTCTCTGATAGTCGCTTGCCCGCGTTGCGGGCACCACGCCGGGGCGTCACAGTAGAATGCGTTTACGCGAACTTGTGGCGCCCCAAGCGCGTCGTGTGAGGGTATGCCGCTGGGGTTTTAGTGGGTAAACGACGCTTGGGTAGACGACCCTTGTCGGAGTCCCACATAATCACCGACCTTTCCCCCGGGGTGCGGTGGTATGCATAAAGCATTTCCCCAGCGAAAAAAAAAAAAAAAAAAAGGGGTCCTGTCACAGTACTCCGGCTCGATTCCGGGGTCGGGCAAGTGTCTTTGTGTAAACCAGAGGTACTGAGTCTGAGTGGCAGTTGTGTTTGTGAATTTCATGTTTGTAAACTGAACTTGACCCTGCACTAAATAAACCTGGCAGGAATATCGTTTTTACAAAAAAAAAAACAAATAAAAAGCTTATTCCTTAAGGCAACACGCCTTTCCCAAAAACACATGTCTGCTAATATAAGTATTTCATGCTACAGATAGTTCAGTTTTATACGAGTTCTTACCTCAGCAATAAGCCTTTTACTCCATCTAGTGATGAATGTTACACCTTGCCATAGTGAAAGTACTTGTCACAATGAAAAGTGTAGTGTGATATTGTTTTTCGGTACGGTGCCTACAGAGCGAACACTAATTGTCGTTGTTGATCACAATGTATCATCGTCATCACACCCGCCAAAGGATTCAGTGCTGAGTGTTCTTTCTTCAGTTCTTTTCGATGTCACATTGGCCAGTCGCGTTAACACATGGTATTTGCATCAAACAATTTCCCTAAACTTAAATGGCTTGGTGACAATATGTATTCTGACATGTATATAGAATTTAGAGATGAAGAAATGTAAGGTAAAATAAAGACCCGGTTACCAAGGCATGAAATATTCTTAAAAAATATGTGATTAAAATGTGAGTACAACAAATTCACAATATTGACCCAAGGCATTGTGCCTTCATCACCTTTATATAAATGGCATTCAGCCGCTTGGAATGGGCGCGGGCGTGTTCAAAGCCGTCGAACCAGCGGGGTGCGCGGCCCAATTATACAGACCGACGAACTCATTCTATTTGTATGTTAATACACTCATTACGAGAGACAAAAAGGCCAGTGATTCCGATTTATTGGAGAAAGAAAAACCTTTTCAAAACGATCCGTTCTAATGTTTTAATTACACCGTTGACAGACCTCACCTTGAGTCTACGTTAAAATAGTCTTTCGATTGATGTTTTAAGCTATTACATTGTATTTTTTGTACATTCATCACGACTTAACTATTCTTTCAAATGGTTAATCAATGAAAATATTCCAATGCACTTAATGTACCTACTTATTTGATTTGTCATAAATGTCTAACTATGGTGTATATCTAATGCTTTATTGCTATATAAAAAAATGATAGAAATACTTTCTGCTCTTCTCTATATACCAGCATTTCGATCCGGTGGTAGTTTCACACTTGTAGTTTAATAACGTTTTGTGAAATAACCGTGAATGATGTCATTTTTGAGTTTTTGTGTAACGTAACAGTCTAGGTGGCCATTCCGAAAGTCATATAAAAAAACACAAAACTTAAGAACGTTAACAAAAACGAAACATCTTTTCGATTCTTATTTGTCTCTCACTGCTTTTTTATTTGAAGATAGATTTAAAAACATAAAACACCAAACTAAATAGATCGCGTGGTCATAAACAAATTACATTTTTTCGTATAGTTTTTTCATATTCTTCTTGCCAAAGCTAATCAACAAGGAAAATTTAAAGCAATAGCCGACACAATGGTTCGAATATCAAAGACGCCCACAAGCTATTATCAAAAGCTACTTACAGCTATCGATATCCAATGTACCTGAGTTTATATACTTGGTTCACATTATCATTCTATATCTAACCGGGTCTATATAATACGGTAGGCGTGCATTGCTTCTCTTGTTTAGGTTAGGAGGCCGCAGATAAATTGGCTGTAAGAACGTTTCTATAGCTGATTTCAAACTTATTTTCCAATAAACAGTAACATTATTAGCAATTCAAAATGATGATAACTTTGCATGTAATAAATATTAAATGTATAAAATATTACATAAAAAAAATACAAATGCATGTACCGGTGTGTCCCAATCAAAGCTAAGCTAGTATTTTGAGCCCATATCCTAGACATTAAAAAGAGTTACGAATTAGAAAAAAAAAGGAAACTGTGTGTGTGCACGTATGAATGTTATGTGTGTGTGTGTATGAGAGAGAGAGAGGGGGTATGTATGCGCGGGCGTATGTGTTAGCAATGTTAGCATGTGAGTTACGAACACGTAGAAAAAAATAGAAAATTTTGGATACTGTTGTAATGACTTTCAAACTTTTCATTTAGCATAGCTGTAATCCACCCACTAATTTATATTTAGTTTCAACCACTATAGTAACCTAAATACATTCGAAGACGTTAGAATAGTTCTGTCGAGTAATAAACTTAGATATATTATTGTGCACATATCGTACCAACGTACCAACCAACAAGACGCCCACGGCATCCAAATTTCTGCCCACTGGCGTGGAGATAAAAAATATCCTATACCAGACAGTTGTCCGACGTCGTCTCTTAGGCTACAATATAATGAGGCGAAATGTACAGTCATCCACTTTTAGTTAGTCACAAAAGACGCCGACGTTTTTTCCTCAAGTCAACTACTGTTGTTTGTTTCTGATCTCTGTCTACCAGAGCGAAGATTGAATCAATAAATAGATTAGTGAGGCTCTGTAAGCGATATGCCGACTAAATTAGGTAGAATATTGGAAAGCATAAAGTCTCTAAGGTCTAGATAGACATCATTTGAGTAGCATTTGATCTCAACACTATCAAAATCATGCATTGGTACAATACTATCTACATTACTTGTTGTCTTTGTGTCAGCTTATGTACGCCAAAGAGTACATACTTATGATCATCTTATCATCATCCTACCAACCCATTTTGATGCAGTAGCTTTATTTCCATTTGAATTTATACAAAAAAATCAATTTTTTATGATGTTTTTTTATGTTAAAACAATAGCTTTTGTGCAGTCTAGTATTTTGTATTATTACCCATGAATAAAAGTTACATGAATATTAATAGAGCCTTTGCCTTGCCAGCATTTCAATAGTAGTAACTTGTATTTTTAAAACGAACCCCTGTATTAGATATACAGTATCTACCGAGGGGGCACGAGGCACGACACCAAGATTCAGAGTAAGTGCCTCTGGTTTACACGAAGACACTTGCCCGAATCGAAACGCGGAATCGAAACGAGGACCCGAGTTCCAAAGGCGACACATTCAACCCCTAGACTCTCTTTCTCATAAACAAAAGTCCGTAAACGACCCACTCCTGAGTAGGGCCTAATTACCCTCCCATGTTGTTCCTTGACGACACGGTTGGCGCAGTGGTTGAGCGATCGACTGCTGCGCAGCATGTCGCGGGTTCGATCCCCGCAAAGAAATATTTGTACGACCTTCAAGTACCTATTTGTTTCGGGTCTGGGTGTTTTCTATTTATAATATGTATGTATTTACAAAAAAAAAGTATATAAGTAGTTTATCATCCATCTCGTTACCATAAAACAAGCATTAAGTTGCTTAGCTTGGGACGAGATGACGTTGTGTGAAATGTCCAAGGGTATTTATTATTTTATTTATGTAATTTACTAAAACAGTTGTGATGAGGGCTTGGTGGTGAATTCCGGTGTACGGAAAAACCAAACTTGGTTTATGATACACTGTTAATATTTAAGTTATATTGTAAGGCTCCCGTGTCTTTCTTCTTTCTTTTTCAACCCTTCACCACCCAATGCTGAGTGTAGGTCTCTTCCAATGCACGCCATTCTTCTCGGTTTTGCGCCTTTCGCATCCAATCCTTTCCGGCCACTCCAACAAGGTCGTCGGTCCAGCGCATCGGTTGCCTGACCACATTTCTATGCCCTACTCTAGGCCTCCACTCAAGCACCCAATTTCCCCACCTGTTGTCTTGTCTACGGCATATATGGCCTGCCCACTTCCACTTTCTGCTAGCGATCACATGGGCTATGTCGACCAATTTCGTTCTCTTCCGGATCTCTGTGTTCCTGGCTCCCGTGTATTGCTCAATAAATAAATAACTGTAATTGGACGAGGCCCGACTTAGCAGTGAGTCATGCATGGGCTGATTAGTAGTACATATTTTATTTATTTATACTTCTTTGTTCATATAAATATACGAAAGTAGCCACATAAAAGCAAAAAAAGCTTTTTTCTATGTACAATTAGGCGGCATTATCGCTAAAGCGATTTCTTCCAGGCAACATTATCTATATTTTTTTTGTCCCTTTGTAAAATTGCCAATTTGAAAGTTCAACCTTATTTCATTCCGACTCGGCAACTTCCGTGAGAACGTCTGCAATATTTGGATTCGATGTGGAGTCCCTACGGATCGGATTCTACAGTTTCTGGTACCTAATACGTTCTTGTTAAAATTAATTAATGGCTTTTGTAATATCATTACCAAACAACCACTGCATTACACGTGCAAAATTGCTATGAAATTAAACTTCAGACCAAAAAAAAGCAAAATGGATTCGAAAATTGAAACATTCTTTGAAATAGATTGCGATTTTACACTTCATTTCAAAATTAATACAGGTAGCCGTAAACCTGACATATCCCAAATTTCACGGGGCGATATGCAGAGTTACCTTTAATGGAACTACTACTACTCAGCCCATAAATGACCCACTGCTGGGCAGTGCTGGGTCAGACCTCTTCCCATAGAGAGGGACGTGTAGAGTTGGCAAATTACGTCCCAATCTCCCTTCTATCTATATTACTATTTACATATATATCTATCTATCTATCTATCAGCCACAGAAGTCCACTGCTGAACATAGGCCTCCCCCATAGATTTCCACAATGTGCGATCTCGTGCAGACCGCATCCACCGACTCCCAGCGACCTTTAGAAGGTCGTCCGTCCACCTAGTTGGGGGTCTTCCCACGCTCCTCTTTCCCATACGTGGACGCCACTCCAAGACCTTTATGCCCCAGCGGCCATCTGTTCTTCGGGCAGATGTACGGATTTCCTCATTTCTGATTCTATCACGTATTTACATATATACATGTATATAAATATATTTGTTGGTAACACACATCCTTCAAAAGCGTTATATATGGGCGAGACTTCTAAGCGTTTTACATCTTTGGTATAAAAAAATTCCTATAGTGCTACGTCTTCTCAGGGGAAAGATTAAGATCAAATCTTTGTTCACTATTTGTTTGTCTAACTAGCTGACCCGGCGAACTTTGTTCCGCATTATAAATATTTAAAACAAAAAGAAAGTTGGACATAGGATACCTGAGATTTTTATCCCGTCCGTATAAAACCTACTTTAACAAAACGCAACTGACAGCGAAACGTTATGTTGTCTATAGTTTAATATGGCCGAAAATTTGACAATTAGAAATTTTGAATTCGACTTGTTTATATTGTTGTAATTCAAACAATATCTTTATAACTTGTAGCCTATGTGTTATTCTGATGTATAAGCAATATTATTGTAAAGTTTCATTAAAATCCATTCGGTAGTTTTTACGTGAAAGAGTAAGAAACATCCATCCATCCATCCATCCATCCATCCATCCATACTTACAAACTTTCACGTTTATAATATTAGTAAGATAAGATTTGGAACCAAAACAAAGCAAAAAATGGTTGTTTGATCGGTTTTCAAATTACGAGGTTGTTAATTAGTAGTATCGGATTTCGAATACCTACATAGTGTAACCACACCATTCCATCCTGAGGATGTCGTAAGAGCCGACAGTAGGAAATGACAAGGCCTGGCCGTGAGGAAAATCTTGATAAGAAATCCTGTGCCAAGCCGTCTGGCCAGCGCGGCATAGTAGGACAATTGCCCTACATGTAATTGAAGAAGACCCAGCAGGAGGTCATGTATGGGCTCTGTAGTAGAATGTCATTGAGTCTAACGGTTTGTAATATATCTGCTAATACATATAGGAAATGTGGAAACACACATTTAATACTTTGGACACTGTTTAATTAATCACGTAGAAACAGGACAGTAGTAAAAATAGTCATCGACCGTAACCGGCCAATACACTACAGTTTCTACAGGCTCAACAACAGCACGGAAGTTCTGCAATACTTTTAAGGTATTTAAGTACGGCGGTATTTTGTGAGTTGTTCCGCAAAGTAGCAGGCATACAGAGAGTAAGTTTCTTTCATCATATCGCTTAATGCCGCAACAGCAAGTCACCGTCTCGTAATCAGCCGCTGCGCCAGTGCCGTGCCACCTTTGTTTCAAATGCCGCCTGCTGCAGTTGGCGCCTGCCAGTGTAAATGATGTTACAGGATACAGGTATAGTCCTGTGCCGGTCGATTTACTTAGTGGATTTATAGGCAACTCAGGTATCTAAACGTGTGAAGCCGGCGCGGGTTTCGCACAGGTGAACATTTATTTTTTAAACATGGCAGTTGGCAGCGCTTCACGTCGTTGAAAATACTTAAACAGTAAATTAAATATTTAATTTCAACTATAGTAAGTAGTACATTTATTATATTTAAGTAAAGATATTATGTATGTTTATGTAGTTCGAGAAGCTGCGAAAGATCTCGTTCACAATACCGCAGTGTTTGAAGACAAAAGTCTATGTGCTCCATCAAAAGGCTCAAAGTCACCCAAAGGGCTATGCTCGGAGTTTCCCTGGGAGATCGAATCCGAAATGAGGAGATACGTAGGAGAATCATAGTTACCGATATAGTCCACAGCATTGGAAAACTTAAGTGGCAGTGGGCAGGGAAATACCTCGCAGAACCGACGCCCGATGGGGCAGATAATCCTCGAGTGGCGACCGCATTCGGGAAAGTGCAGTGCTGGTAAACCTCCCACGCGGTGGGTAAGGTCACTGGAAAACGATGCATGCCCGCGGCTCAGGACCGGTCTTCCAGGGAACCCTTGGGGGAGGCCTACGTCTTTTAGCTCAAATGATGATGTAGGTAATTACTTCTTAATTGCCATTTTTGTCCCAACAAGCTTTCCGCCTCTTGAGTTATTCTGCACAACCTCATAGAAGCCTGGGAGATGCCTCAAGGCATTAAGTCCGCCTTTGCATGAAGTATAAATATGCCAGGTCAGGCCGCTAGTATACAATAAAGAATATCAGTCTATCTATACGAACATAGAACCCGGGCTCTACGTGTCATTTCATTATGACTGTGTACCGCTCGGCACCCGGAACGCCCACTAATTCAATTTACATCGCTCACTGTACCGATAGTATCGTCGGCGCCTGCCTTTAAACCTTATCGATGTTGATTTACAAATAAATCTAATTCCTTTCATGAGTGCGCCACAGTAATTGCTTTTGTTTGTTATGTACCATCACCACCCGGTGGTAGGTATGACTTCAACCTGGTAAAGGCGTTTTTGGTGGTAAATAATTTTAGGACTACTGCCTCTCCATTATTTGGTTGAATCACTCGCCGTTTCTGCCCATACAGGATCCACTACTGAGTCGGGCCTCCTCTAAATTCATGGAGGGAAAATAGCCTACTGTGCCAAGCTGGCAAGACGGGTTCTGCGGGTTCTGCCTCTTGCGTTCTTTTAGTCGCCTCTTACGACACCCTAAAGATGGTATGGGTTGGTGACATTGTGTATTCTAAATCCGTCACCACACGGACGTTGAATCATTATTAGCTCTTAAATGAAATCAGCTTACTGTAGTGGCCAGGGCGTTACGACTCGACTGCCTTGTTGGTCTAGGGCTTGGATGGTCTTTGGATCATAGGTCCTCGGTTCTATTCCGGGGTCGGGCAAGTGTCTTTGTTTAAACCAGAGGCACTGTCCCCGAGTCTTGGTGTCATGTGTGTTCGTGAAATTGATTGGATAAGATTACCAGAGGTTCGTCAGAGAAAACTTTCTTTTTGATTTTTATAGGCTGACAACTTGTAATGAATGTTTGTCTGTGCTTGACTTGTTCTTTATAGAATCGTAAACTATGCATTTGATGAGATAATGAATATTTGAGTCATGTCTTTCCTTCAAAATTATTTTAGAAAGTGGCGTAGCAATGCTCGCACGGTACAGCTAGTCTTCTCTATGTATAAAAATGAATAGCTGTTCGTTAGTCTCGCTAAAACTCGAAAACGGCTGGAGCGATTTGGCTAATTTTGGTCTTGAGATATTCGTGTGAGTCCAGGGAAGGTTTAAGAGTCTAGAGAAAACATTGATATTGTAAGTAAAATAATAAAAACAACAATTTTATTTTCCCATACAAACTGTTACCTGTCAAACATTTGACGTTCGTCCCGACGGTTCGCAATTTTTTCTTTTTTAATTACATTAAATAAGGGATTGGAATCGATAAGAAAAGGCGGTATATTAATTTATTATTAAGAATTCAATATTCATAGTTCAGACAGGACAACGTCTGTCGGGTCAGCTAGTTTATAATAAAAGCTTTGGGTACCTAACTCTCTGCTCGCTATATGGTACACTAGCTGTGCTCGCAACTTTGTGCGCGTGGTATAGTGTCTTTGGGTAGCATTTTCATTCCCCACTTTCAATCCTTTTTTTCACAGTAAAAATCGTTTGTCCTTTCTCAGGCTCTAGACTATCTGTGTACCAAATTCCATTTAAATTGGTTTAGTAGTTTTGGCATAAAAGCACGACAGACAGACTGTTACTTTCGCATTTATCACTATCATCACTACATATGTAAAAATGATGGGATTGAAACAACTGGTACAGCCAACTAATGGTTTATTATATTCACTTCTCATCTATAATGCGTATAATAATGTCCACAATATATGATTACTTATATCACTTCACTTCACTTATAATATAACACCGAAGACGACCGCTCAGCTCGAGCGCTAGATCAATAATGCGCCTTTAAAGGCCCGTTTCCGTTCGCACGTCGACTTACGCCCACTACCCACAACACCGGACAATCCGGTGTTGCTAGTGGAACAATTATTAATACCCATTTTATCATGCTAAATATGTTTATTACAGTTGTTAGTAATCTAAAGAGTTTACAGTCGGCCATCCGAAAAGAAACGAGTCCCTTCGTTTAAGATGGGTATTACAATGGTACAAAGTAAATAAGGTTACGATCTTGATAATTAATTTAATAATAGAGTACAAATCAACATCACTCAACCAACCATGAGTTATGTAAACTCCGCTAATTCTTACAATGCTAAAATTAATACTAAAATCCAGGCGGCACTCATGTGCTCCTATCTGCAGCAATAATCCAGGCGGCACTCATGTGCTACTACCTGCAGCAATAATCCAGGCGGCACTCATGTGCTCCTACCTGCAGCAATAATCCAGGCGGCACTCATGTGCTCCTACCTGCAGCAATAATCCAGGCGGCACTCATGTGCTCCTACCTGCAGCAATAATCCAGGCGGCACTCATGTGCTCCTACCTGTAGCAATAATCCAGGCCGCACTCATTGTGCTAAAATTCAGGTAGCACTTTACTATATCGTAATATTACATTATAAAGAATTGAAACTGACTTCGATATGGTATGTCCAGTTTGGCTACGAATCATCGCTATCACTAGAACTACAACTAGGAGCACTGTAGCTGAGCCACGGAAATATTTTATCACTTGATACTATGTTCTCATAACGTCTACCCTTGCGGGTCAGTGGGGTGTCTTCGACAACAAATCTATCATTGGGTAGAACTTTTTTTATTTTATACGGGCCCTGACATTTGTTCTCTAATTTCTTAGATTGTCCTGTTCCTGTCGTAATAGCTCTCACTATCCTTACCAAGTCACCCTCTTTATATTTAGTGCTAGGTTTTCTACTTTTGTCAAATCTTTCCTTATTTACGACCTGATTTTTAGCTATAGACTCTCCAGCTTCGCTTCTGATTTCGTCTAATGGTCTTTCTATACAACCGTTACCTGTATCTTCTATTACTTCGTTCAGAATACCTAAAGAAGGGTTTGTGACCTTTCTTCCGAACAATAATTCGGTTGGACTCTTCTTTGTAATGCTATGTGTAGTGGTATTAATCCCTAATTGTACGTCATGGACACACTCATCCCATGCATTAGAATTTTTATTGTGCATCATAGTACTAAGGGCTGACAGGATCGTGCGGTTGTACCTTTCAACTTGGCCGTTTGCACGGGGTGTGGCTACAGAATTTAAGATATGTTTGATTCCTAAAGATTTTACAAATGATTTAAATTTCTTACTTGTGAAGGTCGTGCCCCTGTCTGTAATTAGCCGAGTAGGGGTACCAAACAAACTGAATAGGTTTCTAAAAGCCTTTATGCTTTCTTTAGATTTTGTACTACGAACAGCTGTCAAATTGACATATTTTGTAAAGGAATCTACTATGACTAACAAATATGAATTTTTCCGTTTACTACGAATAAATGGACCTAAGTGGTCCGCGTGGACAGTGTGAAAGGGTACTTCTACTTTCGGTATGGGGTGTAGTAATCCTTCTTTAGCACCGGAGGGTATCTTGTGGTGGGCACATTCAAGGCACGCGGAAACATATTTCTTTACAAATTTTCTCATTTTGGGGAACCAAAAGTAACTACGAATTCGATCTAGAGTTTTTTCAAATCCGAAGTGACCAACGTCATCGTGATTTGTTTTAAGCAATTGCCATCTTACCCCTTTTGGTACTACCCATCGCAAGGTATCCTCGTCAATGATGCGGAAAACTCGGCCGTTTTGTATTTTAAAACTCTTCCGCACATCTGCCATTTTTGCGGTTTCTGGATCCTCCAAAATATCTTTTATGCGTTTTAGTTCTGAATCCCCAGACTGGACAGTGGATATCCAATCATCTGTGTTTATACTTAAAACGTCAAGGGTGTGTACTGAAGATTCCTGTTCTATTATTGGGTTTCTGCTTAAAGCATCTACGTGGGACATTTTTTCACCAGGACGGTACTCTATTTCGCAATCATATTCAAGAAATTGGATCCACCATCTCGATATTCGCGATATTAAGTCACGTTTAGTGAATGTACTACGTAGCGCGTTACAATCCGTAACAATAGTGAACTTGATACCGAGCAAATAGACCCGAAATTTAGCAAGGGCATTCACGACTGCAAGAGTTTCGAGTTCAAACGAGTGAAATTTCTGTTCATCGGCCGTTGTTTGCCGGCTGTAGTATGCAACCGGTTGCCAAGGACCAGAATTCGTTCTTTGCAATAAAATTCCAGCGAGACCTAGTTTACTGGCATCAGTATGGAGTTGAGTTTCTGCTTTATGGTTGTATAGTGACAACACTGGTCTCTCTGTGAGAGCGCGTTTTAGGGTTTCAAAGGAGCTTACTTCGATTTCAGTCCATCTCCATGGAGTATCCTTTTTGAGTAATGAGGTTAGTGGTCTAGCTATTATAGCGAAATTTTTGACAAAACGTCGAAAGAAGCTGGCTAGACCTATAAATCGCCTAATATCATGCTGGTTACGTGGACTTGGGAATTTAGAGACGGCTTCTATTTTATGTTCACCAGGCTGAATACCATCTTTGCTTATCTCAAAACCCAGGAAATCTATTTTGTCGTGGAAGAAATTACACTTATCCATTTTTAAAGTGAGACCACTGTCGCGTAGTGCGATGAACACTTCTTCGAGGCGAACAAGACCTTCATCAATAGATTTAGCGGGGATAAGGATGTCATCCATATACACAATGACGTATTTCAACTTGGCCTTATCTAAAATTTTATGCATTGCCCGCTGAAAAACAGCCGGTGCGTTCGCCAAACCGAAGGGCATGCGAGTATACTCATACTGTCCATCTGGCGTGACAAACGATGTCTTGTCTATCGAATCTACTGCGATAGGGATCTGATGATAGCCAGATGCGAGATCAAGGCTGGTAAAGATAGAGTGACCGGATAACTGGTCTAAGAGGTCGTCTATTAATGGGAGGGGGTAGTGATCTCTTTTTGTTCTTTTGTTAAGTGCTCTATAGTCGACACATAAACGCTTTTCTCCAGACTTCTTTTGTACCAACACTATCGGGCTAGCATAAGGGGAACTGGACTCTCTGACTATACCACATTGAATCATTTCGTCTACCATTTTACGTACGTGCCCTCTCTCCGAAAAAGATAATCGGTACGGTCTATATACGACAGGTTCAGAGTTCTTTAGTTGTATAGTCATTTCAGTAACTGTAGTAAATCCTAAGTCATGCAGCCCATTTGAAAAGCAACATTTGTATTTCTCAATCAAGGTTTTTAAGTTTTGAATGTCATTACTAGTTAATAATTTGCCATATTTTAATTCATTCGTTGGTCCCGACTTAGTTAGGCTCATTACCCTGACTTGTGTGTTAGCTCCCTTAGCCCTAGTTATAAGATGGTCTTTCCGGAGTTTAATAGTACTTGTTCCTACATTCTGAATTAGGACTCCAGTCTCACCACGTGTGATTTCATATTCTCCTGGCAGTAAATAGTATTCGCCTCCCACACTTCCTCGTACAGAACCGTTTATATATATACTACCGGTATACACAGAGTCAGCTTTAACGGGTATTAATTTAATTTCCCCCGTCTGTATACTATTGTCATCACACGTTTTTAAAATAACTTTTACTTCATCGCCTGAGTAAATTTTGTGAAATTGGAGATCTGTAGAAGACTTAAGTATTTGTATAGAGGGTCTCTCTGTAAAAGTGTGGCCCAAAAGCACTGGATAATTGATCAGATGGTCGTCTACTATAAGAACTTCAACATTATTTTCATGGATACCTTGTACTTCTATTTTAATAAAAGTCCTACCTTTGGGCAGATGTGGAACATTACCTAATCCTCGCAGCAAGGGTTGGAAAACACTTTGCCAGCTTAAACCGATTCTCCTAGCGTCGTTTTCACGAATCAATGTGGCCTCACTGCCTAAATCAACTTGACATAATATTGGCTTATCATTTATTTTGATTAGAACTTTATATTTGCTATTAGAGTCATCGAGTTTTGGTGATTCGGAAGATGTTGGTAATACATCTACTTCCTCGGTAATATTCTTGTTAACAAGAACTTTAAGTACAGACTTTTGTGAATCGAATTTAGATTTAGTCTTCATGGGGCAGTCAGCAATAGTATGTCCAACAAATTTACAGTAGTTACACTTTATAATTGGTTTTGGACATTTAAAACTTACATGACCTTTCTCTTTGCAATTATAGCAAACAATGTCTTCAGGTTTTTGACGGGCCTTAAACGGTTCACGCGAATTAGTTTCATTATTTTTATTCGTTGACTGAAAGTAGGAGTTTGTTCTAGGTGTGGCTTTTTCTTTCCTAGCCTCAGTCTCTCTGGTCTGAACTTTAACGGTTTTAAAAAACTGTAATACCTCTTCTGGTTTATCGAACTTTGCTGCCTGAGCGCCTAACCTTATACCCCGGTCATCTATTCCGTGGATAATGCAGTCAATAGCCTGCTTTCCAAATAGTTTGCAACGATTTAATAAATTTATTTTAGAGAAATAATATATTTCCAAAGATTCGCCCTGGCGTACTCTTCTATTAAGCATCTCTGTGAGCAATTCTGCATAGTTTTCGGTAGCAGGAAAAGAGTCTGTTAACAATTGCTTCCATTCAGACCAGGTACGCTTAAGAGAAGGGAGGCCTTGGTACCATAACTTCGCCTGACCTACAAGTTTTGGGAGAGCGTAGTGTATAGTTTGTCTATCGCTCCAGCCATATATTTCCGTGCACTCATCTACTTTTCCTAACCAAACAGTAATAGTTTGTTCCCTCAACAGAGGATCAAACTCAGGGATGACATTATTATTCATAGAGGGAAAACTATCGCGCTCGCCAGATCGACTTGCAAGTAATTTTAACATTTCCTCAAAAAATACTGAGGTGTCAGACCTTGATCTCCCCCTGGACCTATTTCTAGACCTTGATCTTTCCCTAGACTTATTTCTAGACCTTAATCTACTCCTGCCGCGTCCATGAGAATCTCTTACCCGCTGTTGTTCAGTAAAGTCTTGTGACTGTCGTAGTTTGTCCTCCAATAGCTCCAATCTTTGCCTTTCTAATGATATATTTTCTTCCAACTCTCTGATTCTACTCCGGCTGCGTGATCGTTCTCGCCTTTCGACCCGTCGTTGACTATCATGTGGAATTTCCAGTTCACGTCTTACGTGAAAGTGCCGTGCACTTGGACTTATGTGACGTGATCTATCAAGCGAGTGTCTCGAGCCCCTAGAACCAATGTTAGGGCGAGATACTATAGGGCTTGCCGGGGCCTTGGGTTGATCATCTATGTCCATGTTCTGAAACTCAAAAATAAATGGTTGAGTCATAGTAAGACTTGGTGCAATAGATACGCGAGACTTGCATATAAATATAGCCTACACATTCCCAGGGAGTAGCCCGCCATATGTAGGAGTCATAACAAGGGTAGATATTTTAAAGGTGGGGTAGTATATACAAAATTGCCACACACCCAGAGAGTAGCTCTGGCAGGAATGTGACCATTTTAACATTTGTCGACTAATACATTTCCAAGGAGTAGCCCTGGCATAAATGTAGTAGTCACTAAAGGGGAATACATAGTTTAATTAAAATTCGCGCACACCCAGAGGGTAGCTCTGGCAAGAATGTGAAGATTTCATCATATATTCGCGAGTACATTCCCAGGGGTTAGCCCTGGCATAATTGTAAAACTCTTAACAAGGGATATATTGAGACAGAAAAGTGTCAAAATCCGCACACACCCAGAGAGTAGCTCTGGCAAGAAAACACTTGTCGACTAATACATTTCCAGGGAGTAGCCCTGGCATAAATGTGGGGGTCACTAAAGGAAAATAGTAGAGTTAAATTCGCACACACCCAGAGGGTAGCTCTGGCAAGAATGTGAAAATTTCACCATGTATTAGCTAGTACATTTCCAGGGAGTAGCCCTGGCATAAATGTAAAAGTCTTAACAATAGGACATATATCGAGGTAGAAAAGTGTCAAAATTCGCACACCCCAGAGAGTAGCTCTGGCAAGAATGTGATAACTTCAACACTTGTCGACTTATACATTTCCAGGGAGTAGCCCCGGCATAAATGTAAAAGTTTCAGGAAATATGGGAAACATAACGGTTACATGCATACACCACAAACATTTATAAAAGGAAATCTATATACGATGAAGACATCGACTCGGTACACCCTGGATTCCTATAACCCAGCGAGTAATTCTGGCAGTTTTATAATTATCATAATTACATACACCATATATAAATAACCTAAAAGGGTACACTAAAATTTTACCAAAAACGGTTTCAATGTTATTTTATTTTTAAATATAATTAGATACACGTACCTTAAATTTTGTAGGCGTATTGTTTGTCCAATCCACTTCTGAGATGTAAAAATGATGGGATTGAAACAACTGGTACAGCCAACTAATGGTTTATTATATTCACTTCTCATCTATAATGCGTATAATAATGTCCACAATATATGATTACTTATATCACTTCACTTCACTTATAATATAACACCGAAGACGACCGCTCAGCTCGAGCGCTAGATCAATAATGCGCCTTTAAAGGCCCGTTTCCGTTCGCACGTCGACTTACGCCCACTACCCACAACACCGGACAATCCGGTGTTGCTAGTGGAACAATTATTAATACCCATTTTATCATGCTAAATATGTTTATTACAGTTGTTAGTAATCTAAAGAGTTTACACATAGTTTAAAACAAAGTCGCTGTCGTCTGTCCGTCCCTATGTGTGCTTAAATCTTTAAAACTACGCAACGGATTCTGAAGCGGTTTTTTTTAATAGATAGAGTGATTCAAGGGGAAGGTTTATATGTATAACCCACCCCCGCTTTGCACGGGCGAAGCCGGGGCGGGCCACTAGTAAGTATAATAAATGCATAATTGCATCCGTGCGAAGCCGGGCGGGTTGCTTGTAATATAAATAAGAACTGTGTTCCATGACCCTATTGTCTCCTTTTTTAGCAGTAGTATCACTTGACTACACTGTATTACGTTATAATTGTAATCAATATACACGCCCTAAACCAACAATAGCCGATCAAACATTCAATAGAATAAAATCAGACCGAAACAAAAACGGCTAGGACTTTTTTCTTCTAAACGTAACATTTCAAACAGTTGAGCGCGGTACCTACGATGTTTGGTTAAATGAACGACCATGATTTGCGAAACAAGAATTTGTGAGGCATTGACACATGAAATTATATAGACGTGTTCAAAAGTTACTGTCTTTTAAAACGGTCGGTGTCTTAATGCGTGCAAAAGAAATAGCGTATATTTATAAAATATCCCATGAGAATGGGTTCACTGTCGGTTTTTACAAACTGTGAGTTCGGAAGTTTCAAAAAGTATAACGAGCCCGTTTCTTTTTAATATAGTACATTGCTAAGTATTTCCGAATACTTATATCGAATAGATACGAATACATAGACGAGCAGCTATGACACTGTATACTTCGCTAGCGTTAAGAATGCAGTCATCATTGTCCGCCAGCCTAGACACCCCTAACCAATCAAATTGTTCCTTATTAGAAAGTTAAGTCAAGTTCACAGTGACCTAGCTGTTCTTTGTGTCCTTTACCCTACAGTTGCACTGATGACTCACACACTGCATTCTTAACGCGAACCAAATAGTTGCCATTTCAAATCATAATATCTTTCACCTTTTCTACTTGCACTTTTAGGCCCATATGTGACACATAACTGAGTCGGGCCTCCTCCATTTACATGGAGGGTAATTAGCCTACGTTACGGTTCCTTCTCTTGCGGCTAGGTTTTCGGCCGTATCATTTCCTTTTGTCGACTCTTACGATAACCTCAGGATGAAATGAAGTGGGGACAGTATGTGTTGTAAATACGGAATATTTATTATCTTTTATATGAGTGATAAAAAAATCTTTGTTCAAAAGTTTCAGACAACAGACAAGGCAACGCATCAATACTTTTAAAAAGTCTTTCCTGGTATGTATTAAAATCCGTAATGATTTGGCTAGAGCCGGCGCCGTGTGCTGCCCGCCTTATACGTGTATACAACTATTAATATCAAGTAGCTGACTGTACTCACGTGAGCTTAGGAGTTAAATGAAATTTCGATTATCACATTATAATTATTGTTTTGCATTTTAATGTTATCGAACGACGGCAGTTTTTTTTAAATGAAATATGTAATTTATATCCCGTTATTTTTATAGTGAATTAGTGATGATTACGGATACCTTTTCCACTTCAGCCTGAGGGTGTCGTATGAGCCGACGAAAGGAAAACTCAAGGTCGAAAATTTGATACGAAACCCTTTTTTATAAACCCTATGCCAACCCGTCCTTCCGTGGTCCGTCCCGTCCGTCCGTGGTAATTACCCTCAATGTAGTTGGGGGAAACCCGACTCAGCAGTGGGTCATTTAAGGGTTGAGAAGTAGAAGAGGTAAAATCACTACATAGTATAAAACAAAGTCGCTGTCGTGTGTCCTTCCCTATGTATGCTTAAATCTTTAAAACTACGCAATGGATTTTTTTAATAGATAGCGTGATTCAAGAGGAACGTTTCTATGTATAATACATGCATAATATTGTAGAGAATCGCTGATAAATTTTGATGTTCATCATTGCACCCGTGCGAAGCCGGGGCGGGTCGCTAGTATATTATGAATTAAAAAGCAACTATAGTTCGTTCGCGTTAAGAATGAGTGAGTCATCAGCGCAACTGCAGGGTAAATGACACAAAGAACAGGATTCATATCAGTAGGAGTAGTACGGATACGTTGTACCTGTACGCATGATTCAAGAATGCTTTGTCGCAAGGTTCTGATTTAAATATCTCGAAAATGTTTCTTAAGACATATTATATACTAGCGACCCGCCCCGGCTTCACACGGGTACAATGATGAACATCTAAATTTAACAGTGTTTCTCTACAATATTATGCATGTATTATACATATAAACCTTCCTCTTGAATCACTCTATATATTAAAAGTAACCGCTTCAAAATCCGTTGCGTAGTTTTAAAGATTTAAGCATACATAGGGACGGACAGACGACAGCGACTTTGTTTTATACTATGTAGTGATAGTTGCAAAATGTTAACTTCAGTTCTGTCATTTGTTTTTGTAACCCGAGGGTACTTTGCAAGCGTAATTAACGCTCAACATTGGTACCCTAACCCAGAGCGTATATCTCTGGCTAAAGAAACTAAACTAAAACTAAACTGGGCTCCCGAGATCCCAAGCCAGCACTTGCAAAACTCAGAGTCTAATAACAGTTTTGAAGATAAGTTCTAATTTCTTGCTGGGACAACTTTTTTAATATTTACTACTACTACTCAGCCCATATTTAACCCACGGCTAAGTCGGGCCTCCTCCAATTGCGTGGAGGGTAATGAGCCTACTATGCCACGTTGGCCAGATGCGCACAGTGTTTCGTATCAAGTTTTCCTTCTCCTGCAGCTAGGGTTTTGTCGGTTCTTACAAAACCCTCAGGATACAATGGGGTGGTGCCACTGTGTATTCTAAATCCGTCACCACACCGACCTCTGTTTCTTAATAACCGCTGGAGAAATATTCACTCAAGCTCCCCAAGGCCAGATTTGGAGTCATTAGACTCCAACAAAAAGCAGATTGACGAGTGATTCGATACGCAACCCTTGTGTTGTTATAGCTAGTGTTGCCACACTACTAAACGGTGATGTGTTTGATTTATTAAATACTAGTGACCCACCCCGGCTTCGCACGGGTGCAATGATGAATCTCTAAATTTATCAGTGTTTCTCTACAATATTATGGATGTATTATACATAAAAACCTGCCTATTGAATCACTCTATCTATTAAAAAAACCGCTTCAAAATCCGTTGCGTGGTTTTAAAGATTTAAGCATACATAGGGACGGACAGACGACAGCAACTTTGTTTTATACTATGTAGTGATTAGCTCTAATAGCAAATTCGACCGCGTGGAATATGTTTATCAAAAAAAATTAACACAGTAATGGAAAGTACAGATACACCTGTGCGGCTGCGAACGTGTTAATTTAGGCTATTCAGATGTTTTGTCGAATTATACCTACACAAAATCGACAAATGGTTTGAAAACTCGCAGTGCACTACGCAACATGTTTTGATGCTTTTATTTATTATTTATGCTTGACTCACTCAGCATGAAGGTTCTTCACAAGCATGCAATTAACGGATACAAAATATACTGACAATAAAAATAATGATTAACAAGACTATAGGTTATAAAAGGTATATACATACAAAGGTATGTAAGTTGCCTGTCAGTCAGCCTGTCCATATATAATATGTATTAATTTCCTTTGCCTTGCATTACGGAACAATTTTACAATCCAACATATTTTCTTTTAATTAGTCATCGTCTCATTCATTTACTAAGTGACCCATTGTTTACTTTGCCTTCGTCTCCAAAACTTTTCATAACAAGTTTTCTTCTCCGACTTTGCTCCCTATTGCCCTATGGCGACTTGCGAATTGGCGGGAATTCATACAGAATTCTAAATTCATTGCCGCACGGACCGGACCTATAAGCGGCTATAAAGTTGGTAGTGTCATTATAATTGTTTTGGAAGTTAGTAGAAAATCTTCCAATATGGCAACACTCTCGATATTCGGCAAAAAAGCTGGACCGATCCTCGACGATAACTCAATTTGGTCCAATTTATCGGCGGCCGGCCATAGTCGCTGCTACCTTGCTTTTTCTTAATTACTTTTTGATTCGTCAATATATGACGCGATGATCGTGACTTGTACATTGTTACTATGCACAGGAGTGAGTTTCTAATAACTACAACAGGTAGGTATATAATGAACTGTTCTATTTATAATAAAACTAGCTTTTGCGCGCGGCTTCGCCCGCGTGGGCTTCGAACCCGTGCATATTTTTTATGAACATAAAATCGGTTATTGTGACTAAACTATGATAGTTAGATATGTGCTCTCGCACATCTCTCGGACTTTTTTGTAGATCATTATAAGACCTACAAATCCGTAGTACATCATTTTGTTCTATTGTCAATAGTTTTTGCAGCGCACGCATAAATAGGTTTTCGATTTTACACCTTGGTTTACACAATCGCAATTTTCATACGGATCCCTAATTCTTTTGAAAATAAAATATAGCCTATAACCTTCCTCAATAAATGGACTATCTAATAGGTACTGAAAGATTTTTAAAATCGGACCAGTAGTTCCCGAGATTAGCGCGTTCAAACAAACAAACAAATAAACAAACAAACAAACTGCAGCTTTCCGCTAACGTGCCCGTGGCACAATGGTTGTGCCATGAAAAATGTACGGCGAAGTGTCCGGTGGCACAACCCCTGTGCCACGGGATTTCGGCGCGAAAGCGCGCGCATCGACTCGTTCTTGTCAGTTAAATTTCCTATCCCTGTTTAATAAAGGTACATTTGTATTCTTTGTCTCGCTTCTATGCTAAATAATGAACGAGGTAAAGCCAACCAATCACATTCCATAGTACAAAATTGTAAATTTTAACGATTCGAACTTTTTCGGTCAATGACCGACATTCAGTTGCATTCGTGTTTTGATAAAGTGAGTGCGTGTATACGGAAAAAACTCGATTAAATATAGAAATAGTGATTTAAAGTGAGTGATATTGGACATATTTAAAGGTGAGTTATCTATTATTACATTTATTTAATAATTTCACCTTCAAACATAAAATTCACCCGTTTTTAGAGCCGATGCATTTTAGTACATTTGGAGGTTAGCTATGATTGTATATTTTGTGTTTTGTTCATATTTTGATACTTTTTTGGCTGTTTCTAATACTAAATGCTATTAAATGTTATTAATATGATAATTCAACTAATTACATGCCGTTTTACTAAAAATATTTGCAAAATATGTAAAATATGACTAAAATAGCGGAACTAAGTCAGTACTGCATGCGCAGCCAAATTTTAATGATAATTTATTTTTAATTAAATATATAATACTATTGTATCTTTTATTTTTTTCCATATTATACACAATTTACACATTGTAAATAAAGCAAAAAAACCATATGATATAGCTTTAATTTTTGAGATATGATTTTTTAAACAAAAGGGGGGTATCAAAAAAAAAAATATTTTTTTTTTCCGTTTTAATAATTCTAAAAATTCTAAAATGGAGTTAAATAATAATGAACAAAACACTCAATCATATAGCTTTATTCATAATAAACCTAAAAAACATAAAACTTGTAGGTAGTACAATAACAAATTCATGTTTATTTAGTGGTTTTGTGAAATCCGAGCCGGGGGGGCGCGACTAGAAGTCGGGGTCAAAAATCGCGGGGCATTATGAGGTGGCACAACCATTGTGCCATGGGCACGTGAGCGGATATTTAGTATAGATTAGTATAGATGACGGAATGTGTAACTGACACGTCACTCTGCAATTGTCATATTATTAAAATGATCAATCGAATAATAAATAGTCACTTCGCTTTTTACAAAGTAATGCATTGATGAATAAGTTTTAGATTATTCTTCTTCTTCATAAATTATGGTATCTAATTGAGCCAGTCTTTTTTAACAGTGACATAAATGCCTTTGATTCCAGGCATGCGTCATAGAAAGCGGCAGGTTCTAAGATGGAGCTTTAGGGAAATTCCCTGTCGGGCACCGGCTCTCACCTAAACACGACGAATCACAGTAAAACTGCTTGGCGCCGGACTTAGATGTGAGGGTAGTAGCTAGCCGGGCGGAACATTCGATCCTACCACCAAGCGTGCTGAGTTTTGTTTTGATAAAAAAATATCGAGCAATAAAACATTACTGAAGTTGCTTTAAAGTCTATATTATTTATCCTCCTTTTTTCTAATCTACGTTAGATTAATATTCTACATGTACAACACAACAAGCTATAAAGTAAATCGATCACAGAACTATTTAAAAGAACCCTATTTGTCTGCACCCGATTATCTCTTAAATCATATTGACTTTCTGCAGCTGCATAAAATGGGATTTTTAAGTATTAAAAAATAAATAAAATTATTTAATCTTCAAGTCGTGAAAGTGTATTGTTGAAACGGAAAAGGTTTTTTTACGAAATTACTGTTTCTGTGCCAGTATTGAATGAATGAAAAAGAGTGTTTTTGTCCATGCTGAGTCCAATGTAAAAAAAACATTTCGTGGGCTTTTATGTTTACTTTTCAAGATAAATTAATTTAATTGCAATTCGAAAAGAGATTTCACCAAAAATGGGGAACGATTTAGAAAGTTTATGTTAGTAGATCACGATTAAACAATTTACGCTCTAGGTACTACTACCAAGCCCGAACGACCCACTGCTGAGTCGAACATCCTCCAATTATATGGAGGGTAAAAAGCCTACAGTGCCACGCCGGCCAGACGGGTTGGCACAGGGCACGGGTTTAATATTAAATATTCCTTCTAAAACGGCTAGATTTTCGGCTGACGACGCTCTCAGGAAGGAATGGGGTAACAACCTATGTATTCTAAATCCATCACCATTCGGATATCTAGTATTAATGCGCTTATCAAGCTCTTAAATGGCAAATAACAAACTCTGGCCTCTTTCAATTATTATGTATCGACTGTGTCTACGAATCGGACTGGCATAGCCACTTCTGCATATACTAGTATATTTTTAAAATAAGCTTACTATGGACATAATAAAGAATCCCGCAAACCGTTTCTACGTCTAAAATGAGTTTTATGTTTGTTAAGCATTACAAGAAAAAACAGAAACATGACTACAATTTTAAAACGTATTTGAAGAACCAAAACCGCTAATAACTGACAACTATGTTTAGCCTCCAGTAATTTGAAACCACGAGACATTGACGCTTCGGTCTACATAGTAAGATGGTTAGCCAGAACATTGGCATCTTAAATGATGGTGTTTCGTGATGCAATTATTATTATTATTTGGTTAGTCATGTCCTAACCTAACGTAACCAAAGAATTAGGACAATTTTTAATTACAATAAATAATATATCCATGTGGTGAAGGATTTAGAATACACACTGTCACCACCCCATTCCATCCTGAGGGTGCCATAGAAGCCAACAAAAAATCTATGTGGTACTGTGTAGTGGTAATATGTATGAAGATGAACGCACTCAAATAAATACAAAAATGTTACCATAAGTCTAAAACTAAAATAGCTTGGCGCCTAACCGTAAGAGTCGTTTTAGTTGTAAAGTACGAAAGTAGAAATAGTGTCCAAATGATAATTTGGTACGATTACGCAACCAAATCATAACCAGTCGCTAGTTTCAGTTTAACCGTTTGCATAACAATCATTTTCTATAATTTCATGTTTTAACATCACTAATGGCTGCCTGCAGGCTTAGCAATTGTCTCGGATGGATAGACAAACAGAATATCCGATTGCGGTTTTTATAACACTGAGTTACCAATGTTGAAAGTTGTAGAAAAGGATTTTTGTTGTTTGGCAAGAATTTCTAATAAAAATGTTTTGTTGGCACTACAGTTGTTCTGCGTTTTTTTAGTGTTTTTGTAAGAGTAGTCCTATATCCTTTATGAAATAAATACTACAAAACAGATGATTTCATATTTATATAAAGCAATCACTGTGTACTTATACTGATTGTCTTGCTATATTTTATTTTTATCTAAACTGACTATCAAAATAAATTAAACGGTGAAAAATTTCAGAACGAATATGACTAAGGAGTTTCTTTTGCATACATCATCACCAATAGTGATAATTTAATGCGGATGATAAAAAAAACCGTCCCTACTCCTGTCTATTTCATAGATCTATTACGATCAATTGCCTTCGCACGCGACTTCCCCGCGGTTGACCGCACTCATTTCCCGCCAAATCATTCGTTTATCTAGCGCTCGAGATGTTTGCTTTTGTTATTTATTCTGTAATTCACTTGTTATTGTCGATTAAAGGACGTGGCGTAGTTTAAAATAGAGTGAACAGTCGACTATACATATATTTTCCCTGAGTTCATTAAAAAAGACACAGAAATGCTTCTACTTTTAAGCTTTTCTGCGTCTCTGTAAATTACATTCTAACACACACACATTCCTGTTTTCCCTTTTGTTCTTATTTGTGTTGTCTATTTTAAGGGCACACAACACAAGCTTTGCTTATTTTGGGACTCACCGGTTACATGCATTTGTATTTATTTTGACAGTAAAGTTACATGAATTACATATAAATTTACTTTTCTTTGCCTTGCGTAATATGATTAACTACCTATTATTGTAATCTCATCGACATTATAATCACAGCCTATAAAGAAGTATGATGGGAGAAATGAGCCCATGTAGGTTTTAGGTAAGTACGGTTTTGATTATTGTCATTTCGTTTAGTCAGATCGTCAGATTATGTCGTGCGGAACAGACTATACCTACAGAAATAGTATATTTCAAGTGCGGAAAGGCTGTCATTGCAAACAGACAGACGGTCGGAACAAGTTGCAATGACGGTTCCGCACGTGTACTGAACGACTATTTTTAATACAGTTGCGAAAAAATGAAGCAATCTAATAAAATAATAAAAACACGATAAACCGTAGAAAATAAGCAGAGATTTTTTTTTCTTCACCCGTTCTAGTAGGCATAAGGAACTATGCCCATACAGCCAAGTCTTCATTGGAATTTTTTTATTACTTAGTATGAAATGAAAATGAAATTTAATGAGATGAAATGAAACCTTTTTTTTTTTTTCGCCCGGGGTTAAATCCTTTATGGACTATCCCCTCGTGTGGGACTCTCCCCCAGAGTGTGGGCCTACCCACTAAACATCCCCGGAGTGCTTCCTACTCGCGTCCTTGTTGCGGCATTGAACCTAACTCATTCAATCAAATCATTAAATCTGATATTGAAACAAATTAGTAAGTAGTTTCTTTTTAGAAATATACGTATTTACATGAATCATAAAAACTTCTATGATTTTTTAGTATGAACTTCATGGTTGGTTTTCCTTCTATTAGACATTAGTTTGACAGTTGGGAAAGAGAACGCACCAGTTCGGGAAAGGTAAAAAAAGCACGAGTGTGTAATAATAGCCCACTTCCCGAACGCTATACGTCCCTGCAATACGCCACTTTTTGAGCAACTGTATTAAAAATATTCTTATAGAATAAAATTATTCAAATGTTTTTAGATTTATCAAATGTTTTTATGGTCTGTGTATTACATTTATATAAGTTTTTGGCAGGCTTGCACGTTATTAAAGTCTAGACGCCATTTAAATTGCGCCGGCCGAGACGTTCCAATTTCAAACGAAATTCAAATCGAGTTCTTTGTAACTGTCATTTATTGAGTTCGGCGCGTGCCCGCTAATGGAAAGCCTTGCCGAAAGATTTATTTTTTTAAAAACAAATTAAGGATTGTCACGAATAAGTTCGCTTACGGGAATTTCGTACTTATAGTCCATTGATTAAGGCTTTATTCTGTTTGATAATGTGTTGGTGGTTGCGACGAGTCATTGTTTGTGCTAGCGTTATCAGCCAACATTATTTGCTTGGAGTTTAGATGTTTCTTTTAAAGTTTTTATCGATTTTCCAGAGAGGGTCTTCAATTAAACTAATATTTTTGTCGTCAATCCAAAGTCCTACAAATTCTACTTAAAATGTTTGAGAGTTTCGATATTTTATTAATACACTAGCGACCCGCCCCGGCTTCGCACGGATGCAATGATGAATATCTAAATTTATAAGTGTTTCTCTACAATATTATGCATGTATTATACTTAATTTTAAAAAACCGCTTAGAAAACTGTTGCTTAGTTTTATAGATTTAAGCATACAGAGGGACTTTGTTTTAAATTATGTTGTGATGATAGTGATTTAAAAGACCATTTAAAAGGTTTTGAAACTGATGGGGCTATAAACTATCAAAAAGTTTACGCACGAATAAAATAAAATCGTTAACGTAGGTAAAAACAATAAATTTACGAACGAAATAAATTTACTTTATAAAAGAAATCCTGTGCATGTGCTGACATTAGAAATTAGCAACTAATTAATCTATCACTGTATTAGAATATGTAACCAAATATCCTCCTCTCACTGCTAAATACCTATTGTACTGTTTAGTTTATTATAGACTAGCGACCCTCCCCGGCTTCGCCCGGATGCAATGATTAACATCTAAAATTATGAGTGTTTCTCTACAATATTATGCATATATTATACACATAAACCTTACTCTTGAATCACTCTATCTATTACAAAAAACCGCTTCAAAATCCGTTGCGTAGTTTTAAGATTTAAGCATACATAGGGACGGACCGACGACAGCGACTTTGTTTTATACTATGTAGTGATATACCTAATAAGGTAGGTAGTATTCACAGTCAGTGTTAAAATATTTTGATTTCGATGAGCGGTTTACGCAAGGAATCTGAACAGACTGACAAAGTATTAAGTAGGTACCTTTCGCATTTTAGTTACCTTATTTACTTGCGTAAGCAGGAGATCGCTAACGTGATGATGACATTTCTTATATTATGGAGAGAAAATTTGGAGTAGAGTTGCACGCGAAAGACACAAATGGACAGTATTGGAGGAGGCCTTTACAGCTATAGGCGGTCCTTACATTGATTTCAATTAATTTAATTTTAAATGCATGCAGTTATTTTTTATGATAATGTGCATAAACACATATTAGTTAAGTGATGTTTGTCATGTAATAGATAAATAAAACTCTTTTATTTTATTTTTATTTACTTGTATTCCTAATTATTACCATAGTATATTATATGGAGGCTATTTTACAGCATCAACTAAAATAATGATTTTTAGTATTGCCCGCCATAAAATGTTAATGTCACCTCTTTTTTAAAGTCAAAAGTCAGGCAATCAACAAAAACGTAACCTCTAGAACCATTAGAAAATTTATGAATATAATACTCGCTTTCACTATTATTAATGGTAAAAATTAAGTACGTACTAATAAGCCTCATATATGAAATCCAGTATAGTAATAACGTGAACAATTATTCCACGATCCTAATCTGACATTGGAAATGTTTACGCAACATATATTATCCATTCTGGTCGTATAATTTGGTACTAAATTATAAATAAACAAAAAAATTATTACTCACAATCAACTTGGAATCACAAAAAGAATGACCGCTTTAAGGGCGGTATACACTGCAACAGTCGAAATTAAGAAAGGATACTTTTATAAAATGTCTGTAACTTTATTAATGTTACATAATTATGTTGTGGAGCATTGCGTATCTGCTAGTTACTATTAAACATTTTATTTACACAATAATATGTAGTTCAAATTTTAGAATACGAATGGTATTCTAGAAAGTGATCTAGAAAATGGTATTGTAAAATTCGAATTTATTATTTAAAATATGAATTTGTTATCACTATCACTACATATTATAAAACATAGTCGCTGCCGTCTGTCCGTCCCTATGTATGCTTAAATCTGTAAAACTACGCAACGGATTTTGAAGCGGCTTTTTTAATGGATAGAGTGATTAAGGGGAAGGTTTATAATGTATAATACATCCATAATATTGTAGAGAAACACTGATAAATTTAGAGGTTCATCATTGCACCCGTGCGACGCCGGGGCGGGTCGCTAGTAATGTAATAAAATAAACCCGTGTCGTGACGGATTTAGAATACATAGTGTCGCCACCCCATTTCACTCTCAGGGTGTCGTAAGAGCCGACAGAAAGAAAAGATAAGGCCGAAGCATCAGAAGGAAAACTTGATACGAAATCCTATGCCAACCCGGTTGGCCAGCGTGGCACAGTAGGTTATACCCTCCATATATTTGGAGGAGGCCCGACTCCGCAGGGTCATATATGGGCTAAGAAGTATACATATATTTAATTGTAAATACTTACAAAAGAACATTCTTATTACCTATTGCATTTTTAACATGTCGAGATTCGAAACATTCTTGGAAACTTTACGCTCTAGTGAGCACCAATGTTAATTAAAGATTTGGACGAATCCACGGTCGGGACGTCATCGGTCAAATTAAAACTAATTTATGTTGATTGAATTCATAATAGAGAACTATCAACACTACGCGCCGCCTTATTTACGCGTCTCCAAACAAGTCTAGCTTTTTATTAGAACCATTTTTTTAATATGCTTTCCCTAAGAAATGTTCTATCGGGGTACCTAGTTAAGCATTTTAAAATTATTATTTTAATAGTTGCTACCCGCTGTAGTCGTCTGCGTTGCAACTATAAATTAGCTAGTTCCATTTTGCAATTATTGAGGCTTTAATTTTTAACGCAATAATAAAATATAATTTTTAGTATGCAAAAATTAATAAACAAATAGTACTGTTTATTAATTTTTGCATACTACTCAACCCATATAAGAGCCACTGCCCTGCCTCCTCAAACTACATGAAGGGCAATTAGCCACGCTGTTGGTATATAATTTCGTTTCAAGTTTTCCTTCTCTTGATTCGACTTTGTTTTCTGCCTTGCATAGTGGTTAGATTTGCCGCCTTTGGATCAACAGGTCCCGGGTTCGATTCCGGGGTCGGGCAAGTGTTTTTGTCTAAACCAGAGGCACTGGCTCGGAGTCTGGGTGTCATTTCTATCTATAATATGTATGTATTTACAAAAAAAAATGTATAATAAGTAGTATATCATCCATCTCGTTACCACAACACAAGCATTAAGTCGCTTAACTTGGGACGAGATGGCGTTGTGTGAAATGTCCAAGGATATTTATTTATTTATTATTATTTATTTATTCTTACGACACCCTCAGAATGGAATGGGGTGGTGACACCGTACCTGCATACATTTCGACTGGAGAACAGTCAGCAACCACAATGATATTTGTGGTAATTTGTGTGGTATTATCACATTTGCGGATTGGTAGGATAATGTTCATGGTACCTATACTTTGTCTTGTGATTTATCGTATTGTTTTATAGCCAACTGTTTGTATACATAAAAATTGAGGATTGCAATGAGACTTCTCATTGTACAAATATTTCTATGCTTCTCATTGTTAGTTTTTTGTTGTCTGTGCAATAAAGTATATAAATAAATAAATTGCTGACGTAGCCAACTTAAAAAAACGGTCAATCCGTTTCGGAAAATCTTTATAACAAACACTGTCACGAGATGTATATATATTTAGATTCATTATAATATTTAGATTGCTTTATCTGGCTGTCACTGCATTTCACTACGATGACAAGTTTTAGATTATAGCTGAAGTGATTCTAACTTTGTTGTGAACGATTGTTGTCTTAATCGAATGCACAAATTGCTTAAAAAAAATCATCCATACTGCCCTAGTCATAGATATTACGGCCTTCAGAAAAGTAAACATCTCCCACAGACTCACATAAAGATTAGGTGTTACATTCCTTCACATACTTAGGTATTCCTGAATCTACTTATACATACCCACTAAGATTAACCGGTCAAAGAGCAAGTAGGTAAAAATTGGGGTTTCCAGATCAGATAAGATCTGAAAACCCCAATTTTCAATAAATGTGTATTCAAATATACGATTCCAGATCAGATAAGATCTGAAAACCCCAATTTTCAATAAATGTGTATTCAAATATACGAAATCTTGTTTTTGTAATAATGACCTACTATTTGAATATACTATTTATTGCATATTCATTCAATAGATTGTGATCTGTGTGATTGGTCATAGAGGTGTTGTTGTGATCATGTATCTATTTGAGAACTGGTGCAAAATAATCGGACCTAATCAGATCTGTTTCCGAGGTACTTAAAGTTATTATATTTTATGTATGGAATAATGTTCTAACCTGATCTGATCTGTTTTCTGTGGGTAAGTAGTCATTACATTTTAATTTTGAGTAATATTCCAGCCTGATATGATCTGTTTCTTGCGAAATGTTATTGCGAAATCTGTGGGAATTACTATACATATAATCAACCTTTTAATGAATAAAACAAGAAAATATTTATTTCAAAAATTTATTAGTTACTTAGAGTGTTTATACTACATTGTTTATACACCATTTATTTAAACAGAGAACGTTTTTCAAGGCACATACTGAATCATGATAAATACAACTATACACATCATGAGAGTTTTCATATTGTTTATATAAGTTTAATAAACTAGGACAACCTATATCTTCTAAGTTATTAACATTAGCACTATTTACAATTTTCCTTAACCATGACACTTTTTCTGAACCTTTGACATAAACACATTTATCTCTTAAAATATTTAAGACCAAATTCTGATAATTTGAGTAGGGCACAATTCCTTCCTTCCAGTATATCTTTCTATTGCGCTCAATCCAACTTACTTGTCGCCGTTCTTGTTTAGTCAAGTCGTAAAATGGGAATGGAGGTTTTATTAAAAATACCTGTATTTTTTTATCGCATAATATCGCAATTTCCTTTACTATAAATTCGTTAGCTTCTGATTTGAAACCTTGAACATCTACAATTGCAGTCATGATAGCCTGCGCACAATGTTACTTAACGGTTTGTATTCCACAAGTCGATCGTTAATAATTAAACAATAAGCAGTTGTGTTATCTGGTATCAATGTTGAACATTCAAATTCCAACCTTACGTCTACCGGGCCTGTTTTTAAACAGTCATTTTGCCTTGAACAATCTATGATAAAAAGTGGTGCTTTTTCTTTAAAATCTTTCAGATCAAGCAAGGGATCGACAGGGCTGTTATAATACGACTGACGAAATTTCACATACATTTCATATAATATACTGTACTTGTTTTCAGAAAACTTTAAGCCTAAAGGCTCATAAGGGTAATATTGAGAATTCAAAAATAGCGTTACGTTTGTCACATCGCAATGATCAAATACTGAGCTGTCTTTCGATTTATTACTTTTTCTATTAGTCTGCAAGCAAAAAATTACATACCGGGGCTTTTCTAATTGAGAAGCAGTTTTTACTGACCAAGAATGCTTTGTGGTTTTAGGTAGTAAAGGATACTCATATAAATCCCAATTTCTAAATGCCATCTGAATAGGTTTATCTCTTTCTAAATGCTTTAAAAGTGTTAAACGTTCTCTATCTGAAACTTTTACATGTGGTACTCTCCACTGAACCCTTTGTATATCTATTTGAAGCTGAACGACTTCATCAGTAAGAATAATACTATTCAAGTTAGAATTACTCCTATTCAATATAAGTTCGTGTTTACAATTTATCACAATTTTATTGTAATCCTCTGCAAACCCTAAAATCTTATTTAAAGGTACCACAACGCTAAAATGCCCATAACTTTCGAACCCGTTTAAATTCCAACCCCATAATGCAGCAACTTTACTTTCTGCTTCATTTAATGAGATGTATGACTTTATTGTTGATGTTATTCCGGAATTTTTTATACGATCTATTTCAATTCCATTCATTTCGTATCTGATGTCTTGAAACAAATGCATAACAGGGTTATTAGTGAACGTAACAGTTTTCTTGATTGGATGCCCATCCTTGCCGAACAGCTTTGCCTGACCTTCGATGTAGATTGAACTGGCTGATGGTAGTACATATATGTCTTGCTGGTGGATGGGGATTCTGATTTCATCGTTTTCTCTAAAGCTGTTATTGTAGGGATTGTATGAATGGACTTCATAACTTTCGATTGAACTATCAAAGTGTGGTAAATCAGTAATCTGTAGTATACTCATACTTTAAACCCTAAAGCTTTAAGAAAATCTTTATTTGTTTTAGTCAATTTCATCACGTTTTTCTTACGTCTGTGCACCTTAACGGTTGTTGACGGAATAGGACGTTTTATTTTCACTGTAGGGTTTTTATCATACACAATCATTTTGCTTTTCTTAAATGAAGACGTAATTGAATATGTTCTTCACCAAAGTCAATACAGTAACCAAACTGATCTACAATCCTGACAGATATGGATGAAATTATGTTTTTGTTTACTGGGAAGTAAATAACGTTCTGGGGTATTTCTGTGTACCCGTGACTTGGAGCAGTATCAGATATGAATTCGTGAATAAAATGAGTCGGTAATCCGTTGTAATATGAACCGTGCACAAGATCACATTCGATTCTGATTACAGCTGCTAAACTGCTGCTATTAACTGGCACATTCGATCTTTTTTTTAATACTGAAAAGTATAGTAAACCGCACTCGTATTGATCAGATAAATGAAGAGGTGGTTGAAAATACGAGACCAGTTCTGATTTATTTCCAGAGATGGTAACCGTAGTAGGCATGCTTGCATACTGAACTCTTTTAAATGATCCTGTTTATTTTATTTCTTGATTATACCAAAAATTCTTTAAGAAATTTAAACATAGATGTCCACAATTGAAGGGGTGATCACGTTGTATATTTTCATAATTATATTGAATATTAGAACCTACATATTTTATAAATTCCTTTGGAGGTTTAAGATTTCCATAACTGTCAAAATACTCAACATAATCATTATATTTTGCATAGGCTACCCAATGAGAACCAGGATTTTTAGAACTATCTAAATTAATAACTCCACATTCTTTTTTATAAGGACATTTAGGGAGCTCATCTCTCATAAAGACACCTCTAAAATAAGGAATTCTATTCCCGTACTTTAAAATGTCAAAGTTAGTTAAGGCCCGTTTGGGTAGCCGATATCTTAGTTTTTTTCTTTTGATACGAAAATTCCAAGACCGCCTTTATGTGGTTTAAGGTGTAGTCCTTTCCCAATACATAGAGCTTCCATTTTTTCATTGTGTCTCTTCGATTCTTCATACAGCTTTTTAGCCATTTTGAATTCATTTATGGTTTTAGCAATACCAGCTGCACCGCCTGCTAAAGCTCCCGCCGCTGATAATCCCGCAAAAATAGGAATCAAAGGTAATACTCCCCCAGTTTTTGGAATAGGAATAATACGAGGAAGCTTAATCGATGAGTCATCAGCTAATTCCCTGGCAGCGGCAATAGCTAATTCTATAGCCATTTTCTTGCTCTTAGGTTTTAATTTTTTTATATGTCTTTTTGCTTTTGTAATAACAGTTTTTAATTTACTTTTTAATCCTTTTCCAGATGTAACTTTTGGAGAAGGCTTTTTTCTCAAACCAGACCCAGTTTTAATTTTTGTTGACATAGCCTTACTTACTAAACGTGCCGCGACTTTTTCGCCTATACTAGCATCGGAAGCAACCGCTCGCTCTTTCGCCATTTTTAACAAAATTAAATCAGCTTTATGTCGATCCTTTAAGTTTGATGACTTGTGATATGCAATATCGTGATCTTTGCAATATTCGTCCAACTTATTTACACCGTTATCTCCTTGTGTAAGTCTTTTTATTAATTTAGTACCAGGGCCACAGTAATTATATCCTGGTAAATGTAATTCAAATGGTAAATTATTAATAAGCCAATTAAGAAGACTACTCTCTCCAAAACACATTATAAGACTGATGATTCCGGTTTGAATACTTTAATAAATAGTTATGTGATTCGAGTTTGTTGTTAATGTTATTTTATTTATAATATTACATTCGATTTATCAATCCAACTGCTTTCTGCTGAAGATAAACCTAACCATTTTACTAAAACCCTGTTACCTTTTCTTCTAAGAACTTTCTCGACTAGATATACATTGGGATGTTTTGTTTTTTGAAGTTCTTGTGTATAAAATGCACCTAAAATAGGTTGACCTCTGATAGTATCTTCGATTAAGTAAGTTATAGGAGTTGTATTTTGTATTTTACGAATTTTAAATATTTCTGTTGACCAGTTGGGAGTATAACCTTTTTCAAATGTTCCTTTGTATTTACTGATACGCACATAATCACCTTCTTTGTACTTACTTTTTAAATTATCATTTTTTTGCAATTTTAAATACCTTTCTAATATCAGTTTTTTATTAATATTGTCCACATTAGCAGGGATTTCATTAATAGTGCGATGGTGAGTGTGATTGTATTTGTAAATAACATCATTGAGGGTATTATTTACCCAATTGTAATTGCCTTTTAAACTAAATTCCTTATAAACTTTAGATTTCAATGTTCTGATAAATCGTTCAACTATTGAAGCCTTTTTAGTTGAGAAAGTTGAATAATGGTTAATATGATACGATTTCATAAGCTTCTGAAATTTGTTATTATAAAATTCTGCTCCATTATCCGTTTGCAGATTTTTAGGAACACGCCCTTTGTCCAACAAAGTTTTGAAAGTCTTACACACATCTTCTTTGGTTTTACTTCTCATAGGAAAGGCCCAAGCATATTTCGAAAATGTATCAATGACGGCAAGAATATATCTGTAACTTTTATTTTCTTTTGAAATTGATTGCATATCAATTAAGTCTGCTTGCCACAAGTCATCTATATCTTTCATGATAACACGTCTTCGTGGATAGTTCACCCTCGCATTTTTATGAATTTCGTTTACCACGTCAGCTTTACTCATATTCACAATTTAGTATATTTGTCTTGAATTCAGCTATAATACTGAATAAAAAGCATATTATTATGACTATTTATTATTTAATTATGCTAGCTTCTTTTAATTCTTCGATTATTGATAAAATTTCATTATCATGGTTTGAATTACCGGCATCTCGGGAAGCAATCAATAGTTTCAATCTGTCAACCAGTTCGTTAGGATCGTCCCAATATACCAAGTCAGTGTTATTTTTGTATTTCTTTAGTGTTGGTAAGCTTCTTCCAAATTTAGTGACAATATTATTGTTTAACGCTTCAGAAAACAATGGTTTGATTATTTCACGATATTTTATACCTTTATCGCCTCTTATTTGCCCATTAGGATTGAAATTTTTCTTATGGGCATTTGTATAATGCAACATATCTTTATAGACAAGTTTATCTTTGCTCGATATTAGTTTCAAATCAGGTTTTCTTCGAAGTAAAAGTTCTTTTAAACCTGGGGTTAAATTGTAGCTTTTGTCCCCAATTTTAATTAAAATGACATTATCATCATTCACACTATCTATTTTAGAAAATGAAACGTTTGAATTACCCATTAGTAATTTTTTGTTTGCACTCCTTATTCCAAATGGTATATTTACACCATCATAAATATCATGTATATCACGACCCTCTAATGATATTTCTAAATCATCCAGTAATTCCGTCTGGGTAGACTTTTTAACGATCTGTACAGAATTCGGTTCTGGATCGTAACATTCTTCGAACTTTGTAGATGAACTAGTATTAATGTCATCCAATTCCATGTCTTCAAAATTAGAGTGTGTATTTTCATTAGTTTGTATTTTCTCTATTGTCTTATTCGAATCAACTAGGGTTTTAAGGGGATCTGTGACAGGTTTTAATATTTTATCAAGTGACAAGTTCATTGAGTGTTCCTGGTTTTTCATTTGTTTTATTTTATTCTTTATGGAGTCTACAGACTTCATTAATATTCATTTATAATTCATATTTTAATATTCTTTTCCATATTGTACTGTTACAAGTGTACTCAGCTAAAGAAGATATAATACTAAATCAGATTTATACGTTATTGATTTATATATAGGTATACATTTTTAGATCAAAATTTAAAAAAACTATCTAAATTCTGTCTGTACCTTCCATTGTTTAATGAAGAATCTTTGCAAATACTAACAAAGTTATATGGATCTCTCCAAGCTTTATTACAAAGGTTCTTGAATTGATTCCAGGACATATCAGAACTAACATGCTCTTCATAAATATGTTTCAAGTTCACATCGTCTTGTTTAAATATTATAAGAAAGTTAGCATTATCACGCAGCAGCTGTTTCGGAATTTTAGAGTATGTTTGACATAAATAAAAGCAATCGATTTGTTTATGTCTACCCATAGAAAAGTAATTACGAATGTTTATTTGATTTTCACATGCAACATCATCGAAAATAAATACAGAATTAGGTAGTGCTTCATCTGGGGCTATGACTTCTTTATTATCATTAAATTCATGAAACTTAACCTGATGCACCCTCTTTATAACTTCTCGTAAGAACCTGTATTTTCGTTGAAAGTTAGTTTTCGAGTAAAGATAAAGATTTTGAAATTTAAGACCATTCTCATGCAATAATAAACTAAGAACTACGTTTGTTTTTCCACAATTCGATGGACCACATATAATACAACGAATCGTATTTGGTAACAGAACGCTATGCCTAATGTGGTTATCGGAGTCACCAAGATTTATATGATTAACATTAAGTGATGTGTGTTGTTTGATCAACTTCATTTTGACTATTAATTCAATTTTACGCATACATAGATATATAAAGCCTAAATATAATAAAAACAAATGATTGAGATATAAAGTTGTCTCGTCAAATGTAAAGCGAACGTAGGTAATATTCAGAATACCTACATAGTGCATCCATTTTATGTTTAAACCTGCTGTAAATAAATAAATAAGTTAGTAAAGTATTTATATTCGTGATTAGTGATGTTATAGATTAATAGAATGAAGGTCATAGCAAAAATAAAAATCATACATCAGTTATACATTTTTTATTCAGATATTACATATTTCAATACGAAAATAATAATATGACAATTTATTCACATAAACAGATTTGTATTTAATTTTATAAATAAGTTCTTAGAATAAAGTTTCACAATGACCCCAAGGTAAAGTTTCAATAAAGTTCGTTTGTATTTGTCTCTTATCATCATTTCTATTTAAAACTACTTTATGAATTTCTTGCGAGTACAGTACATGCTTAAGTGATTTAATTATATTCATTTTACATTTAAAATTGACATTATTTGTTAAAGCTTTACTATAGTGAGATAATTTCAATCGATTAGTAACAGCTTTAGATATACCTTTTGCTTTTGCGATGCGAGTTTTTGAACTGATTATACAATATAGTTTGGCTCTCAGTCCTACAAATTCACTCATGATGTCACCCCCGAGTTCATCTTTAAACAGTCCTGGAATTTTAGTATTTACTCTTGGCATGCTGTAACAACTATCAGCCTGGAAATTACTTGTATCAAAATTTGCGATATCATTTTTTATGTCTTCATAAACATCCCCTGTATTTATAAAATAAAGAAGGCTGTCTGTGTCTGTATAACACAGTCTTGCGCGAGTATTATATTTATTTTTAATAAAGTTATAGTGAAATTTATACAAATGTTCCTTTGCTAATTCTAGAACTGTAAACCCAATGTAAATAGGGCGATCTAAAATTATTTTTTCAGGAGTTAATTGAATAGCAACAAAACTTTCAGAAAAGATAGCAATACTTTTCAGATTTGGTTTTGCAATTAATTTTTCAGCACCGTGGTGCTTGTTAGTTTTATTATTGTAATCATCCCACATGGTAACTAATTTGACGTTAACCTGTTTGCGTCTATTTTCAATAGTTTTTCCAAATATAGCATTATTAAGTAGTTTGAAAAAGTCTTTTTCAAATACGTTTGTTGAAGCTTGACGTAAAGTAGTATTCAAGTCAATATATTTTTGTAAATAATTTTCTTGTCTAAATATTAAAATACGGTGAATTTTTTTCAAAATTAGTCCATTTAATAAACATGCCTTTAAATGAATGTAATGTATGACATAGTTGAATTTGTCGTATAAATTAGCAATTAATTTAGGTGTTTTGCCTCCAGGAGGTGTGAACCTCTCGGGCGCAAAAGGTAAATCACTATGAGTATTATGTAAACTCTCAGGATATAGTAAATCAACTTCTAAAATAAACCCATATTCAGAATCATCTGGTATTGATAACACATTTACTGTTTTAATCTCATCGATTGTCATAAAACGGAAATCTGAAATAGGCATTTTCTTTGTCATTGCGTAACCATATAAATTGTTACAGTCAAGATAAATCAAATATGTTGATTTTTGAGAAGCATCGTAATTTGGTAAATATTTATTATTCGCTTGAGCATGGCGAAGAGAACATTGTGCCAAGCCTCCACGTATTCCCTTTTCCAAAAATTCATACATTTCTAAACTATGAATTAACTCTAATTTAACGCCTGTGTACAGAAGCATCGCATCCCAGCTTAAACTAGGTGCAGTAATGTAATACGCTGGATCAAGTTGATAATGATCCAGACAAGTCTGTCTAAATTTTTCGAATACGTCAGCAAGAAGTAATACGTCGGTCTTTAAATATAAATCTGTATATTCTCCAAGTGTTTTAATATTAAATGACTGCCAAATAGATTGAGCGTGTACGTATTCATCATCGCTTATATGCTGACAATTCAAACTGTTATAGAAACAAACTTTCGATGGAAGTTGAGTCTCGTAATATTTTGAGTATGCGTCCATATAATCATAGGGATAAATTCCTTTTTGTCGTAACAACTTTAACTGATTATTACTAATAGTTGGAAATTCTTTTAATAAATTAACAAAGTCAGGTTCATTCAAGTTATTTACTAATGTGCTTAAACTTGAATGAAGAAATTGATAAGAATCTATGAACTTAACTTGAATAGGCTTTGATTTTAATGTATTCTTAGTATGAAGTACTTTTGTGAATGACATATACCTTTCTTTGGTTTTTGGTATAATTTTAAAAGCACCTTCATACTTCGATAGTTCTTTTATAAATAGGTGAGAGTCATAGCCAGATAGGTTATGAAAAATAACAGGCACAAATGGACAAACTCTTAACATTAAATTACAATGAGAGTGTGCTGCGCCTCGGTATTGTGATGTAATGTGATCATGATCCATTACTTTATCGTCAAAGAGCAAATAATTACAGATATGACATGTAGTGGCATTTTTGTAATCGTTTTCTTGGTCCTTAGTTAAAGGTGCCATAGGTATTTTATTTAATAAGATACTGTGAATGTACTCCAAATCTCTTATTAAATATTTTATAAATACTTCTACACAATCAGCTCCTCTATAAGTAACAAACTTATTCAGATCTGTATTGTGTGAACAACAAATATAGTAACCAAAACATGAAGGTTCGTGAACCTTATAGGTACGAGTATTCTCAGTTACATTTATGTTGCAGTTCAGTAAAAGACTTTCAAAATCGGCGTATATAACGAAATTAATCTTTTGTCGTCTTTCGAAGTTCTTAAATTGAAGAATACTATTTTTTTCAGGTAAAACAGTCAAAACCTTAGGACATTTATTATGGTCATTATATTTCGTTTCACTCGTGAAAACTTGTAAGCATGTCTCACATAGGTACATTTTACCTTTATGTTTACTTATCTGACGTTTGATTAATCTCAATAGATTTTTTATTAAGCAATAATGCCCGTTACCTTTCTGTTCAAAGTACAATAAATTGATGTGCTGACTTTTTCTTAAACTTGCCACATATAAAGGTCCAGTGACCATGTTTTTGTTATCTAATCCATATATATTAATACTTATGTGGGGATTTAAATTTTCAAATATTTTAACATCTTTGTATGATGGGGGAAATGATAGCCCATCTGTATTTAAAACTTTTGAAAAATGCGGATATGAACTTGTTCTGCAAACATTCATTTGGCAGGGATATAATGCTGCGACAATACTCCATAAAAAGCAGTTGTTATCGCTGTTTTTAATATTTAAACAACTTTTAGTTTTTTTTATTACTTGTGGCAAATCTATATAGGTGCCGCCTTTCAAAGGAGAGTATTTGTTAATGTTAATTTCTAGATGACTTATAGAGAAACAAGTCCAGCCAGATCCACAATGTTGGAACTCTGAGAGCTTTCTGTCAAATGTATTTATTGTTTTCAAATATAATTCATTAATATCTGTATTATTATTATATACGATTTCATATTTTGTGTTAAATGATTTAAGCTGTTGCTCATCAGATGTTGGTAGAATGAAATAAGCAAAAAGTTCAAAGTTTAATTTAACACAATTATGTTTTATCAAACAATCATTAATTAGTTTTATAACCTTAAGTCGATTATCCATTAGGAATTCCTCAGGTGTTAGGTATTCCATTAATGGATTCAGTTTGAAACTTATTATTCTCTTTTTAAAAGCCGTGGCTATTATATCGATATTTTCAATTTCAGTTTTTAGTATGCAATTAGATTTATGCAAATTCGTTCTTAAATGATACTGATATTCAATTTTAGGTACTTCAATGTGACATTTTTGACATATTATTATATCGTTGTTATTTGTTCTGATTCCGGATCTAGTTGAAACTGTAATAAAGAAAGGAAAAAAACCATGAGCATTAAATCAAATGTAATATGATAAATGATTATACAACTTAATTTCTATAACTGATTACATGATTTATTTATATGCCTATGTAATAACTAAGTACCGCCTAAGGTATATAACATAATAGTAGATTTACATCTACATATTTATTCATAATGTAGATTACAAAAATAAAAAAAACATTTATAAACTAAGCTAGTAGGTATAGCAATAGTATAAACTTGAAATATAAAGATAATAATACCTAATATTTGAATAAATGAATACAAGATTAGCTTAATAATAGTCCACTAAGTAATATAGTAGGTACTACTGAATTATAGTACTTGTTTAATACAGTACCTACTATTTTAATAGTAGTTACTAATAAATGTTGGTGGGCACTTAACGTACTCTTTTCGTGTAGCTATAATAAAATTAGACAAATGTTGCCAAGCATCTGTATTGTCAAAAGTTTGATTTTTAAGCGTGACAATTGCTTGGCGCCATCTATTCATTGGCTGAACTTTTTCTATTTCATCGCACCGGTATATTTTTAAATCAATATAGTGCGTTCCCGGCTTTTTTTCAAAGGTTTGGCGCGAATGACCATTTGCAAGACGTCGTGATATATATGAAGCTAATGGTGTTTTACCAGTAACTGCAGGGGGCTCTTTCTCGTCGTCCTCGCTATCGTCTCCAAACAGATCGTATGCCGTGCACTTCCTCGGGGGAATGGGTTTGATATGCAGCTTCTTTGAAGCCGATGGATGGGACGACACAGACGGTTTCGCCGACGACGCATTACTATCACAGAAACATTACTCTATTAAACCACGATACTATAACACGCTAGATAAAACTATAAAATATAAATACAAGAGCAGGTCTATTAATTTATGTTTTATTAAAGAACTTGGAATACTTACATTTTTCGTAGGGGCACCGGACTTGCTCTCGATGGTGAAGACGTACGTGACGATGCGTGCTTCCTTTTTCGCCCGTCGTGCTTCTTTTTTTGAACCTGAGGTTCCTCGTCGACGTCAGAGGGAAAAAGGGTCTCGGCGTTTTCGTGCGACCTGAAATAGAGTGAAACATATTAATACAATCAAATCATTATTCAAGCGTACATACCACATTGAAATGTCACAGATAGGTACACTACTCTAATTTATTATTATTATTTTATTATTGTCTATTCATCTAATATTGAAATAAGTACATCTTTTTAGAATACTGAAACATAACTATCACAGAAACATTACTCTATTAAACCATGATACTATAACACGCTAGATAAAACTATAAAATATAAATATGTTCATCTAATATTGAAATAAGTACATCTTTTTAGAATACTGAAACATAACTATCACAGAAACATTACTCTATTAAACCATGATACTATAACACGCTAGATAAAACTATAAAATATAAATACAAGAGCAGGTCTATTAATTTATGTATTATTAAAGAACTTGGAATACTTACATTTTTCGTAGAGTAGGTTGATTCTTGGTAAGTAGGTAGGTACTTGATGTTTATCTGGAGCTTCTGGTAGCTGAAGTGATGTCCCCTAAATCACCGTCCAATATTTATATAGCCGGGATTGCCGACGTGAGCTTTTTCCATATATGTAATGCATGCGTTAACCTAAAATCCTGAGTCAGGACTTCTTCACGCGACAAATGCTTTGCAATCATAACCAAATGTATAAATCTCAACCTTAAATTATGATACCTAAAGTGTACACTAATAAGAACCCGGAGTAATAATAGTATGTCGATATTGCAATACAATATTATTGTTTTGATCCATCTCCTTAAATAGAATTAGAACTTACGTTGCAAATTAGACGTACTACTTACATGCGATGGTTTCGCATGCCATTATGATATTGATCTTCTCAATAAAAATGTATGAAAAAATTACAGTGAACAAACGTACAGTAAGTGTTTGTTTTATCAATATAGATTTATAGTAAACAATAAAATGTTTGGCGCCGTGATGTCTTGAGGTTTCAATTTCACCATGCCATTTTTGTCCTACTGTCGGAGTACTTATCGAAATCTAACAAAATTGTACGATTTTGAACTCTATAGATAAAAAATCGATTATTATATAAATTGAAAAAAATATATTAAATCAATCATTTCAATTTGTACCCTTGCTGAGTCCTGACTGGCTAAAAACGGGGGATATCATCGCGTAATGTCGGTAAGTGGTAATATTTTCTTTAACAGTATTTTATCTATCAATTAAAATATAACATAATTATAAGCCCTTGACATTAGAGTTTTTGAATAAAAACGTATGTAAGTATACACTTAGTTCAACATGACTAATTGCATTCTGTTTTTTTTTTCAGGACTCCGAAAACGACTACTTCAACTTCATTCCTATGAATACTGTAGTAGGACAGAAAAATGAAAAACAATTGAATCTGGAGGGTCCCAGCAGCAAACAGCTCAAGAGAAGTTCAACAGCTGCATTCACCTGTATAAAAAAACTAACGCGTGGTGCTAAAGTGATCAGGATCGAAGTTTATGATGTGGAAAGTTACCCTGATATCATAAGTTCGCTATGTAATTGTGATGCTGAATTGTGCGTGCAGCATGTAGTTAAAAACATATTTATGGATGACATTTATAAATCGGTTAAAGAAATTGCTGTAAAGGTATCGAATAATATGTCGTAAAATAAATCATAGTACTTAATAAATGATAAAGTATTTTTATTTAACCTTTCACTTACATACTCTCATCTAATTGTTATTTTACGTCACGAAGCGATGACATGTGGTTTTAAAGTTTATGAGAGTAAGGTTGAAAGTCGCATCGAATAATGCACATACATCGCTTCGTGAGATAGAAGAACGCAATGACGTAAGTACGAGTATATCAAAAATCCGATATAAGATAACATCGGAGAATGTGTGAGCGCATTCAATTATCAGAATTAAACCTTGTGACATTCTAAGACCAATCACATAGTTTTACCTTTGATCATTATTCAATTTGAATGTAATGCAGATAAGAATCTATTTGAATAGGTGTTTTTTAATTCAATGAACGGTTTATTATAATAGTAGGTATTTGAATACTATGATGTAAATTAGGTGTTTATTGAAAATTGGGGTTTTCAGATCTTATCTGATCTGTCTAATAGTATCTAATAGTAGGCCATTAAGACAAACAAGATTTCGTATATTTGAATACTTACACATTGATTGAAAACTATGATATTTGAATACACATTGATTGAAAACTATGACCAATCACACAGATCACAATCTATTGAATGAGTATGCAATAAATAGTATATTCAAATAGTAGGTCATTATTACAAAAACAAGATTTCGTCTATTTGAATACACATTTATTGAAAATTGGGGTTTTCAGATCTTATCTGATCTGGAAACCCCAATTTTTACCTACTAGAGCAAACCAGCCATTTTACGATTAGTTACGAGCCAAGCTGTTAAATAATCATTGAGGTAAGCAAAACTTGTAATTAGTAACACACAATTTTACAGCATAGCCCGCTAATTCATGTTAAAGGTGCTATAAACGCGAGTACGCAATGTGTTACAAAATGCAAAATGTAAGTGTAAAACTCGCGCATCGATTATGGCATAAATAGATCGATTTTATTAATTCTTGCGGACGAACTTTAATGTTGTGCGAATTTTTCATAAACGTACATAAGAACATTCTACATTTTTATTGCTAAATATAATAGAGTTAGGTATCCTTTAGGTACATGCGGAAAATTTATGCTACGATGCCATTCACGCCAATTGGGTTTGGTTGCAAGTTTGCTGCTTTCTCAACTTCTTTAGTCGACTTTTATGACAGCGTTGTTGGAATAGGGTTATGATAGTATTTAGGTGTAATACCTATACGAGGTGAACGAATATGGCTGTCCTTGGGGCTAGGTCCCGTGGTCGCCCTCGCAAGCGCTGGCTGGACGTCGTCAAGTCCGACAGGAGAGCCAATGGCCTGTCTGAAAAGGATGTAGAAGATCGGGCAAAGTTGAGGAAGCTATAATTGCCGGGATTAACGCCAGGTAGAAGAATACCTATACGAGGTGAGGAACTAGTGATAAACTTCAGGATAATCTAAGCTATTTCTTCTTCTTCTTATATCTAAAAACTAAAAAAAATTGGTCACTACGAAAGTCTGACCCAGTGTCTGTGTGTGCAGCTAGACAGTGCAAGAAATACGATTACGAAGCTCACAGAATGACATTCGCGATAACTAGAGGACTAATTACAAAAGGAACACTTTAAATAGAAAGAGATCGTATAAACGTCTGTTTATCGTACCTCAAAATAGAAAAATAATTTTGTTACATCCTATAGATATGTCCTGTATACATTGTCTTTGTTCAAGACTATTTGTAAAATATGCGAAGGAGTATCAGAAAGGATTTAGAGAATAAATAAAAATGCTTAGATATATGCTAAAAATTAAATTCTTTTTTGTTTGTTTTATAATGTAACTTAAATTTCGTGATTCGTATTAGAATAAATATTACCATTACACCACCAGACTTGCGTTCCGGAGCGAGAGAGCCTGGAGAGAAATTACCTCATTCTGCGAGGTCGTCATGTCCGCCAAGGAGGCGGCTGAGAGGGAGCGGGAGTTGGCCTCCCTACGTCCAACTGGGCGCCACCGCAATCGGCGCCGCAGGGCCCAGGATGACCTCCGCCCACCGTAAGTGGGTCTGCGGGCGATAGTCCTGGGAAATCCATCGCCTGCGCAATATAGACCCCGGGAGGAAGGCGCGCTGCCTCCCAGCGGTGGAATGGGGGGAGGCTACTATAGCTATCCCCCACGTAATCGGAGGGGCCCACCTCGGAGCTTGGGGCTCCACTAAACGAGGCGGGCTGAGGTCCCCAGGGTCCCGGAGCATGCTCTCTTATCGGGGAGTGTATCCCGTGGCCCCGGTTCGGACATTCGAGGATTGCCGTCAGTTTTAGTGGGTAGGCCGGGGCGCAATTTACCATCTCTACGCGCCCCGGAGTCCCACATATCCCGGCTAGTCCCAACGGCCGGGAATCCATGAGGATCTACAACGTAAAAAAAAAAAAAAAAGACTTGCGTTTAGAAACCTTGGAAATATTACACAAGCTAATAAGGTTCCAAAAGTAATATAGAAAATCGATACTTATATACGTGTACAAATAATAGGCAATAATTCGACTTCATTAAAAATGCAACCGGCCGAAATCGTTTTTATGCAAACAATAACCTAGACTCGATATAAAACCTATTTCAACTTCAACAAAAAAAAAACCAACCAACTAGGTATTAACAATGCTAATAATAAGCCCAGTTAATAAGTATGCTCACTTAGAAAGCTTATTAACTTAGGCACGTAACCAATACTCTAATAAAGAAGTTTTACAAAGAGCCGCCATTTTGAAATTAAATACTTTGGTATCAGAACCTCCTTTAATTACAGTACACGTCAGTATCAGTACGGAGTATAATTATGCGAAAAAACTTTGATGAGTAAATTGTGTAGGTTTACAATTTATCTTTTCTGTTATTAAGGTAATGACGCGCATGTCTGTTAGGAACGCCTCATTTTGACCTTTTGGAACGTAGATTGCATTTCCTGTTGTCCTTTTTAATCTTTAAAACACTTTATATGTGTAAGTGTAAAAATGTTAACAGTGTCTGGGATCTTTTGTCCTTTGTACTGTAATTTCTGGGAATTATGTAATCTATACTTATAATAAATCTGTAGAGAGGTCAATTCTGTACATGAAATATTTTTCCAAAATAACTATCAGCGGGTGATTAGTGATCGATACTGACGCCAAAAATGCAATCAGTAAAATTTTTGTCTGTCTGTCTGTCTGTCTGTCTGTCTGTCTGTCTGTCTGTATGTTCGTTATAGAAACAAAAACCACTCGACGGATTGCAACAAAACTTGGTACAATTGTTCTTCATACTCCTGGGCAGGTTATAGTATACTTTTCATCACGCTACGATCAATAGGAGCAGAGCAGTGAAGGGAAATGTTGGGAAAACAGGAGAACTTACTCCATTTTTTAAGCTTCCGTCGCGTGTGCAGCCTTAATAGTTAAAGCTACACAGAAATCATGTATGACGGAAATGTTCTCCTTAAAATTATATAAAAAATATTCCCAGACAGCAAATGTCTATCTTTTATGGTTGACTCACAATAACACGTGTAACTCCCGATAGCTTAGCAGTTCAGAGCTTTCTGATTATATTTGTCTACTCTTACGTTTATAACATTCTCAATCATCCCTAATTAATAAATTTTAACATTATTACCTATTTAATAAAAAAAGAATCATAGAAATCGGTACAGAAACACCAAAGTTATTCATGAAATACGCTAATAAACCATCGCGCGTGATTACTGAATCATGCTTTAAGGATTATTTTTGTGTAACCGTCGCATCGGGTCGTCGCGGGAGGTTTAAAAGGGCGGGGGATCCAAACGCGAACTTCATACAATATTTGGATTTGGCTGATGATGCGAGTAGACGTTCCGAGTATTCGCCCTTATTGACAGGCAATATTGTTTATCAGCGCGACTTTTAGTCTTTACAATAATTTAGTTTATTTAATTTTCTTTTGTTGTTATTTCATAAAATAGGTATTAGTTATTTTGGTGGCGTGTTATATTCGTTCAAATTACAAATTATTAATAGTTATTTCTTTTTAGGTGAAGTTAAGTAGTAGTTAGTTAGTAGTAGGTAAGTTTTGGTTAATTTATGTTCAGTTTTTTTTAATAATAATAATAAGTAAGTAAAAGCGTAGGTACTTTTATTAATTAAAGGTATAGGTATTATTAATTATGTTATAGGTATTTAGTTTTAAGTGAAGTAGGATAGTTTACCCGGAAGCTATGCGCTGAAGTATTTTCGTTGTATAGGTACTTAAGCCTCATGTGAACGTGATCTAAACAATATTACCAATACATTAACTTAATAATACACAAGGAATTACACACTGATGGAGTTGCGGGCACAGCTATCTATATATATAAAACTCTTCCGTTAATGAGTGACTGACAGACAACGCACAGCGGAAACGAATGGCAGTAGAGAGCTGAAATTTGGCCTGTGTGTTTGTTGGGAGGAGTAGGCTACCACTAAGAGAGGATTATTGGAAATTCCCTCCCAACGGGGTGAAAACGGGGATAAATTGTTTTTTTCCGGAAGTCATTATTCCACGCGGACGAAGTCGCGGGCAAAAGCTAGTATTAAATATAAATAAATAAAATATCCTTGGACATTTCACACAACGCCATCTCGTCCCAAGCTAAGCAACTTAATGCTTGTGTTATGGTAACGAGATGGATGATAAACTACTTATATAAATTTTTTTTTGTAAATACATACATATTTTAGATAGAAATGACACCCAGACTCCGAGCCAGTGCCTCTGGTTTAGACAAAGACACTTGCCCGACCCCGGAATCGAACCTGGGACCCGTTGATCCAAAGGCGGCACATCTAACCACTAGACCAACGAGAATATTCCAAATGTAGTGTAAACATTTATATTACGCAATTGAAAAAATATAAGGTAGGTACTGCAATCATTTGAGTACAGTCGGGAAAGAAAAGTTGGTCACATTAAAGTCGAGATTTTCTTATATTAGTAGTTCTAAAAGAACTGCTGTCATACTGCTGAGCTGCTGACCCACTGCTGAGTCGGCCTCCTTTATAACATGGACTGTAAGTAATTCGCCTACTGAGCCACGCTGACCATACGGGTTGGCATAGGGTTTCGAATCAAGCGTTCCTTCTCTTGCCGCTAAGTTATCAGCCGTGTTATTTTCTTTTTTCGACACGACACCCTTAGCATAAAATGAAATGGTAACACAATGTATTCTAAACCCACACGGACTGATGCGTGTGGGGACTGGATCAACGCGAGATCATTTTCTCTAGGCGCCCGTTTGTCGATTTTGTGAAGGCAAAAGTAGACGAAACTGCGTAAGGAAACGTTCGGAAATAACGGGCCCGTAAGATGATGATGGTAATTTTTAATATGTCGATATATAGGAGTTTGGAGTTTGAGTTCTCAAATGGTTAGTTTGACCAACATTTCATTTTACATGAAAAATAATGCCACGGCTTCGTTTGAAATAGACGTGCCATGTCATATATGTATAATTCGTATTTTATTAATCGCAAGACATCCAAGAGAAGGTATCTGACAATTGTCACAATACAATAGTTAAATAGCCCATCCATTAAAAGGTTTGGTAAGAAAGCTGCTAAAAACAATTGTTTGCAAAAGGGTGCTACGTCTTGTAATATTTTTTTATATCTGTGACTGAATTGTTGGAACTGGATTTTTGTAGTCAATAAACTTCGAAACGTCGAAATTTAATTATACTTACATCTATTAGAAAAAAAGATTTTGTTTATCTATAAGGTTACATTTTTATATTGTGACACCAATGAACATTTATACGACATTTTAAATTCATTTATGTTAATCGAATCATGTATTTTAAAATTATGTATACGAAACAGATTCGGATATAGGTCAAAGTATCAATACCGATTAAGTCATAATACAGTTTTATAAGCAGTAATAAGAACCAATTAAATACAAAACTAATAGCTTTAATACATTAGCTATACAACATTGCCCCGTCCCAATTACTTGTAAGAATATTTACAACGCACACTTACATAAATTTTTATTGCTCGATACATTGATTAGTATAACGAGCAACACAACTGTTTGATGATCGAATTAACATTTTATAGAAATTAAACGATTCTGTATTTATATCGATTATTGTATCGAGTTGTAAATGTCTCGTTATGGCTAATGGTAACATATGGTGGTTGGGTGAGAAAAGGGATCGGTTTCCTGTTTACTCTGTAGCCTTTTTTTGGGTAATGAAATAATATGGGCGAGTTCGTTACACGAGTATTACGGAAAATGGACGTCGTTTTGTCATGATGATAATATTGGCCGTACAGTCGTCAACAGTCAAATTTTTTCCTTTTACACTTTACGTCTTTTGTAGCCGCGATTGCAGGGTGTGGAGGAAGTCTGTGTTTTTGTCAGGTTCGATTTAGGTCATATTATTTTGTAGTGGTGATGTGACCGTGTGGTGATAGATTAAGAATACACAGTGTCACCAAAACGTACAATCCTGATACAGCAAGCGGCACATCATCTTGTCACAAGTGAAGGAAAATTTGATTAACACCGTCTTGTCAGCGTGACGTAGTAGTCTTATTTCCTTCCATGAATTTGGAGGAGGCCTGACTCAGTAGTGTATCATTTAAGGGATGAAACAAAGATTTTCATGTAATTTAATTATTTATAGACGGGAAAATGACTATAAACAAAGTAGTTTTTTGTATAAGAAGTATTACAAAAACCTTGAAATTGACATATATCCACTTATTTTTTGGATTAATGTTTTTTGCTTATGAAGCGAACCTATTGTATAATAAGTAAGTAGGTTAGTATTAAGTTGAATTGCAACAACAAATGTACACTTATGCGGCGATGATGGCTAAGCCTCTAAAATAAAAAATAACATTTTTTCTTATATGTATTTTTAATTGTGTAGAATGCTCTGACTGTCATTTCGGTGTACTGAGCTAAGCCAGAAACGCAGACATTACTTTATAACAGGCTTAATACTATTTTTGTGATAGCTGAAATGTATTATGTAGGTATTGATATGAAAACCCGGAAATCTATTGCTGTTATGAATACCTAAAAATTTGATATAATTAATAGTAAGACCTAAATAATAATCTCGTGTCACATTGTTTGTTATTGAACTCTTCCGAAACGGCTTACCCAAATTTCATTGTTTTTTGTACGTTTGTACCCCCCTACATGAGAAGCGAGGGCCTCTTCTGTTTTTCTTTTATTTGGCACCAAAATATACCTATTACCCTTTTACCAACAACCAAAAAAGAAATATTTGCCATACGATATTCGCTAGGGCAGATGATACATAAAGAAAAAGAAGTAAGCTTAACTGTATGTTATACTTGTAATATTCTGTAATTATATGAATTTGGAACACTTGAGAGAGGATCACAATGGCTATGATTTTAATGTTATCGACTGTACTTAATGATTAATCAAAATATTAATATTGAGTGGGTCGCATTCGTCGCCTTACACGCCACTAATTATGAATCGAAAATGTATAATATTGACGAAGGGAATATAATATACACTCATTAACATTTATGGTTTATGTTTAATGTGTAATATCTTATGAGTTATAACGAAAATAATACACAATTATGTAACGAGTTATAATTTTCTTGAAAATGATAACAGTATAAAACTCAGATTTTATTCATAACTAGTGACCCGGCCCGGCTTCGCCCGGTTGCAATTATGCATATAAACCTTCCTCTTGAAACACACTATCTATTAAAAAAAACGCATCAAAATCCGTTGCGTAGTTTTAAAGATTTAAGCATACATAGGGACGGACAGATGAAAGCGACTTTGTTTTATACTATGTAGTGATTATGCACCTATTTTCTTCATAAGTATCTTCAGTCACCACACTAAATAACTAAAGATCGAGGTCTATTGCCTATTCGGAAAACGATAACATATTGAAACGAATTAAGTCATTTATATTACATTGGCTACTTTTATGACAGCAAAAACTTAAATCAAAAGATACAAAAAAGTGAATAGCTTTACTGTTAGGCACAGTGAGCGTAGAACCTCAGACGTTATGAAGGTCGATTATAATTAATTCAACGCCTAAATTCAGCCTAATTTTTTAAGAGCACCATTCACCAATTAATTTTAAATACATCCTACTTCCTACTTAATATTAGTATAAATGTGAATGTAAGTTTGTTTGTTACGGTTTCACGCGAAAACTACTTGACGGATCATCATGAAACTCTGTACACACGCATATTCTTGCAGGTACCTATTATAAGTAACGTAGCATATTTTTTACTAAAGTTTTTTTAAGAAACATATAAGAATTGTTTTGGGAGCGAAGCCGCGTGTATAAGCTAGTATTGTATATTTTGATTGTGAGCGATCAAGGGAGATGGAGTGATTGTAAAAGTGATGAAGTGTGTATGAAAAGTGTGAATTTAGGGATGACGACTGATAGGTGTGTGTGGAGACTACCACCTAGTGTGGGACAGGGGCCGTAAGATGTTAATAGTATTTATGAATAAGACGATTTATAAGAGTTTTGTGATAAAACCTACGTAAGTGAAGTTACTTTTGAGTATAGGTAATATTATAAACGCGAAAGTGTTTACGAATGTATGTTTGTTACTCTTTAACGCAAAAACGACTTAATGGAATTTTATGAAACTTTACAATACTAAAGCTTATACATCTTAATAATACATAGACTATAATTAATGTGTGATACCACAGGTCTAACTATAACAGATTATTGCATTTTTTGTTTCATACCCTTACGAAGCCGGGGCGGGCCGCTGGTAGCAGCTATATTAGTGCCGTCAGCAGCTTCGTTATGACACAAACATTTCTATTTTTTTTAACAACAACCGTTTTATTGGTATCTTGTTGAGGCGAGTTATGTCCGATCTGCTCATGACAGACAGATTAATATACTATTTTTTTAAACGAAACCACCGCAGCTTGACTGCTTGTATAGTGGGGGCATGTAATTCACGAACACAACTTAGAGCAAGTGTTCTCTAGTTTACACAAAGACACTTGTGCGACCCCGGTATCGAAAGTGGTCCAGTGATCTAAATGCGGCACATCCAACCCCTTGATCAACAATTTTAATGTAATATAATTTCTGATAAGTAAGAACTTTCGCAGATAAAGGTAAACACACAATATTTATTGGCGTCCTAAACTCTAGCTGCACGCAAATATTGATACGAAATTATTACTGTAACAAAATTGATTCAACGCTGTGTACGTTGTGAATAACATACACTTAACCGCGAGTGTATTTAAAACCATTAAAATGGAAACATCCCGGTCTGTTGTAGGTTTACAAAACGTCTTTATCCGTTCTTATAATTTATGACCAACTATAAACTCTGGTACCTAAAGATCGCTGAATATAAGTTAGCGAGTAGGCGCTTACACCAACAACGATCCCAACACTACAAAAACAGCCACGAGCAAACTATCGATAATCTTATCGATAAACATTTGTACGATCGTGAAAATCGATCTGACACGCCACTTATTCAATCCGAATATGTTGGAGCGTTCAACAAATTAAATAATAGAGTAATCAAGATTTGAGGAAACGATCAATCGACTTGCGACCTTTAACGGTAATTAACAGTATTGTAGTTTTATAGAAAAACAATTTAGATTCACGTAAATGGTTGATAAGTGGATGAAACTGATCAATATAGGCTTTTAACAAATTTTAATTACTTACGCGATTTTGATACGGTCTGAATAAACAAATTTATCTATTCAAATCTATTGAGAATAGGAAAGTAAAAATGTTAAGAGTACGGCACGACAACCTAAAAACAATGTTTATTGAAGAGAAATAATCAAAATAGAGGAAAATGATCTAGAAGGTGTTATTTTCAACAACTTAAAGACTAAATGTTGTGACAGGAATGGCATTATTTAGAGAGAGATGGAAGTTACTCTACGAATAATAGCGAAAACCTATATATTACAATATAAACTGAAGTGTACAACCTATAATTCACCATACATATACTCCATATGTTTTTTAAGTTCTAGAACCCGCTACCTAGATGATGAATTTGGTAGTTGGTATAAAAGATCTTAAATAAACCTTATTTATACGATCATAAGAAATAAATCGATTTATCGATTGACTGCCTCTGGTTGGTCTAGGGTTGGATGTGCAGCTTTTTGGTTCACGGGTTTTCAGGTCGATTCTGGGTGTCTTTGTGTTAACTAGAGGCACTTGCTCTGAGTCTGGGTGCCATTTGTTTTCGAGAATTACTGTCCCTGCGGGTCAAACCTAGTGCAGGGGTATTGTTCATTCTTAAAAAAAGACAAAAATCTTTATCGATACCTTTACAAAGGCACACATCCCTAAAATATGGGCACTGGTTGACGTAGGTCATAAAATCTTATGATAAAGGCTATTATCATCACAAAGGGAACGTGTAATTGTTTGTCAAATAAATACTAATAAAATTTTGATGTTTATTAAATATAATTTTGAAAAGGACCTTTTTATGTATTTTTGATTGCCGTAAAGGAAATTGTGGCTGTTAGTACTTGCTCACAAGCATTTTCAATACCCGATTACATTAAGTAAATGAATGTTACTCGATGTTTTTAACAAAAGGAATTTATGTCGTACTTTTTATGTAAAATCGCTTAGAGAAATCATAGTTACATAATTTTTTAATTTCCACAACTAGTAAGGCCTGTGAGCTTGTTGTGTCCAGAGATAGAATCATAATGTTGGCACAGGGTTTGTGTCAAGTTTTCCGTCTCTTGCTGAGTTGTTTTTGCGTTCTATTACTCGCCTCATAATAGGCTTTAACTAGGCGAAAATTCTTATGCAGATGTATTTACATAGCATAGACGGACTTAATGCCAAAAGACATTCTCTCCCAGTCAACCAGTCATTATCATTAATCTAAGACAACAGGGGCATTTGTCAACATAATATAATATTGCAATTTCCACAGGTCAAATCTACGCGTGGTCCATCATTCTCTATATATTTATCAAGTTTCCCTTACATAATGCTAGGGTCTGAGAAGACACTTTGAAGGCGAGTAATTGTGGTTGCGTGTGACTTGGAACTTACTTTGGAAATTAGGTAAACAAACCTCAACATCAGAAACCACAGTCGTCCTAAGAGGTCAGATGCTGGTAATTGCAGCACGTTGCTGCTCCGTGTCGTCCCTTCACCTGACCTTGGGTAATGCCAGATTGGTGATGATTGGCATGAATCATCTAAATACAGCGGATGCCGCTTGGTGGCGTGGTCTCACCGACAGCGTGTTAGAAACATCAGTAGATAGTTGGTATTTGTGTTGCGGTTTGCACGGCTTTGTTTAACGGTTTATAAATTATCCTAAATTTACCATTGACTTTAAAGAATGGCTTTGATAAGCAATGTGACTGAAACAAAAAAAGATTTATCTAAATATATAAATCTGGGTTGACGCTGATTAGTGAGATTGTATTCGTATATATAAAAAAACTGCAGAATTTACACAAAGGCCGGTCCTGGGCCGTACGCATCAATCGTTTTAACGCAATAAAAGCTATTATTCGTGTCGATTTTGTAATGAATAGGTAACCTATACGGCGCAATGTCTAAGTCTAGTATATAGAATATAAATTCTTCTCTCAGAATTCTTCCTCTTTCGCTACCGCTTCATCGTATCACGTGATACCCCGCTAACAAACTGACCACGCCCCCACATACCTCCACGATAATAAAATAATATGTCAAATTGGATATAACCATATTCCGCTGATGGGACTTCGATATTAATTACAATAAACATCGTGACGAATTTCTGAATTAAATAATTCCTTAACCATAGCCATGATTAGTGTCTACCCACAGACAATTTGTGACTCATTCGTAATTTTATTGTTTTTTTTTTGTGCAGAGTAAAAATCTTCCTTTTGGAAACAATATAAGAAAAGGATGAACGAATGGAATCGGCAAATGAAATATAATCCCAATACAATTATCATTCAAAACATCTCAAATGAAATCGCCTCTACTCTTAACACGTTTAATTATGAACCAAAGCATAGTTAGATATCTAGTATGGGTGCAAGATAAACCCTATTTATGAACTTTATATAGGGTATGAGAAAGAAACATACGTTTTTGTAATTAAAAAAAAACACATGAAAACCAACAAAACTTGAACATATTCAAGTTTCTTTGGGACAAACTGATGAGTTAAACTGCCTCGGTGGTCTACGGGTAAGATGTGCCGCCTTTGGATCAACGGGTCCCGGGTTCGATTCCGGGGTCGGGCAAGTGTCTTTGTCTAAACCAGAGGCACTTGCTCGGAGTCTGGATGTCATTTGTGCTCGTGAATTACATGTTTGTAAACTGCCCCGCGATACAGGTTATACCTAGTGCAGGGGATTCGTTTAAACACGGAAAGGCTATGTAGTTTCCCGTACGGTAGAATGACACGCGGTGACAACAGTGGTAGGTTTTTGTGGGTTCCCAACTCAACATCTCAACGCGACCGGGACTCCCACATACCCCAGCCCCGTCCCACCGGCTGGGGACACCTATAAAAGGTTTCCCCCACTATAAAAAAAGGGGTTTCGTTTAAATAATAAAAAAATAAAAATACAGAGAAAATTCTTTAAAAAAGAGCCCATACTACCTACTTCCGAGTCGGTCCTCCTTCACAGATATGGTTTCGTATCAAGATTTCCTTCTCTTGCAAAACGAAGAGGAGTTTTGACTTCAACTAGTTATCTGCTGTCCGTGTGGTGACGGATTTACTATGTATCACCACCCCATCCCACCTTGAGAGTGTCGTAAGAGACGACAAAAGACAAAATAACAAGGACGAAAACGTATGTATTCAAAATCCGTCACCACGCGGATAATATCCCTCTACAAACTTTAGAGGAGGTCCGATTCAGTGGTGAGTCATTAATGAGTTAATAATCGCCAAACGTTAATATATAATAAATGTCCTTGGACATTTCACACAACGCCATCTCGTCTCAAGCTAAGCAACTTAATGCTTGTGTTATGGTAACGAGATGTATGATAAACTACTTATATACTTTTTTTTTGTAAATACATACATATTATAGATAGAAAACACCCAGACCCGGAACAAATACTTGTAGGTCGTACAAATATTTCTTCCGTGCGGGAATCGAACCCGCGACATGCTGCACAGCAGTCGATCGCTCAACCACTGCGCCAACCGAGTTCTCTGTGTATTGCATTCATACAATGAGTAAAGCTTAACAGCAGCTAGATTTGCTATCTTTTTAGACAAGATGAATTTATATAGGCGTGTATGGTTGCCCAAAACCGAACCTAAAAGCATATTGAAGGACGCTCAGAGATTTTGAACCCTATTTTGATGAAAACTAAAACTGCGTCATATTATTTTTAATGTCGTCGTGTACATTCAGGAATTGAGCCCGAGGATATAATGAAACAAAACGCATCCCATATGATACCGTCCCTAATATGATTGAAATGCGGAACAATATAGGATCAAGAAGATTCAAGAAAATACTCGTTTATTCCTTTTTCAAATAAAAACTACTGGATTTACATCTACTTTTCTCGTAGCAACCTTTTTCAAGTGGGTGTATTGTTAATTTACTGTTTGTTATTAACATACTGTGGTCTTAGTTGTCTTGATATATTTCATTATATGCATATGAATAATTTGATATATTACACAAAAAATCTTTTAACACAATATCATGTGTGTTATCATAAAAAAATATTAGGTATATAATTATAATATTTAAGGTGAACACAAAAAACAATAGGTATGAAAATAAATGTGTTTATTTATTTCAAGTAAGTATGATTATATCTACCTTAATGGACGGAATTTTCGATTAATGAATTCGATTAAGGCGTTAGCAAGCATTAATTACAACTTAATTCCACTTATTTACATAATTAAACTACTCAGAATCACTATTTTACAGACAATTTTAATGAATTTGTTTAATTACAATTTTAATTGGTTTCGAGGATACTATGTAAGCTTATTTACATTTTAAATATATAGTTACCGTAAAAACAACATGATATGTTGAAGAAGGCTATACCATATATCCATTAATAAATTACTACCTAAGTAATTAAAACATACAAATAAAAATACATTTTATCAATTAACTTCTTTGTACATTATGATATGGAAATTTATATATATTAAAAAAAGCTTTATTTACACTACAGTTTAAACATTGGCCAAATACGGGATCCTGCATGGTTCATATTACAAACCTAGACACAAAGTTTATGATGATTTTGGAAACCATATTGGCAAGCAGATTTTCAACATGCAAATTACAAACGTGTATAATCCATGTCCACAAGGCTAGTAAAGTATACAATCAGACAATATTGAACTAATCAGACATAATGTAACTCTCTTTTTACAATTATAATAACCTTTTCGACGATATAGCTTAATAATTATACCTACCATACAGGGGCGTAGCTACCGCCATATCTGCCGTATCAATTATACGGGGACCCCGAGCCACGAGGGCCCCCGACGTGCGTAAGCAAAAATTAATAAAAATTTCCCAATTTTTTTTTTTTTTGCTTTTGTGAGAAATCTTTACCCTTCTTAAGGGCCCGCAAATATTTTTTATACGGGGCCCCACCATGGCACGCTACGCCCCTGCTACCATAATAAATTCTAAAGAACTTTTTCTGGGAATTAACAAATCAGGTCTGCTCTTTGTCTCAACAATTCTAATCTAATCTCGTGTTCCCTGGCTGCTAGTCTTAAGGCTGCTATACTAGAGCTTCTGACATCATCGAACCCGTGTTGGAAATGCAAGGTTTCACTTCCAGGGGAAATTGGTGGGGAAATAGAAGGAGCTGGCGATCGGCTAACTTCGGGCGACAGACGTGAGCGCTCTGGTGACGGTCGTGTGATCTCGGGTGATGGTCGGGAGAGATCGGTAGATGATCGGCAAAGGTCGTGTGTCGGTCGGGAATGTTCGGGTGAGAGTCTTGGTGGTTCGGGTACAGTGAGGTTAGCGAACAAGGAGTGGAAGTGAGCTGGCGATGTAGCGTAGAGTGGGGCCCCGAATAGAGGAGGCCGCGATAACTGTGGCAGGTATTGGGCTCCAAACAACGGTGTGCTGGCATACCTGTCAGATGAATACATATATTTCACTCATTGAATTTACATTAAGTAGGTGGCTAAGGAGCGAAGTACGACAAAGAATATTAACGAAATTAGAACTTAGGAATACGGTTAAATACTCTTCATGCATTGGGAGGAATCATGATTCAATTAATTAAAAAAGTTATTATATTTCTGCTTGTTATGTCAAATAAAGATAAAATCCCGAATATGTTTAAAAACAATAACTACTCAGTTTACTACATATTTGAAATTAATATTGGAATGAATATCTTTTGCGTTTACAAAATCTTACCTAAATGAAGCCAGGGCAGCGTCAAACGGTTTTCTCAATCCAAAACCGAGTTGGCTCAAGGGGTGAGGAGGTGCGGGCAGCGTCGCAGATGTTGGTAGTGGTTGAGCACCGCCTAAGTATCCGCTATATGGGTGAGCATGTGGCCCAACCTTCTCTTGTTTTCGCCACTTTGCCCGCCGATTTTGGAACCATACCTGAGAAAAAATTAGACTTTAAGTCAAATATCTAAACTATTAATAAGCGATTAATTAAATGTACCTATCGTACGATCTCGTTGACGATTGTTAACGCCAGAGTTGGATCAAACAGTAAAGCCTAAACAAATAACGCATTTAGGTATACTGAAAAAGAACTGACATTTAAAAAAAATACTGAGTTCACATTCAGAATATTTTTAATGTCTGGGGTCTTTAGAATAGAACTATATTTATAGAACTATAATTTAAATTAATTATGGCCAAAATTCGACCATTGGGCGACCAGTAGTAAAAATAAAAAAGTGACAATCAAGCGAGGGTTGCCGAGAGCCGCGCTTTACGAAGAAGATGCTGAGCTGCCTTCGCCAGACAGTGCAATTCATGGCGAAACATCAGGCCAGTAACGGTTCCTTAATATCCCTTCATATTTCTACCGCCGTTGAAACTCGTGTCGTTACTTTAAAATACTAAAACTTGCTTCTAATTTCGAAAAATAACAGTTAGCTAGTACATTTTAATGAGCGCTACGTTTCTTATTAAGAAAACAGTTGTGTTGCTAATCACAAAATTTGCGGTGTCCACGATTATGTTCACTTAATCAATTTCATAACGTCGTAGGCGCTTCTAAGAAACCGTACCTGGTAACCGCGTCATTAAGCAATTCAGAGGCAGGTCTACAGTTTTGGTGTAATTAGTCACATTAAAGGAGCTATTAAGGTGAATTAGGTTCGGTTAATACGGTATTTGATTCACGCGTCTATGGCTTAAATGACAAGGATTCGCATAAAAAAGTAAATTAAATTAAATTAAATTATATTTTTATGTGGAACTAGTTGGCGCTACTTTCATGTAAATTAAGCTTGTTCTGAATGCCTCTGCAATATGTATAGATAGGTCCCTGAAGTACCTACAACTACATATGTAAATTCGTTCGACTGTCAACTAAATATTCAATTAAAAAACTGGTTTTAAATATGCAGGAGCTAGTTTAAGGATGGTTACATTTATAGATACTAAAATTAATAAAGGATACAGGATGTAACAAAATCCCTACAGCCCGAACGAAAGAAAAATAAGCAACGTTTTTTAAACCTTGGCAACTGCTGTTGACATTAACGCTATTACTAAAGAAATAAGGAAAGCAACCCTTAGAAACCTTCTGGAATTCAGTAGTGGATAATATATATTTCATGAAGATAATCATGCATGATCAAAAGCAAAATAGTTTACGATTCTTTAAAGGACATACAGATAAACATTATTTTTTCTTTATACGATACTTTGTAGGAAAGAACAAGATGAACAGTGAAATCGGTCATACTTCAAGATAGACACACTATTTCTGTTTACTATTTCTATTCATTATGTTTCAGATAGCTCACCATAATATTTAAAAACCAAGAAATCTATTTTTTTGTAAGAAATTCTTATTCCTTTTCTAGAATAAATTTGGTCAAATTCAATTTGTTTATCCAACATAAGGACGCAGTCGCAAAGGACGCAGTCCCACGAGATGGTCGGACCAAATACGATCTGCTCTGAACATCAACTTCCACAATGCCCTTCATGAATCTAAGGACCGCAGCAGATGGAGGGAAATCGTAAAAGGGAAACTGATGCAGCGGGGGAGTCACGACCCTCAGTAATGAGGAAAACGACGCGAGGAGGAGGATCCACCATAAGTTCAAAATGTCTTGCAGTAAGTCGGTTTGTTGGATTATAACTCCTCAAGGGGTGAACCAATTTTCATCCACTTCTTTTTAGAGGTAAATATATTTTATTGCCAATTCAAAGTTGCCTTGCCATTATTATTCGGATGATTTATAACTATCAAAGCCCAACATCAATGTTATTTAATTTAAAATTGATTGCAAAAACTAATTTGTGTCTCGTTTAGTTACTCAGTTAATTCACCTTCATTTTATAAATAGGAATATAAACGCGCAAAACTCCGTGTCTAAAAATATAATACTTAAAATCTAACAAACGTCTTTGATTTACTGTCTACCAAAGTAGATAATTGAAATTTTTATGCAACCGGTAATATATCGCGTATAAATCAGTACTATTAACGACTTGAGCCAGCCCCAAATAACAAAGTATAGATTTAATGTTGATTTATCCTCCTATCAATTAATATGAATCAAATTATTATTTGGTGATGATACACTGTAGCTAGATTGAAATTGTTCATAGGCTTTATTATTTGTTCTTAAAACTACTAATAAATATAATAATATCTACATACTATTTTATATTCCAAAATTTGCCCATCTGTTTGTCTATTAGGTTTTGTAGAATTTTGGGGAACAATGGGGCTGGTGTACATACACAATTTAATTATTTGTTCTTAAAACTAATAATAAATATATTAATATGTACATACTATTTTATATTACAAAATTTGCCCATCTGTTTATCTAAGGTTTTGTAGAATTTTTGGCAACAATGGGGCTGGTGTCTGGCACACCCCGTGGAGATACAGTCAGGGCCCACGGGGCAGCAAGCGCGGGACGGTACACCCCGGGGACGTTTAGTGGGTATGACTCCGTCTCCTGACAGAGGCGGAGGCTGGCAGGGATAGTCCATAAAGGATTCTACCCAGGGCAAAAAAAAAATTACTTATGTCAGATCTCAATTTCCTTCTCCTATATTAGTGATTTTAGTCGTCTGATGATAGGATCCACTCGGTATAGAATTATCTGAGTGCACTATATGTTTTAGCTATGTCACTAAACGGACAAATAATTACTTTGGAGTACACAGTACATATGATTTTACCACAACGGAGTCGCGGACACAAGCTAGTTAGTATAAAAACCAAGAATTACTGCAAGTTAGACCTTAATGAAAACATCTACCGTGCGCCCGCGGCGATTAAGCGATCATTAAGGTGTCGTTACACTGCACCGGGATGGACGGACTCGCATTTCCTAACTAGTCTTATATGGAATCTTGACTCGTCACGACCATACACTGCAGCTATAATGACAAATATTAATCGCCTTAATCTGGTTTAATGGTACACTTTGTGCAAAGCGAAGAAAAAGTTTAATTTCGTCATGACTGACCTTTTTGAATAAGTTGTAAAATGTAATTGGCATTTTTAAACCCTGATGCTCTTTCGGTTACGTGTTGGAGTTGGATTTCTGCACGTTTAATTGTCATTTCGGTTTTTGTTCCACGCTTCGTGGAACTTCTAATAGCTTTGATGCGATTAAGTTTGTGATGGCTTTGAAACCTTTTTGGTTTGTGGCATTGTTTCTATATCTTCGCTATATGGGCAGTATCTGGTACTATGTCTTGATATTAATCTTATATATATAATAGAATTGCTGTTCGTTAGTCTCGCTAAAACTCGAGAAGGGCTGGAGCGATTTGGCTAATTTTGGCTTGAAATATTTGTGGGAGGAGGGAAGGTTTAAAAGGTGAGAAAATATGAAAAAAATTATTCAGGTTTTTCATGCAGGCGGTGCGAAGTTTGCCGGGTCAGCTAGTTATTTATAATAATCAATAGTATCAGGTCTTAATCTACATCACCCGCCTTACATCTCATTCACAGAAACAATAAAAAATAGATTACAACTGAACATCGAAATTATCTCTGATCACAATAAAAAAACAATTATAATAACATCACTAAATTAAAAAGCCGTGTAAGTTATTAGTTATAAATGCTTGATATTAGTAGAGCGGGTATGTGTAAACTATATGAGTGCGTTAAGACGTCCTGTCGCGCGTCTGCGGGGGGCCTAACGCGTCTTTTGTCGCACCGCTATTGCCCGTAAACGACTAGGGGGCATATCTGGAGGCATCGATATCAACAAACGTTTATACTACCTACAGCTATAATGTCGCTTGACATGAGATTGAGATTTCACCTTTTACTCGTGAAATTTGGGAGCTAAACATTGCGTATTCATTCTATGAGCAACGACTACTAAGGTGTGCATTGTTTACTTTACGGTTGCAAGTATATATATAGTGTTGAGAAGTACCGATATTCAATCAGTTACCACCAACTCAATTTTGCACTGAAGTGTTTAACGTTGTCTGCATGTTAATATTTTTAGAATACGTATTATTTTCATGGAGAGACAACGGAGCAAATAATATGATCACAAAATATGAAAAATGGCAAACGAAACCTAATACCGCTCTTAATGATCCTCTTTTTCTTCCTGACCTTCACCAATACAACTAGAAATTTTAGGACCTGACTTTATTATTTTATGTAGTGTCCAATGTTATAAAATGTCGACTATAGAGAAGTCGATTCGCCCAGAATAGAGACCCTGTTCGACTTTATAACTTTTACCTTATTTGACGTTTTGATTGACTTAATAATATTGTACGACAGAATTTATGGTGGATTTCGAAATTGGACACTCGTTAGATTATTAAAAGAATATTAATTAAATTCGAATGGAATTCTCAGACCTAATTTAACAACATTTCAACATATTATTAGGTTAATGTATTGATAATAAATAAAATATATTGTGACCTTTGAGGTCTTTGCTAAATACGTCTTCTTTGATTAAAAAGATATTGTTTTTCGTGTGGTATCTGAAGTCGATATCTGAAGTCTGAAGTTGTTCGTGTGGTAGCATATTTAAAATACACAATGCCACCAACCCATACTATTCTGAGGGTGTCGTAAAAGGCGACTAAAGGATCGTAAGAGGCAGATCACCTAGCCGTATGAGAAGGAAAACTTGATACAAACCCCGTGCCAACCCATCTTACCAGCGTGGCACTGTAGGCTGATTTCCCTACATGAATTTGGAGGAGGCCCGACTCAGTAGTGGGTCATTTATGGGCTGAAACTACTGAAGTCTTTAATAATTTGACTTTTGTAAATTGTCATAAATAGTAAAAAAAACTATGTTACTGTTTTTGGTGGAGGCCCGACTCCGCAATGCGTCCAGTATGTGCTGAGTAGTCTATATTCAAGCTAAAGGTATATTTTTTCCATCACATACTACAGCAACTAATGAATTTGATAATCGTATTGTTTTCATGAACTTAGTGAAGCAACGTAAAGTATTTTCACAAACACGAACCGAATTTGGCCGTCTATGAAAATCAAGGAGTTTATATACTAACTAGCGACCCGCCCGGCTTCGCCCGGGTGCAATGATTAACATCTAAAATTATTAGTGTTTCTTTACAATATTATGCATGTATTAGACACATAAACCTTCCTCTTGAATCCCTCTATCTATTACAAAAAAACGCTTCAAAATCCGTTGCGTAGTTTTAAAGATTTAAGCATACATAGGGACGGACAGACGACAGCGACTTTGTTTTATACTATGTAGTGATAGTGATAGTGATGAGCGTTTCGTACTTAATTTCTAGATTAAATCTAAATTGACCTCACCTGTATTCTGGCTTCAGTGAGTCCTATTTTCAGCGCAAGTTCTTCTCTGAAACAAAATATTTGTTGTTAGTAAAGGCTTTGTTTCGGCGAATTATTCATCTTCAACAGTAATAAATAATAAATATCCTTGGACATTTCACACAACGCCATCTCGTCCCAAGCTAAGCAACTTAATGCTTGTGTTATGGTAACGGTTCGATTCCGGGGTCAGGCAAGTGTCTTTGTCTAAACCAGAGGCAGTGGCTCGGAGTCTGGGTGTCATTTCTATCTATAATATGTATGTATTTACAAAAAAAATGTACACTCGAGAGCAATGAATCCGGATCTCGGAAACTAAAAATGCTAGGTTAATGCAATAAATCGTATTTAATAGACAATGTAATACTCCTTAAATGAAGGTATTAAAACTTCTTAGTTATTGTAAAGTTATATCATAAAAAAATCAAACTTGAAAAAGGGCCACTTTCGAAGATGGAACTACGAAATTACAGCATTTGGTTTTGCTTTTGTTTGTAATCTGTCATTTATGTGGGTACATAAACCATGTTGATAGTGCTCTATATTCATTATTCAAGCTGAAATTATGTCGCTTACGCCTGAAGAATGCACCAGAATACTTACAATGCTGGAAACCGGCCGGAGTCAGCGCGATACAGCCAGGACTGTCGGTGAGTCGCTGTCAACAGTACAAAGAGTTCTCCGACGTTACGAAGAAACTGGTTCTAACCTACGCAGACCAGGAACGGGCAGAACCAGGTGTACCACAGCACGAGAAGACCGATACTTGGTGAACACCATGCTTCGAAATCGCTTTCTCACAGGAACTGAACTCACAAATCAGTTTCGACGCCTCGGAGGAAGTAACCCAAGTGCATGGACAGTAAGACGTCGGCTTGCTGAATCTAACTTAAAACCCTTAGACCTGCATACGGCCCTAAACTGGAGCGTGGGCATCGTATTTCAAGACTAAGATATGCCCAGAGCTACGTAAATTCGAGTATTGAAGATTGGTCAAAAGTTATGTTCTCCGACGAATCAAAATGTATGCTCTACAAGCACGATGGAAGACACAGAGTGTATCGAAGACCAGGGGAAAGATTCAAGCAAGCATGCATCGAAGAAAAAGTAGCCTACGGTGGTGGGTCTGTACTTGTGAGGGCCGGAATTTCTTCTGAAAGTCGCACAGAGCTGGTGATCATAGAAAACGGCTCTTTAACTAGCGTAAGATATGTGGAAGAAATCCTCAATGATCAAGTTGGTCCATTTATGGTCAATTTAGGTGAGGATGCTATATTTATGCATGACAATGCCCGACCTCATACAGGTAGGATTGTGAATGACTACCTTCAAGAGATGAACATTACTCGTATGGAGTGGCCAGCGCGCAGCCCGGATTTCAACCCGATCGAGCATGCTTGGGACGAGCTAGGCAGATGCGTAAAACAACGAAACCCTTCCCTTAATCACGCTTCGTGAGCTCAAAATTGCTCTCACAGAGGAATGGGAGAATATTCCCCAAAATCGTATAAGGAACTTGGTGTACAGCATGCCAAACCGCGTAAACGCAGTAATGGAAGCACGAGGAAGCAATACGAAGTATTAAAATTCAAGAAAATCGTAATAAAGTTCAAAAATTTCATGTTTCCTATTTTTGTTTTAAGGAGAGATCAGCAGTTTTTTTCTTTATGTAATTTTGTGTTAATAAAATGTATGGTGACTCATATTTTTTTTACTTTCATTTAAGGAGTATTACATTGTCTATTAAATACAATTTATTGCATTAACCTATCATTTTTAGTTTCCGAGATTTTTAACATTCTTTAAGTGACCCGGATTCATTGCTCTCGAGTGTATATAAATAGTTTATCATCCATCTCGTTACCATAACACAAGCATTAAGTTGCTTAGCTTGGAACGAGATGGCGTTGTGTGAAATGTCCAAGGATATTTATTTATATTTATTTACAGAAAGAAAACACCCAGACCCGGAACAAATACTTATAGGTCGTACAAATATTTCTTCCGTGCGGGATTCGAACCCGCGACATGCTGCGCAGCAGTCGATCGCTCAACCACTGCGCCAACCGTGTCGTCGTTCTGTGGTCTGCAACCGCAAAAAAGTTATCTATCCATGTTATCTGTGTGGTGAAGGATTTAGTTTATATAGTGTCCAGTCCATTTTCTCCCGTAGCCGACAAAAAGAAATTACAGTGCCGTACAATGAGCAAGAGAAGGAAATCTTGATACGAAACAACGTCTAGCCAACGTGGCACAGTAGGCTAAATACCCTCCATGTAACTGGAGAAGGCCCGACTCAGCAGTGGGTCATTTATGGGCTGAGTAGTATTATATTCTGCCCCATCCCCACATGGGGAAAATTTCGGAGTCAAAATCAAAACTCATTTAATCAAGTTGACTCTTAAAGATCTTTTGACAGGTCAAACGAAAAAATAAAATTTAAAATCTACCATTTAATATTAATGTAATAAATCAGTAATACAAAATAAAAGTACATTGCAAGACTTAAAACTTAAAATACCTATATATCGGAGATAAAAATAACCTACTTAGAAATAAATATTTACAAATTATATAAACGTGCTAAACCACTGTCGCAAGGTTGAGTTCCCAAAAGACTGGCTGCATTCCCGCGTTGGACAGCGATACCCAATCTCTGTGCGAGATATGAGCCAGCCTTTAGTTCCCCCGTGACCTTAACCAGCCTCCTTGACAAATTAATTTAATATTAATTATTTACCATCTACCACCGGTTCGGAATGCACCTCTACAGAGAAGAGCCGGCAAGAAACTCTGTAGTTGCTCTTCTTAGGTCACCACGGAGACGTTAAACTTATAACACGAGGGGTGTTATAAGTTTAACGTCTCCGTGGTGACTACGTAGCTCCGAAAATAATAAACCGACTTTTCCCCATGGCTTCTGTCTCTAGAAATGGTATGGCAGATTTCGTTTGGTCTTTACAATAAAAAAATACAAACCTGGTGAAAACGTCAGGGTAGTGAGTCCTCCCAAAAGCTTTCTCCAGCTCATCGAGCTGGTAGCTCGTGAACGTTGTTCTGTATCTCCTTTGCTTCCTCTGAGGGATATCCTCGTCGTCCAGGCCCGATCCAGACCCAGACCCTGGGCGTTCGTGTTCCATTGGTGGAAGATCAGGGGTTGTGGATGATCCTGGCTCGGAAACGCCCATAGTTCGGTGAATCAGCTTGGCTCGACTCAGATCTGTAACAATTAAGCGATGAGATTTCAACTGTTTGATTTAGATGTTCATCGTTAACAACGTAACCTAATACAAAGATTGGAATAATACTGGTGGACTCAACACTCCACATGGCGGTCACCTCATGGGCCAGGTGTAAATGTTTAATATTTACTAATATTTTTACTAGATTTGTTTGAGATTATCATCATGTGGAATGGTGATACCAACCAGCTTAACGCAGCGTGTAGACCGCTCTAACAACGTCAGGTTTAGTGTAAGAGAACATTATTATAACGTTTTCAAACATCTTGGAGCCCTTAGAAACCCAGCGCTAAGCGAACCCCCCCCCCCCCCTGGCATGAAGCTGAGACTGGTCCATTTTGTTTCATACTACTACGCAGGCCCAATGCTAAGTGGTGCCTCCTCCAGTTACATGGAGGGCAATTCGTCTACTATACCACGCTGACCAGACGGGTTGGCACATGGTTTTCCTTATCTTGTGGCTAGGTTATCGGGCTCATCTTTTCCTTTTATCGGCTCTTACGACCGGCTCAGGATGGAATGGGGTGGTGACACCATGTATTCTAAATCCGTCACCACACGGACAGTTCATTTTCACTTTTTCAGTTTTGTTCCATACTTACTTTTATTTATTTCTTTCTTTTGGTATATTTATTGTCATAATTTATGTAAGCTATGTGTATAAATAATATTTTTATTCTATTCTTATTATTTTTTAAATCTGCGTTTTTAAGCACAAAGGCCAAATACTACTACGAGCTTTGACTTGTACAAGTTTAATCTCAACAGTCTATAAAACGTAAAATAATAAAATGCTAATTATATTTTAAATTACATCTCGTTTTATACTTTTACGACCTTAATAATGAGACAGCATGGTAATAAAGTTAAGAATAGTTGTTAAATTCAAACAAACAAAATATCGTAGTTTCAAACTTAACACATTATTATTCGCTTGGCTAGGTTTCCCTGTTTTAGGGGTAATTTACCCACTATCGTCATAATTAAGCATTGCGTACACGGACGTAATGCATGTCATAAATTATCCAGTGCTTCGTTGTCTCTACTTTAAAATGATGGAAGAAAATTGTATGCTAAGCTGCCCTACATGGTAAAGGAAAATTTGATACAAACCCTTTTTTATTGTTCACCCGGGGTAAAATCCTTTATGGACTTCCTGGCCGGCTACGGGGATGGCCAGCGACACTCACTCCCCGTGTGGGACTCTCCCCCGTAGTGGGGGCCTACCCACTAAACCTCCCCGGAGTGCTCCAACTCGCGTCCTGTTGCGGCATTGTGGGATCTGATGCAGAACCACGCCTTGATACAAACCCTATGTCAACCCGTCTTACCAGCGTGGCACAGTAGGCTGATTTCCCTCCTTTTTGGAGGAGGCCCTACAAACTAGTTGGTCATTTAAGGGCCGAAATGATGAATGATGGAGGCAAATTCTATTATGCTAAGCTCACCTACATGGTTAAGGAAACCAACCCTATGCCAACCCGTCTTGCCATCGTGTCACAGTAGGCTGAGTTCTCTACATTTTGGAGAAGGCCTCACTACCGGGTCATTTATGGGCCGAAATGATGATGATGATGAAGCTGACCAATGAGATAGGCATTGGATTTTACAGAATAAAGATTTATGTTACTACTAGATTATCTGCCTGTGTTTAAGTATCGTTTTACTTTTTACTGTTGTGATATATCATAATAACATTTTTTTTTAACGAAACCCCTGCACTATGCATAACCTGTGTCGCTGGGGCAGTTTACAAACATGTAATCCACGAGCACAAATGACACCCAGCCTCCGAGCCAGTGTCTCTGGTTTAGACAAAGACACTTGCCCGAATCGGAATCGAACCCGGGACCCGTTGATCCAAAGGCGGCACATCTAACCACTGGCAGTCGAGACCAAAGAGGCAGACAAAAACTTTTACTACTTCAACTAGTCGTCCCTTAAATGACCCAGTGCTGAGTCGGGCCTCCTCCAAATACTGAGCCGACCCTAGTGTCTATTTTATATCACCACCGTGTTACCGAGTCAGGATTCCTGCAATTGCGAGGAATTGTGTAGGAATTCTGCCTGGGAAGAGTGTCTTTTTGGATTGTGATGATGATGATATTAACATCATGATTGTACATATCGACACAGGTATAACACGCTTCATATAAATGTTAATCGTCTTGTATATTATTTAAGTACAGTTAACTTGGCATGCCTTTATCTAAACGACAAAGCAAATGGCTTTGCGCAAAAAACAATTAGGCTACTTAATCAACTGCGCAGCCTCAATTAAACAACTGCTTAATTGCCTTTTCATTGATGATTAAACGGTATATTCTACCGTCATCCAAATAGACAGTTAATTAAACTACTTAATTGAACGAAATTTAGATTTCATCGTGGTTGTTAAACAGAGCAACCAATAGGGTATGGTTTATGGATTATTTTTTATATATATCCTTGGACATTTCACACAACGCCATCTCGTCCCAAGCTAAGCAACTTAATGCTTGTGTTATGGTAACGAGATGGATGATAAACTACTTATATAATTATTTTTTTTGTAAATACATACATATTATAGATAGAAATGACACCCAGACTCCGAGCCAGTGCCTCTGGTTTAGATAAAGACACTTGCCCGACCCCGGAATCGAACCCGGGACCCGTTGATCCAAAGGCGGCACATCTAACCACTAGACCAACGAGGCAGTCATGATCCGTGTGGTGAAGAATTTAGAATAAATAGTGTCACCACTCCACTCTATCCTGAGGGTGTCGTAAGAGCCGACATAAGGAAATGAGAAGGCCGATAACCTAGACGTAAAAGAAGGAAAACTGGAAACGAAACCCTGTGCCAACCCGCCTGGCCAGCTTGGCACAGTAGGCTATTTTCGCCTGTGGTGGGTAGCAGTAGTTAAAGCTGATAAAATAGGAAATCTTATAAATAAGGTTTCACGATACACTTTTAAAGTGACTTTTAAAGAACTACATACCTATTATAAAACAAAGTCGCTGTCGTCTGTCCGTCCCTATGTATGCTTAAATCTTTAAAACTACGCAACGGATTTTGAAGCGGTTTTTTTAATAGATAGAGTGATTCAAGAGGAAGGTTTATATGTATAATACATCCATATCATTCTAGAGAAACACTGATAATTTTAGAGGTTCATCATTAGTAAGCGTTTTTTAGTGAGCGTTTTTCAAATTTGACACTTTTGTCACCAAACCGATAAGAAAAATAGTGCTTATTTTTCTTTCAATTTTACACATCATTATATTTTATCAGTAGTCCTAACGATCCTTTCGATATGGCTATATATAGGGTTTTTGTAACATTCTATATACTGTTTTTCCTACATCCTGTATAGAACCTCCTTACTAGAACATATTTCAGCTGCACTTCAGTATTTTTGGTAGAAACAATGCTGTACCACTTCATCAAACTTTCACTTAGCTTTCCAGCCAATAAAAGGTGCTACTTTAAGTGGCTATGGCAGTGCAAAAACTGGCAATCAAGTCGACGCACACTTTTTCAGAACTTTAACGCTCCAATAATTGCAGACCAGATTATTCAATCTAAGTATATTTAGTACCTACGTAGAAAGGCAGTTCTTAAATAGCACGTTCAGGCATTTTTCTTTCTTCTCACTAAATTGTAGTAATTTGCTACATGCAATATACTTTGCTAATTCTAGCAAAGTATCTATTCATAAGATTTAAAATTTTCAACTCATTTTGTTATGACAATGTCATACAAAACCTGAAATATTATAAATGTGTTTACTTTATTAGTCCATTTGGTGACGGATTTAGAATACACAGTGGCACCACCCCATTCCATCCTGAGAGTGTCGTCTTTCTATCAGTTTTCTATGTAACTATAGAAAACTCTACAAACTTTTTTTCGAGTCCTTTTTATTTCGGAAGTATATCTTGTGTACTTAAAAAGTTATTGCAATTTTAAAAGTGTGATACTTAGTTTTACAGCCCAGTTTATAATAAAATGCTTTCCAAGACACAATAAGACCCAGAAGATATGTTAATAAAATACGTCAAACGAAAAATAGCGTATTTTATGAAGTATCTGCAATTTACTTAGTACTAGGAACAACAAAATGTACTTTAGACCAGTTCCTGGAATCTTAGTAGAGATTTAGATATAATAGGTTTAGATTAACTTCTAATTCTGTCAATTTCAATTAGACGTACAAAAAACGCAGGTACTTAGATAACAAATACCCAGCAACAATGGCGTAACGCTGAACACTTGAATAGCGTAATAGAGAAAGCAATTAAACTTATCTCCAAATCCGTATTAAGGTATTGTGAACAGAAGTTACCTCATATTATGACACGATTCTATTCAAACAAGTAGCAAAAAAAAACTTCGTATTCAAAGCTGGTCAGTTTGTTTTTCATTCAGAAGCCACTGCAGTATTGTTGTGTAGATTAGAACATTTAATGATGTTCATCATCATCATCATATTAGCTCAAAAATGTCCAGGACTACATCGGGCCTTCTCCAGTTACATGGAAGTAAATATATAAAGGCTCCTTTGCAGAGTTTTCATTTCCATTTGTCACTTGATAGGAAGTATTGATTTAAAGACTACCCTTCCTTATAAATATTTGTGGAATCAATCAATGAGATGATGGTATAAGTTCTTTATGAATAAAATGCTATGACACGTGTGGGTGATAGATTTATAATACACAATGTCACCAACCCATACCATCCTAAGTGTCTCGTAAGTGGTGACTAAAGGAACATTAGAGACAATGAACGTAGTCCCAACAGAGGGAAAACTTGATACCAAACCCTGCACCTTGCTGTCAGCGTGGCACAGTGAGCTTATTTGCTTCCCACTAAGTTGGAGGAGGCGCGACTCAGCAATGGGCCATTTATGGGCTATCATGATTTATATATGTAGGTATATATACTTATATATGAACCAGCGCTCTTCAGACTGTAGACTCTTCACCCCATAGAACGCTTTTTAGCGTTTCTTCCCTTCTCCTTTTTTTGCTAACAATTTTTAAGGAAGCATTTAAAAATAAAAGAAGATTAATCTCAGGTCCGAATAAAATAGAGAAGTTATAGTTCACGATCGATTAGCTAGATCTTTCGGCCCAGTGGTCGCGGTTAGCCTATCTGACATACCTATGAAGCGTGACGCCACCTGCGCAGACGCATCTGCCGCGTGCCACTCAAACCATAATTCTGCGTAGCAACAATAAACTTAACTTATATTTCTTAATTTTTCATTCAAACAATTTAAATGGAAGATTTGGTGATAAATATGAATCGACTGTGAAATTTCTTAATGCTTTGCTGTTGCTGCTATGGCACAGGAGTTCAGGGTTGTGACTGGAATATAGTTAATTGTGTAGATATCGGTGTTAACGAGAACATAGAGGTGGCATGTACCACCTGCTTGGGATCCAGTAATTAAATTAAACAAATCTCAAACTCAACACCCATCTGCAAGACTTCTGCACGCCGTTAGCGTTCTGCGTACGTTATCAATAAAACTAAATTATATGCGGTAGATTTAACTGTTTCTTTGTACTTTTGAAGACAACTGTCATCTAGTCTGTCCTGAGACCACGACTGCTGCAAAGCATTCGAAACGTCGAGATTTGTAGATTAAATAATGTAATATATACGCGATAAATCCGTTAAAAAGTGTTAAATTTCAAGAACATATAAGTTACTCTTTGCTATGTTATGGTAAAAGTAAGATCCAGGTAGGCAGTGTTTTGTTGGTTTTCCCGTTGCCCAGCAAATTCAAAAATGACATTTTAGTGCCACCAAAATTATTGAGCTATTAAAAATAGACTACGCGCTGGAAAGATTCATTGACTCTTAGGCATTTATGGAAAAAGTTGAACAAATTAAATAAAGCAATCTACACATAAATTGTAACGCTCCACCACCCTGCAAATATCGTATGATTGGTTCCGTCGCGCAGATAATAGTCAATAGTCACAATGTTAGACTTTTTTTCTACATCCCAGTTAGCGGTACTGAGTTCGTTTGCCCCCACGACTTAAATAAACTTTACTTTTTGCTCTATTACCTCCCAATTTTCAAATAAATCGTGCTCGACTAACATTTCGATACGGGGCCATTTAACTCCATCGTTTAAGCGATTTCGTGTTCTTGTCAGTTGTAACTACTTTCGAGGTATTTGAATCACCGAATTTAACCTAACTGCTTTACATAAACCTAGTTTAGATCATTCCTCGTTATCTAATACCTTATTATTATCGTTTACTTAACGAGATAAACGATCAATCATGTCCAATCCAATATTGCTCATTGTAGCATGGTCCATTACATTGTTTAAATCTTTAATCAATAATTAATTAACATGTCACTGGCTCTTTAACAGTTTTTTGAAATACTCTCACTCTGTGTCTCTTCTCAGCACATAAATGATCCACTGCTAAAGTGAGCCTCCTCTGTTACTATTCCATTCCTTTACCAGTTTTTCATTCCTCTTTACTATTCCAAATCTTTTGATGTATCTATAAAATTAAATAAATGTGCATGTTCCGCAGCTATACAAAAAATTAAAGAAGGTATTGGAATTTAAATTTTAATGTTAAACGTACTATGTAGAAACGTGGTTTAATTATTTTGCTGTATAAAACGATGGACACGTTCAATGTTATTTATAATTGAAACTGTGTGAATATGGAACAAGCGTACGTTTTGGCATTATTCAATTACCCGGCTGGTTACGTTGTGCGTTTCAATTAATTCCAAAGCAATAAATATTGGCTAAGATCGTAATATTTTAATACACTATTGGACAGCGTACGGTCGTTGTAGAATGTAAAAAGTCGTAATGCCAGAATTTACAGCGGCAAATGAGTATGCTTATAGAATAGTTAATGTTGTTTTATGGTTGACGTAGAACCTAAACTGGCTGTGTCTTAATCGATTCATGATATTATCGGTGTAATTGTAGGCCGTGTTTGTAAGGGCAAATTGAATTCTGAGTTGGCCATTCGAGTAATTATAGAAAAAGTGTAATAATTTGATTTATATTCACACTCGCGCACAATGGTAAATAAATTATGACTTTTGTGGGGTATTTTTGAAATAGCATAGAAGAATAAACGGTTCAATTAAAATCAGTAGATAATATACCTACAAATGGCAGTTTCGATCGAAAATATTTTATGTATGCTTTTCAATGCCATACATTTATTTACGTTACTATCCGCGTTATGTTAGTCTCGCCTTAAATATAAGACATTAATTTATAATCAACTAGTGGCCCGCCCCGGCTTCGCCCGTGCAAAGCGGGGGTGGGTTATACTTAAAAACCTTCCCCTTGTTACACGCTATCTATTAAAAAAAACCGCTTCAAAATCCGTTGCGTAGTTTTAAAGATTTATGCATACATAGGGACGGACAGAAGAATGCGACTTTGTTTTATACTATGTAGTGATAGTGATAGTGATAGTGATTAATTTAATCAACGGCTTCGAAAGATGTCTGTCAACATTTTCACACCAGTTTAACATTTGACTAGTAAAAATCGAGAAAAAGCAGAAATGGCCCCATTCCTGTCAAAATGAATTTCAAATACAGATTAAACATATTGGCGCTTATCCAACGATAGCTAAATGTTAGTAGAGCCGCTTACTCGTATTCTGATTAGATTTTTTTCTTTATTTATTGGAGCTTGTAAAGAGAGTATTATACTATAATAAGATTAGCGGAGTGATACGACGGCCGAGGCGCCTATGGGATTAAAGTTTTTATGCTAATACGAGGATAGTCAAAATCAACTGTCTCGTCTATTGTTACTAATAGTGCCAGCTAAAATTTAAATTAGATTTTCTAGGAATTTAAATTAGATCTTATAAATACTTATAATATTTTATACATCTAGTGATCATAGTTAGTCTTAACTCTTATTCTAATGCTACTTATCTGACTTTATCCATCGACTTTACTGGAATGGAATTTCTAAAGGGGTCCTAATGTTTTGGAAGGTCTTTTAAAATCACTAACTACACAACTACTTCATTTAATACTGCCTGCTCTAAGGGTTGTTCAGGGTTCCCGGTTCGATTCCGGAGTCAAGCAAACAAGCCCCCGCGATGCAGGTTATACTCAGAGCAGAAGTTTCATTGTTATAAAAAATAATACTTTTAAATGTACCATTGATCTGATGCCCTATGATGAAATTCATAGGGCTTAATTTATTTACCAATAAAAATAACCGTTCTGTATTGCCACGCCCACGTGCTTGGTTGTCAAATACAGCAAAAATTCTTCCACAATCGACATAATTAATCAACCATACACTGTGTGCTCACTAAACTGTCAAATCTATATTTAATTTCCAACAAACATATCCAAAAAACGTTATCGTACACACAATGCTCTTTGTCGAGTGGCTATTTGTCACAAACAAAATAAATATTTACCAAATCTCCACATCCATTTTGCACTTTATCACTGGCTCTAAGAATTGGAGGATTAAACGTTTTTGTCCATTAGGTCTGGACTTAAGTGTTAATGGCGTTTCGGATTATATCGCCGAGTTTTAGATAAGCGCTCGCTGCAAGTGCTTGACTCATCCGCCTCTTGACTGATGTCTGTCTGCTACCTGATAACCGTCACACCACCACTCTAATGTTATTACATTGGCTTCCAGTTTATTTAATAACTCATCCTCCGTACTAACTCCTACATTATCAACCTAATTAAACTCTATGCAAATCAATAAAATCCATAATCTTTTTTTTTTTATCCAGTTACTTATTATTCTTTTGATTCAACTACATTCCCTGACTTTTTCTTACATTCTTCACCACAAACAATACTCCATTGTTGATACAACAATAATTGCCTTTGGTTTAGAATAATAAACTATTTTACATAATTTACTTCTTCGACAGCAAAGGCAATTCATATCTACACCGAACACCATTCAGAGAGCTAATAATGTTTATCGTAATCATAATCTCAATAGAATCCGATTCAATTTCGTGCATCGACACGTAATGAACGACAAGAGAATCTTAAATTTTAATATCATAGACCAGAAAAAAAAATATAATCAAGATACTAGCAGTATGGATGTAAATGGACAATCCTATTACAACCGCGGTTAGTAGTATCGAGTAGCGTGTAATGAGAAACCAGAATGTTAATTAAGATCTAATTAAGTCTAATACAATCAACAATGCTGCTCGCGTTCCGGAGGCATCCGCAAGTCATCACGAGTGTTTCATTCGTCTAATATAAATAGAACTCTGACCTTCGATGGCGTTCCATCTCAGAGATCCATTTTATAAATGCACGTAAGAGGGCAGGTAGCTCTTTATAGCTGGTGATTATAATCAAATTGAGATCGGCCAACCCTTTGGTAAAAAATCGGTTAAAATCATTCTTTCCCAATGCTATTGTGATGTGAGAACTCAATTTAGTGAACATTGCAACAATGTGGACGTGGGATCAGTTGAAAGGGTAATAGAGATATTCAAGCGGTTGATCGAATGTTAGCAATTGAGTCACAACTAAGAGATTATATTAATTTTACTTGTGTCGCCTATATAAAATATTATGTGCAATTTGATACTTTTATAAACAAATAAACATTATTCATTAGGTTATACTAGCCTATAATAGTTTAAATTAATATGCATATTTTCGAATTACTTCGATTAACAGACATCATTGTGAAATTAAACGCACCACCCGTCGCTGCCGTCGGTAAATATCAGTAAAACATTTTATATAGCATACCTATTAAAAATAGATTTTATAGTTTTATAATGACCTTACATGTAAACTGGACAAATTATAAACACGACAAATTTGTTCACAAACATAACCCATAAAAAAAAGATAAAGTTTGAGCCAATAAAATATAAGGGTCACAGTCCGCTGCTAAAGCTAATAAAATCAAGATCAATAACATAAATACGCTATTGTTGTCCGATTTTACAATATCTAACAACTTTTATAGAGCTTGAGATATGAGAATAACATTCAGAACTGACCATAATACAAGCTATAAACAAAATTAACAACAGAAGGACCCCTGCTGATTTCAATTTTGAACCTGACATCGGCCCTAATTCAATAAAGCAATAAAATTCACCTAATTATGCAAATGCTTTTAAAATAACAAGCATTATGGGTTTTTTTTTCTATTCGAAAAATATGATGTGAGACATCAAAATGAGACTGTGCTATGATTAATTAAACCCGGTGCGTCTGTTATTGTGATAATTGATTATAGAGTAAGAGTTCATTATCCTATGATAATCGCGAATGTTGCACGTTTGTTTTTTATTTGTTGTTTTTTTAACTTTTTGGACTTTAATAACTGGAAACTTATTATATATTATTAGTCAATTACAATCACTAATGCATTACCCATGAAAACATGGGCAATGAATTAATTATTCACATTTTTCTTCTGTTCCTATTTTAGTTTTATTGTGTTAGTTTGTTAATGATTTTATTAATAGACAGATACTGAAATTTCAGTGAATAAATAGCATTTTTGTGCTAGACATAATGTTGGTATAGATACCTATTATACACGAAGCATCATTGTTGAGCAAATTTAGGCAAATTGGAAAGAAAACAAAGTGTTAGTTTTAAAAAAGTATAAATATATTATGTATATGTATGTACCGTGTAAGATGTTTATTTTTTAAAATAAAATTACTGTAATGCGAACCGTCTAAATTTTAAAAAAAAATATACTATAGCCCCTATAGATAAATAAGTTAATAATATAAAATAAACTATACCTAAAATAATAATATTTGTGGTTTAATGAACTTTTATTACGATATAAGATTGGATCTACGATCTAATGGAGGTGTTTAATACGTGTGAAATTGTAAAAAAAAAACTCCTAGAGATTGATCGAAAAATACCTATACACTTACATTTTATTTCTAAAATATACAACCGTAATTAATAGAGAATTTAGTTAGGATGTAACCATTTGTAATTTCTAAATAACAAATACAACAAACAAACAACCAAACAATATAATCTTAATATTTCAATTTGAAAATAGTTATAAAATACTTACAGTTGTTTGTAAATTCAGCTCACTGAAGAATCTCCAGAATAAAGTCCTTATTAAGCACTTGATAAGATATTGTGAACACGAATAAACTGCCGTTATTAAAGGCCACAATTTACATGACACCCCGTGACGTGTCTAACAGCTACGGAGCAATAAACTATAACACACCAACGCCTTCAATCGACTGGCAAAGAATAAAGCCGGCTACGGTCGCCTACGCACCGCTCAAAAAAGTATAACAAAAAGTAGCGGGCCGAAGCCACTCCCCTGTGGCGTACCTGGCCAATCGCTGCGCTGTGATACGACAGTGGCGCGAGGGTGGGCTGAATCAGTTGATACGGGTCCCTACTTCGATACCGCTAATTGACTTTATCAACAAACTGACTTTACTGGCCCGAGTCACGATATATGCGTTTGTCTGTCGTGTCAAAAGCCTAACTGTGGCCCACTACCGCTATAATTAAGTATGCTGCGAGTTTATGGGTGATTGGACTTAGAGAGACTGCATTTAGTACGCATTAAACACTGTTAGTTAAGATCGTGAAAGAAAGATTTGGATGTTTAATTAAACATGAAGAAAATTTACTATTTCCTGTTTTTCAAATACTTAGATGTAATGAGTACCTAAATGATTTTTAAATATTCATTTGACCCGTAACCATTACATTTAATTATAGTTAAGGTTTTTTTTTTATTTACTACTTAGACAGTTTACTTAATAAATACTTGATGAAGTTTAAGCAACTTAGTATTGAAAATGGATTATTCAACTTCTTCCATATGGAATTCACGACGGACCCACTGTGGACTCATCCAGTGGAATAGAAAGTCCCGGTGAGCTTCGTTTCTTCCTTCTACTACCCTTCCTCCTCTGGCAGCCAGATTTTCTACCTCATGAGTCCAAACGACGGCCATCAGAATAATGAAATATTTTATTATGCTGGCTTTACACGTCATTTTTACATTTTTTATGTAGGCATTAAATGATGTATTACACATCGCGGTTTAGAATTTCCTTATCATTTACCCGCGAGTTTGTAAGATTTGATGATTAACAAGGGCATTGTTACGTAATATGTGTAAGTACAAAAGATTAAATCTACATAATTACAGATGGTTCAATAAAAGGTCTATAGCCACTTGTAAATAGTGCCACTTTACACTGTAGGACTACAATTTCTTCTGAAACGCTACTATCAATTATCCTAATTAGTACTTAAGTATTGAAACGTTCTACGCATAGACCCATATTAAGATCCCAATTAAACGCAATGAAATCTTTATATAGCTGTTAAGAATACCATTTATCTGTAAATCGGCATCTCTGCACTAATTGCATGTAAAGCTATAAACCGCAATCTAGCAACTTAGTTGGGGGTATAACTTTGGCAGTCAAATGAATTCTTGCACTAGCATAAATTTTATGCTTTACGCCATAAATTTTACTTAGCATACACTTTGTCGGAATTTAGCGAGCTATTTTAAAATCTAAAAAGCGTCTAAATTACAACGATGGTTCTTCTGGGTGGTTCATTTTCTGAACATCTCTATGATTAAAAATCATGTTATAAAGCTACGTTTTGTAGCTATAGTACATGATTTGTAATTAAACTTAATGTCAGTATAATTGATATATCTGAAGTATTCAATCAGTAGTACTCGTATATAATGTTGTACATAAAATATTATCCTATCAAGTCTATAACTATCTTAGGTTATCACGATAATTACACAATGAATTAAATAATTTCAGTTTGGGTACACAATAAATCCGTATTTTTTTTTTATTTGAAGGCTATTTCTTGTGGATATGTTCATGATTAAAGACAGGTGCATTATTAATCAGTTAAATACAAAATAAATAAAGTCCTGTGAAACCAAGTTCGAATTGTGTGCCTAATTATTAACCACGTTTTGTGTTATTAACCTCAAGGTGCCCGTAAGTCAGGTAATTAAAACTATTAAAATGTCATTTGTCGTGCGTTTTAAAGTTGTCTTCTAGCGCGGTTCTGCATAATCATGTGAAATCACGTTACGGGTTGTTACTCTGACATAATAATGTTCTAACGTAAATTTAAATTCAAACAAAGAAGATTTCGTTGGAAAATTACCTTAGAAAGTCAGATACACCTCCGCAAATTAGTTTTTGAGTTGTGTAAAATTACAATAATTGTTTCGACATTAACGTGATTGTAAAATTTCGAGATCACGAAATGACGTGCGAAGTGATTGTCGAGGATAATACTAAAGTACCTTCTGCAGAATTGAATAATAAACAGTAGGTCCACTAAAATATGAAAACTTTTCATTCGTGATATTAATAAAAGTACGATTCGAAAAATAAAACCTTTATCGACGAAACTAATTTATACACTGTCAACAGCATGTTCAATCGTACTAATAACAAAAAAAAACTAAAATTAATACGAATGCAGTACAAAAAACTCAGCAGTACATTTGAAAACACGCAATTTCAATGGAGTAAATGCCCATTGAATCAACTCTGACATTACAAGCTATTACTTCAAATTACAAAGCGCTCGAATAATTTTTTGTCGCAATTCGGAAAACTTATACAACTAAATGTTTTTAATGAAACACAATAGTCTCAATAACATCACATGTCGTTGCGAAATTACCAGAACTTTGTCACAATGGACAATTGCCATACCAAATGACACATTGTACTAACCCAAATGAGCAACTTGAATGTTTCTCACGGTGTATTTCATATGTTCATCTGAACATATTATAACATAATTGATGATTTAGGTACAGATAAGATAGATAAGAGTGCGCCACCCCAATCCATCCCGAGGGTGTCATAAAAGCCGACGAAAGGAAATGACAAGGTGGAACACCCAGCCGCAACAGAAGGAAAACTTGATACGAAAGCCTGTGCGGGCTAGTCTGACCTGCGTAGCACAGTAAGCTTATTACCCTCCATTTAACTGGAGGAGGCCCGACTCAGCAGTAAATTAGGCTGAGAAGTAAGATTTATACCCAAAATCAATACTCATCACTACATAGTATAAAACAAAGTCGCTGTCGTCTGTCCGTCCCTATGTATGCTTAAATCTTTAAAACTACGCAACGGATTTTGAAGCGGTTTTTTTTAATAGATAGAGTGATTCAAGAGGAAGGTTTCTAGGTATAATATACATGCATAATATTGTAAATTTAGAGATTCATCATTGCACCCGTGCAAAGCCGGGGCGGGTCGATAGTTTTATATATAAAATGTTTTTTAACTGTGCATTTGATCATGTGATGGTCTTCAGTAAAGCGTTATGCATGAGCCCACGAATCGAATGTATGGAACCAGGGCTCATCTGATTTTATAGGAATAAAGAAACAAAATTATGCTGAATGATTTAAGAAGTTGCTAATCACTACATAGTATAAAACAAAGTCGCTGTCGTCTGTCCGTCCCTATGTATGCTTAAATCTTCAAAACTACGCAACGGATTTTGAAGCGGTTTTTTTAATAGCTCTATCTATTTAAAAAACCCGCTTCAAAATCCGTTGCGTAGTTTCTTGAGGATTCAAGAGGAAGGTTTATATGTCAATATTGCACCCGTGCGAAGGCGGGGCGGGTCGCTAGTGAGTTACGAATAAGAAGCGTTTTATGTATCTAGCCGTTTACTTACCAACTTTGCTTTTAAGGAGAGCTTATTGCGATAAACCAAGCTAAGCTAAGCCTATCCTTAATCATTTACGTACAGTATTTCTTTGCTGATAGTGCAGTTCTACTTAAGTGTTAATCAGATTCCTTTGATCCGTGTGGTGACGGGTTTAGAATACAAATTTTACCACCCCATTCCAACCCGAGGGCGTCGTAAGAGCCGACCAGAGCAAATGACATGACCAAATGTTGACAAGAGAAGGAAAACTTGGAATTAAACCCAATGCCAAACCGGCCAGCGTGGCATAGCAGGCTAGTAACCGACTGAAGAGTCTCACCTCAGAAGTGGGGCATTTATGTGCTGAGTAGTATCGGTAGTAACACTGCGTAAACGTGTAACATATTTTACACTGCCTCGTTGGTCTAGTGGTCAGATGTGCCGCCTTTGGATCAACGGGTCCCGGGTTCGATTCCGGGGTCGGGCCAGTGTCTTTGTCTAAACCAGAGGCACTGGCTCGGAGTCTGGGTGTCATTTCTATCTATAATATGTATGATTTACAAAAAAAAAATTATATAAGTAGTTTATCATCCATCTCGTTACCATAACACAAGCATTAAGTTGCTTAACTTGGGACGAGATGGCGTTGTATGAAATGTCCAAGGATATTTATTTATTTATTTCTCTCATCTGGCGAACTTGCTCTCACTATGCTGTTTACAAGTGCTATTTGTAAACAAGACCAATATTTTAAAAAAAGCAACTACGGCGTTTCCGGCTCTTCTCTGTAGAGCAGCTTTTCGAACCGGTGGTAGTTTCACCATGAATGTGAGTGGACGCAGGGATTGTGAGCGATCAATGGAGATGGAGTGATTGTAGGAGTGAGGAATTGTGTACGAAAGGTGTGAATGTAGGTATGACGATAGGTGTGTAGAGACTACCACCTAGTGTGGGACAGAGACTGTAAGGTGATATGGTATTTATAAATATGACGACTTATAAGAGTTTTGCAAGCTGTAGTGGCAATGGGCTGGCCACATGATGTCGTAGAACTGACGGCCGCTGTGGCAAACAGGTGCTACAGTGGAGACCACGTACTGGAAAACGTAGGGTGGGACGCCCCCCTGCTAGATGGAGCGACGATCTGCGACGGGCAGTCGGCAGGATGCATAGAACCGAAGACCGGGTTCAGTGGCGAGCCATGGGGGAGGCCTACGTCCAGCAGTGGACTGAAATAGGCTGATGATGATGATAAGAGTTTTGTGACAAAGCCTACGTAAATAAAGTTCCTTTCGAGTTTGAGTAGTTAAGGTCTGGGCAAACAGCCGACGCGACGCGACCGCTACTCTCACGCCGAGCGCGACGGCTCTATGTGACCTATTCTACATTAACTAATACATTACAACTCTTCACGTCCCGCCAGCGTCGCGTCGCCGTCCCGCCCCGTCCGCTGTTTGCCCAGACCTTTAATCAGATAAGATCAGCTGATAACACCTTAGGTTTACAACCATAGATACCATTAGAACATAGTCAGTGTGGTGATGGATTTAGAATACATAATGGCACCAACCTTTTCCATCCTGCAGGTCTCAAGAAGCCTCTAGGATGGAAAAGGTTGGAAAAAAAGCCTTTTAAGGGAGACAGACAACCTAGCTGCGAGCAGCGCTGTTTATCTAGGGGTTGGATGTGCCTGTGGATCACGGGACCCCGGTTCGTTTCCGGGGTCGGGTAAATGTTTTTGTGTAAGCCAGAGGCACTCGCCGAGTCTGGGTGTCATTTTTATTCGTGAATTAAATGTTCTGTAAAATGCCACGCGATACAGGTTTAATAAGTGCGGTGGTTTGGTTTTTTTTAAAAGAAAACTTTGAAGTTATTTCTGTCTGGCCACAGCGGTACAGTAGGCTAATTTCTCTTCCATGAAATTGGAGGAAGCCCGACTCAGCAGTGGATCATTTATGACCTGAGTTACTGATATTAATTAGAAAGCTTACAAAATTCCATTCTTTTACATACCAAATAAATGTAAAAGGGGATTAATTGCATTTGTATCACAAACCATGTCACGCGAGAGAACCCAATTCACCGCGCCAGTCGCAACTAACGACGTAATTCCCGCAACAGAGTCAAATTGGTCCATATTTAATTTTGGGAAAATGTTAAAATAAACGTTTTTATTTGTGTAAATAACACAATAAAAACCGCGCCATTATGGTGGCAGCACAATTTTGGACGCGACCAAATTACACAGATACGATCTGTCGCCGTAATTGTTTCGGTGTCGTTAGTGTACGCGTAGTGTAAATTCAGTTAGGGTTAACGTTTTTTTATTTTCATATTCAATATTAAAATCTTTTTGTAGAACGCACAGGAAGCGGACGCGCTGGAAAAAATTACGCACATCCGTCTGAGCTTTGCAATTTGCAATATTGATAAAATAAATTAATGTTCTGATCTGGTCGCGATAAAAAGTTATGAAACATTAATGTGACGACTGATTTATAAATAAAAAAAATGATGGTGACTAAATACGATGAATTGAAATTATTTATCAAACAAAAAGAAATTTAAAAGGTAATCGGTACAGGTAACATATATACAGGTACCGGTAATATATATACAGGTACAGGTAACATATATACCGACTTAACAGGCTTAAGATTTCAGAATGATCTAGTCCCAAAGATGGACGCTTTGAACGCGGAACTTGTTTAACTACTTATACTTATACTTATACTACTACCCATAAATTACCCATTACTGACTCGGGCTTCCTCCAATTAAATGGAGGGTACTGAGCCTACTGTGCCATGCTGGCCATACGGGTTGGCATAGGGTTTCGTGTCAAGATTTCCTTGCTTGCGGCAAGGAAAGCAAGCTTGCGGCTAGGTTTTCGGCGTTATCATGTTTTTCTGTCGACTCTTACGACACCCTCAGGATGAAATGGGGTGGTGACACCATGTATTTAATTAATGAATTGAAGGTATAGGAAAGGAATTGCAATGGCTTTGTTTTTAATGCCTGATTTGTCTTTAGACAAGACGGCGCTTGTCGAGCTTCTTCTAATGAAGGATTGATTCAAATAAAAACTTAAGCTTTGATTAATATTAATCTATATTGCCATTGTTGCCACGCTATCTTTGTATAAATAAGCATACACATTCATTGGAACACTTTGTAATTTATAATTTATGTAATTTTCATGAAGTTTTTATTATTTATTTATTGAAATTAAGTTTTATTAAAAATACTCATACTTTTGGTAAAATAATTCTTTATTCGTAGTAATTAAAAGCTAAGGTTACATAACTCTAAACTAATTAATAGAAATATAATTTGAAAATAAAATAACCTACTTAAAAATCAATATTTATACCGTAGTTAGTATTTTACTTTCTGATATATTTTTTTCGAAGTGTTATTAGTGAAACTATATGAATAACCTCATCTTTTTATCATCCCCATAGTCGTGTATCTACACCTTTATTACATCCCAAATATAGCCCAGATAGACCTCTTATTAAGGATTCCCGCTAATGTGTCGAACGGATGTCCATTTGCGGTTAACTAAATCAATGCCCATGATCGCTAGTCCTTTGTCGGGGTCATCGATGACTGCCGGATGTGACAAGCGGGTCTGAACGTGCCGTTTTCCTCTGTTTTTGTCATTGGATCAATTTAAAACAAATTAGGACGTTCACTCCGTTTTTTGTTCGATTGTAATTCTATTGCGGATTTTAGAGTTCCTTCGTGCTATAATTATGTTTATGGGATCCTGTTTATGGAGTCGGAAAACGAAGCGGACGACCTTAAGCAGGTCGCGGGAGAGAAGGGTCATTATTGGTAGAGATCTATGGGGGAGACCTATGTTCGGCAGGAGGTAGACGTCTGTGACTGATAGAAAGATGGATAGAGTCCTAACAAAATAGTTGGACAAACTTTCAGTTAATGTTCCGTGATAGATTAAGCAAATAACGCGTTTTAATTTAAAAATAATTGAGATCTAGAATCATAAAAGAATACGTACCTAATAATAGCTTGTTGTTTGTGACATCATTTAAACATTAGAGAATAGTCAATATAATTAACAAAATGTCCTTAAATGTACGTTTGCTCGCGGATCACGGGAAGAAAGAATAAGATGCAATTGAATGCACATGCACATTTCATTTTCAATTTATTGCTATTGAAACATTCTGATACAATTGATTAATTTTTTTTTTATAAAAATTATCCCTTAAATGATTTACTACTGGTCAGATGAGTTAGTATAATAATATACGGTTTATAAAAATCAACAATGCGATTCGTTTCAATACTAGTACACTTCGCCAGATATTTTTGTACAGAACCTTTTCAACCAATCGACACGTTCTTAGCGATGTTTTGACTAAACAGAATAAATACGATTGTGATTCGATTTTCGTTTTGTTTTTAAACAAAAGGTGCGATTAATTAGTTAAACTATGAGTCAATGAGTCTGTGAATACACAGTGGGAGGAAATACGATTTGGCACAGTTATACGTATCGATGTCGCTACAGTTAAATTAACTTTGTTCTTCGGGACGACCGAATCGTAAAATCCAGAGTTGCCTTATTTGAATAGACTGATTTGTAATTGTATTTTAAAGAGGATATCCGATGTGAAAGCTTGTGTTGCATTACTTATTTTGCTCAATAAGTAGAAAGGTCCTAAGATTTTATTTCATACCACTTGGATTAGCTAATTGCACTCTACTTCGTCCATGTTCGTTTTTATTCAATTATTTTACTTTTGTAAATGTTTTTGATGATGAGGAACATAAGTAGGAGACCTATAAGGAACACAAAAGACGCACGTATGCAACACCGGACGTTTCTCACACGTGTTGCTGACCCTTTAGAATGTGAAAAACATACCACTGCCAGCTGAGGGAAATTAGGTTTCTTCAATACCAATACCGTCCGCCCGGCTGGCTACCACCCTCACATTTAAGTCCGACGCCAAGCAGTTTTACTGAGTCCCGTCGTGTGTATACGAGAGCCGGTGCCCGACAGGGCAATTCCTTGAATTGCCTGCTCCATCTTAGACCCTGGTGTAGCTTTCCATCACGCAAGCCTAGGGTCAAAGGCATTCAAGTCACTGATAAAAAAAAAACCTGACCTTACTCATATCATCATCTTAAGCCTCACAGCCCGGTGCGGGCCTTAGCCTGGTCCAGTATGTTATTCCAGATATATCTGTCCATGGCTTTTCCTTCCAGCTTATGATACCAATCACTTTGAGGTCCTGTTCGACGCCATCTAACCATCTGAGCTTGGGCCTGCCACGACTTCTGCGGCCATCTGGTTTACTGTATAGTAGTTGTCCCGGCATTCTAGGCTCGCAGGCAGGCTTACTGATAGCAGGAACACAAATTCACCCAAGAACGTCGTTGCTTTAGTGTGTAGGTCGGGGTACCAATTGCCATCTTTCCGCGCCCCGGAGCCTAACATACCCTGGTACACAGCCGTTAATCCATCAGGATATCCAACGAAAAATAAGGTTGATATTATTTGCCTGCGATTTTCTGTACGGTAGAGCTTTTTTAGCTTTAGCAAATTATGTTGTGAATTCGGGAGAGTTCAGTACGATAAGCGAACACTCAGAAAATCTGGTCGCAAGTGTCAATAAACTTGCTAGGTAACCTTGTGCCACCCATGTACAGTAATTTCGCGTTATCGTATTGAAAGACCATTACTTCAACAATGGTTTATTTAAATTAAAATTATTATAAATGCAGCAACACCGATTATAAGGACAATCACGCCCATACGTGATTTTGCCATTTGAATTTCGTTCATAATAATCACACTTCATGACAGCAAGTAGCAAGTACTTATGTAGTAAAATTCTCCAAAATAAATAACTTTGAACGGTCCTACATTACAATCGAGTTTTTTTTGTCGAATCAATCGTTTTTATCGAAGTCAATTATAAACACCGATGCCGATCTACATCCGAGACGAAACTAACTCAATATTTGTTTTAATGTCGTACAAAATTGATCGTCCACGCCCAAATCGTGTATCCTCTTGCCCCAAAATAGTCACGACGACCAAACACGACTCACGGGCGCGTAGGGATGCTACGTTCTTTAGGCACACAATCGGATACTAGTTACTACTACTCAGTAGCTTCTACTACTCTCAGCCAACATGGAGGGTAGTTACCCTACTGTGCCACGCCTACATACCATAATCGGATATGTAAACCTAAATACAGGGAGCAACACTAACCTTGTATCCATAACAAAGGTATCAAAATCAAAATGCATTTTATTCGAATAAATTCTTAAGAATGCTAACAAATAGTCAAATGATTTGGTGACAGATTTGGAATACAAAACTTCACCAACACATACCTTCCTCCAACTCAGGCCACCCTCAGGCAACTAAAATAATTTAATAAACAGATAACCTGGCCGTAAGAGAACGGAACGCTTGCAACAAACTCTGTGCCAACCCGTCTTGCCTGCGTGCCACATAAGCCTGATTTCTTTCTATGAATTAGGGGAGGCCCGTCTCCATAGTGGGTATTTTAAGGATTGATACGACAAGTCAAATAATAAGAACAAAAACACACAAAATAAAAATAATTAAAAATTTGATCTTAACCTTTACTACCGGTTCGGAATGCCACTCGGCAGAGCTAAAAGGAAACCCCATAGTGGCTCCATGGTTCGGTTTGTACGTACTGACTGATATATTAAAAATAACTAATTTCTTTTTTTAAGGCCGGGTTGGCGTATAAGCTTGGTAATGCCGGAGGTGCCACAATTAAGAAAGTGGGTTTCTTCAGCTGACAATACCATGCTCTGACGTATATCATATCGCACGCCCAGAACAACACTGCACTAACTCAAAATAGCGCATTTTTCAGTATCGACGAAAAACCGTTATTTCATGGTGTACAAAGGTTATTGCATATGTTTTAAATTCTGCATGTTTCTGAACTAATTCTTATCTATATAATATCAGTAAATTAACTTAAAACTATCTGTGAACGCGAAAAAATGTTTTTTTTGACTTGATACACTATTGTGGAATGACTAAAAGAAATAAAAAAATATTATTTCGACTTACGTGCTTTTTAACGAATGATTCTGAAATAATGCACTGTTGTTTTATTGATTTTTAGGTGCGATACAATATACAATAATGAACTTTTATTTTTTTCTAAGGAATAGCCTTGATAAAAATTAAATAAAAGACCAGATTTTATTAAAAAAAATGTAATTACACATACAAAACTATACTAAATCTATAATTCTCAAAATCGTCAGTAAATTAAAACGTAAGAAATAAAAATTGCATTTAGTTTGAAACAAAATCAATTAAAACTGAAGCTGCTATGCATAACAAAATAGAAATCACAAGTTTAACATTCACAATTATAATGGCAAATACTTAAAAACTAAAAGAAAAATTATAGTTTTCTTTTCTCTTCTAAACTACTAAACCGGGTAGTTCTTAAAGCTCGTATATTTATATTATTTTAATCAGTCTTTAGAGCAAATAAGTCTCATATAAATCACCACGTTTAACAATCACAGTCTTAGTTATAACATAATATTTATCGACAAACTTTAGGTAAAAAAATACAAAAGAAATAGTAAAACAAACTAGGATAACAACAAACCTTCTGCAAAATAGAGTAAATTAAAACAGGAAATTTACGTGTACTTTTCCAGTCAGTACTACTATTCTAAATTCAGTGCAGTCTTATAATAGGAATTAACATAATTAGCAGGGATTATATTTTTTTCGATTAACTCCATAATATCTCTCTTTTTGTTTCCAGCTAGAGGTTGTTTTTCTGTATATGCTTTAACCAACAGTGGAGAAAAGTCTTGATCTTTGTAGCGCCGTGAACGATTTCGAACACAGACTTTCTTAAAATCAGCCTCTTCGTAAGATGTTTTGAAGAAGAAAAACAAAGGATGTTGTTTTTCAACCCGAAGTTGCTTAATATCGTGCCGTTTAAGTTCCTGTATTACGGAGTGTCTTGGCAATCTTTGACTTCCAGCCAGCAGGGTTTCGTTTTCTTTTTTTACTCAATTTGTGTTCATTATGTAATGGAGCAGTGTATACAGTAGAAGAAGATCTGGGCGCATTTGACAGATTGGAATCACCTTGAGTATTTGCTGTAGAGGGTCCCGGTCTACTGAATTCATCATCAGATGGACTGGATGATGTGGATGATGAGCTGTCTGAGGAGGAGCTTGAGGAAGAAAAAGTCAATCTTCTGGGGACTACAAGAGGCCGAGATTTTTTTTTAACAGAAACAGTAAAGGTGGGATCTGCATCGGAATCATCAATCAAATCTTCTTCATCGCTATGATCGGATAAAACAGGAACAGGTACCTGCCTATTTAATGTTGTTATTGCTGTCGTCTCATCCGCTGTTGATACCACAACGGTTGTACTTACGACTCCCTCTTCCAGGCTGTTTTGTTGAACAGAAGGTCTGGCTTCGTCTGTAGCTACTTCGGTTGCCTTTTTAAGCAATAGGAGACCACGACCCTTCATCATCTGCAAAATAGTAATTGCAATTTTAATTAATTCAACAATAGTGCATTATCTTAAACCAATACAAAAATATCGTTGTTAGTAAAGAAAAATATTAATATTAAATACTGTTTCTTTTTGTTTATTAGTTTAGCAATATTTCCGAGTATAATCAATGAATTTAAGTGATTTTATAACAACTTAGGACACAATTTATATCTACCATCAATAGTGCACCATTTCGCAGATTTTCACCTTTTTCGAAGAACAGAGATTTATTTCGTAATAATACAATAAATCTAACTTACCTTCGTTAACAATAGAGCACTATTTCGAAATAGTATCAAATTCGATACATTAAGAAAATCACCAACACTGAATTAAAACTAAATAATCCGGCGTATTTTTTAGACTACAATCAACTACACTACATTAAAACCAAATAATACACTATTTCGTAAAGCGGTCTGCGTGTTGCTCCCAAGACGGACAAGTTGTAACACGAAATAGTTTCGTGTTCGCGGCATGATTATGACAGCGCGTCTGCACCAATAGAGAGTTAGCACGCTCTCCATTGGACATTTAAAAAAATATAAATACGTCTGTATTCTTGGTAAGTGCGGCAAATTTTCGGCTATTCAAATATAGTAAAAAGTCGATTTTGTGATTTTTCGACATAATACAGTATCGTTCTGGGCGTGCGATATAATGATGAAATGTGCCGGAAACGAAGATGTAGCAATGTAGGAATATGTCAGAGTATTCTGTCAGAAAACTTGTCATATGAAGCAAGCATGATTTTTTTAATTATAAATCCACCGGATTAAATTCTGTATAATCTAATAGAGAAATAAAAAAAAATATATACAGATAACACCTGTAGCTATGAAAGTGGTGAAAAATAACTAACCGTGAAACAGTAAATTGCTGAAAAGATACGTTTTTTCATTATTTTTTAATATAGAGAGCACATAGAATTCGCGGTATTGATGCATTTACAAGTACCATAGACAAGTGCTCGTTCCCGAAATCTCGGTAACATCCCTAAGTAATAACTAACGAAATTTAGTCGCCTTTGTGTCAGAGATACAAAAACCAAATCGAGTTACCGAGAAAAACAGAGAAAATCAACGGACAAACACCATTACCACGGCCATTTTGGAACGGGATGCGCTCGTGATGATAGCGTTTTTCAGTCCTCTTGTCGATACCCTGCCTCCCTGAGACGGAAACTACTCGGAACGCTGTGTACAACATCCATTGCTTGTTTTGTCTCGTTTTGGTCTAAATTTGTTTTTAATACCAAAATCAGGTTTACTTTGTAGTGTTGCGTTCTAAGCCAGACGTAAATATTAAGTGTATTTTCAACTTCAACTTGTTTTTCAATAGTTCTTTTATTGATTGGGTTCCTAAAACTAATTTTCCGTAGTTCTCAAATATTTACGCTTGCCCACATATTTTTACCATCCTACTAATAGTTACATGCTGAAAGTGACTGAACAACTATTCTCTTTGTCTTACGCATCATCGTTCTTCTTTTCAGCCCATTAATGACCTACTGAGTCGGGCCTCCTCCAAATTCATGGGAGGGAAATTCGCCTACTGTGCTACACTGGCAAAACTGGTTGGCACAGGGATGGAACAAGTTTTCCTTCTCTTGCGGCTAGGTGATTTGCCTCTTTTGTTCCTTTAGTCGCATCAATGTGAGAGCATCGTAGCCCTCACACTGATGCATTATGACATGTAAATTGTAGCAACAACATATTATATCTTCAAAAAAGAAACATCCGATTTGTGCTTCAATGCAGAGGAAGTTGCGGGCTACTAGCCCGCAACTCATCATTTCAAGTCATTATTTTTTAGGCAATCACTCACCTGGCGGATTGTCATAAGATCCATAATTATTTTTTCCTTTTCTTGCCACTAGCTTTTCTATCTACCGTGGTTGTTTTTGTTATACATTTCTATAGTAAATAGTATTTGTATGGTATTTATTACTTAATGCTTACTTAAAACGATCCCAACAGTATTTGCGCAAAATTTTCTGTAAATAACATGTTGGTTGCCTGGAAGAGATTGCTTTCTAATGATAAGGCCGCCAATTGTATTTTTTTATATAATTTTCTCTTCTTAGCTATGTATGTGGAAATGACAATAAAGTGTTATCTGTCTATCTAAAAACGAACACAATTTTTCACCTTTATTCACAAAAACAAGCAATGGACTCGACAACAACAAACCTACCATCAAAGCTTTTTCCTCAGTATAGTGATGGACCGAGATTCAATTCTCGCCTCGTCTTTTTGTCAAGATTCGGGCCACGCTAAACAAACTGTCCGGTTGCTGTGAATCGATTCGACCCGGTGAACTGACTCGGGAACCAAACAAAACCCGCTTCGATAGCCATTGCCGACATTACACGGTGGGAACAAGAGAGGAATGAGACTACCAACGAATTAAATGAGTAAATAAAGAAAAGTTCGGCATATGATTTGCATTTTAACCCCCGACAAAAAGACAAACCTGTCTGTGGTCTTTGGCATAAAAACGCCTTAACGGATAAATAGATTTTCATCTTGATTTATTTTTAACTAGCAACCCACCTCAGCGTAACACGGTTAGTAGAAAATACATATACAATTATGTGTCTCTTGTTGACTTCCAAAAGAAATATATAGCGGGGGTGTGAATTGGAACGTTGGAAGGGGCAGGCCAAGAACACATTCCATGACCCAATAGGTGATGTCCTAAAGAAACGTGAGGTCAGAAGCACCCTAAACCGACGAGCATGCATGAAGAGGTTGACGAAAGTGGAAGAAGCGAAAGTTGTGAGCCAGGATCGTAGCAAGTGGAAGGATATGATCTCTGCCTACCCCTGCGGGAAGGCGTGACTTTATGATGTCTCTTGTGTAGAAAAAAAGTTTCTACAATGTATTGTTTTGTCATATCTTAATTTGTGTTATCAGCGTTTTCCATAACGGCTTCCAAATGGTTGATTTTCTCCGGCAGTTTCAATAATGATCGCCATGCTTCAACCAACTGACACTAAACCTGAACAAATTTTGTCCTTTCTCAGGAACTCTCTTCTTCTCTTCTTAGCCCATTAATGACCCACTGCTCCTCTCGGGCCTCCTCCAATACATGGAGGGTAATTAGCCTACTGTGCCAATTTGGGTAGACATGTTGGCAAGGGTTTCGTTTCAAGATTTCCTTCTCTTGCTGCTAAGTTTTGGGACTTGTCATTTCCTTTTGTCGGCCCTTACGACTCTCTCATTATGAAATGGTACGGTGACACGATGTATTCTAAATTCGTCACCACAGGGATGATTTAATCATCTATAGGTCATCATATCAATCATCTCGCTAATGGCAATTCAACAAAAAATATAAACTAATTGTGATCTACTTATTTCATTAACTTAAGCTACCAAATGACACGTCATTAATCATTCGTATTATAGGAAATGGCTACAAGAGTTTTTTTTAAGTTACAGCCTTTGTAAGGTGTAATTATTAGTTTTTTTTTATTTGAAAAACCATGGAGTTATTAACAACATCAACATCTCAAATGAACTTTAATTTATATAACAAGTATAAAATTTTATAATGATTTAAATAGTGTATTAAATTTCTAACGAAATTTCTTGAATTTCTCTAAAGAAAATGAGAATTAAAATTGATTTTATTAATTATAATTATCTTTCGTCTATAATTATTACTTACTACAATGTATGTGTAATTTGTTGAAGTATCACCTTCATGGTCTCAACCCAGCACAGGCTGGTTATAAATAGATTTTGAATATCTGTCTAATGTGTTCTTTAATGTCTTGTGCTTTATACTCTCTTTTTGATTTACCCAGTTTTACCCAGCTTCCACTATGTTTCACTAGACTCTGCTATGACCCCCTAACATCAACACATTAACAGTAGATACCGAATAAAAATACATATTTTCCAAAGTTATACCAAATATAGTTATAAAATTTAAGCTCCATCGTGGTTAAATCCAGCTGTATCAGTTGACACATCTTCGGACTAGTGGAGTTTCAAATTAATTTGCCAAACTAACTACTATGCGTTTAAAACTTTCGCACAATCCTCAAAGTTAAATAGCAATAAAATGTTAATTCGATATCAATTCAATTCTTGTTTGAATGGCTTGCCAATGTGATTTGACACAAGTTCGCCAATAAATTCGATATCAAAAGTCATGTGCCATTTTATTTTTAAATATTTAATGGACGCGCCATTTTTTCTTCTCGTAGACTACAGAACCTGTTCGTTTTTAATTACATGTTCCAATATTTAAAGTAGCCAGCATCAAAAAAACTATGGGGCCTAATTCTAACGACCCTCATTAATATTACTGTCACTGCATCATCAATCATAAGGTAAAAGGATTCGCCCATTTACCCATGAGGTGTCGTAGTCAGAAAGCGGGGTAATCGACTTTTAATTAGTCCGATAAGAGCTCATTACAGTGACATTAGTTGTGCCAACTAACGTTTTATGGAACACTAGGGGACCGCAAATTGAAAGAAAATATTGTTTTAATGACAATACTAAAAAAATATTGTACACAACGAGAAGAGAGGTAGATAAGCAGAACGGCTTAGTAGATTTTATTCAAACTTTGCCAAGGACTCTCTTGACTAAGACATTTCCAACAACAAATATCTTGCGGTGAAAATGGTTAATCTATTTAGGAGAAGAGATGATGCCACAAGCAGACCCAATATAAACTAATAGTTGGCCTGCGATTTCCCAGGGGACAGAGGGCACTCACTTTGGATACTGGGATTCTTACAGTCGCATCGCCGTACATATTTACAAATATAAACATTCGTAAAAATATCTGCGATTACGAAAAGAGTGGCGATATCAATAAAAATAAAATGTCCACTAGGAATAGACACCACATAATAGTCCCTTAATACAGGCTGCAAAAAGTTCACAAAACTTTTGCAGGTCTTGGTATTCGATTATTTAATAAAATTCCTAAAGGCATTCAAGACTTGCCTTTAGAACACTTTAAGTGTCAAATTAAAAGTCGGCAAATCTTTAAGGGGTACTATAAAGTTAACGACTATATCTTAGACAAAAATGCTTGTGAATAACTGATCGGTGTTGTTGCTAGTCCGATGCTCTTATTTAAATACTTTTAGAATAATGACAAAGAAATTAGAAATAGTGTTCTTGTAATAAATAAATAAATAAATATCCTTGGACATTTCACACAACGCCATCTCGTCCCAAGCTAAGCAACTTATTGCTTGTGTTATGGTAACGAGATGGATGATAAACTACTTATATACATTTTTTTTTTGTAAATACATACATATTATACATAGAAATGACACCCAGACTCCGAGCCAGTGCCTCTGGTTTAGACAAAGACACTTGCCCGACCCCGGAATCGAACCCGGGACCCGTTGATCCAAAGGCGGCACATCTAACCACTAGACCAACGAGGCACAGTATGTGAGAGCATCCTAACGCGTTATTAGTATAACTTTTGAAATGTTCAATTCCTTGGTGCTCGAGTTATCATGCTCACTTTAAGACTCATGGCAGTGGTGGCGTCGTGCGGCGGGTCGTTCTCTTCCCTGCAATATGCTTGTGAACAGGTGCCGTTGCTGGGGGTCGGTTGGCTTGGGCATTACAAGGTTACTATTGTCGACTAGATCTGGCTGATGTTTGGCCCTTTGGAACTATTGCGCGAGTTTGCTCTCACAAATCTGTCTTATAACCTGTCTTATAACCAGTCTTGTACCCAAATGGCGATCTAAAAACTGCAACTACAGAGTTTCTTGCCTCCTCGTCTCTGTAGAGGTGCATTCCGAACCGGTGGTAGATGGTAAATAATTAATTTTAAATGGTAAATTTTAAATTTTATTTTTTTGTTTGAGTTGTAAAAAGAGCTGTAATGAGCCAACTTGATTAAATGAGTTTTGATTTTGATTTTTGTGTAAATACTTTGGTAGAATAGAAATTTTCTATTCCAGCAACCAAAGCATGCGTTACGAAAGTCACTACAGTCTAAGATTAGACGTGTGCTGACAAATTTGTAAAAGGCAAGTTATTTCTGTACAAAAATGTCCCATAAAAGTCACACTTAATGTATAAGTAATATTTTCCAACGTACGGGACCATGTAATGAAAATAAAACATCGCGTACGCCCAACGAATTACACCAACTTCATAATATTAGCGTTCGGGCGACCGACGAGCGTGTCGCAGACGCCGTAATGTCGTTTTAACCGATGCTAATGGTATTTTTTCCACATTATAATATTACGAGTGTACACACTGGAAAATAAGTAGTTTATGAAATAGACGCAGTTGAGCTAACTGTCACTTGGTAACTATTGGACAATTCATTTCGTCAACTCTACCATAAACGACTCGCAGCTAATTATACCTTCTCCGATTTGATAGAGAGACATTGGCATTGCCACGCTGGCCATGCGAGCCTTCTGCTCGAAACATGGAATATAACATTTCGTTCCTCGTAACCTTCCCAAGTGGATCCATAACTTGCGTTGCTATAAATTCACGTAGGCTAGCTTTTTTAAATCTTTATGGTTTTGGAATTTCATAATTTCTAAGCTGGGGTCTTTAAATAGGTGCAACATATACTACATAGGATACACGCAGTTGGGTCTTCTATTAGAAGTTAAAACATAGTCCTGTCCTGTGGTTATATCAATGTTTCTATTATAGTATTCGCAGACAACAAACATTTACTCATTATGTAAAAGCGAAACCAGGATCAATAAAATGGAACAGCTAATTCAAAGATCATTCCCCATTAGGCGCACTTAGCCGATCGAGCGGATCGCACCAAATGATACGTTACTGCGGTCCCACGGAGAAGTAATCTTACCAACACATTACTGGATGATTTTCACGGCTAGCTATAATTTAATATAATCCAAAGAAATAGTTGCATTCGTAAAGTTTCTCGATCATTCTAGCAATCGATTTTCGAACATACCTCATCTTCGAAATGGTTCGAAATTCGAAATAATTCTGGCCTGTAATCTCTAACACTATAAAAATAAAATTCATATTCGAACTTCGAATGTGTATCGTGAATATAACGAACTCTGTAGAGATGTGGACATGGATTTGTAAAGTGAAAATTACGTTGTATACAAATGATCGTGATTTCGATAATCGGATGGCATGTTATCGATCACGACGTTCATGTTTCGATTCGTTTTGATTGTGGATCAATGCTTGTTTTGATTTCCAATTCGCGCTTGCGCCGTTTGGTGCTAAATAGCGTCACGTAGTAGGCGTTCTCGTCTCTTATTACGTATGATGGCAATTTTCGTTTTCAATTCGCTTCGCAACGTTGTAAGTACTATATCACGACTAAGGTACAAGGTATATATAGCGAGTTTCCATATATATTCAAGGTGAAGTATTCATTAAATTAAATTACATAATACAATTCTACTTCAAGTTTTTTTTCTGGTTATTTTGCTATATTGTTTTTGGTGTCGGCACCTGGATGAGTCAAGTTGAGAACTAGGTTCTATGGAGGGCCCACTAAACGAGGCGGGCCAAGACCGCCAGGGTCGCAGAGCATGCTCTCCCATCGGGGATCTAATCCCGTGGCCCTGGTTAGGGCAGTCAAGGATCGCCGTCGGTTTTAGTGGATAGGTGGGGCGGGGCGCAATTTACCATCTCTACGTGCCCCTGACTCTCACATAACCCGACCAGCCCCAACAAGCGGGTAACCATGGGGATTTCCGCCATAAAATAAAAGAAGTGGCGCTCATAAAGGGAAGTAGTTGACTAAAGGCGCGTGCTAGGCTTTTGGCCGTGGGTACGCACGAGGCCGGCTACTGGCTTCACGCGTACCCTTCGTCAAATACAGGAACATTTTTTGAGCCTGACACGCTTCGAATCGCAACCTGTCTCAGGCTTGGGGTTCCGGTCTGCGCTCCTCATAAATGTCCCTGTGGCAGTGATGTCGACAAGCTAGGACATGACGGACTGTGATGCCAAAAAAGTGCAGGCCGCTTCTCGAGACATGCCGCACTTAACGATATCATACGCCGGTACCTTACCACCGTCAACGTGCCCAGTCTACTTGAGCCGACTGGCATTGCATGAGACGATGGTAAGAGACCGGACGGTATGAGTTTGATTCCATGGAAGATGGGTCGGGTGCTGGTGTGGGATGCAACCTGTTCAGACACACTGGCCCCTTCCCATCTACATGGAACCAACAACAGAGCTGGTGCGGCTTGTGAAGCGGCTGAAAAAGCTAAAGCATACAAATACAGGGGTCTAGGCTCCGAATATGAATTTGTCCCATTCGGTCCGTGGGGTTAGTCGACATCACAGGAGACCGAAGAGCTGGTAGCTACCTCGGACAAAGAATCAGTCTAGCGATTCAAAGGGGGAACGCTGCCAGTATCTTCGGAACCTTGCCTAAAGGGACTCCTTTAAATAATATATTTTAGTATTTAAGTTTTAGGTTAATTGGTATTTTTAGTCTTGCTAATATGTACATAAGTTAGTTCTTGTTTCTGTTGACTAAGGTGAGCATATGTTTGTTTTAATTTAATGCCTCGTTGGTCTAGGGGTTAGGTGTGCCGTCTTAGGATCAACGGGCCCCGGGTACGATTCCGGGGTCGGGCAAGTGTCTTTGTCTAAACCAGAGGTGTAATTTGTGTTTGTGAATTACATGTTTGTAAACTGCCCCCGCGATACAGGTTATGATGGAAGGGGTTCGGTTTTTAAAAGACTAAAAAACCCACGTCTCTAATGCTTTCTAGTAATAGTAGTAGTGAGCGGGAACCGTCCCTCGAAAAGATATTTCGCATATCTAAAATCAAAGTATTCTATGCTATAATGGTGATTTAATAAACAATACTTTTAAAGCAGAACAATAAGTACATAGATGACCTTATACAAAGACAGCGACTACCAAAAGCAATTGGATATAAAGCTTAACCTCTAATCATATTGAGTCAAGCACATTACCAAAATGAGATAAACGAATCGAATAGTCCTGTTTGATTATTAGTTATTACACCAGTCATTATCTAAATCGAATACAGTAACATTTTATATTTCGATTACAGGTTATTTTCTTAACCGATTTTCAGCCTTGTGTCACATCACTATCTACTTATTGACATGTTGCATTTAGTTTTTATACTTTAATGGCGGACCCAGCGGCCTAATGTCGATAACAGTTTAAGTAAATGACAAAAATGTCCGAATATAATAAAAATAATATAAAAACGCCGATCGCATTACGTTGTCAAAAAAAACAATCTCATTTCCAGTTTCGGGCCGCTTTCTGGTACGGCTCGTAATTTTATTGCAGCCAGAGACAATTGGTAAACTCGATTATATTTTTTTGTCAAGATGTCTTCATTTGACGTGGGCTTGGGACACTGAGTTCGGCTATTAAATACGCATTTACGTAATTTTGAGCAACAATTTAAATGCTATTAAATGCAATATTTTAATCGACTTAAAACCTTTTAGGCTTAGTCGTTTGAGGCAATTTAAAGTGCCTAAAATTTTAACTAAATAAAAACAACTAACAAGTTGGTTTTTTCTATTTGCAATAGCAAAAACAATGCCAATTCCTCTGCTATTTGAAATATGTGACTTGTTTAGAACGTGGCGGATTTAGAATACATAGTGTCACCACCCCATTCCATCAGGAGAGTGTCGGAAGAGCCGACAAAAGGAAATGACAATTGACCTTGATGAAAACTTGATACGAACTCAGTCGAGCAGTGGGTCATGTATAGGTAGAAGTAGTAACAAAAATACACAACAATAAAAATAATCGTCACATTAAAAATAGAAAATCTCTTACCTTGTGGAATATTCCATTTCTTTTTATGGCTTTAGATACAGATTAAGTTTTTTCAAACGTCTATAAACGATAATTTAAAGGAATAACAATCCTCTAATTACGTAATAACGGAACGGACGTGACATCCGCCATAATTATACTTCTCCGAAATATAATATTTATTCTTTTAGTTCAGTGTAGTGATGTGCAATTTGATTCAATGGTTGTAGTGTCGATAAATATAAAGTGTAAAGCCGAAACGTGGAACCCTTGAATTTGTAGTCTTAAGACTTGTTTTTAGTTCCAAAACTTTAACAGTAATAAAAAATGATTCTGATAATATATTTGTTTATTAGTAACGTCATAAGTTATTCATTATGAGGAAATGTGGCTCCATTCAATGTTATTTTCGCGACTATACGTCTATATTCTATTCCAAAGCCTAGTTCTTGTGTAAACGATAGATGCCATAAGTTTGTATTAAGCAATTATTGTATTTCTCTGACCATAGTTTCATTTCTTAACTATCGAACAAACAATATTGTTTGTCGAACAACCCTGTTTCATCGATTATTGCCGAATGACTTATCGATGTTCCATTTCTAATTTAAAACGATTATGTTGATTGATTTAACGTTCAATATCGATATCTTTCTAGTTAGAATATATGGCAGATATTTCGAGCCAAAGTGTCATATTAACAACAACAAAAATAATTGAGGAAGTCCTATTTTCTAAAAAATTAAGCATAAATTAGAAAATAACATGCCATACCTTTAGTTACCTTTAGGCAAGATTTCAATTATATTGTTGACTGCGCGCGCTCCTATGACTAAGTTCACCATAAGACAGGTCTTTATTTATTTACCCACAAAACATTTGACCCTCTTTATGAATTTTAAAATGCACGTGCTACCTGCGAAACTAATTAAAATTATGACTGTTTTAACGACTATTATTTAGTGACGTGACTATAAATCGATAATTATCGATTATAATACCAGTAACGATGTAACTTGTAACTAGCATAAATTAGTTTTTTTTTTTCAACCTATTTACATTCACCGACCACAAACAAGTTTTCAATAACATGCAAAAGATGACAACCCTGTCCTGTCACGCAGTTTGAACACACAATGAAGCGAGGTGCTAGGGAGGGGAGGCGTGAATTGCTCGCGCGCATACAAAAGCTAAATAAACAGTCCCACAGTCAAAGCGGAAGGATATACAGAAATTCCAAATGAATTAAGGTTTCACCATACCATACCACACAAGCTAGTAAAACTACGCCTTTTGGTATTAAGTTTGCATGTACACAGGGACATTGTTCGATTCCGGGGTTGGGTAAGTGTCTTTCTGTAAACCAGAAACACCTGCTCCGAGTCTTGAAGTGAGTGTTATTTATGTTCGTGAAATACATGTTTGTGCAGTGTTGCTGTAGAGCAGAGTGGTGTGTGTTTTAAACAAAAAATAAAAGAAAAACAAGTCATACAAAAATTATACGATTTAGGTTTAATTTTTGAGATAGTCTGTTGCATTCGGGCTTAGAATACCCAATGTCACCAACCCATACCATCCTAAGGGTGTTGTAAGAGGCGATTAAAGGAACGCAAATGGTAGATCGCCTAGCCGCAAGAGAAGGAAAACTTGATACAAACACTGCCAACCCATCTTGCTAGCGTAGATAATAGGCTTAAATTAAATATTTTAATACTTCTATTCAAAATCAAAATCAAAACTCATTTAATCAAGTTGGCTCATTAGAGCTCTTTTGACAGGTCTAACAAAAAAATAAAATTTAAAATTTACCATTTAAAAATAATTATTTACCATCTACCACCGGTTCGGAATGCACCTCTACAGAGAAGACCCGGCAAGAAACTCTGTAGTTGCTCTTTTTAGATCGCCATTTGGGTACAAGACTGGTTATAAGACAGATTTGTGAGAGCAAACTCGCGCAATAGTTCCAAAGGGCCAAACATCAGCCAGATCTAGTCGACAATAGTAACCTTGTAATTCCCAAACCAACCGACCCCCAGCAACGGCACCTGTTCACAAGCATGACGCATGCGGCAGCCATCGCCCTCCCCAACCATATTGCAGGGAAGAGAACGACCTGCAGCACGACGCCACCACTGCCATGAGTCTTAAAGTGAGCATGATAACTCGAGCACCAAGGAATTGAACATTTCAAAATTTATACTAATAACGCGTTAGGATGGTCTCACATACTGTGTATAAATATCACAGTAGAAGAAGAAGAAGGTTTATTGCCTACATAGTAAACAGGATAATGGTGGACCTTCTGTGTGTATTTTTAATTCAAGTCATTGCGCAGGAAGCACGCTCACTTGCGACGATTACTGGACCTCACTCCAAAAGCGGATTCATAACAAATTGATTTTTTTTTACAAACCCCATTAGAACATATAATGATGTTGGGAAGTGGCCAGTGACAATTGTACAGGGATTTTATTTGAATTACGCATTCAAATGTACATTAAAATGTGATTACGAATTTGTTGGCCCAGTTAGGTGCGACTGGGTGACAAATAAAAAAAATAGCTTGTTTGTTCGGTCGTTACAGCAATTTTAGAAATTGGTGAAACTGGCGTCATTTTTAAAATGAAATTTTACGCGTTTGTTTCAATTCGATGTTAGTTTTGGAATCGTTTATTTGTAAATAGAACTTTCTTGTTAGATAACAGCTGTCTGGTTGTTTTAAGAAAAATATTATTACTAATGCCCATTTAATTAACCTTTTCTTCAACACAGAGTAGCGAAAAACCACAGAACAAACTATGTTTTTATATGTCAACATAACTGTATAGCTTCCAGCTTCAAGTCTGGGGCCACCTCTACATTCTGGATCTTCGTGGTCTTTTCATCATCATCATCATAATCATCATCATCATCATCATCATCATTTCAGCCAAAAGACGTCCACTGCTGGACATAGGCCTTCCCGGAGATTTCCACAGAGGCCGGTCCTGGGCCGCCCACATCCATCTTTTTCCAGCGACCTTAACCAGGTCAGCGGTCCACCGTGTGGGTGGCCTACCAGCACTTCGTGGTCTTTTACGTTACATCAACCCTTTTGGGATACCCACCACAGCATTCTCAAGGAGGCGTCAACACACGTAATCGACTGTAAATTAAACACTATTTGAAAGACATTATTTGAAAGGTGCCATAGATTAAAAGAAGAAAAATAACTAATATTAGATTGGTGCAGGCAGGAGTCGTCTCAGTCTGTGGCGGCAATGAAAGAGCTCTCTAGCAATGTACCCATGCCCATGCCGCCACAAACAAAGGACACGAGCAAGGAGCACCCCGGGGATGTTTAGTGAGTATGCCTCTACGGAGGAGAGTCTCACACGCCCCCCCGTCAGCTATCCCCAGGCCGACGCGGATAGTCCATAAAGGACTTTACCCAGGGCAGCAAAAAAAAAGGCAGCAGTATGATTTCGGACCAGTGTCAAAGAAAAATACTTATTTTCTTTTGTAAAATTCACATTACAAATTAATATTGAATGCTACAGAATATTGGTGCTCACTTCTTCAACTAAAATGTTGCCGTAGAAAATGAATTTAGACATTAACAACTCGACCATGGTCATGCCTATTAGTATTTTTTTCCGTATTAATCAATTATGTCTCTTGATACTTACAGACTAAAGTGTTAATTAACTTAAATGCAATTAATAAGATCATATTCAACTACGTAAAGTAACGGACGCTAGGGCAAATTTTTTCGTGCGGTTAACGTGAGCTTTATTTCTTGCTGCCAGGAGCTATTTTCGCTAAATCTTTGTCGTTGGTGAAAACAAGTGGTAATTTTGACCTTTTCAAAAAAGGAAAGACACATCTTGCATTGTATGAGCGGTTGTATCCGTGAAATGCCACCTGTCAAAAGTAGGAGATCTTTAATGGGTAGAGCTGGTGACAACAGGCTTGTATAGAAAAGGTAACTCAATCAGTCGAAACTAATTATTGGCGTACAACATTTTGAGTCCAATTAGGTTCAGAGTACTTTCGCTTGACATTATGACTGTGCAACGAAAATAAAAGAATGTTGTACAAAAAGGGAGTTTAAAAGTACAGTAATAAGGAGGTGGTAGACTAGCGGATAATGGTCCCCATTTTTTATTTATAGGTTACACAACGTCGGGTTCAGTGGGATATTCGATGGGTGACCATGATAGTAAAATATCTGACCTTATCTGCTCTTATGAGGGCGCTTAAAACCCTCGGTCTTGCCTGCTATTCTAAAAATGTATGGCAATCGTAACACAAACTCAGTTGCGTCGAGTCTGATATCTGGTCTAACCACAAATAATTACCGATATCCCAACTGAATGAGTCACAGAAATCTAGATTAAAATATATTGACCTTTGGCCTTTGGCTATTGAATTCGGCCAAATGAGAGATAGGTGCTAACCTAGAAGTTACCCTAAGTTAGTTAAGTTAAGCAAGGCAGTTGGCTCGAAAGCCCTGCCTCACATCATGGGATCAATAGAGATAGTCGACGTGTTTGTCGCGTGCTGGGCAGGCGTCGGCAGAGCGGGTAATACCCGCTCAGTAGTTGGATCGAGTGCTCTACACTCAACTCAACAAAGAGCACGAGACGGAGGAGGTGGTGAGCCTCCAGTCTGTGACATCGTGGAAGCGCCTCGAGGCAAGTCCCCATGATGTCACAAACATGGACGCGCGGTAGGTAGCACCCCGGGGATGTTTTAGTGGGTAGGCCCCCTCTGGGGGAGACTCCCACACGCCCCTCGTCGGTCCTCCCCGGGACCGACGAGAATAGTCCTTAAAGGATTTTTACCCCGGGCACAAAAAGAAAAAAAAAAAAAAAAGGCAGTTGGCTCGAGTCGAAAATTCCGTGGCAGATTTTAGTAGGTAGCCGTTCCGCACCTTCGGAGTCCCACAAACCTCAGCCCATGTCCCACTGGGCATCCATGGGATTCGCCCACGAGAAAAAACATAGGCCAGTCTGACCACCCTTAATGTGGCTGTGTTGTAGTCCTCATCATCATCATTTTCAGCCAATAGACGTCCACTGCTGGACATAGGCTGCTGGGCCGCCCGCATTCATCGTTTTCCGGCGACCTTAACTAGGTCGTCGTTTCACCGTATGGGAGGCCTACCAGCACTGCGCCTTCCGGAACGCAGTCGCCACTCGAGGATTTTTCTGCCCCATCGGGCGTCGGTCCTGCGAGCTATGTGCCCTGCCCACTGCCACTTATGTTTGGTAATCTTATGGGCTATGTCGGTGACCCTGGTTTGCCTGCGTAACTCCTCTTTTCCGATTCGATCTCGCAGGGAAACGCTGCATTGTAGTAACTAGTTGTAGTCTAACGTATTCGTGTTCTATCGATTTCCCGTATCACTGATAGCTTCAGTGGTGTGGGACGTTATCGCGCAAAACGAATAAGACGTCAATATAACGCAATCCCCAACTGGGGTCTACTAATGGACGTCGACACGCAACCGTTAACGATTGTGTTTGTGCTCAAATATAAATTAACTACTACCTACCACTTAGATAGGTTAACCTGTGATTTTCTTACAAGTATTAGTTTGAGTGTGTGGGCAGGGCACATAGCTCGCAGGACCGACGCCCGATGGGGCAGAAAAGTCATCGAGTGGCGACCGCGTTCCGGAAGGCACAGTGCTGGTAGGCCTCCCACACGGTGGACCGACGACCTGGTTAAGGTCGCCGGAAAGCAGTGGATGCGGGCGGCCCAGGACTGGCCTTTGTGGAGATCCTTGGGGGAGGCCTATGTCCAGCAGTGGACGTCTTTCGGCTGAAATGATGATGATGATGATTAGTTTGAGGGGAGAATGCTTTAAATATCACATTTTGATCACAGTGTCACCACCCCATTCTATCCAGAGGGTGTCCTAAGAGCCGACAAAGGGATGACAACGCCAATAACCTAGCCGCAAGAGAAGGAAAACTTGATGACCCTGAGTCAACCCGTTTGGCCAACGTGGCATAGTAGGCTAATAAGACTGGAGGAGGCCCGACTCAGCATTGG